>OY390708.1:20000000-22500000 GCA_959613345.1 Tolmerus cingulatus | reverse complement strand
AAATCGGTTTGATATTTTCAGGGACTATTAAAGATACATAGAAGTATGCATGTTTTATTCAATTTTGGATAGAAAATGGCGGCTGTAGCGCCATTCCTGCAGAACGCCTTTCTTGGCATACCCAACGGGCGGACACGTACCTCGGAAACCATAGCACCTAGAACAACAAAGTTAATTTTTTCTTAAAGTACATATCAAAACCTAGTTAAGTGCATACGATTTTTGTTTAAAAATGATTTTTGCAAAAATGGCACTAGTCTGAAAAAAAAATTCGATTTTTAGTCATAATAATCGACGCTAAATCGGCTGTCAAAAAAAAAGTTGTTGATCAATCCAAAAATGTACTTCACTAGATAATCTGATTGTGAAGTTACAGTCCAATTTTCAAAGGAATCCATCGAGTAGTTTTTGAGCAGCGTGTCCGCCCGATTTAGAAAAAGTGATTTCGAGAAAAACGTGTTTAAAGTTTGATAAGTGCTACACGCGCGCTCCGAGGTGCTTCCGGAAAATTTAAAATTGAACCACTTAACACTTTTTTTCGACTTTAAATACAATTGCATATCATTTTTATGACCCTAAAGTATACTTTAAACGAAAAAAAAAACTTTCGAAAATTCAAAATCCTAGAGTGGTGTTTTACCCTTTAAGTTTTTTTTCCATTTTTGTGATGTTGGATAAAGTTATTTCTGAGTTTTTGTATCTGTTACCTATACATATTTGCAAACATCCAATTTTTAGAATTTGGTTTAAAATTTCTTTAGGGTCTCCTTGGCATCGTACTAAATTTTATTATTTATAAAAAGTAAGCCTTCATAATTGACTCCTTATAAGAAGATATTTTAGTGTATTCTCTAAGCTAATTTACGTATCTATAATAAAAACATTTTTAACGTTTTTTCTCATTTTTGTTGAAATGCATAAAAATTAAAAGTGCTTTGTAAAGCGTATCTGGTCGGTGTTTTTCACAATAAATAAAAGCACGCGATTAAATAAACATGAAAAGGTGTTGATACCGCTGATGTTTTCTGCGGCTGTTCTATTTTTATGGTGGAGCACTGTTCGAGTGCTTTCACTCGCAGCTTGCAAACCATTAAACACCTTTCTCGCCCAGAGACGTAGGAGTGCTTGCCCTCTTGCATAACAATAAACCTGAGCAGTTTTGAAAAAGCGGCCAAATTGCAAGTTTCAGTTTAATTACCACATTCATGAAAAAGCGGGGTGATTATTAAAAAACAGAAATACCTTCACACATGGTACAAAACGCTATGTTGAGAAATTCTATTTTGGTCCTCATTAAATTGTTCACTTACCTGGAAGGAAAAGAGAAAAGTAATTAGCGCTTATCGTCAAGCAAACCAAATAAAAGAGCGTGCTCGCGGGGGAATAAAAAGGACAAGCCTCCGCCTCAAGCCGGGGGCTTGACTCAATTGGCGGTGTTGTGTAACTCGAGTTGGTGTCAACTGGCAGAATGTTGAGGTAGCGCCGGAATTTATGGCGCCCTTATCTATCTCCAGCTGATAAACGTATAAAAAGATACGTGTGCCGTGCAGGTACTGCCTGGAATGTTGACTTTTCGCTATAGTCCCGCGCTTGTGCCGTTACTCGCTGTTGTCTAATGCAAATATACATACATCCACTTCAGAGGCCCTGCCTCTAGCGAATTGCGCTGCATAAATGCTACCATAGCTATGAAAACATGAAGTGTAAACATAACGAAGGTTCGTAGGCACCTCAACTGAGATCTCCCCCACGTTTTTGGAAGTTTGAAAGAATAAATATACAATATAGCGTATATTAGTTACATTCTACAATATATTCATATATTACAATATCATGTATTGCTGAGAAAATACGATTGAAAATTTAAAATTGTAATAAGACTAACATTATTACGCAATAGCCCTAATTTCATTCATGTGACTTATAAAATAATAATAGTTTTGAGTAAAGCGTAATAAATCAATCATCAAAATGTAACAAAATTACCCATGCCCTTACATTCCTAAACTTTGTTTTAAAAAAATTATTGGCATCTGGATGATCTTTTATTTTATACTTTGCAATATTTTCAAAAGTCTAAATACATACATACGTACATATACATATCTGCCCAGCTTATCCAACAGTTTTAAAAAAATCACAATTAAAAAAGAGGTATGCAAACCAAACAGTTTATAATTTTACATAAAGATCGCTTCAAGACGTAAGCAGATCAGGTATCCAAATTATATTTCATTCTTAAAAATCTTGAAAAAGTAATTGTATCTTCACCAGAAATATTCATACGAAAAAATGGACGTTCACAAAATGAATTAGAAACAAAAACAGTGGCAAATTTCTTTCTTGTATCAGTTCTTCATAACAAAAAATTAAAACAAAATGCATTTATTTACTTTAAATAACTCTATTTCAATTCTGGAAACTTTGTTTTTTAAATGAATTGATTTCTTTACAGAGAATCTTCCTTCTTTAATTTAGTTGAAAGGGAATCATTTCGACGATGTTTAAAGGAATTTCCTAAAGATATCCAACTTTACGTGCCAACCAACCAACCTACCATAAGTTCTCACAATTCTATATAATACTAAAATTTAGCGAATGTAATATAATATAATTTTAACTTTCCTTTTTATTAGACCAAAAACATGAACAAATTATATAATAATTAACTGGTATGGGAATAGGAAATAATCCAGCTCATCGAATTTTGTTGATTTTAAAATGAAAATAAAACGACACCTGGGAAAATCGCTTTAATTTTTAATGTCTTTTAGTGTTTAATTTAAATAAAATTAAGGATTCCGAAAATACGAAAATGTACTATTTAGTAATATAAAAAATTTTGAAAAATGAAATATGAGTATCTTTATTAATGTTTGTTGTAGGCCTTCTTATACCTGATAATATTATTTTGGGAGTTTTTGGTACTTAGCCAAAAGAGCACAGGAGTTAGAATAAACAAGCGTACGCTGCATGTCAAAGAGTCTACTTAAAACTATCGCCAAAGTAAATATCAAATATTCGCAGCAGGGAATGCAAAGAAAACATAAGCAATACGGAAACACCTAGAGCTCGTCACAATAGAAACTTCTGAGTATGGGACAGAGGCTTGGGACAAAGCATGTTCAAATGAAATTTCCACCACGACTTTTATGCCAAACAAGCCGACATACCAGACGAGGCAGACAAGATTCGAATTGAATAAATTTCCTTTGTTTATCTGCACCAAACGTCTCTATTTGACCATAAGACACCTAAGTAGCCAGCTGTTCGCGACTCCAAGTCCCATTTGCGATCCCGCCAAGATCAAGACATCAAATTCCGTTGACTTGGCTTTGCTCGCGGGACCCGCGATCGTCTAAGATAGCGGACTTTGCGGGAAAATTGTTTTGGTCAACCTCTGATCGCGCGCATTCCGATCTAATCGTGAATGAATTAATGATCAGGTGTGATTGATAATTGCGATAGAGAGAAGTACAGCGCTCCTTTTTTGGTCAATATGGTAATTGGTGGAGGAAGTGGTCGAGGCGCCGCGATCGTGGAAGACCGCCGTTTCTTGGCCACGTTAACTCTTTCTAATAATAAAGTTGCTATCATCGCGACGTACCACGGCTGTGGCCATCGCGGCAACATTTTCCTGTTGCACAGGTTCCTTTTGTTCTTGACGTCCGAATGCTCGAAATAACCTTCACCGAGGGCGCCGACTATCTGACTATCTAACGAATTCCTGGCGAGAGCCCCAAAATCAATAAATTTCTCATTCAATGGCTCAAGTGATGACCCGAATACAAATGTGACAAAATAAAGGAAATCCACGCAAACATTCCGCCGATTAAGTGAGCTTAGAGGAGCACTTCGGCAGTTTGGGAATTCCTGTCATCAGCGAATATTTTTAGACGCATCTCTGTCGGCGCCTCATCACCGCCAGGACGATGTCGATCGTGCGTCGAGCGGGCGTTGGGGAATTTTCCGCGGAAAAATGCGTAAAATATATTCGGTGCTGCTGTTGCATGGGAGTGGGCAACTCAGCAGCCAAACGCAGCGGATAATGGGCATACTTGGCGAGGAAATTCGGGACAGTCTGGCAGCTCCAACCAGCCTGAAAACTAATGAGACTCGCCTCTTTGGGGTAAATTGGTAAATTTATAACAGTTGCGCGCCCGGGAAATTTCAGTTTAGGCTTATGCGGGGCTTGCATTATTCATTGTTTATCCTCCAGATTGTAATTTATTCGACATTGTGGACGCTTGTGGATCCATTTAATTTTCATTTGCATATACATGCATATATCTAAATTATCATATTTACGAGTTTCCTGGGACCAAAACAATAATGAGAAATAAGTTCCACAACAACAGAGTAATGTAAAGCGCACAAATTATTAAAGTACGAACGCCGACTGCGTGAACTCCGATGTTAAACATTTGCTAAAATTATAGATAAGAGATTGCTAGATTATAAAATCTATAATTTAGGGTTGAATCAGTTTGAAATAAGCAATAAATACTGTATGCAGATTATTTGATTGCTTCTACGAAACAAAATCATCAAATTTTGCTATTTATAATCAGCAAATCAAATTTAAAGGTTAACCGAATTTAATGCAGTTTAGTGCAACTAAAAGTGACAACAATGCACATGAGAATAATCTAAATATGTCGCTGAAACCCAATTCTTGTTCATATAATTTTCGACATAAATGCGGTGTAATCACACAATTCATCGTATAATCGTAAAAAAACTAACTAAAAGCAATTTCTCAGATATTGAATGGTGTCAGGAGCTGAAATACCTGGACATTACATTCGATAAAAAGCAGCTATTCATTCGATAAGCATATTCAGGGAACACTTCAAAAAGTTAACAAACTGATTAAGTCCTTAAATACCCAGATCTGAACGAGGAAAGTAACTTAATTAGTTTAAAACAATTTTTGGAGCTTTTGTTTTGTATGGCACAACTGAATGGACAGATTGTGCAAAAACCCCATATAAACAAGCTTTAAAGAATGCAAATCAAAATTCTAAAGATGACTTTTAATCTACCGAGGTTTTCATCAACGTGTCAGCTATATGATAAAGTCAACATCAATCTTATTTCTGACCAATTTTGTAATTTCCTTAACTCCTTTGTACAAAGGTGCATTGAGTCACAAAAATGAATTGATACTCCGTAATATCCTGAATATTTAGTTCAATCCTTCAGTGTAAGTTAGCTTTATACTTATAAGGCTTATAAATTTTTGTTTTGTTTTTTTGTATAAATTAACCTTTCACTTATTGAAATATTGTATTAATATATCTCCTTCTTGTTGCCCTATAACATCACAGTTGGCAAAGAACAGCTTTCTAACATTTGTAGATACTTTACTTAAATAAATATGTAGATAATAATAAAACAGAAAAATTAAATTATTTGTCGAATTGCAACAAATACACACATAATAAACGTTATTCTTGATTTCTATTCTAACCGAGCTGTTAGGGAAATTCTCACGCCGTTTGCTGGAAAATGAGATGCGAAGAATTCTATTGAATCCAAAATTGATTTAGTGGCGGCCTGCAGCAAATGTCGCTTTTGCAGACGCTGCTGAGGCACTGGAGCGCCACAGCATCTTCAAATTCGCCTCCGGCAGTTCGAGCGCACTTCGCTGCACTACTGGACTCCTTCGTCGGACAGAATTGTTTTCAGCAGAAATAATTCATTCCAGGTTTGCCCACGGAGCGATTTTTCTTATCCTCCCCATCTTAAGGAAATTAACCATAATGAAATCTCCCATTGTGGCCGAACCCGAACTTTTCGAATCGAAAACCTTCCCGCTCGGGTTTTGTTTCAGCGGTCGGAACTGTCCCTGGGGCATTCTGCAGAGGCACAGATTAATGGTGAAATATCTGGCTGAGATCTGCAAATTGTTAAGTAATTTTTCTGCAATTTTGCACAAGTTTGAAAAGTTTTGGTGTATCGATGGCTCAGATTATTAGCGGGCATTGAAAGCCTCCTCGCCTCGGCTGGTGGCTGCTGCTCGAGGCTAATCCGCGGAAATTTTTGCATAATGCGCGAGATGTTCGTAGCGGGTGGTGTTTCGCGATGAATCGGGTTTTGATAAATTAGTTTTTTGCGAAGAATGATGACTAGGGTGCACGATTTTGCTTGATAGTTCCGTTGATAATGTTTTTATTCTTTCCCAAAAATTTTAATTAAAAACTCCATTGTTTACTATAGTCGAGTATCAAAAAACTTATACGATATTTACGAAAGCACAATCTACAAAGGCTTGAATTTCCGAATTCTCAAAATTTTGTCGAAGCGTTAAATTAGTTTTCGTCGAAAATACCTTTTCTCAAACAATCTTACACTTTTTTAAAAATTCAATAACTACGAGTATGTTGTGTGAAGGCTAATATATGAGTCATTGTTTTGAAAACTGTTTTATTAGGTTCTCCATAAGTCCAACTAGAATTAAAATTAACGTACATACATATATACATTTATAATTTCCCTGATTTCAATGAAAATTTCCTGTTATTCTATCTAAGTTCTTCATCTTCGACACTCGCCCGGGTATAACAAAACATATTACATATTTCAAACAGGTAATTTTAATTGAGAATTTAATTCTCATTATGGCGTCTTCTATATACATATTATACATATTAAAGCCACTTGAAATTTTTTGGAATTCTTATATGATATTTCCTTTAAAATCTTCCATATTTGAAATTCTAATTTATTATATCCAGCTCCACTGTACCGACAAATTTTATAAAACATCATTGAAAGTATTATGTTAATTTAATACAAAGCCTGTCAATTCAATTGGATTTGTATGCCAGTTTGAAGGTACAAACAAGTACCATAAAATGTGTAATATGTCAATCTTTATTTCAAACATTTACAGAGACATCAATTTATTATTTAATATTACACTGCAAGCAAAATCAAGAAGAATTTCATCTAAGAAAGTGCTTGTGTGAGTACAACAAGAAATAATTTCTAAAATAAATGTATTATGACCCACCATGAAAGCGCCTTATCTTACCACACAATTTTATCGAGAGTTACGTAAGTTGTATATTCTAAATCCATAGAGATTGTATGGCTCCTTTCAAAGGAAGCTAGCGTGGCGAAATATCCGCCACTTCTCGAATGCAAAACCAGTAGGACGACAGATAATTGTTGCTATAAGCTGTGACAATTCTCTCGTTAGTGCTGATCCCAGCCTCAGATATTTTCGCGGAAAATTCATCTTAATTGCAACTAAGCACTGTGCATGCTACGGCACTTATAAGCTAAGTGCCATAGTAAAATCCACAAGATTTTATTCAGTTTTTCTTGGGTTTTTCTTCACGCCGCGCCGGAAGCCAATTTAGCGAATAAGACTTTAGCGCAACCGCAGCGCAGCGCAGCAGGACAGTGAATGGCGACAGTTCAACGAACCGCGCACGGTTAATTTTCATTAAAAGCATGATATGTTGCGCAGTTAACTGGCGCTGGCAACACTCGCGCTAAGACGATATGCTTTGACTAATGATAGCGGCTAATTACCTCAATTATTTCAGGCCTTTTTGTTTATCGCGCTCCTGAGTCACTCACGTTCATATTTTGTTTACATTTTTAAAGCGACCGCGCTGGCCCCAAGTCGCCCGAGGTGTGCGGCAAATTCTAATTAGTTTCTTTGCCTCAAACGGCGGGGAAATCGAGACAATCGGGTCTAAAATTAAATAGACGAAACCGATCATATTTGAATCGCTCGCGTCCCGACGACTGCACGTGTTGCAGGGCACGCACTGTGGACGCAGGTGTTTCTAAACTAATTTTATGTTGCCGATGGTCAAACATAAAGACAAGCACGCACAGAGACGACGACGCTGACCATAGGGACAGATCTTAATTTACTGTGACTAATGGGATTGCTTTGTTTCTATTCTCGACAGAGAGATTAATCCTCATTAACACTTCCGCTCATATTTCCGGTTAATGAGGTTTTTAATTAAGTGAAGACTTCCTTAATAGAACTAAATATTTCTACATAAATTGATAGAATTTAATAACAAAACTATTATAAAGCGGAAATATATTTTTAGGTAATATTTTACATAAATTTTAAACAAGGTGAATGGTCAATTAAATTAATAAAAAAAGCATTGCTAAATTTAACAAAACAAAAATCATTACTAGGATCATTATCTTATTATTTTTCAACAGCAAAATAAGTTACATTCATTACATTCATTTGCGGCTCTATTTGATGTCAAATCGATTTGAATATTTGAAAGTGCACTTAATTTATTTTTTCATCTAATTGTTTTAGTTGGTGAGATTGGGCAAAAGGTTTTTGTATTCTAATCCAATAATCCAAACTTGTGTTTGCTAAAATCGCTTTATTTGTTAGAAATAACTAGATAACGAACTTGAAATGGATAGAACGCTCAGCGGTTATTAATGCATGCAAAATGTATACAAGAATGTTTTTACAGAATTTCAATATGTTTATTTTTTGTATAGTAAGCCTTATTGATGTTCAACAACGAAATAAAGTAGTAAAATAGAAAGTTAGTATCTATAATAATTGTTCACCGAAAACCTTTAACGAATGAACTATTTCATTACCAAAATGAACTGATTTCTGTATAACGTACAGTATCGTGGAAGTGCAGAAGTTAGCTGAAGAAGTTTCACTTCCATAAATGTTTCTCTTTAAACCGAATAATTTCTCTGCCCACAGATGGTTTTGGATCTTCCAAAGTCAGACAAAGCGGGAGTGTTCGCACAGCCTGTCGGAAACAACCCATTTTTCGGAACTCTCCGCACAAATGACAATATTAGATAAAGAAGCGGTTCACCCTTCGATTGTTGACTCAGCGATAAGATGCAATTGCATCCCGGGTAGTTTTCCTCCGTCTCCGTTTCCTTGCCAAACGACTCTGTTTTGTTATTTGTTTGGCGCAAACACCGAGGCCCGAATAGCGCATGCGTCTGGAAGTCTGCTGTTTGTTATCAAAATTAATTCAAATTTTATCCGAAAACAAACAGAAGTGCTTCCTCGCTCCATCAAAAATCTCGCAAATGTTTTAACATATTATTTACACAGAAACCTTCCAGATAACTTCGCTCATGAGCATGTTTATCTTTCCTCTGTTCAGTTTTTTGCTGCTCAATGATGAGTGTAAAAAATGATCCGAACGACATTGGGGGCGTTATCTTCACAGAAAGAGCCGCCGCACACATTCGGCGGTTGACTCATCGCACGCAGTTGGCCCGAAAGTGCAATGCACATCGATCAACAAGAAGATATATTTATATTCCAAAATGTGGAGCAAATGTCTTCAACCAGCTTCAACACTAAACAAAAAGACACGCTCGTGGGCAACCAGTTTAAATTACACAAACCTTCTGGACTGGAACAGAGAAAAAGGAAATGCACACTTTTTAATTTTCAGAAATTTAAAGTGACCACCCTCTGGACCATTGGTTTGTGCCATTGTAGTGGCAATACCTATAGTATAGCTACAATATTTATTCTATTATGGATGCATATGTATAAAAGGATGATTTCATTTTAAGTGTATAGTCGCCCTAATTTTTTCAAACTATAGATATCTGAAATCTATAGGTAGTTCAAACAAAAGTTGTTCAGTTTTATTCAAACTAATTTTTATTTACTTTTGATTAAGTTCAGAAGGTAATTTCAAGGTCTTTTTTTCAACTAGAACCTCTTATTTTCTGCTTTGTTTTTTAAAGTTATTTCTGTCGATTAATCAATCTGTCATAATGACACAACATTATCAAATCTTTTTGTTTCTAAAGGTGAAGCTTATTGTTGGATTTAAATGTAAATATTTGAATACCAACTTAAGTTTTATTATTTCTTTTTGTTGTTTTTTAAATGTTTATTAGTTACATCTTAGGTACTCCAAAATTATTAATAACCACAAAATTAGAATATGTCACATAAGAATTGCTTAGCACTGCAACTTAAGTGAAATGTTTACAAAGCCAGAAAGGTTCAAAGTTAACAAAATGACAAATTCGATGAAGTTCCAACAAATAAGGTGACTTTGTGGCTGTCTTTTTTAGTTTTCAAAGAAATTTTGAGAAATTATTATTATTTTTTAATTATTATTATAGTAAAATTCCTGGTTGCAACCTGTAATGATGTAAACTTGCATAACAAGGATAACTTTGTTTCTCGAACTAACGTCACTTTAATATTTCGATTAAACGGCTGTCGAACTATAAACTACGTACATGATTATTAAAAGTGCTAATATATATGTACATACACATTATATTGAATTCCATCGAAATATTTTAAAGTTTAGAAATTTAGGTCCTTTGAAGGACCTGAACGTGTGCAAACTTTTAGCTTGGTCAGATAACACGAAATAGTTCAATATTGCCATGGAAGATTCTGAACGAAATGAGCTAAATAAAAGCTTTTAAAATGTACACGAGTTAAAGTTATCAAACAAAACTCGAAGCGAGGAGTTTAGAACACTTTATTTTTACCATTTTTCAGAATTCCGCCCTTGGGAAGTTACAAAACCATTGAGTAGAAGATATTAGTGAAATAAAATGTAATATATTAAAATTTCTTAGAGAAAAAACGAAGACATTCACAAAAACACTTACGTTTCTAGGTACTGGAAGTACTGATAAACCGGTCGCCGGTAAAGAAATCCTTCCGCTTTTTCCACCATCATAACGAATTTGAAGAACCTTCTCCTTCAATAAGCTTGTTTCCAAAAACCGCACTTTTTATCGGGTGCAAGAAGCGAGCACAGGATCAAGTACAAAAACTGGAACAGGGAGCACGTGAAGTGTACAATCGAATCAACGACCACAGGGTGCCCGTTCAGTATCACTTTGCGGGGGTGTAAGTTTCGCTTGTTTTTGCGGAACACCTCCCAACGGGCATGTGGGCACGCCGCCGGGACACTTCGTCACACCGTTCGCGGGAGCACTAATTGGCGCACAACACCAGAGGAGCACATGTCGCCGTTTATTGTTACATTTCCGGCCAGCAAGTGATGTCACTGCGGACATGCAAAAAGTTTTAATTTAATTTTTAATTGAATTATTCGAGGGCTATTCCGTTGGGCTTCAGACGCGACACTACCGTTCCTTGTTCACACGCTGCTGCTCGACACTCCCGAATCGCGACGCGGCCACAACTCTAGGGTCGCCGAGACTGACTCTAGGGCTGCGGCAGGAAGGTGAGCCCCTCTTGGAATTCGGGCAGTCGCTGCGCTATTGTAATATGAACCAATTGCAGGATCGATTGTGGGTATGGTGCAATTCGGGGCGACCGGACAATGCACCCTCAACGGTTCGATTGTGAGAAATCCAAATAAGCCACCCCTATCGTTGCCCGTTCGGGGTGCAATCAGAGCGATGACAGGGTCCCGTCGAGGCCAGAGAAGTCACGGGAACCCACCCGAATCTAGTTCTCATTGTTGGTCAATTTCCCGAGGGAAAAACTAATTTCTTAAGTACGGGCAAGAGGCGGACGCTGGCTCTACCTTTGAACAGTCCAATGCACTTCCAATTTCCGAAACTGGGGGTTGATTGTCCGGCAAAATGTTCCCGAACCCGCCTCGCGGTTCTAAAGAATTTGATTTATAGCAATTTGATCAACGCCCCGCACCGCGGTGGTGCACTCTTTTGTGAAATTTCGATAACATGAAGTGCAGCAGACAGACAATTCCGGGCACTCGCCACTGATAAACCAACGCCGTGACTAACGCGGGGGGTTCTCTGGAACACGTTAGTAAATTCCCCGGGTTCAGGGAAAAGCGAACAGGAAGCAATCAATAACAATTTATCATTATTTGGGTGAAATTATTTGATTTGGGCGGTTCGTTTTCTTTAGGGGCGAATGCGTGTTAGGGGCATTGTAGTGCGTGCTACGAGGCACGTGGATCACTCAAATTAAACTAATTTCGGGCAGGCGATCTGTTAAGCATAATTCTCAGCGCCCTTCCTTCCATTCATATAACAATTACAAGCAAGTTCAAAAACAAATGTTGTAGTTATTACTATCACGTAGGAACTTTTTCCCAAATTTTCAATTTCATTAAATTGATGTCATGTCAACGAGTACAACCTTGTAATGTTATATTGCTTTATACTCGATCTTCTAAATAATATCAAAACCAATCTACATAATTTTCCATGTGATTTAATAATATGGAAATTTGAAAATTGGGCATCAATTTTGAAGTTAGATCAGTAACTATAAAAACAACCACACAGTTACATATTTTGTATTACAAGTTTACAAATATTTGTTTTCGTCCTTCTACTTGGTGCCATCATCTCCAGGTTTTTCACTGTACCCTTCGAGGAATCCACTCTTCATCCAATATAAAAATAATCAATCAAATTGGTTAACGCGTTAGGAATTTATTAATTACAAACATCAAAAAAATACATAAAGGCCGAAACGATAGTCTCCTCTTCTTGAAATTGTGTAATAGTGATTCATGCTTCTCCGGATCATCCGTTTGCCTTATGAAAATTTTATTATAATTTGAGGCAATTTTTAGTAAAAAGCAACAATCACGTTAAGAGGATCACATCAAAATAGTAGATATGGATCGTCTTAACTAGATTTATGGCCAATTCTTTTTATAATCCAACTTGCTTTTTAAAATTGCAAAAATATAGTAGATAATTCTAAAATAAAATTGAATACAATTGCGACAGATATATTACCATTGTTATTTAGTAAAATTTAAATTTAGAAATAGCACGAAAGCGGCCAAAATTATTCAGTATTAAGTTATTTCTTTTTGAACTCAAATTATTTTAATTAAACTTAAATTTTTGACAATTTACTTCCTTCATTTGGTGAAGTACAAATTGTAAAAGAAATTAGGTATTAAAAATTGTACGTTGATACCACTGACCTCTTCTAATGTGATCTTCCTATATTCTAATAAACAAGACGGTACACTACTATTATATACTGTAGCGTAAATAGTCAGACATATTGAATATATTATATTATAAAACCTGTTACGTAATAGCCGATTTGAAAAATCGTATTTTTTCTAGTTCTAGTTGCTTAAGCAACCTCTACAGATTAATTTCCAGAGGTCAGGTGTCGGTGCGAATGCCATGGGAAATGCTGTTGATAGTGTTGCAATCGCGCAGCTTGGCTGCCGCTCAATTTCTACTCTGCCACAAGTTGCAACAGAAATCGCTGGAAAGGTGTGACGCAACCGCGAGACAATAATGCACTCCAGCGGCCCTTTGCAACACCTGGCTTAACTAACTCATTATCAACCTCCATTCAATTGTCGCAACCGCGGCCACTCACCTCTTGAATATTTTATTAATTCGGAATCCCTGGCAAAGGTGATTCGTAAATATTGTTGGGTGCGATAAGACCGCCGCGGGTCTGGGGTAAATGGCCGAGTAGCACTAGGAAATGATTATTGGCACATATTCATATCGCGCGATGATTAAGCGGACATAGCAGACGTCGTAAAATGGGAAAATCAAAGGCACATCGGCTCAATGCTAATGGATGTCGATATAAAAGGAATTTGGTAATTTCCCAAGTAAATGGACGCATTTTACTACACCGATTTTATTGACCAATAACTAATAGAAAACCAACGTTTCTGAAAATTTGATTTGTGGGAAAGTGTAAAGAAAAGGAGACTGAAAACCCATGGGAACATTTTATATATGTACATACTTGAGCAACAGTAATTGGGTCTATGTTTATTGCTAGACCTTGACATTACTATTTGAGTTAGTTATGAAAATATATTTAATCTATTTCTTGATATTAAATTATCTAATATAAGATAAGACCAATTTTCAAAATATGTATACAGGTTAAAAAATGGTTCTTTTCGTAGCTTAAACACTATAGACTTAATCAGGTTTTTAATGCTTTCAAAGTGATCCTAAATTAAATTTGATATACGAGTATACATATAGATGCAGCTTGATATCAATAGCGATTAATATTATACCAAACCGAGTAACTATAAGAACGGCCGCTTTTTATGAATTTTGTATCGCTACCATGGTGTTAAATTACTCGAGCAAAAAACTAAAATGTTAATAAATTGGTTTTAATTAATCCATGTCCTTGCTACAAGTTTTAATGAATATAAGCATTTTAGAATATACATATGTAAGAAACTATTGGCATTTCTTAGAAGTAGGATGACTCATATACAACCATAACATCAAAAGTTTTATACATTTGAAAAGCAAACGTTTCAATTTTAACAAATCGTTCTGACTTTTGTTATGGGTTAGGCAATCTTTAAACTTCGGGGACGTTTTAAGTAGGGCAGCAGCCCAGGTGAGCTCATTCTCACCTTACTAGTGGTTTCGTTATCATTTCGCGTATCCCGCGAGGCACTGCGGAAATCACCTTAGTCAACGATGTCCACACCACGTCAGCAGTCATCGATCTGAGGACAAGCCTCGCCCAATTAGGGTCAAAGTTACGTTTATGGGGAGCCAGACCGACCATTCATCCATTGTAATTCAATTAGGGTTTTGATACGCAGCGAGTGCTGCACCAGCTCACCTTTAAAGGTAGTGGGCTGCTCCCGGAGCCCATTTTTCAATAGCCGCGATTCTCACAGTACTTGCGAGGACTGCGGAGGTTTTTGCCTCTTTTCCAGCAGCACCTGGACGTGTGCGCACGCCTCGCGGTTCCGCGGATGACGACAGTAACGTCGATAAGAACGCGAACGGCTTCAGTCCAGACGCTGCCTGCGGACAGTGATTAGTAGGCACCGGGCAACCGCACGCCGTCGCTCACTTCCCCGACTATCGCCGAAGAGTTACGTCGAATCAGAAAGGAAGTCAGAATCTTTTGATTTCCTGTCCGAATGCTTACTTATGCGCCGCCAGCAGCTAGCCGCGGTCCCCAGTTGTTTCCTACTATTTTTGTTTTTTTCTCGGGAGATTTTCTTTGAATTACTCCTTTTTTTCGTAAGTCGGTTAAAGGCAGTGCCCAAAGACCCCACAGCGACCCCAACGATGACGAAGCCGCGGCGACACCCAAGAATTGACTTATTGTGCTGTCAGGGGCATCGAGATGATAATCGTCGGACAATCCCCCGCGCCTTCCAAGAGCTTTCTAATTGACCCCTTGGCCACTTGTTAACTTTATCTGAGACGCTGGGAGTCCTAATGAAATGCGATTACCAGAATCGTCTGCGCTGCTCCTCCGCCTTCCTTTTATACTCCGATTTAATTTAGTTATCGTACAGTCGAGGACAACTTTCTCACGACTCCTCTGCATTTACGATTGTTTTCAAGTTTAAGTGGTTGGGTCATACTTAAGTTCTAGGAATTTGTGGTTGGGCTTACAGAAGGTGGGTGAAGTCGCAATCCACATTTTGAGGAGGTATCATACTGTATTTATGCAAATATCTAGCTATAAAGCTCAATTGCCATCAACAATTTGTAAGAGCTCATAATTTCATGTTTTCTCGTTTTAATGGTGCAGTCGTACATCACTTAAACTGTCTGAAAAGTAAAGGCAAATGAAATATAAGTGGCACAGACACCAACTAAAAATTCGTCGACTAATACACCAATCATGATTCTCCTTAAGGCAACTTTAAATCGGTTTACAAGCCCACAAGTTTTTAAAATTGTTTAATGCCTCACCACACAGAGAACGAAATTCCCCATCTTATCTTTTTGTCCAAGTGGCGAAAGGAATAAAATATTTGCGTCTGGCAGTTATTAATCATTTTTCAATTGAATTTTATCGATTAAAAACGTGGGGTTTTGAAACATTTTCAACGAATTTACTGAAGAGTAGGTCTGTTGAATTTTCATAGCCCAGGTTTTCGTTTTTCAATTGTAATCGTTGTAAGATGATCTATCTGATTACAAACTGAAATATTAATGAATTTACATTATCTCTTCATTCATGAGGCCAATGGTATTAAAAAATATAATAATACAATATTTAAGATATTAGCAATCAATGTCTTGTATTGTATACTCATTTAAAAGTCTACGATTTCGTTAAAAAATTTTGTATTATGGCATAAGATTGGGAATTCTTTGAAATTGAGATAAAAAAAAAACAAGATAGTATCACAAATTTTTTTCAAACTTTCTCTGACGGAATAATAACTTCTGAGTTGTTTAACTTAAGAATTTACGATTTCTTTTTCTTAATGTGACAAAATGATTCACAAACAGTTTTGAATTTGAGGGATTTGAAAATGATACCTGAATCGTGCGCAGGGAAAATAATACTCTTTCCTCATTTTAACATCAGTTATTTCTAACAATTGTGGCATCAATTCGACAAGGTATCGAATTAATTTACATTTTTATCGAGTATATTGATTGCAATAAAATTCATATTTTTGAAAAGTTTGCATGGTGCACTGAGTTTACTTTATTGTCCTTTCTCATGAAATCACCATACAATCGAATTCAGCAGTTCAATGCTTCGTCAATCTTCTTTGGGTAGCATGAATCGTAAGATCCGACCGCATGTAGGTTCCGGAAACCTTGTTAAAACGGTTTTTCCAGTGCATTAGAAGACTTTAGATAATTTCCTCACTCGCAAGAAACAGTTGAGTTAAATTAGCGGGAAAGCAGCATTCTGGAAAAGTTTTCATAGAGGTTGGCCACTGCATGGTGGGTCGACTCGACGTAATCCAGGCACATCAATTTCCTCCAGAGACAATGGATAGCGGACTGCGACCGAAGTGAGGTTGGGTCTTTGAAGCGCCGGGACTCCGAAGGGGCACCGCCGCAGCGGTCGGAAAACTTGTTAATTCCCACGTTCGGAAATTAAATTCCTCACATCGCACTATGACCGCCGCTCTCCTGTGGGAAGGAAGGGCTCTGGCGAGGGGGATAAATTCGATAGGTGCCGCTCAGACGTCGAAGTATGCACCAACGGCTCAAGGGCGGGACGGGACACGGACACAACTCCTTCGTTCATTTGCCCGTAACTTCCATTTGAATGCAAATTTTACGGCCGTAAGAGGAAGGAGGGCTCGCAGGGTCCCTCGCACCTCGCATATGGTGCCACTCTACTTGTTCCCTTTTCACGGTGCAAATTAGCCCAGACCCAGGTGGGCATCTGGGAGCCATTCCCCCGGTCTGGTGCGTAAACAGGGAGCGCAAGAAATACAAAATCACGCAATTAACGCCTCACGCATCGCGAGATAAACAAACAGTCGCGGATCGCACCGCCTCGCGGAGATCATTTCACATCCGTCCGACACGCACTGAGACGACGTTAAACACTTCACCCAGGTGCTGATCAGGTAGTTATCGCCTCTGAAGCCACTTGATTGCCCGGCATCGGTACCGGCGTGGGAGGAAAATTAAGAAACACCCGTCACATATGCTACTTTTTAACACTCTGCGTGGCGGACGTTTTTCCGGCCCACTTTGAAATTATTTCGCGACAAAACTTAGAGCAATTCGAGATTTGTTGCATTTACCCAACATCTATATATCACCTATTCAGGTAAGCACAGGTTAAAAAAATCCTCTTCCGGCGGACACTTCGCGCACCTTCGCGAGCCAGACTAGCCGCAAGCGGTCAGAGGCTCGAATTGAGCCAGTGGAAGCGCGCCGAGGTGCTCTACCCCGAGAATCGGCCGTTCAGCAACTGGGGAACTGACTCTGAGTCAGCCGTGAGCCGCGAGCCTCAGCCGGCAAGTGTCTATCTGGCTGCGGCGGGAGTCGGGAGTCGGGACTTGGGAGCATTTCGCTTTCGTCTGGCGCGGCGCTTGCCGAGTCATCTGGCGTTCCGGCCCGTGCCGCACGGTGTCGCGTCGCGCTGCTAATCGTTGCTTCGCGTTGCGCCGCGTCGTCCCGAGCCCCAACCACCGGAGCTTCCACCCTGTCCGAGCCCTCGAGCCCTACCACACCGAGCGTTGCCAGGTGGAATCAACGAACTTTCCTGTCCTGTGCCATTGCCATCCAGCTGCGCTCTCCTGAACACACCCAGCCTCCGCCCATCGTCCCTGAAAGAATACGAACTTCGATGCTGTTGTTTTCGTTGGACTTTCAGGGAAACAGAGAAAGTCCCCGCTAAAAACTATAAACGTTTTAAGGTCATGGGACGAGTCACCTGGACTCGGACTAAACAACTGGTTTTTGGCGGCAGATGCTATTTTTTTTAAGCTTAAGAACAAGTCAAGGAGCATAAATACGCGATTTATTATCATTTTGTGGCATAAAGCAGCAATCGAAAAGAACACAAAACTTAAAACAGCAATCTCAATCGATTAAAGGAAATATACAAAAATATTTTTTCGATTACAGGAAGAAAATCGTTATATGTTAAATTCCAAACTGTACTTGAAAGGTTTTAGGAGCTTTATTTTTTATAGACGTAGGAAACGCGTTGAAAAACATAGAAGCCCTAGGAAATAAAAAAATAACATTTATTTTAATATCCCATTATTTTACTATGTTCAAGGTCTGGGAAAAAATCAAACTTATTGTCGATGGTTTTCAATAACACGGCATTTGTTCTACATAAAATACATACTCCACAGGGCTTCTGAATTTTTGGAGATTCTGTATTTTCTTTTTAGTTTTTTCGCTTTTTTTATAATAACAACAACTTCCTAATTAAATACTTTGTACGACTATGACACCACAGTCGGGGATCAAATAAATTGTAACTAAACGAATATTATTACGCCGACCGTCAACATTAATCCACTTTTTGGGTAACAAAAAATTTTTTGTGAACTCTCAATAAAAGATCGCAAAAATATATCGTTCGTTTTACTCGCAATTAAGAAATATTTATATTTGTTATAACAAAGCCAAATTGATAGTCTCTTATATGATCGTTAATTCTTTTATACATTAATATCTTTAGAATTAGGTAACTATGCGTAATAAGCCTGTGCGTTTGGCGCTAAATAAAAAAAGTAGCATGTTGTACTTTAGAAGATCTCCAATAATTAATTAACAAAACAGTAAATATGTATGATATCATAGTGATTCATATTCTGGTATTAAAAATTCATTAGAATCGCAAGCTAATCCAAAACTACCTCAGTTTTCTACCAAAACGATAGGAACTCTATGTGAATACCCTTCGCAGATTGAACAAACGAGAAGTTAAATATCGCCCAAGCTAATCTGCAGTCACTCCCTGATGGATTGGAAGAAAGAAACCATCGCGTTATGGCAAGAAATTCTATTTTGCTTCAATAATTCTCAGGAGTCGAAGGAGGATTCTTACGAGCAAAGCGTGCTCGATACCCACTCAACACGGACTCATAAAGCATATTCGTCGACACTCCTTCGCAGGGCACTCAGTAGCGATTCATCATGCGATGCAAATCAAACACCTCGATCCTCGGTGATCCATCTTGATATTATGTGCCTTCTAGAGACGATATCAGCCGTTAGCGAGGTCGCCTGGATTAACGAGAATCCTCAAAATGATACAGATAACCTACTTAGTCCTCGCGTGTATGCGAAATTTATGCATATGAGGGGGCGAGAAAATGTCCTCGCGGGAGGATATTTATTACGTCGAGCCCTTTCTACGGTCGCCATGGAAATCAATGAACCCTCGGGGCGACCCAATAACACTCCTACAGGAAAAATGAGGATATCCCTGGTTTACATCACTAACGCTGGTCGACCAGGAGACACATGGGCGTTGGTTCTATTTCAACCCGCAAAGTTAGGGCCACATTCCCGGAAACGGGGCGAACTCAAACAGGGTTCACTTTTTCTTTGCCATTTCTATAAAAGCCAAGGAATCGGGTTTTCTTATTTAAATAGCTGAAAGCAGTTAGCAGTTCCTCCAGAGGGAGAATTGGCCATCCATTCGTCCGAATGAGGTCAGGGAATGAACCAGAGCCAGCCGCTTTAGCAGTTTACTTAATCCTTGCAGGTTCGGATTGAATTTCCATAGCACCAGGCAACGTGTGGGAGTCCAGCTCAAAAACAAATTCACCCAATCAATAAAGTGCAGGAATTCAGGAGCCCAGCAATTCAGTCGGGGACTGGGAGTCGCCGCTACACGATATCCTCGTTATATTTCATGTCGACCGAGGACATTGCAATGGAGCCTCGGCGCGTCTATTTGCCAGCCGAGGGCCTCCATGGGGATGGGTCCGAGCACCACCTCATAACATAATTGACGTCCCTTTGCGCATTTATGCAATCGGGAAAATTGCATGGAGCGTCGTCATGGTGCAATACTCGGACAGTCCTGGCGTTGCCAGAGTGTCGGCGTTTTGATTCGACCGAAATGTTAATGAAGCTGCAGATGAATCTCACATCATCTTCGCATCATGCGAATGACGTCGTAGTTCTCTTCACATGCAAGGGTTTGACCCAAATATTTGGGTTTTTTCACTTCTGATGACTAGCACGTTTACTGAAAGGCACTTATCCTCGAGAAAGCGGGAAACACTCCCTATTATGCGTATTTTACAGCATACTGCAAACGCAATTAATTTTTGAGTGGATCCATAATTGGAACAGGAAATGGGGCACACTTGCTGAAGGTATTACCCTCGAAAAATGAAAAATTATTTTATTACAAGGAAAGCGGACAAGCAGAGTTTATTTTCTTGCTTTTGCAAGAATAATTACCAACATTTCTACAGTAGCTTCAAGCTTTAGTAGAAAATAAACTCCATTAAATCCATTCAAAGTGAGGCAAAACTGAATTTTTTCATGTTTTCATTACATGGTGTTTGTTTTAAACACGATATACGAATTTTGCTTACAATTGTAAGAAAACATATATTAATTTTTTGATTCTATTTAAAAAATTACATTCAAAAAATTTACCTTAACTATTTTTTAATTTGTTTCATTATATTACAAGGGGGATCATACTTTGATTTGAATAACTTCTGCTTTTAATTCAATTATTGCCGAAAAATGTTAAGTGATTTAATTACGCTATTTTGAAATATATAATTGTATTGTATCTCAATGTCTAAAAAGAGTACTTGCAGCCCTACTACAAAAGGTTTTTGACGATTCCCTAAAGATTAACTGAAATTGAACGATTTGATGACAAATGAAAATAAATTGCCTGAAAAATCATATTAAATTTTAGTGAGTTCTTTAAGGCTATCTCCTCAAAATCCGCTCAATCTAATAACATTCGGAATCCCCACGTCTTCCGCTGACATGACTAGTCTGCCTTTGATTAAGCAATAAAAAGCAAAAATGTGGCAATCGATTTTCGTCTGCGGAGCAGTTGGGGGCCGCATGTAGCTCCATTAGTAATCACATTATTTGGACAGAGGCCCGCCAACAGCCTCCTTATGGAGTCCTGGGACGTTTAGCGGTCGATTGCCAGGCTCAGAAGCCAAACCGCCAGTCCTTGCAGCAGGGTTGACTCGTGGCTCCCCGACGGTGTTGTGATGATGCAGCAATGCGCCGCGACGCTCAACTCACCACCGATGTGACTTGGGACATTATTTACCCCCCAACAACCCCTACACCACCTCTGCATCCCCCTTGCACTTCAAGGTGCATCCACTCACAGCAAAAGCGATAAAATTTAAACCCAGGACATCTCCTCCTAGCAAGGACTCAGGAACGGACGTCCAGACTGAGAAAGGGGGCCCAAAGTGTGCCCGGTGCCCAGGACGCCAGACATTAGCAAGTCAAAATTTAAACAAAACCCTGAAAAGTGCCCACCGCCGCCGCCCGCGGAATGAAGTTCGGTATTCAACTTCCAATTTTCTTCCGTGTCTCCTAGTTGCATCGGTGCATCGCTGCATGGTTGCACAGCCAGGACGAGGCATGCGGCTTGCATTTGCAAGGATGCGAATTGCATCTTTTTCCTCTTGAAATTTTAAGTATTCTCTTCGAGGACTCTCAAGTGCACTTTTGTTTTTCTGCTTTTGTTTTCGTTTATTTTTTCCGGCGGTCTTGGCGCAGGCACGGTGAAAATTAAACTGCAATTTTCAAAGTTTGAACTTTCCACTCCACTCGAGGGGAGGACTGCCACCGAGAATGCCGCTTAATATTTAAACCCTTCAAGGAATTTGAGAGCACTTACCGAATTTTTTAATGTTTCTTCCTTCCCACCCCGGTTAAAATGTTGACATGACGTGGATATCTGCAAACATAAAGAATACGATTTCGTGATAAAGTTCACTTTATCTTATCTAAGATTTTATAAAATTGTATATAGTACATATATTACGAGTATTTAATGACAAGAAATTCTAGATAACATATATTTCAATTATGCATTATTACCGCATCCGAAAACCATGTACTTGATAAAATACTATTCCATCCAGGTTGTTATAAAATCAGTTCACGAAAAAAATTTAAAAATCAAAATTATACATATCTGCCATCTTGATTTACTTCTAATTGGATTAGGTTCAGTTAATATTTTCCGTTAATAGATAAGAAAATAGGCGATTTTGAAAACCATCATACATATTCATGAATATTGTTTTATGTTGTTAAGTCCAACATTTATGAAAGACACTATAAATTATCATAAATTTTAACGATCTTATGTAGGATTTTTCTAGCTTTTAACTTCCGTTTTTATAGCTATTACGAAAGTAATCTAGTGCAATCTTGGCCTTAAAATTACATATAATTTACGCCATATGAATGAGTTTGTTGAAATTCAGTAAAACTCAGCAAATTTTAATTGGGATCTGGTTTTCTTTCACTTTATAAGTTATTTTTTCTTCTCATTTCTTCTATCTCACTACCTTCAGTTTCGGTTTGTTACTAAATTTCCTTCTTTATTATAGGTAATTGGATTTGTTTTAAAATTTTTAATTTTATTAACTTCCCGATTTCCTCTTCCATGCATAAATGATGTATAAATATGTATTTCGAAAACTTTACTTCTTAACATCCCCAATGAAACGGTGTGTATAATTGTTAACACTAATGAATTAATAACAACGAATGAAAATATCAAGTAAACAAACAAGTCAACAATATTTGAGAATAACTAATCTGCTCATAGCCATATTAGTACGTACTTAAGAGATGATAAAAAAAACCTCTTAGCCGAAAAGTAACTCAACTCATGTGAACCTTGTTTTATACTTATATTTAATTTTACATGAGGAAGTTAAAACAAATTATTTTAACAAATATTCCGAGTTCTTATCAGAAACTTTTATACAAATTAATATTTTTAAAGGAAAATAATTCATATTTAGTTTCAGTTAGTAGCAAACTAATTTTTATGGCCTAGTGCAATTAAGATTTATGTACATTGTTCATAATTTACATATTTTTTGAATCATTTTATGTTCGTCGATTTATGCAATCTCAAATTTTTTCAATTTTCAAAACGTAGGTTCGTTTATTCTTCAATTAGACCTTTTTTTAACAACTGCAATTAAGAGGTATAACTGATGAAAATAATAATGACAGGATGCATGCTGCTTCAATGTCCCAACATTAGAAAGAAATATGGGTTTCAATCGAGTATCGTTTTACTGAATGAAAACCAATTTAATTGGATTGCATTCTTCAGTCGATGTTCACCGCGGCCACTGAACCTTTCACAAGTCCAGAGCTTGCGACAAGAACGGCTGGCTTCTTGAAGCAAACTTGGGAGCATTCCCAGCTCATCTGAGATTCGAGTTTTTCTCAGTTTCAGCTTGAATGACAGTAAAAGTAGGTTGAGCTCGGCTGAATGGAAGACGATCTTCACTTCCTGCAAATCATCCCAGAAGACTCTCGCGCTTGGGAAACATGATCTGCTACAGTAGCCCTAATACTCCCCGCGCTAGTACTCACTAGATAAGCAGAGTTCAAATGAAGAGTCCCAAAGGAGCCGATTTCTGAAAAGTAATACATGCGAATTCCCTAAGCTACTTAGGCTAGATTTTCTCCACTCTCTGCCCAGATACACTTGGGTGCCTTAACGAGCCTATAAAATTTCCAATTTCCGCTTCGTGTTACCTCGATGGATGGAAAATGTGACAAAAAGCAGGGAAAAACTGAAAACAAGTTGCTACCAGGGCGACTTCATCGCCACATCTCGTCAGACTCATTCATGTGACGATGATGATTTTCTGTGCACGGGGCCCCATTATCTGCGGAAAATAATAACAACTCCAGCAAAAATCAGTGCTCGTCACAATGCAACATTGGGGCCGCGGAGCGGACCGCGTCTCATTTCCCAGATATTTTCAATAAACAATTGCACGTCGAACGCGGCCGTTGCGCTCCAATCCAACCAATGGTCCCTGATTGAGGCCGCTCCAAAAGAATTGGAACAGATCGGGTTAGCGATAAAAATTTGCTGCCAGCCGGCTCGGCCGTTCTGAAAAGTGTCCCACTCTCGGACAATTCAATTAAATGCCCCGATAAAAATCATAATTGGACGGCATTAATGCTGCGCAGCGTCCGGGGTCCACGAGAGATATGCTGTGACATTAGCGACAGAACTTATCACGACCTGGCGTTAATGGGCCCGACCCAAACGCGACCGCGCCGCGCGGATCTCACACCTCGGCGCAATTGATCCGCGGATGGTGATTAGGCGCCAAAAGGACGGATTGACGAGAGGTGACGAAAGCACTTAGCAATTGCGCGCCCGTCGGCGCTAGAGGGAATCTTCCCCAGTGCTCGTGCAATCTATCGAGATTTTTTAAGCATCTTCTATCAGGACTTAAGTGTTTGGCCTCGCCTTGAGCTCTGATTGATTGATGAGCAAGCGACTAGTTGACACCCCATCCACAGCCGACGAAAGGTCTTTTAAAAATGAATCAAGATGATATTCTGTTTGTAAGCTTTCGCTAAGTTGAGCTGAGCCCTCAACAGACATGAACAACTCTTTTCATTTCAGACGAATTTTAAAGCCATAAATTTTGAAGCGCTCGAAAATTATTGAAGTGCAAGGGTTAACGTAATAAAAACATCACCCTAATGGTTATTGCCTTCAACTTTGAAGCTACTAAACTAAACTTAGAAAAGAATGACCGATAAGGGCAAAACAGTCGATTTGGTTTCACCCGATAGCGATAGCCATATCATTCCCGAAAAGCAAACACAAAAAATGTTTAAAAGTTTTCGTAATTAGGAACAAAAATGTTCATACTTATGTACATATGTTGGCTTTTTCAAGTAAACGAATTGTTTGCGATGAAAATGCTTTTTTCATACCGATTTGTTGATTAATTGGAAGGTTAACATTTTTTCACAACTTCATCATACTCGCATTAAATCAAATTCATTTAAAAAATGTTCAATAGATAAATAAATCAGCGCACGATAAAACTGATTAAATTACAAACAACAAATTGTATTTACTTTACCTTTATTGATTTATGCAGTGAATGCACGACTGTTTCGTTTGCAATAAAACATGAATACTAATTATTTTCAATGGGTAATACTATCAAAAACCGACAAAAATTAGACAAACATAGACCCCTAGTTTACCGATTTTGTTGAAAACATAAAACTGCATGAAGAGTAAAATAAATTAACCATATTCGGCTAAAACTCATCATATGCATATGTTGCCATAATTATAAAACCGACAGACTTTTGTAGCTAATCTGCGATTAAGTAATAGTTTTATTCCCTTCACCACCCCTTGTTAATCTTCGTAATTATGATAATCTTCAAATTACCGACTATATAGACACTCATTATACACAGTGAAAATAGAGATTTCGCTCGAATAAATTATCGTTTTTACGTATTGAGTATATGTACGTAACTGTCTAGTTTAATAGTTAAGCCTTTTAAAATATTTTTAAAACTTAATATAATTAAGAATTAATCATTATTTTATAATAATAATAATTTCGTTTACAATTTGCGACTGAGAGAGTAAAACCGATTCCAGCTACAAAGCCGCAACAGATAAAACTTCGGATTTTCATATGAAAACGCGACCTTAAGTTATATAAGAACCTACCAATTTATTGGTGAGACATTTTCTTCAATGTTCTTTAAAAAAACACAATTTTTGCAATCGAAATTCGAAAGAAAATTTGCTATCATTTTCTTCTCTTGGGTTATGGTATCGTTCTTTAAAACCATAAAACCTCTAACTTTCTTATCCAAATATCTCTGGTAATAGTGGAATTGCAGCGGAACCACAGAAAATTTCACAGTCAATTGCCAAGAAGTCATATTTCAGACCTCCAATCAAATCGCTCTTAAATGCTCCTCGTTCTTGGGTTACACTTGAACTTCTTGCACACGACCGGCTGATTGAAATATTGATTTCACCTGAACTGCAGCGAATTCAGGGACGGTAGCTGCGGCGGCAGTCGTGCACTTAGCAAGTAAAATCGTTTTTTATCCAACAAAGATAAACTGCGGCTCGGTATTGAATTGCCGCACTTTGCGATAAGACGTCGCCCCGAAGCAGGCTGCGATTTATGGGCTTTGTTTCGTCCGAATGGGGAGAACTTAACTCACCTGAGCGTCTGCACCAAAGAAGGTGGACTTGTACTGGGGCAGAATCCAACTACGTTTATGTTGAGGCACTCGTCGAATGGCAGCGAGAGTTACTTGAAGGGTTTTTTTACTCGAATGGCAAATGTCGCAGAGAAAGTTACCCCTATGATGACTTAATTATATAAGTATGCACAACCAAGGCAAAAAATAGCGAATTAAAGCTCAACAATGCTACGAGTATAGTCTTCGTCGGGCAGAAGAACATGAAATTTACAAGAGGACGAGCTAACGCACAGGTGCAATAAATAGTAGGTAAACGTTTCAACCTTTTTCCTCGCCTACAAAAAATTACTGAACCGAGCAGTGCTATCCTCCAGAACTTCATGAATCACATGAGTGAGGCTATTCGAAAAAGAAAATCTTTCAGTCTAACACAGCAAGGAAGAAGTATAACGTTTCAAAGTGCTCTCGAGTAGCTTCCAGGTGGCTTTTAACCCCTTTTTGTTCGTCGAGCATTTGCTCTCGTGGGTATTTGAGCACCTTTGAAAAAACGATGAGATACATTAAGCCAGGCACAATATAATTGCTTCTCTTTGCGCACTGACGAAACTTTACACTTTAATAAGCCATTTTGAGGAAGAACTGTAGGAATCGCCCTCATTCAACATGACAGCATGAGCTTAGTTCTTTCTATTAGTTTTCTCAAAAGAGACGACAAATTATAAAGACGACTAACATAAAAAGAACACTTTTTATCAGACATAACTACTAGAACTACAACTTTTCGAAATAATTAAGAGCGCACTTTTTTAAAGGTCCATAATTCTTAAATACTCTAACCGATTTATGTAGTATGCATAAATATGCAAGACATACGTCGTTCATATGCTTCTCAACATAATTAAGCACACGGACGAGTTTCGTAAAAAATGCATAACCCTTTCTCGTTTTAGTTTGGTCGGTATTTCGTAAGATGATTTGAAAAATAAGTTCAATAATTTGTTGTTTTTTTCGGTTTGAAATGTCACTCAGATATAACAAGAAAAGTTCATTAATTTCAATGTGAATGAATACTCAATATTAAGATAAATAACACAAAAGTATATTATGAATCTTATATAAGTATTTAAAAGAGGGAAAAAAACTCTTACGTTTTATTCCAAATTGACATATATTCTGAGCTTTATTTTCGCAACCCAAGCAAACCACATAATAATTGTTCGAAATTTAATATGCCCGTCTTTTGTTTATTCACAGAATATACACATCACCTATTTTCGGTTTTAAGTTGAAATTGATATTGAATTTTCCCTTTTAAAATGAATATCAATTTTTGAAATTGATAAAACAGGGATCTAAATATAAAACTCAAAACAAAATTGTACGCAAGGTGTTATGTTACTACAATACATATCAGAAAGAATTGAAAACATCATTAGGAAAATTTCATCGTAACCAAGTAGTTTCGGATTCGCGTATGATTTTACAACAATTCCAACAATTACTCTTAACGTTTACAAATATTAGTAATGGGAATGTCTGAAATGTTGCTTAATTGGTATGGTAAACTTTAAATGTTAATAATGCGATCTGAAACATACAGTGGTTAATTGGGCAGTAAAACCATCCGCAGCATAATCAGCGTAATATTTTCTGCGGTAAAATGCGTTTCTCAGAATTTGGGGCCGCTTTCACTGGAAGTCAACGGAATTAAAAGGAAACCAGAACAGAATAATTATTGCCGGCAGCCACAACCACCTGATTCGACCGCCACTGGGCAACGCGTTGTGCAACATGCAGTGCTATTTTCAACTCTGGAAGGTGCTAAAAGTGTCCAACAGGAAGCCTGTTTTGTATGCGCGGCGACAACGCGCCGAATGCGTTACACGCAGAGCCAGAAGTAAAACGCAGCGACGGGCATAAGCCGTCTCCCCGTGCAATTTTATGCGATTATTATTCAGCCGATCGACTGTCGATTTAAATTTAATTAAAAGTGGCATTGTGCTTTAAGCCCCGCGGCTAATGCTCTAGCGCTCCGCGGCTTAAGGGGAGGAGGTCATGAGGCATCCGCCAGACCCGACCGGAATCGACGCGAATTGATTTATTAAAAGTTCTGGGTGCTGGCAGGTTGGCGGTATGTGAAAATGGCTGCCGGTGGGGTGGCATCGATTGTGGTCGGCTATTTTGAAATGCTAAAATCCAGAAAAATTGGCAAGTGCAATAAGGTTTTTTCTTTCCTCCTCGGTAACTGCGCAATCCACGAGTTATCTTTGTCATGTTTTTTTAAAGTGATTGCATTCGATAAACCTCTGATAGCAAATATTCATACGCAAATCGGATTTATAAAAATAACTAAATATACTTTTGTTTATACAATATGTTTCATTTACAATATTTGCCGTTCCAGAATATGTGTAGTCGTAATCACAGAATTAGGTACAAATGTGCAGTTTTTTCTGCCCAACGCATATAGGGAGTAGTTATGTAACATGTACGTACACAGATCAAAATTAAATTTTGGGCATACCTACTAAACCACTTTCAGGACCAAATATAACAATTGCCTCATTTTTTTGGTTAAGTTGGTTCGCAAGAAAGTTTTCGTGGCAAAAAATAAAATTTTGAATTTAACAAATCCAACCATAAAAAAATGATGTTCTAACTAATGTTGTACGTAATTTGGTATATTATTATAATATGTATTCCTAAATTTTTATTTTGATCGGTTGACAGCATAGGGAATTAAGACGGTCTTGTTTCTACCACAAAAAAAAGTGGGAAATTGTTTTTGAATTTCTGAAAGTATATGTATACAAATCAAACCTTGGTTAAAATCCTTCAGACTCATCTACGCGCTATTTTCCAAAAATTATATGCATATGTATGTTTTTTGTTTTTAACTATATATGTATTTGCTCATGCAGCCCTAGAAATAAATAGTTGAATGAATTTTGGATTCTAGCACTACTTGTAAGGTTGAATTGGAATAAATAAATATTGTAGAGAAATAAAAATATACGCGCGAAAATTTGAATTTCCACTTATACTCCGGAAAGATTATAGCATTTTTAAAGCGTATGAAAAAATCGATAGCTAGAAGTGTTTAACACTCCCATCCCCTATGGGTGCCAGTTGACCCTAAGAATATTTTTTCGATTATCAATTGAAATTAATGTTCCAAGGCAGCCTCAACACAGGCCATAGATGCGATGCGAATTCCCCTTACATTTTGCCTCAAAATATAATTGATTTGTTGCACGTCATATTAAATCACTCGAGTTTTCCCCAAAAACAATAAATATAAAATTTATTGCTTTTCTAGGCGCACTTCTTCCTCGGTCGTCGGCATCTGAAGTCGAGTGCAACGCTGAAGAGCAGTGAAATGGGACAGTTTGGTGCATTTAACTGCAGATCCATGTGGGCATGAATAAATTTGCCGCTCTGCCTCCGTGGGGGCGGCGGCGGCGGCGGGCGTTTCGACGCTGCGCGACCCCACATACTTGGGAAATTATTTTTCGGTTGGTGGCCCAACCTGAGGCGGGACTGGAAAACGGGTGGGTGCGGAACTTAATGGCATATTTGCGAATGGATGAATACTTGAACCGATGGGATTTTCAGCCCTCCCTATATAAGTACAGATAGCATTCTTGCCTCGCGATTTATTTATATTTGCAAAACTCTGCAGCAAGGGGGAAGATACTTTACGATTATTAAAAAATTTCATAGAAGTGAATAAATGGCATCAGCTCGGCATTACATCAAGAGGATTTATTGCGCATGGAACGAACCATTCAGAGGATCATCGACACAAATTCTGAAGAATACTTAGTTCATTATTAGGAAAATAGGTCTCTTGTAATTTTCTTCATTACAGCTTAGGTGTTCTTTTTAAAGTAACATTACAATTGCAATGAAAAAAGCCATTATTAAAGATATTCTGAATAAAACTTTGTGTCTGCCAAACTAGGCGGAAATTTAAATTGTTTGGAATTTTATAGAAATAAACAAATGATATTAACGCCCCGGAAATACTGCGACATTTGTGAACAATCATCTCATTGTAAGAAACTTGTAGAGAATAGTAATACGAGATTTTTACATTTGTACTCAGTCGATTTTTGTGATTTATTCTATGGCATCGATGTTCATACATATATACACATATACTCGTATATAATTTAGGACGCTGAATGGGCTTTGGAGCCATATTCAAGAATCTTAGGAAAATATTCCACCTTCAGTGTGCGAAAACTTAGTAAATTTAATGTCACGAGGAATTGAAGTTGTCATAAAAGCCAAAGCCAAAATTCTAAAAAAAAAATTTCGATTGATAGAGACAACTAATTGGTCACATCGCTATTTTTATGCTTTCAGGAAAATTAGTGTGTTAGTTTCAATGGAGGGAATACATTTTTTGACTTGAAAAGAAAATGCTTTTATTTGTATTTATCAATTCCCACCTTCTTCCTCAAGCTTGTCCAGGAGGGGGTTTAAAATCTTTTAATTTGAAACCCACTTTATGCGATCAAAAAGTTGAGTCACTGTATGTACATGTTTATGTTTCCGATTGAACTGGTGTAATTGCTTCGTTTGCAGTTCGTATTAAATATTACTTGTGAGCTGAAGTCTTTGTGTATTGAATTTCAGCAACTGAAGTTATCTTAATTACATCAACAACAAAAAGTAATAATGTAAACAAATGTTTCCTCTATTGACACCAAAAGCAGGAATGCAAACCGAGATAGATTTTGCAGCAATGGGTCTTTTCCTTTTCAACCAGAGTTTTATAAAAAGGTGTACCATCCATTTCAGACACCCTGGGATCGGCCTTTTTCAATCCTTACTGGTTTTTTGGTTTAATATCTAATTTTGCAGAATTGGTGAAGGACGTTAAGTACAAGAATATAAAATCGTTCCGATCAAAATTTTTTTTATTATATTGTATGCACTAAAAAATATTATATCTCATTTGCAATTTCGCTAATTTTGCAATTGGTCAAAGAGTTGGAGAGTTGCACTTACATACATATGAATGTATGTATATCCGTTTCGTATGCTGATCACGAATTAACTCGTGTTTTCATGTCCAAACGTTGGTAACCGGTCACGAGTAAACTCGTGTTTGCACTTGCATTATTTATTTCAATTTATGAAACCCAAGGCGAACACTATTTTTTCAAAGTTATATAATAGATATATATATAAAATATTTAATTTCAATTCATTATGTAGGTAAAATATAAATAAAGTTTATTTAGATTGTTTCAATATCACATTCCATTAAAAAGTATTAGCCGGTGACATGAAATCGCTTTTATGTACAATTTCCGATCAACAACGTGTTAAGACGATTTTTAGAATTCCGTACTCTTATAAGATTAGCCTTGGCTATGGAGATATTGCTCAAAATATGTGAGAAGGAGCCTCTCTAACAATTTCTGGACGAAATTGATATTTCGTGAGAAGGACTCGCTTTGAACGGTTTTAAAATTTTTTTTTATTTTCAAATATCCATTAACTATTTCCTTGATAGTAGCAATGAACAAATTTTCTACAAGTTTGCAAAAAGTGTAAAGTCTTTATTCGGAGCATTTTTATTATTTTAATTTTTCCAAGTCTCTTTCAGTGGGAGTTAATCGGCACCTTACGTGACCGCTGAGGGTAAATTCTCGTAATCAGTTAAAATCTTCTGATTTCATTACAATAACAAAAGCGCTAATTGGGAAGCGGGCAATTATCTTGTTGTCGGTTCGATTTAGTGCGCCATTCGGGTATAAATTGTGAAAAATATTCCGCCGCCACCTGAGATAAGATGCCCCTGCGAGCTGCGGTCTTGAAGCCGGGCAGGGCACTCGAGCCGCCCGTCGTTACAAGGAGCCATCGCGACGGCGGCGGCGGCGACCACTTGATACCCCAGCGCGAGATAAGGCGCTCGTAACACCAGCGGCAGGAATCCGTCGCCGGTCGCCGCGGAATATGCACGAAAATGCAAAATATGCAGAAAACTGCTGATGTCTGGCCTTTTCGGAGCGAAAGCGCCCAGAACCGACGCTGCATGGCGGGCCATAGAACCGAATGAGGGGCTTAATGAATTAATTGCGCGCTGGGGCCGGGGGGTCTTCAGCGAGCCATTTGCTGGACCCACATCGCGCCCCGGATCAGAATCTGCCCCATCTCCGAGCTGCTGGACCAAAATCTCGGTGGCGAAAAAACAGTTTTTCGGTTTTGCACCGCTCCTCAAGCAGGCTACGACCCCAATTCGGGTCGCCAGCGAAAAACCCGCACGCCCCAGATGTAAACGAATCAATGACATTGGCAGTGGTTTAGCATTGATCGGATTATTTACGTTTTTTCACACTGTTTGACATTTGCCACTTGCTCGGAGTTGATACGGTCATCATGTTTTCGGGCCGTTTCCACCGAAAATTAACACGAAATACAGCTAAAACAGCCAGGGATTTACTCACCGCACAGAGGATTCCTCGCTAATTGTTCAAATTCACTGAGCACTTTTTCAAAACTCACTTAATTCACCTAAAAATTCCACAGAAGCCTCTCTGAATGCACTTAGGCGGCGGCCATGTTATGTCACTTAAATTATGAATGACTTCTTGCCGTCGCCTGCGCCACCTGGTCTGTAGAGGAGACAACGCGCGGTGGATTGTATTTGGTAAATGCACGATGTGGGTTCGTGCATAGTGTCGGTTAATTTCCAAACAGTCGGGTGCAAACCCAGAAGTAACCCTCATTTGTTGTAAATAATTAATAACGATTAATTCATGAACATATATGTATGTATATTCACAATTACATTTTAATTTCATTTACGTTACTGAACGGTCATGCTCAATCATAAATTTAAAAAATTAAATTGTTAATAATTTTGGTTTCTAAATTATCATTACCTTTCGAGAATATGCCCACAAAATTTAAAATAGGTATATCAAGCAAAAATTAGCGGAGTTATGATAAATATTTTTTCAATAGGGCCGGCAATCGCCAAAGTTTCGGAACAGTAACTCTTTACGATACCATTTTTTTAAGATGATCTGGAAGCAAAGGTCAACTTCAACACTTTATACAGAGTTTCGACAGGATTAATCATCATATCCGTTTTTACAAATTAGCTGCTCTTGGCTTCATTTTCAGTGAGCGCTTCCAAAGTGTTGGTTTCCGCGGTTTCCTGACCCTGTTATGAATTCTTCGGCTATACCTTAGGATTGAAAGTAGCTTAGCCCATTGTTATTTATATTATTATAATTATCCTGGCCTATTCGAGAATCCTCTGTTTAGCTAAGGAGAATAATATCTTTTATGTCATTTCTTACTATTATGATTCTGATATGATAATGTTATCCGATCTGGACCATTTTTATGATTAATCTACATTTTTATGTACATGTATTGCTTTCCTCCATGCACTAAATTATTGAGAGACTATTAGTCTCAAACTTACACGTATTGAAATTGGAGACTGTAGGATACTTCTTTCAGAACTGTTTTTCCTCTTGACTGCACATATATTCGAGACACTACTAACTGTCCTTAGTTTCTATTCTACCGAATTTTCATATCTCCGTCACAATGCGTTGGTTTTTGTTTAGAAATCAATTTGTTTAATGGACCTATTTAAATAAATATATATTCTCTTTTATAATCATTTGCGTAAAATCAAAAACATCCACTAAGCAAAAACAGAAACAAGAAATTGTACGACAGCTTTAAATTTTAAGTATACGACACTTAAGAATCTGAAAACGACAAATAACTTTCCAGCGTAGCATTTTTTAAAACAAATTTAGATGCAAAACTTATACAATTTAATGCAAGGTATTTTTTAGTTATATTGTTATCGAAATCACTTTTAGGGGTCATTTCAAAATCCAAAATAGCGCATGAGATTTTTCATGGGTGGTATATTTTCGTTAACTACATATGTCCATTAACATATATTGTTTAATTAATATTGGTCCCGTACTAGTGATGCTAATGATACTATAACTATTAAGATAAAAGTATGAGTAACTCCCAATTTTACCAAAAAAAGATAATGCTATCACAAACTATAATACCATATGTGTAGGATATTAAATTGAAACATTTTCTTTCGTACAATATTTGAAATCATTATATCATATTTTTTAAGTCTTTGTGTGGAAAAAAAAACAGAAAAACAAACTCATCGGAGGGTTAATAAACATCAACCTCATAACACCCAATCCAATGAGCTTGGGGCCCACTAATCCAAAATTCTTAATCCGGCAGTGCCTCGGCATGTCCTTGAACGCTAAATACAAACATAAAGAGAATGTTAAAGAAAATTACAACAAAATTATTTGAAATCTTAAACTGATCCAAATGAGAGGATTTTCGTTAATTCTGCTTTCAAAGCAGCCCCAGGTCCTCGTATTTGCAATGTAAGCGATCACTTTGAATTCGCCCCTCCCCCAGCGAACTTTCGAGATTGGCAGGCAAGCCGCCCTACAAAGGAAAGCCCCAATCAATTATTCAACTCCAGAAAAAAGGATGATGCACAAGAGCTGGTGACAAGAACGAGGCTTAGAACGCTTCAATATTCATAAGTCTTGTTGTGGTAATTAAGGACACGTTTCAGCGAAACCATGCGAACTGAAGCCATGAGCGAATATTTTCGCCACCTACGCTTTTCCCGATAAACGCGAAGAGCCTTTCATCTCTGGTGAAATTTTGTGCAAAAATTGATTTTTAATACTTGAGATTATGGAAACGCAACAAGGATAGGGTTTCTGTTTATTCTGCGAAGAAACCTTAACTTCGATTCAATCGAGAAATCGTCACTCTCAATTGTCAACAGGAAGGACACGACTTCATTTTTTTATTTTTAAATTATCTCCATAATTTCAGGGATAAGGAAGGGGCCCTGTTTATGCTCTAAAGAAATGTAAAATTTTGAACATTTTATTTTTAGCAAAGTATTTACATACACAATACAAATCCCCGAATTTTAAGATAAACTTTTCCTTCTTTTAAAATTAATATTTCAAACCATTGTTTTGATTTCCTTTCATGGAATTTATATTACTTGGACTTAGGGCTAGTACGCGCATTTCAAACATTTAATGAAACCTTATAAAATTTCTTGTAAAAATTTGTAACGAATTGTTCATACTCGTATATGTAGGCATTGAAAGCGCTTATTAAAGAATGAAAAACTGGTCAAGTGCAAGTCGGACTGAGGTTCCGTAATATGTGAAACTCTATAATATAGACCACAAGTTTTAATCATGATAAAATATAATTTTAATTTAGTGATAAATATTAAAAAATCTCTAGTTTTTATTTTAAAGGTAAATTTGAAGTGCGTTCGTAGGTGACTTATAACTATTTACCCAATTTATAACAAACTGATTTTAGTATTTGTTGTTTGAGTACATGGTATGAGTAATATTTTACATACTAACTTAAGCTTCGCAGATAAAATTATGTTTAATATAAACCTGGGTAACAGAATAGGACTACAGCAAAAACTTTGATAAGACATCAAAAATTTATAAGGAACCAACAACCATTCGTAATCAGGGAAAATTTTAATACTATAATCTTGTTGACAGAAATATGTGGCAGTGCCGTTGTAATCATGTACGTACATTCCACACACAATCAAAAGTATAGTTGTTATTATCATATATTATTTTTGTGAGGAACATAAATTATGTTTACTAAAGCGAAACAATAATCAACACTAATATTGTTTCATTTATTGCAACCATTACAATGGTTGCTTTAACCACAAAATTGGTTAAGAGAGATAAACACCATGATTGCTGTGAAATAACAATAGTTCCAGTTAATATATTTTATTCTTATCACCATGAAATTTCGTTAAGTTGACCATGGTTATTTTTCTCTACCCTATATTATAGTGATTGAGAAAACATATTTGCTGTAACCAGAAATTCAACCATACTAGAGTTCTTTAAAATTATAATTACCGAAACCATGTTTTTCCTTTCAGTGTTTGTAGAAGGGATGATAGAAACAAATTTTTAATTGCCCCATGAAATCCAAAACCAAATCTAATTAAAGCAAAATCTAGGAAACCAAAAGGATATTGGGTACATTTATTATTTAATATTTATGATTACATCACAAATTAATTAAGATTTTTTTCCAAATACAAGTGACATTTATTTTCTACAGGATTTTGGGATAAGCAAATGAAATATTCTATGAGATAAAATTTTCGCGAAAATGTATTGCAGCATTAAATTAGAGGTACCAAAATATATGGTTATAACAAAAAATAGTTATTAGTAATTCAGTTGTCGACGAGTGTTAGTTGATATTAGTTAAATTTATTTAGTTCAAAAGGGATACTATGTTTGTTAGTTATAAATGAATAGTTAAACTACACTTTAATGCAAATATATTTTTTCTCGTTTATTTTGTTAATTATCTCCTCCATGGCTTAAATTCCAAAACTTTCTGTTAAAACGAACCCATAATTCTTGGTATACTCTGGATGGCGACTAATTAAAAGACAGACTGATTTAAAGGGAAATTAATTTATTTTTCCCTTTCTGCGGTTAGAACGCGGGAAGAGAAGAAATCGATTCGCGAATTGTCTCCTAGACTGAAAAAAATGGGCGGTTGCTGAAAATGTTGCTGTCCTTCTAGAAACAATTTGCACTAAAAATTACATAATAAAATTGCGAAGTTACACTAGCGGCGAACATGCTATTAAAAAACTTCTTAAAAAACTCGTTTAAAAAAACTAATTAACTATTCAACATTGTTTAAAGTACCTATTTAGAATCGCAAAAATACGGTCAAGAATATTCACTGCTTTTCAATCGATTTGGCATCATTTTTTTTGTGTAAATTTTTACACTAGTTTCTGCAAGTCTAATAAACATCGGCGCAAAATTTACTAAGGTGTGTTAATTTAAATAAGGCAAGTTATTTAGTATGTGGTATTATTTCAAACCGAAAATTTTAAAGTTTTTAAAACTCGCTTGATATATGGTAGACATAAGAACTAATGAAGAGAAAATTTATTTTAGAAAGACTATCAGATAATTATAAAATAACAGATAATAATAAATTAATTTGTATGTCCGAAAAAAGGAGAATACTCTTTTAAAGAGTTATTCTACTGTAAATGGGCAAACAATATTGATATAATGCAAATGTAAATGGGTATTATTTAAATTAAAGTTCGGAAACAGCACCATAACAGTGTACAAAACAAGAAAACAAATGAAAATATACACGCAGCAAGTTCACTGAAAGGATGCATTTTTCTGTGTGCACTTATTTTCTGAATAAGCTTTACATTTTAATTTTAGAGAAAAAAATAAATCAGTAAATGGGAAATAAATTCAATCATAATTGTGAACATTGCAAAGAACTACTGCAAATCTATCAATTTCCATTGATGAGGTTTCATGTGGTGCATGGAAACTAAAATCGTTTTTAAGTACCTATACCCGCTGTGGGTACCACATGCTATTCAAGAAAGAAATTTAACCTAGAAAGCAACATGCCCGAGCATAAAATGTAATATGTCTTTTGTTTACTTTCAATATATTGCATACTTTTGCAACTGACGCATTTCCACTGGGTTTTTTTCTTTTAATTAATAATTTTCCAAGAGTTGAAAGCATTCGTTCAGAGTGCTGCTTTACAGAGAATAAATAAGTGGAGTGAAATTTAAGCATGTTGTACTGAGTCCTTTTTTAATCCGTAAAGGAGAACGTTTGCATTAAAAGGAAATCAAACAAAGGTCTCAGTTTCCATTAGGTACATCTCCTCCTCCCGGCCCCTCATAATGGAAACCGCCCCCTATCTCACTTGGCTCGATGTTCTTATCCTGAATCAATAAATTCCTGTCCAATGTCACTGTAACGCATGATTTCGCTTGTTTCCTCCAAATTGATTTAAGAGCCTCGCACATAATCTCGGTGAAATGAATGTGCATTTGTCAATATTTTCCATATAGACCTAAAATGGTTCGTGTTATTCGCACAGGTGTAGTAAGTGATTAATTACACATATGCTATATATATGTGGGTACATGTATGTTCTAGACTTGGTGGCTTGTTTTGTTTGAATAAACTCTGACCTGTGCCCTTCTAAAATTTTGCGAACCATCGATAGGGATGGATAAGTAAGTGTGAGCATAAACTCATTTCCATTCTTGTTAGATTTTTTCCGACGTTGAATTACTGATTTTCTTTGAGTTTTGAATATCAATACCATCAACTTTCTGAAATATTAAAGCAGCAGTTTTTTACATGTACCTTTGTTTATTTAAAAATAGGAATGGAAGGCACATAAAGTTGAGACGTGATGGAGTTTTTAAAATATGTTTATTATCATAGAGAACGTCGGGACTTTATGCTAATCTAATGCAAACGTGAATTTATTTGTTCCATCTTCACGCCTTAACCGTTCAAACGATAAAGCCTGTAAATTGGGCCTTGAATCGGACTCCCTGCGATTTTTAGGTTAATATAAAACGCTTTGGCGGTTTATAGATATAGCAAACATTTTACCTTTACAAAACCGGGTGCAAATCTGGCCACCTTATTTCAATATGATTTATGTTCTGTTTATTCTGAAATCGTTGCTTCGATAGAAAAGTTTGGCATACTTTTAAACAGCTGTTCATGAATTGTAAATCATTTTTAGCTTTAAGGCCTTACATACGTCCAGGATTTCCAAAAAATGTTTTTTTATCAAATTGTTGTTGTCTATAGTGTTAGGCTTATTTCTATGAAAGACGATTGCAAAAATTCTCCAATTGTCCTTAAAAGTTTAAACGCGTTTTCTCGAAACTACTTTGTCCGACACGGTCGGCATGATAACTCATACAATTTTTAATATTTTTTGATACGATTTTTTTCAAATATTCGAAATCGTTTTCTCTATAGTCTATCAAGTAGGATTTTTGACATATTAATTCTAAAATTTTATAAAAATAATTAAAGTGTACAATTTATAACGAAAAACGCATTGTTTTTTTAAACTGCCAACAACATTTACTGCAGATATGATGCCGACCGTGGAGCAAGGTTTTTTTTCTTAGTGTTGTGAATCACGTGATTTTTTATATACTATTTTTTTTTTATATTTAATATATGTACTTAGTAATGTTTGTAAGAATAAAGTGAAATAAAATTGTTTATGTATTTCAAGTACCAATAAACAATGTGTACTATTTCTTTTTGTTAATTTCTATTGTTATACCTACTAAAAAAATTGCACTGCATCATTGCACAAAATATTCCTAACACATATCGCTCTAATTAACACCTACTGTTTGATAATAAATTTGAGAAGCACAAATTTAATTTACGTTTGATTCTTTCAAATTGGGATTTTGGGAGCTGATATAATTTTATTTCTAGGTAGGAAACAAAACTTTTTACGTGGTTTTCTCCAAAATTTACAAATTAGTATTTTAAGAGATTTTTTATATGATCTGCAATTGCCTTTTTCGAAGCATAGAATTTAAAACGTTGCGAGGAATAGAACTTGTGATTTCACTTTTAAATCACAAACAAAAAGAATTATTAATTTGCATGTAGAAATTTCTTCTTACTGTAAAACAACAAAAATTCGTAAGTCGTAAAATTCCAAAAGAGAAATATGCAACTCTAGCTACATGTATACATAATTACTTAATTATTTTCATTAAGAATCTGCATAATTAAATACCCAAACCTACAGGGTCTGCATCTTTTCCTTCCACGGCTTAGTAGAAATTAGCATTCAGTGACTCTTAAAGCATTAATTTGCATAGTAATCGTTTTCTAAGTTTTACGTTCTGCAATTTTTACTATGCGGCAAATCATATATGTCCATCGTTTTATTTTATATTTTTGGAAATATTGGGGTGGATAGGTTAATAATGAGGGTATGACAGCTAGGCTTGGTGCACAGTAATAAGATTTATACTATCTCAAATAGGCGTGCCACCATACCTTGCATCGTCCTTCGCCGCAGCCATGGCCTGAGGCGTAGCATCGCGCATGGGGAATGAATTGCAATTTCTTTTGTGCAGTGCTGCAAAGGATTTCTTAGTGAAAATGGGAGCTTTAGCTGATACAGTGCAAAAAAAAAACTGTATGATAGAGCTTAAAGCTAATTAAAAAATTATTTTTGAACAAAATAAAGAAATTACCCAATTACGTCCACTCTTGTCAACTGCCTAAAAAAATATACATACATACATAACAACAACAAAATTTTGAAAGTCGGCTTAGTCATTCTGATGCCCTAAGTGCTAGTACTAATGGCAGATTACTTTTATGCTATGCTGCTTCTATTTAAATAGTAGAATTAGTTTATTATCTGAGCATGATTTTTGGAGCAAGTGTAAAGTGGATCAGAATCAAATTTCTTATTCTTTAGTCTTTCTAAAACAGACATTCACAAAGGAATAATTCTGCAGTACCAAAAATAAATATCAATCATAGCGCAGATCCCTTCATCAAAAAAGAAATAAGGGAACTATAACTCATAAAATATAAAATAACATTTTCATTTCTTGTTATTGTAGTAATGACCAATACAAAATAGAAAACATAAAAACATAAAGGCTGTAAATTTAGTTCACCTCAAATACTACCTAGATACAAGAACTCCAGTTTAAAAAAAAAATGTATACTATCTACAAGTAATGATTTGAATTCATTCCAGGCAGAATAATAGACAAAAATTCCTAAAGTGGCCCTTATACCATTAAATAAGTTTGAATTGGGCAAAATATATAAACATAACTTGGTTACGGTTTTACAAAATGGGCTATTGATTATTTTGCTTTTTCATCTCTGCCCATCGTGCAAATCCTCTTTACTTGCAAAACTTTACGCTTTTTATATATACTCTCACACAAAATGTTTTTGTTGAGTGTCCATTTACTTTCGACACTAACTTTCACAAAATGTGGAAATGTGAAACAAAGGTACTTTTAAAAGCAGAAAAAAACTAATAAGCCGTCAAAGGACCAATTTCAAATGCTTTGAAGATTCCAAAGCTGAAATGCTGTTTGGCTATTTTCCGAGGGGCAAATTTCCAGGGGAAAAGTTATCGAAAAATAGGTACATACACCAATTTCTCCTCCTGAAACCCACGAACCTTCAAAAGCTTGGTTTGAGATTCACCCACGTGCTTATTCTTTAAATGAGTGCTTTTTCAGCAAAAAGAATTTCTAAGCATCGAACAAAAGCAACAAAATTATTAATTTAAATTCCTGTTTACGTTCAAATGACGCAATCTTTTTTCGAGACTTGTGTGTATCTAGTATACTATAGTAGAAAGTTAACCTCTACACTATTTACAGAGTTGTCGAATTTATTTATGTAAAAAGACTAACTATAATTTATTAAAAGAAATTTTTGTACATTCGTTTCTATTATATGCATGTATTAGTGTAACTAATTAATTTAATAAAATCTATAGCATTAGATTTCTTCCTTGGAAAACTCCTATATCCTTCACTAGAGAATTTTGCTATGGTGCTAATTATCGCTTAAGTTAAAATTTCATGTCAATCAATTGAGAATTGACAAATATGTAATTTCGATTCGAGAATAAGACAATTCAATTTAAGCCCGCTTAGTTTACTCGAAAAACGGCGCCGAAACTTCACTCGAAAATCCACATTTGAACTACATAAAACAATTTAGATATCATTCTTAAATAGTTAGTGGACCATTTAAAAGGTAAAATAAATTTAAAGTAAAAAAACAAATATTTCATAGGTTGCTTTTAATGTCTATTAACACCACAATATTTTATTGTCATTGAAATTAACCATGCGTTCAATCAAAGTTTCATAACTTTTAGTAAATTTACAAAATTATAAAAATAATCATGAAAATTCTTTTAATATGGATTGTATGCTAAATATAAGGAATAAAAAAAAGTATTATTGCACTTTTTGTTTTAAGGTTGATTTATTATATAATAGAATGGCCCTTTTCGTAAAAATACATAATTATCAATTTTGGAAACTTTCCTGCTTTACGACCTCTAATTATGTTGCACTATTTCTATCGAATTAAAACTGCTAAGAACCCTCAAAAACAAATCTACTTTTAGAAACAACAATTTCACATTTGGTGTTAGTTCTTGTAAAAATTCTTGAAATCAGAAAAACATTACATATACATATGTAGTACATATTTCGATGGACTATAACTTACGGAAGCCATCAACTATAACACTAGATTCTCTCACCTATATATCGTCGGGGAATCATAGTTATAACAACTATAGTTAGTCTTTGACTATTGCAAAAGTGTTATTCCCAATAAAACCCTTAAAAATTTGTTTCAGTCCACTATATGAACATAAAAGTATTAGTTTATTAACAGTCAAACTTTTTAAATTGCGTCGGCGTTTACACTTAAAAATTACTTTTAAATCAAGTACTTTATAGTTGTTAAAGAGTTAGCGGCGTTAACTTTCTTGAGTGAGTTAACAAGTGCAAACGAATTTGGTAAGTGTAAAGTGGAGATATAACTTTCGATCTGAAGTAAAAAGATATCGATCTGAATTGAAATTCTGGAGAGGGCTTCTAATGTTATTAATTGTAAATGTATCACATTCGAGCGGGAGATATATAATACTATCAATACGAAATTTGGTCAGTAGTTTCGTTTTAGGCTGACATTTTAAGAACAAACATTTCGAAGCCCCGTGTGAATTAAAAAGGGTACGGAATTTTGTATGAGAAACACGTTTAAAACGAATCTATTAGCCTGAAACGCTCCATAAATATTCCAGTACACGAAGGAACGAACATGTATTTTATCGATTATCGAAATTCAAGCCGTAAGGATATCAAAGGGGGATGAAATATTCGAAATTGAAAGAAAATTTAATTAAGCGGCAGTCATGGCGCAAAATGCTCGATGGCTAAAATTAAGCATAAGCATGGGTTTTTGCCTTCTAGTTCAAAAATCAAGTGTTGGCTTTCACGATTTTATAGAATTCATGCCTCGTCTCATCCTTGTAGCTTTACCAAAGGGATGCTGCTGAAATTGAAATACGATACCCACTGATGGGCAGATGAATAAATCAATTCTTGGCAGCCAATTTGTCAAAGATTTTCAATTCACTGACGCAAATCGTTTACTATTTTCGTAATATTTTCATATTCCCAACTGACAACAAGATTTTAATCAAGGTGCGACTAACTGACATAATCTATTTTTCATTTTTGTCCCATATTTTATCTCTGTTTGCATAACAAGATTGAAAAGGAGGCCTTTTTAAGGATGAATGACATGATGTCGTCAAAATATATTAGACTCTCTTAAAAGACCACGATTTAATCGAAATGCAAGGCACACTTTTAAATTTTTTTACAGGATAACACGTTTTCAGATTTTCGATTAAATTTTACCCGCGCGCAAATTCTAATGGATTAGACATGAATATTCGGGACAGACCTTTAAGATTCAATCAAGTTAATTCATCTAAAATCTAAAAAAACAACTAAAATCTATGTCTATGGTTCGTCATTGCTTTCTGGAGGTTATTTAGAGTATGGATTACATACTTTTAGCTTAAAAAAATCAATCTATATATGTATATTTGTTTTTTGATGACCGAAATATGAAACATGTACTTCTTCAAACAAAACGCAATAATCAAAACCATTATAATGAAAATCCTTTCTGCGAAAAAAAATTAATAAATAATACACCATCTCTCAGCATTACACTAATAAAATATTTATTTATTATATTATTTTTTATAAACAAAAATATGATCGCTCGAGCTTGATAAAGGATTATAACTCAGTGTATGACTTAGACAAAAAAACAACATAACTAATATATTATAAAGAACATCCTGGACATTATTTTAATACTGATTGTATAAAAACATTAAAGATTAAAACACTATTACTGCACAGCTCTTCTCATAAAAATATATACATAACTATAACTATCAACTTTGGAAATTTTATTACGATGGGTTAGATTTTAAATGAACTAGAGCTATTTATAAAACTATACTCTCTCACCTATATCTATCTATGAAGTCTTATAATTACAACAACTATACGGTCTTTTGCTGTATTGCAAAAATTGTATTCGGACCAAGTCCATAAAAATTTCTCTCAGCTCTCTATATAAGCAAACAAGTATTTAGTTTAACAGCCAAACTTTTTAAATTGAGTCAACGTTAACACTTAAAAATTACTTTTAAATCAACTACTTTATAGTTGGTAAAGTGGTAGTGCCGTCAGTTTTCTTGCGTGTGCTAACAAGTGCAAACGAATTTGGTTAGTGTAGAGTTATAAATTTCGAACTGAAATCAAAAAAAATATAGATCCGGCTTTAAATTCTTATATTGGTTTGTAAGTGCCTGAGCCTAAGAGGCCTTCTAAAGTTATCAATTGCAAATGCAGCAACTGCAGTAATGTGGCTCTTCATCGAAAGGACCTTCAAACTGCAAACATTTAGAGATTAAACAGAAACTTCATAAATACAAACTTTCGATGCTATACAATACTATATGTATATGATAAAGATTATATGTATGTATACAAAAATATTTTTATAAATTTCTTATTTTAATAACTCGATATTATTGCAGGAAGATTTTACTCGTCTTTCGAAATTCTGTAAAATACAGTAATAATTGTCTTTGTAGCAAATCTAAATAGTTTTAAAAGCATGTTGTTAATTTTTTATTTATTTTTTAAAAATACATACTTATATTCTGTTTCCAGCAGTTAAAACTAAACAGGATAATAAATGAACTCAGAACTATTGTAATAATAAATAAACATTATCTTTTGTAACCGACTTCCAAAACAGGAGGAGGTTATCAATTCGACCCGTATGTAGTTTTTTTTTTAAATTCCGTAAAATCAATTTCTTCCTCATTTTAGGGAATGTTCTTCAAAACTTTAATTCCAGGATCATCCCTGTGCGTCTACGTGGAAAATGTAAAAAACTGTATCTGCTTATGATTGCATTATTTACAAAGGATTCCAAAATCTGAAAGTCAAATGCCTCATAATATAATTTTCAGGCAAATACTAAAATTGTTTATTCCATTGTAACCGTGGTACCGATAAAATTAGAATCGACGATTAGCACCTCCAAGGGGCTTTTAGTTTCTACTTAGCGTATGTTGGTGTAGAACAACGTGGTGCAGTTCAAAAGATCCAAACTGCAAAACCACGCACCCTTGGCACACTGCCCGTACGTGCCTCTATTGCAATGCAGAGCAACCCCGAAAGTCCATTAGGTGGGTTGCACAAAATTTACAACGCCATGACCTAAATGCACAAAGTAGATGAGTTAACTACTTTATTTAATTCCGTGGCTGCACAAAGTCCATTATTGATGGATACGCCTACACCTAATCCATGTCCTCGTTGCATTAGTTACGAAATTGATTGCCGTCAAACACTCTACGCAAGAACATAATTAAATTCGACTTTCCAGTACCTCCACAAATACAACATGACCATATATTACATGTTAAGTTTCAATTTAACAAACTTTCGAATTCGCTAACTTTGTACCACTCGACACATGCAAATTGGTACGCTGCACGAATGCTTGCTACCCCAACGTTATTAAATAGCATGTGCAACTATTTTAAGTGGGTGATTCATAAAAAATTTATTCTTTAGGGTTATTCGACTTATCGGATACCTTTGGGAAAGGAGATAAACGGAAAAGAAAGTTAAAGGTGAAATCGTCTTATGTCCAAAATCAGTCAAGAAGTCGAAGTTTACTGAAACTTTAAACTTGGAAACGAAAAGTTTTCCTTTCTTTCGATATTTCTTCCAAGATTATGTGATGCCTTTTTTCTAAGAATTCTACGATGATGAGAGCATTTCATATGTGCTTTGAATAATTTATCATGTTAGAGTCGAGGGATTGCACAGAATTAAAAGAAAAGTTTTGATAGATACACAACATTTCTGTCTATTTCACATTGATTTTTATTTCATATTATCAAATTAACTTAATAAAATTGACAGTTGAAGGAAAAGATTACGTCTAGATTTTATGATTAGGGACCGAAGTGATTTTGATAATACACATGTATAAACATTGTCAAGGTCACATTGACTGGCAAAAACAAATATGGGGTAGGTGAAAACAGTGCTATTCCATATAATTATGAATTTAAACACTGGTTATTTAATTATTATAATGAAGAAAATTTAAATTTAAGATTTAATTCAAAAAGCTATAAAAGTTAAAATGATTAAGAATAAAATTAAAAAGTACAACTTCGAGATAAGAAAATAAACAAATTAAAAACTATATGAACTTTTAAATTCATGACTCTTTAAAGCTCAGTCCAAACCGCTAACGTTCGAAGAATAAGTTTGGAAAATAGATATAAGTAGGTATAATTGCGTTTTATCATTTATGCACACACTGCCGAAATATATCTCCACAAGTGATGGTAAAGGAGTAAAAATTAATCAATAGTAAATACGGGAAAAATTATAGTAAGGCATAAATTTCTTAAATCGAGTAATAAGAATACTTCCGTTGGAAGCAAGTGGAAGTAAAAGTTTTTAAATTTCTAAGAAGATATTGAAGAAATTCTGCTGAACGAACATGACATAAAAATATTGTACAATTTCCTCTTTACAAACTTTTAAATTGAATTAAGCAACATGGGTGTAGTAAATCTTAACAACAGCCCAACGGAACCCTTTTTCTTAAATTAACCCATAAAATAAATTTCAAATGACTTTAAGTACTTCTAGGAAACGAGATATTACTGAAAGAATTGTAGTCGGCGAGAATAAACTTAGGATTTTGTTTATACAGGGTAAAATTGAAATAAATGAACGAATACGTAAAGTAAAGTTGGTAGCTTCCTAAATAAATCACAGTAAACGGCATGATACCTATTTTTAATTGCGGCTGAGGATTTCGATTCATTTAAGCTCATGACTTTCAGTTAGTCTTTTATTTTATCCACTTTAATGAATTTTTTCGTTGCACATGTGTTTTAGAAATCGCAGTTTCTCCGCCTATTCTAATTTAATATCATTAATATCAAAATACTTTACTTTAACATATTCCATATTTTTTAAAGTTTTAACAAATCTAAATCTACATAAACGGTTGAATCATGTTACGATCTCTTTATATATGGGGAACACAATTTGGGTAAACAATTAACTTGTAGATTGCTTATATTTTTGTTACCACCCACATAACTTTGTTTAAGTATCTCGTGTGCCTTTCTGTAAGCATATCAATGTCGATAATTTGGTGACATGGGCAATTTAATACGACGCTTCTGAATAATTTGCCATAAATTCTGGAAATTCGTTTGCCTTTGAGTTATTAGTGCGTAAGCTATTTCAGCATATTCCATAAATAGTGTTATGATACGTCCAGACTTCTCTGGACATCAGTCAATGACATCGACGGAAATATCTCGGCACTTTAATATTTAACGTCCAACGGAAAAACACATTAAATAAGATTACGAATTGAATTTGATTTAATAGTGAACTCTTACAGCCCTTTTAACCCCTTCAAAAATAACTTTTTTTGTAAAGAACACGTAGCCCTGTTTTTTAAATTCCTCCATAACTATATAAATATATTGTATGTTTACAACTGAACTATTTCTTATCACCAGCGCCAGACAATTAATTGGGATATAGAGAGTAACATTTAATGTCTTACCGAATTTTTATTAAAATTAATTTTAATTTAAATACAATAAATAAGTTATTAACTTATCAGATACAAACTTTGCAAGACATCACTGGGACAGACTTCGAAAAACAATAAAATTTTCTTTTTGCGGTTTCTAAAGTTACTTGCTTTTAAAAGTATGGTAACAAAGTTTTAAGTCCTAATTTAAAATTGTACCGCTTTTAACTGAGCACAGCTAAACCACCCTTGTATTCAAATTTTAATTGTTAACCGCATTTTTCTCGAAACAACTTTCTTCAACCTACCCGGAATCCGATCTCTAATCCTCCAATTTTCAATTTATAAAAAAATAAAAAACTAAAATGTTTGTTAAATTTTGACTGCTATCGTTGAATGTATCCGTTTTTTTTTAATATAATATTTTTTTGTATACGTTCCGCCTCCGAGTATGAGTAAAAACAGTATTCAACTTTTTGCTTTGAGCTGGCACCATTTTCTTATGCATCTGAATAACACTAAATTCAAAGTATTGTATGTATAGCATACATTCTGTTTTCAAATCCCAATTAACCAATTTGACATCAAATTATCCCCTTTTCAAACTATAACTATTAGTATCGAAATTTTAACATCTAGTTTAGCACAAATTACGATAAATATATAATAACTACACCCATGTACTGGCATTCGCGGAGCCTATAAAAAAATCTGAAGCTTGGGTGCGACTGGTTCAACCACCTTTCCAACTTTCCATTTGTTGTCGTTGAAAACTGGAGACTAATCTACTTAAAATGATGCCTCTTTTAATTAGATGTTTTATTTTACCCGTTTTGAACGAAAAACAATTTAACAAATGTTTTAGTAGTTTTGTTTTTTTTTAAATCCCAATTCAGTGCAAACCTTTTTAGGTATTCATTATGTTATTGTGCGTGTCGACTGGAATTGGTCCGGAGTCGATATCATTAATTATTTTCAAACGAAAATATTCGAAACAAAAAACATTTTCCAATAATTATTTTTCCTATCCTATTCCTAATATCAGATGTTCATTATGTAATTTTGAGTCGAATGGAATGAAGTTTCTAAACTGACCTGACAATGAACGCGAACGTTGACCCTAATCTAGGTTGATATTTTTCGATCTTTTTTGGTCCACAAATTTTTGTATTATAGATCGGGTTTGATCAGGACTATTGACAAATTCGCAGTTTGTAACAGTTGCCTTTACATTTTGTTGCGTTATTATTCCTTGCATGTTTGTTGAAGTGGTAAGATTTACATATTAATATTTGTTATGTTTTGTTACCTATAATACACAAATTTAATTATTTTAAGGTGATAACCCCAAACCAACCAAAACTTGCACCTTTAATGGCAGAAAAATGCGAATTCTGGAAATTTAACACAAAAATGGCTTTTTATCCGAATTTACAATTTGGCAAATTCTACCCGCCAACAAAAGCTCAAGTGTTTAGCTTCGCGAATATGCGAAGCTAGAAAAGCTCACAAGCGCTTAAAGTTGTCCCAAATTGCTCTCGTAAAACTTTTACCAAGGCTCGCTCATACCGCTCCATACAAAAACTGGACTTTGCTTTCATTTTTACATTTGTAAGTTTTCCAATTTTTGGGTGAGTTTCCTCGCTATTCGCGCAGTTCGTAGGACAAATTCACTAAAAGAAAATAGAAAAGGGAAATTTCCTGGATCAACTTCAAGATTTAACCCTGTATCCCAACCTCAAATGCGCCTTAGCTCTCTTGGCTCGTTGCCAAGAGCCCAAACCCTAAGGCACCCACAGGAAGGAGTTATTAGTTGATTTCAAAATTGCGAAAATTATTTTATATTTAATTATATATTTATTTTTTTAGTAGCGCAGGTATAAATTGCTTTTAACCACTTTGAAAATCTTTTTCACTGAGTTTAGTCACAGATAAATAACTAATATGTTTATTTGTCTGTGATTTAGCTTAATGAACTTTTTTAAACCTAAACAACCGTAATTATATAATAATAACTAATTTTATATACAAGAAGAATCCAATTTCAGTAGGGAGGAATAAATAATATAGGATCAAAATGTCGATTTCAGTTCAAATTTTACGCATTGTGTTTGCAAAAGTAGGTTCTTCCTTATCCAAAATTTTATTAGTTACATTACAATTATATAATATAATTTCACAAAGTGGCCCTAAAACGTTCACAAATATGTTTTGTCTTCATTGCTAAATGGACACTATTATATAATTAATCTTAATCGCACACATCCAGTAAGTACATCCGTAGTATGTGTTTCCTGAAAACATCATTGTGGTCGCTATCTTATAATACTTAGTAGAATTGAAATTGTAGTTACTATTCTATTTTAATTTACATTATAATCTCTTTATTTCGAAAAGAATCGGTTGTCGCCAATTCTAATCTTCAACTTTTGATAGTACATTGAAAATCAAGGGACCTAAGATTCTCTTAGTACAAATTTTCTTTTTTCATGAATTGAATTCCGACAAATATGGATTGCTACATTGGAGCGGTTAACCTAAACTTATAAATTTCAATGGTAGATTTTCAATTATCTTCTCTAAACAATCTCAAGTACCAATTTCTACAACTAATTTAAAATTATTGGCCCTCATCAAAAAATGGCAGCGACCATTTCTATCTTTGAAGACAAAGTCTGAGGAAGCGTGATTTAACTCTCGGAGCTTAGTAAATTCTGGCTAGTTTACAATTTTTATGTTAGTCAAGCTGTGATATTAATTAAATTTAATAATGCGCAAACCTTTCCGACAATTCTTTTTAACCTCTGTCTTTTGCCGTGGGAGTCCCCTAATGACGTCACATTTAATTTTAATTAAATGTAAACAGAACTAATGCAGTCACAGAAATTTCGGGGAAATAGTTAATATTTCATTTCTATATTATTAATTATATGAAGAAAAGTTGGAATACAATATATACTTACCGGAAAAATGATTTTCTTTTCCTATTTTTCCACCTGCTTCCACAATTAGGCACCGAAAACTTTATGTTTATATTCCACTCAACAACACACATATTCCGCGTAAAATTTTATGAACTTTTTAATTTATTTTACCTTTTTGAGTCGTCCACACTTGTTCACACTTTTTTGCACAAACTTTATAAATATTTGAATTCAATAAACGCTGATACTAACCAAAACTCAAGTTGTATTTATCAAGCCAAAACAAATTTGACAGATCGATCAGGGCCTTTGGTCTATTTATAATTAAGTTTACAGGATTAAGAACAAAAAAATTAGTAGTCGATTAAATTAGTTGTGTTTTGAAATATGATTTATTTTTATGTATGTAATGTTTATTTTTATTTTCATTTTATTAGAATTCCTTCATTAGTTGGAATCTCTCCCCAGAAATAAAATTCCATTGTGGTTTTTAGTAATTATGCAGATATTAGAGGATATTTTACTTAAAAATAAGGTATAGAAAGTACTGAACAGAAAATTATTCAATTTAAAAATTTGAAAACAATTAAAAGCGTTAAAAGTTTTTTCCACAATTACCCTACCACTTATTGTAAATTCGAGGTAAGGAGCCCTAACACACACACACCACTTTCTACGAATTCGAATGTCACGGGCTTGTCAAAAAGCGGTCGCCATGTCTGTAGTTGGTATTTTTCTAATTTACACTTCCTAGGCGACATTTTAGGAACGATTATCTGCAAAGTTCCTTTCCCCGGACGGGAAGAAGTGCTAGATTCGTTTTAAATGAAACTTGTCGAGAAAATGGTTAATCCAGACAAAATAACGGCGACCCTTATCGGCCTGAACAAAAGTGGCAGTGGCAATTGTGTAAACTCTGCAGCAACAGCAAATAGCGGAATGTATTGCTTATTTTGTAAAAAGACAGTTGGTAATAAGTGCAGCGTGAATCAAAACGATCATTTAAAGGCCGCGATGCGATCTATTTGTTTGGAAGTGAGTTAACAAATTTTTTTACACCTTCGTAGGTTCTGTGTTGCCGTGCGTTACAGGGAAACGCCAGATGCACCAGATGCTAAAAAACCGCTCTACCATTTTCCCGCTTTGCTTTTTTTCAACTGGAAAATTGTGCCTGTGACTTCCCTGTTCTTTTTAACAAGCAGTAAATTGCATTAAGGAACCCTCTTGATCAATTTGCTTATTTTGTTTACCATACTGACATGAAGTATATAAATATTTATATGCATGTATATATCCATTTATAGCGGTGATTTACCAGCGAATTCTTGGGGCGTACATCTTGCTTATTTGTTTATCTCTGATAATTGAGAAAATATCTGAAGCAAGCACAACTCTTCAATCTGCAGGGCAATAAATAGCGATGCAACATTGTAAAACGTGTCATTTGGAGCCAAAAGTGACGACCATGCAGCAACATGTGCCATTTGCTAAATTGAGCTAGGTTTCCAAAAACATTGAAGATTTTCCGCAATTTTTGCGAACATTTCTTACTTTTTTTTACATTCAGTTGCAGTCCACTTTCTCCGACGTCAGTTAATTAAATAATAGACAACTGCGTTTTTGTAATGAACAAAAAAATTGAATTTTCTCTTCGCTCTTCCTTTTTTATCTTAAGCTCGTTAATAGGAGGTCCATAAAACTTCTTGCACACACAAAAATCATGGAAATTCTTAAACATTTATTATTATATACTGCGAGAACAAAAATTTTTATATATTGTCAATTATACGCAAAGTCATTCACTGATGCGTTTATATATTTAAAAGTTTATTCTTTCACTTTCTATGAAGATGCTCTCTAAACACGTTCAGGCTAGGATAAACCAGATTCAGTAACTCTGTTATATTCTGTTTGCTAATATCAACCATCTTTTCATTCTATTTCTGAACTTCACTACAATAATTAATCCGAAATGAGTGTCGTTCTCATAACATTTTCTATCGCACTTTAGTTCGGCGCAGTTCGATGGAGCAATACGTGTTCAATGCAACCAGTGGTGAGAAACGCAAATTTCAGCACCGAGGTCAACGTGCAATTAACAATTTAAAAATGCATCTTCAAAATCTATTCGATTTCTATGAAAATTTATACGTGGGAGTCTTCACGTTCACTGAGTTCAACTCACAAATTTCAAATTAAGATATTCAAGACGACGGATCCAATAAGATGACAATGTAAAATTCATAATATGCAGGTTTTTCAATATTTTCATATTGAGTTTTTTGACTATATTTTGCATAGTGTTTGTTCTTCATCTTTATGCTAATTCCGAACCATATTTAAATTGTTGTTCACTGTTGCTTTTATAACAAAATTTATTAAATCCCGATTCTCTCTTGAAATTTTTATTTCTACTAAATTAAATTGAATAACACTCATACAACGTCATTCTGCTAAAATTAGAATCTCTCATTGGCTTTAGAAATTTTGCAAATTTATAAAAATTTATTCCATTAAATCTTACATTTGACTGAAAAGAAGCGTCTGCAAATGGCTTTATTAATAAGTGTTTTTAAGCACAAATGCCCACAGGCACCGCAACTAGTGTTAAATATAAAAAAATACTTAAACACTCAAATTTAAAAGTGTGAAACACGAGAACTTTTAATTTTAATTATTTATTTTTTTCACGTTCCAGTATTATCCATTAGATTCGGTGGTAGATTACGGGTGCTTTGATTGCATTAAAACAATCTTCGTTATAGCGGAACAAAGGCGGATGTTACAGAGGAATATTTTGAAAAACCGCGCTAATTACTTCATAAGATGTGGCAATAAGAAAATGTGCGCAAAATTCCTTGCTCAAACGAGAACAGGAGGAAATAATTATTTTTTTGCCAATTTCACTAATCCATCGCCTTTAAAGATAACAGATGTAAGATCGATAAATACGGAAGTAATTACAAACGGAGACAATCATGATGATAGTATGGATGATTCAATCCAAGACGATCACCTCGATAACTCGCCGAATAAGCTCCTCGATGTCCTGTACGAACGCTGTGAATCGGTTCTGGCCACCGAATCTGGAGGGAAAGTGAACATAAGAAATGCAAATAAATCAAGTGCGTTTTGTTGCAAACACTGTCCAAGAACGTTTACTAGGCAAACCTTTTTGAAGAGACACGAAAAGAAACATACACTTACAACTGCGCATAAACCGAAACATAAGATTGGCTTCATATGTGAAGAATGCAATGTCTCTTTTGAATCTCTTGCTGTACTCAGGAAACACGAAATGATTCATAAACATCGATTCAAGTGTCCTTATTGTCACGAAGAGTTTTTAATTCGCTCTAAGCGTGACTTACATGAAGCTATTTGCCTTGGTAAGAAAGAAGCAATAGAAACTAATGGTGATGCAAGTCTAAAAACTTACAATACAAGATCGAAAAAACCTATTCATTCCGAATCCGAAACGGAGGACGATAGCACAGATATCGATTCACTGCATAGCATCCGCATGAATAATCTGACGAAATGGATAGGACAAATAGATACTGACGTTGATTCTGTAAATTCTGGTCCCATCTCGCATTGCACCTCTTTTACAAGGTTGTCCTCACGGGCATCGTCCACATATACGGAAACAGGAACTGAGGACTCTTCATCCTATGCAACATCTTCTGGTAAGCGGAAAAAATCGTCGGATAAAGACTCCACATGGAGTGAAAAACGGTCCAGGAGAAGAAAACGTTAGAAAATATATACTTTTGTGAGCGATTAATTATAAAAATTATATTTCAGTTATAAATGAGAAATTCAAAAAGTGGATTTGTCCTGAAGAAGATTGCGGATACATGGATGGGTCCTTAAATTCACTTATGGCACATGATATTGAATGTCATGATCCCTTGCCGTTATTTTATTGTAAAAAGTGTAGAGGTCGATTTGTGAGAAGGTAAGTCCAATTTCAATAGTTAAATAAAAATTAATTGTTTAATTAACAAAAGAATTAACCAGTTATATTCGAGATCAGAACAAATCTTGTTTTAGAAGAATAGTGTTATTGAATGTTAAATTTTTTATTTGATCATGTATTTGAGCTTAAGCTATTAACTTAACTTGACTTTTGAACGAAATCAATTTAAATTATAACATTTGGTTCGACGATAGACCTTTTTACAAGATGAAATAATAGGAAGTAATTATGCTCATAGTTGCGTAGCACAATTATTCAGAAATAACTAAAATGATTCACAGATTTTCAAATCATGAATACTTTATTATGTAAGTTCTAAAATATGTTATATTAAAATCTTTTATTCCTACAACATTCAAAATATAGTTTCGGATTTTTTATATGTATGCTATCACTCCTTAAGGGTTCCACGTTGGATTCAGGATAGATATTTTTGGCATTTGAGGCGATCTAAGTTTGCGCGCCGGTATTTTAGAAATAAAACTAAAATGTGCCTTTGATGTCTGATACAAAATTTTAAATATCTGTGTAACATAATTTAGGGACACATAAATTATATTCAATTTCCCAATCATTAAAATGTGCAGTACTCTGGACTCCAATGAACTTGCTGCTCGTTTTGATTTTTCATCAGCTACAGTTTTAATAAATTTGGGGCCCAAAACGCGCAAATTGTTCGTGTTAATCCTGCAATAAGAAATTATGAATATTTAAGTGAACACACTTATCATAGAATTTGAAACTTAGAAACGGCATATTTCAGAGAGGGTGTGAAGAAGGTCAAAATTTATTTTAAAGAATTATAGCATTACAAAATTTTCACACTAAGTCTCTTTTTCATTTTAGATTTTATTATGAACATCACCTTAAACTTCAATCTTATGGTCGTTGGGTTTGTTGCCTTTGCGAAGCTCAATTTGATAATGAACCGGACCTTAAAAATCATTTTGACGATCATAAAGAAACGGATCCTCATCCCTGTGACATTTGTAAATTATATTTCTTATCAGAACACGAACTCCAAAAACATCTCTGCACTACAGAACATTTTAAACGAAAAAAAACAAGGAAATGTATATTTCTTGAAAGATGCGTTTATTCGTTTAAAAAGGACGAGAAAGAAAAGGAAGAGGAAGAACCAAAGCCTTACACTAGCCACATAAGAATACTTAAATTAATGGATGAGGAACAAGTAAATAAATTCCCATTCGAAATGAATCTGAACTGGAAGACCGGAGTAGTTTTTAAATTTCGACGACAAGACAACACTCATAATTGCGCGGGTTTAGAAATTCCCACATGAAAATTCCTGGACTACGGCGCTTCGGTATCGAAGACCATCGTTATGGTTTAAATTTGGACCTGCAAATATTTGCGACGACAAATATTTCAAAACTGCGCAACGACTGCGCTTAAAGTCACCTAGTGGGAAGGGTGGAAGTGCATTCAGCCATACAGTGAAATAATTGGGGCAGTTATGGCGCTTACGGGAAATAGAAGCAAAACAGCTGTTTTCATGCCCAACAGAAGTTGTTCGCAAATGCCAATTAGGTTTAAGTTTTAACAGTTGATTTACCTGAAAATAAAAAAATGATTTTTTTTTTAATTCAATGAGAAATAGCTTTACTTATTTATCCTTGTACTTGGATGTTTTTGTTTGAACTTCCTTAGCACATTCGGATAGTGACCTTAAACAAATTATCATTAATATTTGAAGAAATGTTGTTTTGTTTTGTCTGAAGAATTGATTCTGTCTTTCTTTAATATTATTGCGCACTGAAGAACTTGAGCCTATATGGTGTTTTTCGTGTTATTGTATATATTTATAATGTTCCATTTTTTTGTTTTATTTATTTAATATTATTTCTAAAGACGATTTTTCATGTTACGTTACCAAAAGACCGGAATGGGTTGCTCACTTAAAGAAATAATTGATTTAATTTTCTCCGCTTGGGCACCAAATAGGCTTAGTTATCTGAAAAGATAAAAATTTGATAATTATTGTAAAGTACTTAAAAAAACTTTAATGAGTTTATTTGCCAGCTTTCATTTCCCTTGAATTTTGGAATTTTAGGGAATGAAAAATTTAGGTAAATTAAAATATTTTTAGAAAATTAAAAATTATTCATTGACTTACCTTACCGAAAGGAAAAGGCTAAATCGTAGAAAGAAAGAAATTTAAAGCCACTGTCCTAGTTTTTGTACGAAATGAATCGAAAAGGGCTTACAACCGGCTCAATTCTAATTTGTTTTGATAGTTTGCGAAAGCACTTAAGTTTAGTAACAATTTTGATAATTTATGTTTCATTAATTTTGTTATACATTTTTTGAATTTGAATATATGTACCAGTGAAAAGTTTAATAATTTTTGTATATATTCCATCCTAAAAGTAAACCAACAATTAAAAGTGATCAGTAATTAGTAAGGGGTTAAATTCATTCAACGTACCCCAATTTCTCCGCTGCAAATAATTCTATAAAAGTTATGAAAATAAATTAAAAGTAAATTGTCGATTGAGATAAATGTAAAATTCGCAAGAGTTTTCGCACTGGATTTTTTCTCCCATATACTTATTTAGATTTTTTATTTTTCAGTACTTGAATATGCATTGTAGCATAAATAACTACTATTTTTCATAAAATTATTCGTAAAATCAATTCGATTGTGATCGCCTTTTTAGTCAAATTTGCAACAGTCATGTCGAGGTATTGATATAGGAAAATATCGTAATTAAAAAATTTATTCAATGAATAAATTTATCGTCAACACTTAAAAGGGGAATTGATTACTTTTTGAAAAAACAATCTTAGGCATTTTCGAGAATATGTTAAAATCTATTGTACTCATTGAATGAATACCATACAAAAAAATAAATTAATTTAATGTAGAGGGTAATATGTTTAATCAAAAATGTTATATCGGAAAAAGTGTAACAAGCTTAAAGTTCGAATCCCTCCATTTTAAAATTGCAAAAGTACAGTTTTAACGGCTTTGTTGACGTAAGTCTGCCGTTTGAACTGCATTATCCACCTGTCGCCTGACATTTCGTTTGAGCGGATTGGAATTAAGTTCGCATTGGAATTTCTTTCCGGGAAAAAATTGCTGACTTAAAAATTACAGGAATTGCATTGTTTAGAAAACCATTGAGATTGCAAAAATTCGACAAAGCGAAAAGTGAAAACAGTGAGAACCCCCACCCGCGGCTTTCTTTATCTGAATTCATGTATTTTTAGCAACAGAGAAGGCAATAAATTGTTTATATTAAGATGCAACTCATATTTATAAATAATTACGTAACTGCTTAAGTGTGGATGTGGCCGAGTGAAAATAACAACCAACAATCAATCGCGAAGTAGTCACAAATAGCACTCACACCCCCAGGCCAAGTTGTTCCGCACCGGCGTTTCGCAGAGTGTCCTGCGGCTCCTGAAAATGGCAAGCACCGGAAGCGGCCTCCAGATCGAAGATGTTCCCGCCCTGTGTGAGCCCCACTGCAAGATCAAGGACAGACAGTTGGTGGAGCGCATCCTCAATTCCCTCGTCGACGGCGGGGTGCACAAGCTGCAGGTCGTCTCCGACTTCGACTTCACGATCACGAAGCAGCGCCAGGAGAACGGGCAGCCGGTGCTCTCCAGCTTCGGGATCTTCAACTCCTGCAAGTCCCTGCCGAAGAAGTTCATCGAGGACTCCGACAAGTTGCACCAGAAGTACCGGCCCATCGAGATCGACCCGAATGTCCCCTTGGAAGAGAAAATACAGAGAATGATTGAGTGGTGGACAAAGTCCGGGGAACTCTTAGTGTAAGTAAAATCTGGAAAAATTATTCACTATACCATAAATTACCAATATCATTATTATGTGTATATTGTTCCAGTTACACCGATCAACTTTTTTTTTTTATATTTGTTTATGTCACAGTACAATTAATAGTCTTTTCAATAGAATGTTTTCTATAGATTAAGAATCTCAAAACTAAAATTTCCTGTCACGTTACATTTCTAAAAAAAGTAGGAGAAAAACTGACAAAAAAATTGCACTTTCAGAATATTTCAAACATAAGAAAAAATAATGGTATATAATAAAATCTCGCAAGATGGCTCAAACAAAAGCCTAAATCCTCATCTCGAACTACTAAAATAATAGCTAAAGGTCCAAACTGTTCTTTATCCTACATTTCAATCTTCTTTGAAGTCCGTTATTTTGTAACGAATTTTTGTAAATATGATGGAACATTTTCGGTTTAGAATTCGCAATCTACGGATTAAGTTCTATAGAAATGATGTTTCACTTATTCTGTGTCAAAATTGTGTTGACCAGTGTTATCTATTTTATGCGCTCATGGTAGAGATGTTCAAAATCTTTTATAACTAACTAGCAATTCCCTTTAATAAGCACCTTTAAGCTATTAGATCCAAATTTCTCCCAAACATATAAAAATAAAACACTTCAACACTAATAGACACCTGTGCACAAAAGTTGTTATAAAATAAGATATACATATATATATATACACATATACACAAAATTCCTTATCTCTTGGCAGATTATCCTTAACTAATAAGAGCCTATTTTATGGTTTAATGATTTTTTTATAATAATCGTGAAATTGTTTTTTCTAAATGCAATTGCAACGGCAGGCATAACAAGAAAATTTGCCTTGCTCCATAAATAAAAAAAATATTTATTTTATGCATTTTATTTTACCAGACCCAAAGAATTGTTTGTTTAGGCACCCATTTTCCTTACAATCCTTAAAATTAATTAAGACATATAAGAGCAATTAGATATAATATTATTACTAAATGTTCATTATCAGTTCTACAATTTATTTAAAATTAATGAAAGAAATAACAAAAAATCGATGTTTGTAGTCATCAGATTTTTAAAAAATTTTCAAAAAATAATAGCCCTGAGGCGAAAATTCACTCATAATACTTTTAAGGGTTAGAAAACTAACGAACGGTTTAATGGATTCCATCCCAACAGACGCTTTGTATTAATACACATATTATTAATGTTACAGTCAATTTTCTTATTCTAGAAACGCAGAGTTTTCCTTAACAAATTTAAAACTTCTGCAAAAGCTAAATAAAGACCGAAATTTCCGAGAAAAGGATTGAATTCGAAGATTCTATTAACACGTTTTAATTTCTTTAAAATTGATTCCAATATGCTTGTTAACAAAGCGATTCCTACGGAAAAAGGATTTTCACTTTATAGGAAACTTTTTCAAAAATTTCATCGTTTTTGGATAATCAATTTACGTTATCACAATAGGTATAAAAATATTACGAGAGTTCATGTGCATACCGTTTAAAACGAAACACTTAATTTTACCTTTTTGTACTATTTCTTTATTTTTAGGGTTGTAGCTTTTTAACACATCCAAGTTTTTATCTAATTAAAAAATGCAAATTTATATTAAATGTATTTTATTGAAATTTCAGAGGATTCCCACTCGACCAAAGTGAAATTGATGAAGTAGCAGGCAAATTCAAAGATTCACTCAGAGACGGAACACATGACTTCTTCCAAGACTTAAATAGGCTCGAAGTGCCCGTTTTAGTGTTTTCTGCTGGGTTGGGTGACAGCGTCGTTTCTGTTCTAAGGCAAGCGAACGTTTTGTTCCCAAATGTGAAAGTTATTTCCAACTTCCTGCAGTACAAGGATGGATTGTTGAACGGCTTTCAAGACCGGATTATCCACACGTTCAACAAAAACGAGACCGCTCTCGAAGGCACGGAGTACTACGACCAGGTCCACGACAGGGACCACGTCATTCTTCTGGGGGACTCAATTGGGGATGCTGGAATGGCGAACGGGGTGCCAGTGTCGTCCTACGTCTTGAAAATTGGCTTTTTATTCGATCATGTAAGAAAATTCACCTATCCTTTATGCCGTAGGTATTATAAAAAGTCCTTTTTCTAGCCTGAGGAGAATCTGGAGAGATACTTAGACGCTTTCGATATTGTTCTGATAGACGACCAAACGATGAACGTTCCCAGAGCCATATTCGCTTTAATTGCACAAACCAAACCTTAACTCTACTCGAACTGAATGTACTTACCGATTTTTTTTTTCCTGTTAAGATTTTAAGAGTGATTAATGTCTTCATCTGAATGTACTTTATTTGGCGTACAAAGAGCAACCATGAGAATCTATGTTTTTTGCAATTCACTGAGTATACTCAATAAATCTTATTTTAATGTACATTTTCACGCTTTCCTATTATTTTCCTTATTTACGTCCCTTTCTAGAAAAGTGAAGTAACAAAATTGTACCAAGATGTTTATTGGTCGGTCAAAGGAGTTATTTTATGAAATGTCGCAGTTTTTTCTCAATTCGAACCGTCTAGAACGAAACGAAAACAACGTAGTATGGTTTATCTCCAAAATATATATTTTTATTACATATAGGTAAATTTACATATCGACTTATAGAAATTTTGATACACGACATATATATACGAATAAAGAGCCAAAACACGAAGCGCTTCAGTTGCTGATAGGTCCATCCCCATTGAATGTGAAGAACGACTTGATGCGTCTTCCAATTTTAGCGAAGGATTCTTCCCTGAACAGCTTGTCGAGTAGGGGTGCAATCGTTGTTAGCCACACGGCGAAAACGATTCCTTGAACCATGACGCCGTAAAACTGGTCATCGACCGAAGCGGCACCACTCTTTGCGCCTGCAGCGGGGGCAGTGGTTGCGGCAGCATCTTGTGGAGCCATTTTTCCTTCCTTAGTTTAATCACAATCTCAAATGGGTAAAACTTTATATGAAAATATTTCCAAAGCTTGCGCTAAGCGGACCCCCGTTCTCCTCGAAATGTGGAAAAAATCTAATAGTTACTAGCTTTTGTTTTGCAAACCTACTTTCAACGCCAACTTACAATTCAAAATATTTTTCAAAAGCAACTACGACTGTGCTTGACAGTGTTGTACGTGGAGTGTATTTTATTGTTGACTCATTCACTATTAGCATAATTGAAGAAAAAGAAACAAAACCATCAAATTAACTTCCAGGAATGGCCCGAACTTGAGTAGAAAACTGAAAAGATGTGCAACGCTTCAAACGCCATCGGAATATGTTTACATTATCGCTTATCATATATACAGGGTGTTCAAAAAGTGTCGAACCCTTCTATCTGGAAAATTACTGTTCGACGGCAAAAATTGTCAGGTTTTGAATGGGCGATTTAGCGGTGACCTTGAACCTCAAGGTCATTCGGAAATTCTGAAGATCAACTTCTGAATGTCAAGGAAGACCACCTAGTTTTGAAACCGCAAATGGAAAGAACGAATTTTGTAATCCAATATGACGTATTATTTATCCAGAGAAAAATAATATTGACTCGGAAATAAGGTCACCAATATTGTATCCAACATCTTGGATTTGGAAATTTGAGTTCCTGACCCAGATTCGTAATCGGCGATCGCGAAAACCAGAGTCATGTTTAACATAAAAAATATCATAAAGAAAAATCCATGCTGCAAAGAGTTAATCAGATGCGGAAGGGGTCCTATACTTTTCGAAAACCCTGTATAGTAATTATTCTAAAAAACGAATGAGAGAGAGAAGTCGTGATCATTGATGCTTGCATTTTCTTTCTAATTCCATCATCCCTTTAGGATGTATACAAGAAATAAGGAAGGATATTTCGAAATTCAACCCCTAAAGTGCTACAATGGGCGTTCAAAGTTTGTATGGGGAAAAAATATAAAATAGAAATTTCGACTTCAAACTTCGTGAGAGTACTCCTAAAAACCATAGATATTTCGCGATTGCTCAAAAATCAGCCCCTTGAAAGGTGAAACAGGGTAAATAAAAATCGGTATGGGCGCATTTATTGAGGGTTTTTAACGCGTTGATTACGAAGATGGATTTGGTGTTAAAAGACTTGACCTAAAAGCCAAATTCATATAAAAACATTTAAAAAGAAGGGCATTCTATCTGTTGGGAAATGTAAAGCTGTAACAGTAACAATCCCAAGTGGAAATGAACTCTTTCTACAATCCTGGATAGGAAAAGTGGGGTGGCTGCAAATCGCTTAGAAATAAACTCCTTTGGTCTGTGCCCCAAGTACAGTCTGATGACCTTTTGAACGAATTATTTGGGGAGTTCCCTATGAAAGACAAATCATCCAACAACTATCCGGCTGAAAAAACTGGTCGGAGAAAGGACCAAAAGAAAAAAAATTATCTTAGTTTGATATGCATACAGTCGTTCAAAAAGGAGTTGGCACATTTTATTGCGACATATGAATGTTACAAAGTACACTACTACCAAATTATGTTTTTGTATGAATTCTCATAATTATGATATTTAGCTGCTTGTGAATTACTTTTTCATTTCAGATTTACTTTATAAAAAACGAGAATTCATTTATGAAATAAAAAACATATTTTGGTAATCATGATAAAGTGTTATTTGAAGCATTCATATTAATAAACAGGAGGTCCAAACTCTGTTTTGAGTGACTGTATGTATGCACCTGAAAATACATAGACGAAATGTGAAATTTAGCTGTGTTGTTAATCACTGATGTTGTCGCGCCGTGATCTACTGTAATGTAGATTTATTTCATCTCAAAAATTACACTTACCTTCTCTGAGCTATGAAATTAACTTACCGCTGTTAACATAAACCTACTTCTACGAATTTTAAAATATTACTTATCACCACCTCCTCGAAGAACTATAGAATTGCACGGTACAGGAGAATCAATTTACATAGTTTGCCTTTATTCTCCCGAGAAACTTCCAGCAAAAATTACCATATTAAGTTATTTAAGCAAAATTTTTAAGAAAAACGCTAGAAAGAATTGGTTACCCTCCAAAATACATATTTTTATTACATATAGGTAAATTTACATATCGACTTATAGAAATTTTGGTACACGACATAAATATACGAATAAAGAGCCAAAACACGCTTCAGTTGCTGATAGGTCCATCCCCATTGAAAGTGAAGAACGACTTGATGCGTCTTCCAATTTTAGCGAAGGATTCTTCCCTGAACAGCTTGTCGAGTAGGGGTGCAATTGTTGTTAGCCACACGGCGAAAACGATTCCTTGAACCATGACGCCATAAAACTGGTCATCGACCGAAGCGGCATCACTCTTTGCGTCTGCAGCGGGGGCAGTGGTTGCGGCAGCATCTTGTGGAGCCATTTTTCCTTCCTTAGTTTAATCACAAACTCAAATGGGTAAAACTTTATATGAAAATATTTCCAAAGCTTGCGCTAAGCGGACCCTCGTTCTCCTCGAAATGCGGAAAAAAACTAATAGTTACTAGCTTTTGTTTTGCAAACCTACTTTCAACGCCAACTTACAATTCAAAATATTTTTCAAAAGCAACTACGACTGTGCTTGACAGTGTTGTAAGTGAAGTGTATTTTATTTTTTACTCCTTCATTATTAGCATAATTGAAATAAAAAAATAGAATGTCCAAACATAAGTTCTCACGGATCAAGCCAGTTGCGATTAGAAAATTGAAAAAATATGTAACGCTTCGAACGGCATCGGAATGTTACCGTTATCGCAAGGAATGTTTCAACATACGTATGTATTGTATATAGTACTCATAAAAGCGAACGAGAAAAGCAGAGAGCATGAAGGAGATAAAGAAAGGTAGAGAGAGAGAGAAGAAACGATAATCAATAATTACGTTTTCTTCAATTCAATTTAAACAAAATATTCATCAATTAATTTATCTAATCGTGAAAACGGGTAGAAGTATTTACTTAAAAAAATTGCACAGAGAGACAAACAGACAGACGTGGAGGATGTAGTTTTGAAATACTATATGTAATGATATCAGTGGGAACTTTTGAAGATTTTTTGGTATGAGCAGTTATATCCATTTTATAATTATAAATGCGAAAGTACCTCTGACTGCTACCCTTGCATGCCTAAACCGCTGAACCAATTTTTATGAATTTCAGTATAAAGATAGATGGAGCCTTGGAGAAGGATGCAGGTAACGTTTTGTCGCAAAAAAAAAAACTTTAAGGGAATGAAAGTTTGTATGCGGAACAAATGATTTCTCAAATTAAAGATATAAAAATTCGTCATATCTATTCTTTTGGTAAGAAATAAAGTTTGTTTCTGCATTTTTGAGCAATCAAGGTCCCATACATCTCCATGCGAAAGTAGCTCTGCCTGTTTGTCTGTTATTTTTTCACGCCTAAACGCTGGATCTGATCATTTTCATGTTTTAGTTGAAGGTACCACAAAGAATCCACGTGCGAATGTAGGAAATTGAAAATGAAGGATTCAATATAGTGTAGAACAATTTTTGAACTTCAACGAATTTAAATGAAAACTAGTACTATGAATATTTTGAGGTAATTTCGAATTTACTATAACATTTTGGAATTCCAAAATGGCGGACCCAATACGGTGGTCAACATTTTTGTACATCGGGGGAAACCGCGCAACCCAGCTATTAATCATATTATTAATAATTTTTCCTATATAAAAGCGAAATTTTGATAGAAATGTGACGATGACGATTTCAAATTTACTATCATACCTGAAAATGTTGAGAGGGGAGGTTGAAAAATAAATTATATTTTCCTTTATGAAAAACATTCTCTTGGAATGTTTACAGAATATTTAATATTGGTTGAACTGAAATTACGTCAACACTTCCTCTTCTAATTTAAATGCCAAATATATAAAGATTATTTCCATGGGAACAAATCAAATCAAAATTTATATTGAATCAAATACGGAAACCAAAACCATTTCGATCAGTAATATGACCTCAGCAGAAAAGTCTGGCAACTGACAACGCTAAAATGTTAACAGAAATGAGAAACCTTTATCCAAATTCTAGATTTTAGGATGTAAAATAACTACATTAGTTCTGTTTTGATTTTGGAAATGATCACACTTCTTTGGATGAACGAAAAATAAGAATTAAAAATTTTGAAAAAGATAAAACTGAAAGCAAAATGGCTCAAATTTTGAATAAAAGTAAATCAACAGCACATAATACAAAAATACCCTATGATAAAAAAATAACAAAGAATAGGAAAAAAACCCTTTCCGACGCAGATGAACAATTTATTTTGAGGGAAATCCAGAAGGATTTGTTCCCTTTGCACCACAAATTGCCAAACTGGTGAAAGTGAACTTAGGAAAAGATGTCTATCCTGGAAAATATCAGTACTCCGATGTGCTAATTTAAATGGTTTAGAACGGTTTGTCGGTCTCGGGGATGTGTAATTTGCACTTTATGCAAGCCATTATGGATTAAATTTAGAATTTAGACATCCTGAAGAAAAATTTCGGACAACCACTATTTTTACAAGGATAATGATCTAAAGCATACTTCGGCTTTAACTAGGACTTGGTTAAACTGCCCTCCCCTTGTAGAAACACCTGCTCAGTCCCCATTAATGTAATCGAACCTTTATAGGAAGAATCGGAACGTCGAATTCGAAATAAAAAATTTTCAAACAAAACAGAACTTAACATTGCACTGCAAGAGGAGTGGAATAAAATAGGGCCTTCTGTATGCAAAAACAAAACTTTCGGAATCAACCTCATAGACTTGAAGCTATTGAAGAAGAAAGAGGTTATTCAACGAAGTATTAAAGAACTCAAATTGACTTCGTAAAACGACTTATATACCTGATTTTAACCCTGAGGTGGGTTTCGATCACATTAAATTATTTTTCAGTTTTCATCGTTATTAAATTTTGGAAACGATTTAGTTATTGTATAAATATTTGATATAAATTCAATGCAACAAAGTACCTTGACTAATTTGAAGCTGCCTCTTTATTTAAATAGGATGAATTAATTTTGATATTAGAAATGGTTGCCTGACTTTCACTGTAAGGTCGCAATTGCACGATTGCCCTTCTTTTCAATTCGAAATGAGGACGAAAATAACTGAAATGGAAATAATCCCTTAACATGTGCTTTATGAAATAGTTCCATGCAGCCATGCAATTTATGCAAATAGAAATGAGATGTGCAATTTTGAGCAGAATCGAACCGTCTGTAAAATATGTCATGGTTATATATTTATGCAAAATTTTCAGGAAAAACGCTAGAAAGAATTGGTTACCCTCCAAAATATATATTTTTATTACATAGACGTAAATTTACATATCGACTTATAGAAATTTTGGTACACGACATAAATATACGAATAAAGAGCCAAAACACGCTTCAGTTGCTGATAGGTCCATCCCCATTGAAAGTGAAGAACGACTTGATGCGTCTTCCAATTTTAGCGAAGGATTCTTCCCTGAACAGCTTGTCGAGTAGGGGTGCAATTGTTGTTAGCCACACGGCGAAAACGATTCCTTGAACCATGACGCCATAAAACTGGTCATCGACCGAAGCGGCATCACTCTTTGCGTCTGCAGCGGGGGCAGTGGTTGCGGCAGCATCTTGTGGAGCCATTTTTCCTTCCTTAGTTTAATCACAAACTCAAATGGGTAAAACTTTATATGAAAATATTTCCAAAGCTTGCGCTAAGCGGACCCCCGTTCTCCTCGAAATGCGGAAAAAAACTAATAGTTACTAGCTTTTGTTTTGCAAACCTATTTTCAACGCCAACTTACAATTCAAAATATTTTTCAAAAGCAACTGCGACTGGGCTGGGGAGTGTTGTAAGTGGAGTGTAATTTATTTCGACACTCACTATTAGCATATAAAATTGAAACAAAATAAAATGTTCAAATACAACTTCTTAGGGGTGACATCGGACTTGAGTATAAACTAAAGAATTTGTAACCCTTATCGCATGGGCTGCATCTACATACATATGTAAATACGCAGGGTGTTCAAAAACGATCGGACCGCCTCTATCTTGATAGAGTATTTTTCAATATAGAGGCGGTCCAAGAAAAAAATTACCAACACAATAGTTGTAGGATTTCGCTTGGGTGATCTAACAGTGGCTGGGAATTTTACCTTCACGGTTATTTGAACGTCAACTTCAGATTTTCAAATAGACCCATTATTTTTTACCCTTCATATGGAAAAGGCGAACATTTTTTTTTCAGGAGATGCACTTTTGGATGACTTTGAGGTAAAGTTAAAAGCCGGATCAAGTTTAAAGAAGATGGTGGATACATTATGACTGACCTTTTTTCCAAATCAAAATTATTTTCAAATTGTTTGTGGGGGTTCTGGAGGTAAATAACACATCAGATTGGATTACAAAATTCGCTCTTTCCATTTGCGGATTCATAAGTAGGTGGTCTTCCTAGACATTCTGAAGTTGGCTTTGGAAGTCAAGGTCATCGTTAGACCGCCCATTCCAAACCCTTTTTGAACACTCTTTATAGTATTGTTAAAAGCGAATGAGAGAAAGAGAGGATAAAATACAAAATTGTTATGGTCCTTTTAGGAAACCATCCAGCCAATTCTCAATCAATCTTCATGGGGAACATTTTAAGAGAGTCTTCTAAAAATTTCGTCGCCGTCGTTGACATCGAATTCGAAATGTACGCTATGTCTTATTCCATGATCTAAAGTAACTATGTACCAAATTTCATGAAAATCCGTTCAGCCTTTACGGAGCTGAGAGGCAACAAACATTACGAATAACCAATATCAATAGGCTAGGAGAAGTGATCCCTAAGCTGAGTTCTTTCATGTATCCTGCCTTTTGTAGTTTAGTAGAAATTATTGTCGATTTTTACTATTGAAAATTTGGGAAAAAAATTACGTAAAGAAAATCCAAATTTGCTACATTAGCATTCCCCCCGCGACATTCGTCCATGTGGTCCTCGATATATATAGGAATAAAATAGAGATAAAATAGGGGGTGTAATTTTTTATGAGAACCAGTCATTTTAAAACTGACAGGCGTGTAATTCCATTCCGCTCTTAAAAAATGTCGTATCGTTTTTAATTCAGTATACAAAAAGGTTATTTTTTTTAAAAACTACAAATTTCTTAAAATATGCATTTATTTCGTGGGGAGATAACGATAATATTATCTAATAACTAAAAATAAAAACTTATTCTAACATAAGCTTCGAAATGAGATAAAATAATTCAAAGTCCTTAACGAATACCATTTTCGGTCTAACAAATTCTACATCACAGTCTTACAAGAAAACAAAAATTTAAGCCCCTTTTTCGAGAAAATTTACTCATCGTCGTCAATCAAAATAACTTCATCATAGGTTGGCTGTACTGGTTTTACAGAAATCGGTAAAAGTGGTCGCGACAGTTTTGATGATGCAGTTAATGCCGGAGGAGTTTTAACAGCTGTCGGCGGAGAAAGAGTTATAACAGCGTCGTACATCGGAGGTGTAACACTTATTGATGGTGACTTTTTAACGTTTTGAGCGGCCGGAGTTTTAGAGTTTGCCACCAGTGAATTTCTAAAAGTTACGGGTGGGGGAGTTTTAACTGTTGGCGATGTCAGCAATGTTGCAGCTTTTTCCGGTGGGGGTACCGGCGGTAATTTTGCTGGTGTCGATAAAACCTTCCGCAACAAAGAATTTGGGTTCACAGCTGTTGCGGATTCAACTGTCGCTTGTTTCAAGCTCATCAATTTTTCGTTTGTAAGGATCCTACATTTGGGATTTTTTAAAATAGCAGTTTTCTTTACCGTGAAATTCTTTAATTTGTGTAATTTTGATTCCGTCTCCAAAGTAAGCGAATTTGGTACGGGGGTGTTATGTAAAACCTGAAATAATCGTAATAAATTTTACATATAAACATGAGGAAAATATAACTTACATTTGTATTTTTAGGCAAAGTGAAAACAAGTCTCCGCGGCGGGTTTTCTTGCTGGGTTGCAGATGTAATTGTGGATGTTACTTTTGGTTTTGTAGAACCGCCACTAAAATTTCCTTTGTTTCTTTCTAAATTTGCGATATTTCCTCGTCTAAGGTCATTTACAGACACAAATCTCCAACGCATATTTTGCGCTGAGTCCGATTGGTGTTTTATATGGCTATAAGAAAAAATACACTTACGATAACAAATCACTCAACACCAAAAACTATACCTAAAAATAACAGATTTTATATGCATGCTTAGTAACAAAGACTAATTAGAATCAAAAATCCAGTATGTCCCTATTTCTAATGGAAATGATTTCATAGGAGTTTTAAGGTATCGCTAATTTTTAATGTGCGATCCCTATTTGGAAATAAATAATTTGTTCTACAGCTCGAGCTCGTGCATTTCTAACAATTAAGATCGCGTCAATCACAAACGATGTGAAAAGTATTAAATACTATCCATTAAATCTTAATCTTAAAAAAATTTAATAGCTTAAATTAATTCAAACATTTTACATGTATGATTTTAACATAACAATATCCATTTGCTATAAACAAATACGTTGACTTAAATCACCTTTTTTGCGACAGTATAAATAAATGGAGATTTACAAATAATTCTAAATGACACGAAAGCATAAAGTAGTAAAAAACAAGTCAGGCCAACTATTATTTAATCATAAAAGTTAATGTTCTCTGCATTTTTCTAAGTTCTAGAAATATAAAAATAAAATTATAATAATAATGTTCCCACTTACATATTCATATATTTGTTCACCATCTCCATGCCTTTCAACCGGAAGACGCCCTTCGTTGCGGGAATTTTTAAGAGGTAGAAGTCACCCGTTTTCTTAGCGGGAAATGACCCTACTTTTGGATCGTCGCATACAACGTGTCCAAATACCGAACTGCTTTCTGCCCCCAGAATTTTATTTTTAGCACTCTCATTCGTAACCTTTACCATCTTTAGACCGTCAAAAATTGGGGATGTCATAGTTGATTCCTGACCACTTGATACCTCTGATCCAGTCTTTGGGATGGTTATATGCATTGGTGGTTTTGGTATTGTCTGCATTTTGGTATTTGGTGTTTGATCATTATCAGGGCTTAGCGGATTAGTTGGTCTTGCTACAGTCTTAATAATTGAATTGTTTGGTCGTTGAGAACTAATCAAAGTGGCATTAGACGTGGGTGCGGCGATTTGCGCAGGACTCACAGAACCTTTCTGATTTAATGGAATTGAAGATGAGCCTGTTTTTTTAGTTGCTATAGATGCAGTTGGCTTAATCGCTTGAATTAATAACGACATTGGGCAGCTTGCACTGTTACTAGACCTTCGGTTTTGGTGTTCACCTTCTTTCGATCCCGAGCTCGGACCATAACACTTTGTACCTGGCGACTGTTTTGAAATTGAAGATACCATAGTATCTCTAAATTTGTGGGTTGCGCTTTCTGCAGCACTATCTTGCGACCCTGTTATGGGGCCATAACACTTTATATCTGAAGAATATTGTGATACTGGTGATATTGAAACATCGCAAATTTGCAGGTCGTTTGAATCTTGGTCAATTGGCTGAAAATGATGCTGATTTTCCGAAATCGAAACATCACTATCCTGGTCTTTTGGTTTTGGGACAATCCGACGTAATTGCGCCTTTTCCTTGGAAATATCGCCTACTTGTAGATTTGATTTTAGGGCAATTTGGGAAGGTTGCTCCTCTTCTTTCGGAACATCGCTATCTTGAAGATTGGGTTTTGGACCAACCGGATGAGATTGATCCATTTCTTTTGTTAAATCTGTTTCAAGAATTAGAGGTTCATTAGCTGCTTCACTAATTTCCGTTCCCTGTTTTTCGCTTGATGTGGTCTTTTCAGGAGCCTTAGTTGCATCAATATTTTTAATTATTTTAAGATTACTTATACCATGACTTGTAGATATTTTAGCAACTTGCATTGTAGTAACATTCCATGGTTTTGATAATCCAATAGCTTTTGGAGTTTCCAATTTTTTCTGTTTTTCGTTATCAGATTCATTTAATGTTCTAACTGAATTTGAATCTATTTGAAGAGGTAGGTGTAATTTAACTGGCTGTTGTGCAACATCTACATTTTGGGTTAATCCCTCTGAACTGTCATCAATTATCGCATACACATTTTCAGTTTCTTCGGAGACAACGTCACCTTTATTATCCACAATAACACAATCGTCGTCCAATGGAATTTTGCTAATTTGTAGAGATTTAAGATCGATATCAAATATTAGCTTTCCAAACTTTCTATATAACCAAAATCCACAAGTTCTTTTCTGTCGTAAAATATTGTGACTTCTTTCAAAATCTTCTCGCAGCATCATTCTTCCATCGATATTTTGATAAAGTACAATGTTTTCTACTGCTCCAATAGCATAAGGTCCTAAATAAATCCTATCTCGAAAATCCGGAGTAGCGAACACATCAATAGTACTCTCATCTTGACCAATTCGGACAATTTTTTTAGTGCGTTTTGTTAGTATCATTGCCTTTTTAATTTTATCATAGCTCAAGAAATTTTTCCAATCAGGTATGTAAATGTGGGAGAAATCACCAACTATATCTAATACAAGCCAACGGTGCTCACCAGGAATTGATATTGGTATAACAATGCCCTCGATGGCTTGATAAGAGACTCGCTTTATTTCTAAATTACACTTGGGCATAATAGGAAGTCCAAAAGTTTCTCCGTCCATCTTGAATGCATTATTTACAGGATTTTTATCATTTTCTGGTACTTGTGCACAATTTTTTGCAGTAGATGGAACCGGACAGACCTCGTTATTAGATGTACTAGCACACGATTCCGATATATTTTTGTTTTCCGAAACATTCAGCTCAGTGACTGATTCGTCAGTATACGTTTCTGGAACTGCAATAGATGGTACCGGAGAGGTAATAGTATATAGATCCGGTGCATTTGTACTTGGGGGAATATTTAGTACGGGCGATTCAGTCAAACTTTCGTTATACCGTGTATTTTCTTCACTGCTCTCTGGTTCAATTTCGGAAGCAAGTTGTTGCGAAGTTACTGTCGCAGTTGGCGGTTGACCAATTAAACTTTTAGGATGAAATTGCCGCAATATCATTATATTGTAAAGCAAATTAATCTTTTTAGAAAGACAAGGATGACTTTGTGGCGTTGGTTTAAAATATCCACCTTTTCTGAGATAATCATAGGTGCTATGAATAAATCCGATAATACGCCAATAACCCAAATGCCCTGTCAATAACACTGATAAAGTTTTCGTTTTATCATTAATGAATCTAGCATTTAGCATCTTCCCAACTAATGGTAATTTGTGTTTAGAAATTGCCTTAATATTAATCACACTAAGTGTGTTGGGAATCACTGGCATAAGATTTTGTACTGTAGCTGCCAAAAATGTACCACTATTTGATCTTATTTCCCAAATATAGATTGTACCTTCAACGTATGCTTGCAAAAATAAATTCCATTGATGACAACTTAATGTATTTGGAACAGATTCTGGTATTCTTTTCGTGTTCCTTAATTGAATTGTACAAATGCTGTGCATTGATCGCGTTACTGCCAAATTTAGTTTACTAATTACTTGATTATGAAACAGGGTATTTATTTTCGTAGCATTTGGAGGCAATTTATTAATAAAACTTGTTGTTTCTGGCGAGTTTCTTGAACAGTTGCCACTAGCAGTATTAGTTTTGTCTCCTGACTTCAACAATGGAGGAACATTTCCAGAAGAATTGGACGACGTTACACTATTTTGCCCGTGTATCTTTAAGTTCAATTCAGGAACTTCACTTAGAGAGCATACAGATGAGATAATAGGAATTTTAGGTTCATTTTTATTCGATTCCCTTGTTTCCTTATTCCCGTTTGAAACGTGCCTAAATCTTTTATAACTCTGACTCATTTTAAGTAGAGATCGATTATTCGGAAGGATCATGGGAAACTGCAAACTCTTTTGGATTTTATCTGAAAGCATAAATTTCATACTCTCATTTTCATTGATCCTTATGGCCTTTCGAACTTGTGTAGCTCTTCGCCGATTTTCAATTTGATACATATTAGCTGGAATAGGCATAATTCTTCTGCAAGTACTTGTATCGACCTCAATTTTCTGTATTTTGGCAGGGGAATCATAGTTATTGCTACTATCCAGTGAGTCATTTTTTCGTTTCAAAAGACTCTGCTCTGATTTCGAATTCTTTTTACTTGAAGGAGTTTCTTTATCGAATGTATAAAGTTGCCTTCTAGGATATGCAATTTCTTGAGGCACAATGGTTTCCTCCTTTTTAATTTCAAAGGGTACTCCGGTTATACTCTCGCCTTTACAGAAGCATTTATACAAACAATGCACCATACACCAGGGTTCGACATACTCTAAACCTTCCAATTTGCACAAATCCACAGTACAATGCTTAAACCTTTTTGGTGGTGGTTCATCGTCAAATGGATACAATTTTGGTATAGACGTCATAGATTCTGCTCCGTCATTGGCTGCATTATTTTCTTTACCTTCTGTAGTGTCGTAGTCATCATAACGCTTTGGAATTTTTTTTGATCGTTTTCTCTCTTTGGATGGGTCATTCAAAACAAATGTTTCTTTGTCGGTTAATACAACAGTAGCACAAAATTCCTTTTCTTCTTTTGCCAATTTTTCAGTAGCCTTTCGCCTTATAAAAAGGGCATTTTCCGTAGTTAGTGATGAATTCTAAAAGTAATTCATATGTGTAACAGAATTAAATAAATTAAATTGTTTATTAATTACCATGAGATGGCCAATATCAGTAGATGTCACGTGCTTACATGAACCTGACAACAACATGCACTCGGTCCTTTTACAATACTTTCTTTGAATCGGCTTCCCTGATATGCTTTGGCAAATACAACCATATCTGCAGTGTGGAATTTTGCATCGCTTGTTTTCTAAAAGGATTATCATATTCACATTGTACATATTCAAAACTTGTTTTTAGATTAGTATTACGTTATAGGGTCTAAAATAATACAAATTAATATCGATTCCCAAAATGTAAAGTTTAAACGATAAAACACATAGTCTAGGTGATAGGCTTTTTTTTAAATTAATAAATTAAGACTTACTTTTCTACGATGACCGCAAAGTCAAAATTTGTGGATTTATTTTATTCAGCTTAGCTCAAAATGTAAAAGTGCTAACGAATTCTAATTTAATTAAATATGTATGAAGGACTTCTGAATTCGATTTGTAAATTTCGTTTCATTCGATTTGTAAATTTATTTACTTGTGTCTTTAATTGTAAATAAATAAAATTCCCATCTTATACAGATTTTCGTAGAATTAGTTAAATTATAAGGGATGTATTCTTACTTTCAAGAACTTTATAATTCACACACCTTTTTTCAAACAATTCAAAGTAATAATGCAGCACATTAATTAATTATTTTTTAGTTCTTTTTAAATCTGAATATAAACACACCTAATTCTCTTTTTACACAATATGCACATAAACGAACTTAATTGTGAAAAATATAAGTTATAATGTTACAATGTATGTATATTGTAAGGAGTGAGAAAGAAAAAATCCATAACACAAAGAAAAAACGATAAGATAAGTTTATAGAATTCTCAAAATCGTATTAAAACAAAACAATTCGTGTAAAACGAGAATTTTTCTTCTTTTTACTCGTATCAAATCAAATTCGTGTACAAAGAGAAGAAGGTATAAATATAGTTTTATTACGGTGCAATTTTATAAGCTGTCCCTGATAATTTTACTCCTACATATATTAATAGAAAATCTATTTGAATTGTGTCTAAAGAAAATTGGAGCTTAATGCTAATTGCAAGGAAAAATAGTAATCCTAATAAACGTCCATCAGGAGACTATATAGACCCGACTGGCATACCCTATTTAGACCCTAGAAAACACTCTGTGTGTGTGTACTAAATATCGCAAACTTACCCACTGAGCAGAGGCTTTCGGCATCTATAAGGGTTGCATTAAGCTTTTTTAATTCCATCCTAAATATAAAAAAAAGATATTAGTATACAAAAAAGCAGGAAATATCATTAATACTTACACAAGCTTATGTTTTTTCGTTCTAGTGGGTCTTTTCTCGGCCACCTCAGAGACCTTTTCCTCGCTGGAATCCCTTCTTACTGTTTCCTCATTAATTCTTGTATTATTCGAGTAATCAATATCAGGGTCGTCTTTAAGCAAGGAGTCCTCACTTAATCCAATCGCCACGCTATTAATCATTTCCGACAGGATGTCAGCACATTCGTTGGCTATTTCATCATCTGCTTGAACTTTTGTTCGAAACTCGAAATCCTTAGTGGAAAACTTTTCCATTTTTTCTTTTCTGTTGTATATTCTTCGGACAAGAATGTTACTCTGATTGTTTAAATATGGAATTGTGAACGTGAATGATTTCGGATGTTCTTTTTCCATCAAGTCTTTGTTTAGCGTAACTGTGGATACTGCAAATTCCGCCCATTCTCTTGTAATGCAATTTGATGGTAGAATATATTTTAAATATGGTTTAACAGCATCATCCAACGGTTTGTCCACTTCCGGAAATACCTCCAATTTAACTTCAGGCATTTTATAGATCTGCATTTCTCCCATGTTCGGGTGAAACGGAAAGAACCTACATTTTGATGACAATGGTCCTGGCTTTAGAGCAGGCTTTTTATCGGGTGAACCTACTTGTAGTTTAAAATCGTGTTCTATTTTCTCCTTATTTTCAGATTCTCCCTCATCGTCGGACATGTTAATAACGATATTTCTAAAATCTACATTTTGCCTGCAACCTGGCGGACAAACTTTGGGGAGAAGCCTTTCAGGTGGTTTGCTTAGTTGTGGAGGTTTGTACTTAGTTGCATGATCACCTGAACCACCTACCAGCTTTACAATAACGTCATCCACTTTTAACATTTGAAAATAAAATCGACCGTTTTCGGTGCACAACCAGGCGCTTGCCTTCCAGCAATCTCTGGTGCAAGGTACTTCTAAATTTTGGATGCAACGAACAACAGCGGTGTTAGCTTTTCCATGCTTAGTACGCTTTTTTAACTCTCTGTAAATGGTGTTCTCATTTTCAATCATATAATATTTTAGGCTCTGCTTCCTCTGTAGGATATGTCTTTTTTCGGCGACTGTTCTAGACTTTATTAGTTCCTCAGGAATCACCGGCATTATCATTTTAGGAGGCGTTGCTCCGTCACACATTAAGCCCTCTTCGTGGCCCTTATATCGCTTTGGTGCTTCCGCCTGACAAGGAGTAACAACTCCTTGTAAGGAATTCTCGCGCAGAAAATTATCGAGATCTTCACTTACAAAGGCCGATTTTTCCGAATCTTTTTTAGATTTAGCCACTACGGGAGTAGCAAGCATTCCTGGGACTGTTGAAGGAACTATTTCATAATCATTAAAACCTAAAAATTCAGACGAGCTCGAAGAAGTCTCTTCAGCGACTGACGTGGAGTTTGCGTTCTCATTATCTCTAGTTATCGTCGAAGAAGTTTTATTAATTTCTATGGGAAGGATAGTTTCAACATCCTCATAGTTTGAAAAATCCATACTTTCAATACCATTTGAAGATTCAACAACACTATCCTTATTGATTAGATTTCTAAATTCCTTACTGTTCTGAGACGTTTCATCAATTTGTTGAATAGCTGCATTTGTGGCATTCATACCCTTCGGTGTTTTTTTACTGTCAGCTATTTGCATTTTATTTATTAATAAATCCAAAAATTTCATATTTTTCGTAAACGGCAACTTAGTCGGTTTGTCTTCTTCATCAGGACTCGATTGAGTTCCATTACTTTCTTCAGTATAATCGGGCAAAATCGAGAGCCCCTCATCACTATCTTTCATATTTTGTGAATAAATGATGGTTTCTAATTCATCATTGTATTCGTGTTCGATATTTTCGCGGTGATTTTCATCGAAAGTTTCATTTAAATTCGTGTCTCCAAACGAAATAATATTCCTGGCAGCAATCTTAGCAGTCTTTATAAGTTCATCATCTTTACCGCCAATAAGCGGAACAGTCTTTTTACCGCCTTTAAGTAGCTCTAATTGCTCTTTAAGTTTCTTTTGAATTTCCTCAGGAGACAAGCAGTCACTTTGGATCCCAACCATGTTTTCGGCATCATCCTGGTTCATTTTGAAACTCCGTTTTTTTATGAATTGCACCGCTCTTTTGCTCCATGGTAAACTATTTTTACGTTTCTTCTTGTTTTCTGACGAAAATAAATTTTTTCTTAGCGTGTTGTATTTTATTACAATTTTATTCTTCTTTTTGACCAATTTTCTTTTAATAACAACGTGACGGCCAGTTACATATTTATACAACTGTATCACCTTTGAAAAGTTGAGGAGAACAAACTCAAATGAAACTTTATATTTCTGAAAAATGCGTTTAATTCTTTTAACATCGTTTTCTCCGATATTCATTCTATCCTTTCAGTGTCCAACGATTTCTGCAAAGTGGAAATTTGTTATATTAGTATTAGGTATAAAACACCTCTTTTATGATTGCAGAAATGTTTTTAATTTTTTTAGTAATTACTCCACAGAGAAACTGCAGCGCGTGATATCATTTAGGCACAATGAAGTAAATGCAACATTTATTTTGAAAGCGGTTTGCGGTGGCATAAATTCCGCGATAACCATTAAACCAATTCGATAGCTACCAACATAAAACGAAATTATGTAGTAATTTATGACGCAGTTCTATAAAAACGACATGCTTAAGAAACAAATAGATCACAACAAAAACATAACGAACATGAAGAAATAATAATAAATAACACATTATTAAAAGATCAAACATGCAAAAGACGCAAGATTAAAGGACACAAATTGATTTTCTAGTGTATTTTTACCGACATTAATATTAAATATGGCATATTCATTAACACTAAGGCATAGGCGATTAATAGGTTCACATACAGCGTAATTAGTTCTGTTACGCTTAGTTCCAAAAAGAGTATAATTTCGTTTTAAGAAATTGCGAGTCACATCCGCAAGCCCCCGGCGTTTATGCAGCGAACGCATATCAAGTAAAGCGATCATTGTATGGAGGAGAGAAACAAGAGTCAACCCAAGGCAGATCCTTTGCGGCAAATCTTAAAAATTTGCATAGGACCGATTTAATATTATTAATATGAACAAGGAAATAAGGAGTCCAAACTTCGGTAGCATACTCAAAAATAGGTCTCACAAGAAAAACATATAATTGTTTATATATAGTACTGCTAGAAAACTCACATGACCATCTTTTAATAAATCCTAATAAAGAGCAATAGTTGATAAGCTCAACAAAGTTAAGTTTAACATCGAGAACAACCCGCAGATCACGGACAAAATTTGTATGCATCCTGATAGCCTGAAATGGAAGTGAAGAGGATTGCGTCGACGGCAAAAAGAGATAACTTCGCAATTGTTAACATAAAGTTGCAAATTGTTGTAAATACACCAGGAATTCAGGTCCCCTTGACCCAAATGAAAATGGCCAGTGTGCTAGTGCATCGGAATATCTTCATGTCATTAGCATAAGAAGGAATATTGCGTCCATTTAGAAGGTATGTGATGTCACCAATAGCTAAAATAAAAAGAAGATACCTAAATGACTACCCTGAGGGACAGCCGAAGATTTTCTTAGAACTGTCTTCGAGAGAGACAATCTGGTAGGTCCTGTTGAATAGAAAGGAATGAATCCAGGTCAAGAACGACAGTGGAAAACTAATACTCTCGAATTTTTCATCCTGTTTTTTTATAAAATTTATATCCATTTTAAGGAACTTATTAAAAAAAGGATTTAGAAAGTATAGTTTACTTTAAATTCATCGGTGGTACTGTATAAAAATTAAAAACTAATACACAGTCGGCAATAAAAAGTTTTTTTTTTTTAAATTCGGTAGTTAGTTTATAATCTTTCTAAATGCATATAAAAAGAAATAAATAGTTTTTTCCATAGCACCCGAATTTGCAATGAAAACTACGGATTCTCATTCGTATAGTACGTATGTATGTAGATCAGAACGAATTTATTTCAATTTCCTAGTATATAGACATGTACAATGAATAACTAATTAGAGTACTTCTGAAATAATTAACTATTCGTTTTTCAATTTCAGGTTCAAGGTATCAGGACATAAAATTAAGAATTGTATGTTTACAAAAATTGTTTAAATATTTTTTTTTTTTTTTTGCTTCCTTTGACTCCAATTCGTAGAGTTCACTCATAAGTTAATTATTTACGTAATTTATTAGTTCAATGTAGTTAGACAAGAAAGATGTAAAACGGATATATTACATACATAAATCCTTGTTTCTCGGCGTACAAAAATGACATGGATTACACAAAGATAAAAAATTTCTTGAAGCAGTACAAGCGTGAACGAATTTTAGGACGAAAATGAAAATCCTTAATGGTGACAGTTTAACAAGAGTTAAATATGCCGAAAAATATAGCCGACCGTCAGGAAATTTTAATATGATAAATAGTACAAACATTTTTTTCATTTCAACTAACGTAAGCATTAGATCGTACGGACGAGTTCTAGTGTTATATTTAAAAAGGAATCTTTTTTCCCGTAGCCATTAAATTGTATGAAGGAATGATTATCACTTGTATGTAAGTATTGCAATTTTAATCATTTAATTTTCTATACGACTAAAACAAACATTTATTAATTTGTAAATTACTCTGAACAGTTTATTGAAATTGTTTTTTTTAAATATTTTCCATGTTCAGATTTTTTGTATAAATATAGGACAATTTTCTTTTCAAGTTGTGTTTAAAAAGTAATTTTTAGCTATTGTGATCAAACTCGAATGGAATAATTATAAACACCTGTATAACTAAAAATAAATCGCGATGTGACATAAGAAAATTACCTGCGACTTTGGTTCAATCAAATTAGTTATAAGCGGAGTCATTAAAGTTTGTAACACTAGATGCAAGTTATCTAATGTCGGTCCTCGGCTTTAAAACAAATTCAATGCGATTCGTAATTTTATCCCGCAAAGGCATCAAAGATAAATTCACAAGCACGCCGCCCGCCCACTGAACTTGAGCGGTGAACACAAATTAGAACTCAACCTGCGAATTTATTTCCCGGTCGAATTTTTTACGTTCACAATCACGACGCGTCTTCCGCAAAGTATCAAAGCTTGCTCTTAAGATGTTGCAGGTCTTAAAGCTCTTTTCGGCGAAAATGACTCGCAAAGAAATTAAATTTATCGAATAAATCCCCAAACAATCGCGAGATCACAAATCACAAATGGCTGCGTTGCACCCAGATTTTTCAACTGCAGACAGCGCGTGGCGGAAACCATAGCGACAGCCTCCGAATGCAGGCATAAAAAAATGAATCCAGTCTCGTCGTGGTAATTTTTAGGTGCGTAAACTTTACAATACGAACACACTTGCAGGTGCACAATTAAAAGGAACACGACTGTAAAAAAAATTTCCTTTTCTCTTTCTAACCAAACTATAAAATCTTTAGTTAAAAACTAATTTAGGTGTGGCTCGTTCCACATAAACATTTTAAGTTACAACAATAACACGTCATCAATGATAAACAAAATGGCGGTTATTCTATAAAATGGCGTACCTGTCAGAAGTAACTAGCTGTAATATTCACTACCGACAATTCAAGATTTTACCCTTAAACTGTTTCTAATTTCGGATTTACTCAGATGAAACAAACAACCAGTGACACACTTGCTTAACAACACATTTTCCAAGTTCATAAACCTACTCGAAAAACAAAATATCACCAAATATTAGCAGCAAACTGGCCGCACGTTTGGTCACCGCCATGGAAAAAAGTAATCTTTGAAGTGTCACGAGAACATCAACATGGCTGCCGCGCTGATGCTCAACAGGAATTCGCCGGGCTATTTTTCTGAGGGAAATTTATCTAGAAGAGGAGAGTAATTTGAAAAAATTCGAATTATTTCCTCGTGTCTGTTCGTCTTCTCGAGGAGGATTTTCGTATTTCGGGCATTTAAATCAACTGATTTTTACAAGTAGAGTTAAAAAATGAGGTCTTCAAAGTTGAAATGTTTTGTTTCTGCGAATCTCCGAGTTGCCGCAGGCGCAGAAAGCGCCTCCATGTCGGCGGCGTTTGTTTCGTTTCCTAATTTTCTTCTACTGCGACAGCCACGAGCAGCTCAAACTGCCGCGCGACTCCTCTCACGTGCCGCGAGCCGGGGGCTCTTCGGAAGCAGCCCCTCGCAGCTGTTGCTGCCGCGAACCGCGAACAGCTTTCCTAAAGATAAGGGCACTGGTGGCGTCGCACGCCAAGAAAACTATCGCAAAGTCAGTCGAAACTTCGGCAGTTATCAAAGAAGATCGGCTACCCCGGCCTGGGAGGCTCTTGTGTCAGAAACGCATTCGAGAGACCTAGAAGTTAACTGGTTTTAGTTTTTACCGCGTAAAGTCCGCGAAACTGCCGCCAGTGCTCGGGTCACTGACAGCGGCACGGCCACTGCGCAGTTACAATTCGGGATATCGGCGGCTGGGTCTCGGAGGTGCACACGTGGTTTTCAGCTGCATTTTTTAGGGATCTCGCCCGCCTCGCCGGGCGGCAGCTCCAGCTCTCAGATGCGCGTCATGTCTATTTATATTTATGTATTTACAATTTGCTTGCTTTTAGGGGAGCTTTCTGCCGAGAAACGCAACGGGTGCTTCTTAAATTCAGAAAAGCTGGCCGAAACTTTAATGAGAAACGATGCAACACATATACTCGCTTATACATATATACATATATTATATAAATTCTAAGGTAAGTTAACTTTTATGAAATTCATTTACATACTAACTGGGATATTTTGTTTAACTCAGCGTGAATTTTGTTTTAAGAATTTCAGCCAGGAGACAGAAGTTTGGATACACTTGCATTTAAGATGTAAAATTTTTAGGTAAACAACGAAAGTATGTATGTATGTACATACATATATGCAGTGTAATTTGACTAAACAATAGGCGCGGCGCGTTCGTTTCACATCGGATCCTGTTGTGGGTTTTGCAGGAAATTTTGAATCGAATTGAAATTTTATAAATCGTCACGCATATAAAGATTTTCTATTTCGAGAAAATAAAGTCATATGTAGTTGCCTCGAATTATACCCACTTTGTGTGACAACCCTAAACCAAGAATTTATCTGGTTCAAGATTTGAAGTTTGGATGGGTAAATATCATGGCAATAGATGTAGATACATTTTTCACAAATTTTATAATCCTAATATACGTAACAGTTTATAACATTTTCTTCAAAACCCAGAACCGTATCCGATGTGAAAAGAACACAGCTATTTTAGTTATTGCGAAAAAGGCAATCAAAATTTATGTACTTTAAAATGGCCGCTAATAATTAACAAAATGCAAAGGATTTCCATGAAAATTGGGTTTATCGATATCCTAACTTCGAATTCGTTTACGAAATTTAAAAATTCAGTATAGCGGACCTAATTAATTTAAGTAATATAATTTTTTATTGTTCTAGTCTATTCGAATTAAATGTCTATAGACTTTTACATACATGTAAATAAATAAATAAATATGGTGATCAAAGATTTTCATAATTTAACGAATTGAAAAAAAGATTAGTACGTATTTTGCGTCCAGTGATTTCGAATCTGTCAAAAATTTGGAAATTCAAAATCAAGGACTCAATATGGCAACCGCTATTTTTGAAATTCAAGAAATTTTAATTAAAATAATAAATATTAATAATACCCTAACAAAACTAAATGTTCTCGGTAAAAAAAAAAAACATTATTTCTCGTACAATTTTATAAGTTATTCTAATTACCAAATATTGACAATTCTGAGACGCAGCTGTAAATAAAACTCCTTTTTTCCACAGCACTCTTAATGTACAGCTATATCAGCACTTCACTTCACTTTAAAATATTAAAGTGTAAATTCAATTTAACTACATACAATACATACAGTGAGCGCCAATATAAAGTTATGAATTTAGTGCTTGTTTTGTTTCTGTTGCTATGAACATGTTAATATTATTTTTGAAGTAAAGAAATTTTATTTTTTCAACAGAGTACATATAGGTGTTTGAAAATTATGCAAAAATAATAAACAGCAATCACTTATCTAGATGCTACTGAACTCAAGCTCCCAAAATTGAGTGTGTTAACTTTATATTGGTGCTCACTGTATAATGAAATCGTTTAACAATATGTCGAAAATGAGACCACAACTAACCTTATAAAAGAGCCGTTATGAGAATAAAAATGGCGCTACCAAAATTGGCATGTGCTCAGCAATTGCCATGGAACATGAGAGGCTCCAAACAAAGCATAGGTGCAAATAAAAGCTTTTACGATTTCACTTCAGCTGAGTTTCATTTGATTGTTTCACTTTGTCAGTTTCGGAGAATTGTAAAAATTGCACAGGCACACACTTCACTTTAATTTAAGAAGTACCGCAGGAGTAAATCGTTCTGTTTCGAGAACTGAGAAATCTGAAATGTGTCAAGACATTAAAGATGGCTGGATGAAGCCCAACTTTGAAGATAAACCCCAAGCAAGCGTGATATCACTTTCCGAACGCACGAGTAGTAAAGTCAGACTAGGTTAGTGCAGACAATTTTTGTGTAAGTCAGCAGTGGAGACAGAAATAAAACAAATTTTCGTACGCACAAAACACCCAAAAAATAATTTTTTAACGCCGCCTCTAAAAATTGGAGGGAGTGTTCACGATTTATTAAAATCGTGTTTTTCTTCCTCCGAGACCCCCGCACTTCTTTAGGATTTATCATCAAAGATGCCATAATAATTAGGAAATTTATCTTAGGCAATTTTCTTTTATAAGGGAAATTCATCTGAGGTTTATTTCTTTTTTATGACGTTTTTTCTTTCTATATTAGTCTTTTTGCAGCTATACACTGCGATCCTAACAAAGAGCAAGTTTACAATTTACGCATAAAATAATCAAATTGATGGACACAGATTGGCAGGCGTTCAGTTTCACATCCCTTGCACTGTCATGGCTGCGAAAACTGGATGCACTTCAGTAGAAATTCAGATAATTTTTAATGGAGATAGTTCCGCGCCATTTCACTTGTATTACAAAGAGAACTTCGGAAGTTAGCGTCACATATGTATTTTGCTGATTTTTGTTAGGTTAGGATTGAATAAAATTTAGTGAACTAAGGAAATATTATTAATTTACTTAGTTATTATTAAATGAACTAATCAAAGTAATTGCCACTACTGAGAAATTTGTGTTACTGGCAAGATATAATCCTGCAAGTACATATTCCGCTACTATTATTATTATTTAGGCGTTGTTTGTCCTACTATACCCTAGGATCCATTTTCCTTATTTAAGGCAGAGTGAGTTTGAATTTCTGCGTTTCATTGGACCTGAAAATTCGCAATTACTTGCGAATACACTAATGATAAAAAAAAAGGAAGCGCCGCACATTCGTGTTTGATATATGAATTTCACTTCCACACCCATTAATTGTTTCTACTTGTACAGAAAAGAGTTAAGTATGGGATATAAAAGGACATATTTTTATTATCTTGGTCACAGTTTTTTCATCGAATGCAGTAGGAAATCGGCAAAAACAACAGTAAGTAACCTAAGTTTTCCGATTTTGAACCTGATTCAGAATTTCTGGAAGCTCATTGGTACAGAAATTCATAAAAATTCCATAATCAAAATTAATGAATTTTGCGAAGCAATACAAACTGCTTGGAATAATATGCCATCGTCTTCGATTGAAAATTTAACAATGTCCATGCCAAGGAAGTTAAAGGAAGTTTTCAAAACAGGGAACAGGGAAAACATACCTTCTTAGTAAACATATGTAAGTAAAAATTTTTTAATTTATGAAATACTTAAAAAGCTATATTTTTTCAAAACTCTTTAAATCTTACTACTATTCACCGCCCTTATTGCAATAATTTATTGAATATTTTTCTGTTGATATTTTTTTTTGGTCAGTAGTGTAGATGCCTAACACAACGCGGTTTTTTCATTCGCTTATATCAGGTTTAATTTGTTTGGGTTTTCACGTCTTTGGTGTAAAATGAAAATTAATAAAAATTATCGGCTTCAAACATAACTCTAACTTTAATACCTTTATGGATGAATAGAAAATATTAAAACCCCCTAATGAGAACAAATCGCTTAACTATTTGTGAAATTTTGGGTAACTACTTTCAGCCAAGAGTACTTGTAATTCGTGGGATTTACAGGAACTTACGTGTACTTTTCCAGGCACAATAGAAAGCAGCAAATATGTATGTGCATAACAAAGTATTCCTGAGGGATAGTCATGTAAATTGTTTCGACCTAAGTCGAATTGATCTCAAAATTGCTTAATGTCGTGTACGTGATTCCTATAGGATTTTTATAAGCAATCCAGTTATTTAAGATCATTTCAACTTAGGCGGAGCGATTCCTCTTAATCCTCATTTTCAGAAACTTTATAGTTTAACCTTTAAAATGTGTCATCTACAGAATTCATATTTATTTATTTCACCCCAGTGTATTTATGGATTTAAATATACTACCTAAATTTCATAAAGACATATAAGTGCAATTAAATATATTGTGATTAAACGACTTATTTAAAATGAATAAATCAAATAAGTACGAAAACAGGGATGTTTAAAATTATTAACTTTTTAAAAAATTTTGGAAGAATAATTTCCCTGGGATGAAAATTCATCCTTGATACCTTTTAAAAATTAAATAAATTTTAATTGAAATCTATTCAGGGATTTTGATATAATGTTGTAGGAGTATTAATTTGAAGGACATTTCGATATTTTCGTTGTGAAAATTTCTCAAATTTCTCAAATTATCGAATATCTTTTGTTAACGGTGATGAACATACATTCGCCTTATAAAACGACAAAGTGAAGTATTTTATTTTTTTTAATTTTCATTAAAGTGGCGGAAAACTATCACTATTCAGAGTTTAAAATTTAAATATATCAACAAATATAACTAAGCGATAAATAATTGTCTTTCGCATATCCTATAACCATTCCTATAGTTTCATCAAAATGGGTCAAGAAACCTGAAACTTAATTCATGACGAACTTTCATTTCATGTAAATAGAATGAACTTAGAAAAATCACTCTCATCGCTCTTTGAGACCATGCGCAAATACATAATTAAAACCCATTTTTACACTATGTATAAAAGTCAGAAAACTCTACCAAAAATAGAAAAGAGGTGGATCATCCTTGTGTAAGCAAAGTTTGCAACTCTCAACATAAAAAAGCGCACGCCGAACCATTTGCATATACCAGGAGTTGTCTTAAATATGTTTAAAGCCCAGTATGCGGTTGCTAAAAAATTAGTTGGTCCATACAAGTTCTGCTTGTTAAAGAGGTGTCCTTTTTGCAAGGAACCGCAAAAGAAAACTTAGTTTTGGTTCCACAAACAGTCGGCGCTGCATATGCAAAAGCCAAATTTCCTTCAAAGAATAAGTGCCCGACATATTCCTCGAGGTAGAAGTGACAGTTCGCCTGGAAAAACGCGCTATATATTATTTCTCAAGACTATTTTTGTGTCAGTACGCCATATCTCCCTTAATATTCTATCAAAACAAATGATTGAGCCATAATTTCGAAGATTACCTTCACCACTAACAATGACAAATAAAAAAAACTACTCAAAATCAATGTTTCTTTGAAAATTCGACAAAAGCATTTTTTCAAAAGCAGTGGGGCACCATGCGGGACAATTGCAATCGCTGTCGCAGCAGCCAGTGGCACACTATTCGTCTCACAATTTCCTCTGGTTTTTTCTTGATAATTGTCAGGGCGATCTGGAGCGCCTCAGGTTTTGTTTAACGAGTTTCTCAACGAACAAAACTATGTAATCTCTCGTGGAAAATTTGCTGGAACTTAAAAGTTTTTGTGCGAAATATTCGCATGGATCAAGCATTATAAATTCACGAAATAGAAGGTGGAGACTATGTGGATTTTGATATCCCCGTAAATTTAATTAATTTTTTAACAAATGATAAGTTTTTAAAATTTCTTGACCTACTGTCAAAATCCTGTCTAGGAATATTTCCTTATTTTCCTTAAGCTATTTCAGACTGGGCTAAATAAATTATAAGCAAAAAAACCAAAAACAAAATTTAATATGTACACATTTATGTACACCTAAAACTGTTCACAATTTTAAAAATTAGAACAATCCTACTCACCTTACAAAATGGCTGATATGAGAATCAAAATGGCGGAAGGACAATAACCAAGTGCCATGTGCTTCAACAAGTCCCGCTGGGCGTCAGGTGGCCTGAACAGAAAAGCGTTGGTGCCTCAAATAAAAGCTTTTCTTCTGCCTCTTCAGTTGATTCCGTTTAATTGTTTTTACCAGTTCCAGAAATAAGATTTATGAAAAACTAAAAAGTCACGTACTTAGCACAGCACTTTTAAATTAATTGAAGAAGTACTTTGCGACCAAATCGTTCAACTCCGGCAGCTGAGAACCTGGAATCTGAGAGATGTGTCAAGTTAGTAAAGATGGCCGAATAAAATCCAAAAGGAGTAGGTAATTCATTTTGGGAAATTTTCATTCTCGAAGGGGGAAATTTATCCAAATTTCTCTTTGTTTTTTAAGGTCAACTGTTTTATAACTGCACAGTTAAGGATTTTGCAAAGGGAAAAAAGTCTGAGATAGCTAGTGCATCGAACAAGTAAAAGAATTGATCAAGATTTAATATCACATTTCTTATCTACCGTCTGATTCGTCGATTCGTGCTTGCGGATCGGCACTTGCGCAGTAACGAAATTTTTTTATTTTTAAAGTTGATTTCGCAACATGTAAGTTCTGAAATTTGAATGAAATTCAGAATATTTAGCACCAACTAGTGCATTTTTCTTAGACGTTCACAGCCAGCCCAGAAAGTTTTCACGCGCTAATCGAAAAATGTCTTTCACGAATAGCACTGAACTGCTTGCAAAGGTTAACCTCAAAGAAAATTAAAATTTAAGAGAGAGCTTTGGCAACTCCCCTTGATGGGAACTCGACTGTAAAATAGGCTGTCGGGCTGGCTGCAACAATTTTAGGTCGATTTTACGAACTTTGCTCGAGAATGATTCTAAATAAAAATAAAATGCGCTCATGTTAAGAGTAATGTTTTTTAGCTTGTAAATATGAGGCTCTGTTACAATCAAGCTGCTCTAGCCTGGTTCACACATTTGAATTTTTTAAAGGAATGGCGGAATTGGTAAGGTAAGTAAAAGATCATTGTGGCGTTGTTCTCGTCAAATTAAACAACACTGAGTTAATGATAGACAAACACTTTAAAAATTAAAGTGGTGGTCGGAGATATATAAATAAGGGGCTTTAGTTGGTTTTTATGGTGCGGATTTGTAATTTGTATGGTGTATAGGACTGGTTTTAATTGTCATAAACTCACGTGTACATATTAGGTTCCATTTCCAATTTTGTAATTTAAAAATCTACAATGTTATTTTGCGTAACCTTACAGAGATAATTCATGAAATTCAAATGATATTCGGTGCTTTCCATTCTTTCCCAAAATTCTTGTTTATCCTGATATAAAAAAAAACAAGCCGAACCAGGAATTATGGCACACCACAAAAGTAAAAGTATTGCCACAAAAGCTGGTATTTAAAGATTTTTGGGAACCTTGATTTCGAAATTTATAAAGCAATGAATACTACGACTACAATTTTCCAATTTTTGGAAGATCGATGAACTGAATTAAAAATTATTACCAATGGTATTTTGAACAATTTACTATCGAAATTTGCAATTTCAAGATGGCGGATTCAATATGGCGACCAAATATTTTTAAGAATGTATTTTGCAGGAGCTATTTACGAATTTAATTAATTTAAAAAAAATAAAGGAAATGTATATACGCATATATTGGATCAGCGTTGTATGTACATATGTATGCCGACGTGTGCAGTGTTTGCTAAGGTAGACGATAACTTTTATCACAACAAGGAAAATATAAGTAAAGAATAGGTGAAATAACCCTTTAGTTGTGGACCGTGGTAGCAAAATGGTTTTGATAACACTCATAAAGTTAAGTACGCCAAACTTGAGCATTTGAGAAGTCTTAAACTATACATGAAGGATAAGAGGAAAAAAGCCAAAATTAATTACTTAGGTATTACAAAATTATGCCCTATTTGGAGGAGAATAATTGTGGTTTTATGTAAAGTAATTTAGACTTCATTGTTATGCGAATTTTATAGGGAATTTTGAATTTTATAATTTTATTGAACTTGCAATTGCAGCCCCTGAAGCTTTGTAGAGCTAGAAAGCTTTCTAAAATTACTGCTCGGCACGGGATTTGTCTGAAGATGTTTGAATAACTGTTGCGAGTTGTTGTTTTTATATTTATTCCTTTACTATCTTAAGATAGAGTGTACTAATTTGGTTTTAGCATCCGGGGCTATATTGATAGTAGAAAAGAGAGCAAGTGTTTAATATCCTGGACTTCTGAGCCCGCTGCTAACGCCATAGCTGAGTATGACGAAGTGTTTGTTTTGTTTTCGTCTCGAGATGACGTCCGATGTTAAGAAACGTCAGCCAGGCCGATGATCTGGGTCAGGGGGAATTTCTTTGCATGTCGAAGGAAGGCGAGCCGCCGCAACGCCACATTAATTTATAAATACATTTGTTGAACTGTTGTGGCGGGATGTGTCTGGGAGAGGGACCGCTAGAAACTCGTGTTCTTCTAATAAAACTTTCAGTTTGCTTAGCTCACTATAGTGCGGAGTATGCTGAGTATGTCTTCTGCATGGTGAAGGGCGAAAAAAGTGTCTCTGGATGATATCATCGGGTCTGTGAAGCGTTTTAATAGCACTGCACGAGCACTAATTGCTCAGGTAAATATTGTGTTTGTTTAGCAGTTATGCACCATTAGTTGTTATCTTGTGATAATGTCACGGTGTTCTTGATTAAAAAGTGAAAGGCGCTGTGATAAGCGCAATTCAGTGATTTTCGCTGAGACGTCCAGTCCACTTTTCGCTTCTAGTAATGTGCTAGCAAAAAGAAATAGTCTCCCGGATTTGTCGGAGATTTCAGATACATTTTGTGTGCTATTATCGTGGGATGTTCACAGTGAAATTAAAATAAGCAATGGAATCTCCGCTCAATGTGGCTCATCATCGAAGAAGCATTTCACAGCTAATAGGGCACACGGGTAAAATCACAAAAGATAGATTTCTCTGTAAAAATACCTGCTTCTTGTGTGCCGACCACGTAGACTACTAACGATCGTCGTGTGTAGTGAAGTATAGTAGTTATTAAAGAATACAAAAGGCCTTTGTTCAGAATTGTGTCGTATGTTGAATTGAATTTGTGCTCAACAAAACAACATTTTATCACTACAAATCATGGATTTAATAATTCTTCATATGGATTAAGCTTTGCTTATTGCCTACTTGGGACTGTGTGAGTCATTTACTGGCAACTCGTCATATTGCAATATCACCACTTTTATTTGCATATCGTGGCGCCTAAATAAAATCTTGCTGAGCAAGGTCACTAAACGCCGCTGAAATGTTGAGGATTATCTAAGAAGTGTGGTAGCATACATAAGCAACATTAAAATGTATGAAATATTTTGATAATTCGACCGTTTCGACGCAGCCAACAGTAACCGCCAACAATATTACGAATGACTGAATGCCGGGTGTTGCGAATTGGATTACACGCTGAAAATACTTGTATAAATAGTTTCGTTGAATAGTTGAAAAAGATGATAGGTATATTATAGTTTCTTTCGTGTGTACCGATATCTCTTTTGTGGGGTACTTTTCGTTATCAAATGCGGATATGCGATATCATGCTCTTCAATTGTTAAGCATACAATCGTAAATTATTATTACTAGAAATGGAATAGAAAGACAAAATTAATTGAAATATTCATCTATAAGCAGTATAAGTATTATAAATGACAGAAACATACAAAGAGCTTTATTAAATAGGCAATAATTTGGTTATCACTAAGTATTAATTCATTCACTGTTAAGAGTATATTCAGCCAAATATTCAGAAATTGCTAACCTTCAACACATATTAATACTTGTGATTAGCAATAAATTTATTGAATTAGCTCTTAAGATACCTCTGAATAAAATTTCATAGAATCTTTGAAAAATTGAAGCTCATTAGAGATCTTGAACACTCAAAATTATGGGAATGTTTCTAAATTAAATGCATAGTTTCAAATAACCGACTAATTCAGATAAGAAGAAATGTTTTAGTAAAGTTTCCTAGTTTTTGGATTATATCCTAGCCTAAGTGTTCTCAAAGAATACTCCAAGCTGAATAGACATTTTCATAACAGACAAATTGCTGAATTACCATTATGTAACTGTGAACTAGAAGAAGATTACTCTTCTATGTATCCTATGAACTCTTTACTTCAGTATAAGAACTGGATTCTTCGTTTACAGATTTCATTGACGCTGCTCAAAATATTGAGTTTCGTTAGACGAACTTAACATCTTACGGCTCTGGAAGGATAAGAAGTCAAAATCTAGCTGACAGTAATACTGCGTAAAACCACAAGAACAGTAGAAGTGAAATTGTACGTCTAGATGTCCTAACCGTTAGAACACTTAAATATGTTTCTGGATTTCGGCAATATGCGTGAAAGGCAATAGCTGAATATGCTTTCGAATGGAATAAAAGTACTCCATTTCGGATCTTATACATACATACATATATTGATTTTTTTAAAAAGTGAAGTGATTAAACTCTTCAAAATGTTCTCGAGTGGTCATAGAGATGTAAAGAAATAAAAAAAATGGTCGGAATGCCATGTTTTGGTGTAGAAAATGAAATTGTAATCTACATATACCAAAAAATAATTAAGGCTAAGAAGGACCATCTCGTTCAAAAATTCAAAAGCCCCCGCTGCCAATTACGAATATATTCGGGATAAGCAATAGCTGAATGCATGGCTGAATATGCTCTCGGTAGCAAATTGGTTAAAAGCTTGAATGCCAGATTTTTTTCAACCACGTATTCAGCAACTTTGTGTACCCTATGAGGACTAACAAGTATGAAAAAATTTTAACCTTGGAGCATCTTTTACGGAGTTGTTGTGATTTAATATCACAACAGGGGTTTTTTCTTCTTGAGCACGATGTTTTCCCGAGCTTTCTTAATAAAAGACAATTAGAAAATTGCCCTATTAATGCTTTCAGGAGCGCTGAGAACATTTCCGGAGACATTGCTTAAATAATAAAATAGCAAGATAATGTACATAGATTTGTCAAGGTCATTTTTAGCGTGTGCTGAATTCAATTTTTTTAATGTTTTATGCACTTAAGTTGAACTTTTCTTAAGTAGGACTTAATCTAATTTTATTTTAGATGAAATGTCGGTATCCGATGTGGGAACTTCAAACCCCGCCATAGTATACGACGATACTGCAATCGGTAGCAATACAGAAACATCAAAAGATAGCGAAACAGAATCAATAGATGCATCGCGATGTTTCTCCGAAGGCCCTTTTTCAGTAGAATCTGAATATGATGAAACGCTTGCATTTCCCGACTCTGTAACAATTCTTTCTGTTGGCGGAGAAAATCCCGTGCTAGTTGAGCGCAACAATGACGAAGATGAAACAGACAGTGTTACACCAAATGAAGACATTCCATTTACAACAATTTACAATGCACCTATTAAGTTCACATCATTTCACAGAAAAATCTTCATACCTGGAGCGGATATAAACGTACAAATAATCGAAAATGAACGAAGCATTACAACTCATCTACTTAACCCGAATTTGTATGAACATTTTTGAATTTATGCTTTAATATAAATTATAGTTGATTTGGTTTGCAGATACACAATTGAACTCACGCACGGCCGTTTTAATTGGACCATTAAGAAAAGGTATAAGCACTTTAATGCCCTTCACCAGCAACTGAGGGTCTTCAGAGCATCTCTGAATTTCCCTTTTCCAACGCGGAGCCATAAGGAGAGACGTGCTAGTTACCGCAACGCCTATGAAATGCACAATAAAATAGGTGACGAGAAGAGTAAGAAAAAGAAGAAGTCGTCCTTGCCAAGGTTTCCAAACAGACCAGAAACATTAATAACTGTAGAAGGTTTGCCAATCAGAATCAAGCAGTTGGAAGATTATCTATATAATCTTTTGACTATCACTCTCTATCGGAATCACCACGAAACAGTTTGTGAATTGGGAAATAACAAAATCATAGATTTTTCATTACTTTGGTATTGCAGATAAACTTTCTGGAGGTTTCAAATCTCTCGTTCGTGGGGGGGTTGGGCGACAAAGGCAAAGAAGGTCCTATTTTAAAAAGAACTGGGTCCACGAGGCCGGGTCAAGCTGGTTGCAACTGCTTCGGGTGTTGTCACCAGAAATGCTGTGTGCGATGCAACTATTTCTGTTCCGATGTTTTATGTGGAAAGTGGAGGAGTCGTTGGTTTTTTATTAAGGAAACCTTTTTTGGATACATGAGACCCAGTGATGGGGAAATCAGGTTAGGAAGGCACATAAATGTGAAAGGTTATTCATGTCTTTTTATTGATCAGGAGTGTGATTCTGTTTGATCAGGGCTTCGATGTTTCGACTGGAATCTACAGTACTGGTATGAGAAATGGTTTACAGTTGATCACTAATAATCGACATATTATCTTGAAATGCTGGACTAAAAGGAAATGCAAAGAATGGATGAATTACTTGAAAGCAAAAGCCAACAATCAGGGTAAGTTATGTCTTTTTACTTTTGGTATTTAATCTGGAATCTGGTTTCATCTCAAGTCCAAACCCCGATCCTTATTTCTGTTTATAACTTGCAGTAGCAGTAGATAATTTAAGAAAAATATAGGTACAACTTTAGAACTTGTGTAGTTTAAATAAAAGTAGCGTTTTAAATTCTTTTAGTCGCCTTGTTTTTTTATAGAATTCTACGTTGCTTAGGTTACGAGTTTTCAGGCGACATTTCGATCGCGCTAAAAATTATGAAGAATTTTATATGATGCAACAAAAACAAATTTCATCGAGGAAAATATGTAAAAATCATAATTTAAGGATAAAATGTCCTTCATCCTCAGCCTGAAAAGGCCACGATCGTTTTGAAGGAGCGATTGGAAGGGAATAAAAAATATAGTGGGATCTCTCAAATTCAAACTATTATAACTCTTTAATATCCGAAGAATCTTGAAAAATGTGAAAATAAAAGTAATCTCGATTTGAAATACGATCGAATAAAGGTAGTAAGACTGAAAAGTACAAATAAGATAAAATTATTATACAACTGCAAAGTCTGTAATAACTTACGTTCAACGTAAATCCTAACAATCTCAATCTGTTCGGGTCGTACTTGTAAATCACAATAACGTATTCTTTGTTTAGATGTTGATAATTTTTTATATCCTTTATTTTATGTAAATATTATATTAAAAAGTAAAATTAAAATGTTAACTGATTTGCACTAAATAATACGCTTGTGTACAAATGTTTTATTGAAAAATAAAATTATACTGACATACTTAGTTGCAAAATTTGTCGTGCCATAAAATAAAGACAGATATTTTTGTTTTAATTAAAATTTTTGTTTTATCTCTAGTTCTAATTTTGTTTGTAATTTTATGGTTATATAATTTTAATTCTAATAGTCTATAGGTTTTAGTTTCTAGCTTTTGTCTAAGTTGGTTTAGTTTTCTGTCCTGTTTTTCAGGAGCATTTAATTTTTAGTATTTGAAATTCTAAATATATTTTTGACCCTCATAGAGATTTTATAAATAAATTCTTATTATATGCACAGCATTAAGTTGTGCGATTACTGAATATTTTTATACATAATTAGTCTATTCTTATTTTTCAGCAAGAGACTTTACTTGCCCCAATCCACACATGTCCTTCGCACCTGTAAGATCGTCTGTTCAAGCCAGTTGGTTTGTCGATGGCTCAAGTTACATGAGCGCAGTTGCCGACGCCTTGGAAGGAGCCAAAGAAGAAATCTACATCGCGGACTGGTGGCTGAGTCCTGAAATTTACATGAAACGTCCAGCAATCGACGGGGATTATTGGAGACTAGACAGAATTTTGCACCGAAAAGCGGTACGTGTATATCTTTAAGAAATATGACTCTTTAAATCTGTAGTTGAATTTAATCTTCTTTTACTGCAGTCTCAAGGTGTTAGGGTATATGTACTCTTGTACAAAGAAGTTCAAATGGCTCTTGGCATTAATAGTTACTACAGTAAACAGAGGCTGGTAAATACTCATGAAAACATAAAGGTTTGAAGCGCTTACTATTTTTTGGTTGCTTTTAAGAGTATTAAATAAAAGTTAATTTCAGGTCATGCGTCACCCCGATCATGCTAAAGTTGGAGTATTTTTCTGGGCTCATCATGAAAAAATTGTGGTAGTAGACCAAACGTATGCATTTTTGGGGGGAATAGATCTTTGCTACGGACGATGGGATGATTTTAGGCATCGCTTAACTGATTTAGGCAGCATTAGTACTGGCGGAATTTCAGGAGATAAGAAGCGAAGGTTTAACAAAATATTAAAATAAAAAAATAATTTATTTAACCGCTCAGTATTAGGTCAGCATTTGTTTATGACGACAACTCTGCTTTAGGGTCACAAAGATTAGCGTCCAATATTAATTTGGACCTTCAAAAGGCAGAAAGTGGAATTCCAACTTTAGAACCTGGTGACAAATTGGTCATGCCCACCTACACCGACGGAGATACAATTTCAGAGCATACCAAGCAAAATACCCCTGAGATGGAACGGAGGAGGGTTCTTGACAAAATTAAAGAAAATATGCGAAAAGGGAAAGATTTAATGCAGCGTTTAACTTCTACGGATGGAAGTGGCGATGAAAAGAGTCCAAACGATAGCAAACAAGCGAATAAGGAAAAAACCTTGTTCTTTTCTGCGGGTGAAATGGAAGAAGGTAGAAAAGGAGGTTATGAGGATCCAACCCCTTTTCAAACTAAGATTTTAACAGACTTGAGTGGCCAAGCAAAGTTTTGGTTTGGAAAAGATTATGTTAACTTTATTATGAAGGATTTTGTGAATTTGGATGCTCCTTATGTTGGTATGCTTTTTAAAAAAACAAATCTTTTGGCATTACATCTTTATTATTTTAAAAGATTTGGTGGACAGAACTACAACACCTAGAATGCCTTGGCATGATGTGGGAGCCGTCGTTTTGGGGGCTGCAGCAAGAGATCTAGCGCGGCATTTCATTCAACGATGGAACACAATGAAGTTAGAGAAAACTCGTGATAACCAAGTAAGGGTTTTATTTAATAATTTTATACCACTTGGTAGATAACAGTTCATCTGATAGATAGATTTCGTCCCTTTCAATAAATTCTTGCCCCACCCGCATTATCCTTATTAAGACATTAGGTAGTTTCTTAGTTTTCAGTTTTGACGTCGTAGTTTTAAGCCTTAATTTGAACATTTCTCTTAGATTTATAAGATCTAAAGCAAATTATACTTTGTCGCAGAGCCATAAACTATAATTGGAGTTATCTGTTTGGTATCGCGTAGTTAAATATAAATAAATAAATATTCGAAATAAATTACTAACATTAGAGGCGCTTTAAATTAAAATTATAATATACTTTTATTATCTTTAGAATTTTGAAGACTGTTGCATTATATTAAAAAAGTTATTATTGTATCTTTTTTCAGGCTTATCCATACTTAATGCCAAAGAGTTATGTTGATATTCGCATCGTAGACAAATTTCTAAAGGTGCCACTAAATCGAGTAACATGTCAGGTAAATTGAATTAGGAAGGTTATTTCTTTGAAATTTTACTCATTTTCCTATTTAAAAGATACTTCGCAGTGTGTCCAGCTGGAGTTGTGGATTTATTGAGCAGGATTTAGTAGAGCAAAGCATTCATGACGCCTATATCCAGACGATAACTAAAGCTCAGCACTATATTTACATTGAGAACCAATTTTTTATTACTCTTCAATTTGGGAACTATGGCAGCAACAGTGTAAGGAACCAAATTGGAGAAACTCTATTCAAGCGGATTGTGAGAGCTCACAAGTGAGGGACTTAAAATTTTAACTTTTTTACACTATTACTATAAAATGAGTAACTTTAACTACAGGAAATAACTTTATCATTATTTTTATATTAGGGAAAAGAAAGTGTTTAGGGTATTCGTAATAATGCCGCTTTTGCCAGGCTTTGAAGGTGACGTCGGCGGTACTACTGGAAACGCCTTAAGAGCTATTACTCACTGGAATTATGCTTCAATTTCAAGGTATAAATTTTCTGTAGACGTGACTCGGAGAATCCCTAATAGCCTTATTTAACTTCTGAATCAGAGGAAAGGCGTCCATTCTCTCACGGCTTAAAGAAGTTGGGATAGAAGACCCCAGCGAGTACATCTCCTTCCACAGCCTGCGGACGTATGACCTGCTCAACAACACCCCCATCACTGAGCTCATCTACGTGCACTCAAAGTTGCTGATCGCGGATGATCGTGTTGTGATCTGTGGATCTGCCAACATAAATGATCGATCTCTTATTGGGAAACGGGACTCGGAAGTGGCCACGATAATTTCGGTAGAGAGAACGATGATAGAATATTGCATATTTTTGACTAACACCTCTCGCTTTTAGGACGAAGAGTTTGAAGATGGGCGAATGAATGGTGAAACCTTTCCAAGTGGCATTTTTGCTGGAAGAATGCGCAAATATCTTTTCAAGGAGCATTTAGGTAAAATTATATAAAACTATCTGAGTTACCCGGTTTCATCCGGTATACAAAAATGTAATTAGTGGTCTCAAAATATCCATAGTACTAATTTTCATTTACATAAATTCGTTCGAAGTTCGAGAATTGTTGAACGCCATATTGTATCCACCATCTTGAATTTCAAATTTTTTGGAATAAGGACATCCAAAAATCCCTAAATACCAATTTTCATTGATATTTACAATTTTTAACCGCCATTTGGGTCCACCATTTTGACTCCCGCGGATCAAAAGTAGCCTATATGTTATCCCGGAGTATAAAGAACCTTCACTCAAAAATTGAAAGTGGTCAGATTCAACCTTTAGGCGTGATTGCGTAACAAACAATTCAACCATCGATTTTGTGTAATGCATGAAAACATTTGTTAGATATGGTTTTGAGCTTTTTGATATTTTTATAAGAAGAATAGGTTGATGTGGGAATGTTCTGTAATTATTTTATTATTATATTTTTAGGCTTACTAGAACCGGATCCAGATCGAATCCCTGTGGATGTGGTTGATCCTGTTATAGATGGATTTTGGAATGGCGTTTGGAAACGCACTTCTAATCGAAATACAGAAATTTTTGATGAAGTATTTAAATGTATTCCTTCAAATAATGTTCAAACATTCAGTGCTCTTCGCAAATACCAAGAGGAGCCGTTGTGCAAAGTAGACCCAGAATTAGCCACGGAGAGGATCAAAAATATTCAGGTTTGCATTATTACTATTATTATGATATACGAAATATTTACTTTGATTTCAATAAATTTCAGGGGTCTTTGGTGCATTTACCACTGGATTTTCTGTGTCAAGAGACTTTAACCCCTCCCGGTGCGAGTAAAGAAGGCCTAATGCCTACGTCTCTGTGGACATAACAGTATTTATAATTTTTGTACAAAGTTCGTCTATAGTTTTCGTTTATTCATATGTATGTAGCAAATATGTGTGTATTTTAATTTAGATCATTTCTCGGTCTGATGATCAAACTTTTTATTCAGAAATCGGAATCTATGCAAGTATTAAAAAGCTACTCGTATTTTTTGAGCAAACATTTCTTTTTGCACAGACAGGTTTTTGTAATATGTATATGCAGCCTCTCTTTGCAGTATTGACACACACAAATAGCTGACTCATTTATATTGTATTTAATTTTTTATAAACATTGACAACTTTTCAATAAAACAGATTTTGATAATATGGTAGTTGTTTTTCTTAGAATCTAGCTCGGTTTGGTTACTATCACTGGTGGCTTTGTATTTTACTCGAGCTTTTCCAAGTTTATTTTAAGAAATAAAAAAATAAACGCAGTTCGAAACCCTATCAACAACGCAGTCTGCTTTAGTTTAAAAGTTATTTTTTCGAAGGGTTTTCCGCACAGGTTCAAAGATTAATTCCATATTAACAAACCTGCTTAAACTGAAGATCACTTTAACAGCGTTGTCGCAAAAACCTATTTAAAACCAATTTTCTTCCAGTTTTATTAATATTTTTCTAAATTTATAAACTTTTCACAAAACTTGACTATTTTAGTTAAGAGTTAACTCGTCAACTTCACAAACTCAACGTTTTGTTCAAATGGTGTGACTAGTATGCATTAAAACAAATGTGAATCGCGATTCAATAAGAATGCCGATGATCCTTCCAGTTAAAATGTAGGTATTAAATAAATTGTAGATAAAAATACCCGGGTCTAGGGTAAAACAAAAACCTATGTCAGATTATTGACTATAATGAGTATTGAAATTCTAAATAGATTTTATGTTCTATATCATGACTAACGTGTTAATATTCTTTGCAAATTTTATTGTTTTTGTTTTGTTAAAAGTAGAAAAACATACCAGAGTTGTTTTTGTATTTTAATTACAAGTTGTCCATAATTGTAAACATAATCAAATAAATGAAGGGAAAAGAAGAAAGTGAGAAGGAGTAGGTACATTGAAAGGTGTAAAAGGTTCATAATAAATAGATTAATGCTAGAACTACCAACGTGCAAACTTGTAATTTTAACAATATTTTAGACCTAATTTAGTACACATTCAAATTTCAATTAGTAATTGTAAACACATATAATTGTAATGTAATTCCCAGACTTATAAAATTTGTGCATAATTGTGAAGAGAATCAGAAAAATAATATGTCGTTAAATGAAGGAAGAATTTCATTACCAGTTCTAGTGTTAATTAGATAGGTACAAAACAAAACATAATTTCAACATACCCTTATATGTTTTTCTATCTTTTAAAGGTGTACGCAACTTTTATTTTTACATTACTTGGTTGATTTTTATACTGAGATCTGTTAATTTTGATTTTTATAAATTTAAAAACAGAAAATTGCTTGTTTTGATTTTCGATCGCCATAACGATGAAAACTGAGTAAGATCATTGTGTTGGCATATTATATTTGCACCCAACCGCATAGCAAATAAATATATGCCCGTAAAATAAATGAAAGTTTAAAAATATGCTGCTTTTGTGGCCACAAATAAGTCTAAAGACAGCAAAATTCGGCTATTTTTCTGGAGTCCGGGACCTCCGAAGATTGTTACAAAACTAACGAAAATTGCTAAGTAGAGTGTTTTGTAACTACTTAATGAGTTTAACGAGTTTTTCTTCTCATTTTGTGTCAGTATACATATCTCTAAAATGTTAGTTGTTTTTTAACGGTGGCCATAAGCACGTGTATTATCGGGTGCTTCGGTTAATTAATGTTTTCAATTTTTACTTGGTCGTGCCAAATTTTTATTTGGTAATAAGAAGCTACTCACCGTTAATTGGTTTTTCAGGAAATTTCAGGTAGAACAGTAAAAAAGCAGAAAAGTTTTTACGTCACTTCCGCGATTCGAGAGAACTGTTTGACTTGGAAAAGACGAACTGTGATCAGCGCCACCGCGTTGTGGATCTCGGCGAAAGGCCGTGAGCTTTCTACCTTCGCCCAGCTTTGCAAGGAGTTCCACACAGGGCGTGGAACCTGTTTTTGACATTTCCCCATTGCACAGTCGCCGGCGCTGGCAGGGCCGGCGTGCGTACACACGCGCAACGGGTGCAGTAAATAGCCGCACACACCGCGGCACATAGTAAGTGGCCGAGTGTGCGTGGTGCGCCGCGGGCCGGTGTGCGAGTGCGCCGCCACGATCGCGACGGGCTCCGGCCGCGGCGCTCCTCACTGTGGAAGCAAACACGCCGGAGAGCACAAGCAGTGCGTCGTCTCGTCTCGTGAGTGGTGCGGTTGCCTGAGTTTTCTTCGGTTTTATGTTCGAATCAGTTTCCATTTCGTGCGTCCCGTCAATCGTCAGCGGCGTCCCCCGAGCGGCGCCGTGCACCAGTCGAGTTCTCCGCTTGTCCCCGAGGATCGAGGGACGGCAGGCGAACGGGAAGAATTTGGGAAAAAGGACCACAAGCACCTTCGCCCCGCTGCCAGCGCTTTGTTTTATGTACGGCGGATCCCGTCGTCGACGCTCCCGTCCTCCCTGGCGCTCCGCCGCAGCTGAAGTTGAAGTTTCGGTTTGGGGCGCGCTCACATGTGCACTCGGCCACATAAATTCGCTGTGAAAATATATATAGTGACTTATGTGCACATAGCGCGCTGGGCCTCAACTGTATGTATGTACAAGACCATAATGCATACATAAGTGCGCGTACATAAATTTTCAAAAATTTGTTGTGTTGTTTTTTTTCTATATTTTTTTTTTTATTTATTTATTGTGTTCCCCTGTTGGCCCGTGTGATATGCGGACGACAACAAGATGGCAGACGGTTTGTGCTCAGATGGCAAAACAGTTTCAAGTTTAATCAATGAAAATTCAACAGAAAATGGTGATGATCTTGTTGTCCGGGGAAAATCAATAAGTGCCGATAGTGTGGCGTGTTCTAATCGTAAATTTCAAATGTCTGAAACTCAGAAAACGGGAGTAAAGCGGGATCATAACATGACGACGGGTGCAAATCAAGTGCAGCACAACAAAGTCGATCCGGAGTTGTCAGATGTTTGTAAAATAAGTGATGGTGATTGCGACGGTGACGGTGGCGGCGGCGGAAACAACAAAAACAACGATAATTCTCTCGTCGGTGGTGAATTAATTGTTGCAAATGATAAGAAAAATGTTTCATCTGGTGCGAGTGCGGTGCTAAGGAAGAATGCCCCCGAAAAGGGCGGCTGCGGTAGCCCAGGATTTGGAGAGGGCCCAGATGTGGATTTAACCAAGGGCCCCGCGACTACCCAGCCTCAGCCAGGCCAGGAAGCGGATGACAGTCGGACCAAGAAGAAGAGATGCTCCGATCGATACGATTCCTCCGAATCGTCTGACAGGTGAGGGAACTTTTTAATTTTTAACAATATACCGCTTAAATCGTGGCTGCAAATTGGTCAACTAATCTGTTTTTGCTCCAATCAAAAAACGTTGTAAGCGGTTGAAACAAAACTCCGCTAAGCCCACCAAACCTTAGAAAAATTTACATCTTAAGTCCTGTAATATTGATACATAAAATATTCAATTTATTCGCATAATTTACTACTATGCTTCTGATTTAAAACTAGTGAGTTTTGTTAAATTCTTCCAAATTTAATCTCCGTTTCAATCACTTTGTTCTGTTAGTTAGCGAAACAAAAATACCTGTATTTTGTCCTTTAAACTCAGCGAAATTGAACTCAATCAAAATAGTGTAAAAAAGTTCAGTGTGCTCAATTTTCCTGATAATTTTACTTTAAAAAAAAGGCGCCAATGGAGGCGATTCAAAATTCCTTTATTACCTAGAGTCCTGGTGTCCAGTTTGGTCACAGCCCGCAACTGCAATAAAAACTCCCTTTCGGGAATGTTTTGGAGTAGGCGAAAATTTATCGCTTGCGTTAATTAGTTTTCGTTGCCTTCGACTTCCTGGGTTCGTTCCGGTGGAGCTGCCCTAGTGGCAGCTCGGCTGGAAGAGTCCCGCATTCGGCTGGAGTATTGTCGCTGCTTCGACGGGAGTTGTATTGTAATCGGCGGCATAATTTGTATACAGACACCTTAATGCCTCCCTCGGGACCCCTCTCTGCAGGCGAGCCGAACCTCGAATGGGGACTCTCCTCTCCTCCCGAAAAAAGTATAACGAAGAAAAAAGGCGCAAACACGAAGTTAATGTGTTCCACCCACTTCGGTGTATGCCAGACCAATTCTACTCCTCTTGCCGGGAGCAGCGTTGCCAAGTCTTCCTGTGGGGTACACCCCTCGTGCTGCGGTGCTGCTGCAGGAAGGGTCGGTTCCCGACGTTCTCGTTCTCATTTTGGTGCTCGCCTATGCGAGCAAACCAAACGAAAAAAATCCTGTTTCCCTGAAAAGAAAAAAGGTTGCCTTATTGAGTTGGTGGATTTAATTTTGCTGCTTTGGAACAACCAGGAATGGGTCCGAGACCTGCCCTGCTCAGATTATAGATAGACAGAGCTGGTCCGCTGGTCCGAAAGGCCAAGTGTTTATCTTCCCTCTGGTCTGTGGCTGTCTTTTCGCCTTTCTTCGAATGTAGCCACAGAAAACACAAAATGTTTTTTTTACATTTTCATCCCACAATCTAACAGTCAGTCTGTTTGATTAAATTTTCCCTACAATATAAATGGAAGTGTTGCATTTTAATTGGCTAGATTTGAATTGAAACCGGTTTCTGAAGTATTTTGCCTTACACCCCTGTTTCCATCGCACTTGAAAACTCAAGTTTTCGTTAACGAGCTTTTCATTTCATAACGTTCTCTTTCAATCATTAGTCTGGAATTTACAAGTCCTCGAGGCCAGTTAATAATATTTAAAACCTTAACAAAAGGTTGAAATACGTCCATTTGCAGTCTGAAGTGTTGAATATATAAACACGATTTGTCTGTTACTCACACTCTTCGTGATATTTAATTTTAAATTTCAAAAAAGGTAATATTTGCATCGTAATTGTATAAAAACTATAACTTAAAAATGTCTCCACCTTTTCCTTGCAGAAAAAATTCTTAAATTGTACGAATTTAGCAAATACCTCAATTGTCTTATTGATAAATTGAAGAAATCAAATTCATACTCCAAAGTGTTTTTAAACCTCGAAGATCTTTCGTTTTAGAAGTGTTCTTTTGTTCTTTTAAATTCGATTAAGTATAGGTATTCTCAGTTTATGCTTGTACTTGAATTGCAATTACATCATAAAATAATATGTAAATTAAAAATCAGACAAGATTGGAATATGAAACCTACTTTAAAAGAGTGTAGGCGAAAGCAAACTTCTTATAATATAAAATGCACTTAGTTTTAAATTACAATGCATATAACTAAATATATAAAATAATAAAACAAATTTTACAAATCAACAATACAAAATAAAATAACTTAGAACAGATCACTCTTAGAAATGTTAACGATTATTTTCTTTGAACCCAACAAGAAGCTTTTTCAAGACATAAAGATTTCATTTAGTAACTAACTGAGCAAATAAATATTGACTATTTCATTTTTGAAAAATGGTATTGTTTTTACAGTCAGAGTTACTAGAACTAAAAGATAATTACAAACCTATTTTCCACTGGTCAAAAGAGTTGTCTTCCTTGGAATGAGAGTTCTCATATGCGTAATACATATAAAATTTCGACTCATTACTGAGTATGATTTATTTAAAAAATTTAAGTACCTATATGTAACAAATGCGTGAAACTCTCGTGAGCAGTTACTAACTAAATCAGAACTGGTCCACTAGAAATATTGGGTTAAGTAGTGTTATAACTTTTGTAAAAGAAAAGGAAATATCTCTAAATAGGTATTTACGAGTAGTATGCGTGGCTCGACAATATTTTCCATGTAGACCAGCACGCATTCATGTTTTAAGTTGTATTTAACTATAAAAACTAGACAGGCAAACTTTTTATTATAGTTATAATCATCTGCCGCTTCTTCGGGCCAGTTATTTTTATTCGTTTATTAAATAGACAATTTAAACTTGATCGAGTTTTGATACTTCCTTTAAACTGTTGTTTGTAGGCAGTAAAATAGATTTTATGGCTTCTGGGTTAAAAGGAAACGTCTACTGGCGCGCAGCAGTGTCACGCTTTTCTCGAGACCCAGACCTCACTGGCGGCGATAAATCCTCGAGTTTATTTCATTTCGCACCGATTACGCGCATTTTGTGCTTTTTACGAGACTGGCCAAGCACTGCGACCACTTCACATGCAAATGGGCAGCGTCCAACAAGCGGGCAATTTGAAATCGACGTGAAAATCGCCGGCCCACGAGCCGCGAAGCCCGGACTGTTCAAGCCACGGGAAATTAAATCGATCGCATTGCCGACGGCATTTTAACGTTTTTCGAGTTGAGAAATGCCCACTTTTTGTCACGATAAATTAGCGCGCGTCTCCCACTTACTACTGCTCTACGGGCGTTTGTATTTTTGGCAGCTTATCGGCATTTAGAGGAAAAACCAGAGTTGAGGAATTTTACTTTTGAAGTTCCCTAAAATCTCACTCCAACCGAAAGAAATTGGAAAAATACAAATCGTTCCCTCGGCGGCGGGCTGCGGCTTCAGAACGCCTTTCACGGGGCGCCCTGCTGGCCCGCCCTGGACCCGGTGTTCCCGGTGTTCCCGAAAATTTAGACGCATTGTGTACCGCGTTTTTTCTTTCTTCCAACTGAAGAGCGGCTACAAGAAACTCGAAGAAACTCGAAGAAACTCGATAGTTTGTATAAATAAGACGCAATCAGGCGAGTGGAAAGAAAAAAACGTTGCGGGGACGTGGAAACTCGTCGGTTTTCGTGTTCCAGGTCTCGTTTGATTACTCGGCGTATTCTCCGGGCGTTCCTAGCCAACCCCGGGGACTCGAGAGGGAAATTGCAATTTTGTCTGGATCTGTTGCCTGCCTTACCCGTCGCTTTCTGCTAGAAAATAGAGATATTTCCGATTTTTCAGGATTTGCCTGGATTACTTTGAGGGGACTAGAAGTTGATTCCAAACAGCATGAGTGATGTCTTCTGTGTCTGCTCAGGAAATGTCTTTTTGAAAATGCCGGTTAAATTTAGAATGATTTCACGGTAATTTAGTGCTTGTAAGACTTTGAAATTTATATTCTTCGGTGTTTAGGGGAGGAAGTAATATCTTTGTTTAAAAGAGTATCATTTCTTGAAATAAATTTAATTTACAAAATTACGAATTTATGGTACCTGATGAGATGTAATACGTACTCAATTAAATAACTACTTAGTTAAGAAATTTAACCAAATTATTACTACGTCTTATAATTTGGGATAAATTGGATCCTAAAGACAGATTCCAGATAGAAATTGAAATCAGTTTTCACTTTGTAGTGTGAAGATAAACTAATGCCAGAAAACAATTTAAAACTAATTACATTTCTAGCGAAACATATCAGAATTCAGTATTACAAAAATAATGTAGATTCATAGGGTTCACCATAGTTCTCAGGTCTTAATGTTGTTGGTATAATTACAACCTAGACACCCTGGTTAAAAAGGTATTAACTATATCACACTGGACAAAAATGGCCTATAACTCTGTTTTACTGACTACAGTTTTCAGACGGAGAAATCAAAGAATAGTTAACTGATTTTATTTTGATTCCTGGATTAGTTTCATTGGCTGAAAGTGTAACCAATCAGAACATGTTCTATACAAAAACATCAATTCTCTTCTATCTGGATTCTGTTTTGCTTTTGAGCTTTTTTAGAGTTTGATAAATTTAGATTTCTCTAATTTTATATAGTTAGTCTTCAGTTTCTTTAATTTCATATTTAATTAAATATTCAATTTTCGAAACGGACGTCCTAGCAATAAAAGATGTTTTCTTACTGTTAAATTCAATTATATTTTACTTTGCAAAATACTTAATATTATTAAGCATTGAGTTATGATTTTACTGTTGTGTTGCATGTTTAAGGTGGTTTTTCTTTGAGTTTTTCAACTTCTTTTAATTTAAATCAGTAAAATCATTGTTGTTCTGAAAAGAATTATGTTAATCATAATTGACCAATCGGTTGTGACAATCGGGCCATGGTTTACAATGTTATATACATATTATATACATATATATTATATACTTAAGCATGCCTTATCATATGCTGTTTTCTTTGAAATAAATACCAGTAAACTTGACTATGCTGTGCAAAGCTGGTATATGGAGTGCATTGGTCAGTTTTATCGAGAACTGAATTTCCTAAAAAATTACAATTAAGTTCTGGTTCCCTTCATTTTACATATGGTTTTAGTATATTTTATGTAATAAGTCCCAAACTACTTGATCGTTTTAAATTAAGATAAGGTAAGAGTAAAATAAATGTGAAACCTTCATACATACGAAATTGTGTCCGGAAGATATTTTAAATTTTATTAGGAAGGAATGAAACCGGAGCCCTTTATTTTCTTAATGTTGTACAGTGCCCTGATTCGCGTAGATTTTTAAGCGTCATAATAATATCAAAACTGGTTGCATAAGCGAAACACCGTGTGGGAATTGTATGACGCATAATAGAAATGGTTCTTCAGGTACTTTGTTGAAATCACTGCTGCACTTGTTACGTCCGTTTATTATGCAAGTTAGTAAATCCCACGCCGTTTATCACGCGGTGACGTAAACTGCTCCAAGATTGATAGTGACTCAGTATCATCGTGTCAATCCCTCCGCACCTGCCCATGTTTACGACTTCATAAAGGAAGCGTTGTGGACATGACGGGTGATATAATTTTGTAGCCGCGGTCCTAATTCGCGCTGATAACGCGCTAGAACCGCTAGAAACGTCGCGGTCCGAGTGAAGTGCGACTTCCTCTGACGTGCCAGTGCCTGCGAGCGTTTTCCATTGATACGAGCGGCCGCAATATTTTCCCACGAGAACTTTGTGAAACGCCTCGGTGCAGTAATCTCGACGGCTTGGCTCGGCTAAAGTTTTAATTCTATTAAATCACGGAAAACAAGAAAGTGAGGAAACCTGCGCCGCTGCGCCCAGTCGCTATTTAACTTTCACTCATACCAGCGAGTTCTCGCATTCCACCACGAAGGCACCGCTGAGCAGCCTGCGGAGCCCGGGGCGGTGGGGCTGCTCAAGCCGTCCGGCCGGGAAGTCGCCTGGCCACGTCGCGGTGGCGCACATATGATTTTGAGCTCCAGGTCTACGGAGGCTGGGACTTGAGTGCTCGGTTCTGTTTACCGCAGGTGGCAGAAGTGGGATTCTGAAACTCTGCACAGCTCCACGTCGCCTGGTCGGGAATTTTTCAAGAAAGTTTCCTTGCAAGAAAGGAAGTGCACTAAGCTTCGGGCTCGAATTAGATCGCGAGGTAGCTCTTCGATCGGCATTCTGGGTGCATCTGTCGCTGCATAACTGTCTGGCCGGCGGAAGAAGTTCAGTGGATGGAGTGCAACTCGGTGGCGGCGCTGTCTGAGGCTGGAGAGTCTGCGGCACGGGAAAGAAAACAAAAATCGAAGAATCCGACAAATTCCGGTTTTGTTGGAGCTTCTAAAACGAAAGATTGGGGCGAGGCAAAAAAGTTGAAAAGAAACTGCAGGAACAGAAAAGGGAACAAAACAAGAAGAAAACCTCCTCCGATTCTTGGGCCTGATACGACAACGGCAACGGCATGCGAGGAGTGTGCAGAGCTGTTGAACTCCTTCGGCTGCGGTCGCGCGGCGGTGCTCCCGGGGATCCACGAGTGGGATAGGCTCTGACTTAACGATGGATGTAAAAATCCTTTGTCAAAAATGAGAACAAGAACAAACTTGGGAAGAAACGGGAAAAAAATATAAAATGAAGGACCGAAGGCGATGCGCGACTGACATCCAACTTCTAGCTGCGATGCGACGGGTAATGCAGTTCGCCGGCCAGGTGATGGATTCCTCAAAGGCTCTGCCTCATTTGTTGTGAAGGAGGTGTTGCGAAGTCGAAACTTTTCCTGCTTGCTCGGGAAGTTCTGAGATTTTTGATGGGGAAGGAGTGTTTCTTTGTCAGAAAGCAAATTCAATTTGCAGCAACTGCTAGAGAATTGGAGTATAGGCCCGGAGGCTCAGTAAGGTTGGAAGAGCTTTCCAAATTTGCAATTTACAGAAGTATTTACAAAGAAGAAAATTCCTCTTCAAAGAATGTTAACTTTCTTCTTAAGACGCAATTATTCCTCGAGAATTAAAAAAAAAGAAACCTTTCGGGACGGGATTAGACGTTTACATTTTTTGTGTAATCATCATGCACTTGGACGCTTAGGTAGTAATCAAGGAATAATCGGGGACGTAAGATTATATGAAAATATCTTAAGTAAATTAGTACATTTAGAGTCTAATCTTAATCTATCATTAAGGAACTTCATGACTATGATTGGGTTTTCTGAGTTGCAGGGTTAGAAGGACAAAGAATAGAAGAAATCATTTGCCCTCTCTTATGAATTGAGTTTGAGACCTCAAGAATTTGGCTGAAACTTTTAGATATTTTATAATCGTATCTCCGTAAACGCATTCACTAGAAGGTAAAGATGTATCCACTAAATATAAAAAAGTGGAGTCATTTTGACGTCGATCAGTTACTTAAAAAAACTAAAGTTGTTTTTTGTAAAGGATTAAAGATTTTTTTTTGTATAAACTAAGAAATTTTAAAGTAGGTGCGTATCCTTTTAAAGATTTGCAACAATGTAAAAGCCCTTCCTCCACTGTTCTGGCGATGGGATAGCAAAAGCATCCGTTTTGGGCGAGTCCGCACAATTAGCGTCTGCATATCGAGTGAGTCCGCATTTAGGTCTCCCACTAATTGAAGTCATTAAAGCGTTCGCGGCTAGATTACGCAACACGCCCAGCACCGCCGAGATAACGACTGGAGGGAGGCGGAGGCGGATGTGGTATGCGTCTGTTATCATGGCTTGAGCGGCGTGGGAGCCCGACTTTGTGCGAGTTTCACGCTCTTCAGGTAAATCGGGAACGCGCATTAAACTACTACGATAAACAATAATAGAGTAGAAACTAATATCATATTTATAAAAAATTACTAAAATAAAATTTATTAAACATTTAGTAAACTTCCCCGACTACACTTTCAGGTTTGCTAAATTTATTCAAATCGATGATTCAATTAGGTAAATTGTAGGAAACGAGTCAAGAATGCGGTAACCACCAGGTTTTTGATGAAATGTTTTGAGGTCCCAATGAACGAATATGCAAAAATTGCTTCTTTTTTTTTATTATTCTAGGCATTTAATCTTGAAAATTTTGTAAATGTCACCTTTCCGACGTAATCAACCAGAAGTACTAAACAATCAATTTCTTTCGTTACACGTTTAGACGTTTTTTTTGGCTTAAAATGCGCAATTGTTTCTAAAACCACTGTCTTCAACGTTTTCATTTTACAATTGTCAAAAGGAATGACGTTCGCACTAAAATGAATTAACATCCGAAATGAATTGTCATTCATAGCTAATATTCAAATTTAACGGTTTTTTAGACAGTTTCTTGGATACATATTTAAGAGTTAAGGAAGTTAAAATAGGAGGGTTTTCTATTTTGAGAATATAGGGTTAATTTATGTAGTAAGATTAGAACGGATGAGAAGAAGAGGGTTATAAAGGGTATAAAACCATTAAAATTTTGCTGTTGTGGATGATATTCCACGACAGACCACGTCTATTTTCGGTTTTTTAAACTCTAGATTAAAGATAATCCCCGAAACGAATTCAGCTGCTCCGAAAACACAGGGATGAGTGAGGGAATTTTTATTTGATTGTCTATTCATTTTCATATAATATAAGTATAAACAAAGGGAAGGACTCGTCCAGCTGAATTGGTCCCCGGACCACTGTCCAGCAGCTGCTGCAGTCGAGGCTCGAAATTTACGTGACCGCCCACCCGGCGGCCGCTTGACCTCTGTCCCGGCGTGGTCCGTGCACCCGGCTAGACAGACTCCGCTAGAGGTAAACAGCGGGAGTGTTTGAAAAGCGAAAATCATCGCGGTATCAATGGCCTGGCCATAGTTCGTAAATTGGCGAATTACTCAACCGCCGAGGAGAGTGGAAAAAAATTGACGTAACTGCGAATAAAAATAGTCGTCTCTCGCCGACGCGCTCACCTAGCCGGTGGTTGGGCTGGGTGCGGTGCGGCGCGGTGCGGCAGGTGCCGGCCTAGGAGCGCTACGCGACCGGAGAGGCGCTAATTTCCGCGAACTTTTCACTTTCATTTCGCGAGCTTTGCTATGCTTAATTATGCAACAGCACACATTTTGACAGCCGGTCCGGGCGGAGGCTGCGGATTCTGAGCTGGAGCTGGAGCCGGAGTTGTTCTATTCAACGCGCTAATTGCGGCCCGGCGACGGCGGCTGAGGAATGATTACCACCGCGCGTCGTACTCCAGGTGAAATTAAATTTTTTACGAGGTTCGCGGCACAATGCCACTGATCGGTGAGACACAAGGTTTTTATTATTATTATGCTTTTTTTTCGTTCTTTGGAACTGATTTCGGCAAACTGGGGAGGGGGAGGGGCCTCTACGTCGAAGTGTTTACGATCCGAGCAGAGTTCAACCGGTGCGGCGCAGCGGCCAACGGCCCGGCGGTCCCAAGTTTATGCGGTGACGGCGGTCCAAGCGGCGGTTTTTGCGCTCTTTGGGCAGACAAAAGGCGATTCGCGAGCGCGAAAAAATTCCCCCGCGAGGTTGGGCTCGCGTATTTTTGGCAATGGCATTGAAGAGAAATGGGATTTAATGACTGACGGTGTGGCATAGCGCAATCGGTCAACTCGAGCCGACGCCGCCATAATGAGGAATGATGCTGCACTGCTGCACCTTGTGCGACGGGCGGCGGCGGTGGCGGTGGCGGGACAAGGTTACGGCAGCGACTGTGCGGCGCGGTGCTGCTTCCAACGACGACGGCACGGCAGCAGCCGCACCAGCGACAAAGCAAGCGGCTGAGGTGTGCAACGGCACGGGCGCGGGGCGCGGCTTCTGCTTTGACTGGCGAATGCCGTCAAGCTTTAATGTCGACTGTTGTTACGTGATAACTGTTTTTTCGCGTTTTTCTTTTTTGTGCTGTGCTGCTCTGCTCCGGGGTTTTTGTTGCTCGCTTTTTTCCCCCCCCGTACGCGGGCATGTTGTCATGTTCTCTCCGCAAAAAACAATGAGAGTGAATGCCACCGAATGCTGGTTGTCACATCTGCTCGCCCCTGTTCGACGTTTCTCGCTTTGTCCGCTTTTTGCGCTATTTTCTTCCTACTGATTGTAAATCAAACATACTTCGGTGTGATGAGTAACTCAATAAGGATTTCAATTCTTCACTGATAAGAATCCAATTTATTTTTTTGAGAGTGCGATTTGATGATTTTTCACTGATTATTTTCGAAGTGCATGGGATCGAGTTCCACAAGCTGCTAAGTGACTGTCACTAGTTATCTGAAATCAACCTTTCATAATGTGACAATTACTTGAACTTTCACCTGAAAGTGACAACGCGGTGACAGACAGGCCATTGTCACTTTTCTGTTGTCTATCTTATTCGGAATACCGGAAATAAAATGTAAATATTTGAAATAGGGTGATCCGAATACTTTGTAACATTCCGGCTAGAAAAATTTGCCTGAACATACATACCATACATATTATATGCATATGTAATCAGGACCAGGTCGGGAAAACTCGATGAGGATAATGTTATAACTTATGTGTTACTCAGACCCCGATGTTTTCCTAACTTTGCGCGAAGTTGATATGATTTTCTTGATTTGAAATAAAGGGTTTCCCAATAGGGACATGATAATTTTGTCGGTTTTACAATAAGGGTGTAACAATTTTGAATTTTCAGATTAATTTGAAATATTGGAATGAAATTTATTCCAGGTGCAATACAAATGTTAATAATGGAATTGGACCTCGTTCATATGACCACCGTGACTGATGTTTTAACTTTGACAGACCGTTTCTATTAAAATTCAACATTGTTATGTTATTATTCCTATTGGAAAACCCTGTACTTTATCTGAATCAATCTATTTTGGTCTATACTTGGACCTTAATAAAAAATCTTAAATCGTAAAGATAGAGAATCTGGAAAAAGAATTTTCAGCAGAATAAAGTTTCTTAAAAGACTGCTAAAGTGTACGAAGTCTCATTTGACTCAACTTTAAGGCAAGCAAATAATCTGGGCATACGACTACATACCACAAAAAATTAATCTTTAATCCATATTTTACAAGGAAGTGAAGGAATGTTGCTTACAACCATACAGTGGTTTGTAATTCACAACGAATTACTCTGGTCTTAGAAATTTCTTTATAGCTGTAGGTGTTGTGTGTTGAGATCTAAACTCCAATTAGACAAATCCGTGGACTCAAGAAAACCTTTATCGCATCCAGAAGGCATAAAATTTTGAATAAAGCTAAATGGAGAAAATTCTTTTGAAAAACACCAGGAACATTTCCTTAATCACATTCTTCTCGTAATATTCAATAAAATACCCACTTATCGTTGGATTCACCTCCAGTGGAGACACTTAAGTCATATGCGGCAATAAAAGAAAACAAAAAGCAGGAAAATAAACAACAATAAGACGGAAAGAATAGAAAAACGATGGACAGAATGGAAAAAAACGTCTTTAATGAGATTATCATGCTTGGAGCGAGTCTCTTTCCCTTACCGAAAGAGGTCAGACGGTGACAGTATCCCTGTTCGGAAAAGAATAAGAAAAAGATAAAATCCAGGGGATAAGGAGGAGAAGGTCTCCCAAAATGGAGCCGTTGTCTGCCTTTTCGTCTTTAACTTAGGTTGCCCTACGCGCGCATAATTTGGGCATGACAGGAACGCAGTAGGTGCCTAAAAAAGCAGCAGCCAGCGCCCTTTTCGCTACCTACCCCCTGCCCAAAACTCATATAAATAACATTTCATTTTGGGACTTTTCGTGGCTCAATTTAAAGTAGGATCATCCCGTGAAATTCTCAGAAGAATTTAAAGGAAATTGAGCGGAGTCAGGGACGGACAAAGCAGGCAGCGATCCGTCTCTGCGTGTCTTTCGGAGCACCCTGCGGGTTCATGAAGAATTTTTTTGGGGGGAAACGAGACGAACACTGACGTGCTCTGCTCCACATTCTGGGGGAGCTTTTTCAGCGGTCCATGGAGCCCCGATTGTATATATAATATACCGAAAATATGGACGAGCAAGAACATAAACGGAAAAGAGGAATTCCACCTCAGTTGGGGAGCTTTTTTTCTGATTTCGAAATATGTGCACCTAATGTGCCTTCCTGGCGCGGAGGACGTTTTTGGAGGAGGAACTCCAGCCAAAGTGATAAATTTCTTTGCCACGTACGAGCCCAAAAATAAAAATAAGAAATGATTCCAAAACGACGTCCGAAGATGCGGTAGTGTGTCTGTCGCCTCATTTCGGCAATCGGGGGGCGTCTCGGGGAGCGTTTACGATGTGGAATTGATATGTTGTCCTGGGGTCATGCCCAAACAAGTTGGGGGCATATCATTTCGAGCAGCATCTCGGCTGGACCAGCAGATCGGCGCTTTCAACACGCCTCACGAGATAGAGTAGAATGTGAGCCGTGAGACTGTCGCCTCAGCAGCGGGAGGTGGAATGTAGCTAAATTTATCGGGCGTATTACAGCAATAAAAATAATCGAAAATCATCTCCTCGAATGCTTTACTGTATAGAACTCATCCAATCCAGAAATGTTCTATGCTCCCCCGAGAGTCGAGGCCGGCAGGAAGGGCTGTCTTTTTGGTATTCTCGGGAGGACTGGACGTTGAATTTATTGTTGCTTTAATTTTTATTGCTTTATAACTACCATTCAGTCTCTATTTTTTGTATTCGTGAATATTTCTTGTTGCCTTCCATCAAGAGTTGCCGGAAAGCCCATTTGCTTTGGTCATCACCGCCCTGAACAACATGTGGCCCTCCGACTTCGTTGGATGGCTAATTACACCTAAGTCGCATCTTCCGCTGAATTTTATACCTTCGTTCTAGGAACCGACGATCATTTAGGCAGCTAGTTCTTAATGGATTTTCTAAAACAAAAATTAAGACCTGAAGTTTAAGGGCATGTTCTCTTTAAACATAGTTACTTCCTTTCCCGATGTTTGGGAAGTTGTTTCTGGTATTAAACAAATCAAAAATATGTTTAAATTCAATTAGTTATAAAAAAAGAAAACGGTCGGTCGAACTTAAATGGACTTTATTGCTAATCAAACACAACACATCAACTGCCATTGCAAAGAAAAAATGCTTTGAGAGAGTAACATAAGCATTAGTAGCAATCAAAGTAATTGTACAAAAAATAAATGGGTATATTGGTAGCTTTCACAAGATAATTATTACATACGCTTGTACAACTCAAGAATTAATTCTTAAAATTAAAGGCAAGGTCATGTCGCCAATCACTCAAGTCATTTCATGGCCTATTACATTTTTATTTGTATTAGTAGGCAATTTTGATAAGAAAGTTAAATAATTTTAACTTTTTGAATACCTATTTAATACCGAATATCTATTTAAAGGAGAAGTCTTAATTTCATTAATAAGGTTCTTGAAATGAGTTTATTGGGGTTAGATTGCACATAGTATTCGACAAAATGCAAAACCACCAAAATAAAGCAATGAAGGCGAAAGAAAGGGTTGGTTTGATTATGTTTTTATTTGTTTTTTAAATTAAGAACAATACCTTACCTGAGTAGATGAGTAGGCTTTTAAGCCATGTACCGAATGTGCACAAAGAATGATGCACACTATTCTATGCAATTTTGATGTAAAATTATCAGAAAATTAGTGTCAGCAAGTAGGCATTTACATATATAGGTATGTACATATATTATGATGCAATTACGTAGCACGGGTAATATGCCTCCGGGTTTGGCTGATAAAATGAAAAAATAACTAATAAATAATTATCTTACTATGGAAATGACATAAGCACAACTCCCAATAGCACTTCTACCTGTTAAACCGATACAATAGTGCTGCTTTTGTATTATATGAGATGGCCAGATGAACCTTATAGCACATTTTACTATTCTAAGTGCTATTTTGTTCAAGAGTAGTGTAGTGTAATGTGAAGGGCTGCAGCACTTTAAAATTTACATGATTGCAAAATTAGTTTTCAATTAAAACGTATTATACTTGGATTATAGCTTGTTACTGAATATATGTATGTACGTTACCAATTCAGGTCGTCATTCTGGGAGATGTTCGTCCAAATTATTCCGCCTTTGTCGGCAAATATGATACAGACTCATAACTTAACGATGTGCTTCCATCGCACTCAAATATATTAATACATGAATCCAAAATGCCAGGCCCTAATTGTTCCAAGTGGAAGGTTTCTTATATAGGGTGTCTCTGAATTCAGTTTAAGTATCATTCAAACTTGTTGAAATTTTGGAAATCAATGTACTTGTTAGAATTTGAGATTCAGTAATTAAGTAATTAGAGGGTATTTGATAGAAAATTACCCAAAATCTTCTACGTTCTCGTCTATGAATTGAACACCCTGTATGCCGTTAAGACTATTTATTGTATGGTCGGTACAATAATTATTATGGATTTCTTCATTTCCCGTTAGATCGTTGCGTAAAATAATTGCACTTCCAACTCAGCCGTTGCGTACGTTACTCCACCTTACGGAAGTGGAGGAAAAAGCGATGGTGTTTGAGGTTATTTTAATATTTTTTTACAAACACACTCGTTTGTATTTACTTTTGTTAAGTATGTGTATATAGTGAACGGACACCGGATTAGAACGTTTTATAAATCCCCTCGTAGTGGATGTCTGCCATTGGGCCGAAATCAAAAAAAAAGAGGCCTCCACCTGCTTGTTTTGCCCACATTTTCCCATACCCATCTGATCGGATAATGCAGTTTCAGCTCCTAGGCCTACGTTTGGGTGTATTCGGCTGGAAACGCAAATAGATGAAAAAGAAGTGTAAGCAGGGAAAATAAAAAGAAAACGAAGAAGGAGTGAAGAAGCGAAAAGAACACTCTCGAAGAAGAAGAGGCCAAAGGAATTCAAAGAAAAGTATTTTTTTCGTCGTCTTCAAGGTGCGCACCTCTGTCCCCGCCACACCGGCGGACCGCGTGTATGCTTTTCTATTTTCTTGGTATCGCGGCGGAATCTACCACATATGTCGGCGAGGAGGACGGAGCACACCTTGTGCTTTTTGTGTACGAAAACCGGTTGGGTTGTACGGTTTCTAAGGTAAGAAGGGACTAGAATCGCTTTTTTTTCTCGTGTCTGGATCGTGCTGTTACCTGGAAGAGCGAAGGCATTTTACTTGTCCACCTTTTTTAAAATTTGTTTCGTTTTTTCTTATTACGCGGGGCAGTTTCATTCGTACGGCTCGCAACAATTTTTGTAATCATTACAGTGTCGCTGATGGGCAATCACCTCGGGAGGACTCGCGATTCCTGAACTCGGAGGCTCGCATTTGTAATAATCCTCGCCGCCGCCGCCAAGCCGCTGGACTGTAATTACGCAATAATATTGAGACAGACACTGTTGATTGATTGATTGATTGATCCTCATTGCGCTCCCACAGCCCGTCTGAGAATTTTCCAGGCATTTTCATGAATGGAATCGATTCAAACGAACAAAAGGAATATTATGTATCCATCAGCTGTTTTTTTTTTCACCTGGTTTTATTTTACCCGCGAAGCCAATCTACCGCCGCCGCCGCACAAACGTGGCTTACTTCACTTTTTATGTTTTTTATGTTTTTTTTTTCTTTGGCACGCCTGTTCGTGGTCCGCGTTAGCGCATCATCAGCATCTTCGCGGCCGCCCAACTCCCGATGTTTTCACACAACTCCTCGAAATGGTAATTACAAAACGCCTCACCTCTAAAAAGCCGCGGTGGAACTCGAAACCTGGACGTGTGTTGTGTACCTGTACCTGGTTTCCTGGATCTTGTGGGAAAGCACGAGAAGTGTGCCGGGGAAAGGTAAGGTGCGGTGCACAACTGGGAGGCCGACCGACCCGAGCATGGCGCATTATGTATATAGTATATTAATGCATCCAGACGCATGCTGCCAAACAATTTATTATGCGAAAATTGCATGCGCCGCTACTTTTGCCCATTCTTGCCGATTTTGCTGTCTTCCATCAGCCAGCCACCAGGGCTGCAAGGGCTCCCCTCGCGAGGCAGTGAAGTTGGCGGCGGATAAGACAGTTTTCATCGAAAATCGCCATCTAGCAATCCTCCTTTAGCCGCGTGCAAGGATTTTTTGGTAGAATTTTCGCTTGGCATATTCCCGACGATAGTACATAAATAATTTTATGGGATTTGGCGATTAGCGACATCCGACTGATTTATGACATCGTTGCCAAGCTAGTAAATGCATTTTGGAGATTGCATTCCTCGCGGCAATCGCCCAAGACAATGGCCGGGAGGGTGTGGGCGGACAGTCTTTTGTATCTATTATAAATTGCCGCGCAGTAGCAAAGCGTATCGGCGCTCGCAACCAGAAGGGAAGTTATTTTGAGAAAAGCATTATTTTGAATGATTTATTTATTATTTTACTCGACTGCGCAGAGGTAATGCTTTTGGGTGTTATATTTGTATGCTTATAATGTTTCTGTCTCCGACAAGAGGCTACAGCTGTGGAAATTCACATAAAATCAGACATACATATATGTATTTGCAAAAATAATCTTTATTAACATATATATATGTACGAATGACAATACTATCGAATCTAAAAGAAGCCTTATTCATAAAATAATATTATAAGCGAATATGCCAATTGATTTTTAACGCTCACATTCAACATTAAGTGTTTAGAGTTACAATATCGATTTTTATTTCTCGGTTTAGTTCGCATGTTAAAGCCCTGTGGTGGTCTTAAGCATAAGTATTAAAAAGATCGAGGAGAATCTAAAAATCGCCTTTTTGAATCTTGTTAAAGGACAGTATTGAAAAGAATACGTAAGTGAAAAAAAAATTTCAAAAAAAAACTCTTATTTAAATTCGGACGTTCAATACTTCCATTTGTATATTGAGTTTCCTATTCTACTCATCGAATCCCTTTTCATATCTCATATTAAGGGGGTTGTAAAGTAAAAGGTACTCAGCCATCATAGAGGCTTAAGCCATATTGGATTTAGACAGATGTTAAATAAACTATATTGCATTGTAAGGGGATTTTAGACATATGCAAAATTTCATCTTGTTGGGATAACAAGAAATGGTTCAAAAATTGACTTGCAAGATATCAAGCAGACAGTGAAGTGAGCTAAATAAAAGTTTTTAAAAAGTTTAACAACAAGGTTGTTTTGTTTATTTTAAACCTGGTTTTTCCAGAAATGTTGACTATATTGTTGTTAAATTGTGGTCTATGTTAGAGTTTATATTATAAAGGGACCGAAAAGTTAATTTTGGAAAGCATTGCTTTAAAAGGATTCAAAGAGATTTCAGTTATTGTGTTGGAACCATGAAGAAAAGTTGGGTGACAATACTTTGTTATAATGTTTGTGAAGGATGCTGCTATATGGATTTATATATATAATAATAATAATTTCCTTCTCGTGATGGAAGTAGACTGTATTATTGTATTTCCTAAAAATTCATAAATCAATACAGACTCCTTGGTGATTAAATGAGTGGCTCTGTTACTACTCTCGCAAGGTATGCAATTAATAATTTGTTGACGACCTCCTACAGCCTTTTAGGTATCGCCGAACCCCTGCAATTTATTTATTTATTTATTCCCTTTCATTTTGAAGATAAATTAGAACTGATGTTGGAGATAGGACTCCCTGAAAGCAATAATGAATTCCAGGCTCTATAGCATACATATATGATTCATTCTGTAGGAATTCGCGAATTTGTTGGTGGTACCAAAATATTTCTGCGACCCAAAAAAAAGCTAGACATGGAAAACGAAGAAATATTCGCGACAAGCCGCAGTCATCAAGCTAAAATCGAAAGTTCATTCAAATTTGGTTCAATAGCCGATGCGGTGCGTCAACGGAGCTAGTGACCGGCTAGAGCGGGGCGGAACAAAACAAGCACCGCTCCCGATGCACGGCGACCGCGACGACAACAACCGGGCAATTTCGCGAAAATGCAAAATAATAAGCGAAAGGTGCCAGAGCACTGGGGAGCGAGGGAGACGGCGGAGCCTCGAAAAGTGTGCAACTTTGGGGCTGTTTGCGCGCGCCTGCACCAGACGTCGGCGTCGGTGTGTGCGTGAATCGCGTCGCGGTCGTCCCGCCGCCCGCCCCCGCCCCCGCCGTGGCCACATTTGTGCGGATTCTCTGCGGCCGCCAGCCCCCCAAAAATGAGTAAAACGAACGAATTTTACGACGTTTCCGAAGAGGTGAATGTCTGCTGCGGTTTAAGTTGCAGTGCGCTGCTAAAAAAGCGACCAAAACGCAGCTGAGACCCAAAAAAGGAGCAAAAGCGGAAAAGGAGGCAGTAATGAGGCGCGCATTGACGAGGTAAGAATAAAAATTGCGCGCAGTTCTGCTGCGCACGCAATTGCAGAAATTGCAATTGTGCTCCTCGTGCGCTGACGAGGGGCGGGCGCAATAGGCGTGCGCGCGCGCGGGTACGCAGGCGCACGCAGCTCCGGGAGAGACAGATCGCGGCCGTAGATGGCTAGAACTAGAAGAAGGTGGGCTGGATCGCCGAGGGTTCTGATCCGGGCAGCTCGCGGCCGAGCCTAATGGATTTGTCGGATTTTTCGGATTGCAATTGCAATTGCTGGCCGCGGTGGTGACTGTCTAGTTCGTGCCACAGTAGATTTATTGAAATAATTGAGGAAGGAAATTCGAGAATGGAACATGACTTCTGATTTATGGGGGTACGTGAGCGACTCGCAGGAGAATTCCGCGCATACGAGTGCCTGCGACTGGCTGCCGGGGCTAGAATGGAAATTGAAAGTAGAACATGCTAGTGGACGTTGGCCATTTAGTTCCTTGACAAATAGAGCTCCAATTTCGACCAAATGTGCCAACTAAAAGTCGGTTATAAGTGCACTTTCCACTCTAACCACTTTATAACTGAAATGCCAACAAGAATTTCAGAAAGTATATTTTTTTACAGAAATTTGATTCGTTTAACCCTTTGGGGCACGGTGGTATTAAAAATGTCCCACCTTTTTGATGTGTTTTAACGCATTGTGGGACATCTTGAAACCGCAATCCTTATTAATAAAAAAAAACCACAAATTTTGCTCGATATAAATTGTCTGTGCAACATGGGTATTTTTATTTTCTAAACTTGTGTGCCTCAAAGGGTTAAGTACGGTGGTCAAATTGTTCTTGGGGTCTTAATAATTGTCTTATCCTCTCTTTTCCCCAATAAATATTAAGTGTTTTTGCAATTCAATTAACTTTATACGAAATTTTAATAAGAAGAACCTTTACAAATTTTTCTCCAAATGCTACATTAAAGTGTACCTACCTATAATTGTATGTACATATGTAAGTACATAATTTGATCATTTTTGAGGTTTGCAAGATACCCTTTTTTTATAACACAAAACAAATTGAATGAAGTAAACACCAAAAACACTTTATCTGATATCAAATGAGGATAAACATTTTAAATAAATAATAGTATCTAACTCCGAGCTAATAATTTGAAAAGAGATGTATGCATCATATGTGTAACATCGAATGTTATATTACGCCATTTTTAGTTATTTTCAATAGTTAAGTATAATATTCTAAATAGAATTTACACGAATATACATAGACTGTATAATAGCGATTTGAAAAAGTTTGGTTACTTCTAGACCGCTTTATTAAGTTTGCAATCGACTGAATTTTTTTTATGATATGTAACAATTTTTACTTTTTCTATCAGGTTTCCAAAATTCAATTACATGGCATCGTCACATAAGCTTGTGGCACTTTCGATAAAAATAATGAAGTTGAGATTGAAAATATATAAACATGTGTATCTAAATATGCGGTGATATAACTCACCTCACGAATGTCCTAAATTGGCTGGCTAATGAAATAACCCTTCTAGGCATGTCGGTGTTCAACATAAAGTGCAATATTGTATCCATATGCAGCAACAAAATATGCTGCAAACATATCCAAGCGAGCAAACAAGCACTAGCACAGTGCGTGTATAGTTAATAGAAAAAACTAGTTATTTGCTGAAAAATTTCCAATTCGTTCTAAATATTTTCCGCAACATAATCTGGGCGACTGAGCATATGTATGTTATATAGCATATACAATATGTACATCAACTTGGGTTGCAGTTTTTTCTTTTTAATGTTCAAAATCATTCACAATTGCACTCATGCACATTTTGCGGTTATTGGCAGCAGGGGTTTTTCGATAAAAATGCTATCAGTGTAATATTACTTGAAATATGGGGCCGGTACCCAGAGGAAACATTCCATTAGTTCGCTGCCGCTATCGATCAATTTTCGCGCAACCGAGCACACATTTTATCAGAAAACATTTACTAGGCATTGCCTCATAACCCGTTCGTGCACCTGGTGGATATGGAAGATAGTTGGCCCCCGGCGGAACCTGTTTAACTTGAAACCACCTGAAAATAAGTTTTCCTCTTGGCTATGCGTAAAATATTACTGCCTACAAATTTTCTTCAATAAAAAAAAGACTTTCAGTCCTTCAGAATAGTAGAAATGGGCTTGAGAGCATGGTACAGGGTGCTTACAAACAACCAGTAGCATAAGAAGAGAAATTTTTTACGAATTGGTATAGTTTTTTGGCAGCATAGAAATATCTATTAAAATAGTACCTATATTTTTATGCCCTGTCCTGTCCTACTGTGCGATTATAGTGCAATTAAAAGGCCTTGTCTAATTATAGATTGTTATCCATTTAAACAATATTTTATTTAACTGATTACAGTGCTGGCATATTCTACCAAAATATGGAGAAGATTAGAGTATTTCTGCCTATTTCTATTAAACTAGATTTTAGAGAACTATTTGATATCTTATATTAATATATTAAGTAAGATCTGTCTTGACTCAAATGTTAAAAAGAAAATAATTCGTTCTCTGTACGGCAGTATATTTTTACATATACAAGGAACTAAGTAAATTCAAATACCAGCATCTGGACTTAAAGATACAAAATATCGATTTGAGAAAGTATTTTGAAGAATTGGTTTTGATCAACCGTTTGACAAAAAATTATTCTAAGCAATTAGAAACGCGATATTCTGTACTGATCAGCGATCGGAAATGAGCTAAGTTGTGAAAAATTTGGTAATATATTTATTTATTTATAAATAATTAAGTGAGGAAAAATGTACGAGAATTCACTTGATTTGGTATTTCTATATCAGTTGTAGCATTACTTTGCGCTACCCATTACAAAGAAAAAGTAGAAGAAAAGCATAAAGAAGGTCACTTAAAAGTTGTTGATGTTATTACCACTTAGTTTTTAAACAATTCAAACATAAGATACTGTAATAACACTTGGTAAAGCCAATGTAATTCCTTCAATTCATAAAAAAGGTAATTTTGTAATTAACACCTGATAGTTGATTATAAGTATGATTGAAAAGCAGTTGGATGTCATCACTTTATTATTAATGAGTTGTACTAAATGATCTAAATCTACTTAACTTATGATTAAGCGTTATCTTTCGGTATAGGGTTAAACAAGAGGACAAAGAATACATTACATATAATATAAAAGATTGTTATTGTTATGGATAAAGGAATTAACATTGATCTTGAAGTTTCTCGGGTGTTGCCTTTGATAGGATGCTCATAACTTTTTGTAAGTTTTTCTCGGTTAATAAAATAACAGTAAACTGAAATTAGGTGGTTATTTGTGGTCACCCTGTTCATTCGCTGGCAGCTTCTGCCATTCGCGGGGAGCTGCCGAATCTCATCGTGCGCACCCGCCCACGAAGGTTTAGGGCATTAAACCGATCGAATTATACAATTTACAGCGTGGAGCATGAAAACCACACTCCGCGAGTGTGGTTAGCATATCTATGGAGCGGGGCGCGGCGCCGGGAATGGGCTCCTCGTAAATTCTTTTTTATAGGAGGTCCACTATGGAGCCAGAAACGTAAACCAGAACTCGCTATCATTTATAATCGGAGGCCGACGCTTGTTTAGCATCGATCGCAGGGGCGGGGGAACGGGTTTTCTCGGCGTGGGGCCATCGGCGGGAGCGGGCGTCGAAAACCGACGACGACAGCGTTGCGATAAAATGTCAATAGTGAAAAAGCGCGTCCAGAAATAGTCGAATCGGGAGAAAGTCTGGTCTATGCGTGCCATGGATGTGATCGCTCCCGAGACGATCTATTTTTGGGGCGCGTTCAGGGACCGAAATTATTCAGGCGGAGGCCCTCTCGGGGACGTGCAGTGGAGGTCCCTCTGGTCCGCTGAGATCCGAAGCGGGCTGCGATCGCGATTACTAATGAAGCTGGCTGCGCTCCAGGGATGAAGGATCTCGATAAAGGGAGACGTCCGACTAATCAAGTTTTTTGTGCATCTCTAGCCCGATGAAATTCCAACTACATTTTACCAAGCTCGCTGTCGTCGTCGTCGGCTTGGTGTGGTGTGGTGTATTCGCCCCGTTGACTTTGGTGATTCTCGCGGCATAGAAGTGCGGCGCTGACGGGACGGGGCCCCGGTCCCGGTCCCGGCCGCTGTACCGGACCCCGGGACTTTTCCACTGGCACTCTCCGCAACGGTGCAACTTGAGGCTTCGAAATCGTGTTCATGTCTTCTTTGTGCCCCCTCTGGACGATCTTTGGCTCTGCGCTCCACGGACAGTCTGGTGGAGCTCTAAACATTTTTAAAATTTTTTCTTGATTTTTCTACAGGGGTCCCGCGGGGCGGATGAGCGCAGCCCGAACGCTGACCTAATGTAATGAGACGAGCAAGTGTATGTTGGTGCACCGGACCTCCGTCCCCGCGACGGTGTGCACACGTATGAATGGGCTGGTTCTGATTCCCCCGGCACTGGGTGCTCGGGCTGCGCCGGGGCTCTCGTGGGGCTCTCGTGGGGCTCAGTGCATTTCGTACACGCAACCAACCCATCAGAGTCCAGGTCAATGACCAAAAGCTCTCTGGCTGCTCCCATCCCAGCCCACGGGGGCTCTTCGTTTTATTGCATTCGTTCCAAAGTGTAATCTCATCGGCGATTATTTTCCAATTCTAGTCCCGCGTGCATCTTATTACTGTGCTACCGCGGTGCGACTAAATTTGTACAGTCGGCGGCGCAAAAGCCGAAGATGGGGCCGGCCAGCATCCACGGCCTGTACCCGTCCATGCCCAAATTAGTGTCACTCCGCGTGGATGCTGATCCGGACGAAATTCAGCCGCAGCCAGACGAAAACTAACAAAACCACAACATTTGAGACTCCTCCGGGCAGTGGCTAATTCGACCTCTGATGGATAGGAACTCCTTCGAGCTCGAAATCTTCCCGGATCACCGACGCTCGCCACAGGGAAGCGGGTGCGGTCAGGTGGACGACGCGCCCGGAATGGACCCGATCGAAACCTGTTCTGAACTCTTCTTATGTTTCGCGAGTGAAATTAGTTCGGGGCATTTTTTCTGGTGCGGTCATCATTTTCAGTTTTATGCTGCAGACACATGCTCCGGCCCGCATGCAAAAGCACATCCTTCTCGGAAACATTGGAATTGTTTTTCTAGCCGATTAGGATCTCGGGAACTATGCAGGAATTCATTCCAGGGTTCGCGTTCTTCACGCCGCCTCGGCTGCGGGTTACGAGGCAGTAAAATCTCTGGAACTTAAGCGAGAGTTATGAGTTTTCGCTGGATTGGCGAAATGAATGCAGCAATGGCTGTTGGGTCTTTGGCTTGTTAAATTTAAACAAATTACTCGTTTTCTTCTTAAGAATAAGTAAAATAGACAAAGAGTAAATATTTAAAGGATGATCCGTGAAGCAATAAGTAAATTTGCATCCAGAGTCTTAAAGTATGTACCTAGGTACTAACAATTTCGAAGAACTGGTGGATTAAGTTGAGTAATACAGCAGACAATTCACATTTAATTCTTAACGCTGTAATGGTAGCTCTTTTGAACTTTGTTTAAATCATTCGACGAGGAAATCTACCATTTCATAGTCGATTTCTAGAAGTTTCTGCATTAGGATAAGAGTATGGTAACATAGTAAAATTTCTGTAACAAAAGAGAATCCCTTTATCAGCCTATTTTGGCCCAAAGGTTGTCTTATACGAGTATCTGTATTTAAAAAACGCGAAAACGGTAGTCAACCAAGGAGTGAAGGGTACCTAGTAAAATAGATCGAACGTCTCAAAATTATCTTATTATATGGATTATAATATTAAAACTGCTATCAATGTTTATAATAGCAAGGAACACAGTGATTTTAGCAAAGTTGAGAAGGCTTATATATGAAAGAAATTTGTGGCAACTGCTAAGATAAAAGGAAGTAATGTAGAAAAAAGTGACTACTCATATTATTTGCCGAGTATAACTAAAAGGGTTCAAAGCTTAATGTACTTAAAGAAAGAATTATTTTTTTTACTTGTTTTAATAAAACAGAAGGAAATTGCAGTAATTTTAAAGAATATTAAAACAAAGTATCAAGTGATTAAATGTCAACAGATGCTTTTTACTTGATATTGAGTAAACAATGGCTTTTTCTTATGACAACAAGTTATTTACTACAAATTTTTTCAAGTTCAATTCAAGTAATCTTAAATTCAGCTTCGCGTAATTTCTAGGAAAATATGATTGAGTTTTTGAAATGTTTAAAGGTAGGAGTCTACCGAATTAGGCGCGCTCGAATTTCCAGGATTATTTTGGTCTGTATAGCCGCAAAAAACGTCTGGAAATAATATCAAAATTTTACTTAGAATTAATGAAAATGTAAAAATTGTTTTGCTTCAATTTTCTTTCATATACAAAAAATGTTAATGTGTATTTAAAATTCAAATGGAAAACTGGAGTTTTTGTACATTTTGTTAAATATTGTTTATGCAGGAAAGGTATGGATTTGAAATGGTCAATTAGTAGCGAAGTTCAAAAGTAAATGACGCTGAGTAGCAGTCACTTACGTATTTTCTGTAGGTGTGACAACTTTTCACGGCAAATACTGGCAAGTGAAAGTACATTTTTAATAGTAACATTTACTAGTACAGAGTGTGTGGTTTAATTATCCAAGATGAATATGTAGTTTAATATTAAAAAGTGTTTATGTATATGTATGTATGTCCAACAGAAATTATGCATTTATAACAATTTTAATGTGATACTTAAGTGACCACCAGATGTTGCGGTTAAGAGCGGGATTCTTCATACATTTTTTAAAGTTGAAATAAAATTGCTCAAATATTAAGTTGAGACTTTGGGAAACTTTCAATTCTAATAGATATATGTACGTATAGTTTTCGAATTTGTTGGAAGTTTTGAAATAGGAATTTGTATGATATTTTTGGATCTGGAGGAAGAAAGGATTTAATTACGGTTTTGCTAAAAATTCTTTTTTGTTTTTTAAGTCGGTGTACATAGTACATAAATACGTAAATTAAAGCGAGCTGAAAGTGTGTCAAAATGGAGTCAGAAGTTCGTGATTTCGATCAATACGGTATTAATTTTAACAGCCTCAAATACGTAAGTTCGTTTTCGTTCAAAATCAAATCACCTTCATAGAAAATCAGAAAATGATGTCGTATCAATTTTGTTTTTTTGTACCTTTTATATAATATACAATGATGTTTTTAATGAGGCAACGATTCAGTCGACTCTCTATCTTCCGCGTTGCTAGAGATAGGAGTCTGTATTTAATATAAGTATGTACATATTTTAAATAGAATCAAAAAGATTATATGAAAAAAACCCTGCTCCTACTGTAACATTTAATTTTTTGTAATTAGATCGTTTTGTTCGTCGGCTTCCAATTTGTATTTTTATATGCTGAATATCTCGAGAGATACAGCTGCAACAGTTTGTCATATGATTTGATTGCAAAAAAGGAATGAATACGTGTGTCCTCCTTTTAATCGCTCTGAACATCTTGAGGATTTTACCACGTAAGGCCATTATTTGTTCTTTTCTTGCTTGGTTTTTTCCAAATATGAGGCCGGAGAGCGTTTAGTCCCCCAAAAAGTGAGTTTTTCGATGGTTATTTTTCGTTAATTTACACAACGCCACAACCAGGGATTGTGGTTTACTTTTATAGTCGCACGTATCCGATTGCACTGCTCTTTTGGAAAGTGGCAGCCATTGTTCGCACGCAGCGAAGCCACTCGAGCGCCTGCCGAGATTGCAACGTCACGAAAAGAGCCGCCGCCGACAAATGATCGTTGGGGCTCACTCCGAGATCTTGGGGGGACCGTCCGACAAAACGCCATTTTTAGCGGTTTACATGGTTAGATCCACCACGCAGATAATGCGCGATCCACAACTGATCTGGTTGTGGGCCGCGCGAGTGCACTCTGGTGCATAATATCGCAGCCCGGTTCTAGATCAATATCGCAGCTTTTGTCCAATCCGTTTCTATGGCTGTGTTGCGTATACTATACTATACATATAGTGAGTGCACTCGGGGATGCTGCGGCCGAGGGGCGTTCTCTGTGTGTCCAATTTGCAGCCACTAAATATGCACGAACTCCGTTTTTTCCGTGCTCGCGTTCGTTATGAGTTAATTGCATGCACTAATGGTAATTTCTCTATTTTCAGGTATGCATCCATTTGCCGTCCATGGGAAGGTGTTCCGCCCGTAGAGTGACCGGGGACTGCTTCCTCGAGCTCCCCAGCGGTTTGTTATTAATTTTATCGGGTGCCGCGGCATCGATTACACTCCTGACTTTCAATATTTTTCTCAGCAATTTATCTCTGACAGCGTGAGATGGTTGCGTGCTCGTAAGGTACGGCGGCGGGCATGGGGTCGTTATCATGAGTTGATAAGCGGTTTTGTGCCACCATCAAGCCAAGAATGCCAAGAAAAAATATATCTCCTCCATATGTAACGGGTCAGTCGCGTTACGCTTATCAGCCGCGATTTTCTTGTAATCTTGTAAGTGACGGCTTTTTGCCCATTACACACTAATGGCGCTTATTGGCGCCTACTTCCTTCTTCTTCTTATTTTTTCTTCAATGGTCAGACGCGTCGGTCGCGCTCTTTAAGTCTTTAAGCAGGTAAATTGTGTTCTTCTACGATGCGGTGGCGGATAAAAAATCTCCCATAACAGATGGGACCGTGTGAGGCCGCCAACTTATCAGTCATACTCTGCCCATCACGGTGGAGCCCATTTCGATTTTGCCCATACATGTTTTTTTTTCTATTTCTTGAACTTTCTTCTCGTAAGCAAAAGAATGTTGGTAACTTTATTGCTTTCGCCCCTCCGCAGTCCGACCGGCCGACGTTTAAATTTATACTTTTGTGTACTGCTGCGACAGAAGAGAAGTTGCAGTCGGAATACAAAGCACATAGAGCGCGCGCGCACACAAAAGGGAAGATGCGCGCGAGAGGTCAATGACAAGATAATAACGATCGCAAGGAAAATTTTCCTCGAGTGGTAGCGACTAGCCAACTGAGCTCGTTCTTGGTGGGGGCTGGCCGCCCAGCCCCGCCGGAGATCGCGTGCGTTGCGCTGGTCTCTTGGAATACAGGAATAACTATTTGATGAGCCTCTATTTTTTGTACGCGTTAGACGTAAGGCGTAGGGTCTTAGACTTGAACGGGCTCCTCGTTGGGACTATGTGTGGCTGTCTGGAAAATGGGTCATGTCGGATATTTGGCTCATCTGGAACTGAGGAAGTGAATAAAGTCATGCGATTTAAAGGTTTCACTTGTAACAATTTACTGTCTAGTCGCCTAGACCCGCCATAATATGGAAAACATTGCAGAACCCACTGTTTTATTTCAGTTCATGAAAAATTGGATATTTTTAATAACAACAATAGAAATTGTAAGTTAAAACGAATTGAAATGAGTTATTTAAAATGCATATTCAGTATTATATTTTAGCATCATATTTATATGTTAAAATATACATACTCGCAATGAGAAAGATTAAATATTTACAGCTTAACAATGTCGAGTATGTTTGATATATTTAACAAACTAACTTCCTTAACAGTAATTCGGATTGGTATACATCGTTTACGTTACTATAACAATGGAGAATCGAAAATGAAAAATTACTTAATTAATTCGTAACAAGTGATCGAGAAATAAAAATTATTCGATAATCATTATCAACTAAGAGATTGTGGCTATTTTGTAATTTACATTTTTTTGATCATAATCATTATAGTCCGTGATTTAACTAAAAACATGTACGTTATAAATTATCCATTCAATTTATTTCAAAAAAGGAAGAAATCCTTATGACAGTTTACAATAATACAAAAGTAGTAGGTACAAAAATGTTACCTAAATCGAACAAACACTTCAAACACTTCATTGCAAAAATGAGCCGATTACGCGCAAGAAACGTTTGTACAAACATGAGCAGCCAAAATGGTTTTATTAACGAAATTGAAAAAACGCTCACCTTTGAACAATTCATTAATTACTGTATGCCTCTGCTAAATATAACTGAAATCAGTCAATCCGCCTAAAAGTTAATAAAAAATAGTTTGACAGAATCGACAGTCGATTAAAATTATAATACTAATTATGAAAGTAGAAAACAGTGGTAAAACGAAAACAATAACTTTACCACACGTGTGGTGAGTGGTTGTGTTTTTGATTATTGTTTGTTAAGTAAGCAAAATTCACATGTGGTGGCGGTTGAAAGCACAATTCCAACGAATGCGCTGCAGCTTTTGATTAAGTTTCCAATTTTTCAATGAGTAGTGAGATTTAATTTTGAATCACTTTTAAATCGACATATGCATGTACATAGGTTTTTGTGTACAACGATTTAAATGCTGCATTTTATTAAAAGGTGTAGGAACAACAATCAAGAAGAAAATCGTTAAATGTTATATTTATTAGGGGTACCGGTTAATTCGTGCGGTTTTGTAACAGATGGCGTAACTTGTTTTATATTCCAGTGATTCACCTTTCCAAATATGTGTTGGAAAGCTACTGTCATATAGTTTCAGAATCAGTATGTGTTATTTAGCTGAAGCGTAAACAACAATACTTTTTTTTACTCTGAAAATGTCGAATTTTGTGCCGAATAAAGTGTTTTTGCGGGGAGTACTTCTTCATTACTTCAATATGAAGAAAAAGGCTGCCGAAAGTCATCGTATTTTGGTGGAAGTGTATGGTGTGCATGCTCTAGCTGAGCGTACGTGCCAGCAGTGGTTTGCACGGTTTAAAAGTGGCAATTTTGACTTGGAGGACGATGAACGGCCCGGACAGCCAAAAAAGTTTGAAGACCACGAATTGGAGACACTGCTCGACCAAGATCCATCCCAAACGCAAGAAGAACTTGCAAAATCACTTGGCGTCGCTCAACAAACCATTTCCGATCGTCTAAAAGCAATGGGAATGATCCGGAAGGTAGGCCATTGGGTGCCGCATGAATTGAAGCCAAGACACGTCGAACGCCGATTTTTCGCGTGTGAACAACTGCTTCAACGGCACAAAAGAAAAAGTTTTTTGCATCGAATTGTCACTGGCGATGAAAAGTGGGTCCATTACGATAATCCAAAACGTCGGGCAACGTATGGATACCCCGGCCATGCATCATCATCGACGGCCGTTCAGAATATTCATGGCCTGAAGGTTATGCTGTGTATTTGGTGGGACCAGCTGGGTGTGATCTATTATGAGCTGTTGCAACCGAATGAAACGATCACAGCGGAAGTCTACCGACGACAATTGATGCGTTTGAGCCGAGCACTGCGCGAAAAACGGCCGGAATATGAACAAAGGCACAGCAAGGTAATTTTGCAACAGGACAATGCTCGGCCACATGTTGCACAGGTCGTCAAAACCTACCTTGAAACGCTCAAATGGGATGTCCTACCCCACCCGCTGTATAGTCCAGACCTTGCGCCATCCGATTACTATCTCTTCCGATCAATGCAACATGGCCTGGCTGACCAGCACTTCTCCAATTATGAAGAAGTCAAAAATTGGATCGATTCGTGGATAGCGGAGAAGCCGGCTGAATTTTTCAGAAAGGGTATTCGTGAATTACCAGAAAAATGGGAAAAGGTTATAGCTAGCGATGGACAATACTTCGAATAGTAAATTTGTAACCATTTTTTCAAAATGAAGCTTCAATTTTCGAAAAAAAAACCGCACGAATTAACCGGTACCCCTAATAAATAACTGAAAAACTGTTGACGGGGTTCGTTTGAAATACAGCAGGCTTTAGGACATTGTAAAGACGCATCAAATGCATTTTGAAATCAATTGTATAAACGAAAACAAGTTGTTAATAAAAATTGTCAGCAGTAAAGGGTTAATGTGTCTACCCTGCCAAGCACCAGATAGAACGACAACTGGATAAGATAATAGGTGCGTTCTTTTCACATCGTATCCGATTCTGGGTTTTGCAGGAAATTTTGCATCGAATTGAAATTTTATAAACCACCACGCATATAAAGATTTTCTATTTCGAGAAAATAAAATCATAGTTGCCCGGAATTATACCCACTTTGTGTCAAAACCTTAATCCAAGAATTTAACTGGTTCAAGATTTGAAGTTTGGATGGGTAAATATCATGGCAATATATGTACATATGTAGATGCGTTTTTCCAAAATTTACAATTTGAATATACGTGACGGTTTATAAAATTTCAATTCAATGCAAAATTTCCTGCAAAACCCAGAACCGGATCCGATGTGAAAAGAACACAGCCAATGTGTAAATTTTAACTTTAAAAGAACAGTCAATTAGATATACATAATTTTAAGCTAAAGTTAAACAAGTTGATTGCGAAAGCCAAATCCTAATATTTAGTTCTACTATTGTTGTTACCGTTGGTCTACATCTCATGAACCCAAGAATGATACTCCATATAGAAGAGAACAGTAGTAAAAAATGAAAAGGTTTTCAATACGATGGCCTCGAAAAGTTAAGGATGAATGGCTTTTTGAACGACGCGACGGGACAAAATGAATTTCGTTTCTGTTTTATTAGCATTTTTGTTCTTAATTCCATTAATCATTGAATGAGGGTGCCCCCAGCTTCGGTGACGATAATCATTTATTTGAATCCCTCGATTCCTCCTGAATTCAACTGTGTATAAAGTTGGTTCCCACATCTCGACACTGCTGTCAATTTTGTCGTCATTGTTAACAAACTTATGATGCCATCAGAGTCCACCGCAGTTCAGTGAAGTCGCCGGATTGTATGACTGTTATCAGATTGAGATAATCGAACATCAGCTATGCAAGGAATAAAAAAGTGGATGAAAGTGGGGAAGCACACCCGGAGAGGGTCTATAAATCCTGTCAGCACACAGGAGCGAGATGGACGGTCTAGGTGGATGGGGAATAAATTAAATGCGAAGCCCGAAAACCCTTCTCGCTTTACACAAGTTTTCATGGCGAACTTGTGGAGGGTTAAATCGAAATCGATATCTCTGAAAGCCAACTGCCTGTTTTCCGGGTTAGTACAGATGGCCGGCTCAATCAGCCAGGCGACACCGGAGGGAGGCACGGGCGGATTGGGGAAGTATTGTATTTTATGTATAGTGTTTTATAACAAATCAAACATCATAGCAGTTGATTTGGGTGAAATGCCCGATTTTATTTCATTTTATTCCTGTGGACATATTCAGCCGGGTCAACAAATAGGGCTTCGGTTATCTGGCGAGAATTAATTAGGCCTTGTCCAAGGGGTACATTTATCAGGATTAATTTTAATAGAAATGGAGTAAACCTAAAGAGAGTTAATGAAAAGCTCTCAAATTAGAATCAAGGAAGCCCTTTCAAATTCTTCCAGAAGTATTTTTAATCCTTAATTTCCCAAATTAGAGAAAGAGGCAATCTATTTTTAAAGGGAATATTTCTACGAATTCTGTAAAATTAGCATTCTAAAAAGAAGCAGTACAAGATCTTTTCAATCGAATACAAAACAAAATAAGAAAAAATTCTTTTAACATTTTGGGAACAACAATTGTATTTCTTCTTTGAAGCCTTTGTAACACGTTTTTTTTAATGGCCTTTTGCCTAGCTATGCAAATTCTTTTATATATGTATGTACACCCAGAGAAATTTCTAGTCAATAATGACAATTTGTTTAACTTTTTTTCTAATAATAAATAGTTAAATCTAGTCAATTTTAACTATAAAACATAGTTAAATTAGGTTACCGTAAGATTGGCAGGAATTGTAGTCAATATTAGCAAAATTTCTAGTTAAATTTGACTATCTATAATAATAGTTTGGAAATGCGTAACTATTTTCCTGGTCACTTTGACCAGAGTTGTAGTTGTTTTATAGTTACTCGGCATTAACTAGAAATCTAGTCATTTTTAACATTACATTTGACGGTAAGTATAGTTGATAAATGCGTAATAATTATTCTGGTCATTTCAACTACTTTTTTTGTGTTTTAGTTGTCTATATATAGTATAGTCGTTTTTAACTAGGTAAGTTTTCTGTCACAATTGACTATAATTACAGTTAAATGTTGCTATGTTAATGGTAATTTTTACTACATTTATAGTTACTTTCAACTAGAATGAAATGACAATTTTTATGGTCGTTTTTAACTCTAATCCGAAAGTTTTGTGATCATAATTATGGTGAGTTTATTGACAATATCTGTAGCCAATATTATGGTTAATATATTTATAGTTGTAGTTAACGTTTTATAGTTACACAACCTCGGACGTTACTTTGTATATTTTAAATTATATTTAATCATATTTACCAATTGTGTATAATTTGGTTTTAAACACGGGGATAGGAGTGTGCTCTTTTTCGCTAGTTTTGATTGTAAAAAGCAAATTAGTTTTTGGTGGTATTAATCAACATTGATTAAAATGCTATTTTCGAAAATTATGCGAAATGGCTTATTTAGCTAAGAGATTTTCAAAATACGTATCGGAGGTGTTGTCTTTATTTAAACTAGGTTTATCGTTAGCGATGAAAACGTTTTACTCAGAGTTTTTGAATTCGCATTTGAGCCGCTCAATGCACGCATCGATTAACTCCATAAAACATAAAGTTGAGAAATGCGATGGAATAATTTAGATTGCTTTTTAAAATTTCCTTTATAATATAAATTCAAATAAATTTATGGTCATCATTTGCAGCGTGCTAGTGCATTTGAGTTGCATTATTGCAACGATTTACACTAGAGTACGGAATTAATCAAAATGGCCACTGAAATAAATTATTTATTATTGTCTTTTATTGATATTAATCTTTATTATTCAGGAAAGTTGCTATAACTATAAAAAGTTATGACTTTACCAAGTGCTTTGACAATTAAACTTAAGATTTTTCAAAAAGTGGAGTTAATCGTTTTGTGCACCGAACGACTCATTTCTCAGTTACTACTATTGTTGTAAGTGAAACAATATTCATAATAATGCTAGCAACAACCTAAAAGATACTAGTTGTAGCGGAAGCAATTATTACTTTAGTCACTTATTGTAAGATAGCTCATTCAAGAGTCCATCTGTGTGATTCACGTCGCTTTACTGCTTTTATTAAACAAAAAAGATAATTACGAAGCCTCAAAGTTGTCGAAGCGGCGATAATTAATCGTAAATATTCGAAAAGCCACCAGTGGATCGGATAACGAATCCCCGCACCCCATCCACATTCGATTCGCGAAGTTCCCGTATGCAGTCACACGTGCAGTCGTTTATCCGGATGCAGTGCAATAAAATTATTCAACCGGCGGTTACTCAATATCTGTAAGAATTTAATCGATATCTCCGCCTCGGCGGTTTCCTCTCTCTAACGAGTAAAGGTTACCTGAATGTAGTCGGAGTTGGCAGCGGCGGCGGCGGCGGTCGCACTCGTTTTCGTTTTCTTGGCCTATTGGGGAGGCAGGCAACCTCGGCAGACACGAAAAGGTTTTTGTCGCTTTTGCCTCTTTCTATTGCGAAACAGTTCGAGAACGTTTGGGCCGCAGCCGGAGGAAACCCGCTTCTAGCAGCCGCACGGCGGCGGATAGCGAAAAAATGAAATAAAATAAGATAAATTCAGAAAGTAAAGGGGAAAAATTGTAAAATGTTGAACTGCTGCTGCAGTTGGACCAGCGAACGAGCTGCGACGGCGACGACAGCCAGCTTAGATGCAGCGGCTAGCACTTGGTCTGCGTCTCTGCGGTTGATTGCAGCGTTATGCAATTGGATATTGCATTCGCGGCACATACACAACCGCCCCCTGGCCCCGGGGCGGAAGGGATCGCGGATCGCATTGAAATCGCAATTGCAGTTTTGGTCGCTCCGCGGCTCCCCTAGCGCCGCCGCCCTTGGTCCGATCGTGTCCGTTCGCGGACGACCAAACCGATCACCCAAACCTTGAGTGCGCCGATCGACGGCCGACCGACCGAACGAAAGGAAACATTAGAACATGGCTGGTGGAAAACGAGGAAAAAATCGCGACGCGAAAGCGAACATGAAAATAGAACTTGTTGCACTAGTTCGAGCCGCGATAGAACCGCAATATCGCTGCGCCCGGCGATCGCTGCCCGCTGCCGCTATGCTATAAACAAAAGCGGCAGGCGGACTGCTGCAATGCGCGAATTTGCATAGTCAGCTGTTGATTTATGCGAGAAGTTCAGCTGTTAACGAGAGAGAAAGTTTTCTTGGAACAGTGTCGTCGCTGGTCTACGCCACTGGTTCGACAATCAACGAACAAAGGAAGGAGCGGTGTTCTGCGGCTTTTTGGACTGATAATCGGAGGAAAGGGGAGATCATTTCATAAACAGTCCATTCTGCATGAAACTGATACCGCCCAGATGCGAGTAGTGTGCATCGCGCAAAAAAGAGGGCAGCATCATCGAGGCACGCTCAAGTTGGTGTCAGAAGCAGCAGCGGCAGGTTGCAAACAAATTCGCACAATTCGGCTGCTGCAATGCACAAACAAAAGACGAAAGACCATTCATTGTCTTCTTGAGACCCCGTCGGGTAGAAGAAGAATAAGAAGAAAACGAACAAATAAGACGAATCGGGGAAAATGCCGGCGACAAGAAACGCGAAACAGTCGAGCGAAACACGCGAATGCCCTCGACTGTATCGGCAGTGCCGCGCCGCCGGAGTATCTCGGTACTCGGCTGGCATTGAGTTCCAATTGCTGGAATTATGCAATTTTGTGCATTCTCCTGCAAACGGCAGATAACAAGACGCGATTTGATTACGTCGCTGCGATCGGGATTGCATTGCAGCGGCGCATGAGTTTGAGACGCATGGGAACTGAAAGCCGAGAGGCTCCGGCGAAAAGGGAGTTAAAACAGTCGAAAATAGAGGAAAAATAAGAGTAGGAAACAGAAAAAGTAATTACCCACCATTATCATTATGTTTATGATATATGGATATGGGCGACTCGAATAATTAAGAGATTTGCCGAAAACTTTTAATTGCTGCGTTCCATTTGCCGCGGAGGAAGGTTCATAATGCCTTACTACTTTGCTGGCAAAATGCGAGCGATGAAGTTGTGAATAGTAAGAAATTTCAATTTCTTTTTCACCGGATGTGAAATAACTCGAAAGATGTTATAACAAGATATAGTTCGGTATCATTTGTTACGTTCTTACTTACCACTTCAAATAAATGGAATTTCCACTATAGACTTAATTTTTGGTTGGACATTTGTGTCTATCTTCATTATCATCCCTTAGTGATCAAACAGTTTAAGATTTAACGAAAAGTTATGTACATGATATAATCGTCTACAAAGTCAAAAATTTGTGAGCACATCATCTTCTCTTTAAGTACCTGTTTGTACATATATCTACATACATATGTAGAGCCTATGTCCATTAGAACATTACAAATAACACGATGGTGAAAGTTTTATGTTTATCTGATAAAATGATTTTATGTAAAAATATAACAAGAAAACAAAAGTTTTACCATTTATGTATCTCTATGAAAAATCATCTGGAGTCATTTTCTAATCAAGATTTCGTTTGAAAAGTTGTCTCGTGTTAGATACTATGTAGGCTTTGAATGTGTATTGTTTTGTAATTTAACCCTCAGACTTTCACTTAAACCACGTTGACGAACCTGTAATTTTTGATGATTTTACAGATATGGCCAAAATTGAATTTTCTGTTGTTTTTAAATTCTTTTATTTGAAAAGGGGTGCTTTTTGAGCATTTCCGAATTCGCAATGTACAGAAAATATGCCCTATATATGTATGTCATACTATGTATGTAGTTCTTTGGAAAGACATACACATACATAATATGCAGCCTTTGGTGGTTTCCCCTTATACCTAAAAATCTTTTTTGAATAGGATAGAATCTTTTAGATTGCTTATCTATCTACATAATTGTTTGATACGTTCATACATGAGTGAACCAACATCGGATTATGGACTTAAAACGAGGAGATGGAGTTTAATGGGCTTTTAATTGTTTTCTTATAAAAAGCAAGTAGGATTATACGTATAACCAAAGAGAACTTAAAACTTCTTTACTTTTAATACAGTATTAAAGAATTTTATGTTTGCTAACATTTGCAAAGCGTTTCAGATCTCGGATATCCAGCATGCATGTTACGTGTCGTGTTATAAAGTAACCCAAGCAACAGTTTCTTTGCTTCAATTAAGAAAACATTAAGAGCTAATGAAGAAGAGTGAAATATCGCGATAAATAGAGGAGGACTTGTAGGAATACTTCGCACAATAGACGTCCCACCCTTCTAATGAAGTCGTCGACGGCAACGCGAATGGCAGTTCTGCTGGTCTGGCTCTAAATTCAATTTACCTCCCCTATAATAACGCGAATAAATGTCGTCTTCGTCGCTGCTTCTTTACTTAACTTAACTTCCTCCACTATAAGAGCGGGTTTTTCGTTTTTCGTTTTTCTTAGTTTGCGGTTGCAGTAGCCAAACCACTCCGATGGCACAACGCGTCCATCCGCCCGGCGATTGCACCACTCCCAGCCGGTCCTCATGGTCATGCATATGAGGACCAGGCGCATTACGCGGGCCCGCATCACGCGCATATGGTCATCATGCAATTATGCTTGGGGAAGAATTCAAATTATGCTTTCCGTGCCACCTAAACGAACTGTTCATGCGCGCCACCGCGCGCGCAAAACTTTCGTGGATGCGAAAGGTACTCGAGAGTGAGGCGGGCTGCTGCCTGCCGGTACCAATGGAGGACTTCAATTACCGGAAAGTACTTGAACATTTTTGAAAAGTTAGCAAAAATTGGTTCTGCCACTCGTTGTTGAGCTGTTTAGGACCATTAGGGGTTCCCTCCCCGACTTGGGGTGTGTTCGAAATGTTGCTGCCGGTATTGAAAAGTATCGTGTCCGGGAAAAAAATGGGGTGACCCACTCTGATTTTAATATTGGGGTGGTGCGTTCTGCTTTCGGGGCTCGTTTGCCTGCAGGGGGAATTTAAAAGCGCACTAGTTGTTTGTTTTTCTTTCTGAACAAGAACTTAATCGGTAAATGAATGGCACACTTCTCGGGCGACGTAAATATTTGGAGTTGTCCTCTCTTTCCCTTCGGAAGTGGGGCTATCGCGAAAAACGAGGAGTGGAGTTTGCCTCTATTTGCCGAAAGCACTTGATTTCATGGCGTTTTGTGATTTTAAGCCATATTCTTTGTCGCATTGATGGTTATCAGCAGTTATCAGTAGGGCAGTATGGCGCTATCAAACGGGAAAATATTTTTTTTTTGGATAACTGCTAAGCTAATAGAACTCCGCCCTTGTTCTCGATTCTTGGAAAAACAAACCTATTTGATTGCAATACATTTTTATTATAAGAGCTTCCTGTTCTAATCTAACAGCTCAATTAGGGTTATTGAATTCTGAAAATCAAACCTCGACAGTTTTTATGATAAGTTATGCTATGTACCTGTTGAAATTGCAATTTCATATTGTTTCTATGTAGTTAGAAATAAACATTTGTTACTATCTAATAAATCAGTTTCCAAATTAACTCTAATTTCGCAAACGATTTTTCAGATACCTTTTATGGTATATTAAATGCGAATTGTGTTATAGCTATACATATTTATTTTATTTATTTTTATTCATATGTACATTTTATGGATTCGTGATCATTTGTTATGTTTTAATGTATTAACTAATGCGTACTTGTCAGCAATTTGCACTGTTGAAATGAAATGTAAGTTGATGGTGTCGAAAGAATTCTTAGTTTCTATTTACAAACTAAAAATCCAGTTTGGTCAGCAGCACATACATACATATGACACGTAATCGCGAAAACAATAACTTAAAGTGTTAATTGAAATTGCGATGTTGGTTTTATAGTATTTTGGGTATTGACGTAATTTTATTATTATTCCTTGTAATACAAAAATAAGGCAGGAATAATATTGATGAAGGATGCTGATGCAAAGAAATGTTTAACATTAGACATTATTATGTATTGAATATAATAAATGTATAAGTATTTATAAATAAAAGATATGGGAAATACCTTCTAAAATTCACCTTTAAGGGGGCTCACATAAATTGTATATCTTCTATTAGTTAAAAGCAAGGTGGTGTCATCGGTGATTCATACTGGGTAGTTAAGGAGTATATAGGCAAACATTATAAATTCAAATCGGTGTTGTAATTTTCAATCTAGCGAAAAGAAAATATGGTGAATACCATAGGATTTTCAAAACTTTTCTATGACTGTACTAGGAAATCAGAAATAGGTCTGTCATCGTGAATATTTTATTAAAAAAACATATATTACCTATAAAAAATTGTTTCGGCGATGCATTGCAAAACAAAAAATTCCAGAAAATTTTCGGATAGCTAACTTTCATATGTTTTTTGCAGGGTTTTTTCCTCTGACAGGGGCAAGCTGAATAAATACATGAATTTTTAATATATAATTTTTGTAATCGCGTAAAAAGGTTAATTTAGTTATTATATTCCAAAGTACCTTGACTTTGTACTCTTTTGAATGATAATGGGGCAAAAGACAATTCAAGGTCGCCGGAATAATTTTTGTGAAATGCAAAAATCCCACTTGCATTTATCGGTAAAAAACACGTTTTTCCCATTTACGTTTGATTCCCATGAAAGCTGAGTGAACCGATCGCGCGATCTTGTCTTACATTATCCGAGAAAGTTGTAAAAAAAAGTGCAATAAATAAAAGAGAAGGCGAAATGCGGCTCCGTCGTAAAAACACGGCGACAAATTAAGCCTTTCCTCGCGAGTTTAATACATTGCGACAGGTGAAGATCGCGACACCAGTTTTCCTCAGTTTTTCAAAAATATCCACTCGTTTGTGGATCGTTGTCGGTGCGCCTGCTGCCCCGAAGGCCGATTCGCGTGTCGTTTCGATTTCAAGAAAACCGGAAACAGGTCGCAGGCACATCGCGAAGATGTCAGCAGCCCGCGGGCGCGAGTATGCGGTGTGCGTGCGCTCTGAAATTCAGTTGGCGCGCCGCAATTGGCGGCCGCAGTGCGCATATGCGTAAGTGGCGTAAGCGACGCGAGTGCACTGCGCCTGCGCCCCGGCTCCTTCCGCAGCAGCTGGTGACATCTGTTCGGACACGGGGGCTAACAAGACGGGCTCCGGTGGTCATTACGGAGCCGTTCTAAAAATAGGCCCCACTGTTTATTTTACGCTTAACCGCCACCGCCGCCGCCCCACGGGGCCCGATGTGCACTTTGCGTAAAAGGGTTAATCGGTCCACTGCCGCATTCAAATGTTGCTGCTCTGCAAGGAAGCGCGTTTGTCGTCTTCGCGGGCTCTTGGCAGCCGATGCGGATGGCGATCGCGGTTTTAGGCGCGGCCGCGGCGAGATGGGCCCCACTTGACACATCGCGCTGCCACTGATTGGGGCCTTAATTAGATGCATTTGTGTCATCGTGTGGGCCCTCCGCTAATCTGGAAAACTGTGTAACTTCCAGCATCCGGCCGGCGCGGCGGCTCGAATCGAACAGAATTAATCTTCCTGCAGCGGCTGCCGCGGGGGCAGTCAGCGCTGCGTGGGCTCCAGCCTCGCAGCCGCCGAACCCCTAATGTGATTTTCTTGTTATCTTTTCCCTTCTGCATTTCAACCGACTCTGCAACTTTTCGGTTCCCTTTTATTGGTGGGAATCCAGAGGGCCTCTTGCGGATTTCGAAACGAATCCACTCCACGGGAATTGTGATTGATTCGATCAAGTATTGAGAGTGATTTGCATGACTGAGCTTAACCGTGGAGCAGCAAGGATCAAGACGCACAACGAAGGGCATCGAGTGGATCCGGATGAGGGTAGTACTTCATGAAAATCAAGTGCCCGAGAAAATACACCAGTTTTGTACCTGCTTTCCTCAGAAATATATCAAAGCAAAATGGGAACATTATATTTCTTACCAATAAGTCTACATAATCCCAATATGCGGAAAGCATTTATGCACAATAATCCATTCCTTTCATCTCAAAAGCAGCCTTCTGAAAATATGTTTTTTGTTGTAAAGATTATATTATGTGCGTTTATTCTAGATATAGAACGCAATCCTTTCCTCTCCCTTTGCTTTCGATTATATACGAATATAACTTAAGAATTACTAATCCGATTCCGATTCCGGTTTTCTTTCATCAGTACGTATCTTAAAAAGTTTGTGTATTATTACAATTGTTCCATATGTTTTAAAACTAACATTTCTCCACACATTTTCACATTAAGAAATCGTATTTTTTTAGAGGATTAAAATTACTTATGGTGCTTCAGTCTCAAACTTTTTTGTCTACTTTCTTGTACTTAATAGAGGTTGTCGACTTTTCAACCATATACATAGTTTTAAATGGTAGAATTAATTTATCGGAGATTTAAAGCATAAAAAGAACGTTAGAATTAAAAGAGGTTCAAAGTAGGAACAGTAGAAAAAGGAAAAGGAAAAAAATAAATGAAAATTTAGAATTGCCCAATGCATGCGCAATGCGACGAAGATTAAATGGGAAACAAGTAAAGTTAAATTGCAATTAAGTGACCATACATGAAAGGTTTTCGATTTTGTGTTGTATTACTAGTGGCATTGTGTTCTAAATTCGATTGTTTTGGGCAAAATAGGCACTATTTATGGCATACAACATGTCGACATCTAGGTTGTGGCAAGTCACACCGTCTGTTTCTCTTTAGCAGCTCAAATAGTCCACTGAGTTAGGCGGGTATGCTATAGTAATGGGATGTTATTATATTATTATTATACTAATTATACTATTTTATGTGGTTTTATCTACGCAATCGAAAGGCAGATTGTACGCAGTAATTGTAAGGTACGCCGAGCTTATGTACCTGGAATTAAGCAGGGGGAGGGACAGGTATAAAATGTGGTAGCAAATACTTTTATAAGCCGATTTCAATGGGAAATAGAAATATATAGCGATTACCATCCTGATATTCAAATTTATTCCCAGATTTTCACCTTTAAAACAAAATGTATATTATTTTATTTGATTTAGTTCAGTGGGAGCAGGAGATAATTTCTTAGACCTAAGCCATTGTTCATGGAGGTGTGGACTATATTAGTTGCCTTGGCTTCTTGCCATTCTTCTTTCGGTTTTCGGGTGGAGGTGCGCAAGAGCGTAATCTCTTTAAAAAAAAGGCATCCAGTCAAAGAGGTCCTTGGGGCAAATTATTAAATATTCATCGCGTCCTGTGTACATTTTTGATTACACTCGACTGAGTGTGAAATTTCGAAAATTGTTAATTGTTAGGCGCCAAAGCGACCCACTTTATGGAGTCGGCTGTCCCATTCGGAGCGTCTCCCTGTCAAACATGTCGCACCCTTGTTAAATTGTGGCAAAAACATTTCCACCCCGCCGATCTCTAATGCCCTGTGACTCCTGTCTCCAATTAATTATACTCGCATCCTTTCACGGACCAATCTTAGGAGCGGGCCGCAGTGGCGCGCGGCGTGCGTGTTGGACATCGTGGACAGCTTTAATTGTTTTCTTACTTCCCTCTGGCATAATTATGGGTGTATTTTGTCCTATCCATCCCTCTCTTCGGCGGCGTTGTGTGCGGAATTGTTTTATTTGTTGTTGATGTTTTTTTGTTGGCGACTTCACATTTTTCGCATGATAAACCCCCGAGGAAGCGGCCAGGACGAGACGGCATGTCCTTTTATTGCAGATAGCCCATAACGAGCGAACTGAAAGCGATGAGCCCCATTTTCACCATTTTCATATTTGGGAGCATATTCGAAAAAGGATTTATCTCGTCGTATTTCATTCTTGAAGTGTTTGCGGCCCCCGTCGCGCGCCGCCCTCTTCTGGTGCAGGGCTGTGTGAGTTCCGGGACTGTGAAGCGCAGGGTGGCACCGAACAAAGGACCTCTGCCTCAATGCTTTAAGATCCTTAAAGCGAAGGAGGAAAAGGACATTTCGGGTCGGAGGAGGGGCCGAGGGGCTCGAATTAAGCAGGGCTGAGCGGCAGCTAGGGTGACTCCCCTTGCAGCCTGCCCCCGCCAGAAATAGGGACGCAGGGACTGGGTGTGTGCAGGGCCGCCGAGTTTGCGTGCTTCGAGCCACAGGCGGCGAAGACCGAGAAAAAACTTAACGTAAACATGAGAACGTGCCGAGGGAAGCGCTCGTTATGGCCTCCTCTGCGACGATGGCTTGATGGATGTTCTAATTTCGTTCATTTCTTTAAAAGTAACTTTTGCCGAGTTTTTATTAGCTAGCTGCTTCAGATTTGTTTCTGAAGAAGCCTTTCCCGAATGCTTTGCTACTCTTATTAAATTTTTGGTTGCGCGACTCAGTTCGTTTGGCCTCGCTCATTTTCGCTGGAGGAGCCCACTTATGTAATTACCTTTAGTTTAAGCACTTTGCCAACAGCGGCCTTAATATCATTTAATTGAAAGGGAAATATAAAATTAATGGCAAAGGGAGAAACCAGGAGCAAAATGAATAGCTGGAAAGCAAAAAGGATTCACTTGGCAAAGACTTTGAAGACAGTTACAGAAATATCAGAAATATCACACCACACTGCTACTGCTAAAGAAGAAATGTGGGAAGTATTGAGGTGTTTTGCATAATCAAATTTCTAAAAGCAAATTATTCTTATTCGAAATTAAAGCTACATTAAATTCAGTTGAAAGAAATAGGCAACCTAATTCGTATCGATTGCAGCGTTACTCCATTCCAGGAATATAAATTGTTTGTGGGTACTTTTTTAGGAAAAGAAAAAATTCACTAGACTTTATAAATCTACCATTATGCTCTACGTTGACGAGTAGAGTTTATAACTTTAAACTCTTTTCTTTTAGTTCTGACTGAGTTTTATAAAAAATTACGATGAAAAATGCTTATTAAAATGTGTTTAATTTGAATATAAGCTTTTATATCGCCAACCACACCCTTGCAATTTGTTAATTGCCTTTGAGAATAATCTTAATTCAGAATAGTCTGGTATAGCTCGTCGACGTAGTTGGTCTGAGTCTAATGAATTATTTTCTCCGTCAATAAACATAATAATTCACTATTCAACTATTGCTTTAGCCACAATTATAGTAATAATATCTGATGCATAACACACCCACTAACGTATAATACAGAATTTATAACTACAAGAGACCTTGAATCTTTTTAGCCAGGAAGCTTAACCGTAAGCCTTACCTACCCTATTAACTATACAACAATCGTGTTAATAAATAAGTACGTATTAATTATTCGAATTGCTATATAGTTAAGGTAACTAATGTATTCGAGGGCCTCTTACTATAGACTACTGGGCCTTACGACTATAACATACTATTGTATGAATGCCTATCCATTTGTTAAAGGCTTCTTAGAGATCATGAAACGCAGAGTTCAATGTGACATAGTTATCAATATTAATTGGTAGGTATTTCTATACATAAACGTAAAATAAAAAATTCTTAATTCCCAACTAAATCGTTTTACATATATAAAAGTAATAGAATCTCGGAGGGGACAATTTGTGTAAGAGAAAATAAAATTCTTCTTATGTTAATGGCTAATATAAAATGCGATTTTCAAACTTTACAGCATCATTTTCAATAATTTTAGAAACGTTTTTGTTTTGTTTAAATAACGAAATCTTTCTTTTGGAACCTGAACTTACAAAATAGGGAGGTTCCATTTAAAACTTTATAGTTGCCATCGTTACTAATTCAACAATTAACGTTTGGTTGTATCAATTTTTGATTTGTGAATGTATTCCATTAGATATATAAAACTCTTTGCGCCGATGTTCTGGTTATGAGATTCAACTTACCTATAACTTTTTACAATCTTGATAAATATCATAATTAAGAACTTGAGAAGTACAACTTCATTGTCTTCGATCTGATGGTTGATGTTTAAGGCTACGTATCCTATACCATGTAGGTATAGTGTAAATATTCATGGGTCCCTCTGTTCGCTCAGTTGATTTTTTGTCGACTTCATTATGAGGCATTGCAAAAGTCTAAACAAAGGATTTGCAAAAGAGTTATAAACAATTTGTAAGCGGTATAAGGAACTAGGCTCCGCGACTGGCTTCCGAGTGCTAATGAATCACCGCGGTCGAGCCGCGTAATGTCCGATTAAAATTCAATTCTGACTGGCCGCAATGCGATCCCAAATCGACGGAGCGGTTCGGAGTGAGTCAGCGACGACGGACGTGTTCTTGCGACAAACTGTTGTCGCTGCGCATGCGCCTGGGGCGCTTCTGGCGAAGCCTGATAGATGGGGCTAGTTTCGGTTTTGGGATAGGTGCGCAGGCGCAGGCAGGCCCCATGTGCGGCAATCGGCTCTCGGCGAATTTATGCAATCAAAACATTTCGCAATCCTCTCGAGCATAATGAATGCATGTAACTAGGCAGTGTGCAGTTGTGAATGCATTTTAGCGCATTACTTTCAAATCTGACCTTCGGCGGGCAACTAATCGCGCCATATCCACTCCGCGGACATGACTTTTCCTCCTTTGCGCCTGCTCAGGAGGCTGCGGCGGATGCTGAGGCCGCGAGTTGGCGTCCGAGCCGGGGACTGAAATGTGGCACAAAGTCATTCGGCAGAAGTTTCGCAAAATAAATCAACCGCTCCGCCGAGACCCGCCGAGACTCGCCGATTTCGGTCGGATCGGCCGAGCGCTGCATACTTGCGTCACTTCCAGCGCCAAATGGGTTAGATGCAGCTTCCACCAGGCTGCCGTTACTCGGTCCGCGGAGTCAAACTCCGCGATTTAGACGCGAGATGAGGCCCCTTCGTGGAGGCCACTCTGCAGCAACAGCGGTTTTTATTACATTTCGAGGTAATTATGCATCCTAAGATGAATTTTAGCAGTTCTTCGCCTCGCCCCGCGCCCAAGAACGCGGAGGAGCCAGCGAGCGAAGAATTTGCATATATCTGTTGCTCAGAAGATCCACGTAGGTGCTTCGGGTTCATGTTTATCTGGGAAGCAAATGATGCAAAAATCAAAAGTTGTTTTGCGAAGTTTTCGCGGGGACAGACGATTCCAACGTAAATCGGTAATTGCACTTTCAATTTAATTTTCTGTTTTCCCACCTCGTTATATCTCCTAAGCCCAGGCCCGCCAAGCCTCGGAAAGGTTAGGCAAGGCAGGGTGCATAAATTAATTACTGGATGGGCTGACTTGCTTTTATCCCATAAATTCATTTCATTTTATTAACTTATGGGTGATCTTGTGAAACGCAATACAGCCGTTTATTGGTTAAATGCTGTTTTTCTATATCGAGACCGAAAATGGTTACTCCCCGTCATACGAGTACATCTTATATAGAAAATTTTAAGTTAATTATAATAAGTGTAGTAGCTATTGTCTAAACTGGTATTATAAAGAAAAAGTTGAAATTTGGGAAAAAGGAAAAATAATTTGTTGTTTTGATATCTAAACAATCATATTTTTAAGTTTAGTTAACATGATAAATTCTCTAAAATGGAACAATAATGTATTTTAAGTTTCAGTAAAAAAATGTCTATATACTGCTTTTTGTATTTTTAATGTTCTCGACACGCTAAATGTTATCTATGCCTGAAATTACGAATCTCAAAATTGAGAAAAAGACTTGAAAAAGAAACGGAGTAGATATTGTTAAACCTGGAAGTTCATATACCATGAACAATTGAATAGTTTATGACTTAGCTGAGAACTAAATTTTGAGAAAATGCGTGGTACAAATACATACCTAAAAACTTCTTTAAGATTTCCGATTTTCTAGTTCAGAGTTTTCTCTTAAATATTGAAAAGCAAGCTTATTCTATCTCTATCTTCTATCTATATATTTCGCTATTGCTCTAAAGAACATTTTTAATATTTTTGTCCTGCACATACTCTTCTTTGAGATAACAAGGTAAATATAAGAAACGCAAGATAATAGTAGATTGAGATTGAATTGTATTAATTAAAATACTAAGAATAATTTATTATTTTCAGATTTTACATTTGATTTGGTGAAAATTCGATGCAGAGAATTATTAATTATGTTATCTGTCTATTAAATTTTATTTTTACATAAAAAAAAAACTTCGTGTTTGTTGTGTTCTATTCATCGGTAAAACAATCGTTGCTATAGAGTATAACAAAACAATGGCAATTATTTTATATTAAACCTTTCGCAAAATTTTAAGTTGCTGCTTTTAATAAGTAAAATAGAGGTATTTACTCTTCAGTATATTTTTATTCAAATACCACAATTTGTAGTATTTGCTTACAATGAAGAGTGAGTACTCTATACCAAAAAATAAATACAACCTTGTAAATTGTCAATAAAAATTTGTTTTATTAGTCATGTAACAAATTAAAAACAAAATATCCAAACCCTCATTAAAGTTACTTTTGCAATATTGGTGGCAATAATATACAGATTTTTTCGACCGTATTTTGATTATTTTTGACTAATCAGTAAAAAATAAGGGTTCATTAAAAAGTTTAAAACTTCAGCTTAGGGTTCTCAAATTCCGTTTATTCCAATATCCCATTTTAACCATTCATGCGTGTTTACCATGTTATTTAATTGTCCTCTTTGTATGAGATTCTTGGAAAATTTCGAAATGTTTCCAAGTCTTTTGTGGTTTTATGTAATAATGTAAGATTTAAGCTTTTATTTAAATGAAGTTGTTATCTCCTATGAAATAATTCGTTATTTTTTAAATTTTTCATAATCTTCGTTTTGCTATGCAAAGTGAAGAAAAACCCTTATGTCACACTTTAAGGTTTTCCGTAGTAGATTTTGTCTCTGAAGCAACCAAAAAGTAATTGCTAAAAAAAGGCGTAAAGCAATTACAGCAACTGTAAATGAAAATCAAGCACGTTTAATTAGGAACGCCAGGTAAAACGCGGTGGAGGAACTGCGCTCCGGGGGCTGCGGGGTACCGCCGATATTTAGACAGTCGCCGCGACGGACAGCACCCGGGACCGGGGCGCAGATCTGCAGCGGAAGCCCAGCATCCATCTAAACCACGACGACTCCCCGAGGCAGCCCACTTAGTGGGGCCCGAGGAGCTGGGTTAGACAGCCGAGCAGAATGAGATTTTAACTCCATTACTGGACCATTTTATGCCTGAGAAAATCCTCAATCTTGTTACGGTGCGATGGAGCGCCCCTGGCCGCGGCGACCGCCTTCCCCCGGCCGGAGGAGCATAATTGGGGATGCGGAGCGCTCCCCCGACGCATGGAATGCTGCACGGTGCGCTGCATCAGACGCTATAAATATAAATTCTCACTCTGGGAAAAATATGTCCGTGGTAGCCTCCTGCTCGGCTGATGCGGCTCCCCGGTTTGGGGCCCGGCCCGGGGCGGCGGCGGCTGCAGCTGGCTTCAGCCGGGCCCCAGCCGGCTCCGCCACCGCGCCCCGTCACAGTTTCGCTGGCTTCCTGGGCCGTGGTTTTTTGTTTGTATTTTCAGCGAGCGTGCTGCATTTTTGCCCGCGCACTTTTCCGCGGCGGAGATTGCACCTCGTCACGGTCTGTGGCGGCGTGGGTGGGCGGGCCCGCGGCAGGTAAGCAGGCAGCCAAGTGCTCCACATTACCGCACCGCTTCGATGGGAACTTAATCAATGTCACTCGCTGACTTTAAATTACGCAACGACTGAGGTAACCGGGCCGTGGCCGCGCGACGGGGCGGACTCGCTGGAGCACGGCAAGACGGCGGGCAGTGATCATCGCGGGGCTGCCTCACCTTTTGGCACCTTCCACCTGAGTTACTCGTCCCGCGACGTCGCCGCCCCCGCCAGACTGCGGTGTTACGCTAATTAAAGCTTAATCTCATGTCGCGGCGGTGCAGCCCGATACGCGATTGATTTAATCGATCCTCGCGGCTCGACAAGGTGTCGTTAAAATTTTCATATTGACATCGCTTCCTCTGCACCCATAAATTTCAGACGAATTAAAATTGTTCGTGGCGATTTTTTAATTACTTCATTTACTTTTTGCTTTTTTATTATTTACATATTTATTTTTTCTCCACCAGCCAATTTGTCGGCTATCCGCAGGAATTCTTATGCGTCTCCACATAAAAAGAGGTTGTTGGGCGGGGGTGGCGGCGCGGGCGGCCGCGATCAGGCCGCGGTTAATGCGGGAAATGTGTAAATTCGTCCGCAGTCATGGTTGCTTCTATGAATGTAATTAGCGCCGCACGCTGGGAACATTTTTCGCGCCGCGAGTGTTTACTACACCCAACTGGACTTGGTTTGGTTTTGTTTATTTTTTCAGAAAAACCAAAAGAAAAATTAAAAACTATTAAAAAATAAATAAATCGGCAGAATAAACAAGGGAAAAGTTGCTACAACACTTTTCCGGTTTTGCTATGGGAGACCCGCGAAGCCCTAGTTTTTTGGGATAGTAGCGCGCTCTTTTCAAAAAGCAATTTGGCCCACAGGAAACTCTGTTTTTTATTTTTATGTAAACATTTGGCCTTCGTCATTAGCACGCCTTCGAACTATTGAAAATTCCCTCCGAGCAGTATGCAAATTTGTTTAGAATGGCGGAGATTTAGGGCCTCTTTTTGTGGCTTATTCCAGCGGCGGGCGCAACAGATTTACGGCCGGGAACACTCAAATTGCAATTAATTTTCGTTTGCAAGAGAAATGGTTAATTTGCTACAAGGTAACTTGAAAGTGGTCTGTCAGATATTTAATTATAAAGTGTTTACCTGTTATATAAAATAATAAAAGGTTTCTCTACTTCTCACTTCAGAATAGTCACTCAACTTTCGAGAACCAAGAATTCAATTACTGCTTTGAAACAGCAATTTACTACTTTCCTTGAAAGATAATAACGATAATTTAATAATTTACCTGACATAGTTATGTACTTCTAGTTGTCCACCTTTAATTGCACATAACATTCATTTGATATCTTTAGATAGTTGGTTGCAAATATCGATTGACGGTTGCGCTGGTAATGAGTCTGCGTTCTTGGCTTTTCCATCTGCAGTAAGTCCTTGACTCCGTGATATTCATTAAATTAGCCTGTTATACCTTTTTTTTTAAATCTTTGTACTCGTTCAATCTATATATATATAATATTGTATAAATAAACAAAAAATTTAGCATAGACAAGCAGATGTTTTGTTTCCAAAGATTATTTATCGCGGTTGTCCATGATTTGTGAAAAATGTTTAACTAGATAAATTTAATTAAGTGTCTCATTTCGAAAAGATTTCCCTGAAAGGATGTCGCTTTTTGACGTCACAATACCTTCTATACCTAAATCAAAAATAATCCATTATCCTAAAGTCATGCACACTGTGAATTTTTCATGTTTTTTGTTTTTTAAATCTGTAACATCCGAAACAGCTTAAAGAATTCAAAAAAATATTGTTGTGTATACTTTAAAGTTCTAAAAATACATGTGTTAAATTTCATTAATATATCGCTTTGTTTTCTTTTAAAATATCGTATTTCTCAACAAAAAAAATCGAATTTTCAACAATTCATCTGTAACTTTCACAATATTCTGTACAGTATAAGAGTATCAGGAGTAAAATGTAGGTCAAAACAAAAAAATTTATGTTCTTGTAGTGGGTTGGCTGGCTGTATTAGGCGTACAGTCAAAACACACATTTATATGTATTTTCAAAATAATTACGAATTTTGAATTGCCCTGTTTTCAATTATCCAAAGCAAAAAAGGAGTTTTGCTTTGATTTGATTTATAATGCATTATTAAAAATCATTGAATTGACTTAAACTTACTTTTAAATTTTAAGTATTTAAATTACATTATCCATTAAACTCTACAAAATTAATAAATATAGTCACATCGTCATCATGTCAATAAAAATTCATTTAAATAAAAAGTTGATATTCATTACTCTCTAAATTTGGGATGCGATGTCCTATCAATACACAATTTAGTTATCGCGAATTTGCAGTTTGATAGCGAAATCAACATAAACTTTGAAATAGAAACGAGTTAAACTAATATACAAAATAAGTTATTGCTTATAACAAAGCTATTCATAACAACTCTCCTAAGATAGTGTACGATGTTAGGATTTCTGCCTTGTTTACATACAGTATTGAATATCAAGTAATTAAAATGCGAAGAACTAATTTTTAGCAATCGAATCGCCTATAACTGGTGTTGCGTTGGCTTTCGTTGTTAATGAACTTCTTCCGATGTTTGGCTCATTGTCTAGCTGCGTCATTCATTGTTGTCTGAGCCGTGAAAAAGAAAGTAACTACGATTGGAGTTGATATTTTCAATCCAACACTAGTCGAAATGAGCAAACCGCAGCAATTATGAACGATAAAAAAATGACATTAAATCCAAGTTATGTATGTTGTGATACTTTTACTGCTCCTTTTTATTTATATTCCAAAACCAGAGACGTCATGGCTGTTCGTCGGCTGGTTGTAACCTGCACTTGCCGGGATAATAGATGAAAAAGGAAAGGAGTGACGAAGGATGTAAGGCGGGACTTACGCAGTGTCGAATTACATAATTAAAAAAAAGACGGCAGACGGACGACGGCCGACGGACGGTTAATGCGATGCTGTTCTAGGAAGGAGAGCCGTCCGGTGTTATTGCGTGACCCGCTGGCTACTAGCGACCCTTCTTGTACCTCTCCGGCAGATGGGGTAATCTTTAAGCCGGTTACTGATTAAGTAAGACGTTTTCAAAGAAATATTGCTTTGGCAAGCGCTGGAATGGTGCGGTTGTGACATCATCCCTACCTTGAACTTGCTCAATTTTTTGAGATGTTTTGAAGGACGTGTATGAGACTGACGGAGTCGTCTCATGTATCTTTTTTTATACACTATATTTCTTTATGGGTATTATATTGAGCGGGTTCGTCTGGATTTATGAGGGATCAGTCGTCCTTCCTATCAGTAGGTACTAAGAATTACTCGAATGTATCTGAAACTCAGCGGTTAGAATTTAGAGTAATATTGTGCTAATCTGAAGATCATAGATCTGACTTTTCTCTACATAGATATGTTCATTCTGATATCTTTTGAGAAATCTTTAATTCCAATTTAAACTTTGTTAACATTATTAATTAGGTAATTAAGTAATTAGTATGAGAATTGGTTTTTCTACTAAACTCAACCAAGCTTTCCAGTTCTTTTGAATGTGAATGCATTTTCTTGAGAAGTGTTTTCGTCATAAATTTTGAGATCCAACACAGATTTTGATACAACTGCTCATTTAAGGTTACAAGTGAAGGAAATGCAAAATATATTATGTAAGATATTTAACGTTAAATTATGAAAAGTGATATTATTCCGTCGCAGTTTCTGCACCCACCCACAAATTTTTAGCGTTAATTATTGAAAAACCTTAAATTAAAAAAGGTTTCGGACGCATTTCTTATACAATTCTATACAAGTGCTGCAACTAAAAAAACCTTTACTTCTATTTGTAATTTCATGCGACATGTATTTAAATCGCCATTAATTTAATTTGAAAAATTCTTAAAAATATTTTTAAAATAAAAGGTAGGTGTGGTATTTATACAAGACGACGCGAAACTTTGTTGGAATATTTAGAAAATCGTGGAGTTAAAACGTCAATTAGAGAAATTTCAAAGTTGAATACATATCTCGGGAAGTAGGTACAAGAGAGCGATAAATTTTGTTTGTATATTTGTCAATTTTGACTCCAAAAGAACTTTCTTATATAATTTTATCAATTCGTGTGGAGATTTCAAACTCAATTTGTTTAGGTTATTATCTACGTGAAGTACGAATCCTTTTATTAAAAGTAGAGGCTCTAATTTTCTAATTTTAATTTAGGAATTTTTTAAGCAAAATATTTGTGTGTGATTTATTATACGACTCAAATCAGGTCGGATTATCCATACAACAATAACCCTTTCAAAACTGAGTAAAATGCTAGTTAATACCAAACTGCACTAATATTTCTGATTGACAAAATGGCACGTTGTAAAGTAATTATGCACGTAAAACTCATAAATATTAACATCATTTCCCCCAAAGGATTGAATTCAATTTGTTTTGGAATTAAAGTAAATAAAACGCTTAAATGTAATTTCTATCGCACATAACTCCCGGCATATGCTCATTTAATATTTGCACTACAAAATGCCGACAACGTGTCGAAACAATGTGCAATTTGTGTACACATTCGCTTCAAGGGGAAGTTACTTGTTTGAATTCAGTTCGGTTCGAGACAAACTTTCGTATTGATTCATGTGATACAGGGGTCATAAAATTGTAGTTTCATCGTACCCCAGACTGGTGCTATGGATCTCGAAATTTATAAAAAAAACATTGTTGAAATTAAGGATTTTAACTGACTTTAGTGCTCTATTGACTAGTTTTCAATAACAGGATATTTATTTATTATACATATGTGTTTAAAACGAGCTGAGGGCAAAGTACCCTCGCGGGTTAATTGGATGATTTGCTTTTCTTCTTTACAATAATAGGATTTTTTTAACAACAGACATTATTGATCGCTTTTGAGAATTAATTTTGGAAATTCGCCATGCAACAATAAAATCTAATATATTGTTTTCTTTTATTTCAGGTACGTTCCTTCTTTCTGAAATCTACAGCCTACACACTAAGTTTATGGTTTAAGGTATGAAAGGTTTAACTTGGTACCTAATTTATATTTAACTTATAAGGATCTGCTTCATACAAATATTAGCAATAAAAATAATTACAATCTAAAACTTAAGTTGGCCTCTTAGTTTTCGTATATTATGATCATAAATCAATTGTAAGGCCGAACAAATATAGTTTATGTTGTGTAGTATTGGTTTCAAACATTGAAGTTCGACGGAGTTTGTGCGAATGTGTGCACGCCTGTGTAGGGTAGATGAGTTGGTACCATTAAAACGAATAAATTGTCCTCGTTTGCTGAAATTTGTAGCTATTGTCCTGAAAGATCCCTCCGACAGATTTCGATGATAAAATTAGAGCACTTTTCAAATCCTATTTTACAGGATTAATTTTATAGCGAGGGTCTAGACAAAAATATTTGATTAAGAGATTTTAAGAAGCTCTTATTAATCAAGAATGATTTTTCACTACAAATATGGTTATGTATGAGAATAGGGTATGGATACATACATATGTTATTATATTGGATTAATTTATTTAACGGACCATTATCTAGCTTAGTTTCTTTAAGCTTTCAAATATACCTGAATTAATCTGCAACATATGGAAGACTTAATTTCATAATTAGGCTCGTCGTTAGTTTATATTTAATGCGAATAAAATAAGAAATGACGAGATGGATTCTAATTGATTAAAGTTTTTTGTTTTTTTATATAATACTGCCGAGGACTACAGAAGTTTGACCATTATTCTATAGATCTTCTTCAAGGTCCAAATGTGGTAGAAATAGCTTTTAAATTATAGTTCTCTTATTTATTTCTGCACGCCAATAAGTGATTGAAAAAATTCTTCTTAAATTGATAAAAGTCAGAAAGTACATCGGAGCGCAAAGGGTTTTAAAGAATCATTAAAGCGGAAAGTTCTCAAGACGAAAGTAAAGAATCTTGAAGAGTTTCTCTTTATAAAATAATCTTGGAAAAGTTGAAACAAATTTTAGAAACCTTATTTTTGATGCAATTTCAATTAGTTGTTTTAATAATTAATCATTGGGAAATGGATGAAGTCAAGTCGCATCAGCAAGAGAGCAATTTTTTTCTTATTCCGCTTTAAAAGAAAGCTCCTGACCGACGTCCTGGACTCTTTACCTTTGTGAGAACTTTCCTTGTACTCTGTCTTGACACAAATTACTTTCCTCCAACCAAAGTAGAATTCCTCTTTTTCATGGTGTTCGTCCTATAAATAGAGTCCCCATTGCGCCTCCCTCTGCTGTCGTTTTGTTCGTATCCCGCCAGTTCCCGAGTCAGCAGTTTCAGCAACCCCATCCAAAAGGTCCCTATAAGGAGAAATCAATAATGTGCGATTACACCAACTAAACAGGGTTGGGGCGCCGAGTGGTGCTCCCCGTCCACCACCGACGGGGCTGAAAGCCCCAAATCCAATAGAACTTTAATTTCCGTCTACAGATTGACAAAAATAGATACAAATGCACGCTGATAAATTTTCATTAGGCTGGTGAAACTTCATACAGTTTATTCCTGTCGAAACGAGGCTTTTTGGGGGTCGTACCGCCACCCGTCGAGCCGGGAGGGCCCCATTGGGAATCCTCGGCGGGTTCCGGTAGCCCAGCGCCGTGACTTTCGACTCTGGAGCTCCTTTTTCACCCTATTCCTCGATGTTGCCAGTTAAGCCAAACGCTGTAGGTGCCAAAGTGTTCATTACCAGCGGAGCCCCGGGCGGCATTCATTTGGGCTCGGAGTCAAGCAGGAGCAGGACTCGACCAAAGTTTGACTTGAGGAATCCATTTGCATTCGGGTAAAGTGATCAAACTATCGTGCAAATGGGCGAAATGTTTTGATTTCAATGGACTTGCGGTGTTCAAAGGACACCTCGGTTACGGAGGAAAGCAAATTTGCAAACTGTTTTCCATTTTCGTGTTTTTATTAGTGGGGGTGGTCTGCTGTTGGTCGAGTTGCCGCTCGCCCTCGGGGTGGATTCAGTCGACCGACCTTCGAAAAAGAAGGGTCTTTGCTTTTTAGAGTGGCTCCTTACTTTACAAAATTTTAACCGAAATTGGTTTTCTGCAACTGGTCGTTTTTTAAGCACTTCGAAAGTATGTAGCGTGGAAATCAGGCAAGACCAAGACTATTGCTTCGGTTGTTTACTTTCTTCGTGTTGTTTTTGCTCTGTTCACTCATTTTGTAAGAAGCCCTTGGTTGTCGCTATGAAGAGGCTCTTTGAACTTTGGTTAAGGGCCGTAAATGAAAGGTATGTCAATACCATTTACAAAATGATTGATCTTAAAATCCAGTATATGAGAACCGTACTTTTAAAGCTGTTATGATAAACAATATTTGTATTTTTTCTTAAATTTTTTATGACGTATTTTTCAAATAATTGAACTTTGAAATTGTTTGATTTTAAAATTAATATTGGGAGAGTTAGAAAAGACCATTCATCGTATTTGCCTAATTCTCAAGGCTTACAAAGCCCATTTTAATAAATTAACAATTTCCTCTCTTCAGGTTTTCGTACCAAAATTGGTAAACCGGAAGCTTTCTGAGGAGATCTCAGTGTTTGTCTGTATATTGTATACCTAAAATGTAAAAAAAAATGGATATTACAAATTTTGATTTTAAAATCGATAAAGCAATTACTTAAATTAAGCATTATAAAATGTGTTGCGTTGCCTGAAATTTTCTTTACCAAATATTTGCAATATTCTTCTCTAATAAACGCGAGGCATAAGAACTAGAAGGATGTGATGTAGAATTATACAGAACTTATTTTTCTACCGCGGTCCATATCTTATAGGCTTTTTTTTTATATTCAAACCTATTCCTTGAGTATTTAATTTTTTAAGTGTTCAATAAGGGAAGTTTTCTATTGTATCATTGCAATATGTAATTATATTATAATAAATGCCTATTCATATTCGAAATTACCGTCAACCTAAACATTTATATCCTCAATATTAATTACATACAAATATTATTACATATATAATATATGTAACTGAAGTCAGTAGTGGAAAATTTAGTCACCAACTATGCATATTGGTTTTTTCATATTTTAATTTCAAAGTTTTATGAAATATATAATGTCAGCGATCAAGAAAACTTATTTAATTTTCATGGAATTCCTTTAAATTGGAAATAGGAATACTTCGGATCGTTATATTTGATCTATCATTTTAAATTTCAAGTTATCGCTATATTGGATCCGCCTTTTAATTTTTTTATAATAGATGTTAAATTGGTGCTCGTTGAATTTTCTTTGGATACATTTTTAATAAAATCCTTTTTGAATTTCCAAATCTTTATAATAGTTTTGAAATCAATCGCTTTAAAACACCATTAGTACCTGCTAATTTTGGTCGCTATATTTGAAGCAAAGCATTTAGGCATTATTTATTAAGAAGCGAAAAAAAGACGAATTTTTCAATAAGTATTAATTTGGAGTGCCTGTTAATGAATAATTCATTTATGTTTGCAATAAACGTAATACATATTAAGGTCTATTGCATAGAAACATTTCCGTAAAAGTTATACATTTTCATATTTTTACTTTTAGGTATTGCATAAATATGTGGTGGCAATTTTTTGTTGATATTTCTCTACATATGGAAAACTGCTCTTACTATAAAAAAGTTCGTAAAATTCATGTCTAACAATAGACATAATACGGGCTTTGAGGTTCGTTTTATAACTACAGCAAATAAAAAATTCGCGTACACAAAACCACATACAGTTCGTCCAAATCCTTTTTCAGTCTTTTAGAGAATATCAAAAACAAAATTCTAAGAGTTTTCCATTAAGTGCCTCTCTGTGAATGTTCTAAAAGAGTTTTGGCCTAATTTTGAAGCGGGCTAGGTCATGCCTTAGGCTGGTTTAACGTCTCATCCATGAGGCTTTCCTTTATGCTATTTATTTTGTAAGCTTTGAAATGATGAAAATTTGTGAAAATGGTAACCCCCATTTTGTAGTTACGTGTAAAATGAAGGAGCGTTTATTGTAGGCTTCTAAGTAAGCAAGGTTTTCCTAAAAATTGAAAATTATGAGTGTGAACGTCTAGCACTCATGCTGATTCTCATCGGACTGAGAACCTCGAATTGGCATGCTTCTGGCCAGAATTCGGATTCGTTGCAAGTTTGAAGCTTTTGGGGGGACATGCGTAGAACTGGGGCCCGGAAACTGCCCGACGGAGCCCGAGTGGTCGGGAATTGATCCAATGGGGCGCATGGGCATCTAGGCCACGAGTCTCCTCGACTACTATTGTTTATGCGAATTTCGAAGCTCTTGATAAGGGAAAATATCGGAATTTGCAGCTGCCACCCCCGCAGTGGACGTGCCTCTGTAGAGGTGGAGTGGAGCCCCCCCCCCCCCCCCCCGTTATTTATTTACAAGTGGCAATATTCGCACCGCACCACATGCGACTATGTGCGCCCCACGAGTGCAAGTATATAGGAAATTCCGTTCAAAAGCTCCGAAAAGTTCCTGAACTTGACATCGGTCTCACCCTATTATTGGCTGGAATATGTCTAGCTCGAAATATCTTCGCATTCGGTGGTTGGGGGTTGTTTTGTTGTGAAGTTTTCGTAAATATTTTCGTCTGCAGGGTGGTTGTGCTTTCGTGCAGCCGGAGAGGATTTCGATTTCTTGAAAAAGAACCCCCATCGCCCACCCCATTGTCGACTCGACGATTCTTGCCGAGGTTGATGTAACTTCACTCGTAACACATTCATGAGACAGCGAACTTACACGCACGCGGCTGACGGTTTAACATTTTTTTGGGTAAATTCCAGGAAAAATTTAATTTGGTACGAATAGTTCCATTAATCGCTATAAATTTTAAATGGAACAATAAACTACATAAAATATAATACCAATGCCCAGATATGATTGTAACAAGTACCTACATATGCTAACCCTAATGTTTTTGTGTAATTTATATATCTGGTGCTTGCCTATTGGCAGATTATTAATTTCAAACCAGATTTTTGGTAAAACGTGACCAGAGCCAGATTGTTATTAAATAAATAACTATTTCTGAATATTTACATATGTCAGTGTCCACATATTTCAAGGTCAAGGTCAATCGTGAAAAAATACTTCCTTGCTTTATGTTCTCATTTCCGAAGTCATTCATTTTCCAAAGTCACTGACTTTCGCAAGGTAATTATGATTGATAGCCTATTATATTGTATTTACAGAAAACTAAGAAATATGGATCAATTGTGCCTACTTTATTGAAATGATAAGATGATTGTACAGTTTTTCAAAGTCATCTTAAATAATTAATTAGGGTTCAAACCTATAGGGTCACCAAGTCTTATCATTTGATCTTTATGCGGACTGAGACTGTGAGAAAAGCTTAATGGAATGAGCCTATAAAAGTTTTAATTGTGATTATAAAAATCTTAACAGCAGATACATGGTTTTTTAATGATACTCCGAATAAATATCTCTAAAAATGCATCCTAATTATTTAAGCACGTAAAGAGTAGCGCAATTTTTCATGTTTTTTTTATATGCATTAAATTGCACAGATATGAATTTCACTTTTGGAATGTAAATAGGGTCATCGGTCATCATATTATAGTACTTTAACAGAGCTATTGCAATTTCTATGTCTCGTTATTATGAAAAATATAAAATAATGTAAAAAAAAATGATGCCCCTTAGAAAATAGTAATTTAACTTCATAATTGTAAATTTCCTCTTACATTTAGCAATTTCCTGATAAAAAATTTTTTGTTCGACTATCAAAAACTCATAGTTCTGGTAAATGGTTAATAATTGAGTACAAGGGACTATCAAACTTTGGTTCAATTTTAATTAAAGTTGTAACCTGATCAACCGACAAAAGTAAAAGGGAAATAATCTACTTATTTTAGTCGTTTATACATACATACATACAAAGGGTTGGAGTTTTCCAAACATTTTATACCTTCCTCTATCAAGGCATTGGACAGCGACTAAAGCTGGGAAATTAGTCGTTTTTTAACCAACATCAAAGGCAGGGGCCATTGGAAACGGAAACTAGTTAGTTTAAGCTTTATTATGGAATAGAAAAATCGATTTGAGCGATCCGTTCTTTTCTTTATAGGATAGGTTTTCAAATACAGTGTCCAACTCTTAAAATTCAAAATAGGGACTGGATTGATGTACATACATACATATGTAGATTCTATGTACAAAAATCAGCGATAATAAGTTTGGTTTGCGCTTGAACTTCATAAACATTTAGGTAAATTTTAGGTTCTATTGTTGTAAGTAACAACATATTCCAAAGATATTTTAGAACTTTTGAAAGCAAATCAATTTTTTTACAAATGTTTTTGCTCTTTAAAAATTCAATTACATAGAAATATGACGAAACCTTAAGCGTTTGCGTCGGGTACTAATGTTCCTTCTTAAGCCGATAATTTTGACATTAAATTTATCGTTACATTCAACGATAGACTTGAAATTCAATAAAAACAAAACGTCTATTTTGCAATCTTGAAAACTTCATCTTTGCTGGGATCAATGCGCATTACCTGCGAAAAGCATGAGACAAGGTGTCACCACTGCCAGTCTGCATTTTCAACAACAAGACAAGACAAACAAAATTAGCATTACTGCTTTTAGGGCAGGGACCTCTGACAGGATGCAGCTCATCGCCATTTGCGATGATCTTGACAGATGCACGACACCAATCGACATGTCATTTACCTCGGTACCTCCTATTGAATTATTAATTTCATCATTCATTCCGTTCTCCCATTTTAATTTTGTGTGGCTCGTAATTTTCTCATGTTCCCCCCATTCAAAGATCGCCGTCTATTTCCTTTGGATGTTTAATGAATCCATTAACTTAAAATGCCGACAGTGACCTTGTCGTCTTTGCCAATTCACTCGAAAAACCGATAGAGTAAGACGCCGCCGGTTCGGCAAACACTCAACCGTTATATTTACTTTCTTCGATGCCGGATGAAAAAACCGCTTTCATTGCGGGGCAATAAACAAAAATTTCTGCCAAGTGAACTTGGAAGCGCCAAGTTCAGATCGCATGCGCAGTCGGGCGTCGGTGAGTAATTGCGGCTGCGTCAGATGCGAACAGCATTCACTGTGTCAACAATATGGCGCTCGCGCCAAGAGCAACAAAACCGAGGGACACTCGCTGGAGCAGCCGCCGATCAGGAGGAACAGAACAGACTCGTTTCGATTGTGGCCATGTGGACAGGTGTGTTTGTCGCCAGGTTGGCCGCTGTCGCCGCCGATTATTCGTTAAACAATTGTATGTGCACAGAGCCATCGGGTAAATAGAAAATAGTAAATGGACGCATTCCCCATCAATTCCACGCACGTCGTCGTCTCGTCGTTTCAAATTAACTTGGTGCGTATTCCGCGGTGACAGCTTCGATGGATCTGGAGGTCGTGTGTCGGTTTCTTTATACTTCCTCCGACTTTTGCATACTCGTTTGGCTGTCTTTCAATTTCAATTTACCTTTCTTTCCACCGCTTAAATAAACTACTTACTGAAGAAGAACCTCTAATTGTTAATTTCGATGTTCTTTGTCCACAGCTGCAAATTAATGCATTAATTTTGAATATATTAACATAGACATTACCATTTAAAGTATTGCAATTTAAAATGGATTACCTGTATCATTAATAATAATGGTAATTCATAAAATCAAATTACTTCAGTTAATGGTACACAATATCATAACCGTAATTAGATGAGCATTACGCGGCATTACTTTGCATTACTCTTACGTCTTTCCAGCATTATAATTTCATGAAAGGCGAATGGAATATCAGTAACCTTCTTAGATATTTTCAATTACTGCCATGTCATTGAGTCTTCTAAAGAAGCCAATTACATCGTAATTTTAATAACGTTTTTGATGACATATAATTCGTAATACATATAATATGATTTTCCGTCATAGTTTTATATATTAATCTTCTTATTTCTTAATGACACTAATCATTAGTTTTCGTAGATTTCCTAGACTTTATTAGATTTTTTAAGTCGATGTCAAAACCACACCTACGTATACTTATTAACTTAATACTAACTAATTAAGGCAGTTAGATTCTGTTGATTATCTATTTTTGGATTAATATTAGTCAGGTTTTCACACCGACTTCAAAAATCTAGGAAAGTCTTGTTTTTAGTGTTGAAAGTATTATAGTAGCAGAGGACTTTTAATATAATTATTTGATACTTTTTAGGGCTTGCGATTTTTTGAAATCGGTTTTATATTTTTTCAGAAAATTTTTTTTTATATGTGTGTAAGTAGGTACTATTTCGATGACATGAAAATGTTTCGCTTTATATCTGATTATCACTGTGATTAATTAGACTTTTTACAAAGATGGACAATAAGATCGGTAATTCTTCCATTCTGTTAAATATTTGAACTTTAGCTTCAAAATGTTTAATCAATCGTAGGATGGTAAATTTTCGTCAATTTAATTATAATGATATACCTGCTCTTTTCATTAAAGCAACTTATTATTTGCCTTTAAAATAATTACTCATAATTAAATACTATGGTTTTAATACTCCTGGGAATGGTTTTCTCTCATTGTACGGGTGAGCTGAAGCTGCCTCCAGGGGCTCTATCTCGAATCGACTGCCTCTTGGTGCAGATGCACATGTCATGCAGACAGCTGTTTGCTTGTAATCAAGAAATTTGTTTCACCTTTTTTACCTGTCTGAATACCTCTTATCTCACATGCGTCCGAATCCCCCTTCTCCCCTGGAGCTCCACACTCAGCGCCCTAACCCCGACGGATGTTGATCGAGTGCATCCAATTCCGGCTTTCGGGCCCTATATGACCGCCAGTGTTGGCTGGTTCTGGGAAACGAGCACAAAGCAAAGAAACGCCAACATTTTTTCCTTTAACCGGCTTAGGGTGCAATGAGAGGTTTTCAGCAATTTTCCTACGCCGAAGACCTCAGGGGCAACTGCATAAGGGAAAATTTGTGAGGTAATAATGGGCACTTATCGCCAGCTGGTTCCAGGATTGCGCTCATTGCGCTCATTGCGCTCCTAGGCTCCAGGCACAAAGGAATTACGACCGTGATGGATGCCTGTCATGGGACAAGAACCTTAGATTTGAGGTTTTGCTTTGTCTGGAGCTATTTCTTAAGAAGATGTTTTACTTCTAATTCTTTTTATACTTTTTTTGTTAGTTGACGCAATAATAAGGTTCTTTAAAAAGCTTAATTCAAGATAAATTCAGTTCTCGGCTTAAGTAAAGCCTCAATCAGACTGGGTTTCATGGCGCTTTCATAATTTAGTTATTCTAAATGGATTATTTTATTAGTCTTTGGAATTATTTAATTTTTTTCGCTTTTTTGGTACAACGAATAAATATAAGGTACTTATATAATGCTTTCTAGTTAAGGAAAACTAGTTATAGTTTCAGTACTATGCCTATATTTCAAAGTTAAGGAAGAAACTATATTGAACAGTAGTTTTACCAAAAATATAATCACAGCCCCTTACCTAAACGAAGATTTAGGTGGTGGAGGGGCAAAATAGTTAATCTTCCTTCAGAATCCGCAATTATGTAATAGATTTACTGCGTTTGGTACCTATCAAATGAATTATCCTGATGAGAATGATGAAATATGTATGCGAGTATATGATTTATTTCGATATGTACCTTATTTTGATTTAAACAAAACAAGAAATATTGTAAGTTAAAAATGCAAATTACAAATCTAAATTAACAATAAGTTGTCATGTTGGGTATCAATTGTCAAGTTTTGATGTTCCATTTTTTGTTTTTTTTTTTTTATTGTTTAAGAACTGGTTTCAGTCGCATTCGGGTTTTGATGTTAACATTTTCTTGTCTTACAAGTTTTATTATCATATATTTTATGATGGATAATTGTTCATCTGTATTTATTATGCTATGCTATATTTCTCAGATATTATACAAAATAAATATGGTAATAACATTCATGTGTCATTTCTTTTTAAACTCCGACGGGAAATTGATGGTTCGTTATTCCTACTGAAAATATTAAATTTATATTTGTTGAGGTTTTGGCGCATTTAAAAATTATTTTTTCATACTTTTTAAAATTATGCATTTTTCCATCTCTGATGCCTTTATTGTACTGAAATGCGTAATCTTTGGCCAAATACTTTATCAGAATCGTCGACCAAGCAACTCTTGTGGCTTGTTTCGCTTCCAAGGCTCAAATTACATTTTCAGACCACAGAATCCTTTAAAAAAGTGTCCCTGAAGACGCCATCTTTTCAATCGCCAGTGAGAAGTGCATGGAAAATTGATAAAATCTTGTGTATCGGCTTTGAACATTATTTTGAAGGATATATAATACATGGATTACTATGAAAATTGAATATATGTGCTATATCTCTTAATCAATTTCCGATACCTTTTGATCAAGTAGGGTACTTGGTAGTACTGTACTCTTGAATTTCATTAATGTTTTGTGAAGTTCAACCATGAAACAGATACATATCTTGCTGTGCGAATTTAATTGTCTTTTTTAACATCTGGGATATGTTTTTCTACAACTTCATCTTCTGGAAGATTAGTGGTAGCAGGAAAGGAGCCACTTTGAGAATTTCCCTTTCTCCCATGGTCGGTTTAGCATCGTTCCTTTTGACAATTTCGGAGTCTTGTAAACATATTTCCTCAATAAAAGCGTTTCCTCTGTTGCTTTTTATCTTTTCGTTTGCTCTTTGTTAACCAAATACGACTTTCCACCAGAAACTGGTTTTATTGCCCTGCGAGGGGCGGCACCGCCGTGTGCCGGCGCAATCTGTTTCCTCCTAATTCAGAGAATTGTGCACATTAAGCCCTTTGAAGTTGAAGCTGGCCGCCACAACGCGACCTCGTCCCTGGAAGCTGCCCTGCCCGCGCCCTTGTTGCCGCGCTGCAAAGATGGAGTGCGGACAGGATGCACGGGATGCTGCGTCTGCTGATTGCGATGAGGATGACGGGACCACGAGGAAGGGACGGGGGCAGCCACTCCTCACGTGAGTCATTCGGACATTTGTGATGTTTGTGCCCCTCCCCGCACCCTGCGCCCTGCCCTATGCCCTACAAATGCGCCCAATCGCGACCTCGTCCCCGATGGCTGGCGCTCCAGTGGCAGGAGTCTGCTGAGGGGCCGCTGCACACATGTCGCTTAAGAAAAAAAAAGGGCTTGGCACGTGCAAGTCGTGGTCATTAATCCGAAATTGAGATGAGCCGCACTGGGGGATTACTACTTATTCCTTGGCCAGGCGGCGCTGCGATCTTGTTGTTATTTTGACGCACGGACTGGCTATTGCTGCGCGACCCCGCCTCACCCCTGGATTGTGGAATCGCAGGGACCCAGGAGTTGCCGCAGACCACTCTCGTGATGATATCTCGGCTGTCGTGATCACCATCACTTCACCTCACTTCATCCCTTCGGCTCCTGGGGTGTCGTGTGTGGTGCGTGCGACTCGCAGGGGGTGCTGAGAGCCTTGTTTTGAATATAAATTTACTCAACCGAATAAAATATAACCCCTTCCCTTCCCTTCCCGTTCCCTTCCCGCGGACCAAAACCCTTTTGTCCATCAGATGCGGCATGCCGCGCAAAGTGTAAAACCATGAAAATCCAGTTTTGGATAAGTGAGGGCTAGCGCTCCGCACCGGGCATGTGCTGGGGCCCCTCAGCTGTGTGAGATACGAGTGATGCATGACACGCTTTTCAAATTTATTTTTTCGAGAGAAATTTCGAATTTATGCAGCTCGTCGCCTTTTTTACGTCTTCGCGTGTTCGTGGAGAGGTGTTCGGAGCTGCATTTTACAGCTTGTTGCTACTATCGCGCTCCACAATCTCTCCGCAAGGATAACAAAAACGTCCCCTTTTCGGTTTCTTAGAGGGCCTTGAGGTTTTCAGGTGCTAAATATTTTCTTTTATTACAAAAAGTGTTAACTCAGTACATTTAGGGGCCATTAATTTTATGATGAAAATAATTTACTTTTCAAAAATACACTGCATACGTACTTATAGTTATTTAGTTGAATTTGTACCAGTGGCTATAAATTAGACACTTAACCAGCTCATATCTTTGCATCGATATTGGCAAATGCAGTCTCAGGGGATGTGCGTATTTTGGGTAGAGTTATATAACTTTAAGCACAAATTTATGTGTATGTGTTTTAAATTGCCCTTAACCATTTCCATTCACCATTTTGATTTACATCAAGTCTATTCACATAAATATTTTTGTAGAATTGGTACTACAATATGTACTATATAACGTTCATTTAGAGAATATGCAGTACATCATAGTCAATCAATAAATCAATTAACATCGTTAGTTAGTGACCTTTTTAATATGATTCACATTTTTATGGTAAACGTAACCTATTATACCGTAATGAATCACAAAAACTTAGAAAAATCTTTAAAAAAATGCCAAAATTAAAACATAAAAGATACGGATAAGTGCAAGTAAGACTTGCGACCTCTGACCGTTTCATACCGATTGAGTGTAGAATTAGAAATTAATGAATTTAGGATATTTTCTTGTATTTGTGTTATGCCAAATTTCAATATTCTAGGCCATCGGGAAGTACCCCTAAAGTATTGATATGTCAATTAGTATCAAGATATATTTTTAAAGGAAGTATTTATGCTATAGGGTTACGTTGTTTAATTTCGAGGTACAGAACCCTAAAAGCCAAGAAAGGCAGCAAATCGGGACAGAGCGCTGAAATGAATACTCAAAACCTTACCATTCTGCGAATGTTTTATTTATTTGTTTAAATTAATGATGATGTCAATATAAAAGGGAAGATATGGCAAAACTAGAATAAGAAAAATCGAAAAACTAAAAATCGACTATTTATTGTTGGTAATAAAAATTAGATAAGATATCTCAATAGTGAGTATACCCTTTTAAGTTGCTTAAAATTCTAAAATTCCATACGAATTTTAAAATTAACCTAATGTATCAATACTGAGCAATTTTTTAAAAACCCCCGCGGAGAGTGTAAAAATCTAATTAAATCCAATTAACATTCCTCCTCAGGTTATGAGGCCAATTCAGCAATATTTACATAAATATCACAATTTTGTCGTATAATTTGTGGATATTTTATCTGATGATGACAACAATAAAAATTAATTTATCTTCATTTTGTAGTATTCTATTTGAATGAATATTTATTTCTTTGTAAACATGCGTAGAGTCTTTATTTAAAAGAATCCTACATTTGAACGAATTGATTAATGTTGGTGCAAAAATATTTATAACAAACATAATTAAAAATGATCACAAAGAATGTTTGCTCATTTTCTTCAACTTGATTATAATCGTTTAGTAATATAAAGTACTTATTCATAGGAATTCATTGAATAATGGGGGTATTAAAAAGGTATAATTTTCTAAACTGGTTTGACGCGTATATCTGTTATAATAACAGACGTTAATAATTTACTTTACTACTTAAGTTTTTTTATGTACCTACTTACTAAATCGAAAGCAATTATGGATTGCAAAAAAAAAGGCTTCTAGCCATAGCAATGTAATGGTAATGTTTTAATTGTACATAATTCACAATATTTGTATTGAATTTTTTTCGTAAGTATACCTATTTTGATAAAAAGACTTAGATCCACCAATTACTAAGATAATTTTGTGAATTTTAAATGTCTTTTCAAAACCTAATCAGATAATTCGCAGATTTTAAAATTCAGCCGGTGCACAGCACCATGAAACACGAAGCTCATTCGAATGTGAAAAAATTCCTCTAAACAATTTCCTCGTCGTCTGCTTCCTTTTCCTCATTTCCACCTTTAAAAAATGCAGCGGACTTGCCGCGAAGAGCCATCAGCGCCGAAGATTGGATGTCGTGATGTGCTCACGTCATGCAAATTTCCCGGAGTTCTTGCACTCCTGAACTTGACTCGGCCGCAAGAGGGATAACCTCCACGCAAACCAAGTCAAGAGTCCAGAAAAAAGGTTCGGGATTGTTTGGTAATTTTCTAAATTATACGTTCCCTGATTGAGGACTGTGGCGATCGGCATGTGTCCGATAATTAAGTGCCTCGCAAAAGGAAAGATGCAAGTTTCAGCGGGTCTGCGCCGTCTTTTTGGCGCGATCCCGCCGTTTTATTTTGGGATTATCCGAGGTAAACTTTGTTGGAGTTTCAGAAGGTAAAAGGGTTTCTCCTTCGTCTAGAGTTTTGTTTGACTCCCCCAAACTCTCTTCTTACCTTTTGCATTCTTTCCAGTTGGCTTTATAAACTGAACCCTCTTAGTTTTAGATTCACTAAGAAAGGCTCCACTTTGTTTACTCAGTTACTTGAAAGTTTAACAGATTCAGACTTCTTGAAAATAATATAATAATACGTAGGTACTTCAAAAATTCTTCGTCTGAGTGAATTAAATCCTCTAAAAATTAATCAAGGGAGCTGCAATCATGAGGGCTTTTATACGCTGTTTTTTGCGAGGAAAATTAGCGTTCAGAAGAGCTTTAGCCTTTTCACCGTGTTTCACTTCAGCTTTAGTTTTTTGTGCTTTTTGCGCTAGCGAAAGGAAATTCGATATCGCTCGAAGGGGTTGTTCGCTCGCATTGATCCCTTTTCTTTGGTAATTCAATTACTCGCTAAGAAGATTCTCATTTTCACTTGACTAATTTCTTTTTATTTTCTAGACAATTTGTGCAGACACCCATGTGTTGATGACTCCTCCTAAAGCTGGTTTTCTTAGTGCACGAGATATCAATGCAAAATCCTTTTTGCGGGTACATTAAATACGAAAATAAAGATAGCACATAAAGGAATAAATATGTTTAGGTCGAAGTAGTAAATCTTGGGGTTATATTGCCATTTAAATAAAGTCTTATACTCATTTAGGGTGAAAATTTACTGGTTTCTGGAAAACTTAATTTTATTCAGGGTTTTAGGTAATTCGATTTATATATAAAAAATAAAATAGTCTGATTAATTTGAATTTCCTTGCAGATTTTTCGACAAGTTATATAAATCAAATCGTCTATTTTGCTAGTTGTCATAATTGCTTATTTATTCAGAACATTTTAAGATATTAGCAATTAATATACCTCTCGAAGAAACAAACTAAAAAAAACATGGTTTGAAATATAACAGCTTGGAAAAATCTAATTTTTCGACCATCTACAAAGCTATCTTCTAAAAAATCGATTTTTATATAACCATATGTGTCATTATTGGATAATAAAGGGGTTTTTTATGATAATGAAAAATTCAGAATACTTAATAGGCCGTAACTACTTTAACATGATATTCATATTACATAGTAGTTGTTCTATTTATGCTTAGGGCAGATCACGACGAATCAAATTCACACTGGAATTTGTTTTGTCTCATGACATGACCCCTATCCCTGAAGACCTTACAAACAAGAGAGCCGCATTTGCATTTAAATTGATGCTTAAACTCTTCCACACAAAACGAAGCATTGTTCTGGAAGAAGTGCATTTGCACGTGCACCACTCCGTTTCGCAAGCCACTGTTAATGAAACGAAGCACGAGGAGCATTTCTTCGCTTTCCCCGGGGTGACTGACGAGGACTCGCTGTTCGAACGCGGCAGGAAATTGATGGCGTGTCCACTCCGCCCATATGCTGCGAAACGGCTGCCCTCTGGTCCAGCCCTGCATGCATTTATTATGCTTCCTGCACGCAGGGCTGCTCGGTCCACTGGGGGATGTTCGGAGGCCGCCGAGACACCGTTATTAGATTTCTTCTTCTTACCCGGCTAAGTCACGCCGGCCGTTAGAGATAATTCTCGACAAACAAATCGGGCCAGGGGGAGTGTGGCTGGGATTTGTTCGGGTTCTAGGCACGCTTCCCACTGCATTCCTGGATTAGGATTGGCTTCCCCCGTGGGAGAGCGACATGTGTTTGATTTAAGGCTGCAGCCCCCACCCCGCTTGCTTGGCTCACTTGAAACGCTTGTTGAGGTAATTGAAAGAATCATAACAGCGGTGGCAGCGAAAACATAAATAATTAAAAATATGCAGGATTGATGTGACGTGTACACCGCGACCTCAGCGCTTCCTCATATGCGGTGGTGCGATTATGTAATTAGCGCTTGAAGTTATGTTTAATTAATGATCCGTCGACGCGGCCACTCCACGGAGCGCCTTGCCGGAAGGGTGCACACCGAGCAACAAATGAATCTCTAGCGTGCTCGAGAGTCGACATGATCGTCAACCTCGACATTTTCTAACTTTGGATGCAGCAACACTTTTCCGTGTGTTTTGCTTCTCTTTCTACATAGGTAATTGTTATTTTTTATGTTTTGTTTTTTAGAAAGAACTCCACTTCTTGCCCTTTCCACAGGATGTGGCCATGAATTTTCGGAAATAAATGTTGTGGTATTTAAAGACTTAATGAGCTGCGGTCACGCAATTTACCAACCTTTCTTGGGCACGATTTTCAGTAAAAAAGGTCTAAAAATCAGAGAAGCCACCACACGTGCAGCGACATTTTAACGTTGCACCGTATTCGTCATTTGGCGGCAATAAACATGAGCCCGTCGCCTGTTCTGGCGCATAAATAAGCAGGTTCTGGCGCGTCGGATTTATGCGCTTTATGATGTTACGTTTTAATTAAATGTTTTTTGCACCACTTTGTAATCCTTTTCAACTTGCTCATGTCCAGTCCAGCGCCTGCCCAGGGTGTTGTGCAGACGTGTCAACACGGCTCAATGTTTCAGCGCAGTGTTCGAGTTGATTTATGACCTCTATTGGCGCACTGCTTTATGTTCATTTCGTTTGGATTTCTGATTTTTGTGCTTTCCCGTCGTTTTTCCTCTATGAAACATTTTTATGAGGCCCTTTATCAATTCTGACGTGCTGCAGAAGAGAACCAATTACGATTCATAATGTTAATGTATGACGAAAGTATTCGGGAACACGTATTAAAATTTCAAATTAATACAACACACTAGGAAATACTTGGCAAGGATTGGTAACATTAAGGTACCCTACTTAAAAATGTTCAAGAAATTGAAAAGATCTTGAAATTTTAGAGATGTTGACGATCAAAGGAAAAGTATATGTATATCTTGAACTGAAATAACGAAACCCTAATAGAACAATTTTGTTATCCGTCAACCCTTTTTCTCAGCAATTGCATAGTCCTGTAAAAAAATCCAACCTTCTAGCTCAATGCAGTAGTAGATTTCATAGTAGACTAACTAACTCAATTATCAAAACCTATAGGATGCTTCCCATTGACCTAGAATTTTGAAAGTATATTTTCAATTCATTTTTGTAACCTTTTGTATCAAATTGAAATTATTCTCTACCCATAAATGATTAGGAACGCTTGTGCAGAAATCTGATGCAATTTGCCTTCTATAAATTTCGTAAAGAAATATAAGAGACACTAGTGATTTTAATTACTATATTTATAAAGGATTTTCTGCTTTCTGACGCACGATATTCTTAGAGTCAAAGAAAGCATAGTCTCCTTATAATCTTCTGAAGTCTCCTTTGCTCGCTTTCAAGTTTACAGCGCTAAGTTGAACACTTGTATTCGTTTATACAATTCCAAGAACTTTTTGAGCACGTTTCCTTTACCAGAGACACTAATAAGTCATCAACCTCTGGAATATGAATTTTTTATGAATGCTTGTATATATTCGGATATTTAGTGAAAGAAGTGTTGCCGAATTTTAATATTGTAAAATTGTCAAATTTGCTTTATACATATACATACATATTTAGAAATTTTTGGAAACTAGTATTAAAATACAACATAATGAGATATTCTATATAGCTAAAATATTCAATTCTTGATTCTACGTTTTTTAAAATTATCTTATAAAAATTAGATTTTTACTCCTTCCATTAATGGTCCTTAAAAAGTTCGTATTGTATATTTAAAAGTGGCGAAGTGTTCCTTATCTATACCTAAATCAAATTCTTAATCCACGCTTTAACTTTGAATTGACGGAAACAATTTTTGTCATTATTGTTTCAGTAATCCATTAGAGCCACCCCAAACGACTAAAATTAAGCCTCAAAGGATTCTCATAAATCTACTGCACCTGAATTTGGCACTTTCATGACAAGCACATATCCTTGAATAGCAAATGCAGAGTGGTGGGTGCAAAAACAGCGATTACTTTCCGCGCCAGTGGACCCACATACATCCCAAAACATGTGTGTTACTTTACTACCCATTTTCCCGCTCTTTTAGTAAAGCAAAAAGATATCCTCCTACATTAATTCAGCGCTGCACAAGGGGGCGTATGGGGGAATCCCCTGGCCTACCCGGATTCAGAGGTGCTTTGGTAGTCAGGGAAGCCTCGAGGGTGAGAGGCTTTTCTGCGCACTAATTACACAGTCAATATGAGGATGAATTGTTGTTCAGTTGCACCCCGACCGAAGCCAGATAGTGCTGGGGTGAATGTGCATTGACTCCACAGTGGACTACAAAACAGCACGCCCTTATTTGCACCACCCTTAAGAAAATATGTGTGACGCTCACAACGTGGGATCAGGCACAAGGCGCTTGGGTTGCTAAGGCAATACATCATTACTGTTTACGAATCGATTTTGTCGTTATTTTAATTTTCATGATTCGATTTTGGTGATTCGGAAATTTCAAAGATGAGTTATCTTCAAATAAGAATTTTCAAAGCGGCTAAGTATTATATTGTTGCCCCACAAAATGAGCGTAACTCAATTATAAAATTACTTTTGGTATGGTAAAATGTCCTACTGTTGTATATAGAGATACTGAAGTCCTCCTTTTCGCTTTTTGGTAGTCACTTTAGTATAATTCTCTATAAGATATATGTACATATATAGTAGTGAAATATTCTTTTCAAACTTGGGTTTACACGCAGAATATCACTCCGCCAAAAATTTGTTGAAAGATTTCGAAGGCGGAATTATGCTTTCTTGACTTAGTTTATATTATCAAGTGCTATTATAGTTTGTACAAAATTTTGTAATGAGAGCCGAGCAGAATTGTTGTTAAGTAAATTAATTTAATGTAAAGATTATTTGTCCTATAGTTCCGCTTTATTGATATGCCATTTCTTCAAAAATTGCTTACTCTTGGAATTCTGAGAGCTTATTTGTAATTAGCGACACAAAATACCTCATGAAATTAGTGTTCGTATACAAATAGCTTCGTTATTATTATTATTAAAAAATTTAAAGATCGCCGTAAATGTTTCTAGGAGACAAATGTAACCAAGGGTTAAATAAAATTTGAAGCTTTGCTGGACACACCATGACAACTTCGAGATTGTGTGTTACACCAAGCATAAAAGCTTCTTCTATCTAAGCTGGCACCTATGACGACACGCTTCTACCCTCTTTTCGTGACTATTCAATGCAAAAGTTTATTGATGTCATAATTGGTGCAGCCACTCGCTTTGCCGTCGCTCCTCTCGATTTTTGTGGCTTTCTGTGGCTTCGTTCGTTCCCCGAGTGACCATCGCACGCTTTAATAAATGACCAGCTCAAGCATAAATTTGTGAATGCGTGCGTTCGCCATGGACAATTAACTTTTATTTTATGTTTCCGGTAGGCGTTGTGACGGAGACACGAAATCATTAAGCATTTACTACTAACGCTTATCGAATTTTATCACTATCATCATTCGTCCCCTTCTCTTAGGGCTGAGTTTTAATTAATTCGTAAAAAGGTCAGGCCAGGAAGTTCGCAAGAAAGTTGAACTTTTAATTGAATAAACCAAGTTGTCATGCATGGCCTCGCTGTTTTATCTACCTATTTTTGTGTTAATTTTATTGCAACTTGCGGAATTCAAATATGAAATTATATTCCAGATAAAGCAAATTTTTACATAGAATGTAATTTTTAGGGTAACTGACAATAAAAATAACGTATACATCTAAAATTATACAATATAATAGGCATAAAGATGTGAATACAATTTTATACTCAACATAAAAATATGCATCATATTTTAATCTTAGCTTACTTTCTAAGCCAGAAGTTCATTGGTTTTGCTTTAATCAAAGCCATGCTATTCGATGTTAATAATGCCACTGCAGGGTTCACTGGCACCAACTTACGAATATATCGGATTAAAATCAAAATATTAAATTTTAGGAAACCTATTGTGTACACGCGCACGAAAGGTTAACTAACGTATGTTTCATTATCATTTTTATTAAACCACGTAATTTCTTTATTAAGGATAAGAACATAGATTACTATGCAATGTTTTTTATCTATAAATTATAATTTAATTTTTATATGCATAGTTATGAATTCATATTCATATTCACTGTTCAAAGTGGTACTCAACTGCGTATTTTACATAATCTTGTTCACATAATCTAATCATTGCTTGTTTTCTTTTTATTGCAGGTAAACGGAACTAATTATTATTTTAATCATAAGGAATTTAATAACGTAAAGGAACGAACATCTAAGGTGAAATTACTCAATTTACTATACACAGGTAACATTTTTACATATTTTGCGAGCTAATTCTGGGAAGTGTTGTACGTATTTACTTTTACTTATACTGTGTATAATAATGATGAAGAAAAAACAAGAAAGTAATGTACTAATTTTAAATTCAAATGTCTATTTTTAATTAAGACAAAGATGTTTTTAAATATAAGGTGAGCATGCCTTTAACAAAAAGGGAACATTTTGAAGTTGGATTTTATAGAACATTCCGAAATTGAAATATAAATATAAAATCAGTCGCGAAATCGTCAACCCTAGAACGGCCTAAAGCTATGTATATGTTAAACTGAAGTCGTTATTTTTTTTTTCAATATCAAGACAATTTTCTAATCCAAATAGAAAATGTTTTCCTTTTTCGATTCGATAAGTCTACCATCAAAATTCGTCATATAATATTATATTAAAAAAAGAGTCAAAAACAAGGAGAATAGCATTGAATTTTTCATTTTCGTTGTAATTTTGGACCCTGGCCTATTTTGCTCTCTTATAGAATTTTATTTGTCGAATTTACTTACAATTTTTCAATAAATTTCATCTGGCATAGTTAGTAGTTATGAGTTGTCATTTTACTGATAGTGATATAAGAATCAGAATTAAATTCAGAATTGGAGACTTATTTTTGAAATGAACTTGTTTGTTGGTCTCTATATTGGAAAATGTGAAATTTCTCGTAAAAATGTTATGATCGCGGGCACAATATGTCGTGTTTTAAATTGTTAATTAGCCAAATTCTAAAAAACCTAGGTAAGTAGGGTATTTGACTAGGCCTGTTTAGGATTTTGGATTGTTAAACCTTTTTTGTTTTATACCTATAATTTACCATATTTATTGCCAACGTACTTAATTTGAATCTGCTTACTTCGTAGAATAATTGGTACCTGAATGCTATTACTTTCAAGATTGGCCATTCTAAAAGCTGAAAGTTGTTCACGGTTAGTGGCCAGCAGCGAATAATCTTGCAAGCGTTTTAAGTGGTTTGATAAAACGCGTCATCCAATTACCCCGAAGTTAACCACCAATCATGCGTTTAATTATTCCGGAGCTAGTGAAGCATGAGGCCGACATTGCTAAGCGCTTAAGGAAAAAGCGCAAAGGAAGTTGAATCAGGTGAATGAATATTTCCAAAAGAGGCGTGATCACTCAGTGACGAATTGGACATTCCGTAGAATCGGAAGTGGCTCGCATAACAAAAATTCAAAAAAATCTCAAGCTGGCCACAGTGTGGGAATACCGCGGAGATGAGCTTCAATCCCGGCTCGAGGATTTAGAGGGTACCTGGGGCGCGGTTGAAGCTTCACTTTCTTCGAAATCCACCAGGTGAGTGACTCGAATGTTGCTAAACAGCGGATTTCGCGCGAATCGACGGCGGCCGGCGTCGTGACCTGAGTACTGGCCGCCCGCTGGACACTTCGCGGTCATTGTAAATAAACCTGCCGCGAATTCCGCGGTGTCTGAGTCACCCACCCTTTCTACACTTTTTCGATGTTTCGTTATTTTTTCGTTGATTTTTCGTCATTTCTCCATTTGCGCCCAGTCCAGTTGATGTTTTTTCGGCTTTATTTATGCTAAAGGTTCGACGTTTCGACATATCGCCCGGAGGCCGCGGGCCTTATGCCGGAGATAATTAATTTTTTTGCCGCTGCGGCTGCATTCATGGCAATCGAAAAGTTGAATGGGCCCCAATGTTGGGACCTTTTGTGAGTTCGTAAAATTTGTGGCTTTGACCTTATCGAAGGTTGTCTATGTCGGGGACCAGTCGAATCTTAAATTGGAATTTAATCCGATGCAATCTGCTACGGTTACATTGCATCTTTTGCACGGGGGTCTTTGAACCCGCGACCATATCAAATTTTTATTTATTTCGTTTTCGTCGTTTATCTTTTTGTTGGAATCGTGAATTGTTGATTTAATTTATTGTTTCTTCTCTTTTCCCCTGTTAGACCATGCGAGTCGTCTATAAAGATGTTAAGGAATAAATATTTTTATGTTATAGCAAGGGATTTTTTAATGGTAAAATTAAAGATATATTGATAGGCTGATATTTTGTACCTAATGAGATGTTTTTGTGGATACTGTAAGATAAACCACATCTTGAGCATTTTGTAACATGAACCAACCAGAACTCTTTAACACATCAGGTTTGCGTTGTACATGCATGAAGAAAAAAAACATACTAGTTTTTTCCGATTCTAGATAAAACCTAAAAGCTCTCAACCTCTTATCTAATTATATAAAATTCTTTTCGTTAGGCGTATTTTTAACATATCCTAAATGTTGCTTCACTACGATCATAATTAGTATTCGGTATTTAAAATTAGAAGATTAAAAAAGCCTGTAGTCGTCCTGGGTTTGTCGTTACAAAACCGAATTTTGTGCTATTAGGTATTGATAAATTGATGCAATTTCAATTCCTATTATTGATACTATAACTTTGTATATGTATTACAAGAGGTAGAACGGAATTTATTTTTAAGTTAAGATGAGTTAGACAGCTCATTTATCATCTATATTATATTGAATGGAATACCAGATATAGGAAAAAGGTGTAGTCATAAAGAAAACACAAAAATTTGAATTTGGTATTGTCAAATAGATTGTTGCTAACTGAAGAAGCATCCGATCGAAGTATCGATTTTGAATACAGGAATCGGTTTATTCATGCATTGCATATTCGTCTTTTTTACATATAAGATTAGTTTTGTTTTCCCATTCACTTTTAACACTCATCGTTTTTAAAATAATTTAACAGTAAAATTCAAGAAAGAATGGAATAACATTAAATCATCAGTTTTACATCTATTTCCATTTTCCGCTTTTATATTAGCAACATTAAGTATTGATTTTTTTGAGAGTTTTCATAAAGATAGTTGGCGAAAATAGTTAGTTTGTCGCAATTAGTTCTTTTCTGTTCTTACTAATTTTCTTGACGAATACAAAATGTCTGACATTTTAAATATTTATGGATTCGTAATCTACGGAAACATACTTATCGACTATTGGCCACTGATATTATCTACCATTGTAGTGCATTAAATTATAGAAAATTGCACAAATTTGAATCAACACGTAATGTTTTATTCATTAAATTTCCCTCTATTGTCCGCGTTTAAAAGGGGTCGAGAAGTTTCTTATTTTACATAAACTGAACTAAGGCCGACAAATTATTTGAAGATCTAAATTCTTGCGATAAGCCGAGATGTTGGAAAATTTAATTAGATGACCAGTTCTTGCGCTGAAAGCTTCCTACGAAATAATATTCCCTCCTTGAGAGTCGTAAAAACGCCTTCTCGCTGTAAACGTCGAAAACAGCTATAAAATTCCTCCGGGAAAGCTAACAAATCTTCTTCTTCTTCGGAATACATTTTTGAGCCGGTGCAATAAAGCACGCGATAAGAATCCCCCTTAAGCCCGGCTAATCTGATTTTCATGTTCCCAACGTTTCGGGATCCGCCGGGACCGCAACCTCAAGCTGGATGGAGCGGGCGGGGGCGTCGAGTCGCGTAGCGTTGCGTCGCGTCGACCGCCCCAACTCGCGAAGCACCACCTTGTGAGGCCCATAATTGATTTTTACAGCGTCCGATTTAGCCCAGTTCGATCCCGTCCCGTATTCCCGTATTCCCGTCTTCCCGTACCGGGACGCTGCAGCGTCTTCCCGTCGCGGTGAGTTATCGCCGCCATTCGTTAGCATCGAAGACGCGCTGCGGAGGGTTATTTACGGCGGGGCTAATGTCCTTGTTATTGGGCTGCTAGTTGCATTCTGGACGACCGGTCCTCCGTCAATCCGGCGGAGTTATCTGCGGCATGCGGCGCGTATGCGATCTATATGCACCGGCCGTGTTAATGCGTGTTCGGTCATCGCGCTCGCACGCACCGGGTTGTCCGGGACGGGGAGGCCTTACCTGCACAGGTGAGGCTTATCAACTGATTTGTTTGTTGTAGCCGCCTAAGCAGCTTTCCTGGCGATTCATATGCAAATCGGTCTCCTGTTAAATATGTCATGCGGCCGACCAACGCGCTACCTCGCTACTCGCAGTGCACAAGTCGGTTGGTAATTTCGCGGATCGCATGAATTACGGCGACCTTAATGAAATTTATTCGCTATTATTACGAGTTTCCCATAAATCGGATGATAATTGCAGCTAGCCGGCAACTACACTTCATTTGTTTTCCTTTAGAATTGAGCGCGCTTCCTAGATAATAATTCTTGCGAAAAATTCCATATTAAAGATTCTTAACGTCGTCGATGTTGGGTCGATCATGATCATATTCAAAATGGTGCCAATTGACCTGTTGCAGGTGTTGCAAGGTCTCCTATCGTTTGCAGTACCTAACTAATGTATGTACACATGAAAACTCCTACCAAGAAATTTCCTCATTTGGATCTTATAGTCTTTTATCACATTTTTCTTTATAGTTGATAAATAGTACCACCTATTTATAGTTAAGAACTTACGCAAATTTGATAGGCGACTAAACTTATTTCTAAAAACAAAGTTAGACGCAAACATGACTAAGTTCTTATAAATTGTAGAACCACGGGTTGTAATCAAAATGTTAATCCTTTGCATACACTAAGTACCGCTCATAAGTATTTGCCCACTTTAAGCAATGTAAAGAAACATTACTAAAATCTACATAGCTTATCTGTTATTATTACAATACAGAATCCTAGTAGTACTTTAGTTTAGGTAAAAAATCAACATTCTGATATTTTGCTTCATCATATTTATAGTTCGCTCGTTTCGCAGAATCTAACTAGTAAGCGTGCTTAAAACAATGATTTGGACACCTCATTGACAGGATCGTAACCATATTGAGTTGTTGTGGCAAAAATTGGACATGAAGTAAGGAAACAGTAGCCGACTTCGACTAAACATATTACAAAAAGAATGGCGTCAAATTGACAACGAATATTTGTCAAAGCTGATTTGAGCATACCCAAACTTTGCTTGGCAGTTATCAAGTCAAAGAGTGGTTAGATTGATGAATCAAAAATTTAACTAGATAACATTTGTTAGAATCATCTTTTTTTATTGTTATCGTTATTTTAAATAACGTGTTAATTAAAATTATAACAGTTGAACCACAGTTTTTACATAATTCCTTAGTTAAGTAACAAAATATAGCGTGGGCAAATACTTATGAGCGGTAGTGTAGGTACAAAAATCTGGAAAACATATTTAAAGCTTCTAGCAACAGAATTTGAAGCTATCTACATGTATTTATTGTGAATTCTTGCTAAAATAGTATATTTTAAGTAAAATAGTAATCTTTGCTTTGCAGCAAATAATATACTTTAAAAAACCCACATCGCAAAGCGAATTCGAAATAAATTTTTTTCGGGTGACTCTACCTACATCACTTTGCAAATTTCTTATTATTTATCTTAGGATTGGTTGCTTTTCACTTAATAAGGCATTTATAAAAATTATATAAATTCGGAAATTAGTATTCAGAGGTATTTCTTACTTGTACTACTCAAACCTAAGGAAAATGAAATAGTATATACATAATAAAATAATTTATTTAACAATCTTAATAAATGCATAGCACGTAACAAGAGTAACTATCTGGCAGTTTTTAATGAATATTCAACTTAAGTCCAATACAATTTTGTTTAGTAGTTATAAGAAGATTGCCTGAATTTTTATACAATTAATAATTAATGAAATAAAATGAAGTGCAATTACGAAGTTTCACTCACTAGATTGATCGCAATCCATTAATTCGTATAACGATTTAAATTGAACAATTTGCATCCATTATTGGCAATATAGTTTACTATTGCAGTTCATTGTGCCGCCTTCTAAATCCAAACGAGAGTTCAAATGGATTAATCGTAAAAATGCTCAAACATTTTACGAGGAAAAAAGATAAAGATGAAGATAACACCAGTCAAAGTCATAAAGATAAAAATTCTTAAAACGGGAGGTCATACCAAATCGTGATCGCGATCGGGCTCATCTACCTGGATGCTGCAAATATTCGCTCATGTTTCGCACACGGAATAAATCGACTTTCGATTTCACGTCCGCGAATTGTAAAAATAGCGCCAATCTCCTGGACGAATCTGATTTCGATTCGGAGGCCATTCCGGGGCCCCGGTGGCATGATGGGCTTCTAATGATTGCAGGAAACCTTGTGGTGGTGACCACTCGCCCGGAGCTCCTTGGTGGTCCAGCAAGGAGGCTGTCTTGGCCTCGCCTCCAGATTCTTTAAGCATTCTTGAGACATCGTCGCCGAAAAGCTAGTTAAACTTCAAACTGAGTTTGACGATCTAGAGAAGCAGAAAACCTCTCCAGAGCAAGGGCAAAATTTGCACACCACAGCCGCATTCCGGACGCGCTCGCGATCGCGAGTCTTCTGGTCCAGAAAAATGCGCGGAGATTTGGCGAGTAAATTAGCCGCGAAAAAGCGCGGGATAGTCCAAGTCCAGTTCGGGCGCCTGGCTAGTCCGCGGATCTGGCGGATCTGCCGTCTGGAGCTCCTCCAGCCGTCGTGCACTGAGCGGATCTTGTCTAGGAGGAGGGGGCGCTGATCGCAACTCCCGTCGCGCTTTGCCGCGATTCGCGATTTTTAGTGTGTTTTGTTATTTTTTTGCGCGATTACCGCGTCTCCGCCGCCGCGCATGACATAAACGTTGCGCTAGGTCAGTTCCCGATTTGCGCGGCCAGCCGTGAACGTTATTGTGCCGTCTCTGTGGTGAACGCGAACTGCAAAAGCTCACCGATGACGAGTCTGTGCAGCTTTTGCGCGCTCTTTGTCTAATGGGGAACTGCAGCTGATTTGCATAGCACCGCGCCGCGAGTGGCCGACCCTCGCGGCCGCGGCTTTTGTCTCCGCAGGAAGCGCGAGCCGCGAGTGCAGTTGACTTCTTTCGGTTATCCCCATTTTCCCTTTTTCTCCCATTTTTCCTCCACGCCTCCGGGGGAAAGGCCTGGAGGTCGTTCGGCGCGGTGTTTACGAAATATCGCTATTACGTGGGAATTAGTCCCGCGAGTGTCCCGGTGCAGCGGGACTATTTATGGGGAGTCAATGCTCCACGAGGGCTTTGCTCCGTGTGCCGGCGACTGCTCGTTCGTGGCCGAGATAACCCCGAGTATTTTTTAAAATTTTCTGAGTGGGACATCGCAGCCATTTCAGACAATCGGAACTGTTCAACATAATTTTGCTTTGCCTTTAATTATAGTAAGTACTATCTATTATAAAAATTAACATAAGATCAACTTCAACTTCACACAACCTGAAAATCCATATTTTATCTGAATTTTAATACGAATTAGGGGGAATTTTAAAAATTTCCCATTTTTTAGTGATGCGAAAAATGCATCAATAATGTTCAAAATCGCATTCGATATTCGGGAGTACTTGGATACCGATTTTAATTAATTCGTTTATTCATAATAAAACTTCACAGTAGGTATTGTAAACCAGGTTGCATGAAAACATGTATTCCAAATTTTTCAATTCCAATTTTAAATGTAGACTTCAAACGTCATTGATAGGGATATCGCACCTTCGTAAATTCATTCCTGATTGAACTCATAATATGTTTACTCTATAACTAATTGTCATCATAAAAAGATCTTCTTAAATGATTTAAAACATATCATATACATATGTACATATGTAAACTAATCTATAATTAAGTACGCAGCATTTAATCGGTTTTTATTTTGAAGCCGTATTCCCAAATTAGAAATCTTCAGATGCATTAAGAATTCTTACTTTTGTGTGTTTCATCAAGATTTGATTTATTCATCTTTATTTATAACTTTATTCATTTCGCCTTAATATTATACATATTTGCAGATATCATATACGTGTGCATTGAAGAAAATGTTGAAAATTATCGACATTATGACGTATTTCTAGCTCAAATGGGGTATCATATATGAAAGACTACGTCTTAATTTTAATTTATGGGTTATTGCATTAGTTCTACTGGCAAAAAAGTTACCTACTCCATATTTTAGGTGTTTTGTCCGAAATTTGTGTAGGAAAAGTTCTTACGCTTACGGAGATATTTTTAATAATTATAAAACGAGAAAAGGGATATGTTTAATAACATTCAAACTAAGAAAATGTCTCCTATCAGGACATTATAAAATGTTGTATTTTAGTGGACGATTTTCATCAAGTATTATCGATGGGTCTAATGTTCGTTAACACTTTAACACCCAATAGAAATGTACAGTAGGTACTTTAAAATATTTCTCCCTACAAACATTAAGTGCCACCTTTCCTAGCTTTAAAAGCCACAATTAAGCCTACGATACTCAGACGATTACACCCTAAATAAAGGTTTATTCGCCCGAGGACTCGAATCGAATAGATGTTAAAGAGCGATACGTGCTTCACCCGAAGAGTCCCATAAGACTCCACTTAATGCTCCCTTTTTACCTGGGGCTAAAGAAAAACACAAACTGCCAATCCATCACTCATTTGGCAATTCTCCATTGTTAAAGGGAAGTTAAGGCAATAAAAAGTACAAGAGTGCAATAAAAAGATACAAAGGTACAAAAAGGCAAGCGATTTTGCCTCCCGGCTGCTTCAGTTTCAGCCAGAGCGACAGACCCCGGTCAATGGACCTGCCACCAAGGTCATCTTCTCAGGTTGCATGCTGCATGCACGCTAAAAAGAAAGCCCCAAATGGGCGGCAAAAAGAGCCCCAATCGCTTCCAGTCCGCGCCGATGGGCTTGGGCTGGAGTTAGGAGCATATCGGCGAAACTGTCATTCGTCGACTTTCAGTTAAATTCAATTAGCCCAGTTAAACTATGGTTTATAGGCGAATAATTTTACGGCCTTTTTGAGACTGAACTCTTAGAAGAGTTAAAGAGAAAACGAAGTTGTTGTCCTATTTGTGGTTGGGAAACTTTTACTTCAATGGAGAAGTATTATAACTAAACATAGTTTCCCTCCCCTTAATGAAAACTTCGTCCTTTTATTAACCATAATAAAAATATAGGAAATAATTATGATAAAATCATTATAAAGCAGGGAAATCATCTCTTATCTGCGAGTCCATCCAGTTCCAAAGTTAGGATCGCAAATCCAGGATTACAGACAAAGGGATTGGTTAATTCCTTGCAAGTTAGTTGTTCGACTTTTCAATAGACAACTGAATTATTAAATTGAATTGGCAAGCTTAAAAATAAACAGCTAGTGCCTCGATTTTAGTCAGATAAAATTATTAAAACATTTCATATTAAATTGAAGCAAGGTGTGCGATTCCTTGGACCAAGCAGACCACAAAGGACACCATAGTTTGAAAATTCAATTTTTGCTCCCCATTACTCAATTCAGCTTGAGAACATCAAAAACTCAATTGAATTGAAATTGACTACTGAAAGCGAACTCTCGAACGAAGAGAACATATCGATTTTCTTATTTTGCCTCTGAAATAACAATTTTGTATAATGTTTCATATCACAATAAGTCTACCCTTCAGCCTCACAAGCAAGTTAAAAAAGGGTTGGAACTGTAAAATATGTATGTAGATATGCAAAATTTGAAGCTGCACAAAGTTGAATGATTACTTTGTAAATGTATTATACCATAATTTTTCTGTAATAACTATTTCCCTCATTTGCGATGTCGAAGCAATCAACTAGACCCTATTATAACTAAATATTTGTGCCAAGCTAAATGAATTACAAGACGCTAATTTTAGTCCCCACCCGGGGTAATTAGCACTTGTTATGGCGGACAAGTTCAGCTGCAACATTTCGTCTGTAATTACTGCGTCAACGAGGCACCTCGCGTGCGCCGCGGGGGATTAATTGAAACGTACTTTTTGTTGGAATAACTTTGCTGTTAATTAGCGTCATAAGTCTCATTTTTTGGGCACCGAACCGACACTTAAGTCAAAAGGTTTACATGCAATATTGACACATTTTCAAGCAGCGATCATCAACCGAAAGTAGTTTGCATCAAAAAGGTACGATTAAACTGGAAAATTACTATAATTTGTCTGAATTTTACCCGATTCAGATTCGTTGAGGAACAGGTTTTTTGAGGCGTTTCAAAGTATGTAATCTAAAAAGAGTTATATCTGGAGGTATATACATAAATCCTTTGCAGATATTAATAATGATGGTCAAGCTGTATTGTGTTAAATGCGATCATTCACAAGTGATTCACAACTTTCGTCCAAATTTTTCCGGAAATAAAAACTCACATCATGATTATAATTCTGTGGGCTTTAAATTAGCTTTAAATATGTATGTGCCTTACATATATACATATATATACCTTTTTACATGAACTTTCTAAACATTTCCGAAAATAAAAATAGGCTGCCAAGACGCTAGTTGGTTGGTCTTAGCACTATTTCTAGCACGATTTTCTGTATATTTATCTGTTTCAAAATTATCGAAATTGTGGGGATTCCAAAAGATAAATATAGGTATAGTAGATAATAATAGAAACAATTATTGAAAAATGTAAAGGGTGTACTATAAGAATTTTTTTCGTTTTTCATTTTTGACAATTTGAATTGCGCCCAGTAGATTTATTCGACATTTTTTTTCCAGCCTTTTCGAACTTATGCTAAATGCGAGTTTAATCAAGCATTGGATTAAACTTGCACTTGCCGCATTTCTGATGACCATTACATTAAAATGGGTCCTGTAAAGACGTTTAACGTGTGGGAATCGTTTTTGTTTGCAAAATACGCACTGCTAAGTAAAATGTGGTGCTCAATACATCTATCATAATTCATATTTTGTTTATTCCCTTCGATTGGAAGAAATATAGGTTTGCCATTTACATAAATATATTTAATGCAAGCCGAGTTGGAGGACAAATTAAAGATTCCACTAAAATACTTTGGTCGAAATTGTGTTAAAAAGGGTCGTTTAGTCCAACATCTTGATGTACTTTGATTTGATATGTCGATGAACTATGTAAGTCGGTAGTTTTATACATACATGCTAACAGCGGAAAACGGAGCACTTAAAGGATGAATGCTCCATTATTGTAACAAGAAGCTGTAATTACCTACTTAGATTCGTCTGGGTTAACTCCACCTTACTTCGGCCCCTTGAAAATTCTGTGAATTGAAAATCGGTCCATTTTCATGCGAAGTTTTCCGAACAACTCAACACCGGTCATAGATTAGAAGACGAAACAAACTGGATGAAAATAGCCCTTAGGAGGAACATGTAATTTAATATGCAGTATCACAAGTTCTAAGATTGTTTAGGCGAAATTCAGCCGACGATTTCATACTCACAATTAATACCTCCGGCCAAAATCGTTTCGAACCAAGAAGTGTAATCCGAGAAGAATAATTAAATAAATGACCCGAGCTTAATTGCAGCTACATGTCGAGTAGTCAATCTCGGGTCCAGTAAATAATTAAATACGAAAAAAAGGTCAAGCATTTCCCCGAAAATTGTTCACACAGAAGTTCCCCTTTCCACCACTTTGATAAATATGGCGCTCGGGTATTTACGACGACGGGCTGCGTTATTAGGGCTCCGGCAGACTTGGCAATGATGCGATTGCATGCGCCGCAGGACAACGAACCCAGGCCGCAGGGGCGGGCGCGGCGGGGGCGACGCAGATCCCGGCCTCGCTCGCATCGCCGGAGAATGTAAACAGAACGCCGCCGCAGCGGTCGTGTACTAGAACTAGATTTCGTGCAGCGGCGGCACCCGGGAACAGCGTGTTTTTGTTGCTGTTCCTGTTGTACCAGCGGCGGGTCCGACGGCAAACAGCGAGCAGACAAACAAACAAACAAACAACCGGCGACCGCGGCACATCGCACTGGGGTGTAATTTGTGCTGCAAACACGCCCGGTGCCAAGGCGGCCGCGGGATTCGAGTCGCTGGTCCCGGAATCAGTCGGGCAAGCGGACGGGACGCATAATCGCCTGCCAGTCGGCTCTTCCCGGACGTCGATCAAAAAATTCCCAAATTCCATTACGGTGGCGGTTGCGCTGAACCTGGAAGGGCACTGAAAACTCGCGGAATGTGAGCCTCCCTTGACCAGCCCAAAATCGGCCAAAATCGGCGGACATTTTTCCTTTTTATTTTTGTCACAAAAAAGGGAACATTCAAATATTGGCATCCTCCGATCCGAGCGACAACTAAACACTGCGCGAATTCGTGGCGACGGGTGGAGCTGCATCGGGGGCGGAGTGCGCGAAGGATACTAGGGCTGCGGTTCCCCCCAGGACATTTTTTATTTTTATTTTGTTTTTTACCAATCTTTGTGTGGGTTCGACACTTGTAGCACAGGTGCTGTGATAATTCGTTTAATTAAGACATTCCGCGCTGTTCCTTCACTTGCATGTGAGAAGGGTAATTTTTGATTTAGGTTTATGAGAGAAATTATAATCAAGTTACCATTTCCAGTACTAGCTCTAAAAAATATTGATTTACCATTGAAAGTAATGGAAGTGGTAATTCATGCCATTACCAAATAATGGGAAACATTACCCGGAATTACTCGATACTATACCTAGCGATTACTTGTAGTATCTTTCGTCATTACTCAGAATTACGTGGCATTCCCCGGTAGTATTCTGGTTCAATATAAGGTAATTTAGTATATCCAGAGAACGATACCACTTATGCATTATTTTAAAAGAAAGATTTTTTATCTGTTACCTCCACACGATAATAATTTAGATTGTAGTTTGAAGAAAATCCAACCGAGGGTTTATTTTTTTCCGGAAAAAATAACAAGCCAGTTTATTTTTATGAGTCAAAAATAACAAATTTTGAAATTTATATTTTATATCTAGTGGCAATTTATCAAGTTAAAATTCAACCAAAGTAAAACCTTCCTTAAAGGCAAATCAAGAGTTCGTCAAATTTTATAGACTTCCAATTTAAATTGTTACAAAGACGTCACAAATAATATTAACAATTCTATTGTATTTTTAAAGAATCGAAGAGTGCAGAAGAAATAATAAATTGAACTCCATTTGAAGTATAGGAATTTGAATCGTTTTAACTTTATAACTCCAGATTGCAAAAATAAAATCCATTGAGGCTTTTTACTTATTGCTAGATAAGAAGACTGCTTCAAAACTTTTTTTTTTTTGACTCACAAATATAAAAAATCAAGCTGGCCAGAACTTTCTTAGTATGTTTTGCTTCAAATTCAAATCTTCCTTTTTTTTAACAAAAAGTTAAATATTTAAAAACCTTAACAAAAACCAAAAGAGGGGTATAATGTTTTGATGTATTTCCTCCAGCTTTTATACTTTATAGCTGCGAATTGGGCATATTTATGGTTGTCGATTTTAGCTTAACCTAGAAATTTAAACATATACATATGTATGTACATATATGTTTCTTATAATTTAATGAAACGATCAATTACGCTGATTTTGTGAATAATTCACGAGTTCTGTATCTTCGTCGTTTAGAAATCATTAAAACTCAAGTATTATATCACCTGCCCCCATCAAAGGAAATGTGAGAATTATTAAATTTAATAATAGATTAGCGTGAGTAATGCCGTGTGCGAACTAGCCAAACCAATTTCGGGCTCAAAATCGCTTTTCGTCAACAGTAGAATCCGAAGAATCCAAATACATTGTAGGTACCTACTTTTGTTTTTCAATTTTCATACCTTGGACTCTGTACATAAATGCTTACAACACGAACATAAGCGTACCCAAATCCTTTATGCATGAGTTCTCGAAGTTTAGTATTAGAAACTTCTGTGTAGGCGTAAAAAGGAAAAAAGGGTGCTTTACCGCAATTTGCATATATGTATATGTATGTGTTATGCTTACACTTTTCGAATCAGACTTTTTGTAATTCCTTCGGGACTGCAATATTAAATGATTTAATATTCGAGAAACATTAAAATGTTGGGTGCATGTATTCCACTAAGGTTTTTATTTAATGGTGTCTATGAGCAAGAGCACCCTGAAATTAATCATAGTAAATCAAAAATGCAAAATTCGACAGTATTCAGGATTGCTCAAGTTTTCGCTTTTTCTATAGAGCACCCCAGAAAATGGGTGCGCACAAGTACACTATGTTTATACCTTTCAGCACTTCCTTGCGTTCATGATCCAAGCATAAATCCGATTGTTTTCATAGTTTTTCTTTTGAAATTCATCTTGTAAAATATTTGATGAGAGTCTTATTAAAATTTATGGGACGACTCCAGTGTGTACATATTTCCAATTCTTCCGTTTCCGCCTAACTATGCAATAAAACTTCCAAGAATTGCAGAGGAAAAATAAATTACCTCTAGCTGGAAGTGCAGGAATATATTGCGGAGAACAAGTCATCCATTTAATAAATTTAAGGCCAGAATCTTAATGATCTACGACGTCTCGTCCGAGAACAAGTTTCCATTCCACAGCCCCGAACTGATCCCGCCTGTTGAGGGAATATTCCCCGGGCGCTAGGCTCGGGAACTCGGCATGCATCCCGTGCGGGATAATTTAAAATGCATTACAATTTCCGGAGCCAGTCGGGAACTTCCTCTACGTGAGAACTGGGAGTAGCCGCGGCCAGATAGTGGGGCGCTCACATGCCCCCTGCACTTGCCGCGAAATCGCAATCAAATCAGACGCCGTCCATCTCTCCTCTTATCAGATAAATCAGAAATTATGTCACTTGGCTCAATCGCGAGATTGCATAAGTTGTTAGCAGCACAAAAAGCGGGAACCGGGAGACGCGGTGACACTGGCAACAAGCGTCCCAGCCAATTAGCCACAAAAACGAGGGTGAACTAGCGTTCCTCGGAGCGTGACCAAGGAACAGGTAATGAATAATGTCTTCGCGGGTTCCTTACCCTCGCCGCGGCTCATCTCTTATCAGCGGCGGGGGGCGGGGCCGGGGACGGGGGCGCCCCAGGGCAGAGGCAACGGCCCCGGCCGGCGGCGGCCCCACGCATTTCCGGTTGCGTTGTCTCTTTTCGTCATCAATATTCATGGGGCCATTCGCCGAGTGCATAAACACACCGAGTTCACTCCACTGGCGCGCGGGGGTTCCGTTGGCGGCCGCAAACAGTGCACTTCACTTCGCGGAGGAGCTCCTCCTGCCGCTGGTGCTCCTGAGTATTTGTGGTAATTGGGGCCCCATGCACTGTTTTCGCCGGCCCGGGAGGCCAGGGAACGGATATGGGACCCTGGCCTGGGTGGGGCGCGGAGCCCCACATCTCCCGGACCAGTGGAGCTGGAAGCCAGTGAGGTCCCCGCTTTGGTCGGTTCGGTTCGGCTGGAGTCGAGTCGAGGACGGGCCGCGGGGGCGCGCGGCTGATGCACCTGATCGGGTGGATGCGCTGCGCCGGCACTGGCCATTCGTGCAACACACGGAGGCATAAATTATGCATGAAAATGTTTTATTACTTCACAGATGCGACGTGCCTTGTTTATGTTATATCACCGCGACGGACCGCGCCGCGCGCTCCCATGATTCACTCCGCCGCCTCGCTCCCGGGAGTCTCGCGCACTCCGTCACTTATCGATCGATCAGTCAAGCGCAGCGGCCACTTTTTGCATCGCCATTGATCGCCTCTGCCGCGACGCTTTGTTTCGAGTTACGCGGCACAAATAAACAAAAGACAATTGCGATAAGGCGACCGCGGCGGATTAATTAATTAAAAAATAATTGTGGAACTCATTCCATTTGTTGTACTTTCCCGCACGATAACGCACCAGGAGTGGGTGATGCTAATACGCGCCTATATATTTTTGTTTATTTGCCTTCCAGAGAAGCCTTTCGCTTTAAACCTCCTGGGAATGGGAACTAATTTTTCTATTAATGAATTGGGGAAATAACAATAACAATAAACACCTATTCAAACCCGTACGCATGATTCCACTTTTAAATTTGATTCTTTTAAATGAGCCGTTTATTTTGAAAGCGGTTTAATTCTATTGTACAAAAAAAATTAGCTAGTTATTTAAATAATTACATTTTTACGTTATCTTTACAGTTTGCAGCAAATTGTACAAAATTTGTGTAAAATCATTAAGAAATTTTTATAACAAATACTAGTTGATTAATAAAATTACAAATCATTTATTTTGAAAACGCAAACCCTTAAATATCTCAATTTTAACTTAAATGGAATTAGGCCACTTTCAAAATAAACGGCTCAAATTAGATCTGAAACATGTAATTCGATGTTTGATAGTCGTATACAATAGAAGATTGAGAACGATATCGTTAGCTTGATAATAAAATTTAGCTTAAGGTAAGATGACACTCGCTTTATCAATTTTCTTATCGAGGAATAATTTGAATTTTGTAAACTGTCACGCATAATTTTTGATTTTTGCTGGATCAGGGTCCAATTCAGTTACAGCATGATTCTAACTTTAACTTTAAGTGTAGTATGACCTTGATAGAATTTATACATACATATGTATATATTTAATAAAGTACAAATGAACAATTACTTTATATATTATCGAAGATGTAATACCCCATCAGTTAATGTGCAGTCAATAAAACAAAATACGTTTTTAATCAACAACGAACGTCTAAGTCTAATATTGAAGCGAGTACACGACACTAGTGTGTTATTTGGACTGAGCACGACATTTTTGTGAGTTTACTTATATTTAAAGGCTTATTTAGTTTATTGTAACTTAATTTATAGCAATAACTAGTAAATATAAAGCAAACAAAATTAATGAGTAGAAATTATGTGTGAGATTTGCAGCTGCTTGTTTAAACAACTTTAAATTATAATACAAAATCTAAGTTGTATTTTAAACTAAACATATTTAGTAAATTGCTCATATTATTCCTTAATCATTATAAAGAAACTTATTTCTCGCCATAAAAAGAAAATGGATCGGATTGAGAGGACAGCTATCATCTTATTTACGTCATAGTTTTATGTCGTTCTAATATAGCCTGGAAATATTTAAAATATAGTTTTAAAAAAATTGTTTGGTATGCACTGAAAAGGCTTAACATCTAAAGTCAAATCGTTCGATTTAAAAAAAAATTAATATTTGGACTTAATCCAAATACGTAAAGTGAAAAAAAAGGATTAAATGAAAGAATTGGCTGTAACTTAATATTTTGGTTGGTGATATGTATGTAGAGATTACAAACTACTGCAGTTTCTTTAATCATCTTTTATTATCGGGTAGAACGTAACGTTATCTCAAACTGATCTGACTCGTATCAAATCTCAATGATAAACGAGCCCGGGAAACATTGGGTCAGGACAATTCCGCAGCCCTCCTTCTCCTTGCCCTGCGCCTAGCGCTCTCATGTGTTGCACACAAACAGCATAAAGGGCGTATAAATCCGGGACAGAAACAGGAGGTCGAAGTGCTCCTTTGGGATTTCAAGTTTTGTGAATATAATCAAACGTATCTTGACACTATTCGTTTTTTTTTCTGCGAGAGAGTACAACACACAAATGCACTTACATAACTGGGGAATAGGGCGAAAAGTAAATCAATACGAAGACAGAGATCGTCCTTCCATGGGTCGATCCTCTAGGAATCCAATAGGAATCGACCCTTCCTCCTGGTTCTATTTTTGAGGGGAAGCACTTTTAGGCTGACGTCCGTCCCTGCGGATTCGACTAGTCTAGTGCTGTTGCTGCAGGGTTTCCGTGTGCATCATGCCCAACAAAATTTTGTTGTATTTCCGTGCGCGTTCATGTAAAGTGTTTATGCTGAGCATTAATCTGCTTGGCCTAGGGAGTCGTTGAGTATAACCTGAAATTTGCTGTGGTGGTAAAATAAATTGCCGGATGGACGGGGAAGATTTTCTACCTGTCAAAAAAGGATGAAAATTGAGGGTAGAGACAGCTGGCCTCCTCTTGTTACTTTCGTCCGCCTGTATTTTGATCAGGGATTTTTCGTGGTGGTCGCCATTTTTCTTTCTTGATCGAGTTCGCTGTTGCGCTGAAGTCATCAGTTGTTTTACAATTTCTGTTAGTTTTAAGGTGAATTTTTGTTTTAAAAACATTTTGAACATGTGGCAAGTGACTAACGTTGTGTTTCTTATGATTTTCTCTTTGCAGTGGTGTCGCTACGCTGAGTTGCACGGACTCCAGCACCCACTCGAGCGATGCATCGGACCCAGGCTCCCCGTACAGCCCGGTTTCATTAGGAGAAGATGTCCATCCGCCGACAAAAGCGAACATGCCCCCGCAGAATGTTCTGGCGACGCAACCCCACCAGCAGCCCCAGCAGAACCAGCAACAGAAGTCAACACAGCATCAGTGGCCATGGAACGCGATCAGCAACACCCTGAGCAACACGACGAACGCCACCGCTAACAATAACAACAACATCAGCAGCAACAATAACAACAATTTCAGCGCGAGCAACAAGAACAGTGTGAACAGTGTTGCCAGTAGTAATAAGCACAAACGGTTAACGATAAACTCAAGTGATAATAGCGGAACTGCCAAGAAGGCGCGAACAAGCTGCGTGGATATCAAAAATCAACCGGTCGTGCCTTCTGCCGTTAAAAGACTGAAAGCGGCCCCAGCGGACGAGTCGCAAACAAAAATCACGGGTTATTTTAAATCACAAATGAAACCGCTAAGCGCCCTTAAGAAGGACTTTACCAATTTAGTAGCACGTTCCACCGACATTCAGCCGTCAAGCGGACTGGATAAATATTTTAACATCCTGGCAAAAGTTAAGGATGATAAAGAGCACAAAACGAAAAGCCTGGAGGTTGATGTTCGAACATTAACAACAATGCCGCCATCGTTGAAGAAGATCGAACGAAAAACGGCTAAAGTGGCACAAATTGCTCCCATATCACGAAAATCTGCCGGATTACAGATAGCGAAATCACCAAAGAAGCATGTGGCGATTGCGCCTCGGACGAGTGAGTCAAAGAAGTCGGCGGCGACTGTTTCGGGAACGATGCGAAAAACTGTGGCGAATGGTCAAGTTGACCAATCGAAAATATCTCAGCCGACAGTTCTGCTTACTGCCATTAGAATACCCCAGACAGGAGGACAGCAGTCCTCGGCGCAGCAGTCCCATCAGTCGTCAAAAACGGGCTCTTCCTCAGCGAAGGTCGGGTCAGTTTTCCAAATCCCCGTCATGCCAAATTTAGTGCAAATTCCGAACCTTTTGGCGACCGCAAACGGGACGAATTTGGTTATGAATAATGGACAGCTCGCACGGGTAGGGAACGGTGCCCAATATTTCCTTAATGGAACTGTGATTAAACTCCAACAAATTGCACCGGGCAGTGGTCATGGAGTGAGTAGCAACAACGGCGTACTAACGATGGAATCTGGAATATCTGGGAATATCTTAGTTAAGCCGCCTACCATCGCACAAGCAGTGCCTTTAACGACACCATCAAATACGAAATCGACACTTCCAATATCGCAGCAGACGCCAATCGTTACCCAAACTGGGGTTACCGGAAATGGGTGCGGACCCGGAATAGCCGGGCAAACGTTTACAAATAGCCAGAGAATTTCAGCACAACCAGTATTTATGGCGACAACGACAGGCCTGTTATTGAACGCTACCCTTCCAGCTGTGATCGCGACGACATCTAAAATCGCAGGCAGCCTCCCCCCGCAGGCGATGCCCGCTTTGCAGCCCATTCAATCCGCTGCCGCGCAAAGCTCAAACATTTTGCCTAGTTTAAGTACAATCCTCCAAACGCACCATCACTCCGCGGCGACGTCGCAGAGCAGCATGGTCCAGCCGCAAGCTCAGTTTATCGTTAGCCAGGCGGACGCGGTTCTCCCCAACATTCCCCAGACGACCTTGTCGACATCCACTGCCAAGTCGGGACCCTGCTCCGCCCTGCTCGCGGCCACGTCGATAGCGGCCAGCATCAGCTCGCCGGTTCCTCCCCTAGTGACGTTGGCGAGCACCCACGAGACTGTTTTGACCTCTGTCACATCAGCGCGGAATAAGCAGTCGAATTTGTTCGCTGACGACAAGAAACAGATCGAAAATTGTACTGTTAGTAAGGCTCTTAAGTATGAGACTAAAATCCTGCCCGACTCCGAAATTAAGCAGGAGAAATCGCAGTTGTCGAAGCCAACCGACATCGACTCGTTGTTCGACAAGCTGAAGAACGAACCGCCATATCTTCCGATCGAAAAGGTTAAGGAGGAGCCAATTATTAAGCAGGAGCTAAAGCCTCACGTCTTCAAGGAGGAATTGAAACCATGTCTTCCGTCTCCGAAAAGCTTTGTGCTGGAACAAATTAAACAAAAGACGCCACCAGATGTGTTCACCGATGAAAGTATAAAAACGGAAACTTCTTCAAGCAATAGCGTCGATACGCGATCGTCGCCAATAGATGATCTTAAGTCGACAAGCATCGATACGGAAATCGAGGAAACGACCCTTCCAAAGTGTGCTATAAGCCCGATTTTATCACAACCAAAGACTATACGTTTTCCCGCTTTATCCGGAGAGACCGCGTACAGGTTCGGTCCAAAGGGAACTAAGCGACACGACGGTGTCTGCTGCTGGGATAATTGCAACGAAAAGCACGATACTAGCTCAAAGTTGCTGGATCATCTACAGACGCATCATGTCAATACTCAGTCTGGACCCTTCGCCTGCCTCTGGTCAGGGTGCAAAGTGCACGGCAGGGAGTCCTGCTCCAGACGATGGCTGGAGCGACATGTCCTCTCCCACGGGGGCACGAAGCCATTCAAGTGCATTGTGGATGGTTGTGGACTAAGATTTGGGTCACAGGTAAATGGATTTTTCGCAAACTGTCAATTCATTGTTTAATAACATTTTTCGTTTGTCAGCTGGCGCTACAGAAACATGTGAATGGACATTTCAATGCAACCGAACAGAAGGACAATCCAAGCAAGAGAGCATCTGATCCACCAGTCCCGAAGCTACTGAGGAAAAATGGGAAGAAACTGCGCTATCGACGCCAACCATTCTCAGGTAACGGTCGTTTTCGTTTTTACTTGGCTTTTAAACTATTGAAAACGTAAGTGGTATAGAGTCGAAGTGAACGATTCCACTGAATAACAAGGATAACTCATAATATAGGTACTTTTGTTTCAATATAAATAAGTAATATAATAAATAATCCAGGCAGTCAACTCGCAAATAACAACTACAGCCTTGGTCAAAAGTATTAGATACATGGAAATCCTATCATACAGAAATCTAAAAATTTTAGGATTTTCCAACCAGATGTTTTATTGTCCGGCGACAGGGTTTATTACCTCAATTACCATTTATGATTGCTGGTAACATATTGGCAAACAAAATAAATGTTTCTAAGAATTATTATATTGTGCTGAACACTTTTGGCCAAGGCTTAACATCTAAAAGAAATGCTTGCTCTTGTAATCCTTCATTACAAAATTTCTATGGAAAACCCACACCACACATAATGAGAAAAAGAATACCTTTTCTAAGAAAGTTCTTGTAAAGATGAACTACCAAGATTTTTCTTTTTAAGTATTCTGTTTCGTTCTCTTTATGAAAAGAATCAATAAGATTAGAATAACCCCAGTTTCCAATTTAACAATTCTATTTTAAAAAACATGTATTCGGAGATTCTTGAAGCTTTTATAAAAAATGTATGGCGCGTGTAATGTTTAATTTTCATTCCAATTTTTATACATATATTATACTAATATTTTACTTTCATGGCTTACGAAATCAAGTTTTCGTAAAAATTGCTGATAGAATTTTAATTAAAATTTTCACAAAAAATTATTTAGACATAATTTCAAATTCACTCCGTTTGTGCGTGAAAGCACACAGAGCAATTATTTTGAGCAGTTACCAAGCAGCAAAAATTTATAGTAGCAATTACATAGATACCATAATGAACTATAGAAAATTATATAATTTAATTTTTTTCGCGTGATGAAGGGGAACATCGCTGAATTTGAAAATATCATATTTTATCTAAAATGCAGAAGTTTCATGCCATTTCGTAATTAAATTTTTCACACACTAATTAAATTTAAAAATTTGTCGAATTAGGTTTTTGTTTTAAGGAAAAAAAATTAAAAAACTAAGGTGGTTTAAGTCGACCTTCCTTCAGGGAATTAAGTAAATAATATTTATTAAAAACAAAATATGAACATGAATTCTATGAATTCTATTATAGATTAATTAAACCTTATGTATACTAAATTTGTAGAATATATAACAATTTATTTTTACATATTTTACACACCAGATAATTCGAGGAGCTAACTAACCGTTTACATATTTATTATACGTGATGATTTTCTGGTAAACATCTGTTACGATATATGTATCCGAGAGATGATACTCCTTTTGTTAAACGTGGTATATGAGTAAGAAAAATATGACAGTAAAATTATTTTATAAATATCCACAGCTACACCATTGTGAGATTGTCGTTTCATAAAATTTCGCGTGTTTTTAGAAGGCACCTGTTAACACATTCTGTGTAACAAAAAAAAGAAAGAGTGACGATTGTTTTCACTATTTTAATTTTTAATGGCATACCATATACACGTGGGTGACATAATAACGAATGCAAACTTTACGTTTATATTTTTTTTTTTTTTTTTTTTTTAGAGAATTTAGCATTATTTATAACAAAACCGTGTAATCCAAAAGCTTCCTGTATTTTCCGAATACATATTTTAAATATTTATGCGCTTATTTATGTTATTAAGGACAAAAGTGTTCATGATTAAATATGTAGTAATAGTAATCGAAAATTTCATCGTTATCCTTGTTATCAGTATGAAAAATTCACTTCACTTATACGTTATTTGTTGATTAGAAGAAATTCTTAAATGCCCTCGATAGTACTTGGGACATTCTGAGAGTTGTGATAATGAAATCCTTGGTCTTTTTAAGTTTAAATTTTTTTTACACAGAATGCACTTCGAAATTTTCTACTCTACTACCATTTAATAGCCAAAAATGCTAATGATATATATTTTGTAATCATTTTAATTTCTTTTTAGTTCATAAGTAACCTAAACAATTATAAACCAACTATATTTTTTAAAATAGAGAAGGGAAATTTTTATACTGGGATATCTTTTGATAGCTTTGATTTGTTTGCGTGATATTTCTAATGGCCTTTGAATTTGAATTCTGAATCATATCTTTTACCGGAGTCGCCGAGTAAATATCTTTGTGTTTTACGCAAATAAAGACCCATTAGAATTTATGCACAGGCCTTTAAACAAGGCACAATAATTTAATAATGTTAAAATAAAATAAATCGAACATCGTTCTAAGACTGCCAAAAACAAATATTCCAATTTCAGTACCACCAGTACGATAATTAAATATTGCTTAAATATGGCACTCTGATTTTATCTCTTTTAACCATATTTAATGGCCATTTATCGATTATTATTATTGTACTTGTGTCATTTTTTTAAGATGGTGGAACAGAATATTTTAAGCAAGTGTACCATACCATAATAAAAAACAGATTTCTACGTTTTTGGAGTTATATCAGTCTTTGAGCGGGGGTGCGATATATTGATTTTCGAGTCATATCTGTATCAAACCAATTTCCCCTAGTTCTCAAGTGTAGGGGAGTGAACCCTTAGATATTGCGAATATTAGAAGATAAAACAACTTAACAACTCAAGAGACCGCTCATCTCTAGGCAACATATTACAACACATCTTTGTCAAACGTATCACAAATCGAGCAGAAATCAAAGTAAATATCCCCTTTTGGGATGTAAGTCCTGTTAATCTAATTTGTGATAACCAACGTATATACATATATAATACATATGTGTACAGTATACAATACACAATATAAATAATTTGTGTGGGGGTAGATACATTTTTGAAATTTTGAAATACTGTGATAAGTACAATTTTCATATACTCTTACATTAAAAAAATAATTTGCTGTACATTGAGCGATAAAAAAATGATTGCAGCAGATGCAAATTCTTTCAGACCGTATGGTAAACGTTTTGTTTATGGATTTCTTTTATATCAAAACTTTTTGGATGTCTCAAGTATACGGGGCCAGGAAATGAAAATTCGATTTGAAATTGTCATTAATTCTGGTGTGCGCTATTACGTACGACTGAAGTATTGCATTTTCTCATGGATAATACAATTTTCGGAATAGCCAATTCTTCATAGTAAACACTCTCTCAACTCCAGCATACATATACAATAATTATATCATAAAATTTTATCAATCAGAAACATTAATGTATACTTTCGACGAATATTTAGTTTTTGGTACCTTTAATCGAGCGTGCAAACTTCATTGGCACAAAACAAAAAATTAAATTGAGTAAGAACGAAATAATTAAAAATGCTTAAATGTTTTCGACAAATTTTTTCTGAAAGTGCTTCGATATTTCTTGAATTAGCGTCTTTCGTGCCAATAATGAAACTTTCTATATGACAAAATTATTCTTGTAAATTTTAATAATTAGTTATTGTTTATTTATATGTTTTTATTTACTAAAGATGTACAAATATGCGACGGTTTATATTCTTTCTTGTAATTCCTCTACAAACAATGATATAAAATGCACACAAAACAAAAAAACATTTTAACTTTTGTTAATCTTAAGTAATTTACTTGACAATGAACTTGAATATGATCGGAGGAACACTAACCTGTTTGGGCATGCTTAAAAAAGTGATGTGAAGGAACAATTCACCACATACCGAAAATATTCACATGCGAATATTAGAATAGGATTTTTCAAATGTTATTCATTTTTCATGTGAAAGAACATTTAATGAGGTACGTTTGAACAAGTAGGAAGCAAAATAGGGGGAAAAAGCGTATATTTTCTGAAACCCAGTGAAACATTTTTATTCATTTCACGTGAATCTCGGAATAGACGCATTTACTATATGAAGTGGAAGTTAGGTGAACCCAACAATCAAAGTTACTGGCTCAGCAACTGATACAATAACTGTCGTCCGAGATAATACCAGTTAAATTTTGAAAGATCTAAAGTTGGTACTAACTAAAACACCTAAGTCAATAGCCAAAACCGTTTCAGACAAAAATCAGTTTTTTGTCGTAGAACGCAATTCTACAACATAAAGTGGAAGCTTTCATTTTCAAATGTTAAATAATCAAAATCTACATCATCCAAATTTTGATAGAGGCACATTGTGCTTCACTGGAGATGTTGGAAATTGAGGACCTCCTCCTCGCAGTCCTTCAAAGCCATCTCACCAAAGTGATTTTCGCTTAATTTAAGTTCCACAGAGATGACCGCATTATCCCACTCGATTTAGATTAATAGAAGACCGCATATCACTTTGATCTAATACCCCATTTAAGGCGCGGGTTACATTTAGTGAATAAGGTATCCTTCAGATGGGCGAATCCTGTGTTTAGATTCAATGGTCCTTGTGATAGCTCTTGTATAAATGTGCATTTTGCATTTAATGTGAAATTCGCTTAAAGCCATTAAATTCTTGCCATTTCCTAATATCTGAGGGGAGCAGTATTGTGCGAGATAATAGTATGCGAAGAGGTATTTATTTATCAATATTAGTCTCCTTTAACATTTTCTTCATCTGATTTTATACTTCTTAAAGTTTCTCAAAAAAATGTTATCGATCTTTGCAAAATATGCCGATTGCCTAGTTGGACTGCATTTTTATCCTTCGAGCCATTATTATTATTAGATAAAATGCAATTGCACTCATGTAAGCTGCATTAAATTCTTTTTTCTACTGTGATAAGTACCACAAAACAAAAGCATGTATGCAAGCGACCGAACCCGATAGACCTCGAGTTTTTAAAGACCTTCGCACTTCCGATATTTTCGGAAATTTCCCTCAGTCTATTCATATTCACTGAAACACAATTATTTATTATTATATTACTTTCTTAGCCGAATTATTCATTTCTACAAGATGAAATACTTGTAACACTCCTTTATTTCAACAAATTTTGTCACTTACAAATTTCATTATTCGCAATGGTTACAGCACTAATTGAATTTATTATAAACAGCCCACGCATCCCTTGCCTCGTGTTCATAAATTTAATATGTTCATGATTTCTTATCGGCAAGGGATTTTTGAGCCCTAGCACCTTCAAAAACTATGCAGTTATTCAATTCGCTAAAATATTTTCCAATTTGTTGTTTCAACACAACAATAAAATCTAAAATCATAAACACACCATGAATTAAAGCAATTACTCCTTTTGAAGTCTATTTCAGCCTCAACTATAGTCTATGTTTATATATATGGAAACATCTTACATTATTTGAAAACAGCACAGTGAAATTTATTTAACGCCTTTGCTTCCAATATTGGATATACTTTCTTCAGAGTCAGAAATAACTATTGTTAAAAACACATTTTACCTTAAGAGGCTGACGTAAAATAACTTGCACAAAATATTTAGAAAATTCTCACTATAAATCGTAGTCTACAAAAAACAATTGGTTATAAGTGTTTTCCCAATGATCTTTAGTCCTAGATGAGATTTCTTTAGATTGTCCAAAGTCTTACGCTCTTGCAATTAATAAGGACACTATAACATAACTAATAATTCCTATTAAATAACCCAACAACTTGCTCCTTTGAGCCACGATAAATAATTTATTTATTATGTTCAGATTTTTAGTTATGAAGAAGGAGTTTAGATTTGATATACATACACATGAATGAATTATATTGTTAAAATACAAAATCAATTATTTTTTATATTGATTCCAAAGTAGTTGTACCAGTTATAGTCATTCTATAAATTTCTGCAAAACTCTCAATTGCTTATTGTCATTAGCTGTTGCAATTTCTAAATAAATCATGAATGTAGTCGAATAATAATTTTTAAGTACATCTAAAGTTAAGTTTTTTTTTAAAGGTGTTTTTGAAGATATCATGAATTATTTTATTTTGTTTAAAATCAAAATAAACAAGTACCGGAAAGTATTTATAATATTCAAACATTTTGATAAAAAAATTATTAAAGAAAATTATAAGCATTAAAAAATATTTCTTTCTATACATACACTTATACAAAATTTGTTTTTTTTTTAATATGATATATTTGTGTTATGTAGTTGTTGTAGCTGAATCTTCCAAAATGAAGAACTCACATTTTATTTTAATCTTACCAACATTTCAAATTTATTATTATTTTGTTATTTGCATCAAAACGTTTTCAGGAATCTACATAATGGGGCAAAGAACTAAATAAATTAATTGTACTATTTTGTTTTGATAAGCCCTTGAATTCTAGGATAAGAATATAGGTACATGTTCTATTGCTATTTTTTGTTATATACATAGGTACGTAGTAATATTTAAATAATTCATGTTCATCCGAGTATAATGACTTTTTTGAGCAGAAAAGGGGTGGCAAAAAATAAACTTTACAACTTTATTTTGAAATTATTCTCAAAACAAATAAACATCAGATACATAATATATTTTGATAAACATTTTATTTCAACCTTGCAGTTACGTATGGAACATGACGTCAGCGAAATGATCTGTTTACATCACATGTTCATATACACTTAGTTACTAAATAACTAATTTGCTGAGAAAGTGAATTGTTTCCCTCGAAAGTCGGACTCAATTTCTTAGTGTTGTTTTCGCAATGGATGACCAATTTTCGTACAATTCCAAATTCATTTAAATTTTCCACGTCTTCACTGATGAACTGTGACAACAAATAAAAATCCCGGTAAATCAACGTGGCAATTTAAGGGAGGAATCGTTTTTTAACGTAGGAAAAAATCCACATAAACATTTTCTTTAGGTTTAACCTTAAAGTGATAAAACCGATATTTAAATCTTATGTTTTATTAATTAATTTAATACTTGTGCGAATTTTAATGAAAGACAAAACGACTCATCCCTTAAGTATGTTGTAAAGGTAATTTTTAGCCGCCTTATAAAAATCTATTTATAATTGGTAATATCCTTTTCGAAAGCGTAAAGGCTCCCAATACACTTTTCAATCAACTAAAAATTGTTTATTCTTTCCCAAAAATCGGTTCTCACCAGAGAAAATTCTTCTAACCGTCTTGTTATTTTCCAACGAAACAAAATTCATTCGAAAATGAAATTTCTATATTTCAATATTTACAAATTCGAATTGTAAATTTAGGGATATAAATTTTATAACAGATTGTAAAATATTCATGCAAAAATGTACAAAGTATAAAATAAAATTACGACAAGACGTGTTTCATAACGCAACTAATTAAATAAAACATGATTTGTTTTTAAAAAAAAACCATTTCTAGATTTAAAATTATACTCTACATGCTAAAAATATAGTTATTTATAGAATGACTGGTAGAATGCAAATATAATAGGCAAAATTAAGAAAATGTTCGTTAGATATTTTAATTAATAGTGTCAAGTTATTTAGCGTCAGCCCGTTTCTAGCTTTGTAATGTGTAATTTACGTACCCTAGGACAAATAGTATGGTTAACGAATTTAAATTGATATCCTTTTTAGAAATAATACCTTGGTTATCCTTGTTTTTGTTAAATTTTTGCAAATACATCTGAGTTCACAATGTGGGGTATTCTAATAACACGTTGTGGTAATCATGATTTATCTTTAAAATTCCTTAAATCACTTACTACCATCTGTATTTTCAATAGGTTAACCATAAAATATACAGTTTTTATTGCATATTGCATTGAGTGTGTCTGCCAGGAAATTTACAACTTTTATTTTAAAGAAAGTTCGGTCTAGTGCATGTAAAGCTCTGGTTGCGATATAATCTAACGTGTAACATCTACGGATTTTTTAATAGGAGTTAAAAGATAGAACCTCATCGCGTGTTTATGGTTGAATAGCATTTTCTATCATTCTATCGTCGAATATCAAATTGGGCATTGGGGTACTTAAAAAATTTATCAATCACAAAAAGGTGAGACTCGTCTATTTTACAACTAATGGCTATTAAGAAATCCGCAGAGGTTATGTTTTAGAAAATATCACCCAGTGTCTTCTCGGCATATAGTTCGTACGTAATTTAAAATTCAAATTAAGAAATGTTACTTGGTTAATAGGTACTCTTCACAATCTGTAGCAAATATGAGTTTCATCTTGTATAATTAATTGCAGTACTGTATAAATATGTTGATTTCTTTCTGATTGTCGTTTTACACCTGCTTTTTTAAACAGAAAGGCCTTTTTTTAATTGCCTTATGTGTGTATAAACAAAAGTATTTTATGGATACATGACATTCTCCCATTTAAAATTAACATTAACTATTTTCGGACATTCTGCAGTATAATTAGTCTGAGTAACAAGGAAACCATCTGAGACGTCCTCGTCTAGTTTTGTTCATCTTTTAATATATATATTATTCTCAGTCTAAAGTTAAGGAACTCGTATTTAATTATTTTAGTGGATAAACGGTTTCTAAAAGGTGAAATCAGCCCTTAAAGTTCATATCCTTTGAGATTCACACTACTGTGACAGACATTTTGGAATGAGTTCAACCGCACAATATTCGTCGTGCTGAGTAATGAAAAATATATTTAATTTCATACTAAAGGATTAACCTTCTATCCGTTTAACGTGAAGTCAAATCTAGTTCTCGTTATTTACTTTCGTTATTTTGCAACAGATCCCATTCTCCAATAAAACCTTTACATATAGTAAATTCGAATTCTGTTCTATAAGGGCACTAATTTTGGGAGGTGATTTCACTCCTTAGAACTGTTTATATTTCAAAAATTAAAAAAAAGGGTGTGTCCTAATTTTTGACGAGAGTTACTTATTATAAAAATTCAAAACTTAAACGAGACACCTTCAGCGGTTTAAATGAAAGCTAAAATACTGCAGACATGTTGCTCACTTAGCTTGCGAGACTCTGTAAATTTCATGAAATGAAACAAAATTTTCTGCTTTTCTTCATTTTTAATACTTGTTTTCTGCGTTAAATCAAAATAAATTTTACTGTAAAGAAGTTATCGTAAATATCAAGAAGAAAAAGAACTGTCACAAATGAATATATGTACTCGTCACTGCTATAAAAAATAATAAAGCAAAAAATAAATAAATACGAACAATCACCAGATCGAGATTTGCAGTGAGGATACTTTTCAGGTTAAAATTTCAATTTACCAAAGAAGTGTCAAAGGATGCAGAGATTGATGTTTTTACAAAGTTTTCTAATAGATGTTAATTTTCTTCTAGCTCGCATGTTCGACTTCTTCGATTCTGGCGTAATGGAAGGACTCCAGCATCGTCTCATGGTGACAGGTTCCTTAGCAAATGGTCCTAAAGGATCAGTTACATTCCGAGGACGTGTAATGGCTCGACGTTGTACATCCGAAGGAGTACCCGAGGTTTTTATAAATTGGAGTCCAAGCGAAGTGTAAGTATTTCTGTTCTGTTCGAAAGTCCTTTGCCCTTAACTCAGACAATAGGTATCATGGTAAGAGCAATTAAAATTATATTTTTATTCTCGAGAATCATTCGCACGAGAATTTTATTTTTATTTATTTTTTCATTCTTGAATTATATTTTTTCATTCTCGAGAATTGTATATTTCATTCGGGAACAACAATGTTATATTTTAAAAAATTTAAAAACTATAAATTAAATTCATTCGCGATAAATATCAATTAAGAATCATTCAGATATAAAATTTAACATTTTTTTTTCTTATTTGCATTTCAATAAAATTCGATACCTAACGTAGGTATAGTAAAAATTCATACTTATCATCTCTCGTTTTAAATTGCATATTTGAACATAAATTGTTTTGGTTTGAAATATATTCAGCTCCTGGAATTAATATATTAAATGTCGAAGCTATTATTTTTGATTTTGATTTGTGAATTATTTGTTTTATCTTTCGAGGACATACACATTTTTATAAAGCACGTTCTTCAGATACTCGAACAAACGTCGCACAACGTTCCAAATTTTTAGAAAACGGGCCAAATTTCGAATATAGTTGAAACTAATTATACTTGCAAAGGTTTTTAGTATATGTGATTTCAAACTTTTTATTAAAACTATAAAATTCAAACTGCTTTAATATGGCGAGCGAAGGATATTTAATCTAAACTGGTTTTTCTAGAAAGGGATGGTGTAGAAAGGTTTCGCAGACTGTTATTTCAATTCTGATGACTGAAATTTTATTACATTTGAATTAAAATTTTCATAAGAATTAATAGGGACCCTGTTTTATTCGCCATTTTAAATTCCAAAGTTTAAATAATATTTTTGAAATCAGCATGCTCTAAAACCGTTTTTCTTATTTTTTATTTTTGGCCAGCCTTTTAGCGATTTGGAACACTATGCGTCGAAATCATTATCCTAAGGGAGCAACCTGGTTAAGAAGATCAAAAATAGGTGATTCTTAAGAATTGTTTTGTTAATAATATCAATTCGAATATTTTTAAATCCTTCACTTATTTGTGTACATGTTTTAAAAATATAAAAATGAGTTTTTGGATTTTAATTGAGGTAGTATACTATCGGTAATTGTAAAACTTTTCATTTTTTAGTGAAATAAAAACCTGACGCATTCCTATCGTTTTTCATGGTGTTTGTAAGTAAATTAATTTGATAAAATTTACAGAGATATTTTTTTGAAAAATATCATTTGTTGAAAATAATAGCGATTTTCAATGAATACATATTTTGTTATAATAGTTTATCCCTAACCAATACCCAATACTTATAATTTGATAAAAAAATTTGGGGCGAAATTTGTTGGTTTTATTGCTTTATGTTTTTTGTCCCAGCGATTCGAAAAAAATATTTAAAAAAAATGTTTATCAAAATCTTTACAATATTAAATAGTCTTTGATAATATGTATTATGGATTAGGGAAACAAAACCAAATTCTTGACTTTCTAAATCAGTTACTCCCTTTAACATGCGACATACATTTTTCTATGTCTAGAACTTTATCATCTAGATTTTGGTAGCTCAAAGCTCCAGAAGGATTTGTTCCCTATAAGGCGAACTTTTTTACTTCTATTTGTTTTTCGAGTGGCAACACTGCGCCATATTCTACGGATTATTTTAACCATTCAAATGCTTCAATGCTAGCAACGGTTCACTATATGACAGTATCTTCAAGTAACTCCTAAAGGCTCACAGCATACTTATGACAGTGACTGAAGGATCATATTGTTTACCGATTTCGCCAGCTTCATATCTCTTCCGGCCATTATTACAAAAATACTGGGATCTATCTGGAGACCCTTTACTGGAAGCACTGGATATATGTAGTCAGCACAGTGCGCATCCTTCTGGAAATCATACAAATGTTCAAATTCGAATAATATTCCCTAATTTTACATTTGCGAAAGTTTCCATCTGAATAGATGTGCTCCAAATCATCTAATCGGCCACGACAAAATTCGACAGCGAGAACAACACTGGATCAACTAGACTCATCCCATCTTCAAAAATCGAGTTTCGAGAGGATCCCTTATATCGCGGCTTAACTCCGGCCGGTATGACAATCAATCAAAATAAATTCTGTCTTTGAGAATATCTTTTTGAAATGCAAAATTTCATAGGTAAATGGAAACCAGCTTAAATTAATATCTTATGTATAATATAAACATTTTCCCAAATGTTACGTATATGAAAATGTTACAAAAGATAATACTCCATTTTAAAGAAATGGTAATAAGATTTAATTAAATTTATTTGTCAGCATAATCCACATCGCGGTCCGATAAAATGTTCTTAAATTGTTTACGTTGATCAAATTTCATACTACATTTAAAAACAATTTAAGAACATCTGATTGCAGAAAGAGCAGAACGATCAGGCCGAACTCCGATTTCCACTTTTCGAAAGAATGATTCTTTTGCATTCATGATAAATTCGCAAATGAAATTTCGTTCTTCTTCCGAGCCATGTAACACTCCTTCTCAGAGAGAATAAAAAAAATAAAATTCTCGTTCGTTAAATTTCACTCGCGTAATTGCATAAAATTTTCCGAATAATAAAAATATGACGGAATGAAATTTTTTTGCATTCATGAGTGATATTTTGCGTACTCTGGTTGGTACAAAATAAAACGAAATCGTTATAGTCTTAGAGCTGGTGAACGTTTTATTACTAGTGTTTTATACCGGTTGAAACATTCTTGAAAAGTGTTATACCTACTTGAAAGTGGTATAAACAAATCTGGCTGGGGAACCCCAGATCGGAGTTTAATGTTTTATAACACGTTCCGTGGCGTGTGTACCGAAAATGGTACACAAATAAAAGTTGTCTCTTGTCAAATGCATTTTCACATGTAACTGTCTTACGAAAACTTTTTGGAAAATTTCGGTACGGAATGTGTTTATACATATATTTCATGTTGTGAGAGCTGCTAGGTCGGCTCGATTCTTGACAAATTCTATTTTTATAAACTTTGGGACTAAGTTTTGGAAAAATTACAAGCGGTACAAAACATTTTAAATTTTTAAATGAATGCAAAATTGAAAATTGAAAGTTTTAAATTTGGTATTTTGTATTTTGGAAATTGTAAACGGCTAAAGATTTGCCCCAACCAAGACGCCTGTTATTTTTCACTTCTTAAATATTTATATGTACTTTACTGGTTTCTTTTATCTATTTTTAATGCAACATTGAAAAAGCGCAGTCAACTCAGGCATCCAACCCAAAATTCTGGAGATGATTCAGGACAAACTCATCCGAAATACGATGATAAACAAATCAACGCTAAAAGGCAAATCAACTATAACAGCCGCACACAATATATAAAGCCTAATAGACGATACGCTGGAATGTAACTGGCTTTTACAGTCTTGCAAGGCATTGAAAAAACAGCAGCTCTTGGCAGAGGAATTGAATTCTCGACATTCGCCTCGATTAAAACTTTGCTAAGCTGTCAGAAAATCAAGGCATGATAATTGGATAGTCTACAAAAATGAAATATTTTCAAGTCCCATTTGAATCCAATAGAAGAGAAATTAAGGCGATTAAAACTTAAGAAAATCTGGTCATATAATGCAATGGACATTCTGAGCAGTTGTATGGTAACCGAGGCCAAAATGGATTAGGCAACATCTGTACTAAATAAAGTTGACGGATGAAATCACTTGTTTAGAAATTACAGGTCCTATGATAATAAGCCTCATCCTAAAATTACAACCGCTAGCATCATAAGAGTAATTGAATGTATTCAGAATGTTAAAAAAATTCAATTTTAATGAATTCTTCAAGAGAAAAATCCAAATTCGTCAAGGATAAAAGCACAAATGCATGGATTATATTTCAGCAGTTGGAGAAACAGTTCTAACTAACTTTAGAAAGAGTTGAAATCATTTTTCAATTTAACGCATATATTAACAGACATTTAAGCTGTATTGAAGGCATTTTCATGGAACTATCTTATAGTATATTAAAATAATTCTCAAAGTATAACAGAGTTACTCGGCCTAGGTGCCAAGTCGAAAAGCAGTAGACGGTGACAACAAGTCAAAGGAATAAATTCACTACTGATTGGACCAGATCAATTCCTTGCTTTTGGAATCTCGTCTTCCATAGACTAGAATGTAAAGTTCTCACATCGGAAAAGTATATCTGACTTAAGACAACCTTAAAGGGTTCATAATTCATAATCAGAAAATTAATAAGCTTCTCTTCAGTAAAGTAAGCTACGATTGAGGTCATAACTGCCACTGCCATTCAAAACTCAATCTGAGAAAGGCTTGCAGTTGATGATATTTGTCATTTATGACCAAAGAGGAAAAAAGAGCGTAGCATAAATAAAAATACTCTGCTCCTGCCCCCAATCGTCAAAGGCTGAATAAAACAACATTTTTTGATGATAACGGCATGAGCGGCGGTTTGTCCAATTCGAAATTTCGTTTCATATTCAAATATAATTTTTTCTTAAATTTATAATTCAAGAATATATATTATTATTTTATGCACCAATCATAATTCAGATTTTAATTCAATTTTATTCCTTTCAGTATTTCTGACGAATGGGTTCCCGAAACAAAAGCCACTCTAACGAAAACTGTAGCAATCCATTCTTTACGTATCCAGGAGAGAGTCGCCCTGCAGGGACGACTAAGAAATGCTAATCTGTATAGTGATATAAGTACAATGTTCAATCAAACCAGTAGTATTACGGCGTCAAAAAGCAATCTACTGCGGACGAGCGATCGGAAGCAGTCGCGCAAGCCACCCAAGAGGATACAGCCTTCGTGACCCTCAGCGGATGTTAATATTAATTAAGTATATAGTCCTTAAGTACCCACAAATTTAATAATAAAAACTTATAAAAAAAAAAGAGAAAAACAACAGAAAACACAAAAAACAAGCAAACACTGGGTAACTCTGTGCCCCCTGCGATTGAGGAGCCACGAGGCCAAATGCAAAGCTAGTTATCGTCTGCTGTAAATTTCTGACTATGTTTTATCTCCAGGATATGTGAATAGTAAATTTTTTAGGCGCAATTACTACTTTTTAGTTATTTTCGATTTAATTATAAGTTTTAGTCCTCTTTGAGTTGCGTCTTGTGTTGTGTGAATCGACGGACTGTGTAAGCTTAAGCGAAATCTCTCGCATTAGTCGAGTGCGAAATTATCTCGTGGAGCGACAAAAGATTTAAATGCAAAATAATATTTCATTGCCATTATTATTATTTTCTCCTGGCGTAGGCCGAAAAGACGCCGTATTTAGGAAAATATACTTAGTTTAGACCTCTTCATTTACATTTTGTGGATGATTTATTGTACATATATGTCGAAATTGCGATTGTGCTTTCCTTGCTTTGGATCCATGTTGGTATTTTTATTATTAATATTTTCAAGAAGATTTCATCTTATCTTCCATTAAACGAACAACTTGTTTTGGGATAGAACACTTCTTATCTGTTAGGATTTTAAAAACAAAATTATAGGCGTTAATACAATAAAATGTTAAAGAAATGCATTTTACGTTTACCAACATAGTCGTTGTGAATCCCTAGTAAAATTTGTGGATTAGGAGCAGGCATTACTTCGCTAGTCTTCCCAAATTTTACTGAGAATTTTAAGTTCCTGCTCATTTCACTTTTGGTGCAATAGAATTGGAGGTACTGCCGGTTAAAGTCATTTTTTGTTTATTTATTTCGTAAAATAAATATATGGCATTTATGTGAAGTAAATGTCTGCATATGTGCTTTAATAATTTTTGCCACCTCACTATAATATTTAGGAATTTTACAACTCAGAGAGCCCATGAATGACTTTTTGTACTTTTTTTTTTTTTTTTACCTTTTTCGATAAATATAAATGTTTAAGAACGAATCACTTGTTTTAGTTTCACATTCTGATTATTTAAGAATTAAGGGGAAGTATTTTACCTTACTAGTAATTTACTGATTGGTCATCTTGTAGATCTCAAAAATTTTAAATATCAGGTACTTTCCATTTAATTAGAAAATTTATGAATTGAACTTTCCATTACGAATTTACATTATAATAATACTTTTAGTGGCAAAGATATTAACAAACTATGTTATTCAAATAAAGCTTAATTTTAATTGGTAAGTGTGGTAATGTAATTAGAAATGGAAAATGCATAGCGTCGCTAATTCAAGACATAATTGGTTTATAAATTAGTGGACAATAAAAGTTTTTTTTCTTTTTGGAATATTTAGCAATATATGGTAAGATTATCTAAACAAAACAAAAATGTTATGCAATTATCAAAATATCGAGCAATCATATCAAAATAATTCGTTTTTCGATCAGTTCAATTTATCTGAAAAATAAATAAGTTTGTATAAACTGAGGAAAGCCATGTCATTTCGAAAAAAAAATTCTATTAAGTTTAACCTTCAACGAATGGCTCATAGAGTTATTCTCGAAATTATTAGGGGATCTATAAGACTTTGAATTAGTAAATGTTTATTAAAAAACGTGCGAAATTAATTGAAATCCGAAACTCTTAAGGTCCCAAATAAATAATTTTCATGGAACGTCCTAAAAGTCGAGACAACCTTCTCTCTCCATATTGCTGCGGGTATTGTAAATGTTCAAATTCAAAACACGCAACAATTTTCCGCTGAAATCCCTTTTATATGAATTTCACGATTTATTACGAAGAAAGGAAGTAGAAGCAGCTTTATATTAAAATTGGTCTATTTCGATGAAACTCTACGAAACCCTCTAGAAATCAAATTCTACGTTCGGATTTTAAATCGGTAAGTTGTTTTTAGTCGAAACCGTAAAAATAGAACCTTTTTGTATCCATGTTTACCCCTTAAGTATTTTGTTTTTTGATTATGTGCACTTGTGTGTTTAAATATTTTAGGCGATGACGAGTTACTTACGACAAAATAATGATTTGTATATTTCTTTCTTTAAAAAGTTTTTTTTTCTCCAAGACGAGTATACTCGACATTAAAAAATACGGTATTTTCACGACGAAATTACTCGACATAAACACTTAAGGGGTCAATGAGACCTTTGCATTAGAGAATGAGATGGCGACTTGAGGAAACTGAACAACATAAAATTAATATTGCTATGTAGATTGAGATCGAACGGATCGTCGTATATCTAAATTATTTTTCAATAGGCATTAAAATAGGCGGGAACTTATTTTTTATTTTTGTTAATAATAACAATAGGTAGGTACATACATGTATATTCAATTGCTAAAAGTTTAATTATAATATTCATTTTTCCGCTTGAAAAAGAACGTGACATTTTTTATTCTCGATATTAGAGTCACACTATCAAAAATTTCATTGAAAGCTTCTGGAATTGACGCAAAACCAAAAACAGAAGAACAGAAGGTGAAAAGTTTTGAAATAATTGATAAATAAAATGAAAATTATACTGGATTTTAAATAACTCAAAGTTTATCGTAAAGAATAATGAAATGAGAATGAATTTCCTCAACAAAGGTCTAGGACAAAATGTTTTTCAGTTGGCTTTATTTTTAGATATCTCTTCCAACCACGTTAAGTCTATCGTGTTTATAAGTGCTATTGTTTGCATTAACATAAACGCAAAATTTATTTATTTTGATATTATTGCTTAAGTACTCATATCATAATAATATATATTGGCATTTAAAAGTACCTCCAAATCAACAATCGTAAAAGCATTTCTTGGACAAGTATTCCTTTTGTAAAAATTAAAGAAGAATTCGAAATTTAGCGGCAAACGATAGAAAAAGTAAGCAATTAATACACGCTCACAAGAGACGATAAGAAGTGCCGATGAACTTAAAACCAACTTAATTCGATGATATCTAGATAAATTTTGATAGGTAACGAATTTCGGGATATGCAACCCAACATTTGTCAAAAACTTTTAAAATCTGTGATTTATTTTTTCAGCAGCGCATAAAAGTGATACGGTAAAAGAATCAATTCGGATTTTAAATAGCGTTTGAATAGGCGGCAATAGAGTACAAAACGTGTGGACTTAAAATAACCGGTGAAAAAGTTATTGAGATATTAATAGCTATAAAAAATAAGTATATTTTAGAAGTACACTTTCAATAGTCGTAATGCAAAGTAAGGAAAATGTAAAGATGACACTAAGACGTTTTTTACTGTAGGGAGGGAATATGGCGATAGCGCGGATATCAACAACAGCACTAAACCTAGTAAGCAAACAAAAAAGCTTTAAGAATACGTGAGTTAAAAAAGATAAATAATATGCAAACGTTTTATGCTACGGATAGTTGCATACTTTTCGAAAACATGGCTGTGAACAATGTAACTCTAAATGACAGATATAAATTCACTAGCGAAATAAAACGGCTACTTTTTCATACTGGATGTTATATTGTTATTTATTTTACATAATTTGATGAACTGCCGACGTGAAGTATGTTAACTCGCCAAACTTGAGCCATAATCAAGCCGAAAATGTTAAACTGGTAAAAACGAACAAAATTTTCCGGACCTTTCATGAGCTAGAAATACCAATTTCGCAACGAAAATAAATGCTCTGGCCTTTCTGTTGAGGTTTAATTTGAAATTTCCGCCGCTGTAATTGATGCTATTTTTTTCTGGTATTATATATATTTTTCAAATCGCGATTTGTTTGAGAATATAGTGCTTTAGAATAACGCGGTCTTGGTTATAGTGTTCTTTATTTACTAACCGTGACACTTCTCATATACATCCTTTGGGCATTTTACATACCATACGTACCAATTTTGTTCTATTAAATCACATTTTGGCAATATAAAATTCAGGTTTTCACAATTATACCTTTTACTTAAAAATCTGGATTATCGTGTTATAAACAAACATATAGAAGATAGATGTTCGTCCAAACAAATTAAATTATTACTTCCAAAGTTTTGCGACATTTTGCACAATTCTTACGAAAAAGTAAATAACAAAAGTTGTGTTTACACAATATAAAAAGAAATCTTGGCTATATGACCAGATGACTAAATTTTTTATGTTTTCACACTATTAAATAAGTTATTCTATTGCACTACATTTTTAATGCCAACCTTTCGGAAGCGTTTAAAGAGCTTCGTAAAATATTTAGGAATAACATAGTGGATAAAAAAATTTAGGGAAAAGCTTATGCCTTGTTTAATTTAATAAAAATAACAAAACCAAAAATCAAATGAGCACCTTTCGCAATAAATTCATTAATAGTACTACAATCATTCGAATAGTCGGTAAACAAATTAAAGCATTTATACAGTGTAATTTGTGTTTCGCTCCGTTTTTTGACGAACAAAATTTATATCTTTATTTTATTCTTAATCTAAATTGTACACTTTCAGTTCTTTTATGATTGTAATTGAACCAAAATGATTTCATTTTAAGTAAACTTATTGTTTCTTTCACATTGATCTCATTCTTCTCTCGTTGAGAGAAATTAAAGTAGAAATATAGCGAAGAACAAAACAAAAAGAAAGAAAATAACGTGTAACATAGTTCTCAGAAGCAATTTAACAAGAGAATGTATAAAATAATATCGGAATTTAGGAATTAGGTATAAATTATAAACTAAATAGATCGATCATGAAAATGAAAACACAATCGAATAAGTAATGTTTCGAAATATACAGAGCAGGAGAACAAAGAGAAAAAAAACATATATAAAGAGATATGACTAAAATTAGCTACTTAGTAATCACAGCAGCGCAAACAATAATTGTTAATTAAATGTAAATTTGTATCAAAATTGAATAGAGAAAGAAAAGTGGATTTTATATTGTAAAAAAGAGGACACTTCATAAAAATCAGGTCTATGATGACAACAACAAAATATAGGAAAAAAAAGATATTTGGAGAAATTTTCTATGATCATAGCGAAAAGGGTAAAGAAAAAACAAAAACTATACATACAAGGAAATAAGCATGAAAAAAGGAAAAAAAAATCTATTGCAATTTGAGATTTTATATTTTTACAAAACGGCAAAAACCAGAACAATAGTTATAATCGACAATTGTAATTAAAATAATAAGCTAATGGACGAACACCATTTTATCGTAACAAAAAACGTAATTTAAAAAATAAAAAGGAACCAATAGTCTTTTCGATTATACAATTTTTTTAAATCGTAGAAATTAATAAGGATTGTATTTCGTTTTTTGTTCTTCAATTTGGTCTTTTAATCCAAAAAAATACGAATTTGCTTATGTTTATTTGTTGTAAGTTATCGAAGAAATGTACTCGGATGATTTTTATTGTTCCTTTCGAATTAATTCAAAAATAATTGTTCTATGTTAGTCTAACTCTCTACATGTACAGTTTGAGCATTTTTAATATTCAGTAGGCATTACTTATGGATCATATAAAGATTAAAGTAGGTTTTTTGAAATTGCTGCATAGTATACACGCACAAAACATTAACTTATGAAGGTCTACGTCCAGTTAACTCCATGGACCCAGCAAACATTTAGATGAAATATTTTCAGAACGAAATACTATATTACCCTCAACTAGAAATGCAGGTGTAAAGGCTGAAATGATTAACGAAGGCGAAGAAGAGACTTTTTCGTTTACGGAATATTTTATTACCCAGGTGATAAGAAAGCTTAATCTTATGTTTGATTACAGATCCCCCGTTTCATAATTATTAAAACACTTGAATTTAATTTTGCCTTCCATCACTTTTCTGCTCCCGTTCCAAAAATTTGCTTGATTTCGTTGCCCATCTGTATGGCTATGTTTCGCAATATGTAGAAATCTTATAAATTTACCTGAAACATTACTGGATAACGCCTAGTATCACAATTTAAATCTTTTAAACACCATAAATATTTAAAAGTCTATTAGTTTCGTTTTAAATTACAATTACATTAAACTCCCAATTTTAATGTTTACACAAGAAAGTGTAATCAATTTAAAAGATCGCAAACTCAGAGTTTTTTGCAGTATTTCTATTATCTGAAACGTTAATATATAATATAGTGATGTATGCATCATTTTTGAAAATTGTATATATAATCCCACTTTTTTAGCATAACATTTTTAAGAAATTCTAAACTTAAATCAACATGTTGGTAGTCCTCACACGATTTATTCAAAGAAAGGACTTATACCACCCAATTTTATTAATACAATTGGAATATGAATACCATGAAATTATATTGTTTTACAATTCACAACAAAAAAATCGGACCGTTTCATTTGATTGAATCTTATCAATATTGGGATATTATTAGGAATAAAGAAGATTCGGTAGATTACGAATTCGTAAACGAAAATGCTCAATTAGCTCTCATTTTCTAGAAATATATTTGACAAAACCAAAAATCTGTATCTCCAACATTTATAAAAATTATACGAAAATTCTTGTAACCGTGGCTCAAAAAACGAATTTACTACTTGGCTTACTTCCACACTTGTAGTATTCTTCCTTTCACAATATAACTAAACTCTCAAGAGTTTCTCAAAGTGTTAGTTATCCTGTTGGTTTTCAACGCAGATTTAAAAATTGCATATTGTTTGCTTTATTATATCGTTTTGAATATCTTTACTACAACACCCATAAATTTATTGAAACCGCAAATTTTTCGTAATGAGATTATCACAATAAAGTATGCGTAAGATGTTTTACTAATCCTACAATAAACTTTTTATGTTCTATATATAATTAATACTTTAATGCCACACCATCTTAAGAAAGTGCATTTAAAAAATTTTTAATTTTTTAAACAATTGCTCAGCTGTGCATAAAGAGACTAAAACGAAAATCGGGATTAAGCAAAAAACACTTTTCGAACTAATTTTAAATGAAAACAAAATGGAAAAATATATCACTGCCAAAAAATGACTGAAAAGAGCGCTGAAAATTTGCTTTGACGACTAAGAAACGATGTTTAAAGTAAAATAGTAGGAAAATATAACGTTAAATTAAATAAGGAAAAATGCATTAAAATAGTTAATAATTTTTAGAATTAAAATATACGTCGATGGTAAATTAAAAAAAACAAAATCTTCCTAACTCTAATTTTTTGAGCGTTACTTAGTTCCGCTAATATCTGGTTAAATTAATTGTTTTTTCGTAATTGAATCACTACCATATAAAGTACTCATTGCATTGTGTTTTGATCATAGTTTCAAAAATAACGCAAAGAATTTATTTTCGAAAATCGACCTCAAAACAACCGGAGGTAGTGCGCTATTTATGAATCTATTTTAAATTTTTATCATTCATATTTTGTAAATCTTCTAGGCGAATCAAAACAAATTGCAAAGGAATCTTGTAAAATAGAATTTTAAGACTTACCGTTACAATTTGTAGAGTTCTAAAATATTCATTAAAAAACAATGTCGTGCTTTAAATGTAATAATTTCTATGAATTCAATTCTGTCCTCTGTAGAAACGTGCGAGTAAATTAGTAATCGTAATTCTGTCACCTCTCCAAAACGATCTTCGGATCAATCGTTTAAGCAAAATTTAATTTTGCCTTGTATATATGATTAATCCGCTTTTTAATAATTCTTTCAGTGTATTCAGAGACAGGGATCTCGATCTTTAATTCTTTTCGGTTTAATGTCTTAAACTCGTAGATGTTTAGCTGAATGTACTTGAATAATTCACAACTCTGATAGCATATATATTTTTAAAAAAACGGCTAGTTTTTAAAACATGTAAACAATAGATTATGCATTTTTTTGTTTATAAAAGGTAGTATGTGCAAGAAATATGCAGCACAGGGGTTGGTGGAGGGTAATTTTTGTATATTTATCCATTCTCATCGACAATAGCAATAATATATTAAATTTCAAAAAGTAATGTCGATGATAAAGACATTCCTACTTAAGGGGAAGGTGGGTCGCAAATTGTCGTCTAATACGGCTAGCGCAACAAATAGCGATTTAGTGAAGTTTTCGATTTCACCAATCATTGCAGCAATATGAAATAAATTTATGATAAAATTAAACTATACCTTAAGCAACTTTCTTCAGTCTCTCCAAATTCGAAGTCAATTCCACACTATATTAAACTAGATTAGGTTTGGTGTCAGAGTTTCTGTGGCCTGACGGTCAAGTAGGTCCACGGTGTTTCCCCGATTTAATACTCCCCAAAATTTGTCAGTAAATAATAACTCAAATCTGTCTACTATGCACTGTGTCCAGCAATATGTGATATGTCATAAATTCATAATGGGAGTTGTGAATTAATCTAAGCGCGAAATGTGCGAAATAAGCCCTCCCGATTTTTGAGGCCCAAAACCGTTTGCCTGCGCTTAAAGGTAATCACATCAATTCTCACATTTTCTGAATAGTAAAAAACATCGGACAATATTAAAAATGTTTACCTATATTGCCGAACTGTGCATAGAGAAAAATTATAACAACACTTCAGAGTAGACAAGAAATTCGCTATTAATGGCTATGTTCAAATTTGTTTATTAAATCCGCTTTTTCAGCTAGCCTAGAGACCAGCTATAAAAAAAACTTGTCTATAAAGATACTATTGCTAATACAAAATTTTAAGGCTCTTATTTTTATGCATCCAACATAACAAAGAGACAACGCATTGATCAATATTATTATCAGTGTATTTTCTTGGCTTGAACAAAAAGAAATAAATAATTCGAAAAGCCGTTTATGATTTTCAAGGAAAGTACAACTCAAAAAATTGTAATCCCACACATGCACAGAAATATTTATGAATCACGATTTTTGTTAATTATGTTAAAGTGCGTTTGTGCCGTACGTTTTATAACAATTTTAGGGTTCTACCACTTTATGTAAAGAAGGATTTTCGTTTTCGAATTCTTAATCAACGAACAAATATTTACTTTAAAATCGCCAATAATTTGAAAATTTCCTGTATTTTTGTTTAATCGCCACTTTTATCTACACCTTTCCCTTAGTACTTTTTAGTCCTTAGAGTGATTCTAGTACATTCAGACAAACCTACAAATTACTCAACATTTGTGTGAATGCTGCAAATGCTGCCCATTTTTATTTTTAAAATGTTGCCATTGGCTAGAGTTCAGCCAAAAATGTTATATCAAAATTGTGTAAGTGTAAATGAGATGAAAAAAACAAAAAAAAACCTTAAAAGACTTCGAAATTTGTTCATTTTGCAAAAACGCTGATATTTAAAGTTTAATTGTGATTACAGACTGATTTATCCCCAGAACTCTAAGAAAGTAGAGGATTTTTTAGGTTTAAATACCCCCTAAATTGGCATAAGTCTTTCAACATTTCTTGTGTTTTTTTTCTTTCCTATATTCGCCATTTGTACTAATTTGCTTGTAAACAAAATCGCATTTTAGATTTATTAATAATTTTTTTTTATTGACATTCTTTCGGTTGAGCTGTAGAAACAAGTAGAAAGGACACTTTGTTACTTTTCACAATGAAATGTTCGTATAATAGCAAACTTTATCCGGAAAAATAGTCATTGAAACTTCTTTTGTTGATTATTTATTTAAAATAACTATATTGCAATTATTAGTAAATGTTTTTTAAGTAAATACGAGACTCGATCATTTCTGTTTGTCACCAAAGTAGTAGCACTAACCGGGCATTCGAGTTCCGAAGATGAGATATGTAAATGAATCGAATATTTCAGCGTTAACAACAAAGCAAAATATTGAAATTTCATTATTTTAAGATAATTGAAATTTTCGAAAAAAAGACTACCTCATGAATGTAATTTATGTTTTTCATAAAAACACGAGAAAATTAAATGCAACCGTAACTGATTAAGAACACTATTAAAAGTTAAATAAGCAGCAATCGAATAGATTTTAATTTCTACAGCGTGTAATGTGCGTGGAATGTTATGATGTAAATTAATCGCGGAAACAAAAAAGAATAAAAAAAATATATATATACTTTGAAGAAAAAGAAGACGAAGAACAAACGGAGCAGATTGAGTTGAATAGGCAATTTTCACGTTTATTTCTTCCGTAAGTATCTTCTTTTATAACCACTTATCTACGTTAGACTTACAGCTTTTTTTAAGTATATATTATTGCATTAGTGTTACATTAAATTCTCATGACTTTATTTGGATGTCCACCGATTTTTATAAACATATAAATACACATATAACAACCGTAAACTTGTTAAAGTGTAGTAAGGAATAATTGTACATTAATTTATGTCATTAAGATTTATTTTGAAAATAAAAACGTTTTAATGGAAAGTACTGCTTATATATATGAAATCCTGTATTAGTACATAATATATTCGAAATATACCACAGACATTATTTCCACGGCCTTTTAACTCAATCCCCTTGTGTTTCCTTTTAAAACTAATTTCATCTGTTACAGAGAAAGCATAAGAAAACACAATTATGGATATGTAGATAAAATTGTCTATAATGATTGATTTCTCATTTTTGGGTTTTATATGTGTACTATAATTTAATATATACGAATACTCAATAAAACTGTAAATATGTAAATCTTAAATTAGTAAATGCTGTCAACAAATTTGAACTGCTAAAACTTAAAAGATTCTTCGGTCTCTCAATACTAAATTCAATTTTTGAGTCAATCTTTGCCCAATGATATCAAAAATCACATATTTTAAATTTAACACTATTAGAAATATGGTAAACAAACCTCTCTAAGATTTTGATTCGTGTGATTCATGTTCACTAGAGTTGTAATTTGTAAATGTTTGCATACACTTTGGTAAATAAGGCAGCGAATAAAAATTCTGTACTTCGCCATTGGTTCCCGATAGAAAAAAATATATCGCAAAAGACAAATTTAATAACTAACTTTTCGACTGCTGTAGGTCGCGGTGGTAGTGAATACTTAAGACCTTTTTTGCTGTTTTCTATTAAATAAAATCTTTTCTAGTTTGCTTTAGACCAGTAATATTTATTTGCCTTTTGGTTTTCATATTCACATACATATTATAATATATACATTCTCCTATACATATAAAACTGATACTAAAAATCATAATTTTTTACATTAACATGGTTATTTACAAGTAATTTTCCCATTTGATTCTTCAAGTTATCATTATAATACATTGATTTTACTGATATTTGAGAAAGATTTCCTTTCACTACGATGTCACCGGTCACAGTCCATTTGCTCCCCATCTGCGTCCTTTGCCCTTAGAAGAATTTCCCTGCTCCTACGTTAACGGTATTCCTATACCACTCAGCCATAAAGTTTATCCTAATCAAAATTCATTTATAAACAAATATAACAAAATTTTTCTCAACAAAAATAGTTACCTTTTACTGACTACGTTTTGTTGAGTCACAACCTTTAACAGAATCATTCCAATGAACAGAGCTTGAAGAATTTGAATATTCAAGTTTTCTGATCTTTTAAAGGAATCAACTTGAGGAGTTTGGAATACACTTCGAGTAAAATGGTCACTAGTTGCTTGTTCCCTTCGTTCACTTTCGCGTTCCAAACCTATTCGCTCAGACTCATGTCTTTCATTTCGGGAGTCTCGCACTCTTCGTTGGTCTTCACGTTCAAGTCGTGCATCCCGTTTCTCAACCCTGTTCGCTTGTTCCCTTCGTTCACTTTCGCGTTCTAGTCCAACAAGTCGCTCAGATTCACGTCTTTCATTTCGGGAGTCTCGCACTCTTCGTTGATCTTCACGTTCAAGTCGTGCATCCCGTTTCTCAACCCTGTTCGCTTGTTCCCTTCGTTCACTTTCGTGTTCTAGTCCAACAAGTCGCTCAGATTCACGTCCTTCATTTCGGGAGTCTCGCACTCTTCGTTGGTCTTCACGTTCAAGTCGTGCATCCCGTTTCTCAACCCTGTTCGCTTGTTCCCTTCGTTCACTTTCGCGTTCTAGTCCAACAAGTCGCTCAGATTCACGTCTTTCATTTCGGGAGTCTCGCACTCTTCGTTGATCTTCACGTTCAAGTCGTGCATCCCGTTTCTCAACCCTGTTCGCTTGTTCCCTTCGTTCACTTTCGTGTTCTAGTCCAACAAGTCGCTCAGATTCACGTCTTTCATTTCGGGAGTCTCGCACTCTTCGTTGGTCTTCACGTTCAAGTCGTGCATCCCGTTTCTCAACCCTGTTCGCTTGTTCCCTTCGTTCACTTTCGCGTTCTAGTCCAACAAGTCGCTCAGATTCACGTCTTTCATTTCGGGAGTCTCGCACTCTTCGTTGGTCTTCACGTTCAAGTCGTGCATCCCGTTTCTCAACCCTGTTCGCTTGTTCCCTTCGTTCACTTTCGCGTTCTAGTCCAACAAGTCGCTCAGATTCACGTCTTTCATTTCGGGAGTCTCGCACTCTTCGTTGGTCTTCACGTTCAAGTCGTGCATCCCGTTTCTCAACCCTGTTCGCTTGTTCCCTTCGTTCACTTTCGCGTTCTAGTCCAACAAGTCGCTCAGATTCACGTCTTTCATTTCGGGAGTCTCGCACTCTTCGTTGGTCTTCACGTTCAAGTCGTGCATCCCGTTTCTCAACCCTGTTCGCTTGTTCCCTTCGTTCACTTTCGCGTTCTAGTCCAACAAGTCGCTCAGAATCACGTTTTTCATTTCGGGAGTCTCGCACTTTTCGTTGATCTTCACGTTCAAGTCGTGCATCCCGTTTCTCAACCCTGTTCGCTTGTTCCCTTCGTTCACTTTCGCGTTCTAGTCCAACAAGTCGCTCAGATTCACGTCTTTCATTTCGCGAGTCTCGCACTCTTCGTTGGTCTTCACGTTCAAGTCGTGCATCCCGTTTCTCAACTCTGTTCGCTTGTTCCCTTCGTTCACTTTCGCGTTCTAGTCCAACAAGTCGCTCCGATTCACGCCTTTCATTTCGGGAGTCTCGCACTCTTCGTTGATCTTCACGTTCAAATCGTGCATCCCGTTTCTCAACCCTGTTCGCTTGTTCCCTTCGTTCACTTTCGCGTTCTAGTCCAACAAGTCGCTCAGATTCACGTCTTTCATTTCGGGAGTCTCGCACTCTTCGTTGGTCTTCACGTTCAAGTCGTGCATCCCGTTTCTCAACTCTGTTCGCTTGTTCCCTTCGTTCACTTTCGCGTTCTAGTCCAACAAGTCGCTCAGATTCACGCCTTTCATTTCGGGAGTCTCGCACTCTTCGTTGATCTTCACGTTCAAGTCGTGCATCCCGTTTCTCAACCCTGTTCGCTTGTTCCCTTCGTTCACTTTCGCGTTCTAGTCCAACAAGTCGCTCAGATTCACGTCTTTCATTTCGGGAGTCTCGCAGTCTTCGTTGATCTTCACGTTCAAGTCGTGCATCCCGTTTCTCAACCCTGTTCGCTTGTTCCCTTCGGTCACTTTCGTGTTCTAGTCCAACAAGTCGCTCAGATTCACGCCTTTCATTTCGGGAGTCTCGCACTCTTCGTTGATCTTCACGTTCAAGTCGTGCATTCCGTTTCTCAACCCTGTTCGCTTGTTCCCTTCGTTCACTTTCGCGTTCTAGTCCAACAAGTCGCTCAGATTCACGCCTTTCATTTCGGGAGTCTCGCACTCTTCGTTGATCTTCACGTTCAAAACGTGCATCCCGTTTCTCAACCCTGTTCGCTTGTTCCCTTCGTTCACTTTCGCGTTCTAGTCCAACAAGTCGCTCAGATTCACGCCTTTCATTTCGGGAGTCTCGCACTCTTCGTTGATCTTCACGTTCAAGTCGTGCATCCCGTTTCTCAACTCTGTTCGCTTGTTCCCTTCGTTCACTTTCGCGTTCTAGTCCAACAAGTCGCTCAGATTCACGTCTTTCATTTCGGGAGTCTCGCACTCTTCGTTGATCTTCACGTTCAAGTCGTGCATTCCGTTTCTCAACCCTGTTCGCTTGTTCCCTTCGTTCACTTTCGCGTTCTAGTCCAACAAGTCGCTCAGATTCACGCCTTTCATTTCGGGAGTCTCGCACTCTTCGTTGATCTTCACGTTCAAAACGTGCATCCCGTTTCTCAACCCTGTTCGCTTGTTCCCTTCGTTCACTTTCGCGTTCTAGTCCAACAAGTCGCTCAGAATTACGTTTTTCATTTCGGGAGTCTCGCACTCTTCGTTGATCTTCACGTTCAAGTCGTGCATCCCGTTTCTCAACCCTGTTCGCTTGTTCCCTTCGTTCACTTTCGCGTTCTAGTCCAACAAGTCGCTCAGATTCACGTCTTTCATTTCGGGAGTCTCGCACTCTTCGTTGATCTTCACGTTCAAGTCGTGCATCCCGTTTCTCAACTCTGTTCGCTTGTTCCCTTCGTTCACTTTCGCGTTCTAGTCCAACAAGTCGCTCAGATTCACGCCTTTCATTTCGAGAGTCTCGCACTCTTCGTTGATCTTCACGTTCAAAACGTGCATCCCGTTTCTCAACCCTGTTCGCTTGTTCCCTTCGTTCACTTTCGCGTTCTAGTCCAACAAGTCGCTCAGATTCACGTCTTTCATTTCGGGAGTCTCGCACTCTTCGTTGATCTTCACGTTCAAGTCGTGCATCCCGTTTCTCAACTCCGTTCGCTTGTTCCCTTCGTTCACTTTCTCGTTCTTGTCCAACAAGTCGCTCAGATTCACGTCTTTCATTTCGGGAGTCTCGCACTCTTCGTTGATCTTCACGTTCAAGTCGTGCATCCCGTTTCTCAACTCTGTTCGCTTGTTCAAGTCGTGCATCCCGTTTCTCAACTCTGTTCGCTTGTTCCCTTCGTTCACTTTCTCGTTCTTGTCCAACAAGTCGCTCAGATTCACGTCTTTCATTTCGGGAGTCTCGCACTCTTCGTTGATCTTCACGTTCAAGTCGTGCATCTCGTTTCTCAACCCTGTTCGCTTGTTCCCTTCGTTCACTTTCTCGTTCTTGTCCAACAAGTCGCTCAGATTCACGTCTTTCATTTCGGGAGTCTCGCACTCTTCGTTGGTCTTCACGTTCAAGTCGTGCATCCCGTTTCTCAACTCCGTTCGCTTGTTCCCTTCGTTCACTTTCTCGTTCTTGTCCAACAAGTCGCTCAGATTCACGTCTTTCATTTCGGGAGTCTCGCACTCTTCGTTGATCTTCACGTTCAAGTCGTGCATCCCGTTTCTCAACTCTGTTCGCTTGTTCAAGTCGTGCATCCCGTTTCTCAACTCTGTTCGCTTGTTCCCTTCGTTCACTTTCTCGTTCTTGTCCAACAAGTCGCTCAGATTCACGTCTTTCATTTCGGGAGTCTCGCACTCTTCGTTGGTCTTCACGTTCAAGTCGTGCATCCCGTTTCTCAACTCCGTTCGCTTGTTCCCTTCGTTCACTTTCTCGTTCTTGTCCAACAAGTCGCTCAGATTCACGTCTTTCATTTCGGGAGTCTCGCACTCTTCGTTGATCTTCACGTTCAAGTCGTGCATCCCGTTTCTCAACTCTGTTCGCTTGTTCAAGTCGTGCATCCCGTTTCTCAACTCTGTTCGCTTGTTCCCTTCGTTCACTTTCTCGTTCTTGTCCAACAAGTCGCTCAGATTCACGTCTTTTATTTCGGGAGTCTCGCACTCTTCGTTGATCTTCACGTTCAAGTCGTGCATCTCGTTTCTCAACCCTGTTCGCTTGTTCCCTTCGTTCACTTTCTCGTTCTTGTCCAACAAGTCGCTCAGATTCACGTCTTTCATTTCGGGAGTCTCGCACTCTTCGTTGATCTTCACGTTCAAGTCGTGCATCCCGTTTCTCAACCCTGTTCGCTTGTTCCCTTCGTTCACTTTCGCGTTCTAGTCCAACAAGTCGCTCAGATTCACGTCTTTCATTTCGGGAGTCTCGCACTCTTCGTTGGTCTTCACGTTCAAGTCGTGCATCCCGTTTCTCAACCCTGTTCGCTTGTTCCCTTCGTTCACTTTCGCGTTCTAGTCCAACAAGTCGCTCAGAATTACGTTTTTCATTTCGGGAGTCTCGCACTCTTCGTTGATCTTCACGTTCAAGTCGTGCATCCCGTTTCTCAACCCTGTTCGCTTGTTCCCTTCGTTCACTTTCGCGTTCTAGTCCAACAAGTCGCTCAGATTCACGTCTTTCATTTCGCGAGTCTCGCACTCTTCGTTGGTCTTCACGTTCAAGTCGTGCATCCCGTTTCTCAACTCTGTTCGCTTGTTCCCTTCGTTCACTTTCGCGTTCTAGTCCAACAAGTCGCTCCGATTCACGCCTTTCATTTCGGGAGTCTCGCACTCTTCGTTGATCTTCACGTTCAAGTCGTGCATCCCGTTTCTCAACTCTGTTCGCTTGTTCCCTTCGTTCACTTTCGCGTTCTAGTCCAACAAGTCGCTCCGATTCACGCCTTTCATTTCGGGAGTCTCGCACTCTTCGTTGATCTTCACGTTCAAGTCGTGGATCCCGTTTCTCAACTCTGTTCGCTTGTTCCCTTCGTTCACTTTCGCGTTCTAGTCCAACAATTCGCTTAGATTCACGTCTTTCATTTCGGGAGTCTCGCACTCTTCGTTGATCTTCACGTTCAAGTCGTGCATCCCGTTTCTCAACTCTGTTCGCTTGTTCCCTTCGTTCACTTTCGCGTTCTAGTCCAACAAGTCGCTCCGATTCACGCCTTTCATTTCGGGAGTCTCGCACTCTTCGTTGATCTTCACGTTCAAGTCGTGGATCCCGTTTCTCAACTCTGTTCGCTTGTTCCCTTCGTTCACTTTCGCGTTCTAGTCCAACAATTCGCTTAGATTCACGTCTTTCATTTCGGGAGTCTCGCACTCTTCGTTGATCTTCACGTTCAAGTCGTGCATCCCGTTTCTCAACTCTGTTCGCTTGTTCCCTTCGTTCACTTTCGCGTTCTAGTCCAACAAGTCGCTCAGATTCACGTCTTTCATTTCGCGAGTCTCGCACTCTTCGTTGGTCTTCACGTTCAAGTCGTGCATCCCGTTTCTCAACTCTGTTCGCTTGTTCCCTTCGTTCACTTTCGCGTTCTAGTCCAACAAGTCGCTCCGATTCACGCCTTTCATTTCGGGAGTCTCGCACTCTTCGTTGATCTTCACGTTCAAGTCGTGCATCCCGTTTCTCAACTCTGTTCGCTTGTTCCCTTCGTTCACTTTCGCGTTCTAGTCCAACAAGTCGCTCCGATTCACGCCTTTCATTTCGGGAGTCTCGCACTCTTCGTTGATCTTCACGTTCAAGTCGTGGATCCCGTTTCTCAACTCTGTTCGCTTGTTCCCTTCGTTCACTTTCGCGTTCTAGTCCAACAATTCGCTTAGATTCACGTCTTTCATTTCGGGAGTCTCGCACTCTTCGTTGATCTTCACGTTCAAGTCGTGCATCCCGTTTCTCAACTCTGTTCGCTTGTTCCCTTCGTTCACTTTCGCGTTCTAGTCCAACAAGTCGCTCCGATTCACGCCTTTCATTTCGGGAGTCTCGCACTCTTCGTTGATCTTCACGTTCAAGTCGTGGATCCCGTTTCTCAACTCTGTTCGCTTGTTCCCTTCGTTCACTTTCGCGTTCTAGTCCAACAATTCGCTTAGATTCACGTCTTTCATTTCGGGAGTCTCGCACTCTTCGTTGATCTTCACGTTCAAGTCGTGCATCCCGTTTCTCAACTCTGTTCGCTTGTTCCCTTCGTTCACTTTCGCGTTCCTGTCCAACAAGTCGCTCAGATTCACGCCTTTCATTTCGAGAGTCTCGCACTCTTCGTTGGTCTTCACGTTCAAGTCGTGGATCCCGTTTCTCAACTCTGTTCGCTTGTTCCCTTCGTTCACTTTCGCGTTCTAGTCCAACAATTCGCTCAGATTCACGCCTTTCATTTCGGGAGTCTCGCACTCTTCGTTGCTCCTCACGTTCAAGTCGTGTATTCCTAATACCACGTTCTTCATCATTACGTTCTTGGAATACTTGTTTTTGAATATTTCCTTGATTTTGGCTTCGGATGTCAACATTTCTCCAACTATCAGATTTTCCTGTAATTTCTCTTCTAGTATTAAAAGAACCATGCAAGTCACGAAATCGTTGAGAATTTTCTTTTAAAATAACTTTCTCATAGTTTTCCCGGCTCATTTGCGCTATAGAAGCAATCCGCTTATTTTCTGTGTCCACATTTAATAGTTCGTCGTTTTTCCCACTTACGATTTCCCTGGTAATTCTTGGATTTTTTTGTATGTTATAAAAATTTCGTCGTTGTTCTGGTCGTTCATGGCATTGAACAGATTGTCGATCTAATTTATTCATTCGTCTTTCTGCCCGTGTCATTTCCCAAGTTTGCTCATTATTTACTTTGCGTTCTCGTGAAAACCCTCTTTCAACAGAAGCACGTCGTTGATCCTTATTAGCTCTGTAAAGTTTATTATTTGGATCGCACGCATTCCTCCCCCATACACTATGGGTTGGAAAACAATCCTTTGCAGTACTTTCTTTCTTTGGAAGATTTCCAGTTAAAGACACTGAACAATCCTGGCCACTTTGGTCACAACATTTCTCACTGAAAGCAACTGCCACTCCAAATGTTGCAAACACTATAATTGAGGCAACTTGCCAAAAACTTGGTATCATTTTCACACTATGTTGTTTTTTAGAAGACTTTAGACTTAGTTCAATCCAAAGATTATTTTCTGTGTCGTTCAAAATCTAGAAGATGCTGAGAGCGGACTGTGCCAACAGGAAGTCAGAGCTTCGCTTATATACGATTCCGGGACTTTGGAAGGCAATCAATTTTACTCCCACGATGCCGCTACGTCCCGATTGAATTTTCTTATCGCACATGTGCACCAATTTCATTCAATTTTTCCCCTAACAAGAACTAAATGGAAAAGGATACCCGCGGTCGCCGCATACCCTCCAACAAATAAATCATGTGCTGCTCCTAAAAGGATTCGTCTTCAGAGCTCACTAAACTCAATTTAAGGACAATTTTCAGTTTCCTCTTTTACGATACGTATGAGTGGTTTTTCATCAATGAAACTTAGAAGAGAACTCGTGGGTGCCTTATCTGCTCCTTTTTCTGCACTACTGCTCACATGTGCGCGTTTGGATTCTTCTTAGATTTGTGGGGTGCTCTTCACATGCAACGCATGTCCTTGAAAATCCCTGTGACTTCATTTAATTAATGGAACGATTTAAAAATCGAAGAGGCAGCCATGCGAGATGCTCGGATGGGCTTAAAATAGGAAAGATCCTTTGGCTTTCATTCAAGAAAAACTGCTAACAAATTTAAACATTTTGAAAATCACTTTGATTGAAATAAGATCAATATTTAAAGTACAAATCCTCTTTCAATTTAATAGATTCTTCACTATCTCACTGTTATATATATTTCTTTTACTTCTCTAATTTAATTCAACGTTTAATTGTTTAGAGGTTAAGATCAATTTTTGGTTTTCTAAATTAAACTAATATTTTATTTCTAAGTAATTCAAATTCAACTATTTATTGTTGAATAAAACTAAGATAAGCATACGCCTAAAGTGTAAATTACCACATTTTTTCTTACTAGGAAGCGAAAATACGAGTAATCACTATTTTTGTTTAAAAGTAAAACATCATCACTTTATGTGAAGCTAAAATCAATTTCAATTTCAATTTCATTTTTAGTCTATTTAAATTCAATGATAATTTACATACAAAATTTTAGTGTTCTTTTGGTTGATTTTTATTTTCCCATCGCTTGATAACGATTACGAGGAAATGTTAATTTCTCGATCGTAACGATTATTAAGTAATTTTTGAATGGTTTATATCGACCAAACAATAATTAGTTATTATAAATCATAATATGACACTGTTTTTGATTGACTTAAGCAACAATAGTTTATCATTCCGAATCGTACCACTTTTCTTTTTTTTACTTTTCCCTGAAATAAATTTTATTTCAAACAATCGAAAATTAAATTATTATTTATAAAGGATTTCGACTGCTCCTTATTATATACATAATGTATCTATTATACATTATGTTTTGAATGTAAATGGTTTGAAATATTTTTGAAAGATCATCTGTTTTACTAATTTAAACAAGCATGCTAATTATAATTAAAATTTATTCATAATACATCGTAGTTATTAATATGATAGGTAATTTCTATATCATGTTTTCTATACATTATGTATCCTCAAACAAAAGTTAAAAAAGTCAATGTAAAAATATTACAACTTGTGATTTCCACAAAAAATGGCGGGATACTGTACTTCCAGTGTAATCAAATTAGGTAGCAAGCTTATTAATGAATTTATATATTGCTTATGCCAATTCATTTTAAATAAGAACAAGCATATCCCGTCCCGTCAAAGTGCCGATTCTCGACTTTTTGTAGGTTATGGTTGACAGATATTTTGTTCAACTTTTGAGCTCTTGCGTATTGTTTTGAAAAATTCTTAAAGTTGATACAAAATGTCTATGACAATCCGAATATTCAGTATAATAAGAAAGGCAAAATTTTTAAATTCCAATGGCAGAGTGGTTTTGAATAATTTCGACAGAAGCAGATTGTTATCACCAAGGAGCGAAGGTAACACCACTTTTGAGAATGAAGAAATCTGAAAGTAAACGTTGCATATAAAACATATTTTTAGTGAATTGCTTTTCTCGATATCTGAGCTCTGCGGAGCCGGAAAAGAAATTTCATTCGATCATCAGGGACACGGAGAAGCCCGTGGGTGATGTGAATAAGCATGAGTTCCAGGCCGAAACCCGGATGCTCCTTGATATTGTGGCTCGGTCCCTCTACTCAGAAAATGAGGTCTTCGTCCGCGAGTTGATTTCCAATGCCAGCGATGCCTTGGAGAAATTTAGGTACACCGTTCTTACAGCCGAAAACGCGAGTGATTTTGAGAAGTCGGACAGACCGCTGGAAATTCATATTGCAACTGACAAGCAGCGGAGAATTTTAACTGTTCAGGTAAGACGTTAATTCGGTTTAATAAATTGCAAGTCTATGTATATAATAATAAATTATAATTACGTAACAAGTGCTTGTATTAACGCGCCTTAAAATTCCAAATGAAAATAAAAACAAATATTTCATTAAAGATCCCAGGCGCTGTACGAGTTTAGACTTTAGATGAAATTGAAGCAATAATTTTTTTTTAAAGTCATTTGACCTGAGAAAATCAAGAACATTGGTATTGAATGCCTTTTGATGTTATCTCATTCCAATAATAACAATGAATTTCAAATATTTATTAAAAATTCACACTTATCAAATAGCAAAAATGGATTGTATATTTGGATATATAGCTGAATAATACGTCATGTTAAGCAGCTTATGATAGCCTCGAAAATGAAGTGCACTGAAACAAAATTGTGAGGCACAAGTTCTTGCAATTACTGCTTGTTTTTATAAAAGTGACTATGATTAAACTAATAAATGATGACTATTATATTTATGTTACAGAAAAAGAAAAATTATTTAAAAAAACGAAAATAAACTTGTTGATAATCTGTATTGAAATATTATTTGCTAGTAAATGGTAAAGAATGGTTAATTTCATCGTTAAAAATATTTGAGGAAAGCGCAAAATATAATAAGAAACATTTAGAGAAATAGACTTTAAACTTCATACCGTAGTCCAATTTTGAGAATTAGACAAACCTTGTCATAATATTTTAAAAGATCAATTAGTATGCTAGAATATTTACTTACTGCATAATTCATAAATTTTTAACAAAATGTTTACAATTCTGTATTGTGTTAGGACACAGGCATAGGTTTGACGAAGGAAGAGCTAATAAACAATTTAGGGACCATTGCAAGCTCTGGTTCCAAACAGTTTCTTGAACAAATAAAACACAAAGGAGAAGCTGAAAAAACGTCTGCGAATATAATTGGACAATTCGGCGTTGGTTTTTATTCAGCGTTTATGGTAGCAGATAAGGTAGAAGTCTACACAAAATCGTCGAAAGCAAATTCTCCAGGCTTAAAGTGGACGTCGGACGGCTCAGGAAGTTATGAAATTCAGGAGGCTGATGGTGTAGCCCATGGAACAAAAATTGTTATTCATCTGAAAGCTGAATGCCGAGAATACGCCGACGATGAGCGTATTCGAAGTAAGTATTTGAGGCAATAGGTGGTCCAAGAAAATAATGTTTTTTCTTGTGTTTAATGCGATAGGAATAGAGAAGAACAATTTTTGTTATAACGCTTAAATATCTTATTTTTAGATGTTATTAAAAAGTACAGCAACTTTGTTGGTAGCCCCATTTTTCTCAATGGTGAGCGGGCTAACCAAATCCAGCCATTGTGGCTAATGGATCCTAAAAATGTTTCATCTGAACAACATGATGAATTTTATCGCTTCATTGGAAATACTTTCGACACTCCCAAATTTGTGCTTCATTACAAGGTAAGAACATTAAGAATTTTTATAGAATAAATTTTGTTAGGGTTTTCATATGTAGACCGATGCGCCACTAAATATTCGCGCTCTCCTATACTTCCCCGAGGGAAAACCTGGACTCTTCGAGATGTCCCGAGATTCTGATATCGGAGTTGCTCTTTACACGCGTAAGGTTTTAATACAATCTAAAACCGACAATTTGCTACCAAAGTGGTTGAGATTTGTTAAAGGTATCTTTGATGGCATATTCATATGAAATGAGAAATAAGATAAGAAATAAATTTTAGGTGTGGTCGATTCCGAGGATATTCCGTTAAACTTAAGTCGAGAATTACTTCAAAATAGCACACTGATAACAAAACTCAGAAACGTGCTAACAAATCGAGTACTTCGATTTTTGCAAGAGCGATCCACAAAGACACCAGTAGAATACGAAAAATGGTACAAAGATTATTCGCTTTTCCTTAAAGAGGGAATTGTTACATGCGACGATCACCGCCAGAAAGAGGAAATTGCAAAACTTTTACGATTTGATTCCTCTAGTTGTACAGGTGATCAAAGAATGACTCTTCCTGAATATTGCAACAAAGTTGGCCAAGATCAAAAGGAAATCTATTACTTAGCGGCTCCTAATCGAATTCTAGCGGAATCGTCGCCGTACTATGAGGGTTTGAAAAGGAGAAATGTTGAAGTTCTCTTTTGCTATGAGCCTTATGATGAATTGGTACTGATGCAGCTAAGCATGTTCTTAGGAAAAAATTTGATATCTGTAGAGAAGGAAATGAGGAGGGACAAATCTGCTGATGATATAGTAGATTTTGGTAAAGAAAAGTAATATGCATACAGTGAATGTTCACCTAATGTATTTTTCCATTTTATTTTCCAGGCGAAGATAGTCTAATGAAAACACAAATAGATGAAATAATTCCATGGATTCGAGAAAAGCTCAGCGGCAAAATAGCTAATGTAAAGGTAAGATTATTGATTTTATTAAGAGAGTTGCAAAACGTTTCTTAATTTAACGCGTGAACGTCAATGACGGCTGTTTAGTGTGAGGATCGTAAAAAGTCCTAGTTTGAAGAGTAATTTTAACACTGAAGCACCTACGTAGCTGAATGGCCTTATGTCTGAATTACGCGTTAATATTCACATGGAAAATCTTCGTAATTCAGAGAAATTATACACAAATATAAAAGCGGATATTGCTTTGGGACTCAACGTTCCCTGTTTAATTAGTTTTATTTCAATTGAAATTACGGATTAGTAATAATAAAATTTGTATAACCAGATAACCAACCAACTTGAATCACATCCTTGCGTTGTAACAGTAGAGGAAATGGCCGCAGCTCGACACTTTATTAGAACGCAAAGTCATCAATTACCTGAAGAAAACCGATTTGCCGTACTTCAACCTCAGCTCGAAATCAATCCAAAGTAAGTGCAATTAATTTTCTTTCAATTTTACATAATCTCCAGCTTTACTGTTTTTTTAGGCACCCGATAATTAAGAAATTGTACAAACTTAAAACAAGTGACCCAGAATTAGCTGAACTTTTAACCAATCAACTATTCGCCAACGCAATGGTAGGTGCTGGCTTGGCTGACGATCCCAGAACTTTGTTGACTAAAATTAATGATTTATTGGTTAAGGCACTGGAGAAACACTAAAATTGTTTTTTTAGTTGTAATGTCCCTTCTTTTGTTAATGAGTATCAAATTCAAGTTTCAGAAAATTAATAAAATAAAAAGTGACATATAACTAATGGCTTGGTATAAGGTTAATGAATCCCCTTTTTTAAAGTTGAGATTTATTTATACATTATCCGAATGTTAAAAAGTTGCAGAAATTTTGTACGATAGCTTCGCATAATGTAAATCCCACGTACTGGAAGTTTATTTCTAGAATATTTGTATTTTAGTTTCTAGTTGGCGGTTTTTATCAAATAACGAATATAAATTTTTAATATAAAAACCAATTCAGTAAATAAAATCGTTCCAACCATAAACTTCGCAAATTATTTCATAGTTTTATCTGTTTTTTCTTAAATGCAAAAATTCTAAAAATAATTTTGGCTCAAAACTCAATTGAAGTTTTCATTTATGGGTGTTTTGTTTTTTTTTGCAATATAGTGATTAGACTGGCGATTTGAAAATAAATGATGAACCGAGGTTGATAACCTTCGATAGAGGTCAAGAAGTGAAAAAGTGTTTCCCTCTGACGCCGCCAAACCATTTAGGCGTGCGAAAATCTAAACGTGATTTGGCTGAGTATTATTTTCTTTGACTCGGACTGAATTGCAGGAAAACAAATTTTGAATACACAACACAAAAATCTGCGAGAATTTTGAAAGTATTCAATTATATGAGCGCTTGAATCCTATGACTCGCATTGCTTATTCTGGTTGCTTTGGAGGATTTTTTGACTTTTAAAAATTCAGTTTTCTCTTGTAATAAAAATAAACACGGAGTCACGCTACTCTCATGGTGCGGAATTAGAAATTCATGGTTTTTCTGATTTTTGCTTTACTTTTCCTGAGTCCTTCCTTAGTTACAAATTTAAAAGTTGTAAGCCATGGAGAGGCACCCTATGAGTTTTAATCAGGAGCTCCATTAACATAATCAAAAAATATGAATTACAAAATAATATTATCACGTAAATTTTAATTTTCCCATGATTGATAAACATTTAGTAATAATTAGTATAAATAATAAAAAGAAACGATTTTCAATCGACTAAAAGGAGGAATCGTCTTCATTTTAATAGTGAGTGGATGTTTTAAATTCAAATTATGAAGTTGTAAATGCTCGTTGATAAAATGTATACTAAAGTTAAGCGAAAGAATATTGCATATGTTTGTGTTGTTCAAGCTTCTTTTACGTCACAAAATTTGTGTACTTTACAATTAAGAAATAAAGAATTCATTATTTCTACAACGATATTTCGAATTTCCTACAATAATTGTGAACAAATTACGGCCAACTTCAAAGGTAGTTCCTAAAATTTACTTTGTAATTTTAGATCAAAAAGATTTTTGAACCATTTTAGATGAAAAGAGCACATAACATATAACATATTAAAAATAAAGCGATGCAATCTTTATTACATAAAATTATTAAAGAAGGATTTTTTTTTATGATAAGTCTTCGATTTGATGCTGTTAGTACTAACAATTGTGAATTTACGCCATGTTGGGAACGTCAGAGTAAAACTTTATAAAATCAATTCTGATTGGCCAAGTTTGGCAGATTACTAACGGAGCTACCAATAAGAGTGAGGTTTTTATCGGGAATCGCTTAGTCGCATGTCATATGACCCAACGGTAAGAAGTCTCCGCTCAGTAAGCCATATTTGACAGTGGGATACTTAGTTTAGTGAAGTGAGTGTGTGGATATAGTTCAGTTATTTGCAGATAACCTGTAAATACTCCTATTTCTTCAGAAAAAAAGGGAAACTACCAAAAAATCAGCAAAAATGGCAACAGAAAACCCAATTTATTCGCCATTCTTTGGAGTTATGGGAGCAGCAGCTGCAATCATTTTCAGCGGTAAGACAGAGCGAAATTTTGTGGATGCCAAGAAAAAGTTCTTTTTTTTAAATCACTAATATTATCGCAGTTTTGCTTGAAATTGTATGGTAGTTTTGTGTCAAAATGCAGTCTTTTTTATCGTAGGAGAACGTTTTAGCGATTGATGTGTAGGTGTTCTGTGTATGTATGCAATATGTGTGACACTGTTCTTCCAAGAGGGATTGGTCCTCTTCGTTCAAAATATCGATTTTGAGGCCAAGGACTTGGAAGGAAATAAAATCTGGCTCAAGCTGGATGCAAGGGATGACCCGCATGCTGGCCAAATTAATCCTTTTCCCTTCCCTTGACGACTGTTGCGCCCCACCGAGCCGCCGATTTAGCGGCGATAAAATGTTAAATTGCACAGTGATGTGTCACTTAACTTATTACTGTCAAAGGTAGGGGAATTTCCATTAATCGAAAAGGAATTAACTACCACTTGAGGCTGGCATGGGCTTCATAAATTCATCAATTTGTAATGAATTCGCCTCGACAGGCCGAAGTCTGCTTTGGTACTCTTGCATCGGCAGCTAGGAGGCTGCACTTGGCATAGAAAAAAATCATTACCAGTCGAGCTGGCCTCAAGTACTTTCGAAGATGGAACCCGAGAATGGTTGCGTTGTTATCATTTTAAGTACGCCCACGTTCGACTGGCACCGTTTTATTTCTGCAAAAAGGCTGCTGAGGACATCTGTCCCTCTGCGCTCTTAAAAAACCACCAGACTCGGGTTCAGTCAGCCAAGTCCATGTCTAGGTCACGTGAAGCACGAGTATGCAAGTGTCAAATAAAATCTTATAGCCATCGTTTTTCCCCGTTCCCCAACAGGTTTTCTTTTATTTCAAGAAAATCGTGGAAGTTGCAGGAAGGACAGACGGAATTAATTCCAGGAATTTAAGTCGAAATAAAAAATTACAGCGATACAAGTCGGACATCACATGAGTAGAGAAGATGTCAGGTGACAATTCAATAGTACACCAGATGATTAAATGATAAACACTCTTGCGCTTGCGATAAAAACCTTCAGATTCTCGGTCGTACGCGTGAATATGAATTACATGCGGAACGACGGCCGAAAAGCGAAATTTTTTGAGTGTCATATGATAGGCTCTTAACCAGCAGCGAAATCGGTCGGTGCTAATTGGGTTGAATAATTCGTTCAATTGCCCGATGGGCTCTGGTTATGTAAAGCCTGTTCTTTACCTGAGAGCAGCAGGTGCTTGATTTTATTGTCTCGAGATTACGCTCTTTTCTGTGTGTTTAAAAACGCTCTTCTGGATTACGTACTTTCTTGGTTTAAGTAATACTACTCACGACAAACTGATGCTATCTTCTAACTTTTTAAATTTTATGTGCATTACCCGAGAGCACTTATGATACGACCTTATCTATGTCTGCTGCATTGCTCATGCCACAACCGCTTGAATGGGTTTGAAATTATATTAGATTTTTTAGTGTTTGTCTTAAAACCATTACTACGATTGTATAACATTTGCAATGTTTACTCATTCAGAACAAATTTGGTGGAAAAATTCTTTTCTAAATTAAGTAAACTGCGTCGCTAGGGTGACTTCAGTTTTAAAAAATGTTGCGTGATAAATTGTAAATTATGTTACACAACTTATTTCATGAAAATCAAGTCGATTTTTAATTTGACACAAAAAAATTAAAGAAACAAAATTTTCTATTAGATAGTGAAATTAGTATTCTTTCAATGTTTTTCCATTACTCTTGACGGAATTAAATTTTGGTTTTAAGGTCGAGGTAATTTTATGTCGGTTTTATTTCAAATATGTTCAATAATAGGGCGTGGTTCTGTCTGCGTATAAACTCTTTCTAAACAATTATTTTGTATTTCACCCATTTTATTTCGAAAGCAATGCGATGCTGTCAGAAATAAAATCACGAAGACATCACTATTTTATATTAAAAATTAGATCCTATATACGAGTTAGGTACGGGTTTATGATGACATTATAATAATTCTTAATTCCGGTTGAAGTTCACTGCAATTTTTCCAATACATATTTCATTGTGCCAAAGAGCGTTTTTCAAAAGTAGACTCCGTATTACAAAATTTTTAGTTCAGATTCGATACGAAAACGATATTATGAGAATCTTGCGAAAATATCTTCAAAATATTAAAGTTCTATAATTTATTTTATTACTCATACACGAATTTTTGAGAACAATAAAGTTTTTAAAACTGCCACAGGAATTATCAGGATTGCCTAACTTAGAAACGTGTTTTTTAAATAAATCATGGTACGTGTGAACCGAATTAATTCTAGCAACATTTAAAAAGGTACGCTAAGTTCCCGCGAGACGAACATTTCTTGAAAATATTAATTTTTCAGTAATTGATTTGCTTTAAGTGAGAAAACGACGGTGGCTAATTTGATATCAACTGACTGACTTGTAACTTTTCAAAATTTTTAGTAATTTTTTTCTTTAATACTTATCACTAAAAAATAATTGAATTGTTTCGATAATCAAATTTCCGGCGAAAACCTTGAATTCTCAGAAAGCGAAATGTGGTGCCGCCGACTAGATGTCTTAAATAGCTTAATGCGCTAATTTGTCTAACTAATAGTTAAGCATTTCAAGTAACCATAATTAAACCAAACTTTAACACTGAATCAAATTTGGTATTACAGTTCCCAATTTAAGCGATAGAACTTCAAATTTGAAATTAGTGTTGAAACAAATCCAGAAACAGTTTTCAGTAAATTGAAATATTTCTTTTTCACTATTATTCTTATTTACACGCCATACAATAAACCTCTGTCTATTTCATCACTGATTCACGTTTCAATATTTCATATTTGTGTGGAAGATGTGTAAATTTAAAAGATTTTAAGCGAACGTGTAGGGTCTTAAATGCATTGTTGAAAACCTTGCTTTTTACTTATTTAAGTATCAAAATGTAGAATCTTCTGGTTTTAAAATTTCACATTTTAAATTACTTTCTAATTTAAATTGAATGTATATTTTGTTTTGAGGATGTTTTTTATGCTTTTTGAATAAATGTGAAAAAATGTATTTTTATTATTCGTTTTGTTACTAAATATGTGTATTATTTGCCACACCTAATATTAATGTTTGCTTACTGCACCGAATGATTATTTTTGTTGCAACTCTTTTGGTTGTCATAAATTGCACTCATACATTTTCTAAAACACTGTGTTTTGCTATGAAAATTGAATGCTGTCGTTTAACTTAAACCTTCATCAATTTGACTAAAAGAATCATACATGTATATATAAATATATGTGGTTGAAGTTCATTTTAAACATAAAACGCTTTTAAAGTAGTGTAATGTTTTGAATGATTGTTGATATGTGACTAACTATGATTGTGCATGAAGAACTAACAATTATGCAAGTATGAATAAGTATTTTCAAATATGAGATACAAAGCTGCGATTTTCCAATATTTTTTATAACTTAAATCTCTTTTAGCTCTGGGAGCCGCGTACGGAACTGCAAAGTCCGGCACTGGAATCGCTGCAATGTCTGTTATGAGACCTGAACTTATTATGAAATCCATCATTCCCGTTGTCATGGCGGGTATTATTGCCATTTACGGTTTGGTTGTAGCAGTACTTATTGCAGGATCCTTAGAAGATTCATCGAAATATCCCCTATACAAGTGAGGACTAAAAAGATATTTGCGACACTGAAACTAATGTAAATTCCACAGGGGCTTCATTCATTTGGGGGCTGGATTAGCCGTCGGCTTCTCAGGATTAGCTGCAGGTTTTGCCATTGGCATCGTTGGTGATGCCGGTGTTAGAGGTACAGCTCAACAGCCGCGTCTTTTCGTCGGTATGATTTTGATCCTTATCTTCGCTGAAGTCCTGGGTCTCTACGGTCTTATCGTTGCTATTTACCTCTACACGAAATAAATAGCCAACATAAATATATTTACAAAAATTCATAAAGTACGCAAGGACATAGTACATACAACAAAGAAACTCATTCAGAACTCATCGTTATCATCATTATGCAAAACAGCAAAAACGGTTTAAAATAGGAAATCCACCACTCTTACCTTCACTACCTATTTTTAATTAAGGCTAGTTTGTGTATTATTTTCGGATTTTTGTTTCTGTTGTACTTTTTGTTAAAGTTTCTTAATTTTTTTTTCATTAGGTCACACTGGCTTTTTTAGGGTCGAAACATTAAGCAAATGTGTTGAAAGTTTATTCCGGAATTTATATCATATGTTTAATATTTTTACGCGAAAGCCCAGTGTGTGACATATTTATTGTACTGTCCGAAAATAATACATAATACCCTAAGTTGTATTTCTTCTTGAAATTCTGTGAACCGATGCTTTCCTTTTTTATGGTATCACGGGATTTTTTGTAAATTTTGAAGGCTCGGCCTAATTATAACAAAAGCTCCCTTGATGCTCTTTATTGTGATAGATGAGTCTTTATTTCTTGTCTACTTTTAATTTTTATTAGACTTAGCGAAGCGAAATGAGAGGAGCGTATCCCCCAGAAGCACTTTGATGCTGCGTGCCAACGGTGATACCTTTCTCGTTTTATTTTACGGTGCAATTCTGTCCTTAACATAATTTGAAGGTAGAAGCAAAACACTTTAAGGTTAATATTCATGCCTGTTCATGTTTTTACAAAATAAAATCGAAAAAACAGAAATAGCACAATACACATTTGTGTCGTTTTAATCGTTCCATTCAAATTGCTCCATTTCGTAGAAAATTATGTTTGGATAAGAAGTTGTGACCAAACTATTAGATATTCCTGTTTTCCTGTGTATGCATCGCTAGTTTAACGTTATCTCTCTAATTATCTCTTTCCAATCGACAGATCTTGTTTAGAACTTTATCCGCTTTTGTCGTATTTTTTTAATGCTCTACTTGTGCCTAGCTAGCGATACGACTGAGGAGTTGCATTTAATGAGTAGAGAAGTTGAAAATATTTCGGTTCAGGTACATGCATATGCTTCCCACTGCACTTAGTATGTAGTGTCCGTTTGGTATGTACTGGTTGCATTGCTGGCGGTGTTCACAAGTATTTCCAATTTTATTATGTTCAAAGTGTTTTTTTTATCCCCGTTTTTCTAATATGTAGCAGAAGTGTTAGGTTCAAAAGTTAAAAAGGAAGTTTCAGCTAAGAAAAGAAAATTTCATTAGCGTTTACTGCGACGACGAAATTATCTAATTTTGTTCACTATTTGTTAATTTTTATCATATTATATATGTAATTATTAAATTAAAGAAACAATAGAATATTTAGGCGTAAGGAAAGAACTATATATAATAATTATAAATTAATTCAATAATTATATGTACAGAATTTCTAGGAATTAGATGAAAGAAAATAAAAGGAAAAACCGAAAGATTAAGCAACGCAGTCATTTTTTCGACAAGTCAGACTAAAAGGGCAGATAGGCTTCCTGAGCCTGTGTAGTATTTGTTATTTAATGGTATCTAACTTTCTCCCGCAAGTATGAAAGTTCTTTTGTTGATCTGTTAAATTTCGGGAAGTACCAATACCAACAAGAAATAACCATCCTTTGCTTGTATGCGATTGTAATCCTTATAGCTTTATGTCGCCCAAAAAGGCATGCGTGTTTATAAATGACGAGAACAACAAAATAAGAAAAGTATTAAGCGTAACTTCCTTATTGTAATGAATATTGTTGTTTACCATGGTTGCATAATTGTAAAATTTTTAAATTTTTGAATTCTATTCCTTCTGCAACTATCTTACATGTGTAACTTGTTCCCTATACATAATGGTAAAGAAATGGTGAAAATGTAATTAATAGTAAACAAAGTATATTATCATATTAAAAGGTATATAAATAATAATGTAAGGAATATTGAGATTTAACAGAATTTTATTCGTTGGTGTAAATACAGAAATTATATTTAAAAAAAACAAAAAAACGAAAATACATGTATTGCCAAGGTTTACAATATCACAGTTAAAATACATACATCTTTAAAATACTGATCCCAACCACCACAATTTTCGATTTTTTATTATACCGAAAAATGAATACCTCTTTTTAAATTTCATACAACTTTTGTATTGCTCATATGTCTGGATGAAATCCATCATTCATTTTGATTTTGTAATGAGAAGTATAGTTATTTACTTTTGTTATGTGTTAGTGGAACCAAGTGACACTTGAAAAATTATTATACAAACAAAATAAAGAAAATCGAAAGTAAATTTGCACGGTTTTATTAGGAAAAGAAGGGAAGGAAAAGGCAAGCAAGTAAGATGGTGCAAAAGTTAAAGGAAAACACAATCTAGGGAATTACAATACCATTATAATACTGTAGTACATTGAGGAGTTTTAAATATACTTAAAAAGTGGATAAGAGTAATAAGGAAATTTACAAAAACAGAACATCAAGAACAGTAAATAGAACATATACAAATCGTGTAAAGATTGTCACGGGTTGATTATCTGAAATAAAAACAATTTGTACATTCCAAATGTAAATTTATTTGCGTATCCTTTATTAACAAATAACAATAACATACTCCAACCAAGTAAATATTATTTCAATGCCCGATTCATAAATAAATGTTGTTTCATAATGGTAGTAAGCATTGTGTGAAAGATATAAATGCATGATTTAATATGCAATTCGCTTACAACGGACTCTTGTCGAATTCGCAAATTAATGTTCTAATATCATAGAGTATTATCGTCAGTTTGGGTAAGAGTTCATTCTGCTGGAAAAATAAGAGATTTTTTTTGAGTAGGTTTTTAAGTGTTGTTTACAAATTCTTCCCCAAATTTTACTTTTGTACTTCCTGTTTTCCGTAAAAATGCTATTTGTGATAAGACAACATATTTTTGACGTAATTTTGAGTGTTTTTTATCAATACCGGGATTATGAAAAATGTACATTTCCTGTTTTAAGAGCAGGGCTTTTCTATAACAAGGTTTTTTACCGATGTGGTGCCTTTTTTATTTAGAATAGGACTACAGCGATGCATTGGATAAAAAAAATAAAGGAAATGTTTGCGATTTCCAAAAAAATTGTTGCTTAAAGTATGCTTATCGACTCTCGTAAGAGGCTTAAACAACATTTGTTCCGAGATCCCTGCAATATTATTGTACACTCTGTAGTTATCATGAAAGAACCTAAATTACATGCCAAAAGGGCCTGAAAGAAATTTAATTTATTCTTTTCGATTCAACCATCTGTAATTTAACAAATCCGACAAAATTCATTTTTTTCATTAATTTAGCGCTTGATCTGATCGGGTCTACTTATATTTTAAAGTAAACTGACGCAATTATGTTGAGATGGTTAAGCGCAGATTTTGGAATCACAATTTAACACGTTTGCACGATGCATGAGACTGAATTGTGCGTGAACTTATTTCTACTTATAGACGGCAGCGATTTCAAGTTCAAGAATCACTACATTCTTCATATAACCGATTTTTTTTTCTTTTGTGAACAAGCATAACATGTCTTACGTAATATTTTACTGGGAAAAAACGTCATCCGCCATGAAGTTGGAAAACCAGCAATTAAATCAAATTATCTAAAAAGTGCACATGAGAAATTCGCGCTGTTAGACAATAGCAAGTTTCTCATTGTTAGCAGAAGAAGTTTCTATAAAATCTATCTACATAGTTAGAGACATGAAACCGACCTGATTAGAAACTTCCATATACATACATTTCATTTTTGTACGTAAATAAATTCGAAAGTAGAATTTGGCTCAGCTTATTCTAAACAATGTTTAGTCGAATCGAGAACCAAGAAACTCTGAGGTTATTTTTACATAGTTCCTTGGTTTTTCAGTTGGCTCAATAAGTCGATTAATTTTGCGCTCTGTTTTTCTTACAGTCTAATCTGATGACTAATTTCCATTTTCGAATTTACAATTTATCAAACTAAATGCTTGTAGGTGTCCCGGTTTGTACATCTTAATTTTTTCTGCCACTGTATTAAAATTGAAACTTTATCCTTCCCATAATATTTACCTTCCTGTACAGTTCCGCTTTATTAACTTTACTAATCAAAACTTAGCTCATTAATTTTGCAATTATCAACTATAGTTGAACCCTGAATTTCCTCATAATTTCTGCTATCAAAACTTGGTGACGTACTTAGATAAATCGTCTTTCTATGGCGAACAACGTTTAACAATCTGAAGTATGTTTGTGTATCTACTTGACTGTCTTATAAATTTTGAAGTGCTTTATTAAATAGAAGGTGAGAGTATCGAAGGAAGGGAGGCACTTCAAATGATTTGTAAGCTATTTGGTTGTGCGTCTTATTGTTAATACATACTGCAACGATATTGGGAAACTTTCAGGTCTATTGGACTATCAGGCTTTGATAATTTTCATTGCTCCCATTAATGAAGTATTTTATGAGGGATACCTGTTCAAAAGGGGCTATTTTACAATGTAAGGAAACTTTACAATTACCGATAAAAACGTGACTATATGTGGTGGTATTGTTTTTTTCTAAGTAATATGTTAATTTATTTTTCAGTATTATTATTATCAAACCAAAATAATCAACAATTAAAAATGAAAATAGCACCCCTTGATTAAACATTTTGCAATTTCCTAATAAATAGCACCCTTTTATCAGTATTTACACCAACGCTTAGGACATGTAAATAAATAAGAGATAATATAAAAACAATTGTTAGACTCAAAAACGTTCGGGAATGATAACCTTTTCTTCGATATGAACTTATAATAAAATGCCCAATTTTTAGTGAACAATTATTCAAAGGATAGTAAGCCACTAGACACTTTTCAGCAGAAGTAATGACCGATTCATTAAGGATTAGAAGTGCTATTAGTAAGAAAAACATTGAATGACCAAAAGTGTAAAAAGTCCCCTTTGAACAAAAACTCCTAGTAATTTTTAAAATATCCACGTTTGCAATGATTGAAATAAGTTTGTTATTGATAATTCTAACATTTAAAAAATAATTCGATGATCGATGATTTCTCTATGTAGGAATGTAAAAAAATGGTTTTGGCTCGTGGTGATGGAGAAAAATAAGTCCTCCATTGTATAGGTATGAAGGTTAAAAAAAAAACAAAAAAAAATTAATAATTAAAATTAATGTTGTTAGTTGACGTTGGAGATAATTATCTAATAATGTAATGAATAATATACATTTTAATTTGTCGATTTGCAGAGTTTTACGTATGCAAATTTATCTGGAAACCAATCGTTTTTTTTTTGTTAACTTCAATTTTATTTTAATTTAATTTTAGTTCGATTATATTTTAAATTTATTTTAATTTTTTTCACAGGGATGAAAAATAATTTCTTAAACAATGTTTTTAGCAAATATACTGTAATTCTTTACACAACAATATTTAAAAAGCAGCATGTGGGACAAATCGATGATTTTTGTGGGCTAAGCATTTTCATCAACGTTGGTAGTGAGCCAAATCTTATTTGATATATGTAGTCTACTTCTAACTGACTTCAAGGAGGTTTTTCCTACAAAACAGATTGTAAACATGTAACGGAAATCACGAGGCGCATGTCAGCTTGTCAATTAATTTAAATAAGATGTTAAACACCAACAACAAGGGCATTATTTTAATAAAAATTCTCTAAATATTTGTTGATGTTTTGAGTTTGAACCAAACATATATTCTTTTTATTGGCTTTATTTAGTTTAAAATTAAGTTACTTTCTAAATTTTGTAGCCTTTGGAGCTGCATATGGAACCGCAAAATCAGGTGTGGGTATTGCCGCACTGGGAGTTATGCGACCAGAATTAATAATGAAATCAATAATTCCTGTGGTAATGGCAGGTATCATAGCAATTTACGGCCTTGTTGTGTCTGTTCTCATAGCCGGAGCAATTGAAGAACCGTCCAAATATCCACTATACAAGTAAAATCCATTAATCGTTTCAACAAAAAGGTTTAGACTTTGTTTTCCAGAGGCTTTATTCATTTGGCAGCCGGACTCTCTGTCGGTTTATCTGGATTGGCTGCTGGTTTCGCGATCGGCATTGTTGGCGACGCCGGCGTCAGAGGGATCGGCCAACAGCAACGCTTATTTGTGGGAGTCATCTTAATTTTAATTTTCGCCGAAGTCCTGGGATTATATGGACTTATCGTAGCTATTTATCTATACACAAAGTAAAGTATTATGTTTTTACTCAGAGTGGAGAATTCATGTTGAATTTTGAAGAAAACAATTGTTTTTTTATTTATTTTTGATAGTTCTGACAACAAATATTTGTTGAGTAAATATTGAATAAAACAATTGCGCACTGTTTATTTTAGAAATTTTAGAAATCTCTATTAAATTAGATTCCTGAATGTTGTCGGAGTTCTCTCGAGGACAGCAATGGGTTGGTAAGTATTAGCTACAGCATTGTTTCTTTCATTTTATTTACATTTAATATTACCTCATACAACTGGTAGTAATGTTTTAAACTAGTCCAACATACTTTACATCTTTTAGTTCGAAACGAATTCCTGGACTTAACAAATTCCAATTTCTATGTATGTATATCATAAGATTCCTTATAAATTCTTTATCTGAGATTTTGAAATTCAACGTGTTTTGTTTAAAATAACTCTTTTTATTTATAAGCACAACTAGCAGTGCACGAGTATAAAGATACCATTTTTTTCTAAAAATTAGATTTATTAAAAAGCAAGAATTGTAGTAATTATGATAACAAAATATTAATTACAAAATAATAATTATTAAATAATTCTTATGCTTGGATCCCTCGATAATGATATGTAATTTTTATTTTTTAATTATTCGAAATAAAACTCTTCATTATATTACTTCCACTAAGGATTGAAAAGAAAAAGAAAGATACGTTTGGGAATGATAGCCTCTGCTTTTTAATTCGGTTAAAAACTGTTCCTTATTATTATTTATAATAAATCAATTGTAAAATAAAATTTATTTGATAATCGATACATAAAATTACTGGACACTCGTTGCGGAGTAATCGTAACCTAATAATTAGAAGGAAAAAAAAATTAGACCCTTGATGAATTTAAGTAAGACTACAAACGAAATATTTGATTTTATTAGGGTAATATAAAATGAATTTTTTATTTTCAGTTTCGGAAATAAATGCCGACGTTTTAGTATATGTATGTACATGCATATGGATCTTGTTCTACCATACTCGTGAAATTGATTTCGATTATATTAGCCATAACTTTTGGCTTAGTTTGTGTAAGTAAACGAATAAAGTTTAACAAACGCGATATTTAATGGAATTTTGTAATTTAAGAAAAACAGTGTCTGAAAAATGAATTATGTGTAAATAATTATTATTGAATTAGGATCCGAACAGTTGAGAAATTAGTTCTAAAGTGGAAAATAACTATCATGATCGGAATAAGAGAAAACCAACTATAATAGCGTCTTCTTGAGGTTAGCGTACGAAGGTCGTAGTTTAATCAATTTATAGTTTTTATAGAACAACTTGTTTTTATATTCTTTTATATATGGTCCACTATATATGTATTAAAACGTCTAAAATTACTAACCTAATTATTTTACGGGTTGCAGTACGATTATAGGTAAATCTTATAAGTAAATATCAATTTTTTAAAGTAATACAAGATTCGAAAATTTTAAATATGCTTGGCTTGGACGGTATTGTGCTAGTGTTTTTGAAGCAGAAATGTAATCGTCAAAATTACGGATTTTTAGTGCCTTTAAAGATTATGGCTAGTGGTGACTATATGTAACACTTTTTAAAATTTCGTACTATGAGTAAAATTTCATTAAAATTGCTAACTTTGTTCAACCCTGATAAGCAACCCATAATTGTAATTTAGCTCAAGTGATATTGTGAATTTTCAATCTTTTGACATTTGAGAAGCACGTGTGGTTTTGTTTACAATTTTAGCTCGTCTCCACGGAAAAAATAGCGACACATTTCTTTAAAATTAAGCTTTAAAATGAAGTTCTCGTACAAGGTAAACATTGTTTATGTTAAATATTAGGGCTGTGCTTAATTTGCGATGCATATTTTTAGTTTTCAAACTTGCTGGGCACTATTTATCGAAAAGGGAATATTTGCTTCTCTCCGAATGGAAACTCTATCATCAGCCCCGTGGGAAACAAGCTGACCGTGTTTGATTTAAAAAAGTAAGGCGCAAGTAGTTATTTTAATGTGATATTCGTTAGCATAATGACAGTAACTTTCCAGCAACAAGGCCAGAACTTTATCTCTGGAGAGCTGGTACAACTACACGAGCATAGCCCTGTCACCCGATGGAACCACACTGCTCGCGGTCAACGAAGTCGGGGAGGCCCAACTGATAAGCATGGTGTCCTGCACCGTTGTCCAGAAACACAAATTCAGGACGGGCGTGCAATGCTTATCCTACAGCCCAGATGGGAAATACTTCGCTGTCGGGATGGACAACATAGGTAAGTCCTGCCGCGCCTTATTTCACTGGACCATCAGTAACCGGAGTCGCATTTCAGTTCTAGTCTTCAAAGCCCCGGGCGAGATTACCGGCGAGTACAATCCATTTGTCCTCGAAAGGAGCTTCTACGGGGCGCACGACGATGTTGTCTGGATTGACTGGTCAACGGACTCCCGCTTTTTGGCGATTGGATGTAAAGGGAATGTCACAAGAATAGCTTCCATCAAATACTGCGATAATTTTCGCACATTTATTCTGGGTGGTCATACAGATTCCATTGTCGCATGTTTCTTCGAAGCCGGTAGTTTAGATATAAACACCTTAAGCAAAAACGGGCAGGTAATTTTCATTCACCATCAATCCTGGATAACGATTTAGAACATTGTCCAAATATTTACGTACTTTATTTTACCAATTGACAAAAGCTCCCTAGAATTGGAAAGATTTTTAGTAACTTTATGAGCCCTATTAAGTAAACTGCGGTAGCATGGTTTATATGAAATTAAGTTTTAAAAGTAATTCGTAATATTTTGCGATCTTAAAAATGTACTGTTTATTATCTCGTCTTAGTAATGTTTATTTTTTATTGTTACTTTACTTTCTTATATTCGAGGGAATACGGCTTTTGTCTAATACAAAACTTTTAATGATATTTTGAATCGAAAAAAAATAGTCTTAGAAACTCAGGTAAACAAATTGACGTAAATTTAATAAACCGAAAATTAATATATGTATATATAATACTTATTTTAAAAACCTTTCATTTATTTTCAGCTGTGTTTGTGGGAATGCAGTTTAGAATTGTCTGAAATTACTGAAAAAGGTAAAACCGAAAATGCAGAGGAACCCATTGCTGCCAAAAAAATAAAGGATGAATCATCAGAATCGGAAGATGACATTGAAAATACACAAGAGGATGAACAAAATATGTCCAAGAGTACTGAGCAAGACGAACCAGATGAAACTGCAATAGAGTTTAAAGGACACCCATTCACTTATAAAAAATTAGGTCGCTATTATCTCGCAAATGAACCAAAGAAAGAGGACCGAAATGCTCACCTTACATCGGCGAATTACCATCGGAGAACAAAAATTCTTGTGGTAGCTTTCTCGACGGGAGCATTTTACCTTTATGAATTGCCCGAAGTTAATATGATTCATTCTTTGAGCATATCTGAGTACGCTATAACCAGTACATGTTTTAATCCAACTGGAGATTGGATTTGTTTGGCGTCTTCAGGATTAGGACAGCTGTTAGTTTGGGAATGGCAGAGTAAGAATTTGAATTTCTAAATTTAGGTTTCTAATTGAGATTTTTCATAGGTGAACAGTATGTTATGAAGCAACAGGGACATGCCAGTGAGATGACGTGCGTTTCGTACTCTCCAGACGGTCAATTTATAGCATCTGGTGGAGAGGACTCGAAAGTGAAACTTTGGAATGTAAGCAATGGGTTTTGCTTCGTTACCTTTAGCGAGCATACGAGCAGTGTTACAGGTGTTCAGTTTAGTAGCAATAAGAAATTTTTAGTCAGCAGTTCACTCGATGGCACAGTGAGAGCATTTGACATTATCAGGTATGTAATTCGGTCTAACTCTTATTTTGTTTTATTAATTATAACATTAAATCAGATATCGTAATTTCCGCACATTAACATCGCCAACGCCAGTACAATTTTCATGTGTAGCTATAGATCACTCGGGTGAATTGGTAGCAGCTGGAGGTCAAGACGTCTTTGAAATTTACCTGTGGTCTATGAAATTTGGAAAATTACTCGAAGTTTTAAGTGGTCATGATGGTCCCGTATCTTCGATATGTTTTTCACCGATTCCAACATCGTCAGCTTTGGTATCTGGATCTTGGGATAAAACAATTAAAATTTGGAAATATATTGAAACTTCTGGCGATAGGGAAACTGTTGACTTGTTAACAGACGTTATCTGTGTCGCTTTTAAACCGAATGGTGAAGAGGTAATGTTATTTTTCTTATTGTTTTTGCATTTTCTGTATTGTCCATTGAGTAGATAGCAGTCTCAACTATAAGTGGAAGTATTACCTTCTTTGACCTAAAAACTGTAACCCAAATTGGTTCTATTGAAGGCAGAAACGATTTGGGCAGTGGCGTGTCAGATGTAGATGTGATTACAGCTAAAAAGAATTTGCAAGCTAAGTAAGTACATTTTAATTTCGATTTTAATATTATTTCTAATAAATTTTCTTCAGATATTTCTCAACAATTGAATATTCTGCGGATGGCGAATGTATTCTAGCAGCAGGTAGATCGTACAATGTTTGCATTTACCATGTGAGAGAAGCAATTCTAATTAAAAAGTTTGAAATCACACAAAATCGCAGTTTAGACGGATTGAACGTAAGCTCCTTTTATTATAATATTGCAGAATATTAATATAAGTTCAACCTTAATATGTTAGGATTTTATAAGTCGTCGCAAAATTACGGAGTTTGGTAATATGGCTTTGGTGGAGCAAAGAGAGGTAGCAGAGGGTGGAAACATTGCTCTGCGTTTGCCAGGCGTACAAAAGGGTGATATGGCAGCAAGGAGTTTTAAACCTGAAGTTCGAGTATTTTCAGTGAGATTTTCCCCCACCGGACAAGCGTGGGCCGCTGCTTCTACAGAAGGTCTACTGGTGTATTCCTTAGATAAAGGTGCGGTAAAACAGAATATACTCGTGTTTTTCGTAGTGTTCTAATCGTATTCTTTTATCAGGCGTAGTTTTCGATCCTTTTAATTTGTCCCTGGAAGTCACTCCAAAGGCCGCAAGGGAATGCGTGAATAACAAAGAGTATTCTAGTGCTTTGATAATGGCTTTAAAACTAAATGAGCCAGACCTAGTACAATTCGTTTTGGAAAGCATTCCACACATTAATAGTGAGTATTACTATTATAATATAAAATTCTCTGTGTCATAAAGTACACATTTGTCTTCTTCATTGTTACAAGTAAGCTTAAATATTAGTTATGTAATTTTTCATAAATAACCTTAACAAAAAAAAAAGATATTATGAAATCTTAAAGTATATCCGTTTTGAATTAAGTCCTAATATATAGTTCTTAGTAATCTACTGTAAATAATCCGTAGAAAAGTTTTAAACTACTTGCGTTGTCAATTAAATGTGATTACTATGTATAATTAGAAAAACCATTAAAAAAATGGTTGAAATACCCATTTTAAGGTTCCGTAGCAAAATAAGGAACTTTTGTAGTTTCGCCATGTCTTTCCGTCCGTATGTTACTGTCATTTTAGTCAGGAACTATTAAGTCTATGGCACTGAAATTTGGTACACATAAAGATAATTATACCTGTTACAAGATATGCATGTATTAAGATTTTTTCTTAAACGGCTTTTCAAAATTACGTCTTGTTTTTTAAATATTCGATTCTAAAGTGTTCATTACGTTTGTGTTGGCTTAACGCAAATTCTAAAAAAATCTCCGAAATTACTTTTAAAACAACACGACTTGAATCATGTGGTTTACGAGATATAGCCGACCCAGTTATGCTTATTTGGACTCAAAGAACCGAAAGTAGCTCTTTACTTGTTCTTCAAAATATGTCGATTTTATGCCGGGACATGTAAGAAAAAATTGTTGCAATTGAGGTCAACAGGCATTCATTTATCAGAAAGAAGAAAGGAATAATTGACAATTTTGTTTTAAACATAGAATCCAATTAAATAATCTGTTTTAATCTACATGATTGATCGTCTCATGCTTTCATTAACAACATAAATCATCATGGTCGAAAACCTGTAATTACTATTAAATTAACGCTCTGACTGAAGCTTCTTACGTGATTATATGAATTCACGTTTGTCCCACGGTCGACCAAACTCTGATAGTATCCATTTCGAAAATTTTGCGTTTTTTTTTAACACGTGCAAAAATCTTTAATGCCGATGACTTGCTTAGCCTTGGCAGTGAATTATTCGTAGATAAACTATTTAATGAATTCTTCGCAGCTACCTGTTAAATCCTTCCGCTCGCTTATCTTTTCCCAGGAATTGGGTAATAAATTAAAGGCGCTGCTGATACGAAGGAACGTAGCGTCACGAGTACGGCAAAAATTTGGCGAACTCGGTTGCATGCAAGCTTGCATAACTTGTAATTGCAAGGTCACATTAGATACAGTGTTTGGCCAGCGCGACCTTGAAGTACACACGGTGCCTTGGGCTAGCCCTTTCCTTAACGATTCCGAAGAAGCCTAAATTTGAAGTTCAATACTAGGCGGAATTGTGGGTGAATCGATATTAATAATTTGTACCAGGAATAAAGTTCGGGTACAATGACTCGACATTTCTTTAGTTTGCGGCTGTTTTTTAGGATTACCTTGCTGCTTTAAAATTTCAACGTAATCATGAATAATTTACCTGAAAGCTTTAGTTGACTGTCTATTCGATTATTTTTAGTTTCTTGAAATAAAACCTCCACCCTCGCTTATATGCTGACATGTTATTATTTGACCTTCAACATTTCATTCTTTTCCCCTACGAGATCGCATGTTCTGATTTCTGAAGTGCAATTAGTTTGAATAGCTGCTGTTATTTGATAACGAACAATAAAAATGCAATTTGGCTTTTAGGGTGAGTATGCACAACTGCTAATTTATAAAGGAAATTTTTTTAATTTTTTAGTTTAGCATTTTTCAATTAAACTTTATCGATTAATTCAATTTGTCTAATAAGTGATTTACGTATGTAACTCCTCTGAGAGTTTTATAGTTTGCACTAACTTTAATTATATTTCATTTTGCAGTTGAGCTAGTCTCCTCCAGCCTTTCGAATGAGTTTGCTCAGCGAGCTCTGCAACACATCGTGAAATTGTTAGAAGAAACGCCACACGTTGAATTTTATTTAAATTGGTCGAATTCGCTTCTAAGCACTCATGGAAATAAGGAAGGCGCCTTTCGGCACCAAACTCTTTTAGCAATGCATGAAGGCATATCGCGGAAATATGAATCGCTGAGTAAAATGTAAGTATCCTTTTAACTATAAAGGCAAGAAAAATCTGTAAAAAATTTGAATAACTTGAAAAGGCTTATAAAATCGTCCAATCTTGAAATTCTAAGAAAACTAAATATTTGAAAATGATGTTTTAAAAAGTTGACCCTGCATGCCTGTAGTAAAAATCGTCGTTGATGTATCATAAATCCAAAAATGTCTATGAATTTTATAATGAACATATTGAAAACATTTTCGAAAAATTATTTTTGAGAAAGTTTTATCAACAAAGACTTACCCCAGGTATGTTATAAGGAGCCGCTGTATGTAACTCGAAAAATACACTTGGTTTATGGGAGTTTTCGATTTTAAACTTTAATTTAAAATAAATAAATAAAAACGGAAACATTTTTATGACTTGCATGTTTGAAATATTGACTCAGTGTAATCTAGGCACGTGGTAATACGTTTTTTAATTTTACAGATGTGATTTCAATAAATTCACCTTAAGGGTTCTAATTAATCTTTCGACTGAACTTAGTTTACAAAATAAGAATCCCGAAACTGCTGATAGTGATGAAGAAATGATCCTAGTAAAAGAGAAAGATATCGACTTGACATCCAATTTCTATGATACGTCTATTGATGAAAGCGAAAATGACCTCTAAGATGAATTTGTATGTATTTTTGTCTTTAAATAAAAATTTATGTTTTTAAATTGTTTGTATACATCAGAAATTGCACTGTTGCGTGTGTCAAAAGAATGAATGACTGAAAAAATTAAGATATTGACCATTTTATAAATTAAAATCTGTGTTTAGTTCAGTATTCGTGAATTAAATTCCACTTTCGAAGAGGAAACGGTTTTTAAATGAATTATATTTAATATAGTAAAACGCCAAAAAGACGTAAAAACGATTTTTCTTATTTTATTTAAAATTCTTCAAATGTCTTTCTTGTATATACATTTAAATATAATTTTCTTTTTGCATAACGAAAATATTACAACAGTAAAAATAAATATATGTAAAAGCCTCACTTAACGATTTTGTTATTGTATAACTAGATAAATCTGTGCTGTGAATAATGTAACGAGTGAGTTTAAAGCGGACATTCCGAAGCACCAATTTATTTATATAATAAATAAATGTTTAGTTACACTATTCTTCCTTTTCTTGCTTATCTATAATTCGTATAAATGTACCAAATTAAAGTATAAAATAGAACTTAAAAGCAATTTTAACAAAGTAATTAGTTTAAATTTTACATAAGCTTTCGTATCATAAAGACAATGGGCGGACTAAAAGCTATTTGTTGTTTTTCAATAAATTATATTAAGGAATAGGAAATAATAAGTATACATATATCGTGAACTTAAGGGAGGCAAATTAAAGCAATAGTTTTAAAACTCTAATGATTGCATCCAGGATAACGTGGATGTTCTCGATCTATATGGAAGAAATATTTTTAATTCATAAAATACATTATCCTATCATATTTTCATTAGTCTATTCTTTTTTTTAATTGTTCTTCCAAAATATTTCAAATGATATCTATCAATTATAATAAAATCAGAGTGCCATTAAAAGTTATGCTGATAAGCACCGAGAAGCGAAATTCCAGTAAAGGTGCTCATCATGCTTCGACACAATTTTATTTCTTGAGAAAAGTTGTGTTTGAAAGACATTTAAGCGATTCTATGCAACCTAAACAATATTTGAATTGAATTAATAATGAAATCTTGATTTCAAATTACCTGGTAATTGTTAGATCTTTTTAAGCATTGCAACATCTACCATATTTTTACAATAATATTTTTGAAAACTCTTAAAGCATTCGATATTAAATAAAATTTTGGATTTGATAGTTTTTCTACCGAAAACTATTATCAAACTTGTTTTTCGTGGTTTTTTTTTAAATTATTAATTTGACATGTTGATACACAAAAATTGATCTTTCAAATTCTCCATATTACTTTTAACGTCAAAACAGTCTAACGTTTTGCGATAGGTATCAGTTTTGAGATTTTCTTCGAGCTGGATCTTAAAGGATCAAACAGATTTTCATGACATGGTTTGAACAGAGTTCAAAATTAAAACTTAATATACTATTTATAAATTTCAGTTCCGTTCAACATTGGTAAAAGTTATATACATACAATAACTGTAATGGACATCAAAGTACCTTGAATTCGATTGCTTTATTACGCTCATATACTTCTATATAAATTTGTCAATAACACAAGAGCTATCAAAAAATATGCAGCTTTTAAAAACTGAATTAACCTTTAGCCTGCCCTTTGTCACTGACTCATAAAAAATTACATCTAATAAGTCAACAATAAAAAGTGTAAATGTTGGAATTAAGCCAACAACAAATTCCCACAACTCCTTCTCCCGTTTATTGTCCCCAAATAAGCCGTCGACGGTGAAAGTTACAAAAATCCTCGTCCTTCTAGTCGCCGCAAGCAAAACGGTTGCTGCAAATCTTATAGTAGTCCTAGTAAAGGATTGTGTCACATAGCGAGGCAAATTGTTGAAAAATATCTCAGATATACCTAATTGCCTAACTTATTCTACAGTAGTAAAGAAATTATGCTAAAGCTTATAAGGAAACTTACTCGCTAGAAGTATTGTACTGCTTTCTTGATATTACTCGGACGCATCGGTCATCCCCGATCCCATCGGGGCAGACGGTGACGCCTCCTCGAGTTTCGCTGCATCCAGAGACGGGCTGATAGGGCTCCGGCGACGACTCGTTAGGTGGACTTCATCAGCAGGATAGGCCAGTAAAGTATCACAAATACCAGGAATAGCACTGGGAATACGACGCGTGACATTTTATCGATCTCCCGCCACATGATTTTTTCCACTCCGGTGTCGGTGTCCGTCCAGGCAACGGAAAGTAAACTTTGTCGACGCGCCGGCTTGGGGGGTCCACCGTTGCCCTGCAATGATGTCTAGTAGAATTCATGGCGGTTATTAAAATGCTTGAGGTCATGTTTTATTCATAATTTTTCAGTTAATTACCTGGCCCGGTGTGGTTGGCGTTTGTGTTGCCTTCCGTGATCGCACAGCTCCGCCCTCCCAATTGGCCACCGTGGGACATTGACCCTTTTCCATCGCACTTATCCTCTGCACGGCGAGCAGAAATTTCGTAATGATTATTTAAGGTGCTGGTTTTGGATTCGGTGGTAATTATTAGTAATTTGATGAATTATTTTTGTTCTCCGGAGTATTAATCAAAGTAACAATTAAATACCCATGAGTATCCCCTTCTGGAATTCTTATCAAATAACTTTGCAAGTATTTAAGTAATAGTCGAATAGGTCAGCACAGAAAGTTATGTTATCAGAAGTGGGATTAGATAGTACGTCTTTACGTGATGTAGCTTTTAGGTTAACTAGTTTCAAATTCGACACCCAATTTTACGAATTCCAAATGATCGCTCCTTACTGCTAAATGTTATATCATTCAAATATGTAGGTACATGAGGATTTTTTGGACCTCTAATTTGAAATTTTATCTTGAAAGTTTATTTTAATAGGAAACCTGACTTGTTTCACTGTAACTTCGTTCGTTTCATCGTAATTTCGTTGTTCTGTGCGTTTCATGCAAAAATAATGAGGATATCAAGATGTCGTTTTTTTTAATGCCTTTACAATAGTTCAATGTTGATTTTAAGATGTATTTATTTAATCACTAAACCTTCGTGGGCTCATGCACAACAACTTTGCTAAAGATCATCACATGATCAAATGCATAGTTTACGATTCTATAAAGGACATACAGATAAACATTCATTTTTATATACATATATAGATAACACGACCACAGGAATTCACTTAATTATAAATATAAAGTATAATACAAGAAAAAGTGTGGTTTAGCCGCTAAGGAAAACCGGACTTTTTAAAAATGGTTGTAGTAGCTGTAGTTTTTAAAAATGTTCTACTCTGTTTTCTGGCGTGCTGAATCTATTTTTAAGCTTATTTTTTATCTGCAGAAGCAGAGAAGTTAAAGGCCTTAATTTGTTCAACATAATTGATAGCAGATGATGAATACCTATCGATTAGCATATTTTCGGGAGTGCTGAGTTCGAATACATTTTGCTATTTTCGAAAAACACTATCTTATTTAAAATCCATTCTCTTTACAACAGGTTTTTATTTAAACTTAATATTCAAGTAAGTTTTATGATTTACTCACCATTGGTATAACTTTTGGTATCCTATTTACTTGGTACTGGTATTGGACATCTAGGACCTTAACAACAACGAATTCTCCTAAAGCGGCAAAAACAAACACCATACATCCAGCCATCCATAAATCTAAGGCCTGAAAAATCCCAAATAGAAATATTTATAAAAAGGATGAAAAGAAGCTATTGTAGTTGGAAAAAAGTTACCTTCACATATGCCACTGGAGGTATGTCCGCCCTCAGCCCGGTGAACATTGTCACCAACGTAAGCATGCAAGTGACTAGGAGAGTTACGCGTCCGGGAATCGCGTCCAGACCTAGCCAAAAGCTGAACCAGGAGAGCATGACGACGAGCGAGGATGGCGCAAATGTCTGGATGAGATGGTGCCCGATTTGCCGCTCGAACCTAAAGTACACGGTCAGCCGGGAGAAGTTGCCAGCCTTCTCCGGCATGTAACCGTCGCTCTCCTCCAGCTCCAGGGGCTGCCCTAGGTTGTACTGGAGCAGCTTAAGTTCGGGATTCAGCTTGACCCCCGACTCGGACCACTTTAGTCTCACCTTTTGATTGCTATAAGAAACTGTCCAACATTTTATTGTTTATTTATTGTAACTGCTCCAGCTGGGGGTGTATGCTCAGAGTTCTACTCACAGCTTTCTATGTAGATGGGGCACACCTGGATGTCCATGGGGTACAACTGGAACTCCATTTGGCAGGCTATGATTGCGTGCATTCGTGCTGCGTATCTAACTGTTTTGTTCTTGTAAATGGTAACGGATGTGAATTTGTGTGTGAGAGTGGCGATTTCTAAAAGAGAAGAAAACCAGCGGTGTCAATATTCGTTGCGGAAATGAATGTTCATTTCAGTATCCATTTGAACATAAATATTTAAGTGCCCAAAACAAATTATGTATGTAGGTATATATTATAGGCAACGTGTCTTATGCGGCAATTTTATAAAATAATCGGGTATTGTATAGTATATCCATTTATTTGGGTAATGTGATTATATGTATGACGTATGCCATAAGGAAAATCGTTAGTTCGTTAGCTAAAAGTCGATACTACGCATTGTTCTCGCACACACAAGTACGCATTTTTGGAATATATATTTTGGAAATATGATATAATCCTCAAGCGCGCGCTTGTCTTGGGGCGAAAAATGCATTGTCTAGACTTTTAGCTAATGGATTATACATTTTTCGCGCGCAGATAAGCACGCGTTTGTGGAATATTAGTCCTTTTTTTAAAAATTTTATATACTACATAAATTCTTGCTTGTTTGCGCGCGAAATGTGCATGGTCTAGACATTTAGCTAAAGGACTGATTTTCCCTTAGGATCTACGACATATGTACCTATGCAACTACATTATCCAACAAATTGGGAATTTTACACAATGCTCGGTTATTTTACAAAAGACCCACGATAAACACAATGACTTTAAAACATAAATTGTACATTGAATGAGCAAATAATGTTTGGTCATTGTCAACACGAACATACTTAATTTTGTGCCCAATAGGACTATTCTTGTAATTGTAAGGTAATTTGTAAGTGCTAATGAACATTTCTTTTCAGTAAAATATCTGGTTTAAAAATATAGACGCGTATAGCTATTCATTTAGCGGACACTCCTAAAATTTAAGAAGCTGTAATTATAAATCGAACAAAGCAATGTCGTGGTCAAAAAAATATATTCGGGGAAGGATGATGACGATTTCTAACACGCGGATCATTAGTCTCCCATCCTCTCTTTAGGAGGTTATGAATTGCTTTTCCCAATAATACAACGTCGATTTACATTTTCGTTACTTTTACCTTTATTTCGGTGCATATATATTCAATTAACGTCGTTGTTCTCATCATAGCAAAATATTCGGAAAAGGGAATTTAAGCTAATAATAATAATAATGTAGGTACATACATATGTTTGCTTTTGTAAGGCATAAGACGCGCTACAGCTTTATAAAGTAGAGAGTATGCTATTTAATAAAATTCTTTAAAATAATTAAAGCAAATCATTAAATGCAATGTTTTTATCTGAATTTAATAAGTATTTTCCTATACATAGGGTTACTTAAATTTGTGTGTCGTTATCAACTGATACTGTTTGACTTTGAATGGTTATAATATTGTTTATTTAATTTCGAAAAATGTATCCACTACAATACATCTTTGAAATATAAGTTTATTAACGATAAGTTTTCATTACGAAAATATATTACCCGTACACATTCAGTTTGTTTTTAACATTGCATGTTTCTCGTTACGTTAGTAATATGTATAAGTTACGATCAAATTAAAACAATATAGAGAAAGTAGGGGCGGAAACATACATATGTGCTGACATTGCATCTAAACATAATGCGTTCCATTCTCCACATATGTACATACATATGGCTGGGTAATATTGTACAATACCTATGTATATATGCATAAAATAATGCATTCCTCAAATATACAACAGTTTGAATTAAATACCATTTTTTTGTTTTTGCAATTATGAGCTACGATCAATTACAATATTATAATCTTGTAAATTTCTTCTGTTTTAGTATGAGTTGAAAAATGTGTTTGTGTTGTGATCGGTATGATTATGCAGAATCGGTGATAAGTGGTTTTTTATTTACACTTAAGCATATACATATGTAGGTATTTATGTATTTGCAGTACCTTATAGCTTTGAAAGGTGCGAATTCATTGCAATAAACTTTGTTTTGTATGCGTGTTTGTTAACATAGCTTACTTACGAAAATTTCGTCATCTGTCTAAAAAATAATGAATATAATATTGAAAATTGTCTTTCATTACTTAAGATTTCATGAAACTGAAAAAATGTTTTATCAGATTTTCAACCCAATGTGGTGTTTTAAGCATATGTTTATTGATATTGTTATTATTATTTTGTGCATATCGCTATTTATCGAAAATCACATTGCCATAAAGTGGACTTAACATAATAGCGCTCTATTCTCATGCATTTTTTTGAAAGTAATAAATATCTGGTGTGAAAAAGCAAAATCCAATTATTGGATTACATGGCTTTAAAAAATTCGTTGAAGCCCGTTCTCAGTTCCGATTTTCAATTAAATAACTGTTTTAAGAGGCAATGGACAAATTTATATACATATGCCCCTGCGGAAGTGGTGTTAAAATTCTATGTTTTAGCGTAATTATTACATACATACTTAAGAAAATAACTTCATGTTAACCTATGAGAAATCTAACTGACATAATTTTCTTTAGGAGGTATAGCGTTTTTGAAAGTTTTTGAACTATTAAACATTTTTTTTGATACATACATACATTTTTAAATCCTACGTAAAGAAATAATGGTTCAGTAAATAAAGTACTGAACATTTTATTGTTAATTCACTAATTTTTCTTATACTTACCCATAACAAACAATTTTAGCCTGGGGCTCTTGAGCTTTTGAATTAAGTATTATACATAATATAAAGACCTGCGATGAATAGTCTTTTTTGCTTTCTTTAAATTCATTTTAATGAAGTTTTACAATATACTTTGTTTTTCTACATTGAGAAACTGATACATATACATGCATATGTATGTATATCCAATTTCTCTTTGATTTTGAAATTAAAATTTCTAAGAGAAATTGTTCTAAAGATGTCTTTCAAAAAGGTTTTGATGCCATTATTCTTTTGTTGCAGAGGTTTCGTTGTTATTATTAAACTAAACACCTCCCTTAAGCTGCATTTGAATTTTAAGAGAATCTCAATAATAACTACCCAAAATGTTGATCTTTCTAAGGGAACACTTGATTTTTCAAAAATGTGTCGGGTTTCCTTTTTTATCGATTTTCTAGACTCAAAACTTATAATATACTATACAGAAATATTTATGTATTTATGGTTGGGTATTATTCATACAGATAAGTAATTATAGATATAGATTTATAAAAAGCCCTTTAAATTAATAACATCTGATATAAACAAAGCAATAATAACTTTAGTAGATTTATATTTTTCATCAACGAAATACATTAGACTATTATACATTGGTAAAGATTATCAAATCCTCATTATAAAATTTATAATTACAAGCTGCGCGTATATGTGGTATGCAATAACCTCCTTTCCCTGCGTAATCAGGTAAAAATTGGTTTATCTTTAATAATATCCTTAATAAATATATTCTTAAATTTATTTGAGAGTAATGAGCGTTTACGAAAAAAATAAATAAATAAATCCCGTTTTTGTGTAAATATTCACTTCCTTCAGGAGACAATAAACCATTATCTTATCACACGATTCCATTGAATCTGAATCTGTGCAAAATCTAGTTAAATTATGTTCGGAAATTGCCATAAAATAAGAAAAATTGTGAAGAGTCCTTACAATTACATGACAAAAGCTCTTAACTAACAAACCAGCGGAAAACCTTTCGCCGTAGGTTTTTTTTCGTTTTCCACCCAAAATAGAAATAAAGTAACCAGGCGGGAGTCCGCCGGCCAACAGGAAGCCTAAAGGACCTCATAAATCAAACCAAGCATGCATTCGTTAGAAAAAGCGAGAAAATTTAACCCCAGTGACATTGAGCGCATACATTTCAGATTTTATCGGAGCTCTTTAGCCTCGTGCCGTTCTATGTGTAGGTGTATTTGCAAAATGCTGGTCACGAAATCCCACGGCTATGTTTCGCTAAGTAACTTAGGTATGTTTACTTAGCGTGAACCGCCGGCCCCAAGTTTAAGGTTAAGCGCCCTAACCATAGGTATAAGGTTCAAAAGGGACCCAACAGTAGAAAGTAGTATTGCTCGTGGGCCCTGATATGCAAATGCAGGAAATATTTGTCAACTCTGGACTGAGGCTGTCCGAGGAGCCAGACATATCACCTAGGGTTTCTACCAAAACCACCGGCAAGGCTACTATCACTTTTGTGTCCGAAACCGACTGGGAATTTCGTTAGACTTGGCATTGTGGTTATTTTGGCATGTACTTGAAAAACATACAATACAAACGAAAAAGATTTCAATGACTGGAGAAGGAGAGGTCAGAAGCCATTCACGAACATTATATATTTTCAGTTAAGTTACGAAACAATATATTCTTAATATTGTTGCAAGCTGTTTTACATGCTAAATATATCGATACAATTAATCAATGAATTAAAAAACAAAAATTTTCAGTAGAAGTACGCTAAGTACGTTTGAAACTCACCAGCAATTTTTGAGTTTAAAAAATATGGATCTGGTTGCCAAAGATTATCAAAAAATTCTGGCGGAAGAGTTACGTAATCGTCACCTTCCTCAAAAATGTCATCTGGAAGTTTTAATCTAGATTCGACCCATCTCTGGTGAACGAACATATCTACTCTGGAAAGAGTTCTAATTTGTACAATTGTTCTTGAAAAGAGGTTAAAATCTTACCTAAAATCCATATCTTCTACATTAATTGAATTTATATCTACAACAAATACGCTAAATTCTACTATCACGGGTGAACCCTTTTTTGAAGGCGGTCGGATCTCTGTAAATAGATAAAAAATAATGTGTTAACTTATTTTCTGAGTGAGAAGTGAGGAAATACTTATAAAATTATTTATGAAGTGAAGAAGTTAATGATAGTAATGAACAAATATTCGGAAAAGTTATTAAAATGTGTAAGAGTGGCAAAGTTCTAAAAATGAAGATTTTATGAAAGTTAAACAATTTACAAACTGCATGGTATATAGCAATGAAACGTTCAATTTGTCCAAACCTAATATAAGGTTTTAAAATAATTTTGCGTAACATCCATATCTATTTTTAATAAATTGCGTGTTTAATTATAACTGCTATATAAAATATTCCCGAACTCCTGCTTATGGAAAAACAATATTAAACTCAATTATGTACATACAATTTTCAGGTACGAAGTGTACATCATAAGTGGTTCGAAATTCGTTCAAATACGAATATAATTTTAGGTGAGAAAATAGACAAAAAACCTTCAACAATATATTTTTAGTTTCCATTTGTTATAATATAATATCATCAAAAAAATATTAATTACAAGATAATGATTATCAAGCAATTATTATTTTTTGATTGATTCGATTTTAACGATCAAAATTTATTATTGTCTAAAAATAAAATCCAGAAACTATTTTAAATCGACTTCAACGTAAAAAGAAGGATATTATTCTTAGTCGTACATATTTGTTTTCATTTCCCGCTTAAAGACAGGAAAATAATCAAATGTGTTTTACGTCGAATAATAAAAATTACTTGATAATCGTATACGAGCAATTAAAAACTAAAAATTCTTTTATAATAATTTATTTATTAATTTTTTATTCTGGTTTAACCGAAAAAAAATTAAAAGTAATTTATTATATTGAATCTAAGTAAGGCTAGAAATGAAATAATTGATCTTAGCTTTGTTTATGGTATATAGTATTAATTGTTTTGTCTCAAATTTAAAATTTCATTATTTTCGATCCTTGAGTTATTGTACCTACATAAGTACATATACATATACTTGCCTCTGCTAGAATTTATAAAAATTCCATACTTTTTTACTAACCATCTTTGTTCGGGAGATCAATTTTTAGGTTAGGGTTTTTAGGTGTAACAACAAAAATAAATAAAATTCAAATAAACACATAATACTAAAACAAAATTTATAATAAAACTGAAATGAAAGCAGCGTGAATTTGACTAAAATATATTGAATATAATTATTTTGAATTTGCGGACGAGAAATTTTATAGTTAATTTGAATGTTTTTCGTGTAAGATTCAAGTTATGTGGTTTGTGTATGCCCTCAAAAGGAAGTTTTATTTTAACGGAGGGCTTTTGCAGAACGTGCCATTTCGAATGTCGATAAACTGCCAGTGCACGTCTTTAGCGGCTCCCATTAATGCAGCAGGACTTCCGGGTCGGAAGGAAGCCGCAGTCTTCTGATAACAAAAGCATGGCGGGTTTTATTGCCCTATTAGAATTCAGCCCTTCGAAGTGTGCTACGTCGCGCAACATAGGCCTACTTCTGGAATGAAGGGTGGGGGGTATACAAAAATAACGGTAAAATTACATATAAAAGAAGCCAGCGCTTTCAAGATAGGGAAAAGTATCGAAAAATTCTCGACTTCCTACGCCATTGATTTGCCCGACACGGCTGGCAATTTTTGAATCGATTCAGACATTTATCAACCCCCGGCTTGGTGCCCTAAAAATGTATTTATTTGTGTGAATTTATAAATGAGTGCGGTACGGCCGGTGTGCTGCGTGGTGAGGTAGGTCATGTAGGTCCGATACTGCATGTATAAATCTGATGACGTCAAGCGGGAGCCCAGCCAAGGCACGCAACATTCGTCCCACTAAAAAGGTAATGCCCTCTCTGACATGTTTATGTGCCACGGCTTGCTGGGCTGCAGCACTATAGAGCATAATGCATCACTTACCCTTGACATAATTATCAGGAAGAACCACTCTTGGCTTTATTGTGTAATTCATGCGAGCTTCGGTCTCCTTTGGTAGCCTGCAAGAATACAAAACATATTTCGTTAGCATTTAGTAAGGTGCAATGAATTGCGTAGGTAAGTTTTTAGTGTTGCATGCGGGGCAATCGAGTGGAAATGGCACCCACAGACCAATAAAAATTTCCTTATTTCCTACTCTCGATTAATTTCCGGTTCTTGCGGGGATTGCGTCGATAACCGCGGAGAACTCCCCGATCTCAATGTCACCGAATAGCGTGCGAGGATCGAATTAAGGCGCCAATTGCTCATACTCTGCTCTGATTTGGGCTCTGTTTATCCCCGCCGTTCCACAGCCCATTAGGAGTCGACCTGTGAATAATTGTCGCGGCGATTAAGCCCCGTGACGGGAGCCCGCCCATCGCGCACGGCACCGACTGATTCCCGATTCCCGAGCCTCCTGTAGGGGCTACCGCGGGCGCCTAATTACCGCAGATAAGTAGTGTTTTAAGGCATGAATAATAAGCCGTCCAGACGAGCCGCTGAAATCCCTTTTCAGGTTTAACCGACGGGAATTATTACTTCGAAAATTGATGAGTAGGAAGACCTCAAGGCAAGCGGAAGTCTGAATTGCTACCGCTCGTAGGGGTAGTAATGAGCGCATTATGTAGATCGTTCTGATAAATTCTTGCTTTGCATACTTCCGCTTTCTTGTAATTAATCAAATTAAAGTAGTTCCGTCAGCAAACTATGATCTGTATGTATACGAATCTGGAAAGGCACCACTCTCATTTATATTTAATTTAATATTATATTTAGTTGCTTACTTTGTATCCATGAGAGACTTTAAAATACATAATATATACATATTATTATTCTTCCACACAGAACGAACAAGTTCTAAATAGAAAATTATTCACATTCTTGTGTAACAGGAAAATGGTTGGAATTGTTCAATTGTCTTAAGACAAGAAATAAAATAACGATCAATTCGCAAGTTCAATAATGAAGGTTAACTACATAGATTTAACCTTCTTTCTTTCTATTGCAGTTGAACCATTTACCTGTTTTCACATTTAATTTCCGTCGAAGCACGAAAGGATTGAACCTTCCCCATCGCTCATAGTCCCACTTCTTTGTAATACCGGAGCCCAATCGAATCGAAAGTTTACTTAGTCCAAACACGAAGCATTGTGACCGCGGCACTTCAAGGTTGCTATCGACGGCTTCCCTAATAACGCAAATTTTATTGACCTCCAAGTATGTCGTGATTTGCGGCCAAATTGCCACCCACCTCCCTAATGAACCTATAAGTAGCCACGATACCAAACCAAATTCAGAGCCCTCGTAGCAGATTGCTCCTGCCCTTTTATGTAAACAAATCGATTAAATTTGCTGCAGGCACACAGACGCAGGCTGTTGAAAACCCCAAAATGTTTGCCCAAGGAATTGATGATTTGTTCAATGTGCGGGTGTTTCTAATTTTATACATCGAAATTGGCACGTATGCTTCGTATGTGTGAGGAGTGCTGGGCCTAGGCCTTTAAATAGAGGCGCCCTTCCAGCTGATAGCATATGGATAGCAGATCCGAAGGGTTTCGACGACCTTGCAGTCAACGCTTTGGTCTTCTGCACCAATTTAACTAAGTTAAATAAGGTTGCCGAGGCCATAATTATATCACCGAAATTAAATCTCAATCGTTTTGAAATAATACCAGATTTCAACGATCTCCATGAAGGCTCCAGAAGGTATTAGTGCTGTTACCACCACACCGTCGCAACTGGCACGAAACACCATTTTAAACTTAGACTCTAACTCTGTTTTAGAAAATGAAATTAACGATTTGCTTCCATTATTTATAATTTCTGCTTTTGAATCCATTTTATAATATCTACATCTGCAAAATTTATAACTTTTAAAATATCAGAAAAGTTATATACATAGCATTTCTTAGAATATTAAATTTCGACGATATTTTTCTCAAAATTATTATGCAATTTTTATTGGATGTTCTTCAGGAAAGCAAAACGGTTAAGTCGGACTTCCGCTCTATCGTACTTCACGTCGTTTTCTTTAAAGTTTGTTTTTGATATTTGTTTGTAAATATGTATTATATATATATTTATAAATCCAAAATAATTTATCAATTACAGTGCACGTGTCTTAATTTTCATATAATCTACGCCATATACATAGATATGTAGTTACACTATAGAGAGTGGTTCAGAATTTTTCGAATTTACTTAAATTGTACCTGTGAAGATAAGGAATTTCAGTAGATATTTAAAAAATTGTTGTGATGGAAAATTCAAGTAATGAATAAAGTTGAAATTTTTTAACTCATATCTACCTACTTTAAAAAAGTTCTCCTTTTCGAAAGTACCTTCCAAAATCAAAATTTTAATTTCGAACTCCTTTCTGTGTGCTAACTGACTTTGTCAAATAGTTTTGAAGAAAATGGACTCTAATCAACAAACAGACGGACACCGAAGTTATTTTATAAATATCTATTTATTTAATTTTTAATTCAAAACACTAAAAAACGTTATGAATATTCTTTGAATTGCCTTTTTAATTGTTTTTCTTTTATCACGTTTCTCGATACCACGTTTTTAACATTCCAATGTACAAAATATTTTGATATCGTAACCGGTTTTGATAAAATTTAAACCATAATCTTTACCACATCATTTAGGATATGTATATATGTAGTAATCATTATATTAATTTTAAGTCCAATTATAATATTCGTTGATAAGATAGTAGTTATCCACAGTAACACCAACTTTGTTAATCTATACAATCATAACTTTTATGCATTTACATTGACAGATATTCGAAATTCGGTGTTTCTTTAAATGCTGGAAGTTATGTTAAGAGCTAAGGAGCAAGTGGAAGAAAAGGGTGCAATAACAGCAAAATTAAATTTGAAATACAGACTTTGATGAGCAGAAAATGTGTCCTGTTTAATTAATTGAAGAAATGTTTTCTGTTTGAAATTGCAGTACCAATATGAATCTGGATTATTTATGTGGATTTACATAAGTTTTATTTATTTTACTAGGCAAATTCAAGATAAGTTATAATTATGGCAATCATTTGTAAAAATACACAATTTGTCTCTTATTATTGCGATCACGCGGTCGAAGTTGCGGACAACATCATAGCCATAGAAACGTTTTAAAATAGTGACGGAACCGGAAGGAGCCAATTCTGTTCTAAAGCATTCCGTAATTCGCGATTTTCGATTTTCTTCGAAAACGACTTGTATTGAAATTAATAGCACATTTAGTATAATTTATATTGTTTTTTTTGGTGCTGGTATAGTTCGTTGAATTTTCTATGAATATTACAATTTTATCTCGGATAATTTTGAACTAAGCCACGCTGGGCTTATCCGCTTATCTCTCTTCAAACACGAAATTTAACAATGTTGTTACTCTCCAACAACCGCAACTAAACAGGTGTTGTCGATTCAAATAAATCAGAAGATAGGGTTGTACTCGCAACCGGTCGAATAAAATATTGGACTTAATAATCCGCAGAAATTTATGGAAGTGCTCTCGTGTTCGCGCGTAATTATTGCTGTTTTGGATGTTTCATCGCTGTCGCTGATTTTATTTTTCAACCGCATACCTTAGTGGTTTAAAAGTTTTTAACTGGGAAAATGAGGGCTTGGGAATCAAAGCGGGAAAATCGGTAGATACCCTCCATCGCAGCCAAAGTCCTTTCATTCTTATTTTTAGAATGCATTCTGTCACGAACATGCTATTATAAATGGCATAGTCTAAGGCTTGGTTTACCTCATTTTGCATCTGGTTCAAGTCTGCTGCGGCCCACTTTGCTATTTCTGGCGAGGCAATATACTTTCACTTACTAGCATGAATCCTAATTAGTACTATTTCCAGACATGGCATTCTCAGAATGAAGCTATTTTATGGCAATTATACAATTTCCCAACAACAAGGGGAATAAACTCTACCACTGGTCAGGAAGGGTTTATTGCTCGGGAGGTGCTCCGCAAGTGGAGTTCCGATGATGGTGGTAAACTTATGAATATGAATCGTGCCGGTTTGTCTTTTTAAATTCTTAACAGGTCTCTTATCTACGTCATCAGCTCTTATTGATGTGCAAAGGATATCTAAAGTAGGTCTACATTATGTACGAGTATATTATATTTTGCACATACAATTTTAACATGAGAATCAAATTTATTTTTCAAGATAGAAGCGTATGGTATATGGTCAATAAAAACGTTTTCTATACGTCTAATTTCAAAATAAAAAAAAGTTGTTCTCATTTTGAAATTTTGTTTAGCATGGTGAATTTTTAGTTGATGCAGGAAATATAAAGGGAAACATTTTTTTTGAATTATGTCTAATTGCACTAAGAACACACAGAATTCATTTTAAAAATTATTTTAACTTGGACATTAAATGTGCATAGAAAGCAACGCGTACTTTTCCCTCAGTTTTTCTTCTATCATAGGGTTTGAAATTAGTCGATGCGATCTCTTAACATTATAAAGTTATTTTCGATGATTTAACGAAAATTACAACTTTATTTCTGAACTATTTAAATCGCTCGATAACGATTAGAAAGTATTTTTTATTTTTCAATTGCTCGAAAAGGATAATCAAGTAACTTTAATTTATTGGATAAATTGATAAAAATTATGAAGTAATATCGCTCGAAAATGATTATAGGCTATCATTCCGATGCGTACCTATATTTTCCCTTTGTTTTTTTTACTATGCTAATTCTTAAAAGAGAAGAAAAGTAATAAAATGAATTTTATTATCAACAATCACAAAATAAAAATTAATTCTTATCCTTTATTCAGCGATGATGTTGAATGATGTCATTTGAGGTCTCCTTTCGGATTTCGATGAAATTTTAATCTGAGCCGAACATTCCCACAAAAATTCATAGAAATGCGACCTCAAACTCAATTTTAGCCGAAATGTTCATTAGAAGAGTAATTTATTATTACAATGTACAATAAATCCCAATACATTTTTTTCTGAATGCATTAAAACTCAAAAAATTTCAATTATTCTCTTGTACCAGGTTCCTTTGAGATCAAAGTAAAAAATATCGATACGATTTCTCTAAAACAAAAATTAAAAAAGGAATCAATATTACGACAAAAGTGAGAGTTTTTTTAAAGTATTATATTATATATTTTTTTTGTACCCCTTAATCCATTTTCTGCTAACGGAACACCCTGTAAAAAGCTGAACAAATTTAAGTTTCTTGTTTAACGCAATAAAAGGTTATTTTTATACTAAAAGTTCCATTCACTGACTAATGATCAAAACCTAATTCTAAGTGGGACTTTCTTTTTATTTTAATCAAAATGATTAAATCACTACGTGATCAAATTAATTTTTTTTTTAAACATATAATACCTAGATAATTAGACAGTAACTACTTAATAAGCTGTGCAGTGTAGGTACAGTAAAAAAAATACGGAACTCTCAAATCCAAAGTTCTATTTGCACTTGTCCTTCTTTTAGTTCGTGTACATAATACCTACATACATACATATATATACTTATATCAAAATTTCAAAAAAAATACAAAAGTCAATCTTAAGAATTGCTCTTGAAGTAGTAGCAGAAAGGTCTAAAACAATTCTAACTAATTGTAAGAGGTGTGTACTGATGTCTACGACTAAACTGAAAGGAAATTATCTGTATTCAGCAAATTTACCTCGTTTAAATAAATAATGTATAACTTCCTCATAATTAAAAGAACAATCTTTTAATGAAGTTATATAAGGTATAAGTTTGACTCGCACTTTACCGGTTTTCTTAAAGAAATATAATTCCTTTTATATTGCCACATTTGTTTCCTAAAATGTCTAATTTCATTTGTTGAAAGGCCTCTGAGGAAGAAGACTACTATTTTTTACTCCTGTTATAGACAATAGGAGGGAAGTAAGGGTGATCGGGTGATCAGGTGCTCCGATTAGTGCTCCGGGTTTTCTATGTTGGTATAGAGCATTTAAAATGTCTGCCATAGAAGCTGTAGGCTATTGGCAATTGGTCGTTTCAAATTAAGTAGCTATTTGCCCGATTGAATATTTTAAAAGGTTTGAGAGTGCATCTACAGGTCTGAGGTCTGACTTACCAGAATAGTACAAATCCTAGTCCAATAGTGATGAAGATGTTCCGTGTATCCTGCATTATGTCCTCTGCAAAAGTATCATTTCGCACAACACGTCACTCTCGAGCTACTTTGCAGGATCAGCCGGATGAACTCGGTGTGCGCACGTAGAACTCCCCGGGCGCATTTCCTCCCGGAAACGCGTAAGGCACTAGTAAGATTCAAGTTCGAATGTCTCGCAACACGGAGTACTCCTGGGCATGCTACTTGTTGCTAGTCGCACTGCCGAAGTGGCCGCGGGGTGCTGCACGTCGCTGCCGGGAACCACTGCACTGCAATCATTTCACTCGCTCCTGGGCGATGGGCGCAATTTCGCATTTTAATAATTTTGCGATTAGAACGCTCGATTAATTCGGAAACGGTCGCCGCGAGCCGCCGCCGCTTAGCCGGTGCAGCGCGCCGCAGCCTCCCGCGATTCGGCGGGAACTTCTCCGGCTGGTCGCCGCACTGGCATTATGGGTGAACGCTAGAAATCCGGTGCACCGAGCCGCGTTCCTTCGGCGGATTTGAATTTTTAATAATTTTCGTCTAGCACCGCTTATGCTCGCATGTGACCTTATCCGTTTATGAAACTTGAGAAATTCGACCTGCTGGGCTTAAGTGTCTGCAGCGCTCTGGGAAGACAAAACTTCCTCATTAGTTAGCGTGATAGTCACTTGCCTCGAGTGATAATGATCTTGAATGGCGAACGGTCTTGAAACATCTCGACGCTGCCATCTGATCTACGGGTTTTCATCAATTTATTTATGTAACTGATGAATTGCTGCAGATCGATATTGACTATTGGATTATTGGTTTAGAGCCAATTTTAGAACTCCTTGTACAATTTTATGGAAATGCGAAATTGTGGTCCATATTGGGGCAAATGATAATTTAAATCTATTAATAGTTTTTAAAGATAATAATAAAGTAGGTAGATTGAGGAATATTTTGAAAAACATTCTAATTAACTAAAATAAATTTGAAGTATGTAAGCACATACTTACAAACATTGAATTGTATTGTTTTGCATGTACTGTACATTTTGTAAATCATCTTAAAAATCAAAAGTTATGAATATTATTGTTAATGATACTTAAAACCTGAATATTTAATATACATATTTCTAATTTAGTTCTCTAAGTTATTCAGTACCCCTGAAAATTGCATTGTATGGACATAATTAAATCCATACAACCGACTTGCCATTCAACCAATCCATTTTAGGTAATAAAAAAGTTCTGTATAAGTTTCAAATTTTGTTGAAAATTACATAATTCTTTGAAAATATTTTCTTTTCTTTATTCTCCTCTATGAAACTAGTAAAACTTACAATCACAAAATCTTTGCTGTCCGATTAGTAATTCATCGATACAGGGGTCAGTGATCAGGTAGGTAAAGCACAAATAAAATCTAATTACTTGGTATTATAACTTTTGGCTTTTATAAACAATAGCTGTTATTTTTTCAGTATATTTCGATAAGGGTAATAAGTCCCAACGAATTTTTCGATATTCAAATATACCAACTTGTCTTTGAAATAGTTTTCAATTTATCTGTTAGCTAGCTATTAACCGCGACTTCATCCGCGTGGACAGACAAACATTTTGAAAATCGTTTTTTTGCTGTTGTATACTTTCTTTTATCGTCCCCTTTCAATTTTTGGTAAATATTTTCAATATACAGATCCGTGGGTTCTACTGTTTTATTATATTATGTAAGTATAGATTTTTTAATGAAACTTTTGAAAAGTTGATTTTTAAGGACAACATTATCAGTTTTGAAAAGGTGGTGTTAATGGATAAACTTAAACAACAAATTATTCATTTTTATAACCATGTATCGATATCTGGAGCAATAAGTGAATTCGATCTTCCAATAATAACTGAAATGTCCAATTTCTCTGATTCTTTTCCAATGGAGAACACTTTTTTGGATCGATTAGTCACGATTTGTGGCATCTATGGGTGTCTATAGAAAGTGAATGACTTGTTCGAAGAATGAAGCCTTTCAAATGTACTATATAAAGAGCTGGAGAACACGAATTTATTGGCGGTACAATTATTTCCATCAAACATCAAAACATTCTGCAGAATCATGTTTTATCATCAAAAAATGTATGGTAATCATATCTTCCCTTCAGATCTTGCAGAAAGATTACGCATTCTGCTTTGCATCGAAAACTAAAAAAGCTTGGGTTTGAAAGGACATGACACCTTCTCTTTATAGTGTTGACTTCAAATGATGCGGTTTTATTTTTCCTAAGGTCTTGTTGGAGGAAAATTTGAATAGATAAAATTCGACAAGGACATACGAGGACAGATGTATGAACATCTTTCACACCGGAAGACTATAAGTATTTTTTATTTTCTCAATATATACAATGTAATAAATCAGAAAGGAAATTTACAAAACAATAATTTAAACTTTCGATTTTAATTTTTTGTGAAATGAATGAAGCCTTTTTTGATGAGTTTTTACTTTTTTCAATTCTTCATTTAATACATTCGAAACTAATTGTGTATTAAAACTATACCTAACGAAAGGCATATAAATTTATTAAGAAAAGAATAATATCTTCTCACAATCATAGCTATACAAAACATATCTATATAGTGGTCGATTCTTTATTGTTTAAAGGGTATTAAAAACTTTTCAAATATCCGCATTACTTAAATTGATTTATAGATTTTCCTCCTAATTTGCCATATTTAACTTTAAAAGGTATTATAAAAAAATAAATAAATAAACAAAGGGGGTCTATGCATGTTGTACGTAAACGATTAATCCTATGATCTATCCAGGATGTTGAAAATAAAACGATTAAAAATCTTCGTACAATTTTTTCGCATCACTAAGTGTTCATGAGATATTAACGTATACAAATGTGATGGCTAACGAACAGCCCCACACGTACTATCCTACCAATTATCATATGTAAAATATTCTGAGGGCATCCTCAAACACTGTACAAAATATTGTTTGTACGTAGATTTGATTGCCAAATTTAAGTTTGAATTGAATCATGTATGAATAGCAATTTGAACTGAAAAAATATTCCTCCATTATCCTGCTTTCGTTATCACATTCGAAAGAAAAAGATATATCACATCACAATAACACAAAAAGTTTTATGAATTCTGTTTTGTTGGTCACTGTTCAAACAAAAAACTAAGTCTATGATGGTTCTCATTACAAATATATAATATATCGCAAATGTCCGGCGAATGCATTTAGACTATTTTCATAATTATTTACATGTACCCAGCCAAAATTAGGGTGTCCTTCATACTAAAGATTTCGCGTATAATATATGTATGCTTAAACAAATTTGCTTTAGGCATATTTTTATAAATCACTTTTTTAAGAAGTTTCTCCAAAATAAATTTTGATTTCTCAAAGCATTAAATCACTCTGGGGAAGACAAAACTTTATGGATGTTTTTTTGCAATAACCAAATTCTACGTATCTCAATGTAGAAAGTAGTTTTGATTGAACATATAAAATATAATAGTTCAAGTAAATCGGAAATTGACCTAAAACTTGGGCCGACCGGCTTGAAAAATGTTGTTTGGAGAAAAACGCTTTTAAAGTTTTAGATCGTAATACAAATATGTTTTAAATATATATAAAAGATATGCTTATATACCTTTTTTAGGATCCTTAGCTTGCTATTCTAAAGAATAATTTTTTGGCAAATAATTCTTCCCGAATTTTTCAAAATTCTAAAGCGGTCTAACTCCTTAAAGAAAAGGCAATAAATTAAAAAAAAAAAAAAAACTAAAAACTCCTTAAAGAACTTCACTTAAAGCTTGCTATTCTAAGGAATAATTTTGTGGTAAATAAATCTCTTCGATTATTTAAAAATGTTAGAGCATTTTAACTCCTCAAAGGATTTCTTTTCATTTAACCCAAGATTCAATATTTTATTTCGTGTTAAATCACATTTAATTTATTAATTATGTAGGTATGTATCGCTTCTGATAAATTAGTCAAAGTCGGTAGATAGCTTTTGTTATGAAATATCTAAAAATAAAGGTAAAAGGGCGGTTAAAACGCGGAAACCGATGGAGCCAATCGTTGCACTGCAAGAAGATGAGCTCGTCACTAGGGAAGGTCAGATAGATTGATAAAAGTGATTGTATCATCCGTTTCCAGAGGAGGGTAATTGGCTCCAGACGAAAAGACAAAATGGACAGACCCGTGTCCGTGTGTCATGCGGTGCGCGATCAGCCACACATTCTTCGCTCCGTCGCCGGAGACAGAGCCAGGCCCGAGTTGCTTCTAATTAACCAGCAGCAGAACATGTCGGCACCAAATTAAGACGCAACGATCAGAGAGTGTCATCTGTCCATCAAAACCGTGGATAAAACGCAAAGTAGCAATTTATCACGGTCAACAGCGGCTCGGTGACAAAAGGGTACAAACCCCCAGGAGGGGTAGAGCCGTACAGCGGAAAAATAAAACCGAAACTCCTCGCCACTAATTAGACGCTCAAATATCGCGCTCTCGTCGGTCCACCTTCAATCCCAGCATAAGAATTTTTAAAAGACGCTAAGCAAGGCGACTGACGGAGGAATAAGGAGGAAAGGTTCCCGCACAGAGACTGCTCATCCTGAGTTTGAACTCGTGCGATGTCTTCGGGGTGAAAATTATGTGCATAATTACGCACGCATGACTTCATGCCATCATATCGTTTTTCCGAATATTCTGGGCTTCCCCAAGGGATGTCAGCGAACGGTTGTTTGTAGCACGCGGCTCCGCCTGTTGACCCTTCCGAAGGAAGCATATGCCGCGGATTTCTAGCTTCGTTAAACGAATAATTCCCGGAGATGGTTGCGATATTCACACAATTTGCACATGCACTCACCCTGGGCGGAAAAATCGCGCACCGGAACTTGAACAACTTGAAATTTCGAAATGTGGCCTAATCAATAGCACAATCAATCACCTTAGACACCTATGAACCACTTCCGTTCTGACGATGACGCCTCCCGGGGGCGCCCTTCGATTCGGTTACACTTTCAAGGGATGGAAATTTGAATCCTCGCTAGAGGAAGACCACGCGACCCGCGTTGGCGCTGCGACTCAGAGTTGCTTAAGAACTGAGGGTAACTCCAGTAAGTGAGCCAAACGTCCTCTAGCCTAAAATATCGACTTACTGACTTGCTTATGGAGTGCGGGCGGGTGGGTGGTGGTTTAAACGGTTGGTTGCCCGTTGCCACAGCGCCTATGGGAAACTTCCTGTGCAGGCGGTTTAAAAGCACAGAAAAAGTCCCGGAATATAGCAAAACTTAGCAACTGAAGCTCTCGGTTCCGCAAAATGTTGGAAAGAAAAATTGGTCACTTTTAAGTTGCCCCAATCAGAGGGAGCTTTATAGCGGCAGTTACGCGTCAGCACCGTTGCTTGTTCGCGTGTCGCCCAACAAACCCTGAGCCCCCACTGTCTCATTGTCAAGAAGTTTTCTATGTGCACCACCCGCACATCGCTATCAATTTGGTGCACCCGTCAAGTGGTAGACGCCAGCAAGGAGCATAGTGGGGAATTTGGCGCTTATTCGCGGCGCGCGTGGGTGGCAAGGAGGGAATTAATCTGGGAAAAACAATGTTGTAAATTCAACCGACTCAGGGGGATACCCACACATTGACCTTGCCAGCCGAAGGCGTTTCGGGTACAAGAAGGACACTTTCGCGATAGTGCAATTATGGCTGAACTATTAACTGACACTGACCAGGGCTGATTTCGATTTTATTGCAATTGTCCTTGAATATTTACTTAGAATGGATACCCGCTTACTAATTATCCTTATCTAATCCAGTTCCCACTTTTTACGACAAACTGTTTTTAGGTATTGCGACAATGAATTTGCAGAAGTTTACAGACCCTGAAGTTAAGTTTCTTCAGAAAATTACTTATGAATGTTAAAGGTTGAGGAAATCGATTAATCGATGGTTTCCATGATAAATTAATGGCAGAGATAGTTGTACTGCTACTTAATAGCTATTAGGTTTGATTGTTTTTGCGATAAAGCTTTTGCAAAAAACGGTTTTCGCGTAATAATGCATTTTATCATACACTACCTATGTATAAACTTATATAAAATATTGCTGTCTTTCAAAAATCATTATATTTCTTCAGTACTTTTACACAACATTAGGGATATAATGGTTTAAAAACTTTAATCCAATGTACTACTATTTGGATTTACATAACTGAAAAGAAAATTTCACATAGAATTAGAAACTAATGATTTTCGGGTTTATTCCTTCAAGATTGTGGGTCATTAGGAGATCCTATAGGTTTTGATTTATCAGTTAGTGAATGACACTTTTAGTATGAAAATGTGTTTTGACGGGTCATACCTTATTATTGCGTTAATATACTATATGATATTTATAAACTTAAATACAGCATTCCATTTCTGAGAAAAAGTACTACGATACGCAGTAGACGGACAATGAAGTGTATTCCGTTGCTCCATTATGAGCTATGAAATTCTAAAATGAGCATCACATAAGCTAATTTTTGTATAATTACATACAATATTTTCAATAATGACTGACGAAAAGGTAGGTACTCAAACTTTATAGTTTTCTTTAGAAATAACTAAAACAATTTTTTAAAAATTGCGGGAAAAATATAATATGTAACATAATTGCTGTAGCCTGAAAATTAACTTGATTCAATCATAACAAAATATTGTAGTAGTATTGTAAGTACGCGTGTGTCCTCTGGAGAAACTCTAAGTTAGGATGCCACATCTGATCATTTAAAAAATGGTGGTGGTTCATTTACGGTAAAAGTAATTAGCTATCCAGTAATTTTATTAACCGTTTTGGTAAATTTCGCTTTAAAACTCTCATTCATTTAAAATAAAGACTACATTTGTCCATTTTATTATACATACTACAATAAACAGGGATCGAAAATAACAATTATTTTCAACTTTTCAAAACAAAAGATCACGTAAAAAGTTCATAATCGTTACGGTCCCTACTACAAAAACCGTGTTTTAGTAAATCAATTTTTTCGCTCTATATGTACCCCTAGATGCGTAATAACAAAATTAGCAAAAATGGTAAAAACACACAATTAATTTTATGCAATTTTAGTTTAACACGTTCCCTGCCACGTGTAAAATAATTAAATACAATTTACTCGAAAAAAACCCGACCGTAGAAGCCTTATTTTAGGAAATCATTTTTAGGTTTATGCGCAGATACATACATACATACATATATTGCCTTAGCTGTGTAATAATGAAATCAGCAAAAATAGTTAAAGTACACTTATTTATCCCGCTTTTCTTGCAATTTTCCTTTAAAGTACTTAAAAATAATTTTCTTTACGCAAAAATCCCGACTACAGAAGCCCTATTTTAAAAATACAATTTTTTAGGTTTATATTGCCTTGGCTGTGTAATAGCAAAATTAGCAAAAAAAAAACACTATTTATTTCCGAATTTTTGTATTTTCTCTTTAAAGGTTTAAAGTGTTTAAAATAACTTAATGAATGCAAAAAACCCTACTCCAGAAGCAGTATTTTTAATAATAAATCATTTCTCTTGATTTTTGGAATGAAACAATTCTTCTACGTTTGGTTCATGTATGTAGTATTTTTATTATCCACTGTGGTAGAGCATTGAATAAAATAAATCTTAACTTCCCACAAAGTTTATTACACAATCATTTTACAAATATGTACATACATACTAACTAATCTATGCCTTCTTAGTCTTAGAGGCAGACGAAGCAATGTAGGTTAATTTTTCTAAAATACTAGCTTTACCCTTCCTTTCTCTATCGTAGGCCAAATATTTACGTATATAAAAGTTTCCGAAGAGAAGGATGAAGGAGATCATATAAAATATCAAGGTGTAATGCATCCATAGTGGAAATTCGCACCCTGTCCGTAAGCCATTGATTCCAAGGAGTAAAGCGATTGTAAATTGTAGCTGCGAAGGTATTCAATACAAAATTATTATGAAAATCCTTGTTAATTGTATGCGAAGTACTTACCAATTGTAAAATGGTCAAGTACTTCTTCCACCAAAGGTACCTCTCTACTTTAGGACCAAAAACTGAAAGTCCATAGTAAGAGTACATCATGACATGTATGAATGAGTTGCCCATGGCTGGTAGAAAACCTTGTATTGAAAATTATATTCATCAATTATTTAAATGTTTGAAAAAATATAGGCCATACTTGATCCGCTGGGGACCCATTTGATACCGATCCACCATAATGGAAACATTGTACTGTGATGGTAAACGTGTAAAAAGGTCAGTTGATTTTCCTTTTTGCGGAGAATGAAGAAGAAGGTATCGCAAAATTCAAGGAGTTTCGAAAAATAGAACCACCACACTGCATTGGCAACCTATAAAGTTTGCAAAAATAAACTTTTGATCAGAACGTCAATTATATGTATTATACACTGCATTGGCAATCTATAAAGTTTCCATGTAAATATTGCAGAACAAATTTATTAGTTAATTTTGTGATCAATCTGAATTACCACCAAATAAAGCGCACTGTAAATATAAGTACATTCTACGAATTTATTTCGATTGAAAGGAAATGATTTCTCAAGGTCATCCAAAGGTACAATAATTTACTTATTTATGTATCTGCTGTTAAAGCTATATCACCATAAGAACTTCATATCTACATGTATTTAACCGTTTCCTAAAAAATCTACTAAGTCATAGTGTAAGAAGACTGCAGTAACCCTATCTTTGAAATCATTCTGTTAATATAATAAATTCGCTATTCGGTTAGGCATATAAATAATAGTAGCGATTTTTTACCTGTAATTCATCCGGATCATTTTTATCTCTACAAGGCTCACAAATATAACTGTAGCGAAGACGTAGCGACGCAGTAAATAATTTAGCAGCAATGTAACCATTTAATAAAGCCATGGCGAAATTATAAACGACCAGTAGCGCACGAAATTGAAAAGGTTTTCGTCTAAAATTGGTTAATGTTAATGTTAAATGTCTTCAGTGTTTTTTGAATACATACCTTTTCATTAGCTTTGGACCCGCCCAGACAGTAAATAAATAAACTAATGTACACATTACTGTTGGCAAAGGGGAATCTACCAATAGCCACCCTTGGGTTCTTCTGTCTGTTAAGAAATACATAATATTGGAGTTGGTAAATGTAATTAATTTTTTCTTAAAGTGTTTAACCTGAGAAAGTTAGGGTCCATAAATAAAAGTCGTACGGATTTTCCAACAGTTTGGGAACTTCACTAACGTTCGCCATCTGAAAATACAATAAACGTTTAATAATATTGATAATTAGTCCATTTGCATTCCTTTAGATTACAAATAAACGATGAAAGTAAATGCAAACAATAAAAACGCCTAAGAAGTTACTTTTAAGGCGTTATAAAAAGAACCCAACGTGTGTCAACGCTATGCACGATTGAACAATTTGCTCGTTTTTACAATCCAAGTTGGTCAATTAACACAAACAAGTTGTTCAGCTTTATGTGAAAAATATTCGTAGGTTTTTTCTAATTAAATCAACCGACGAGATCTTGTGGCATACTGACTTTGGCTAAGCATTATTGCAGAAATAGATTGACGAAATTCGAAAAATTCCTGTTACACTGATGAAAGGAAGTCTCTTATTGATTGATTAATTTAGTCTATTGGCCGACATAGGCACTGTATTTTATATCATTTTAACTTGTGAGCATATTGGAAAAGATTCTCATAACCAGGTTAATATTTAATTTCATCAAAAGCTGACAAATACTACAAATAGTAAATAGTACTTCCATATGACCTTAACGAGGGAAGATCCACAAATTTATTTCGGGAGAAGGCTTATCTCGGATTTTCCAGAAGTGGTAATTTGCTTTAACAAATGTTAATTTGATATAATTAGAAGTAGTCCTATTTATATAAACGAAGCTATATGTACAATTAAAATATAAGATAAATACATAGAGTATTTAATATAGCAAATGCATAATTTTCAAATTAAATTGATTTAGAACCTACTATTAATATCAAAAGAAAAATTATGAAATTAATTGACTTGACGAGAAAGGTTTAAAGCTAATTACTGAGAATTGCAAAATAGTAAGGCTGTTAACTTGAATGACACCATACGATAAGAAAATCTTGGAATCCAATCCGAGTAGGATATTCGTCATAGGGAGCCTGATTGGGCTCTAGTAATTACTTAAATAGTGCCTCATTTGAGTCAAATAAGTTATATGGCCATCTGGGCGTTTGGCGCGACAAAGTTGTACGCTCAGTGCATTCACTTTGTAATGAAAATTCATGTAACAGCATAAAAATAGCTAATGGGATTCCTGGCCTCAATGAAAATATCTTGCACTATTGCATGTATTGCATATTTCCCAGGAAAAAGTCTTGCACTTTTACGAGAAAGCGCAATGTCTAGACTGAATTGATGGTAATTTTGTGCGCTATTGCAATCCCATAAATTGTTTGACTTGGCTCATACGGCAGCGCAGGCCCTATGTGGAATCAAACTGAGCGCAACTTGTTTTACTAGCTTATGCGCTTTTGCGAAAGATCTTAGATTAGTTAGATTACTTATGTTGCATGAATGAAAAAGTTTAAGGTTGTTTTATGTAGTACCGTATATCTCCTTACGGAAATTTCGCGATCTCTTTTTCCAAAACCTACTTAAAGTGTTAAGGACCAGAAATATATTCATTGACAACACTTTACTCAATATCACATTTTAAAATTTCTGTTGATTGCAATATGTAGCAAAAACCGAAGTATTGCATTTACGTAGGTTTTTAGCGATAATTGCAATGTAATTAAATGCTACTTTGCGCAAAACTCGAAATTCTAAGGAGGCTTGATAGTGATTTTCACTTCAATTATTTGCGAAATTTCTAGAGTGACATTTATATGTCCTTTCAGATAAAGATGAACGAATTAAAAAAAATTGGAAGGAGATAATTATTTGGTGAAGTAGCCAATATAATGTCTGCGCAACCATATTTTGATATAATTTCTTAACCTACATATTTTTTTGGATTCCATGAGTAGTAACACACAATAAATCTCGAAAACACTCAAACGTCAAGATCAATTTTATAAAATATAATTATTGTAATAACAATTATATTAACTTATAATAATTAAACATTTTGAAGTCAGAATTGCCAACGTTTAAAAAGTTTAGGTTCAAAATTTAGATAAATTTAGTTGTGGAGTCTGCTGTTACTGCAATATAAAATTTTCAATTCAAGTTACTTGAAATAATACTTCCAATTTTTAAAGTAGCTTTTATTAAACCTGAAACTGAAATATCCGAACCAGCTTTTAATTTTATTTATATCATTGGATCACCATTGATATGATGATTGCATACATTTGGATTGTCTAAATGAATGCTTAAAAATTATTATAAAAAGCTATAATTACAGTACTTCATATGAGACATGCACTAAGGAAATTTCACCCTTCAACCTTCTTATCTCGGCTGTATTTATAATTTAACGCAGCATCTTAGAATTGTACTCTCATTTATTAATAAACATATGCTTATTTCTAATTAAAATTTCTTATTAAACTATTAAATCAATTATTCTTATGTACTTGTTTTAGTATTCATCATTTATACCAAAAATTAATAATTTTTGGCAGGAAATTTGAGATATTTGCTGTTTTGTAGAAATAGGTACTTTTTCTGGATATGACAGAAGAAGTTTATATAAAAGGGTAGATTTGTGATGATAGCTGTAGAATTGCATCTTGTTTCAATATCGACGATAAACGGATTTAATAATTTTTGCTTTTATTATATTATAAAAAATTATTTTCTTTTCGATAAATATTTCGAAAAACGTTGTGCTTTACGACTGACATTAATATTTCTTTCGTTTATCTCCAACAAGCAAATAACAACAATCCACAATTTGCTTACCCAAATTTACCTAGCAATTCTGTTTGCGAAAATTTATTGTAGACATAAGTAGGTAGGGTGGGTTGTCAATTTTTAACCCGAAAACAAAGAAAATACCACGGTTAGGATGGCAGAAGCGGTAAGAATTGTCGCACGTTTTGCTAATTCGCAAAGTGATGTTTCACTATTATGTGAATTTTAGACTAAGCACAATCGGAGTTATGATGAAAGCGGGAACTTCAGAGGAAATTTATGAGCGGTTAAACAGCTTGTGGTTTCTAAGATTATGCAACTACGTATTATGTAGTGACCTTTCTTCAATGATCGACATTATTTGTGAAGTATGAAAAGAAGTTTTGTTTAGTGCCAAATCGTAGCAGATGATCAAGATGATCTTCAGAAAGTTTAAAAGTTATCTTAAATAATACCAAGTCATCTTCATAATTAATACAAAAAGATCGAAATTGGAACATTTGTTATCTTTTTGGCTACTACAGTGCATTTATCACATTCATATATGTAGTTTTATACTGATATTATACGAATAAACTCAATACGGAAAATGTTTAGTATCATTACCAAAAATTGAAATAGATGTTATATTTTTTTAATTAAGAGTATTTATATATCAAATCTACAAATTGATGGAAAGGTGAACTCCAGAAGAGCTATGTAAATAAACAAAAGTTATTTTTACCTCACCATTAAAGATTAGCATTGTTTTAAATGTGTTGCAACGAAAACTATATACATTTATTTACATATTATATGTATGTACAAAACAATTGCTATATATTCTTAGTTCCACTAAACAAAAGGCTATTTTATTTCAGTTAATTCACTTATTGTTTTGTAAAATCCTTCCATATTCAACATTTTTGATTTAAACATTTTGTGTAGATATGACATTAAATTTACTTGCTTGTTGAACCATTAATGCTTTATGAAAACAGATTTAAAAGGAATATTTAATTTTTTTTATTGAGAATAATTGCTATCTTTTGAAATTAGGAATCGTTACAAAGAAAATTATTGAGACTAAAATTAAAGGAGCTGTTGCACACATTACTTATCAAATTATAGGGAAAATTTAACACAATAATTGTCCTTGTATTAGTATATTCACTAATAAACCCCTGCTCACTTAAATTTTTTCTCACTCATTTAGAATTTCAAAAATAAATACCGTTAAAAACGGAAAATTTACCTTAAATAATACTTCAGGCTTTTGGATTTTGAACTAAAACTTTTCTTAGAAAATTAACTTTTTTCAAATATTTCACCTAATATTTAATAATACATTTAAAAATAAAGATAGCACGAATCTGCCCGTCGAAAAGCGAACGTGTGTTTCTTACTCGGCGATCAAATTACAAATGAATCCCCAATTGTCCCCTCGATAGCCCAGGTAAAATTATTGTGTCTTTGCAGTTCGTTGAGCAGGTTGTAATTATTCACGTGTCCGCGACCAGGTGGAAAGACCAATGCAAAGACGTCTTGCACACACCGCAGCAGGCGCGCGCCACTTTTTCACCTTCGGATTGCAAAAGATCGGCAATCAGCGTCACTGATGAAAAGCCGTGCAATGCTCGATCAAAAAGATCAGCGACAATAGCCTTGACAGCGAAAATTTCCACCGTTGTCCCGGACAATTTTTAGTTTTATAATAAAAGCAGAAGCGATTTCGCTTTCTTCGATAAGTGCAAGGCAGTAGCCTTCTCATTGGCTAAATAATTTGAAAAGACCCTATTTGACCAATTGTTCTGCGCAACCGCCTCTGTAAGGATTGTAATTTCGCTTCACGTTATGCATGAGCAAACGGTTACAAGATATAACATTGACAATTTAATGGAAAACCGATCAATGCCACCGAAACGCAAAAGGCTAGAGATGATTTAATTTCACCTTAGGTTTGTTGTGAAATATAGTAAAAATCCGAGCAAGGTTTTCCACATATTATGTGTAAACCACGAAGATGTCTGCTATTTTGTTCAGATAATACCTATAACAATCAATTCGCTATACCAAGAGCTCGAACCCCATTAAAAGACTAAAAAATCTTAAAAAAGTATTAAAACACTTTGGATTTGGGGTTCGTCGTTTCTACTAAGATTTTGTTTAGAGCGAAATTTCAAACGAAACTAATAGTTTCGAATGAATCTGAAAACATTTAATGAAGCATAATATACACTCAGTTGAAATTGACAGCCTCATCTTTACTGTTTTTTAATAACTTATTTTATGGATACCTAATTTAATTTTGAAGTATGGTGTTAAAGAAATGACAAAGAAAAATAAGAAACTAAAAAGCCTAAAATTAATTTCCATAAGGAAAACTTTGGCACATTGTTTTCTTAGTAAAAAACTTATAAATCTCAGTCCAGTAACTCGAAAAGCAATATTTTAGTAAGATAAATAGGTACTATTAATCGGCTGCCGCACTACAGATAATAATAAATTTAAAGAAATTAAATTCGCTATACATATTAAAATACGAAATTGTAAATTGTAGTTGTAACTTTTATATGTCATTCAATTTATATCTATATAACTTAATTTAAACAAACAATTTTTTTTCAGTAGTACAAATAAACGTTCAAATTACAAACATTTGATATTTTAATATGCATTATAAGTATAATATTATGACAAATAAAGTAAACTTGCACCATTTTTAGTAAGCATGCACACGAGCTATGTAATTGATGCAATAATCTCTTAATAAATGTTTCAGCCACTATCTTAGCAACATCTTGGAGCATAAAACTATCGAATGCAGTGAAATTAGGCTACTGATTGCTATAGAATATAACTAGTAACTGACACGCAAGTTGCATACCATGCACTGTTTGGTGCTTATAGCACGGAGATTCGCACGATGGAGAAGGTTTTTGCAAATTCTGTTTCATTGAATAATATGGGTATGTACCAACTATGTTCAAGTAAGAAGTAATAAATTCTCAAAGTTATATCAACCTCCCTTCTGCTCGATGTAAATATAATATCGCGGTGTTTTCTTCTGCTTAGTTTGAGAAATCTCAATTTTAAAAAGAAGCTTTAGTTAATGCATCAAACATTTGGGCCATTGAGAATCATAGTGGCTTAAGTCAACCACTTTCCATAACTGAGTTCAGACTAAAATCATATCATTTACTCATCACCCTGTTAATACTTATATTTATATTAAAAGCTAACTTACGCCACTGTTATTCCCAACGGTTCATTTAGTTATTTAATTATTATACAAATTATTATGTATTTAAATTTTCAATAAACCCCAAGAACTCTGAATGCAGTAGCTTAAAGAACTAGATTTTAAAGGCCGCACACTGCAAATTGCGGTTCGTAAGTTCTTTCATATTTTAAGGTTTTTAATTTTTCTCTACCTTTAAAGTTGTATAAATAAAATTTCGGGTTTTATTATTAAAATATTAAGTTAATGGCACCATTTTTATATCTAGACTGGACTAAATGGGAATCCTTAGCTGATTTTGAATTCCAATATACATATGTAGCTCATAATTTCATGTTTAATAACTAATTTCAGCCCTACCCAAAACTGTGCGGCTCATACATAAAGAAATATTTACTTTTCTTACTTGTTTTGAATAAATTTGAAATTGAATTTAAATGGATATATTTTGTAAGTCATGTTGACAATTAGACCCAGCATAATTTTTTTTTATCATTATCAGTCAAATTAAGTGAATTGAATACATATGAACGTTAACTTTAGATGCAGATTTGCACGAATTTCAAAAAAATTTATTTATATATATTTTGAAACTGATTTTTTATCTGTTATTTTTATTGAAGCCAATTTTAGTTATTTTGGTTGGTTATGATCCTGCTCCTGGTAAATACTCATAGTTATTATTAGGCTATTTATTTGTTCATACATTGGATATTTCTTATAAATTCTCTGCAAGGAATATTGTTTTGCAGTTTCGAAGCTAAATATTAATTTAGTTAGTTTATTCTTTTGTTTGTTGCATCAAAACTTTTAATAATGGATTTTATAACTCTAATAAGCAACAGTTGTTTTGAAAATCAACCGTTGCCGGAAATGATAAAACGAACTTGAAACCAATGCAGACAGAAGCATGATCCATACATGTTATATCGACGGTCGTATGAACTAAAATCTAAAATGTACCAAATCTATGAGCACTCGCTAAATCTATTACTTTTTCGTGAGACACACGGCCAAGTTCACACAGTTTGAATAAATGAAAGTTGGGGGTTTGTAGGGCTTGCTTTTGCCGCCTTTTCGTTTGTGTGAGTTTTGTGATTTATAAGCTTTTATTAGATAAAATTTACCAATAAGTTAAGGCACAATTGAAGAGCAACGATGTCAAATGAGGAGGAAATAATAGATGTTCCGGATCCAAATGATAATTCGGTAAGAAACAGTCGATGCCGATGCAAATTTCTGAGAGCTAGCGCGCCGTGGACGCTAAGCAGCTGTCACTGGACACAGTGGCTTTGTTTTTACCAGTTTTCCTGAATGCTTTCCGATTTAAGCGTCCTCATGGCGTTTTATTGCAGAACGAGTCGACATCAGACACAACTTCGTCCCGCGAAAAAGAAGTTGAGTTTGACACTAAAATTGAGTCGGACCGCAGCAAGCGCTTCGACTACCTGCTGAAGCAGACCGAGATTTTCACCCATTTCATGACAAACAGTGCGTCCAAGAGCCCCAAAGCGAAGACAGTCGGTCGCCCCAAAAAGCCGAAGGAAATAATTACCCCAGCGAATGCAGCTGAGTGAGTACTTTTCCGGCTTCCCAGCAAATGATCCTTGCTTAATGTTATGTTTCTCAGTCACCGCCATCGGAAGACCGAACAGGAGGAAGATGAAGAGCTCCTGGCTGAAGAAACCACCGCCAGGGATGTTTTTCGTTTCGAGTCGTCCCCGACGTACATTAAGAACGGAGAGCTCCGGGACTACCAAATCCGCGGCTTGAACTGGATGATTTCACTCTACGAGAATGGCATCAACGGCATCCTAGCCGACGAGATGGGCCTGGGAAAAACATTGCAAACCATTTCACTGCTGGGTTATTTGAAACATTTCAGGTTTGTACCTTTTTATATAGCAATATGAAAACCATTACGCATTTGGAACCTTTTCCTTTCCTGTGTTTATTTTAAAATAAAAAACATGCTAATTTTCGCATGAGTTTTAGAAATACTTTGAATCTTACTTAAAAATAAAAAGAAAACCTGAAAAAATATTTGAAATCTTTACAACAAAAGCTTCCCATTGCGTTGGAGTTTCAAACCGATTTTTTTACAAAACGTTTGAAAAAATACATGTATATGTGTCTATGTTGACAAAGGAGACTTAAAAGGTCATAGCTCCTCCATTTTTTAAGAATATCTATTTATGTACTTCCTTAAAATGCAAAAAAAAACCAGTTTTTTTTTAGTCGTAGACCCCAATTCAAGCGACTACAAATGTCTAAGAACATTTTTCCAATATATAGTACAAATCTTGTTTGCAAGCCAAATACGTTTCTCTTATAGCTCGGTTGCCGGTTTTGTTTTTCTAAACGTCCTAAGAACGTATAGTTATAATTATAGTCTGTTTCACCTAGGGTAACAAATGCAAATAAATATAAATATTTCACTAAAATCAGTTACTTGGCTTTAAAATGATCCCACTCATACACCAGATGCAGATTGACTTTCATATAATATGATAGGGTAAAATTTAAATGAACGCTTTATGTAATAATCTAGTCCCTTTCTTGGTTCTTTATGTAATTGCTCCCATCATTATTGTAAAACTTTAGATACAGTTTTTTGAAGACTTGAAATAAATTTTAATATAAAATTGTTCCATCAATCACTAAAAACTTTAAGCTGCAGCTCTGAAAGATTAGCTATGAGATATTAAAGTCTTATTTGGAATCGATTTCAATTTCTCTATGGGTGACTAATGGTGACTCTTTTAGGAATAATCCTGGCCCACACATGGTTGTCGTGCCTAAATCAACACTGCAAAATTGGGTTAATGAGTTCAATAAGTGGTGCCCTTCTTTGCGGGCTGTGTGTCTCATCGGAGACCAGGAAACACGAAACCAATTTATTCGTGAAATTCTAATGCCTGGAAATTGGGATGTCTGTGTTACATCTTACGAAATGTGCATTCGTGAGAAGTCCGTATTTAAAAAGTTCAACTGGCGGTATCTTGTGATTGACGAGGCTCATCGTATCAAAAACGAAAAGTCCAAACTTTCTGAAATTCTTCGAGAATTCAAAACAGCAAATAGACTTTTAATCACTGGTACTCCTCTTCAGAACAACTTGCACGAGCTTTGGGCTCTTTTAAACTTCTTGCTGCCGGATGTTTTCAACAGCGCTGATGACTTCGATTCCTGGTTTAATACTAATTCATGTCTCGGCGACAATGCACTAATTGAGCGTCTTCATGCGGTTCTTAAACCATTTTTGCTCCGTCGGTTAAAGTCGGAGGTCGAAAAACGGCTCAAGCCTAAGAAAGAAATTAAAATTTTTATTGGATTATCTAAAATGCAAAGAGAATGGTATACGAAAGTCTTAATGAAAGATATTGACATTGTGAACGGGGCCGGAAAGGTGGAAAAGATGCGTTTACAAAATATCCTCATGCAGCTACGCAAATGTACCAACCACCCGTATTTGTTTGATGGAGCAGAACCGGGACCTCCGTACACAACTGACGAACATTTGGTCTATAACTCTGGAAAAATGGCCGTGCTTGACAAACTTTTACCGAAATTACAAGTTCAGGGCTCCCGGGTACTTGTTTTTTGTCAAATGACACGAATGTTAGATATATTGGAAGATTACTGCCTGTGGCGAGGATATCAATATTGTCGACTTGATGGTAATACACCACACGAGGACCGAAATCGACAAATTCAAGAATATAACGCAGATAACAGCCCCAAATTTCTTTTTATGTTGTCCACTCGTGCCGGAGGTTTAGGTATCAATCTGGCCACCGCCGATGTTGTTATTATCTATGACTCTGATTGGAATCCTCAAATGGACTTACAAGCAATGGACAGAGCTCATCGAATCGGACAAAAGAAGCAAGTCCGCGTATTCCGATTTATAACAGAAAATACCGTGGAAGAAAAAATAGTTGAAAGAGCTGAAATCAAGTTGCGACTAGACAAACTGGTTATTCAGCAAGGCCGGCTCGTTGATAACAGATCTGCACAGCTGAATAAAGATGAAATGCTGAATATTATCCGTTTTGGTGCGAATCATGTGTTCGCATCCAAGGATTCTGAGTTGAGCGAAGAAGATATCGATACGATTTTGGAAAGGGGGGCAGCAAAAACTCAAGAAGAAAAAGCTAAGTATGATGCTCTCGGCGAGAGCTCCTTGCGCAATTTCACATTGGACAATGCTGGCGAGCAAACTTCAGTATATCAATTCGAAGGCGAGGACTACAGGGAAAAGAGAAAGAATAATGTCGCTGTAGGTTCATGGATAGAACCCCCTAAAAGAGAAAGAAAAGCCAATTATGCTGTTGACGCCTATTTCCGGGAGGCTTTGAGAGTTTCTGAACCGAAAGCCCCAAAAGCTCCACGTCCACCCAAACAGCCAATAGTTCAAGATTTCCAATTCTTCCCTCCGCGCCTCTTTGAACTACTTGATCAAGAAATATATTTTTATCGGAAAACACTTAACTACAAAGTACCAAAAAATCCAGAGTTGGGATCAGATGCCGCAAAGGCACAACGTGAAGAACAAAAGAAAATTGATGAGGCCGAGCCTTTAAGCGAGGAAGAAGTTGTTGAAAAAGAAGCACTACTCACACAAGGTACTTTGCTCAGTAATGATTATGTGATTTTTTGTTTCTATCATTAACTATCTAATACCTGCAGGTTTCACTAGTTGGACGAAGCGAGATTTTAATCAGTTCATAAAAGCTAACGAGAAGTACGGACGAGATGATATTGAAAATATCGCCAAAGACGTCGAGGGAAAAACCCCTGAAGAAGTTATTGAGTACAGTACAGTATTTTGGGAGAGATGCCATGAATTGCAGGATATTGAAAGGATAATGGCACAAATTGAACGAGGAGAAACTAAAATCCAGAGAAGGCAGTCTATTAAAAAGGCTTTGGATCAAAAGGTAATTTGAACTCTTGAAATCATTGAGTGACGGAACTATAAGCTTTTTTTAAATAAAAGCAGACTAATATTAAGATTCCATTGATGTTCTTATACAAAGCAATTATATTACGAATTGAGATAGTAATTACATAATTATTTTTATGTATTAGATGGCTAGATATCGTGCACCATTCCACCAACTAAGATTGCAGTATGGAAACAACAAAGGTAAAAATTACACTGAAGTAGAAGATAGATTTTTAGTGTGCATGTTGCACAAACTTGGATTTGATAAGGAGAATGTTTACGAAGAGCTTCGAGCTGCAATCAGGTAACTCATTTTTTTAATACTAAAATAGTCATATTTTCTTAAAAACACTATTATTAGAGCATCATCACAATTCCGCTTTGACTGGTTTTTGAAGTCACGCACAGCCTTGGAGCTGCAACGTCGGTGTAATACATTAATCACCCTAATTGAACGTGAAAATCAAGAATTGGAGGAGAAAGAACGACAGGAAAAGAAAAAGAAGGCAGCTAAGGGTGGCCAAGGAATACTCACAAACTCAGGACAGACAAAGACAGCACAGAAGAGAAAATCTGAAGTCTTGACTAATGACAAGAACAAAAAGAAGAAGAAATAAAGTAAGAGCATTAAGATGACGGCTTTCTTAAATATTTAATTGATTCCTTCAGACTTTGAACTAATATTACAGGCTAAGCTATTAAAAGTCCTTTAGTTGGTTAAATGACCGCTTTAAGTTCTAATTTGTGTTGTACATAGCGATATACAGGATTTTAAGTCTAAATTAAGTCTTTTTAAGAGACGACAATATCAGTCCACTTGTAATAATTGACTTCTTCCTGCTTAGTCTGCATTATTAGAAAACCGAAGTAGTTTTAAGAATATCCCGTCTTTACAGTTTGCAAGTTTCTCAATGTACTTCTGTTTGTCTTTTGTCATTTCTTTTATATGATATTAAAATATATATTGAAAATGAGTAAGTAATTTTTACTATGAAATTTCGATTTTAAAGAGCTTCTGTTAAAGTTCGAAGCTTTTCATTTAGTTGCCTTATTCAAAATGTATTTCTTAGGAATTCTGGAAGAATGTTTTGGAAACAGACACGTGGAGTAAAAAAATGATGTAGGTGATCCAGTTAACAAAATAATATGACTGAGGCTATGGAATATACCTCGCAATTTTCTTCTCCTGAAAGCATGTTTTGTAATACAAAAAATAAATTCAATTGTGAAATATTTACTTTTCTTAAATTTAAAATTTTTGTTAACATATAAAAAATCACTAAGCTACTTTAAAACTAAATCTAGAGTTAAAATAACGTCACAGAAAATTAGGAGTTATCCCAAATTCGGCGCTCCTCATTGTTGTGATCGGCAAAAAGCTCCTGCCTCTCAGAAGCACCTCTAGGCGGGTAAGGTATATAAATTATGTACACATGCTGTCCGGTAGCTGAGGTATTCAGTGTCCTCCACTGATTGGCTTGCCATTGTACATGTCGATGATTTCACCTATGCTAACGGCTGATCCGGCAACTAGGGCGAAAATTGCCATTACCCCTAAAATCATGTTCTTCCACAGTTTCCACTTCAGAGTTCCAAGATTGTGCGGCCAGTTGAAGATTGTTTCTACGACACAAGGTACCAAAAGTCCTAAGGAATACAAAATGTAAGTTAACTAATATTGGTAGTTAATTAATCATACTAACCGAGAACTGAGAAGAAGATAGCACCAACCAATCCAATGAAAGGCCTAAGCTGTGGTACCAAAGCAGCTACAGCTGCACTAATTAAAATAATTCCGGTTCTAAGAGCAATCTGTGATGCATTGTGTCTGTTTTCGGGTACCCTGTGCTTAATTTTCCTCCACAAAATGTCGTTTGGCACGTAGAATTGAAGTCCATAGGTGAATAAGATAGCTAGAGCCATAAGAAGTTTAGCAACATCAGCAAGTCTATAAAATTTATATTTTGTTTAGTCTGTCTAATTTAAAGTCGGATAGACTTACGGTTCTCCCTTGGTAAGATTAAGTGTGATGCTAGCCTCTACTTCGTTTCCATATCTCACATAACCGAAGAAGCCAATGATTGCGTACGAGCCGACTACGACTCCCATGGCAGTATTAAGTACGCCGGGGCAACCCAGAAAATGTTGTGGTTTCCTCATCGAATTTTCAACAGGCATAACAACGCCGATGCCCTCCATAGCAAATATTACAGTGCTGAAGAAAATAGGGAGTTTTGTAACATCAGCGATCATGGGTTTGTCGGCGTAGTTCAGTTCGACACTGAACATATAGTACAGCACGATGCCGAACACGACCAGGATAAAGACATTGGCCATCGCTGAAAAGGGCACCAAGTATTTAAGATCGCGTATCTGACCAATCACGAGAACTGGAATTATGGTCATTGCTATGTATAACCTGATGTCCCAGTTGATGCCCAGATCGTAGTTAACAACGTCATGAACGGACGTAGATATGAAGACAATGTATACACAACTGGCTCCATAATACGTGGCCATAAGGGCGGCATCTACGAATTGTCTGAAAATGAAACAAAAATGTTTTGTTATTCCATTTTAGGTGTTTTTACTATCTTAAGATAGGCATGTGTACATATTAGCCTAAATGACGCGACTTATAAGAAATTAGGTCTATGGTATAATATGAAACATCTTTATCATGTTTTTTATTTACTGGTTGAAATCATGCCATAAAAATTCATTACTTTAGGGTGTACTCTTAAAGACAAGGAAATAATTATTTAGCAATCAAATCGATTTACAATATCATTTAAGGTGGTGTTGCGATAAAGTAAAATCGGTCAATCGGTCATTCATTTAATGCAATTCGTATTTCATTCCATATATTGTAATCAACATTTAAAAAAACAAGTAACTATTTGTTTTTAACATGTACATTATGTGTATGTATTTTAAAACTATCTCTTCAATGTAGTACATAGAAATGACTAAAATTCGTTTCATAACTTAACCGAAAAAATTTATTGAATTAAACGTGTTTCATAAAAATAAATAAATAAATAAAAATTAAAGAAAGGAAACAATAATCAGCTATGTACACGTTTGAAAATTGAACTGTTTTTTTATTTGTTCTTAATTTTTGAATCAATTTTAATATCTTACTCTGGTAAAACTAAAACCATTCTCTTATGAAAATTTTATTTTGACTTAAATGAAGATAAAATGAAAATGTAAACTATTTATTGTATATGAGAATAACAAATTGTAGAATATTTTTTCTGATACGTATTTATCAAGCTGATGAAACTTAAACATTAAACAACTTTTTTTCTACAAGATTATTATCTCTGGTTAATAAGTTAAGTAACGCTGTAATTAACGACTAATTCGCTAGCAATTCTATTGTATCTATTTCTAAAAGCTGTTGCATTTAGAAAAGACATAATTAATATGAACCAAGCTTATAATTTCTACCTTATTCAATTACTACAGTTTTACAATATTTCCTCAACGTTTCAAAAAATAATGTTAGATGCATTGTGCGAAAAAGCTGCATTGAATCATCTAAAAATAGCCCACAAATTGCAAGAATTGAATTGTGATTAGCAATTATTCGCATACTTGAAGCGCTTGAAATGTCGGAACCATCAATTTATGTACGTACAAGTGGTTCCGGCGGAAATTAAACATTCGTCACCTGTAATTACTGCATTCCAATGCTTTTGAAAAATCACATGCGTTAAGTTGATCGAAAATCACGAGACATCATTTATCACATAATCTCTGCCAAAATTATAGGCAGATAAAAATGCAATTGAAAGGTTTGTGTGCCTTGCGATAATTACAGAGGACGAGGGCAAGGCCGCCTGGGGAAAAGTATGAATATGGGGACATTTAATTAGCGCGATCACTGATCAGGTTCAGTTGTTCCTTTTTACAGATTTTTCTTTTATTGCAAATTTGACCCCGGCGAACTGGTTTGTATAGAGAAATTCGGAAGGTTGTTGTGCAGATCTCATTTTAGGCCGGAAAGGCCTTTTCCATTTAAGTGTATAGATTGATTGTACCGCAAAAATACTTTATATTATCTTAAAAGCCTACAAAAGATTAAAAACTGCTTATATGACTTTTATTGAGTTATCGTTATATTATTTTAATTGCACATTTCCTTTGATTGGAGACTTAGGTGTGAAAACTTCTTAAAAAGTCAAAATTCACGTTCCAATTAATATCATTGCTTAAAGGCATAGAAAAATATTAAATCGTCAGTACATAGTTCAAGTGAAATTTTAAAAGCACATTATCGATCCAATTTCATATTTTCTTCATTTTAAATTTTGTATTATTTGAATTCCCTACGCAATCAAATTATGGCCAAAATGTTCGAATAGATATACTCAAATCAATTATAGCTTACAAATCGGATTTTAGCATTCAATAGTTGTGCAATACTTACTTTGCAAAATTTGACCACGGTCGTATCCGTTTCGGGCCATATTCAAATACTCTTTCGCATGTTTCGGCAAATCCTAAGCACGGTATTTTTGTTTGTCTGCATATTTCATGTGAGGTTTTCACCTGAAATAAAAATATTAAGATTTATATAGGAATAATATTAAAATTTATGTAAAAGAAATATGTTACATTAAATATTTATTTGATTAACTTAAAAAGAAGAACGACATCAACTAAAGTGCATACAGTCATTGACTTCTTACTGCAATCAATTGAAAATTGTAATATTCATTTTATTTGGAACCGAATTGTTTTGCTCTAATTATTTTTTAGTATAAGTAGAGGACACGGAATTGGGATTAATTATTATAATTTTCTGTAATAATTATTCCATTTGTGTACAATATTTAGCTATTTGAATTTGAAAATCGCAAAATTAAAAATTCAATTAGATACTTATAAAGATGTGGGTTTATTTTTGTGGAAATGGGAATAGTTTTATTCTTCTGGACATATATATAAAAATATATACAAAATTTCTCCAAGAATACAATGACTTCAGTCAATTCAATGTCAATTCAGCTGGGCATACAAATCGTCATTCCTTTAAGTGTAAGCCGCCGCCAACGATCCAAATTTGCCACCGTCTGCATGTTGTGAATGGCAAATTACAGGTGAACTTGAAAAACCGCAGACCGACAGTTGTGTTGACCCGCCGCGACGGGGTGCCATGTGGCATGCGTCAGTGCGTCTGTTGCCGCTGTGATGTAATTAATCATTTCAACAATCGGAAAAGTAGATCATAGCCGACCTGCATCCGTTTAGCAACTTTGCTGATTGATTTTTCACGATTTAGCGATGTGGCATGAAGGTCGATATTATTTCCTATCGAAAATATAATCTTACTACTAAATTTAATTTTGCCATAATTGCTCAAGTGATTGCAAAAGTCCAACCACCAAGAAATGATATGCCAGGTTCGTTACGTCATGGCATTAGGAGTTGATAAAGGGTGTCAACATTTTTAAAAATGTTGGATCATCCGATCTCTCTGTTTTATTCTATGGCGTTTTGAAAGAACTCATATTCTTCGAAGCGAGATTTTTCAATTTAAGGGCCTAAGATAAATAGTATGGAAAAGAAAGTATTATATATGTATGTATTTCTTCGAGGTAATTTTCAAATACTATAATATATACCACAAATAGTGATCATAAGATATAAGGAATCAACTAATCCATTACACTGGTTTACAATAATTCTGCTTGTACACAAATGCTGTCGTTTTTACAGCACAAATTATGAATTAATAATGTTCTATCACATGACGTTTTCCAGACAAGCAGATTTGTAGAGTGCAAAATGTTGTATTTTTAACACTTTGAAAAAACCGTTGCAAAATAACGGTTTGTTGTAGAAGCTTTTAATATAACTCAAACAATTGTTTGAACCTTTAACTTTTATATTAAAATAGTAAAGTATATAATCGCCCTGTTAACCACTTATTTCATTGCATGTACTTGATAGTGAATAAAAATGACAAGTAGAACATACGCTAATGAAACTAGTTGTACTTTCCCAATATGCAACAATTTAGGCTTTTATTTGTAACATGTAGGAGTACATTTCATATTCCATTTTTGTTTCAATTTTCAAATAGGCATATATACTTAGAATACGATTTCTTATAATTTTCATCCCATTTATCTCAAAAATGGAACATGATGAATTTTGAATTGAATTTCACGCTAGTGAATATAATATAATAGTTATAAATAATAAAATAAAATGAATATCTATCATATAAAGAATAAAAGAAGATGAATTGGGAAAATTACATATAGTAATAAGGCCTTAATTCTTTTTCGATAAAAAGATTAAATTAAGCATCAATTAAAAATTGCCTTTATCAAATTTCCGATCCTTGAAGGGTACCTATTGTGTGGCGTAAATGCACATTTTGTTCGGAGATAATATCGTTTAGTTAGTTCTTATCTAGGGTTATGCCGAACTTTATCTCTGTACGTAACGCGTTTAGTTTCATTGAATGTATAACACAAAGTGGCTTTGCCCGTACACGTACTGATAAACGGCAAAGTGGTACTTTACCGACACGCTTCTGCTATAATTAATAATTAAATTGCGCACCGAAGTGGAAATATTTGGAGCAGTCGATGCTTGACTGATAACAACATATCACTTACCAAGATGTGTACACAGTGCGTACAGAGTATTCCAACGATGACTGTCCCAACCATGCCGAACAGAAGTCCAGCATTTTGGAAGGCCATTGGCATCGAAAGAATTCCGCTGCCAAGAGAGCTTTTAAGTAAATGCGCCAATGCGCCCGATGTTGAGTACGCCCCTTCTTCCGACCGATGCTCGAAGGGGTTGTAATAGTCTTCCAGTTGCTCCTTTTCGGTCAACTGGGTCCTGATAACAAATTAAGGAGAAAAACATCGATTTATTAGTGGCAATTAACATGATAATTATGATGTGTCAATGAAATTATTGATCTATTAGCGCAATTAACGAGTGGAGATATAAACTTTGTTATCGGCGCTTTGCCACTCACCTGGAATTAAAGTCATTGAGCGAAAAAACGCTGTTGGACTTCTGATCCGATGGCCGCTTTTTTTCCGTCATCTAAAATTTAAGATTAAAATCATAATTAGTATAATATGGTCTTTTGTCAATGCTTATTTATTTTTTGGGGTTCTGTTTACGCTAGTAGAAGCTAACATATCTGAAGATATAGTTTTAATTACTTTTTAGTGAAGTAGATGCACTTGGAGTAAACAACCTTTTTGAGGGCTAGTTAAGTAGCCTCATTAGCGAAAATAATCATCCTCGCGTCGTACTTATTACAAAAGAAGTTGTGACGTCAAAGTGGCACTATTTACTTAGATATAAATTTGAAGATGAAACCGCTTTTGAAGCGGTTATTTAATATAAATTAAAACAGAATTTCGCTTAAGTGTTTTTACATTATTTGACGTAGTAAATTTAAGAAAAACATAAAAGTATTTTTTCCGGTTAAAAGTACAGAAATTGGCACCTGATTTTATAAATTCAATATTATTTTGACATACCAAAAATACACGACTTATAAAACAATAAAAATGATGTTAAATATTAAACTGCCAGGACCATGGTCAGGATGCAATAAATACATATATATTTTTATTCATTATTTGCTAGAGTTACATTAGGTTCATTGATGAAATGAACGACATTTTTTAATAAACTAATATCCTGAAAATGTAGCTCATAAGATTATTCACAAACCATACCTTTTTTTATAGTTAGTCAAAAATTAGTTTCCTGCGTGCGGTTATTGTTAAGAATTTTTAAGTTAATGAAAGTTATATTAGTTTAATGTTTGCAGAAAGCTTAAAACATTTAAATATTGGTCACACAATTATTCATAATATGTTTGCCAAACCACATTCACATACATTTTATTATATTATTATAAGCTGTTATACAAAGATCAACCGATTTTTGGTCTAATTAATTACTCGTTTAACTATTGAACCGAAATTATTTTATTAATCAACGAGTCGGAAACGTTGATGTTATTCATGTTAAAACTATTATATCTACAATACAATGAACAGGCCAGATTCAATTTTATTCTCGTTTAGCATTACGCAGAATCTATACGATTTATTGTATTTCCTCACTTTATTAAGTGTAAAAGTTGAATTTTCATAGTTGCTTCTATGCATTTTTACACACTTTTTACATCTACACAATAGCAAATAGGAGAAATCGTGAATACCCTTATCAAATCATGATAAATAAGAAAAATGGGCTCTATCAAACTAATTCGCAACGATAGTAAAACTGCAGCAAACTGCACACAGAATAAACGATATTTTCAATGACGATGAATATTTTGAATGGGTCTAACATTCCTCCAACCTTACAGTTCAATTTTGCGGTTTCATAAATACTCTGGCCGGATACTAATAATTATTTAAATTTCTTTGTTTGAAACTATTTTGAGAACAAAAAATTAAACTCCTTCAAATAAAAATATTCTTTAAATGTTATTATATAAAATGAATAATGCACATGCTAATTAATTAGCGTATAAGAAAAATTGGTTCATTTAATAAAATGTTTAAATCGTATATTAGAAAATAAATTGTAGGGATGTTTGGGGCTAAAAGTGTCATTTTATGGATTAAGCTTTTTTCGGGAATATTTCACGCAAACTTTAATTAATTCCTAATATCTATGAAGGGTTTAATTTCCTTACCCTTTGGTATAATTGAATTACTATAAGTGATTGATCAAAAAAATAATTAGACAAATTCAAATAGTGTCTCCATGTGTAGTTATCATTTCCTGCAATTCGCAACTAATACTATCATTGCACCAACACAAATTAGTTATTAAAATTCTATTCCAGCCAATAAAATTATGGAGGACAACTCGAAAGATTGAATATAATTAGTACAATGGCACTCATAAATGCGCCAGATCAGGAAGCGTGATTCTGATTATTTATAGGTATGTACATCTTTTCCTTAAGCACCACAATATCTTTTTCCGACCATTTTAAATAAAAAGATTTCGAAGTTTTATGAAGTTGACGTATCATGAAGTAAGGCACTTCACAATATCCAGGTCTTTGGTCTACACTCATGTATCCTATAATTCCAAAATAAACAGTCATTGTTCAGTAATTATTCAGATAATGCTTTATTATCTTTATCTTTTGCAAATCTAATAAAACATTTCAGTGTCTTTTTATATTCAGATGAATAAAAACGACACTTCAACTCACGGCAATGAAATTTTCACATAAGAAAATTCGTTGGATGAAGAAATAAACTTTAAGTGGTTATAACTGGTGATTTATGTAATAGCATGCCGGTACACCTGCACCTACTTCGTTTTTACTGGCTTTTTTGAAAAGAAAGATATGCCATCTTTTCTTCAAGGAGAATAAAATGGTTATTTTTTTTATAAAAAATTTTTAAAATTATGAAACAATTTCATCACTTAAACCAGAAGTATGGAATAGCTAGTGAAAGGCAATATTCAGAAGGCCTCAAATAAGAATACATTTTGAAAGTAATAAAATGGGTTCGAAAGTTAAAAAATCAAAAAGTTAACTAGCACAACAAAGTACAATGAAAAAGAAAAAATCAAAATCAAATATTAATATTTTTATGCTATACGAAGAAAATAAAGGATTTCTTTAATATCCAGTAAAATTCATTCTATGGTAATAATATATGCTATTCCAAAAAATAGTTTTAATGATATTTGGTAATTCATACATTATTAATTAGGTATATTTAAAAAAAATCCACCGAAGTGCTTAGCTTAACTTTATATATCCATATAAAATGTGAAATTGGTTTAAGGTAAAATAATACTGAAAACATATTTTTTTCCATTTTCCACACCGTACAAAAGAAGAATCTCTTTGTAATTGGCAATAAAAAAAAACTTCGAAGTATCATATTTATAAGAAATTTAAATATTAACACTCACTTTTTTATTAAAAAACACTATTTTGCACGATACGAAACGATTATAATTTTGATTGGAACTATTTACACTTTGTATTAAAGTATCCCGGACCGAATTATTTGTCCAGGGAGCTAAGTGAAATATTAATGCGGTTAGGTGAACCGCCACAAGTAAACTGAAAAACGATTTTAGCCGCGAATCACCTTGCCATCTAAATATGAAGGCGATATTTGGTATCAATTTGTTAAAGATCGTTTTATCTTGAAATTGGGCTCAGTGCGATTACGATCCGGTAACTTTTTAGAGCTTCTTTTATCATGACCTAATCGTAGGTTCACACGGCTCGATAGTAACGCGTGCGATTATGTGCGACAAAATAAGTAAAGTGCCAATCGGAGACGTATGCCCCAGCTGAATGGGGCTAGGAATTCCTAATTCGAAAACTAAAAAAAAACATTGGAGAACTCAAGATTCAAGAGTAGTTATCGGTAGCAGTTAAAGATCGGAGCGTATCTGGCGAGCCATTCATTCACGGCACTCGTTCAAAAATGCTGCGAAGGTAATTTCCGATAAGACCACGGCGTACGTGTTGCATAATTAAAACTTGTGGGGATGTCGAACACTTCTTACGTACGTTCTTTATTATTTCACTTATTTTTTAATATTTACACTGAGCTTCTCATTATTGCTAATAGTGTGACGGAACTTGGAAAAAAACAAAGGTATCCCCATAAGTCAAGTTGAAAGCTAACAAGTGGTGTGAAGGCGATACCTTTTTGAATTGAATTCGTTTCCGCCATTGTTATATTTTAAATTGTTTTAATTAAATTAACTTCATTAAGAGGCCTAATTGATCATTAGTTTATGGTGTATTGATCAAAACAATTTTATTTTGATGGTCATGGAGATTGTATTATCTACTTATGTTGTCAAACACTTTATAATCAGTAGGTAATATAAATACATTGTTAACTGAATTGGGAATTCCATGCTTTGTAATTATTCAAAAAATTACATCAGCAATAAGATAGCCTTGAAAATTTGCCAGTAATGAAAAAGATATACATTTTATACCTTATTTTGAATGGTCAGTGAGAAATTTTATACGTTAATAACATCGGAAGGAAAAGTTTAAAATGTTTGTAATCAAAGTTGATTTCGGATCTGATCAGCTAAAACAAGTACTTTATGAATCAAAAAAAAATTTAAAAAGTTTGGCTATCGAGTAGACATTTTAGGACGATTATTTACTCAAAATTGTCGAGATTTTCAATACTCTAAGTATGGATAAAGTATAATAGAATTCAAATGTGTAAGTCCCCGAACAATAACAAAAACAACATAAAAGTCGGTGCAGCAGGTACCAAGTTCACTGGTTTTATGCAGTTCAAGGAACTTTTGCGCTAATCAAGTACAAAGTGTTGTGATGCAAATTTTAGGATTAGGATCGCAAAAATTGATCCAAAGGTAAACAAAAATTGTAATCGCGCATGGAGCCTTCTGACTATTCTGAGTGAGTCGTAAGTGTTGCTTGTGTCAGCAATAATGAAGTGCGGCTAAATCTCAGCTTGGCAAGGTTCACCGAATAAGCGCTTTCTTCATGTGCACATTAAGTATGCCGCTCATAAATTATGTTACAATCTGAGATTGTATTGTATTTAGTTGGCTTAATGAAGTAAGCATTCTATTTATTAAAAATGCAAATCTCTTAAAAAGATAAAAGAACTCTGGTAGACATACGTCTATTAATCACAAGAAAAAAAATAGTCAGTTATTCTTATTTTCCATTAGACAGTCAATTGATAGGTTAAATAAAGAAAATTGCTAATCGCTGCTAGAATTCAATTTCGTTCATTTTCGTAACAGATTTTTCCACCACTGAAAATTTTCTTAACAGAACCATACATCTTTTAAGAGCCCTTTCAAACAAAAACAATTTTACAAAGATATATCAAACCTTTCGGAAGATATCGCCAAATTTGAAGTATCAAATCGACAAAAAATTACAAATAAAATTTCTACCCTTTTACGAATTGCTGATATACCAAGGTACTGGAAGATAACGATAATGCAGAATAACTTAGTTTCCAAATTTTATTCTTCGAAAATTGTAAGTTCTTCCATTACCATAAAAGTGATTTTTCTCCATAAAAATTGTTTAAAAAAGCAAAGTATGCATTCTCGTATGTAAATTGTCATGAGTATACATACTCGATAATTTCTAACTTAATGCTTTTAATTTTATATACTGTAATTTTCATTAACCTGTTCAGGGACAAATTTTTTGAGGGTGGTAAAAATAGTAAAATGCTTATAATTTGACTATTTCTTTACTTATTTCTTATTGACAGCTATTTCGTAAGTAAGAAAAATTTTGAAAACACAATTAGTATTGAAAGGAAACTGAATTCACATTTTGACATTAAAATGCTATTATTAAAACAAATAAAACTTGTTTCACAAATTATGCTTTTAGAATAAAGCAATCAGTAATACTGACGAAATTGTACACATTTGATAATATATTTTTCAAAGATTTACTATATTTTTCTTATAAACTAAAAGGAATCCTTGTGATAATCAGAGTTAACTTTGAGGTCGTTAATTAAAATAAATTAAGTAAAATAAAATACTCTCCTATGCGGCCATTCTACAAAGTTTTTGGTTTTATTATTGAAATATAATCTAGTGAGTAGTTATTTAAGAGATTTTAATTTATTTTCCAGTTAAAATTATTTTAATTTCTAAAACCCTAAACGTACACGTATGTGGCCAAGCACGTGAAAAGGTTAAGTAAAATTCGTTTAATTTACATACATATATGTATGTATAAAAGCCGCGGAAGACCAAAAAAGGTCAATAGATTTTTGCATTACTGTCTTTAGCCCTTACACTTGGATTTCTTAAATGTTTTGAAAGTTTCTGGTTTGAGGGTCAGCTTCTAAGCATAGCAAATACTCATGAGTAAATCACCTACATTTTGTGTAAATTTCCTAGAAAATGATGTGGTAAGAAATAGCCGGAAGTATGGTTCGCATTCAACTTGAAGTGATGACATCAATCTTTTCACACGCAAAATGTTTGCGGACATTGTGTGGAATGGTTTCAGTGGAAGCTGCCACGTGCACTTCGTTCTTGTGGAGGGCTTCAACGTGACGATCGGAGGTAACACAAAGTGGCGATCAGTGATCACACATGCTCTGGAGTCGCGTAGGCGGTAAACAAAAAGTTGTTTACTTTGTTAACTGCGATTCAGATTCAAAATGTGACCTTGAAATGGGAATGATATAAGATTCCCTCTTGCTAATCGAAGTTCATGACTGCCCCCGAAACAATTGGGTGTTGTCGCCAAAAGTGGGCCTTACGTGGCGAAGTGAGTCTTTCACTTTTGGTGCAAACTTGCTAATATGAAGCGTACGCACTTACTCATCCTGCGTTTGAAGATGTTCTGTGATTGGCAGCTAATTGACAGCACTGATAGGCTGTTTCTGGTGATCTTGCCATTTTCAGGCTCCGCAGCCTTCCGGCAATTAACGTCGAATCGACTGGAATCACCTGGCCACCTGACTCAACAGCCAGCCGCCGTCTGCGAGGTGTCCCAGTTCCCAAGGCGGCACACTATTCATCTCCTCGGTAAAATTCCAAGCCACGGTTGCCAGGAGGACTGTTCAACTTTCTTTGTAGAATGCGGTCAGACTTGATTTTCATTTTCTCAGTGGGCGCGAAATCTCTGTAATATTGGTCTTGTTTTAAGTTCGATGTCGGCACACTGTCTGCCGATATTTGCAACGCGGCCGACTGAGAGGGCGACGGATTATGTCGATGAAAAGTAAAACTTGTGAGCTATTTTATTAATGTTAAAACCTTCTACGCACTTTCCTTCACTTAAACATACTCTATCTGACCCTCCAGCTCAGTGGGATTTGATTTGAATAGCGCCCTAGCCTGCACTAATAAAACGGAAAAAGAAAAGTGTTCAAGTCCAAGGTGGACTCACATGTTTATCGTTATGATAATGGTTAAAAACTGTAGGTTAAATAAACTTATACTAATTTTGAATCAGAGTTTGTTTGTGATCATTAGAAACAAAAAATAGTGACCAAGATCAATGATACAGTGCTGTTAGGAACATTTCAGATAAATTTATGTAAGGTGTTGGATGATGTAAAAAATAAATTTCAATGACACCAAATCAGATTGTTTGGAAATTCTGAATAAATAGCCCTTGGTACTTCGATTGATCGCATCAACATCAAGCAACATATTTTTAAATCGATCTACTTAACATATATATATTATGAATTTCTTTAAAAAACAATTTTAAATAACGGCCAATTTTTCTGGTATTTTATGATAAATAAACCGTTGAGAACTTTGCTTTGAGAAAATAAAAACTACTCCTACTTATGTAAAATATGATGGATCTCAAATATCCAAATTAATATTACAAATGCGAGGAAACAATTACGATATTTAAACAAGTGAATAAGAGAATAAATATTTTAATGTTTCCAATTATAATTCCATATACTTATGTGAGTAAATATGTATGTACAATTACTTGAATAACAAAATATTAATTAATGGTGAAAGTAAGCGGACATACCATTCGCTACAAACCAATAAAATATCAGAAAAAATTGGTACTCAAACAACGACCTATTTCCTTGTTGAAATAATTTCTTCTAAAATAGGTTTCAGTCTAAAAGGTATATTTTTATGATTAGATATACTTCTATAGCTTTTTTGAAAGTGAAATTTAAACAACTTTGATTGAGATTAGAGTTTTCAAGTAATACAAAATATACATACATAAGTGACCAAATGGCTTAATATTAAGAGACTTTTCTTAATAAACTATTGACATCATTTTGAGATAAGTTTTATTCTCTTATTAAACTTGTCGTTAGGATTACACTCACGCGAAGGAGCACGTGCTAAAAATAAATCTCAGCACTTGAATAAATACTTCATTTTAAGTATTTCCCAAAAATATCATATATTTTCGCTAACATCACCTGCCAATAAAGCTCGTTGCAAATTACTTCAAAGCAATCAACGTCTAAATGTCTAATCTCATAATCAGGGTAGGTAAAGCAATTACAAAAATTGTAATAAACAAGTTTGCATTAATAAGTGCAACTGTTAAGATTCTGAATGGGAGTGCTTTTTGGAGTTATTAACTTTATATGAGGTGATTCATTGCAGGATTACCGGCAAGGTAATTTCTTGCAAATAGTTGAAACTCTTGGCACATTTCGTTTTATTATAATTTATAAGTAATTACAAAATACGAAATATTGGAATAATTAATGATAAGGTTCCATGTTTTGAGACACTGCGTAAGTTAATTGAAATTCAATGTTCAGTAGCCAAGGTAATTCAGTTGTCATCAGATGAGAATATAATATCTCAGTTAGAAATAACACTTGAGGCAACACAGCTTCGCAATGCCATTTCAAAGTATGTATGTGCAAATAAATAAAACAAAGCAAATTAAGTAGCACATAAGTTTTAATTGTCTAATCTAAAAGCCTTTCAATGTTTCGCTAATGAGGCTATAGTATCAAATCTGACACCTCTCAGTTTTGAGATCCCATACCGACATCCCTCTAAAGGTACACCTTACAAGTGCACTTAAAACCATAAGTCTTGATACATCAATTGGTAGCACCAAAAATCTATTCCTACCTGAACTACTCGTTAAAAGTGGTTATCACTAGGTTAAAAATAAGCTAAGCATTCTTAATCTAACTTAACGTACCTAAACCGTCTTAAAGTTCTGTGAAAGACATAGTGGTATTATAAAATAATAGTATGTAATAAATATAATAACCAAAAATTGTTGGACTTTTTACTAAGAAATTTCTACTTTCTGATCCCACATGACTTACTTAATTGCTTAAAATGTGCTCTTTAATATTTTGAAAATCGTACAGTGGCCGCCAATATTTTGACTTTTGAAACTGAGAGTGTCTATCGGCGTGCAAAGATTACAATAAAGAAGAATACATAACATATCAGATTATCGCTAGTCAGAATAAAATACATTTTTATTTAATTAAAAAACTGCCTCTTAAATTTTAATTAGATAAATAAGTATTATATCATCAGCAAATTCGAGGAAATCCCCTCAGGTAATCAGAAATTATTTTTTGAAGAATAACCATAAATATAACTTTTGTATTTTTCATCAAGATTTTGAATTAAGATGTATTTGTTCTTAGTATAAACAACTTTATTAAAAACGTGCCCAAATATTAATCTGAGGGCCGATTTTTCAATAGACTGATAAAGTTGTTCTGCAGATAAAAATCAAATTAGCAGTGATGAAACATTTTTCTTTTGTATTCTATTTCTCAAAAATTAACAGACGAATACTAGTCCTATCTGCTACATTATACATATATGTACATATGTATGTAAAATAGTATTAGGATCAAAAACTCGTAACCAAAATAATGGCAGATTCTGATTAGGATTGTTTCAAAATGTATTTATCGGGCTGTAGCATTTTGTACTTTTCATACAACTTTTGCAAAACTGCACATAGTAAGTATCATATATGTATGTACAATATACAAGGGGATTATCATAGTAGTTAATATCGGTTTGTGAAAATGGGTAAGCTTTTCTTTTTGGAATATTGCTCCTCATATGGCTTTTTATTTTCATCTTACATGTATATATACGTACGTACTTAATTTATAACAGTTTGATAACTCCATTGATAGCTTTGCTAGTTTCAAAAGTAACGAATATGAAGTAAATTACACAAAATAATGCGCAAAAACAAAATCATCCCAGACATATTTTTTCTATTGAATGACCTACTATTTAGTCGCGAGCTATATACTTATGTATGTGCTATTAGATAAAATCGAGAGCTTAAAGATCTGCCTCGTATGATTAAAAATAATTGGAAAAAAATTCGTGGGTAGATAAGGTAGGAGCTTCATTCGCTCTGAGTAATGCTAAATATTTCAGGTTTTTCAATGTAGTTTAAGCATAGTTTGAGATTATTGTAATGTTGGAGATAAGTTCCTTTTATAGAAGGGCCTACTTAAAGATATTGTTACTCGAACACACAACAATCTTAGATGCAGAATTGATCATAAACATTTCCGGTGCTTATCTAATTGGATTATCATTTTTAAGTGGCTGGGATTTTCCATTTTGATTACATTTATATATATTAAATTAAAAACGAATTATCCAAAGATATAAAATCTTAATTATACATAATTTAATTGAATAAATTTCGAGAGTGTATATTTATGTTTCTTGAATTAATTTTTCTCTTGCTTCAATTTCATTTTTTTGCCATATGACATATCGGTTTTTATTCATTATTACATATGTACAAATTAAATATGTCAGCATGTTTGAAATTATGACTTAATCAGTTAATTTTTGTTTGTTTGTTTGTTTAATAAACCACATTCATATAGGTAAGGGGTAATTCGTAACTAAATGTTCTAATATCAACTCCGCATGATACATCCTTATCATTTCTTTCCGATTCACACATTGTTTTTAAATTGTAATTTTCCTTCTTAACTTTAACTTAAACCGCTCTTACTTAGTACTTTTGCATAGAATTATAAAATACAGCTTGTCCAATATTACACCTTTTGACACTTCAAGTATGTATAATATATCAATAACTAAATGCTTCTACTAATATGAAAACTAGATAGGTTCAAAGTCTTTAAAAATTATTAACCTTAATGTGTGATCATGTGGCTTCGGTTTCTCCGTATTCGTGAAATTGATTACCCTGTCGAGCAAACGCAATTTTTCGATCTTATGTTAATGTTAAGAATGATAGAAAATAGGTTGGATTAAATTATAACCAGAGTAAGCATCCACCGGAATAGTGCATACATATCATCTATACTCGAAAAGTTTCTCATCCTATTTAGTAAAAATTAATCAAAAGTTCTTTGAATCTAAAGTTATTCACAATTTTTTTAAAGATAGATTTCCAAGATTTTAATAATTAAAAACACAAAACGAAAAACATTTAATGTCTGCAACCGGAGATATTGAAAGAGATATAAATATCTTCAACGCACGTCTTAGCAAATAGTAGATAGCACTTGCGTCTCGTCTTATTAACATTTCAGCTCTATTTGATGTTTCATAATTTTCGTCCGTAAATGCAATTTAAAAGGCTGAAAATGGAAGAAAAAGTGATTACATTACGGCAAAGCTCCACAGAGTAGAAGATTGCATTGTCGAAATTTGAGATATTTTCTGAGATTCGCTCGTTTGAAGGACGGAGAAAGTGTTACCTAACATGTTATATCTAATTGACTTATACATATATGTATTTATTGCAAAACCCAATTAACAGACCAACTGGCACACTTTTAGAGTTTGCTATTTTTCCTTGTTTGAATTTACTTATATCTATTTGCTGAATTACAATTTAATGTGATAAAAATTGAACGAGTACAGTCAATAACATTTCGCAAATGTAAAAGAATACTATCTTTTACCAAGATTTATTATTAGAATCATACAAGGATTAATAGAAATCAAAGCATGGGAGTAACAAAAAAAAGTAGGAAAAAGTGCATTAGTAACCATCAAAATTATCTTGGATTTAAATAAGTTCTTACATAAAACCTAATTAATCACCTCTAAAGATTAACGAACTGGCACGCGTTAATCGTGCAACTTGTCGTTTGGGGTTTAACTATATTATAAAGCCACTCCAAAATGGTTGGATACTAAATGTTCTCTGACACAAATCATAAATACGGCTATCTACAATAGATTTTTGCGGAAACGTTCCCTCGAACATAAAGTTGAAGTATGTACCCCTATATCATATAATAATTATCCACTTCCCCGCGTACCAAATGATAATAAAGCATTGGACTGCATTGGCAGGTGCTTGGAAAACACGCTGAAGCTGCTGATAAGATGGATTATCAAACTTTTATTGCCTATTGACCTCAGCTCAGCGCACGTCGTGATAGTAGCAGTAGGCTTATCGTGTCTGGGGAAATTTTAATTAATAGGCATTTATCAGGTGAGACCGCGTTTTCTTACAATTTCTTATATAGTTACTTGTTTATATATTTACATTAGTTTCACTTAATTTTGCTTTCTCACAAGTGGCTTAATGGTTTATCAAAAAAGAACCTGAAACCCATTCGACATTTTAAAGTGTATTTACTTTACTTTTATGCAATTTCACTGTTTAGAGTTATTTATTGATGCAGGTCAAGGAAGTTTATCAGGTTTCACATTGGGATTTCCAATTCAAATAGTAGAACAATGGTCAAATGTCTTTTTTCTCTACTCTCAATCAGTTATTTCTACATACATGTTTTTTTTAATGTAAACATAGATATTTCATAATCTTATTGTTTTTAATGACCGATATAAAACTAAAACAAGGATACATCTCAAAATAAATAAACGCAATATTAAATACTCTGGAAATATTTTCATGATAATAATATTACATATCATGCCTGTATATATTTGTATAACTTGTCAATTTATATTATAAAGGCTAAAAAACATATGTATACGCTATTTAATAATACATTAAATTTCTTCATAGCATTTATAACCAGAGAATATTCTGCATGGATAACATTGATTAAATCATAATTTCAGGCAAAGGCCCTGGATTGATACTTGATAAGCCTTGGCCTTTATTTTTCAAATTGAATATACATATGTATGTATGTACGCTTTTAAATCTTGTAAAGGTTTTTTATAAACTATCATAATTATGCTCATGAACTGCGTTAATTTTACCAATGACTATATAACTTTGGACCTTCGTTTGGACTTATATTTTTTGACTAAAAATAGCTAAGGCATTAAAAATTATATACTGCATATACAAGCAAAAATGTAAAGTAATTACATAAATGTCAATTATGAATATAAAAAATACCAATTATTACACATCTAGTAAAAGGTTTGGTTATTTTTATTTTTAGTAACTTGAATTTCGGAAATGCACGTGCATTAAGATTTAATCAAGATAACAACGCATGTGCCGTCTCACTAATTAACTCATCAGATTATCTTTTAAAAAGTAGGCGATAAACCAATTATTCTACTACAATTGAAATTAAAGATAAAATCTTGATTCGAAAACGTTTATTGTATTTATAAAGAAAATACGCAATTACATTGTATTATTAATATACGCAAAGCCTTGAATTTATAACGTAGGTGTAGAAGATTTACAATAATTTATTATCCTATCGTTGTAAAACTAATATTTAAAAACAAATTTTATATAATCGATACCACAATGCAAATAGACGAAAAAGGTTCGAGAGTTTTAATAATATTTTTGATATACAATAATATGCAATAGTATTTGTTACAAAATTCTTCATCAAATTCTCATTGCAAATATTAACACTTTCGGAAAGGCTTTAAATTGTAATTGCTGCATACACTTAAAGCAGACTGTGAACCTTTACGTACCTTGACATTAAATTCAAAATTTTATTCAAATTATTAGCACTTAATAAATCACTTTCCACGAGCCAATTTGAATTAAAAATTATATGCGATTGCAATTAATTTAAAATTATTCACATGTCCAAAACACTCCTTAAAAAAATAATTTTAACATTGTATTTTGTTTTCTTTCTGATGAATTTTAGTTAAAGGTATTCGATTCATTGCAAAACGAAGTACAACGGGTGTCAATTGCAAATTCAATTTTCGAAAAGGACCATAAATGTAGTTAATAAATTAATCGAGGCAAAGCTACTAAACTCTGATAACGAAAGCAAAATTCCCAAACCTGTCACGTGGATCTATAAAAAAATCGTCCTTCTTCAAATCAAATTTAAACAAACCATAAAATTATTACGATTAGAAGGGATTTTGGAATGACGTCAATAAGTAATCTATTGCAGCTAATCTATGTACTGCATTGCACTAGATTAGCGAAGATAACAGGATAAATATCGTCCAATGATACCACGAAGAAAATTTATTGACCAGATCTCTGTTAATCCAAGTAGGTATCAAAAAGCTAAGTGTTTTGAATACTTGTTTTGTATTTCCAAAATTTTGGAAATAAACTAATAAATTATATATGTGAGGAACTTCCAAATTTTGTAGGAGTTCAGACGGCATATTAAAGTCTGATTGAACCGGAAGGGCTTATCATGGAATTTTTTAATTTGTGTGCAATTTATATTCTTTGTAAACATATTATGATTGAATTACCTACAAATTACTTAATGATATGAAATAACATTCCTGCCTTTTGTTGATAAAAGCATTGTTGGATGCAGTTATTGATAATAGTGAATATATTGTTTACCAAGAAAATAAATCAAAATAGGAAAATTTAACTCAGGTTGAAAATGACCACCCAAGCAGAAGGTTAAGCAAAATGGCTCTTTTTTAGTCCAAAGAAACAAAATCGGACATCTTTACCCGTTTCGCGAGGTAAAAAGTGTTATCTTGCAAAACAAAAAAAATTCGAACTCTCGCCGGTGATATGATAAAAATTTAATTAGCCATTTATTACTTTTAACTTAAGCGTTTTCTACAAACATTACATTATTATTTCATGTATATCTTCTGCATAGTTACTTTATCATATTTTGACCTTCAATTTAATTCATTCATCGACAACATTCGATAATTCTGAATTACTATGTATGTACATGTATAAAAACGAACACGCATTTGTTTGTTAATAAATGTAACCGGCAGAGACAGTTTAAAGTCATATTACAAAAATTTAATTGTATGTAGATATAGTTCAGAAAAGGCAACATGTAAACATGTCCTACGTTTCTATTTGGTATCAAAATTCTAAAATTTCAAATTCCATTAGTTACACAATAATATAATTGACATAATTCTTCCCGTATATGCGAGCGGTTAATTTTCCAATATAACATAAATACTTCTTAGTTTTTTTTCGAACTTGATTTCATAGCAATTCGAGGGTGGCGTAACAAAATAGAAATCATGAAAAGTCTGCGTAAAATAAATTATTTCATGAATGTTTATTATGAAACATTCTATTTCTTATTATGGTGACATAATCACAATAAATTTTTATTTTCCGGCAACTGTACGAAATCAAGAAAATCTCATTTATGTATGTATACCTCCATTTTTCCATTCACGTGCCAGCATAAACAAAATGAAACAATTGATCGCCACCTTTAAAATTTAACCACGATCGCTGAATGAGCCAGAGATCGTAAAGATGCCGCAAAATGCAAAGAATTTGCTGAAACAAAATAGCCCTCGGGAAATGTTTTATGAAATGGGACCAGTAAAAAGTGAGTGCGCAGAACGTGGGTGGAATGAACGTCGCCGTCCACTAATGCACTTGCTGACAGGCAGTTGCGCGGTATTTAACGATTTTGTTAAGGTCTCCAGTTAGCAGAAGTCTGCGTTAGATTTAATTCATACAAGCTACGCGGAAATACTGCAAAGTGAGCACACCTCGGAAATGCCCTACATAATCAAAATTGTTATGGCGGTAGAAATTAGATATTCGTTTCTTACTACTGTGTAACACTAAACCCGCTCAAAAATTGTAATCGTGAATTATTTGTTGTTCAGATTTACTAATATACCTTTTTTGTTTTTTGATAAAATGTCTTTAACAGTCTAGATGTAAATAAACGAAGATTAGAATGAATTGCTAAAATACTGCTTACAACACTAATAAGCACTAAATAAAACTTGTGAAAATTGACAATATGTATGAAAACTACTGATGACTATTTTGAAGAAAAAAATACAAATTAAAATATAAGTGTCACGTATTATCACTAAAAAGTATGACACAGTGTTTAAAATATGTGAATATGTTTACTGATTTAGACAAATATAAATTAAATAAAAAATAATAGAAAATAGGATATATCTGGATTGTCATCCATACAAATCTTCATTTTAGCTGTTTTATCAGAATTAATAGCTGATGTGTTGTTTTCTTGTTTTGTGCAATGAGTCGACTTATTTTATATATTAAAGTAACCCTCTTAAACCTTTAAGAATCAAAGTTTTTCAACAGGTCGGAAAATCTTTGAGTTGTGGGTACTTTGATATTTAGACCATGGTCAACTTTAAGTAATAAATACATTTATCTCCTTAAAACACTTATGCAGTTAAAAGTTAAGAGTGATTTTTTGGTGTTGAAGCATTTTTTGACCCTTGCAAAATTAAAAATGTTTAAAAAAATACATAAAATTTACAAATCACTTACATATCTGAAACCTTCATAAAAGTAACATACTTTAAAGATATTATAGAAAAATTACTAGTGAACACAACTGTTGAAACTTGGTGATTAAATCCAGTTTTGAGAAATGATAAAAACTGAACAATAGAGAACTAGCGAACTGTAGGGTCAATTAAATGAATATGTACCTAATGTTTTTTTTTATTGAAGTATGTATTGATTTATAGTCGTTTACGGGTATGTCGATATGACTATAAATTGTTTTGCAAATGTAAAACTAATTAGATCACCGTCCAAATTCCGGGAGGAAAACCTAACCGCTAATAAAACTTAAATGTGACCAAACTAGTAATGAAGTTATTTCTTCGACGTACGTTTTTATATAAATCTGCAATCATTAAAATTTGATCAGAATATCAATCGACCTGACGTGCAGGAATATTGCGTAATTTAAGAACAAGTCAAAGAAGTTTGATATAAATAATAATTGATTTTACGGTACTCATAAGAAACATTACCGGCTTAATTCGATGAGCTCGTCCTTCAATCATATGGTTAGTTTATTCAAATCAGAAATTGGATTTTTCAAAAAATATTAAAAGGAATTGAAAAAAATATATATTAATTAATTAAACGTGCAGTAATGCACGATAGCCGTGCCTACGACTTTCCTAGAAAAAAGTAATTTTGTGCTAAGCATGACTGATCTTCTTATTGATTGCACAAATTAAACTTGAGTAAAATTATAGAATCCTAGAATATTAAATGGCTTTAATTCAAAATGCAAAGCTAATCATTATATGGGATATGGTTTTAGATGCACATTAAGTGTGCACACTGCAAACGAAAATAATAAGCCTACATACAGGTAACTGAAATATATAATTATAGGATGTTGATGTTATTCGAGGCTTACGGGTTTGTAAAGACTCTTTCTAATAACAATTCAAAGAAAACACACCTCGCATCGGGGGAACAATCGTGCTTAAATGGCGTCAGCTCTAATGCACCTCGTTTTGCATTTGACCTTTCATATCGTAATTGAAACAAAACGGAAGCAGTCTTTCAAGGAAGAAATGCAATTTATGTCATCGATGAGCGCCGCATTGTTAATCGCATCCGTGATTTTTGATGTGAAATTTTCATTTCATTTGAATTTATCATAAGATTTATTACCTACTATAATAGATTTTAAATCACTGACTTACTTATGAACCATGTATACGTATTAACCGCGTTTAGTCTGTATACTTACTTCAGGAAGCTCCCATTTTTTCATCATTTAAATTCTCTTAAATCAAATATTGTAAGACGTTTCCTTTTTCGGACAAATAAGTTTAGTCGCAAAGAACACTTAAATTTGTTTTATGAAATTTTACATATGTTAAAATGCGAACGAATGCACTTACAAGAAGTCGTGCTGACACTTAAAATTGAACTGATAATATTTTATTTCAAACAGTTAATAAAATTTGCTGTTTAACATCTGAACAAATAAACGTGGAAAACGCTTAGTAAATAATACAATTTTTGGGCATGAGTAAAGTGGTATGTCACTGATTACGTTTTAAAAATTTGGAAAATTGGTATGATTCTGTAAAACCTTATCCGTTCATTTTCACGTCGCAAAATTATATAATCCTTTTTTCGTTACATTTAATACAAGCAACAAGAAAGTACCATTCATAATTCAATCTCAGAAGAGTTTAAAATTGTTGACTGGCCTAATATAACACGACCAATCACATTACATTTTGTTTGATGCTCAAAAAATACGGAAGTGCTGCGCTCAAAATATAAAGACTAATCGATAAAACTAGAAAGGAATTAAGAAAAAAATAATTAACGAAGACAATTTTATAACGTTAGAGACAATTCCCATGGACTGGGCTTCACAGTGAAGAGCATTTTGAATTAAAAATGATCTTATGTATTCAATAATTATTGTTATTTTTTTAAATTATCTAATATGATTTAAATCAGAATTAATTCTGGGTATAACAGTTTGCATTACATCAAAATTCTCCTTCTTCTCATTTATTGCAGAACTATGTATCAGCGGCAAAAATGGTTTAAGTTTAAATTTTTAAAAATTCATATCGTAAAATCTCTAAATCACTCTAAGACCTAAGACATTAAGACAAGTTGATACAAATTGTATTGTTAATTTTAAATTAAATGAATCTTTATATACTTGGATAAACAATCTGCTTTTGGTATTTTTGTAAAATGTTTCAAACATAATTACATTTTTAAGATAATTAAAACACGTTCTTTATAAATGGATTAAGATGGAGAATGGTTATTCTGAAACAGTTTGTTTTCCTAAAAGCAAGACCCTCTTAGGAAAAATTATAGTACTACATAAACATTATGCAATTTTCAGCTCTGAAATATTCGTTATTCAACCTAATTGGTTGTGTTGGAGCTAACTTAAAGCATAATTTAAGTCTTTGCTAATTTAATCTCGATTTTAAATAATGCATGATGAAGAATTATATATGCAATTTTAATGATAAATATTGATTGCCCGAGAATTTTTTTCAACAATAAATTAATTGGAATCTGCTAAAGAAGTAAACTGAATAACTTTTGGAACAGATTTTCTTCGGTAGTTCATAAATTTTAACGCTCGTAAAATAAAAGTAAATAAATTTTCTTCGGTAGCTTATAAATTTTAAAGCTCGTGAAATGTGAAATAGAAGTCAATCACATACGTATGTAATGTCCATATTTATCGAATTATCGCGGATGTAGTTCGCTTCACAAAAGGATGGTATAACAGTAATGTTTCAACCTACCTATAGCATGTATTTCCCAGATCTACGCGCTTACCGAATGACGCAAAACGAACGAGCAGTCTGTGAGCAATCAATCGCAAATTTGTCAATGAATGCTGTGAATGAAGGAAAAAAAGTCGACTATCAAGCCCAACATGCAGCATAGTGTGTTTTGCAGCCTCTATGTTTTTCTTCCCTCTTTCGCGTGGCTCTAGCATGCTCAGCGTCCCAAAGTGTGTTAATGCCAGTGCTTGCGGAAAATATATAATTGATTTGACTGAAATCAGCGATTTTCCCGTTGAATTTCCATCCTTGGTCTCCGATATCGTCATAGGCGGGTACTCGCTATTAAGTTTCGAAAGGTGGAAACAACGAAGAACAGATTTGAGGAAGTTATGCGAAAAACCGAAAGAAACTGGGTGAGACCGCTCATGTCCACCGCCAATTGGTGCCTATACATAAGCTGCCAGCGCATGTTCAGTAGCAAATAATTCATGGGAATTGCTTGGATTTCCCTTTACTTCCCAAAGCCAAGCAAATGTTTGATTAATACCTCTTCACAAGTTGATTCGATTTCAATAAAGTCAGTACCTTTTCCTTTCCTTAATTAGTTCACTTGCAAGCAAGATATACGCAGTTCTGTGGTTATTGCACAAAAGTATCGGTTCACACTTCTCGCGACACAACACTGTACCTCCACCCGAATTGCAGATGGGCTTCTTTGAATAGTTATATAAGAAAATTCGCTCGGAGCTGACTGTGCTTTACGAGCTCAAGTGTTTTTCACTTGTTGCTCCTTTCGCGCCCGATTAATGACTGACAGATTTCTGCAAAAATTGAGTTAAGTACTTAACCACGCTTCAGTCATACAGAACTGCATGAGTACATCGTAAATTTTGCCTCGTCGGCTTGCTAACTACTATTAGTGAGGTGCCTTTCTCGAGCTGGCGTAAACCTGACTCCGGGACACTTTGATCAGTTCAAAATTTGCCAGTGATTCTAATTCTGCTTAAATGCTCTGTAACAAGATTTTGCTGGCGTTGCCTGCCTTCGGAATGGACATGCTTTTTTCGACTGTAAACTGGCCCAAGGACATTCGGCGTATTTATTCTAAAGGCACTAGTCGCTGCAGCTCAGGTAACATTTCAAAATTTTAACTGCTCTGGAAATTGCAACTTAAACAAAAGACTAAAGCGACGAACTTCAAGTTAAAACTTTTAAATTGTTACCTATCAATGCAAGTGTTTACAATAACGAATTTCGTATTTATTCATGGGCAGGAATTATTCATATTTGTCGTTACTTCAGTTTCGGCCAATTATGAATACATATTTTACTTTTCCTGCAAAATTGAATTGAATCGAATGTTACCCTTGACTTTCAATATTTAGCCTTTTATTTTTAAATTTTTTCTTTCTCGTAATATGTACTTCAAGTTTTATTGCAATGTCCATCAAAATTTTGATTTTAAATATAATAACGAAATATTTAAAGGTAATCGATTTTTCTGTTTTCGAAAATGTTTTAATTTAACACAGTTTTGTGTGTTAAATATTTATAATATTAAGTATGTACTAAGAAACCTCTGCTCATTTAGTTTTTCCTCAGTAAAAGAAAGATGAAAAATGCGTTATTGGAATGCTTAATTCGAAATAAGTTTGCAACGTAATTATGTTTATTTATTATTAAGTAATGAGTCGCCTTATACTTTGTTTACTGGATCAGGCTCAGTTTAGATCTTACGAGAAAACAATCCTTATCGACTTTTTAATATTTAACAAATACGTCTACTAAGTTTGAACTGTTAATAATATATAGTAGTATGTATATTTTTTAGGGCTCACCTCTTCATTTTCCTTGCTTTACGTTCTACTTTGGTCTGAAGAAAATTTCAATAATATTTTTCATAAAGATGTGAAAAATTTTTTTTACTTTATTGCTGCAGAGCAAGATTTTACATCAACTCTCGCCAGGTTTTTGAAATTTTTAACAACTAGTAGTGTTAGGATTATGTAAATTAAGATTTAAATGTAAAAAATATATTTGTTTTAAGTTTGTATAACTACTTCGTTGCGGTTTATTCGACCTATGAATATATTAGCAATGTCTCGAGCAAGATATATTAGCTTTTTAAGACATTAATCAAGGAGTAATTACCTTGCAATTTAATTAAATTAAATTAATTAAATTTAATTATGAATTACATAGTTTTACTAACATTTGCCAAAAATCTCTAAACTTACCACTGAATACTCAACCACCCCTGTAAAACTAAAAAATAATTTCTTGATAATTTTTCATTAAAGAAGAAGCAGATAGTGTATTAATAAAACATTAAAACTGTTTTAACTAGTATGGTATGTTATGTAATTGGTTAATGTTGTTGTTTAAGGGATAAGTAATAGTTTCACTTTATCCGCATCTAATATTTTATTAGGGTTTATAGCAATCGAGGACTCCTGGCCACTTCATTTTTTTTGGCTTTTGTTTTTTATCGTCATTATTCTAAGAATAGGTCATTTTATATATACAACCATTTAAAAGTTATGCCATTTCCAAAATGAAAACAGACAGAGTGTCGAAATATGTTCTATTCTTATAAGAATTTATTTTTAATTTAAAAGATTGTAACACATTAATTACGGCTAAGTAATAAATGTTTATACCCCCGGTTACCGATTTTGTATATTTAAGAATAAATAAAACCCAATAGCTATGACATACATATAAAGTGCTTTATTCATTATATAAAATATACATTAGTTCCCTTTTGGTGACAATAGCCAATAACATTTTTGATAAAAAACTTAGTGATTTTCAATTTTTTGTTTTTGGATAGATACATTAAAATTGTTACAAAAATACAGTTTTCAGAAAAAAATGTCCTTTACAATAAATTTCACGAATAGAGTGTATAAATAGTCAACAATTAATTTTATACATTATGGTTTTTTAATATTACATCATCGTTTAACTTATTTCGTATTTTATTTCATTTAGCAGTAAGTGATTTTATTGAAATATATTTACTTAACTTTGCTTACAAAATTTCTAAATCACAATGTCGTATTTCGGGAAACTTTTTCTATAAATTAAGGTTTATTTAGAACTTTAAAATATTAATTAAGGAATTCATTCTACACTTACCCTTAGTTTCATTTCTATCCTGTCAATTTCACCCCCCATTAAATCCACAATATTTTCTCCATGAGTGAGCAAAAATTGTTCCAGTTCATCTATAGTTTGGAAGGTTGTAACCGTCTATAAGGAAATCAGAGAAAATTGTAAACATTTTAATTTGGTGTAAATCTTTAACAACACAAAGCTTAATGTAATGCCGAAATGTAAATCGTCGTTATATTTATATAGAAAAGTGGTTTGGTTTAAAATATCACGGATCGGTCGAATCATTATAATGTTAAACGAACATATTTGATATTTTCTTTGAGGCGAATAAAATCTACATACATACAGATATTGAAATCGTAATAGTTGAATACATATATATCAATTGTAATAATTGATTTTACAATTTCCCATTTCTATTAAACTTAATTACCTTTAGAAGCTCATTTAAGTCTTGCTTTTCGAGGTATGTCCTCGTTAGCTCTCTGCCGTCAAAGTCCATTTCTGCCTATAAAAATGAGAAATGCTAATGAATGAATTTATAAAATAAAAAGTTTATACTTTGTATCGAACAAGTGAATTTCCCATATCAATGCCTTTTACATCATGAATCGCTCGTATCATAATATCGCTCTCCAATTCGGAGTTAATTTTATTTAAACGATCTTCAGCGATTGACCTGAAAAAGGAATTTATTCTGGAGTTTCCCATTTTGCAATTTATGTACGGAAATTCCATACTTTCCAACAAGTGCTGCTACATTTGTATAAATGATGAACGAGGCCACTGCACCTAATGTACAACCCACCAAAAGAGATCCCACAGCATCTGGAATTGATGAGCCAGTGAAACTCGTTAAACCCATACAAGTTCCAGCCAAAATAACACTAGCAACCGCTGCGGAATCTTCAGTAAGTACTACATTAACGCACGGATCTTGTCCTCGCAGCACTGTGGGATTTTAAGTTTTCTTTCAAGCGATTATTGACCGAAAGTAGATAGAATTTTACCATATTCCTTAAAACTGACATTATGATGTTTTGCAGATTTCCGAATTTTATTAACTGCTACAAGAAGTGTAAAGCCCTCAGATAAAAGCGATAGTCCCAAAACAGCAAAGGCCTGAAGAATAATACTTATGCATTCAGATAATTGTTAAAGAGCAGAAACCTAAAACTTACGATATTAAATTCCTCCATTGATATAGGATGCAAAAGTCCCATAATTCCATGATAAAATGAGAGCCCAGTGCCCACGCAGAAAATCCCAACGCCCGATATAAGGGAAGATACATATTTCATATTTGAATACCCATAAGGATGGTCGGAGTCTGCCATCTGAGAACAATACAATTATAGTTTCTACGTAAAATAGAAGCACCTGGACATTTTACCTGTGTTGACTTGTGAATTCCATAAGCCAGTATCATCTGATTCGCAGTGTCCGCGAAAGAATGTACAACTTCAGCAAACATTGTGTGTGACCCGGTGTACAACCAGGCGATGGACTTAAAAATTAAATTCGCCATGTTGCTAAAGGAACAAAGGATCTATCTAAATTAATACGTAGTTTTAAAACAATTCGAGCTGAAACTCACATTCCTATTGCGATTAATACTACTCTTCCAGATTTACCAAATAAACCCGGGTCTTCGTCAAGCACAGTTGCTCGACTGCCTATTTCCCTACGATAGTCCCTGAGCCTTCGTTTTACTGTAAAAATATCTGCAAACGGGGTTTTTGTATTAAACGGGAATATAACATTTTAATTGCTTGTTGTATAAACAATAACCGCGTAATTTTATCTTTAAATGTAAAACACTTACTCTGTTGGTGTTTCTTTCTTTCAATTTCCCGCTTTAGACATTCTCTCAACAAATTTTCCCTAGAACCCCAAACTTGAATTGCCTTAGCTTCAACATCTTTTCTCCAATAAACAGTTATTGGAGGTTCTTGTTCATAAGGAGATCTTCTTTTAATTTTAGGTAAGCCTTCAAGGTCTGAAGCCTTTAGTAAAAAATCAGACATCGCCCTTGTCGGAGTAATAAAATTCCTTTCAAGGGATGATCGATTGCCGTCTCTTTTAGCTCTTTTCTGAAATCGAAGCGTTGGTACGTTATAGAATCGCAATTTCTTCTAAAATTACTTCACTAGACGAAGGAGTATTACGAGTCCCTTTGCGTGGTGTACTTTCTGTTGTAATCTTTTGGACTATAACACCTTCCAGTTTTGAATTGTCCAAAGTAGCTGTTACCACTATTCTTCCTTTATTTGATTCAACTTCCAATTGTTTCGATATAAGAGGATTGGGCGTTCTACTTGCGTTTTTAAGATCATTCTTCTCATCTGAATCTGGTAAAGATATTGAGTCTTTACTTGCTTCAACTTGCCCAACCTTTTTCGTTTTATCATTTCTGGTCGAAGTCTGTATTGCCTGCAATAAAAGATACAGTGATATTTATTTATTTCTTCAGGGTTCTTTTCAAATTGAATACTACCAAATTGTGACAATTTCTCACATCATTGCAATAATAATAATAAACGAGTGCATTTTTCTAAAGCAACCGAAGAATTTAGCACTTTGTCGACCGGTCACCAGCTAACTCGTGTTTTCAAGCCAAAATGTTGACTGGGTAAGAATAAATTCTTGTTTGCACTTGCATTATTTATTTCAATTTATGGAACCCAGCACAAAATCCAAAGAATATTGATAAAAAAATATTGCATTTCAAAAGGTAAGTAAAATATGAATAAAGTTTATTGGAGTTTTAATATCACATTCAATTACGAAATGACATGATGTCGTTTTTGTGTAAAATTACCGGTCAACAATGTGTTAATAATGATTTACGAAAAATGTAAAGAAATCAGAGTGAAATTAATAATAAAGGGTTTGACAAACAGCGAAAATTAAACGTTTTCTTTTAGATATATTTCATTTACTTTTTCATTTTCTCTTCCTTGGATCCGTTCTTCATGTTACATGACAAAAAATTGTCATAGCTTCTTGACCCTGCAGAAGGGGCCATAGATTAATTACTAAGCCCTATCAGACGCAGTCCCAAACGTGGGGCCGTTACTCCTTTAATATTTATAACTGGGTTACCTTAGAATTTGCATCTTCGGTGGTTGCATTTGTTGAAAATGGGTCACTCAGTGCAATCGGACGAAACTGACAGTAGAGAAGAGATTTTCCTTCAGCCTGATACTGCAGCAGTATTTTCGAGACCCGCACGCACCCGTAGTGTCTAACCTGGAAGAAATACAATTATGTAAAAACGGTTCCCGGATCCCAAAGTTTAAGCCCTACACATTTGACGTTCGGTACGGAGATTTGTTTACATTTTCTCAGCAGGCGAATGAAATCGTTGCTCTTGTGGAACATTACTTATTACAATACGTTGTTGATTCAGTGAATAAATTCCAACCAAACTACAAAATTCACTTTAATTTTGAAAAAGATTTGTTTCGAAAAATTTAGCAACTACGATAATTTTGGGGAAGATTGTTAAAATTTAGCATTATAAGGCTCTGGAAGTAAATGAAAGCTGTCTGATGCACTGGAAAATTAAATTATCACAGTTCTCTGTTTCTATTTTCAACATAAAAACGGCTGGCTTCGGGAAAAAAAACGTAATGCAAATGTCAACAAATGTCAATTCACATATGTCTAAATTCGAAATTGTGTTTCGAAATTGCTTTACAAGGAGATTCTATAAAATTTTACAAATTTTGCAATTGTTAATAAAACTGGATTTGTAGATGTTTATAAGACTATAATATTAAATTCGTTGATTGAATGATAAGTGTAAGTGAATTTAAAAATACATTTTTGTCCGAAGTGACAGAGTGTTCGACAAACGCAGTCCAATCAGCTGTTATGAAATTTCTAGTACTTTTTCGAACTACCTCGTGCCTGACTGCCCGTTGGGACGACTTCTACTACTCCACCACTTCAAATCAAAGTCGCCGCGAGTGAGCATGCACCTGTGAGTGCACAAAAATTACTGCGAGAAAAGAAATTTGCAGAAACAAAAAGGCGGTCTTTCAGTGACACAATAAGTAAATAAAACGAGCAACGCAAGTGAAATCTCAAGAAAAATGTAAGCAGCAGCCAAGTTTAAAACTTTTAAAGAGTTATTTTTTCTTTGGGAACAAAACCTCCATTGTGACAAGAAATTTTGTTTTTGTGTGTCTATTGTTTTGATTTATGAAATAACGGAGTTATTTTCTACATCCTTAATTTAGACCTGCCTTCCTTTGCAGATTATTATCGATTTTTGCGGATCCAGAGAAAGCCAAGATGAATCTGATCGCATCTTACTACAAGCTGCGAGCGAATCACGCAGAGGTGAGTAGAAAATCTAGTTTCTAGGATTAAATTAAATTAAGCTAGCTGCGCTAAGATCACCTAAACATGTTCAATTGTTGAAACTCGCCTCTGGATTATGGCAAATAAAAGAATTCCTCTGATACCTGGTCTTGTGTTATCACTTCCTTCCTTGCAGCCATTGACTTCAATTCTCCCTAGCGCGTTGCAGTCGTCGGCTGCGAAATGGGGAATTTTGCATGCACCCGCTTACTTCGTCGAGGTCAGACCGATCGAGATAAACGAGTTTGTTCCGCAAAGTGCAGTGAGCGTCAGAATATTTAATTGAGGTCTTTAATTCACTTTTTGACTTGGTCAGAGGAGGACATTCTCAAGATCCTTTCTGTGTCGTAAATCGCAGACTGTATTTTGGTACATAACGAACAATAATAATTGATTTAAAATATTACATAATCTTAGGTTACCAGCGACACACCGGCGCTTAGAATATTTCTACTCATTCTAAGATATTTCCGCTCAAAAATGTTGAAGTTCAGGTGATCCCATGTGGTCTTTCAAGGTTAAAATAAAAGCACAACATTGCACGTGTTTAGCTTTTGGCTCTAGTCAAAAAATTCCGAATAATTCAAGTACAAGCTTTGATCACAACTCGCAGAGCTTCGTGATAATTTAAATTAGGCATTTTCATTAAATGATGTCGTCGATGGATATTTTGTTCAACTGCCTTGCTAAAATTATGTAGTTTTGTCCACAAATAAATAATATGTAGATAAATTACATGTTCTGTTTAAAAATGATCAAACGTATGCATAGCAAATATGTTTAAATAAAATATAAACTTTTTAGTTTTCTGGATAACAGGCTATACAAATTGTAGGGTAAGTTTTTAATACTTGTGTTTTGACCCTTAAATGGATAAATGCCGTAGGTAGTATTTTCACGTGTTTACTTATAATGTAAACGATAATTGAATTCAAGGTTACGATATTAAACTTAAAAAACAAATATTGGTTGTCTTTCTTTTGTATATGCTAGATCCCGTATTCATTTTTAACATATTTCAGTCGGGGTTTCTTTTTGGGTTTTATGTTAAACTCATTCCACCTACTTCGACATCCTTCATATACTTCAATCGACGGAAAAAGTATGAATGAAAGATTAAACATACTGCTAGTCATTTCTGGATAACTTTACCTTTTTGCTTAATTAAACTTGTTGGATAACTGATGTATGCATATACATTTTGAACTCCTAAGTAGGGATAATTATTTCGCACATCTGGGAATTAAATTAGTTAAAATTAAACCCACTGATTTTTTGTTTCATACATACAACATTAATTGAATACCCTTTGATATTAACATTATGGTTCTCAGAGCTTCCATAATTCTCAAAACCTATGAGATCGAAAAGACATTGTTCCATTTTCGTAGGCACAAGAAATATATACATAAGTATATACATACATACATACTTTTGATGGACGCCATGCCGAAACGTTTTAAATTGTTTTTTCATATAATTATTAGCACTCAAACTACAATTTTTATATTTAAAAAAATATTTATGTCTATAATTACGTTGTGCCCTTGCTGTCTTTCTCAAAGCAAAAATTACTCAATGCATTATTTTATTGAAGAAGAGATAAGAGGTAAGAATGTTTTAAAAATATGGCGAAACTGGTAATAACGAAACATGTAACTTTTATTCACTATCTATTAACCGTAGGTATTGTCTGGCTCTGGGTAGCAAGCAATAAAAACGAAATAGCACAACTAATCTTTGATAAATTTATTTACAATCGTGCTTTTGTTTGTCTATCGTAACACTTTTCTTTATTGTAACATTATCACTTCAAAAATGAATAGTAAATAAATGTCATATTAAACAAGTTTACTGAATGAACCCATTTATTAAAACTCATTTTATCTTTATTGGTGGTGTTTCTGTAGTATCTGACGGTCGAATTAGTGGAAATATAAAAATATATCTTCGAAAAGATTAAATTCATTATCATTTTCGTAATTAATAATTCAGTTGAAATGATGAAGTTTCAAAATATGTCGATTTCTTCAATATCTATTCATAGAAACATTTATTTGGTGATCTTAATTAGTGGATGTAATAATAAGAAAATTATACAGGGTGTATTGCTAAGATCTGAACAGAGGTTTTCCTATCGATTCGACTTACATGGTCTCCTGATTAAAGTTTGTTCGGTTCATGGTGCTGAACGACTAGCAGCGAAACGCAACATCGAATTCGAATGCGGTTTGTTTTCAGAGAAAGGCCTCAGGACAGAAGAGCTTTTCCTCAGAAAAAATTTCTGTCTTCCCATATAAAAAAATTTAGAAAATGAATGTTAAAATCGGGTTTTGGGCATTGAAATTGTCATTTACAAAGTTTAAGTCGATCTCACGCTTACTTTTGGACGGATTGGGTCGTAAGATGTAACGTTAGAAAGTTTGAAGGCTCAGCTTTCTGACCTTATAAAATATTCATCAACATATGTAAAGCATTTTTTAGGTTCACCCCCTCCAAATTTTTAATTGCGAGGGGGTCCTTCAAAAAAACAATATTGATCGGAGAGCACGGAGAATCGGTTAGTATGCCTCTATTCGGACTCCAGCAAAACACCCCGTATATTACCGCCGCGCGGTAACTTCAATTTATTAACCCAAGTTTCTTCGAAATAAACAAACAAGAAGGAAAATTTACCCTTAGATAACATAATACCATATATGTTATACAAATGATATGTGTAATAAACAATATGTTTGTTGCGTTACCTACGTAAACTTGTTTTGAATACGACGTTTTTCTCCAGTTGCAGCACTTGCGCGGATCCAATTTAAAGTTTTAATTCATGTTAATTAACCGCAGACTTCACTTGCAATTCAGTGATAAATGTTTTCTTGTCGATTGATCTACTCACCGACGATCTAGACACAACGCAGGCTTTTGAATCGAGTAAACAAAACTTTGCATGTGAGCGTATCAGAAATATCTCAATTGCGTGCTTTATCTTGCTGTTTTTACTTTCCGTCCCCAGGCGAGTATTTAAGAAAAAAAAAATTGTTTTGCGTTATCGTAAAGCGACTCTTCACCTTTAAGTTTGTAACCTCATTACAAAATAAGGCCGTTGCAATTTTATTAGGGCAGTTCTTAATTTCTCTTTTTGAAATAACGTCTTTTTCTGTTTTCAAGATCAAGGTAATAACTATTTGCGTGGTATTTTGCATAAATTGGCACCGCTGAATTAAAATATATTGAATGGGAAATACGCTTGCACCAAGTGCAAGTGAATTATAATGCGTAGTTAGGAAATGGTGTGTTGTAAGCGTTACGTATGACGAAAGCAAAATTATAATAATAATGTTTTGTAAATATTCTTTTTACAATTTCAACATATTAGTACACAGCTAAGCATACTTGACCTCTCCACGCCCTTGACCACATATGTGTACGTTTAGTATTTTAGAAATTAAAATTATTTGAACTGGTAAATAAATTAAAATCTCTTAAATAATTACTCACTAGATTATATTTCAACAATAAAACCAAACACTTTGTAGAATAGCAGCATAGATAGCATTTTATTTGACCTGAAATAAACAATTTTAAAACTACCTTAAAGCTATATTCGGATTATAGCAAGGTTTCATTTTAGTATCGTAAATCTTTGATAAATAAATTATTAAATGTATGCATTTTGTTCATTATTAATAATTGCTTTATTTTAAAAATATGATTTCTGAAAAAAGTTTGTTTTTAATGCTAATTGGTTTTTCCAAATTTTTCTTACTTAGTGAGTAGTTGCCGGTAAGAAATAACTAAAGAATTAATCAAATTAAACATTTAACCAATTTTTCCACTTTAGAAAATTAGATCTGAAGAGGTTATTAAATTTTACTGCTCATCCCGAGGTTGTATTATAGGATGGCCCTATACGTGGTGGAAATTAATTTGATTAAACTGTTTTTTTCTTGTACTAAAAGGATACCCTGAAAAACAAATTTTCCCACGGAAATATGGCAGTAAGATTGATATGTAAAATGCCATTAAATTGCTCGCAAAAAATAAGCAAATTTAGCACATTAAATTTGTCTGGTCTTGAGCTATAAAAATTAACAAGAAATAATCTTTTATTGCGACTACTGACGTCAATAAACAATGTACTATCTCAAAGTTCTTGGGGCAGTTGTTAAAATTTGATAAATCCATTCGCCGTGCACATGCTACTCCAGCTGTCTGGACAGTTCAGACACAGATCTTTCAATGGAATTTACAACTTTACACTGCAGCGGCTGATTAGCAACAATTATCGTCAGCCCAACAACAGTGTAGCATATGGGTTCCAATTAGTTTATAAAGAAATTTATCATTTTAGCTTAGTGGTAATAATTGTTAAAACAAACAATGAAGGGTTGATTATTCATGGTGTTTTTTAGTAGAAAGAACTGCATATATCTTTTATGAATTAAGTTAGTGCCAAGAATCAAAGAGAGTAGTGCCAATTTTCTTACTTCAGCAATTTTATTTATAGATATTAAAGCGACTTAAATAACTCGATTTCGGAGACAAACATTTGCAGTAAATGCATACGTTACATACAATTCATTAAAAGGTCAAGGGGAACTGGGTTTCCTCATGCTGAAAACAAAAAGTCATCACTTGTTGTTAGGTTCAGCATGACTTTAGGTCGTTGGCCGCGCCAAAACGAGATCAAAATATTTTAGCAACATATAAATAGCTCTGTTTTGATATAGCAATGATATTTAAGATTTTATTTTTTACCTCTTTCTTGTTTTTATCTTCCTGCTTTTATTTTTTTTTAATTTGAAATTTTCGTTAGTTACGTAATTTTAATCCACTTAATTTAAAATTATGTAATTAAAAAAAACAATTATCCTTTCTTGTAATTGATAAGTCTTCTTAATTTAAAATTAAAGTGTTTGGACTTGCAAAAGCAATACAATTTATATTTTTACTGTAAAGCCTTCAAGTGCTTATGAACTCGGCAATTTATTTTAAATTACGTAATATGTGTCTCCCGAATTTTTCCCAGCTTTCTCTATTTGAGGAGATAAAAATAGGTTCCTAACTCGTTTCGTTCGCAACATGTTATCGTTTAAAAGAATTATAAATTTTCCACTCAATATGCATCTGTTCATTGGAATAAGATAATGGGAGGAATATTTTGAATGTTTGTGACATTATATTTTGCAAATATATTTTGGAAAAGGTATTAATCTCAATTATTTAGCTGATAACAAGATCAAGAGGAATTAATTAACTAAACGATTTTGGTTTTGGGTTATCAATATGGAAAATGGGGACAAATTTATCTGTACTTGAATGGAATAAACTTACAAAAATCATTCTACCAAAAATAAATAAATTGACGAAAAAGAGAGAGGATTGTTCTTTCCAAAGCTATTTTCAAATTAAATGAATTTTATTTTGGCGGCCTTCCATTATTTTTAAGAATTTGTTTTTAGTCAAAATGTTAAACGGGGACGGCTCGTAAAAATAAGTAATGCGTTGTTATTTTTTGCTTCATATTAAATAGCTGCGCTGTTTGAACCTTTTTTACCTTATTAGCGCCATGCGTCCTATCGAAATTTACTACACGTGTTTAGAAAACGATCTGCTGACATTATAAATCGCAGTTTAATGAGCTTTATAAAGTGAGAGAAGAAAACAATCGGGTCATTGAAATTTTTAGAATCAAAAACTGCGTTGTTTTTCTTACTTTGGATAAATCAACGAATTTACATTACTCATTCAATTGATATTAAAAAATCATAAGGATTTGTTAAATTTTGGAAAGTAAAGGATTATTAATTCTCAATTTCATTCGTAGAATTAAATTAAAATGTATCAGAAGCACGAAACGAACTTAATTCTGATACATGAGCAAAGTAATAGAATGATTTAGGAAAAAGATTATTTATAACATAACACTACCACTTTTAAATCGAATTTTCCTTTCACGCTGCATAAAGTCAAATTAAAGATAGATGCAACTGGCGCTGTATTTAAACGGCACCATTAGTTGTATTTGGCACCTTTTTAGATTGAACGTTTTAAGATATTTTAACTTGATTATTTTTAGTTTTAAAGTTGAACTTTATTCATCGTTATCTATATAGTGTGCCAGTCAAATAAATTAAAGACTTATTTGTTTTATTTTATTGGTGCCATGTGGAAACTTGGACGAATGGAAAACACAGTTTTTTGTCTGGTAGATGCAAATTTATGTAATAAAAAAAAATAGAAAATTCTATATAAAATTCATATTTTATTCTTTCATAACTTATAATCGAATCTTTAAATAACAAAAACTTCCCAAATCTGATCATACTAACGAAATAATTATATACAGTAATATAATATTTTAAGTCCTAAGAGCAATTTTATTTAGTTTTTAAGATAAATTAAATTTATAGTAAATAAGGATTAAAAAGACTGTTGAAAATAATTGAGATATTTTCATTAAACAAAATTAGCATAACAAGCAGTATTAAAATAAAGTTGTAGTTTATAACAAAATTTAAACGTATCTACTTATGTAGAGTACTGCATTATGCATTTTATAGTGAAAACTTTTTTAGCAACTCTTTCAGTTTTACTTACGCGACTGTTTTTCTTTCTTTCAGATGCCACCGCTCACAAGACTCTACCACACAAGATTCCTAATAGGTCTCTGTATCCTTCCAGTTCAGCTGTATGTGGTTAAAAAGCAGCTGGAAAGCAGTTCGCACAAATTCTTCTGGGAGAAAAAGCATTAAGCCGAAGGCGGCTAGAGATCTACATATAATATATTTCAAAATTAATAAAATCAAAACAAACAAAAAAATAGAAAATGCGGAGATGGATGATTGTTTTGTTGTTGTTGTCGAAAATAAACTGCAAATGATTATAGAGACAAACGCATTTTTGTGCCAATTTCTATGTTTATATTTGTACTATTTAAGTTTTTTCTTTGACGCTAATTTTTACAACTTTTTTAAGTTGTTTAATTTGTTTGCAGTTTATTTTCTACACCAGTATTTTTACTATGATTTGTACAAAAAATAGATTTATAATGCGACTTCGGGAAGAAAATACATATTTTAAAATGGAAATAATTTTTTCGTTCTAAATTATTTTATGTATTTGTCAGTTGTATGTGTAAATGAAAACATGTAAATTGTGTTGTCTATTTATGAATATTGAGGGTAGGGCGTTTATTGTGATATTCGAAAAGTTTATTTACCAAAAAAATGCAGAAATAGAATTCACTTTCAGGGACTGACAGTAATTGGCTGTAACACAGAAAACGTACAGGAAAATGATCAAGCGGCTGTAAAAAGAGTTGTTATTTTACGTTTTAAATATAGATGTAAGTATGGAGGACAAAACAACAAAAGTGAATAATAAGGATAATATTTTAAAATAAAAATTACTTAGATTGTTTCAATGAAATAGCCTTAACACAGCTTTTAAGCACGCATCTTGATCTTGTACTTTAATTGAAAAAAAGAAGGTATGATTTTTAATAAATAGTGACGCAAATATTTTAACTTTTAAGAAACGTGAATGTTGGCAAGTTGCCGCACAATTAATATAAAATTTGTCGCTTTTTGCTGATCTTTTAACTAATGTATTCAATATTGGCTAATGTTTTGTGGTGCATGCTCACTGATAAAATTAACAACATAAATGTGTGTAGTTATTGAGAATGCATAATAAAAAAATTATGAGATCTCAATAGAAGTGTGTTTTTTATATCCTCCCTTAAGTTAACCTTATAATTTAAAACGCAAAACATCAAAATTTAAGAAAGTTAGGAAGTTATCCTACTTAGTATTTTTGGAATTTATCTGGAACACATGTCAAGAAAATTAAATCAGGAACCAGTTTTATAATAAATCAATACAATAAAAGTGTTTTTCGAGGTATCGATATGATAATGTGAGATTTTGGAAACAGAATTTTTATATTTGTGAATTTAAAGATTTTCGTTTTGAAAAAGCGACTAACAAGCCGTTGCCATCATCAAAATTCACATCAATAGCAGCACGAAAATTACTGAAAATATCAATTTATTTAACTTAATGGGATTGGAAAACGAATCTTCCATTTTTTCGTTCGATTTACTCTTACAACAAGATATTTAATATTTAGTTTTAGAGTCTATCACATACCTCTTTCTCCCGACTTTCAAAAGTAAATTACAAGGTTAGAAATTTTGTGGCATTTGTTAGGTTAAAAAAAGGCAAATATTAGTTTGCAATACGTTTATGAGTTTAAAACAATTATTTTGTAAATTTCACATTCATTATAATTTTAAAACTCCCTGCTTTTTACTTGAATAGATTGATTTGAAGCTGATTCACATCAATGGGCCATTTATTTTACAGTATACGATTTTTTAATAATATAGATTTTTTGCTTTATACGTAATATCTAAAGTAAAACCTAACACTTGAAAAAGTAACAAATTGGTTAAGTTCAGCAGTAAAATTTTATACAGAGGATTATTATGCAGTTTAAATAACCGTTATTGTATTTGTAACATAAATATTGTAAAGGATGCAGGAAACTTTTTTTGTATTTTTTGATGTCATATATAAGCCATTATTTTGGGAAAAATAAGTATATTCAAAACTTGCCAACTACCTTATCGATGTGATTCAGCTGTTAAATGGCCAGAATAAGTCACACATTTATTGTATTTGTTATCACAGTAAAGAAATTAGATGTACTACCATAATAACAAATGGCTACTTTTCGCAATAATTTCAGATCTTTAACGAGCACAAAATCTAAATTAAATATTACTCGATCATACTTACAAAATATACACATAAATAAATACATAAATAGCAAACTTAATTAGATTTTTACATCTAAAACTTTCCTTCTTAGTGACGTCTTAAAAACCGCTTTCCTCTTATCAAATAAGAGATTTAAAAGTCAATTTACAAAATCTCCAAATCACAGTGACGGATTTGTGGAAATTTTTTCTAGAACGAAAGTTAGAGTTAGTAAAATTATATTTTAAAATCATGATAATACTGCTTGCTTACTCGGAGATTCATTTCGATTCGATCTATTTCTCCACCCATCAAATCAACTAAATTTTCACCATGCGACAGCATAAATTCTTCTAACTCATCGATCGTCTCAAAGCTCTTAACCGCCTTTAATGGTAAATATTTTTACTAAAGCTTGCACATTTCATTACTTTTATATTTAATACCTTTAGTAACTCATTAAGATCTTGCTTTTCCAAATATGTCCTCGTTAACTCTCTACCATCGAAATCCATCTCAGCCTGCAACAAAATTCTGAATATCAGTTTATGGCGTACTAAATAACAATCATTTTATAACTACTCAATTTATTATTGTAGTTATAACCATATAATTTTTATATGTTCATCAAAAAATGTTAGGGAATTTTCATTGAGGTCAGTCGATTTTGAAAAATTTATACTTTTCTATAACAAATTTCAAAACTTATTTTTAAGCAAAAATCAGAAAATTGAAGATAGTAACAAAAATTGTGTAAGGTTATTTATAGAAAATCGTAGTCAAACAAACCTTATAGCGAACCAGTGAATTGCCCATATCTATGCCCTTGACATCGTGAATCGCTCTTATCATGACATCACTTTCCAATTCGGCATTAATTTTGTCAATGTGCTCCTGCGGAATCGACCTTCATAAGAAAATCTGTTAATTGTTATTTTTATTAGAAACTTAACTCTCACTTACTTTCCAACGAGCGCTGCTACGTTAGTGTAAATAATAAAGGATGCTACACCGCCCAAAATTCCTCCGACTAGCAGAGAGCCAACAGCATCAGGAATTGTTGAACCAGTTAAACTTGTGATGCTCATGCAGCCTGTGGCTAGAATTACACTGGCGACAGCTGCTGCATCTTCAGTTAAAACCACATTTACAGAAGGATCTTGACCTCGCATAACTAAAAAGAATCTCACACTATAGCTCTCTGCAATATTAAAAAATTTTGACCGGACCTTGTACTTGGAGTAGGACATGATTTTATTTGTCGATGTGTGAGTAAAAAACTCTCGATTTTCGAGGTGGAAACTCTCCCATTTGAAAAGAGACTATAAAATTATTATTAGATTTCCTGAAAAGTTTTTCAAAATTATGCCCCATAAATATTCGACTCCAAAGTAGTAATTTTTGATAAGGTTTGTCAGGATAACGATCTGAACGCAATTTCGGGAAAATCGAAAAAATCTAGAATACGGAACATAACTAATTTTCAAAAAAGTTCTAAGGAACCTAATAATAATTGTATACTCTCTTTTCAACGATACCCCGAAAATATAGTTTTACACCCCTATTATGAGTTCCACTCAAATCGAATCGAAAGGAGCTTAAAAAACCTCTTCTCACTAATTCATTTTAAATAGTTGCTTTTGATTTCAATGGGTTTTTCTGCCCAATAACGTCACATTAATTTGATTGGATTTTTTTTCTAGTTAAATTATTTTAATACTTTGAATGAAAAAATTGATTAAAGTCAAAGATTGTGTTGAAATGAATGTATGAAGAATTTGGGAACACTAAGGAATTTTTTTTCAAGATTTTTTCTAAACACCTTTCGATTCTATGCCAGTGAAATTTATGATACGGGTCTAATTCACTCTGACCTCCCATATATATAAAAAAACATCTTATGCTTCCCCAAATACAAGGTCAATGTAGCATTTCAATATACAACTTATGTTTGAATATTTTCTGATTACAAAATTACCATATTCCTTAAAAGTAATGCCTTGCTCTTTAGCAGACTTTCGAATTTTATTAACCGCCACTGCCAGGGTAAACCCTTCAGAGAGCATAGACAAAGTTAAAACAACGAAGGACTAAAACGTAAAAGTGTTATAAGGACATGATTAGATTTTTTTTTGAAATTATACCCAATACAAATTCTCCATCGGCTCTGGATGAAGCAATCCAACGATGCCATGCGATATCGAGAGCCCACTGCCCACGCAGAATATTGCAACTCCTGAGATAAGCGAGGACACATATTTCATGTTGGCGTATCCATACGGGTGGTCAGGATCGGCGACCTGCATTCAGAAATAAGCCAAACCCTTCCAAAATCATAAAACACAATGCCTTACCTGAGTTGATTTGTGAATTCCGTAGGCCAAGATCAGCTGGTTCACAGTGTCTGCAAAGGAGTGGATCACCTCTGCAAACATGCTGTGCGAACCAGAGTTGAGCCAAGCAAAGGTTTTGAAAACGAGATTTGTCATATTTCTAAAAGTATTATTTAGGACTTAAATACTTTTTTTAAAGTTCGATTGGGCTTACATAGCAATAGCGATTAACACCACTCGTCCTGATTTTCCGAGAAGTCCAGGATCCTCTGCTGGAACGGTAACTCGACTGCCTATTTCTCTTCGGTAGTCTCGTAATCGTCTTTTGATCGTAAAAACATCTAAAAATTAAAATTTCAAATCACAAAACAAAGAGATAGAGGGTATATTATGTTTCAAAGTTTTAGTTAGCTTCCCACACTATATTTTTTTTAAATTAAAGAATAAAAATATATTGAGCACAATTTGTATAAATATTTCTCTTTTGTCTCTGCTTTACATAAAATATGTATATACGCGGTAAAAGATTACCACTACAATTCGTAAAAACAAAAGCATCGAAAATCGAAAAATGAACCTTTTATACCAGATAAAGATATAAAATAAAACAAGTGATTTTAAAATCTATAATGAGAAATTGCTCTTTTATTAGCATAAACTGTTCGAATTATAGAGACTGAATTTCGAATTTCATATCTAGAGTTTAATAATAAGCATAATATTTACATTTGTTATAGTTAACCATTAAGTGTAAATAAACTATTATAGGGATTTGAAATTTACACATTTGTAATAAAAGGAGAAGAGCTTAAGATATTGTTTTAAGGTGCATTTTGTTACGAAGCCAGTTTCTTTTTAAAAAGCAATAACTTACTTTGCTGGTGATGTTTCCGTTCTACATCCCGCCTCATCAATTCATGCAGTAAGTTTTCTTTGGAGCCCCAAATTTCCAGGGCCTTGTCCTCGACGTCTTTTCGCCAGTACACGGTTATGGGGGGTTCCTGTTCGTACGGAGACCTTCGATTAATCTTGGGCAACTCCTCCAGATCCGAGGCCTTCAAGAGGAAATCAGACAGCGCCCTGGACGGAGTTATGAACTTTCTTTCAGCAGCGGACCGAGCTCCCGACCTGGCGGACCTGGGCGGGCTGGCGGCGTTGTTGCTGTCTATGGGCACCTCCACCTTTTCTACTATTATGTCGTTCATCTTGGAGTCCTGCATGGTGGCAGTTATAATCAGGGACCCTTTCATGGTGCTGATCTCCAGCTGGGTCGTGGGGCTGGAGCTAAGCACCGAAGGCTGAGTGGCGATAACGTCACTCGGCGCTCCTTTGGCCTCTTCCTGCTTGTCCCCATCGTTATTTGGCTGGAATTTAAAATATGTAGGTAAAAGAGCTATATCTTTTCTAGAACTATTGGATTATACCTTTGTATCCTTTGACAAAGGGGGCTCGTTCGAGAGGCTACGAAATGTCCAAACCGTGCACCCGAAGTCCGAGTACGTGAGAATCTTCCTCTGAGCTCGCGAAGTGCATGAAAAACTGAAGGACGAAACCGCGCTGCCGCCGCACTTGGCCTGAAATAATCAAAGTCATTGAGACGCTCTTCCTCGATAGTTTGAGATTACAATCTTCCTTAGGACTGGCGCTCTCAGGCCACTTTCGTGAAATTTCAACACCCGCAAAAGAGCCCCGTTGCTCTTCAGCATATTTTAAAAGAAGGTCGATTTGGGGTGCAATTAAAAAGTGGACCTGCAGCTGCTGCGAAAAACACTGACAAAATTTAGATAGGACACATTTTTGCGGAATTTTCGGTTCCGTGACAAAAGCAACTTCCTGGAATCCGTCAAGGATAACTGCGGAACGTCACCCAACGGAGGGGAGAGCAAGGATATTTTTCCCAGTTCCTTTAACGGTCGATTTCAGAACTTCGAAAAATTGTGAGTAATGACGAATACCATTATAAAATTGGTTGTTGTCAAATATATTTTGGTTTGGTTATAAGAAAACAGAACAAGCGCGGATTAAAGCTTTACTGAATTTGTAGTCGAAGATTTGAACCTACGATATAGTAAGGATCCCTACCTGATATTATTGATGTCAAGACTTCTATTTCCATTTCAAAATAACCATCTCGACATTTTTCACCCGACTTCAAAAAGAGCCTGACATTTTTTATAACCACAACTATCATGACATTCCCCATATTCCATCTCTGAAATAAATAAAAAATTAATAAAACTATTATACAACGTCAGGATTGTTTTAGGCCCATAAAGGATACTACGGCCACAAAACAGCCAATAATAGCACTAGAATGTATTCAGAGATTTTTCTATTTTCCAAAATATTAGATTCTTCGTTTAATTTGTAACAATTAATTTTTGGGAAAAAAAAATTATTCTAATACCGCACATTAGATTAGTAAAATAACATTTTGAGTTCCGAATCAAAATAGTAAAAGGGAACCCTTCGTTCGGTGTATTAACTTCTGAATATAGGAAAAAATTTAGAATAGTTTCAAAATTAAACCCAGTTTTGTGGTATTTTAATTAAATATAAAGCACTGGGAATCCCTTATATCTTAAATTTTAAAATGGTTTTACCACATTTGAAACCAATAATTGCTCAGTAAATTCCAATTGATAGATTTCAGTAAAAAGTTATACATTTAACGCCCGTCATTTTAGACGCTTATGTTTTATTGAATTTTTTGAATGCGTCGTCATATGAGGTATCATGTTCAAAATGTGTAATTATTAAAATTCTAAATAAACATTTATTTTCAAAAGTGCTGAGTTTTTTTAAGGAAAATGACTTGTATCGGGAATTCGGTATGGAGCAAAAATGGAAGGGTCGATGGTAAAATTTTGTGCATACTAAACTGAACCTAATAAAATTAAAAGTGTCGCAGATTTAAATAAACCTATCCAGAGTTGAACTGCCAATCAATGAACATTGTGATAAATTAAAAATTTAAGAACTTCCAAGTTATTTAACCTTTAGTTATTTCTTACAAACTTATCAAAAGAAACAACCCAATCCAGAAAACGTGATCTAGTTAAACCGTTTTTACAAACAAAATTTCAGCAGAAATTTTATTGATACTACAGTTTTCTAGTTAACAAAAATAAATAAAGCTATACTTATCGGAATTTCATATAAATGGTTGTTTTTATTTAAATATTTTATGATATTTTTGGGATGTGCTATAAGGGTAGCTGTTTTCTAAACCTGCTTTGCTTATTTTTATAAAGCCCCATCGCATCGATAGCAAACTTTTCAAAGTTTATATTTCCTTATTGGTATTATTCTTCCTCCTTTCGTCTTTAACATACGACGTGCAATACAACAGCCGAACAAGGCTGACTATTCAGATCAAAACGAAATTTTGGTTGAATTTGATTACCTGATCACTAGTACCTAACCTACAGCAAAGATTTAACACTTTCTAACCAAGTAAAACTTAAAAATTGAAGCTAACATCTTAAGTATGGAATAAGTGAACTTTGAAGGTTAAATATACCCACTTTTAAGTAAAAAATTAATTCAAAAACTTTTCAGTTGAACTCGTCAAATTTTCAAGATATTGATCGAGAGTATGCGATGAGTCTCGGATTTTAAGATGGGTTTTTAATTATTGGAATACGTTCCCGGCCTACTTCAAAATTCCGAACACGTGGAACTCTCTGCATCGTTGAAGCAATTTATACTGAAGGTATGCATACCACGTTTGCAACTGTCAATCAGTCATTAACTTATAAAAATGTTCAGGCCAATTTAGTCAAAAATTTTTAAGTTACAATTCAATCTGTCTACCAGTGAACAAACATGTTTTGCTATTTAAAATAATGTACCTTTTCAAATATTTTCCATCACGTGCCATGTCGTTGAAACGGACAGAAAAGGTTTAAGGTGGTTTTAGTTTCCATATTAAGAAGGAAAGTAGTAGTGCTATCTGCTCTGCATAATTATTTAATTTAATATTAATTTATTTCACTGAACCAGGGTATATTTTGGTTAGTAAAGCTCGGTGAATTAAGCTACATGATGTTTTGTCTTCCACTATTTAAATGTTTGTGAGAACAGTTATTTTTTTCAAAATTATGAACGATCTTTTTGGATTTAAAATTTTAAGTAAAGAGAAGTTTTCAAAATAACATTATTATAAACAATTTACATATAAAATTTCAGATTGGGAGATTTAGTAATAATATTAATCAGGTTAGGCCAATTGGTTGTACCTACTATTCTATTATTAATCGAGTTCGAGCTGAGTACTTTAAAAATGTTCAATTATAAGCTTCAATTGCTGTAAAATGGAGATTAATTTTCAAAAAAAGTTGTTTTGTTGTGTAATTTTTATATTTAATTGGAGTACATATGTGAAGAAAATTTGAACACCTTTTTCGTTATGTTTCACTTTCGATTGAATACCATACCATACCATTAAATGTACCAGCGTGATTTCATGCTTGACACGTGAGTTAATGATAATAAGCAGCTCGAGCATATTCGCACCGACTGATGTGAAGTTGAGAACAATGATTCAGGTTATCTTTTTCACAAAGACACCATCGATGTGAAATAGGAAAGATACTTAAAAACGACATGAGTCAGCCCTGGTAATAATATTACTTACTTGTATGCATTTGCACAATCACAGAAAAAAGTTCATGAAAAGATATTAGCTGAAATGTATGCAAATATTTTGTTACCTGCCGGCAAGATATCTTATCAGAAATGAAAGCGGCGAACACTCATATCAGACAAACAAAACAAGAAACGTAAACATATTTCTTCGCTAACTTGGCATTATGTACTTATCTAATTTGTGCATACATATGTACATACATATATGTATGTATGTAGGCATTCAAGTGCAAGAGCGCGATTTGCCAAGGCGTCCCTGTTCTAGACCCAGACGCCCGCTGAGAAATAACAATGACACCAGTTTAGCGATATTCAACGTACATATAACATAATTGCCAGGTTCTCTGCCAATGCTGAGAAGTTTAAAAGATGCCATTCAACTAATAAATCGCCAGGCCTGCATCTTGCGCGCTTTAATTGACTTCAAAGTCGATCGGTTCGATCCGGCCGCGAGACATACATAAATATTTGCATATCTGTGGCTACTACACCATAAAATGCGATTGTTAGGCCAGGAAATATTGAGAATTTCGATTAAATTAGTCGTTACCAGCTAAATAGTGTCCACCGATCAAAATCAATAAGCTACCAAGTTCCCTGCAGAGTCGCGGTAGTCGCGGTAGTCGCGGCCGGCCCCCCAAACGGTGGCTGCGTTTATGTTTCACGATCGCGATCTTGGCCTATGCTCGAGGAGGTTGTGAGAAATGTTTCAGTGACTTGAACGGGCGGGCTTACATAGGTGCGAGCGACGGCTGGCGAAGAGCTAAGATTGGGGGTCAAGTCCTAAGACATGAACTTATCGCGACGGGTCATATCTACTCGTAAACGTGTCATACACAACGTGAACCAATTTGGGTGCCAGAATTGACATCGTCATTGATATCGCGAAATTCGCCCTGGGTGCTAACTGCAGAATTTCTGTTTGTTGTGATAACTGATAAATTTAACTGCCATTCCTCGTGTTATTGGCTCCGATTGAGTGAGTTGAGTTCAGTTCAGCCGCAGACAGCGACGCATGTCCAGGAAGTTTATTGCACTGGACATCAACGGTGGTGCAGACGAAGACAAATTTTAAATCGTCTTAATCAGCGGACCTCCACGATCAGTAGTTGCGTTGGTGAAGTGACCTTGACGAGGGCACCATGTCTTTTACTCCAGGAAAAAGTTAGTTTTAATACAAAGTTCCCTTTTATGGGTGAAAAATTCTAAGGCGAAACTTCTTTGCGATAAATTATTTAAAAGAAAGTGAAACTACTTGTGGTTGATGTAAACGGATACCGCCACTACTTAAAGTGTTAAGGGAAAGTGATTTTAGCACCATTGCAGTTGCGTTGCAATGGTATCTTTGCCCTCATGCTAAGTGTTGAGATCTCCATATGCATGATCACTGGATTTGGACGGTAACGAGTCCGATCCAAGCCATGGCAATTGATAAAAATTATAGTGCCAGTTATGAGTGCTACTTATTTGGCGGATGTTGGGGCTCCGTGTCCCCTTGTCTCGGATTTTTGTTTGTCTACATTTCCCCTGTCAGCATTTTTTTTATATACATATATACGTATTTACGGATCAGATGATCTAAGAACAGGTGATACAAGGCTGAGAATGCTCACGACTGGTGGCGTAATACAATTAAGAAAGTCTTTGCTAACATGTTTTACGACTTCAAATCCAGTAGAGAAATAAATCAGTAATTATTCCGATGTCATTGTAAACCTTAGCAATTGGTAAAGATTGAAAGTAGTAGAAAATATTGCAGTTGGTATGATGATATTTTCATTTTTCTTCGTTATTTCTTGCCTATAATCTGATATCATTATTTATGTATGTATGAAAAATTAAGGATGAAGTAACTATAAATTGAGGCACTTACATATATAAAATGTGAAAGCATCCAAATGAAATCAAATGATATTTAGGGTAGGAAAAAATCATGCCTAAGTTCGATTCCTTTTGCATCTTATTTATTAGAATTAAGAAATATTTTTAGCCCATTTTGAGTTTTGCATTAAAGTTAATAAGTAGATACGTATTATGAGTACAACCTTTAGGAAAAGTTCCGAATAATTATTCGAGCCTCGTTGGTTGCTTACATTTCCCAAGATATTGAATTCAAAATTCGAGAAGTGACATTTTTCTGCCGCAATTTTTTACGTACTCAAAGTTTTGACGAATATTGTGGAAAATGCTTACACTGAAAATAAAGAAATTTAAAGAAAAATTACAAGTTATTCTATTGATTATTTAACACTACAAATATATACAAGAACTGACGCAGAAGGTTGGCGTGACGCTCAATAATTAAATTTATAAAGTTTCATGACAAACAAATAATTATTTTTATTAAGTCAGTTTCAACAAAGTAACAACGATTTTTGTATGTATATATTACAAAAATATAAATATTTTACATTTCCTGTCCTCGATTTTTTTTAAATGAATTCTTCTTTTATTGGTATCAATATTTCTTAATTCTGAGGAAAAAAGATAGTGTCACTTAATAGATTTAAAACTGGTTTATATATTTATTTGTTTTGCAATTTATCAAACGTGTTCTGTTTAGTTGATTAAAATTGTTTTATTCACCCCAAATCTAACTTGGGTGCTGTAGCTTGAAACTTCCGATATTGTTTTCACTAGACCGGTTATAACATTTTACTTTAATTTATCATAATATGAATAATAGGCAGGGAAGATTTAAAATTGCCTAATTTAAAAAAAAAAAATTAATTTGGTTTAAACTTTTTATGTATTAGTATTTGAGGAAGCTATTCTAAACTTTTCTAGTTCCTCTAATTTGGATTAATCGTTTTATGCATTTACAAATACTGTTTTAGGTTTTAAATAATTAGATATATGTATCTATTAGATATATTATACTAGCAATTAGTTCTCTGATCCAAAATACCTCATGTTTATTGCATTATTTTATATATGTACTATATAAATTTTTTATACGTGTAGAAGAATCATTGAGACAAGTATTACCTATCTGCGAATAGATTGATTAGGTAGTTATTATTAAAGTTGCTTTACTTACGGAAATCGAATTTTGACAGAGAAACATAATTAACGAATTGTAGTTGTTTTTCTGTAACATTAAAACAGTAAGAAAAACTACAAGGTAGCCTGTTAAAATAGCTAAATCGCAATTAAGAATAATTATAAAAACTTAATATGCAAATTAAATCATTCACAGGTTTTATTGCCTAATCGGGTTAATATAATCAATCGATATGATTCGTATAATTTATTCATAAAAAGCTGAATAAAAATTATTATTATTCTAATACTTAGCAATAATCAGTTCCTCACCTTCATATCAATTTGTGTAAAAGTATAATTTTGTATTCTTAATTCTTTATCTTAACTCGGCTGTTATTTTTGTGTATTGCAATTTCAACTGCTATCGCGTCTTGAACTTGAATAAACATATTAAGTTCCTCTTTAAATTATATCTAGAGTTAATGAGACTAAACAAACAATTTGAAGAGAAAAATAAATTATACATTGTGGCATTTCAAGAAGCTCAGGCCTAATTTGTATTTTGGTATCGAAGTGCCAACTCACCAGCGAGAGTTGGTTTGTAAGAAAGTCGATAAATATGGTTATTTATTGATATATTTTTTTACATCTGGTTTTTATGCACCGCTAATCAAATAATTAAGTAACTATGTGAATGTATCTAAAACCCCTCCTACATATATTGGTAACGACGTCAATCTTATCCAAAGACCAATATTTGGTGCGGTAGCTAAAATTCTCTAAAACAACTTAACGGCTTAAAATGTTATTAACAACATGAAATAAAATTATCTCGTACCTAACTATAGTAAATGACGACCCAATTTTTTTAAACTCGAGTTTGAACATTTTATATGGATAACAAACAAAGAATAATTTAACTTATTGTTAGTGGTATGAATAATTTTTATTTTATAATATTTTTAGGTAGTTCTGGAACAAACCATCTTTTAGCAATTGCATTTTCGACGTATGCGATTTGTTTCCTTCCATTTGCAGTTAGTACTTCACGTCCACATATAGTATACATATTAGCTGATGATTTGGTAAGTTGTTCATTAAATTTTTAAGATAATTATTACAATATTTATCCTACTTTTCTTAAAGGGCTGGAATGATGTTAGTTTTCATGGATCAGCACAAATTCCAACACCGAATATTGATGCTCTAGCATTTTCTGGGATAATTCTTAATCGGTACTATGTGAATCCAATTTGTACTCCATCGAGGTCTGCACTTATGACAGGAAAATACCCAATTCACACAGGTAACTTTATGGGAATATGAAAGAAACTTTTAAGGACCTTGCTTTATTTTGTCAGGTATGCAACATACAGTTCTTTACGGAGCAGAAGCCAGGGGCTTACCTCTGTCGGAGAAAATCCTTCCAGAGTACTTGAATCAACTAGGGTAATATGAAACGGTTATTGAATTTTAGTAAACACCTAATTATGTTTTTAGGTATTGTTCACATATTGCAGGTAAATGGCACCTGGGCCACTTTAAACGGATTTACACCCCGCTCTACAGGGGTTTCAAGTCACACGTTGGTTTCTGGACGGGCCACCACGACTACTTCGACCATACGGCGGTTGAGAATCCTGGCTGGGGCCTGGACATGAGGAACGGTGCGGTGCCGCGAAATTTCAGCATATTTCGTGTCACCTGAACTATCTGACATTTTTCAGGTTTGGATGTCGCCCATGATTTACACGGGAAGTACACCACCGATGTCGTCACCGAGGAATCCGTCCGGGTGATCAAGAGTCACAACAGTTCGACGCCTCTGTTCCTGTACGTGGCCCACGCCGCGGTGCATTCTGGCAACCCCTACAACCCCCTGCCCGCACCCGATGCAACGGTCGAGAAGATGAAACACATCTCCGACTTCAATCGAAGGAAGTTCGCAGGTACGGCCGAATTAGCATAAATCTCTGCTTGGCCAATCTCTACATAATTCTTGCAGCCATGGTATCCAAGCTGGATGACTCGGTGGGTGCCATTGTGAGTGCGCTGCAGAGGCAGAACATGCTCAAGGATACGATTGTCGTTTTCAGCACCGACAATGGCGGCCCGGCCGAAGGATTCAACCTGAACCACGCCTCGAATTGGCCGCTGAGGGGTGTCAAAAACACGCTGTGGGAAGGCGGGGTCCGCGGCGCCGGTCTGCTCTGGAGTCCGCGAATTCAGAAGCCCCAGAGAGTTGCTGAACAGAAAATGCATATCGCCGACTGGCTGCCGACACTCCTTAGTGCAGCATCCGGCGGTGACATTGGGTAAGTCTAAAATATCTCGAGTCATATCCAGGTCGGTTCTATAATCCGGGCTGATCCGATTTGACTATTATTCAATTATCAGATTCAAAGTGAAAAAGTCCAGATCAGTTACCAGGGTAATTTACCTGAGATCAGACTGTTAAAAGATCCTTTACATAAAGGATTAATTTCCATTTAGACATACCGCAATTTCGGATAAAAGATAAGACTATATACTATCGGCATATATGTACATACATAAATGTACATATATTCATAAAGTAAACGATTACTAGCATAATACTCAAAATATAATAAAATATGAATATAATAAATATAAAGACTGTTGTACCACTCGAACTCGTTTTCCATTTATTTCAACTAAGATAATTTTTATTTAATCGCAGCGGAAATTTAACAAATATTTGCGGTCTTTGCATAATTTGTAAAAGGTGCTATTGTTGTAATCATTGCTTTTTTTATTCAATTTTCGGTGTATTAAAATAATTGTTCACGCTACAGAAGGAGTCTTTTTGATATAGGCTAGAAACATGAAAATGAAAAATTATTGGCAATTTTTTTTTTTTTTTTTGATTAAGAAGTCTAAGAAACATTATAATTTATAAGATTAACAAATATTAAACGTTAAATCTTAAATTTGCTTTTAATTTTAAATTAACTATTATAATAGACAAATATTTATGTTGCATTCTCACCAAAAATTAATGTGCATGCCGGTATCTTAAATCATAATCAATCATATTAAGGTCTAACCTTGGGTTTTGACTGTGTAAAAGGGATAATTAAATCTCCTGAATTGCTGGTTATATTTAAAATTTCGGCACCTTCCAGGTCCTTAAGAAATTAGGCTTCTTTCATTTAAATTATACGCTACAAAATATGCTTGCTATTCCCAAGTTATATACTCGTTTAAAGAATTTACTACTTTAAAATTACGCAGAGTAAATTAGTTTTTCGTTTCACGCTCAAGTTCGGGTTATATTTTATTTATTAATACAAGAGGCCGATTAAAATTTACGTGTATACAAAAATAATTGGCAGCAGTGGGAAAGTTTTCACTTGGCCTACTCACGTGCGATGCATTTCCAAAACCAGAGTTTATTTACATAAAATAATTGAGCCGTCGTATTTTAAAGTGGTATACGCTTTTTTCTAAACACATTATAATATTTTAACAACTGGTCTAGTAAGTAAGTCTTATTGCGTAGATATCCCAAATGGTTTTAAACAACTTTCAAAAATAACGACTAAATTAACGGAGACGACACAGAACAATCTGAACAGTGTCAAACCGCTCTGACCCAAGTGAGTCTTATCGCGACACCATACAATTTTGATGAGAGTAATAAAGGCTAATAAATTTATTTAATGTAAATTGAAAATAAAACATTTCTTTAAATTTTTAATCCTATTTGCATTGTTTATTTTTTAAAGAAATCTTACAGCAGGGTTAGATGGCATAGATCTCTGGGAAGCGCTTTCAGCAGACAAATTGTCTCCTCGCAAGGACATTCTTCACAACATTGACGACATATGGGAAAGTGCATCGCTGCTAATGGGCGATTGGAAAGTGGTCAAAGGATCGCATTACAACGGACAGTGGGATGGTTGGTACGGTCCCCAGGGGGTCCGAAAGGAAGATGCGTACAACATTTCAGATGTATTTCAAAGCCCAGCTGGGGAGGCTTTGAACCAGCTCGGAATGCTGCCCACCGAGGAGAACCTCAGAACCCTTCGTAAAGCAGCTTCTATTAATTGCAAAACAAATAAGAGGTACTTAGAAAAGGGAACATTTTGTGATCCGTTCAAGTCCCCATGTCTCTTCAACATCAAGGATGACCCATGCGAGCACTACAATCTAGCGACTCGGTAAGAAACAATCACAGGAGTACTAAAACAAGGTTTTTAATTGCATTTTTTCAGGTATCCAAATGTATTGAAAGCACTCATGAACCAGCTAAATAATTACAACAAAACTGCCGTCCCTCCAGGTAACCTACCACTGGATCCTCGGGCCAGTCCTCGATTTTGGGACTATACGTGGACTAATTTTGGAGACTACCTCAAAAGTTTTGTGCAGTAGGACAATTTTTTAAAATCAATGTCTAAGTTATTTGGGCTTCTTAATAATTAGTAATATTAACTAAATATAGCTGCAATAAATTACAGAATAAATGATATAACATGTATATACATAATATGTACTCTGTTTATGTTAGAATGCGGGGTTCTGGATAACTTCAAGTTGTTTCTATTTGTTTAGGTCAATGATCTAAACAAATAAAGTTGAACTAAGCTTCATCTTCAGCACTGGTGATTTGAATGTCATATAAATTTTAATAAACATTTTCGTGGACCACATTAAACTCTGTAAGAATTGATTTTTAACTTAGATTGAATGAGGTAGACTTTGTCAATTTTACTAAGTGTCTAGAACTATTCGTAGATTCCGCCGTTTTAAAATATTAATTAATATTAATATTTCTGTTTCGGAACTTTTTTTGGACCTTAATTTTTTGTCATATATGTACATATGTATGAAAAGTATGTGCAACGAGAACACATTAATTATGGACTAAATGAGTCTACATCGCCTTTTTTTTGGTTCCTTTAACTCAAACTGTTGAGAATTTTCGACTTTTGAGCAGCAAGACACTTAACGATAATTTTTCTTAGAATATTACGAAGGTGAACTTTTTAATAAATAAATTTTAAAAACTTGACATTTATTTTTACCTCTTTGGTGCTTTCACCATCTTCGAAACAATTCTTTTTTAATGAAGGTAAAGTGTTCTTTACAAAATAAAATAAGTAATGTAGTATAATATATTAATTCAAGCGTTCAACGCTAAGCATATGTAAAATGCAAGTTGAAATACATGAGGATACAAATATCTATTTGTTTGTTTGCTTGTTTGTATATTATTACATTAAGCCTAGGGCTTCTGCTAATAGAAAACCAAATAGGTCTTACCTACAGTGAGAACAATTATCATTAAAATCCAGCACGAAATAACTACCTCACGGTTAGATGGTGTACCCAACGTTCGGTAAAATTGCAACTAATTTGTTTATGCAATTGAGCTTAGTGCGTTACCTAACTTTCGACCATTCGGACTTATCACAACAGCAATTTCTGGAATATTTATCTCGGAGGTTTGTTAATAATATTGAACTAGCCATTCAATGAGTTCCCAAAAGTAATCTGTTCTAAACTAAACATTGCGCATTGATTTCAAAACTAATTTTGTTTGAGCTACTTATTTGTGCTTGTAGAAAAACATAATTCGGGGGCTGTTTCGCAATTTGATTTCCAGTTCACTCGAGAGTTATTTTAAATTTATTAAGTATCGCTGAGAAAACTCATATTGTATTTTCTGCAAATATCTTTATTGTATTTATATGGCATGTATAAAGATTTATCAGGATATTTTCTATAATTACGTTAAAAAATATACATTAAATGAAATTTAATGAAATAATCGACCGCAATATTAATGTTATTGTTTTTTTGTTCTTTTTATGCGGAATTAAAATTAGAAAAATGCTAAAATTTGAACTATAATTACAAAACTCTTGTCCTATGTGATGAAAAGTAAATAAATATAGTCAAACAAAAATTACAAAATAGTCGCCATTTTATTAGTTAAAAAATAATTAATTAATTATAACTACATACAAAGGTAATATCATCAGAAGATGTAATAGTCATCGTTCAACTAGATATGTATCCCAATGTCCAATTCATAAGCTAATATCGGTAGCCATTTGCTCCGCCTTGTCCGCCATTTTGTCCACCACTTTGTCCAAAGCCATTGCCGTTTCCGGGTCGGTCGTACGAGTAACCTTGTTCACCGCCATTGCCTCCACCGTTACCATTACCGTTACCGTTACGTCCAGCTCCTCCGCCACCATTACGGCCACCCCTTCCGTTCCCCCTACCGTTTCCAGGTCGTCCACTTGAATAGCCCTGTCCATTGTTGTCTTGACCGAAGCCATTTCCGTTGCGCCCGCCACCGGGTTGGCCACTTGAGTACCCGTTGGCTCCTAAATCTTGACCTCCATTTCCATTTTGATATCCTTGGCCTGGTCGACCGTTAGAATAGCCTTGCTGACTTAAATCTTGTCCGTTACCTGCCCCGTTCGAGTACCCGTTTTGTCCTCCATTTCCATTTCTGCCATTGCCTCCCGGTTGTCCGCTTGAATAACCTCCAGGTCCTAAATTTTGGCCGTTTCCACCAGCTCCACCGTTTCCATTTTGATTGTAATCGTAGCCCCCACTACCTCCAATACCATTCTGCCCCGAGTAGTCGTATCCATTGCCACCCGCACCACCGGCCCCTCCTCGTCCACCAGAGCCTCCAAAACCGTTAGTCTGTGCTTCACCTTCGTACCGAACCTGCGGCCGGTATCCTTCCAAGTCGGCCTCGTATTCTACCACCTGCGAAAAGAAAGGAACGAGTTTAGAAATGAGCTGCCCCAAAAAGATCATCTTACTTGTTTCCTGCCGTCTGGTAACAAGACGTTGTATTGACCCGTCGTAAAATCCCCGTCGCGCATTTCAGAATGCCCAAAAGACAAGCCGCTTGGAGCGTCCTCGACTTGATAATTAAAATCGTATTTCGCAGGTTCCTATAAAAAGTAATAAATCATCCCAGGGCGGAAACAAGTAAGATGGGGAAGTTGTTGAGTGCTTACATTGCTACCATTATCACCATTTTGTCCTCCATTCGAGTATTCATTTTGTCCTCCATTCGAGTATCCATTTTGTCCTCCATTCGAGTATCCATTTTGTCCCCCATTCGAGTATCCATTTTGTCCTCCTCCGGATTGGTAATCGTATCCGTTTCTACCGTTACCGTTTCCCCCTTTACCATTATTTCCACCACCGTTGCGCTGGCCGCCTTGTCCAGGCGGTAAATAACTGGCGGATGGTTGTCCTGATCCTGGTGGTCCGTAACTAGAAGATGGTCCTCCTCCGTTTTGTCCTTCAGATCCTGGGGCACCGTAACTACCAGAAGGAGTCTGACCATTGAAGCCTCCGCCATTTTGCCCTGGTGCGCCATATGTCGATGACGGTCTATTGCCATTATAACCGTTTCCTTGACCGGAACCAGAACCAGAACCAGAACCAGAACCCGGTGGTCCGTAGCTAGAAGAAGGTCTATTTCCATTGAAGCCGTTTCCTTGTCCTGATCCTGGTGGACCATAGCTAGACGATGGTCTACCATTTCCTGCCTGTCCTGATCCAGGAGGACCATAACTGTCTGACGGTCTGCCATTTCCATTTCTTCCGCTGCCCGATGCTCCAGGTGGACCGTACGAATCAGATGGTCGTCCATTACCATTTCCACCATTTTGTCCTCCTAAGCCCGGTGGACCATAGCTGGACGATGGTCCCGATCCTCCATTTTGTCCTTGTCCTGGAGCACCATAAGAAGACGAAGGAGCTTCTTGTCCTGGCGGCAGATAAGAATTAACGGGCGGTTCTGGTCGAGCGAAAACTGTTGACACGATCAACACCAGGCATAAAGTCTAATTGAATGCAGAAGCGGGATAAAATTTTAAATCGAAAAGGCTCTGGTCGCAACAACCCACCTTTATCATTGTCACCTATTTGTGTTTCCTTAAAAAATCCTTTCGCTGTAAATTTCTCAGGTAAGGTAAACTTAAGTCGGGAACCAAATTCTAACTGAATTTACAACCCAAATCTGCTTCTATTTATATGAAGGCTTGATCGGGCCATTAATAAGTTTCAGCATATGTGGAATGGAAGATCTAAGGCATCATCGGTCGGTGCACGGGACCAGCAACAACACCAAGAGCCCAAAAACAATCTCAAGTCATCCCCGTCCCAAAAAGCCCAAGAGCATAAGAAGTCTGCGACGGGTACTCGCTGCAGACGAAGACGATGATGACGATGCCGGCGAAGGTAAAAATTTGTTGCAGAAACTATTGCGCTACACATGGCATGTAAGTCGTGCCACAAGACCACCACGGATCCACGGATCCGCCGATCTGGGCACGGAGCCGTGGAAGTCTCCTCTTCAATTGGAGACATCCAAACAATTACTCGGCGTGCGGGAGAGGATTGTGACAACGCGCATCCGAGTGCACCACATCGTCTCAAGGTAACCCACAATTTGCCAGCCCCAGAACTCGGAGCATGTGTTGTGCCGCGTGGCGCAGTCGCATCTCGCCGATTTTTTAAAGAAGAATTTTCTTCTTTTTTCGTTCTTCGCGAAGCATCGTGACTTGAAAGTGCGTGCTTGGAATGACTTGTGAACCGGCACGCACACCAGGTCAATTTGTTTTCTTAATGGAGTCGATAACGTCGTTGATTTCAAATTTTGCGTCGTGCAAGCGGTAGTCGAGGGCAGATGAAGTTCTCCGATAGGAAGAGGCGGCTTCCTGTTTTCTTTGTCTTTAAACCCAATTGCGAGTTTACGCCAGAATTGAGTAAATGTGCACCTTCCCAGGACACCTTGGTATTTTGATAATTTTATTAAATCTGCGATAATCAGTAGGTGTCAAAGCAAAGTACCATCGAACACGGTTCCGTTCCCTCATTTCTGGTACAGACTAAATGAGATTATGACTCATTGAATCTCAGTATGAATTAGGGGTATTTTGAACATTTTGAGAAGGTTAATTCTCAAAAGGACACCGCGTAATACTAAAGTCTTCCAATTTATAAGTTTGTACAATTAGTGAAATTTAAAATACTTAAAGCTTGAAATTAGGAAACCATATGAATGTACAAATAGTGTTACGCAAAACAAAAGCATTTTACATTTCAGTAAAAACATTTAACGTATGTAGTTCTTTCCTTCATTTTATTTAGTAAAAAATAAAAGCTATGTGCTTTGTTCTCCTTTCATGAAGAGCATTACAAAAATAGACTTCATAACAAATTTATGAATAATTTAAAAACCATAATCAACTTTGGCACTTATTAGTGTAAACTAAACTAGAGGTAGTCGTTATTTTGAATTACAATTATTTTTCCAGAGTTTCAATTAGTTACATTTTATTCCGGAAACGCCGACTTGAAAGCCGCTGGACCTCCAAGGGTTTTTAATGTAAGTAATATAATATATTTACATTTATAAGCAAATATTCAAAAAATTAAAGATCCTTCTCATATTCTATTATTTGACTTAAATACAATACATATGCTAAGTTCTCAAGCATCTTAATTAATATTATAAATACGAAGAAATGATTATAACATTAAAGTCAAACAATAATCATAATCAGTCGTTAACTCGAGATGGCAAGGTGACGTTTATGAGCTTATTTGACATAACATACTTCATATTGTATTTTGTAGGCACTACACAAATGACATTTGCTGTTTTCTCTTTGAGCAAACCTTGTTCTTTTTGTTTTTATAGTCTTTCATAACGAATTTACTATACATAGATCTTTATGAAAAAAACCTTAGTATGTTTGATTAAAACTTGTATTACATGAGAACAAACAAAAGGATACAAAATATGATTTGGTTATGGTTTTCAACAGATCGAGAAAATACAGTATTAAATTATCTTATCCATATACGAGTATGTACATAAACCTATAAACTTATCTGCGACTACCAGCACTATTACTTATTTTAATTATTTTGTTATTTAAAAAATAGTTTGAATCGAGTTTTCAAACATATGATTGTAATTATTTAACGTTTTGTTTATCTATAATGGTATTATAATTTAAATATTTGTAGCATAATTCATTATTAATGTTTGCTTGTGCATTGATTTAATAACAACTATCACATTCAATATTTTGTAGAATAGCTTTTATCGCAATAAGTCCAGAAAAAATTATTTCCTATGTGAGGTGACATCGTTTAAAGCTCATCGCAAAAATATTTGTGCATATTTAATTGAAAATGATGAATAATACTCGCAGTTTATGAGTCCCCTTTTTTAAGAAAATAAATCGAATTAATTAACAGATAAGCATATATTTTATTTATTTTATTATATTTTATTTTGTGCAATCTATAAAATGGTCTGAAAGTATTCCAAATCGTTTTTTATAGTTTCACGAGCACCTGCTCGATATTGCAAAACAATCAGGTTCGCAAGTTTAGTTGTGCACAATTAGAGGCCCAGTGACAAGGCTGATTGCGATATTAAACAGGAATTTTATTTTGTTTATAATTTTTAATGAAAACATTTAAAAGGTATCGGAGAGGTGTCGTGCCAGCTGAATGGCGGTGATCGCACACTATTCTGACGCCGATAGGAGATGTGACTTTCCCAAAGCCGCCGACAACCTTGAGTACTTGCAGCCCGCTTGAGTCTAGGAAAAATATTAAAAACTGCATTAATTTCCGAAACGGCAACAATATATTCACTCGCTTAATGAAGCATCCTATCCAGCATCGAATGCGATCATAGACGCGACGATGTTAATGCAAATTTCGTTAATTTTTCGCCGTTGTCGTCGTTAAACGAGCTCCTCGCGAACCATCGGCGTGGAAAGCGCGGATTAGGTGCGATTAAATAACGAATTTAACCACAAACAAATGGAAGCCGCCAAATCTATAACCTGAAAGTGTTGCAGATGCAACCATCGTCGATAATTTTTGTAAATTACAATTACTGTCGAACTACCGATGCAGGAGTTTTATGCTGCTTCACTCTGCCTGAGGGCTTTTACAATCTTCAAAACGTGACAAATTAAATCATCTGCGCATCTGCAGTGCTGCGCCACTGAAGCAGTAGCGAATTCAGGAACAGCATAAAAATCAGATCATACTTTTACCTTTTTACTATTAAATTTGCATATGCCATACTGAAATATAATAAATCTCTCAGAACAGAATTATGAATAAGGTTCTTGAAAAACGATCTTGGGCTACGAATAAAATAAATAGCATAATTTTGAAGCTGTGCCTGCAAATGAATTATGGACTCCAAGTTTTGTGTCTTTTCGGGTTAATATTTTAATTGGCGTTATTTGAACGGCTTCATTAAACCCGAGAACGCGAAATACTACTGTCCTGAGTAAAATCTTAAAATGTTGCAGCATGCTACCGATCTCATCGATTTATGAGTTCACGTTTTGTCCTTGGGACGCATGAATTTAGGGCAGTAGAAAACTGACAGTTTTTATGTAATTGATTGGTTTAGCCTTTTGTTGCAGATCAAATTAAAATTTAAGAAGGTGTTAGGGTAAAATAGTTAAGATAACGTTGTGCATGGCGATATTTCTTCGCAAATGAATTTTAAACGTGTAGGCTTAATGCTAAAATAAAGTACTTTACATTTGATTTATGATTTTTAGGCATCATCAGTTTCCTGAGTTGCACTTAAGTAAACACCTGGCCTTGGAAGTTAAAACTGTTGGCAAAATGATACTTCACAATTGGAGGGCTCTAGATGGAAATGGAGATATTTTTTAATGAATTATGTTACTCTCTTAGTCACAGGTAGAAGAACTGAAACTCCCAAGTATCTTGACCCGGTATTTTGCAATAATGCATATCCAATAAAGTCCTAAGTAGTATTGAAGCCAGGCCTTTGTGCTGTAATATGCTATATCCGTTCAATATTTTTTATAAAAATATACTCGTACATATGTATATTGTATATAAGTTATCTTCCAGCTACAATGGAAGACTTGAAATATCACAAAGGGATAGCAAAAATTTGTTTGTGAGGCTCACTTTTCACATTTTGTGCCATACTTGAATAGAAAGAGAAATTTGTAACTGCAAAGTTATTAGAAGTCAATAAACAATTGCCGGATTCTAAATTTTTGCATTGGAATCAAATATGGTAAAAAGTTTGTAGAACTTTATTGGAAGAAAAAAATTTTTAATTATGCGTACATAAATCTATTTTTAAAATTTTGTTATTAAAGCTGCGGAAAGAATTTTTCTGAAACTTTTCAGTCGAATCTCGAGTTTATGTACCTGGCTGCACCTATTTTTCAGTAACACAAGTTTTTCAAACGATTGTATACCTACAAATTTTAAGCAGTACGTTTTTAAAACCAATTTTTAGTAAAAGTTTGAGATTTCCGTAGGGATTATAAACAAATATTGCGTAAACCATATGAAATATAAAATACACCAATATAATATTATTAAAATTTGTTATAGAATTAAAAATATGAAAGGCAAAAGGAGGTCTGGAAGTACACGTAGGCAACTAAACAAACACATTTAGTACATGAAATTGGCAAGACATAAAAAAGGCCATATATGGGTTTCATGTCAATTATCCAAGTCATCAACGTTTTTAACGAACTTTTTGCGCAGTCCAAAGTCAAATTCTACTAAAACTCAACTTTATCCTTACATTACTTTCAATTTTAGTTAGCGTTGTGAACTTTGTATGAGAAAATCAAGAAGACGACAGGCTTTGTGAATAATGAATGAAACATGTACATATGTAGTGATAGTGAAATGAACATTTTCAGTTTATCTAGATAATAATTCATTATATTGCATAAATTTTTAAAGGCGTATGTTTTTGTAATATCATAGAAAACAAAAGTAGTAATCCGAGTTTAAGTTATATACACTGATTTTGCCAGGAAATAATGAACAACATAATTTGTAATAATTGTTTTTACTTGTATATGTTAATAATTTTAAGTTCAATATTTGCAATGTCTATGGTCTAAGTACTGAAATAATTTATAATTTCTTGATATTTTCCTGCTGCAAAAAATGTCAAAGATATAAACTTAATTTTTGTTTTGCTTCAATAAAAATTGGTATTCATTTTAAATAGGTTGTTTTATTTCAAATAGAAATACCTTAAAATTGTTCACTGATGGGCTCAATTTTATTTCAGTCATTTTCTAAAGCGGGAATATGTTAGTTTGAGTGAAGACATTTTCAATAATTTCGAGAATAATCTAATTCTAAAGCGTAAAGTAAAGCATTGCTTTCTTCCATCGTATCATAGATCTGGCTGTGCGCAACTAAGGAGGCCAAAAACGAAATAAGCCAAAAGATATAACGATTTTTACCTAATTTCGAAAGGCGAAACATTTTGTTTTCATCTCGTCACATCTTACCTCATGGAGAGTGACAAACGCGCGTGCAAGCGTCCAAGCCGAAGCCATGAACGTCTTAGGCCCGCGAAGGAGAACATCTTCAGTTCGGTTCATTCATAGTGCAACGCGGCGCAGATGTTCCAGGGCCTCCATCGCTCCATCCAGGATGTGCCACATATCTGGATTTTCAAATTGAATGAAAACGTGTCTGACGGGCGAATAAAAAACGTCGCCGCGAAAAAATCTCGCCGCCAAATCTCAAAGTAAGCAGATTCACCTAGCTCACGACTCCATTTTCGCCACTATGAGATCTCGGCCGATTCCGCGACGGATCCAATGCACTTATGCAGGCACGGTGCAGTTCATGCCGGAGAGTTGCATAAGTCGTCAATGATTTGTAGTTTAATTATCAAAATCAAAAATCGCAACGAGCCTGGATCTCGGCCTTTTGACGGGAGTCCGTTTGTTTGATGAAGATGTTGCCCTCCTGACCGAACAATAAAAATCTACATCTTCAGATGAAGTCGCACAGCTGTGTAAACGTTGCTTACACATGTTACATGTTTGCTGGAAATTTAACTATTTGCAAAGAACTTTAAACTTTGAAGAAAATATTTGTATACTTACGTTTATACATATAGATTGTAGAAGACAAACAAAAATTTTAGACTCCTTCTCCTAACGAAGTTGTGGTACAAACACCATTTTTTGACAGGTACACCTATTCAAAATTTAAAATGTCTACTCAATAAAAGATGGCATATACCTAGATATGATGCGATCATATATAAAAATGAAGGGTCTTTAAGTTTATTAGTAGATGTTACAAAATAGAATCCATCATAATTAATGAATCTGAAAATACAATGACTAAATGTTTTAAATAAAAAAAGCAGAGATATTGTAATCTAAAATTTAGCGTGAAGTAGTTATGCTTGTGTTGATGCATCATTTTTCAACATTTCTGAAAATTTCCTTGAAGTGTCAGTTCAAATGATATGTTTAATAACTTTTGATATTACTGCTACTCAATAGTAATTTACAGATAGTACTTAAAAATATTAGAAAGTGTGATACATCTCAACCTTACTTGAAAAGCAAGACGTAGCGAAACTGAAAGAATATTTTTATTACCAAAACTAAAGATATGTTAGGACTCTTCAATGAAAAATGCAACCAGTTTTCGCTATTAAATGACAATTAAGCTGAGTTATCAACATCCATTAACTGAAGTTGGTGGTCTATCTATCTGTAAAATAATTATTTACTTATGCACACCGAAATTGGAACGTTTGGTTCTTAGGTAATGTAAAAATAACCAGGCCAACTAATATCTCCTTTGCATGTGCAGTTTGTTAACGTTGCCAGATTATTCATTCATTCTATTGCGAATAACGCATTCGCTGCAACTATTTAAGTATATTTGGTTTATTTTCATTTTATTTCTACGATATTTCAGCTTAGGATATAATAACCTCATTTAAAATAATAATTCATTAAGTCTCATTAAGTGTAGCCCATTATAATTAAAATACAAACTTTAAAAGCTATCTTCATTTTTGAAATGATGACTTCGATTTTAGTAGTTATGGTATATTTAAAATAAAAATTGTCGCATACATAGTATACCATACATTTTGAGGTACCTATTACAAATTTATAATAAAAAACACAAATGAGGTGAACAACTTCTTGATAAAGGTCCTATGATCTATAAATCTGGACATGACTTGAAAACAAATGAAATCTTCAAGAGCCAAACAATTAACTATTTAATACAAGCTAAGGTTTCATCAAAACAGATGGGAAGAAGGGGAAGCCCTGCTACTAATTTTTAGCAACAATTCCATCAAAGTGGAGAATATCCAAAAAATTGATCCACGTTTTATTTTCTTATTTAAGTATTAACAAACCCGTTGCTACTAGAACTTTAGCCATCAACTATGTCAACAACTTCAACTTTAATTTCTTACTTGCATACATACACTCATACATATGTAAGTACATTATAGCATACTAGTATGTTATGTATATGAAAGGTAAAAATTTAATTAACAAAAATAATAAAACGGAGAACGCAATTATCTTTCTTTAAAATATCACAATTATCATGTAAACTAAACAATATAGTGCGGGTAAATTTTAAGTTTGCGTTTCGGAACCGGCTTTTTTTCAGATAAATTTTGAATTTTTTATCTACTCACCAACTGTTTTATTCATTGTGCCTAAATATATGCCACTGCTATGAGTGTAATAAATTGTATTTTAAACTATGGCGTGTTTTCATAATGAATTGACTCAATTCCTGCAAGGAGAGTATATATCATATAAATGCATAACTTTTATTTAAAAGACATTTTTATTCCCTAAGCTTTTTAACGAATATATGAATATGCTCAAAAACTTCATAACAGACGATTTACATTGAAAATGGTTCGAAGCTTTAGTTAAGAGAGTTACCAAACGAAATCAGCTTTTTTTGTTGCAAAGGGAAACGAAAATTCAATAATTAATATCATTGATTAAATAAAACAGAGAATCAGAATAGGATTAATAAAATGAATAATTTCACTAAAAATCGTATCATCATGATCTCGATCGGTCTGAACAGGCAACGGATCATTATATGTATAATTTATTCAAAAAATTATAATTTTCATTTATTATAAAAATTGCTTTTATTTAAAAGCAATGTGAAATTGTTCACATCACATATAAAAATGGCATTTAAATTTTGATGTAAAGTTGCCGCATAAAAATACGAATTACAAAAAAGTTATTAATTATTACAAAATGTTTGGTATACATTAGTAAATAACAGCAAAATTAAAAGTTTTATTGTATTAACTTTAGGAGAGCTATAAGGTGCAATGTGAAGTTCTTGAAAAATATTTTTAGAAAAAGACGATTTTAAATTGTTATGTGAAATTTTATTCAACAGTTAATATATGTATATATCAATAATAAAATGTTTTTCGAAACTTTACAAGTTCGTATAAATTAAACTATAAATCTTACCTTTTGCTTAAGTAACTTGGGCATGAACAGTAAAACAAATTCAAAATCTCTTCAAGTGATCTTAGAGATATGAATTTTATTTTTATTCCCGCATCTACTCTGTTGGCTACACTGATTTTGTAAAATTATAAGCAAAAATTTACAAAGCACAGCATGACACATTAAGCACAAATTTAACTTTCATTGTAATTGCAAATACAATATAAGCATTAAAACCTTGCTAGTTTAATTAAGTGTATAAAAATATTTTAAAATATTGCGATGCAATAAATATTTCAAAATTATATCTAAAATATATTCTTGAATATTCTCGCGAAATAATTTACACTTGAATTGTTTTGCAAACAGAATTGCAATCAGATGACCTTTAATTCAACTATTGATTGCTTAAATTGTTTTAGGGCGGTTAATTTATAAAATCAGCCAACCGAAAAACTATGAAATTTATTGAACAATTTTTTTGAAATATTTATCTCAACTACGGATGGCTCTCAGTACTCTCGCTCCTCCAACGCAATTTATTCAAAGGGGAACGTGTCGTTAATCATCGAAAATGTACAAAAATCAATGAAGCATAGAAATCTTAAAGCGGATAAAATTGATTAATTTCAAATAGGCACATTGAAAACAAGTGATGAAGTTATACCAAAATATTTAGTAATACTAAATGAATTTCTATTCAAGCGGTAACAGAGCTATTAAATCGATCACATTTCTATTTTCGACCTTATAATAATATATTATACTGATCTATAGTTTTACATAAAACCATAATTTATATTCCTGTTATAAGAAGATTACTGATATGATTAAGGATAAGCTTAATTCCGATGACATGAATATTTTTTTATTTATTTATTCTTGCATTGCTTATTATTAATGCACTTTTCCGATGATATTATTGATTACATATTGCATATGTTGGCTGGCTTAATTATTTATATTATTGACACTCAATTAAGTTCTTATTACACATTTTTCCCCCGTATATCGGTAGACAAATACAAAAAGCCTTGACCACATACTTTCGCTGACTTCTTCTTCCGGGCCTGAATGAAGGGTCAAGTTCGATCTGTGGCCTTCCTTTTACTACCGTCAGCTGTTAGTTTTTGATAATTTTCTTACTGACTTACCTCAACACTTTTTCAGAAAGATCTCGTGAAAGGTTTGCTCTGAAATAATCTTCAAGGGTATAAAGTTCCTAAGTGCGAGTTTGTTCATTAATATTTCCACCGAAAACTAATACTATTAATGTAATTTACAGTTGGGTATAAGTGTGAAGAATAGATTCAATGCAAATTTCGTAAGAACTCATATTTCCACATCTTTAATTTTATTTTATTCTATTCTGAAGTAATTTACTTATCGTCCGAAAAAAGAACTTAAACGGATTATTTTAACTGTCCATATATGAAATAGTTAGTTCAAGTTTGTATAAGTTACCTCGACCCACTTCTCTGATTGCAAAACTTGTTATATTTCGCACAGAATTGATTCACTCTTATTGATGTCTCCTGTAAAATGCAGGCAGGTATTCGCGAATCTTTCTTCACTATGATGAGAGAAAAAATATTTTGGCGACTCATAAATAATTTAACAGTTTCAATGACAAGTTAACTCATAGTTTGATTCCAACTGTAATCTGCTGCAACCTTTTTCCTCCATGATGTGAAATTCTGACTAAATTATCGAATAGACATTCATTTAATTTCATTTATGGGATGGATCCGCATGATCCATAATCGGCATAAATATCGGCTGACACCAGAATCCTTGAAATTCAGGAAAATAAATAAAAGTATATGGCTAACGAACGGCAGATTGCAGTTCATTTAAATAATCACGTGAGGAATGAATCGCATTCGAAAAATCCTATTCTGATATTCATTCAGTGTGTATTTTGCACATGCGTATATTTTTTTTGGATATGTGGTGGAATTATTTATAAACATAACATTTTTAAGGAAGGAACACTATGTGAGGAAAAAAGTATATTATACATATATCAATAAAAAACCGAAAAACTTCATAGTTTGCCAGCATTGACAGCATTTTATTTTGCATGAAATTAACCACTTTCAAATGTGCCCCTGAGTATTATCGCCCAGTTACCTTTTAGTTTATTGGAAAAATATCATAGATCTTTGATAAATAATGAATGGTTTATTTAAAAACAATAATTATTGTTAAAATGAGGTTTTTATTTGTTTACTAATATGAGTAGTTGGAGGTGAAATATATGTAAGCAAGTAATTAGGTAAAAAATTTAAAAATTCGTTCCTGAAGTGGCTAATGTAAAATTTCGAAAATTAAACCATTTGAAATCAGTTAGACGGAATAGATGTGCTGAAGTAATTAAAACCAAGGACACAAATTATGTGTATTAAATAAATTTTAATTTTTGTTTTTCATAGCCGTTTTACAAACTTCTACACCAGTTTTATTTACTTATAATTTGTAAATGAACGAATGAATTGTTCTGAAGTTGTTCGTTAATTATCATAAAGTTGAATTATTACATACATTATTATTACGCAAAGTTTGCTTAGTTATACAACACTCTGTACTCCTAAGTTAGATTAGGTACAAAAAGAGCTTACAATTAAAATAGGTACAATACTGAATTTTTTGAAAATGCCTCAACTGAAAAGATGAGCCGAGTAAGAAAGTACTTTCTTTTACATTAGGATCCAAAAGATAACAGAAATCGGATTATGGCTTCAGTAAAGAAAATAAAATTCTCACTTACTTGATTATTAGAAAAGCAAACTTTGCTGATGTGTACGGCGATTTTAAAGTCGCCAATATCTTCAGCAACAATCAGCAGGGCCGACTACACGCCACAATGAAGCCGTGAAGCAGCCGAGCCCACCACTGGCTGCGCTGAAGAAATTGCAACGAATCTGTCTGGTGGTGATCGGAAATGGCGGTTATGTGAAAAGCGCAGTCTGTCGGACAGTGCGCATTTTTGATGCAACGCTGCGCGAGTGTGCGTTCAGACGCAGTGCATTTCGCGAGAAGTCTCGTAAATCGATCATCATTGCAGAAATTTCTCCAAAAATTTGAAGAAAACATAAATTAGGGTTAAATTGGCAGTGCATAATATGAATTAAGTGAAGTGGTTCGTGCCCGTCTGAAGGAAGATCGCGAAACCGAAGAAGATCGACACCTCGTGCGCTTGTTCAGTCACAAAATTATGGAATGCGACAAGTTTACGTTGTGAAACGAAGGTTCGAAGTACAATCAATTAAGTACGCCTCGACGGCCGGCTTCTGCACCAAAAGAGCTCAAGAAGTTCGTCGCCGAAACTGCGCAGATCCACTCGGTGATCTTGCTGCATGGGAAACGCGAAAAATCACTCAAATGCAAATCCAGACGCTGTCCCAACAGCGAACACACTTGGAAGCGGTGAGTTTTGCTTTCTATTTGGCCGCACACAAATCTGAAGAGCTGGGAAAACACTTTTAAAAGACCTTGCAGGTAATTGCGAACTTCTTAGAAGCTGATCAGTTCGGCGTTTTGTCATCGTTTACATAGACAACACCTGGGCAGCAGATAAAGGGTAGAGCTGGTGTGGGTGATATTTATGGTCAGGTGAATAGAAGACACCGACGTGAAGCTTTTCAATAATTACTCAAAGCCTCTTTCTATGCGATGGATGTTTGCTGTTGGGGGAGTCTGCCTTGCATTGATTTTATATTAAATTTAATATTATTTCACATTACCTCTATTGTATAACACTCTACGCAGTTTTGGGAAGTTTTAAAAAGATAAGAAACATGATCAGAATAAATATTACCTACTATAGTTGGATGACGGCGTTCTCTCTAGAATAATTCCAGTAAGTTTCGCTGAATTCTGAAAAATTTGGTAGTTAAACCTTTAGATACATTTTAGGTCTAGCGGATATGCCAGCAAAATCTCCAAAATTCCATGATAAGAAAAATATTTGGTATCGAAAAACAGCTAAGGAATCATTAAAAATCTGCGAGAGTTGAAACATGCTTTATCACTTACAATAAATTTATCTGAAAAAAAATTTTGAAAAAAGGATTTATTGATCAGTACCTTAGCACTTTAAAATACAACTTAACAGAAAGATAAATAAATGATTCGAATGATACCGATTTTAATACTTATATTGGACTTGTGTTGTTATATGTACATATTCATACTTATACTGAAAAAAAAAATTTATAAATCCAACTTTGGGCTGTATAGTTTTAAAAATTTGTATACTATAATATATACCTGCAAATAATTAGAGACAGAACAGACTGTAATTTTCAGTTGTTAGTTAAATTAATTTGCATTTCAGTCAAATTTACAGAATAATTAACTAGTTACTAGTTCCTACTTTTAAAAAGTCGGTTACGAGGTCAATATTTTTATATTATAATAACTACGATAATATACTTCTTTCGAAAACGCAGTCAGATTTGATAAATTATCTCAGAAGCATAGAAGTCGAAAATGCATCCTAAGTTATCAAAAGTGTTATAGGAAATACACGCTGCTAGTTCACGCTGTTATTACAACTATTTTGAAGATAATTTCATCAGGTGCGTTTAACCATACAACGCAGTTTAGTTAATGACGTGACGACTTCAAAAAATCAATGAATCTTTATTATAGACGACGGGGTAGAGCGTTTACTACAATTGTCTATACATATCCATTGCTACTAACAAATGTATGTTTTAGACCTTACTTAATGTTTAAATTTTTTTTTTTAAAAACGGTTAACAACTATAAAGAAACTAACCATCACTCTAACTATTAATAATATTTCCATTTTATATTCGTATTAACTACAACACAAATTGTAATGAAATGTTGCAGTTTTGCAGTCAAGAAATCCGTCATCACGCTATTTCATCTACGATATAATAAAAATTTCGTAATTCCGAGGTTCCAGCAAATTGAACAAATAAAACAATTAGTATTTGAAAGAGTTGGTCCTAGATAGAGCAACTCAACGATAGGTTTTAGATATGTTGTTAAAGTATCTACGGCAACAGTTGTAATCACATACATTAAGTCAGATATAGTGTTTAAAACGATATTTTCATAAGATTTTATTTAACTTCACATGTGAATTGATTGTAATACATTGTCTGATTGGTTGAGAGTTGAAATTTTGCATATCAATATATGGATTCGATGACAATACAATATTATGGTGCCATCACACTTCTCCCTCTTCTGTTCTCATAAGAAAATAAAATAAAAACTTTTTTTGATAAGTTTTATTTTTTACAAGTAAACAGAAGTATCATATTTCATTAAAAAGCCTACTTATTGCATATTCTGCATAAAAATCAATTTTATGTGTAAATGGGTTTCAGTATAACTGCGAAGTAAAAAAGTTATACCTACCTCAAAAGGTCATTGACAAACTTAACCATAATCAACCTTTTCAGTGCATTTCTGTTTTGCGGTCTTTACAGAGTTCATACCTATAGTGTATGTGTTTTATTGTCGGTTTATGAAGGGTGCAATGTCGCAAATTATATGTTTCGCCACATAATCTGATGTCGTGGTATAAAGAATCGTCTTTTGGGACTATGCTTTCTAAATATTGTTTTCAAGTATCAATGGCCATAGGCATAACTGTGAACTACAAGAGTGAAACTGAAAGTAACCGGCCATTCTTGGAGACGGCAGCTCAAGAAGTGAGGTACATTGACCTCCGGAAAAGTAGGCAAAGGTCGCGGAAGATGCGAACGACGGTGTTTCTTAGCCAGTTAATCCGCGCAAGTCTAAGAAGCTTTTAAAGACACCACCACAGAACTGTTGTATTTCCTGTCTGAATAATATTTGTGAAGTCTGCGACAACTCTTTGACTCTTTCCGGGTGATGCTTGCCCCGAAGGTCTTACGTCCGGCATAAAATTCTTTACGAAATCTTCGTTACGAATGAGTTGAAAAGAGATTGATTTTACGCCGCAAAGTGTCACTAAGACCAATTACTTAAATTACTGCTGGCTTGGCGCAGTCCCATAGTCAGTAGCCCCTCACGTGTTGCAGGCGCGGCCATCGGACATCGTCTCTTACCGCGAAAAAAGCAAGGTAATGCATTTTTCTGAACAGGTAATTGAGTCCGGCCGAAGAGGAAGGAAAACCTCAGGAGGGGTTTTGTTATTGACTGAATGCTTTTTTCTTTTCCACTTTCAGTGTCTTCCAGTTCAGTCCGTGAATTCGGTTTCGATATTAAGTTTGACGCTTCGTCCGATGCGCCCAGTTTGTCAGTGATTTTACGCAGATCGTTGATAAATGTGCGATTGCTCCTGCAAAGTTTTGATCATCAATCGATCGTGATAAAAAGTGCAAAATAGTGTTTTAATAATTTAACAGTATACTATTTTTACCGTTATATATAGCGGTAAAAAAAAAATTAATGTTTGTGTTCATATTACAAAAGTACAATATTTACATATGAAGAAACATTGTCTAGAGCTATAAAACGTCTTGTGTTAGTTTAATAGTGTTCTAAAATAGTGAAGACATTGTTTTTGCAACCTTTCTCGGATTACAAATTTTTGGCAGTCTAATTTGGTAGTTTTGTTCAAAATTCAAGGTAAATCATATTTCTGTAATCAGTCAAAATATGTAACAAAAAAGAAATTAAAACAAAAATTTGATAAAGAAATACTGAAGTAATACTTCATCAAAAATCATTTAAATAAATATATGAAATTTTCCAACAATTTTGCCTTCTTCTTTATCTTATGTACATAAATATTTAAAGAAAATGATTTTATTTTGAAATAAATATCGTTTACTTTAAACTGCTACAGAAAGAGGATTTTCGGTGTGTCAGTTTTTTTATCTGAGTCTGTAGCATAAACGGCTTGATAAAGTTTAACAAATGAATTGTCGTTAGATTCGTCTTAATCGTAAAAGTGTTATAGAATATGCAATTTTTGTTGTATACATCTAAATTTTATTTTTTATTTTTAAACACAACCGACAGCTTAATAAAATCATATAAAGTACTGGCCAAGGAGCCTTTCAATGTTTCGGGAGCTTTTAATTTATGGAATCATACTTTTTTTATGTTTCACAGAGAAAGAAAATTAATGCCGGTCTAAAATAATCTCCCATATGTTTTACTATTGATTTTCCCTCTCTGTCCAATATATGCAAATAAGGCTGAGTTCATCCATCAATATTAATTTTAATAATTTTGTAGAAGTTCTCAAATAAATAACAACGTAGGTCAATACTGATTTTTTGCATTTTAAATAAATTAGCAAATCAATCGCAATTCAAAGGTCGTAGTTCCCTTGGTCGAAATTGTCGGGCTTTTCCGAGTAATTCTCCATTTGCTGCTCTTCATATGCTTCAAAAAACAAATTAGGCATTCGTGGTCTTGACACTCAATTTAATTAAATTTTGAGGTTTTAAAGAAAGATTTGTTCTTCTTTTTCTTCCTACAATTTTCTTATTTTAATTTTAGGAATGCGGTTAAAAATTTATTGTTATTGTTTGGTTTATTAGACATTTGCCAATTTTCCATAACCTTTTTACAAAATAAAAAACAATATTCTTCCATTTTAAACACAAAAAGGCTTGTTATTGCTCTTCGTGTCTTGTGAATATACAAATTTTCATCAAGAAGAACCGTTATTAAGGTGTCTCTATGATTAATAACAATTGTTAAGATCCTCAATCGATAAATAAAAGGCTTGAAACATTGAATCGTTCAACCATTTACACTTGCCAAAAGTTTAAAAATACATAAATATTTTATATTTGAGTAGATTCAGCAAATTTCAAAACGCACAAATTCACATAACAGGAATTTGAATAAATCAAACCAGGTAAAAACATTTTGCAAGTAGCCTTCGAATTTTTGTTCATCCCGCATGTTGCCAACATCAATCGGAACAGAGCTACAGATTAGTTCGCAATATATGCAAATTTGGGCTAAAACTTGCATTCGCTTAAATATTGCATAATTGATTAAAAGATACTAAAAGGTTTAATGTCGAAAGAATGCGCAATATTCATATTGGGGTAATCTTGAAAAGTAATGACAAAGTGTACCATTTGTGTAAACAAGAGATTAAATAGTATTATTTCCCAATTTTGGAAATATATTAATAATTGTGAGAATCAGTTGTTTTTCCGAAATCGACTGTTTTAAAAGTATGGTTATATAATATAATATTTTAAATAAATATAATTGAATAGTATCCATAGTACACAGAAAAAATCACAATTAGTGAGGTTGGAAATTCATGGATAATAAATGTTATTTGCTTAATGTAACATCAAAAACAATTTATCTTAATGAGCAATATATTAAATATCCTCTAGCTTGCAATACTTTAGTTAAGGAAATATTTGAAATATGCAAAATTACACTTTAATAAAAATAATTTGAACTTCGGCTAAGAGCAATTTAAATTGATTGCTTTTTAAGAAATGCCGTTAATTTTGTGCTACTAGTATTATAATAGTATATTTATTTAGAAACCAATTATCATAGAACTTTGTGCTCATCAAAAATACATATATACTTTTATGAGTTGTCAAATATTGTGCACAATCAAATAAAATCAGTCCATCAATCAACTTCGGCTGTGATTTGAAATAACTATCAAATGAATAGGCGTGATTGCGGCATTAATATGGCAGATAAAAGTTATTCATCAACGAAAACTAATTTGTCTTCACAGTCGAGTTAATTTTTTATCTGAAAAATTTGACCTGACTAAAATTGAGTTTGGAGATTTCAAAAGAATTTCCGGCAGTAGTCTTCTGTTATATTTATATAAATATAATAAGCAAATATGAAGTAACTAAGTACATAATTAATTCCTACTTAAACTTTAAGAATAGTAAATTAAGTTAAATTGAAAAAGATGCTTCTCTTACAATTAAAATTCATAGATAGTAGTAAAGAATTTTACTTATGTTTTTCATAATTTTCTAGTAAAACAACCGGAAATGTTGTTATTAATTTGATTCTATAAAAATAGTAGTTAAAATATCTCAGCTAATATTTATGACACACTAATTACCCCATCCTTCATTTTTGTAAAGGTGTGAAAAGGATGCGGCTGTTATATTCGTACATGTATTTATTCGCCATTTGGACGCTTATAATATCTAATAAATTATCGTAATTTCTTGCCATTTTGACCCTGGCTACAAAATTGAAAACTTGTGTATTTAAGACATTTGCCTCGGAAAAATTGACAAGTGCAAAATTAAGATTACTAATGAAATTATATTAGTTGATTTAAAATAAAAAGAAAAAAAAAGTAAATTTATTTTAACAACAAAATCTTAAAAAGCAATAGTGTTCTTTGGTATTTACAGTACAAATTTTCAAAACGTTGTTAATTTGCTAAAATCCTCTAATATTTGAGTCCATTACTTGTGCGTCACTCTTTCGCAAAATCAAATGCTTTGGATAGACTTCACTTTCAGTGTCACGGTCATTGTATTTTTTACAGGGCACAACCAGACAGTCTGACTTAACGTGAGCGCTGCATTAAAAACTTTTTGACCGAATCTTATAAAAGTTCAGCTTCGCCATGAAAATGAACACTTCTGCCTTGGATAAACCATCGTCAATGATGAAAGGTTACACAGTAAAAAATCACTTTCTTATAAAATCATGCATGACACGGTGAATCAATATTTTTCCGGTAAATCTTTTTCGGAAAACTTGCCTCTACATTTAATGTAGCATACTGTCTGGAATGGCCGGAAAAGGAAATGAATTTAAAGTATCCCTTAATTTTCATCCAAGCTTAAACTTTGTTAATATAGATTTGGTTATCGATTTCTTCAAGTTACCCAGCAATATCGCAACCGCGGCAGTCGATGAATCTGAAGAAGGGCGCGAACCTCATAATTTGCATACATCAATGAAATTCGACTGCTTCCACAAATTGTCATTGTCATCGGTTTTGGAAGATTTTGCAATTTTTAATTTAGGCTTCAGCTGACTGATTCATTTGGTTTGTTCGGCAGATTCGCTCGGTGATTGCATATCCAATTAATTTTCATGAATAGAATTAAGCTGCTACTGGCGACGACATGTGTATGTTGCAATCCAGAAATTACTTACTAGGGAAAGTGTGAAGTACTTGGCTTCACATTTACAGTGTGGATCTTTTGATCAGGCGTTGATCAGAAATATTTAAAATCAATACCCGCCCGAGGTGTCGGGGACTAATAAGGAAAGTCCGCTAACACTTAAAAATTCAAACCGCGCTGAGTTATTTCAACCAACAACGCTTGCACAACTCTTAGCCTTTCAATGGATTTGCTTCCCGTCTATAAAATTGCTGTAATTTCACTATTTTGTATTCGAAGCAGAAAACTTCTGACAAAAATAAAATTATGGGTTGGTGGTTTTGGTTGCGCCCAGTTTTCAAATATAAAATATAGTTATCAATTAGTTATTCGATTTAATGCTCCTCTGCGTTTTGTTTAAAATAATATGCGCAGGATCATCAGAGAAAGAAATATACTAGTAACTTTTACAATAATTATTCAACCTATCTGTTTAAATAAAATAATTATTTATAATGGCAAGCCAAACCAAAAAAATAAAAACAACTAAATAAATTTAGGTACTGAGAATTTTAAAATATATAACAATACAAATTTATCATTGTCTTCGTTTTATTTACGTATTTTAAATTCTACATACGTTAAGTTTATTAAAGGTATCAATAAATTTTGCGATCTTCGTATATCTTTAATACAATTGTATGCATATTATACACCAAAAATGCATACAAACTTTAGTATTCAAATTTTGATAGCTTTGAATGAAAATTTACACTCAATTGAACGATCAAATGAAAAAAAATCCAACACCCGAATACCTACAAAAAATTTTGCGTAAAATGTAAGCATCATTTTCATTGTAGCTTTGAAGAAAAATTAAATATTTAATTTAGTGCAAATATACTGTGAAACTAACTGATTATTTTGTTCTAATTTTTTTCAGATGATTACTATTGGAGATACTGGGGTGAGGCTTTTTCAATTATTATTATACTTTTGATTGCATGTCAAATACTGATGTTTAATTATCACAAGGAATTTTCAATGACGATTATTAAAAAATTTTGTTGCTCTGCTTTGGAAGTTGAATTGCATTGCTTCAATTCTTAAGTAATAAAAGTGCTAACAAATATTTTTAAGGAAGGCTTATTATCAATAAAGGCTATTTGAAAGTGTGAAAAATAAAGTACTTGTCAATGTCATCCGTATAGATAATGGGTTTTAAAAGCGATTTGCATTAATCTCACTAAAACATAATTGATAGATAATTTATTCAAAAGTCCACCTGTGAATTTTTTAAAAGCGGGTCTAACACCATTTTAAAAAATAATGACTAAAACTGTATGTAGCATTTATGTATTTTTAAAAACAATATTTCTTAAATACTCTTATTAGTTGAGCATCAAAAAAATACCTTCTCAAAATTAAAAAATAATATAAAAGCTTGTAACCAATAACTTCAACATAAATTGTTATCGAAAGATTTATGCTTCTGGCTTATATAATTTATATAAGAATATCAAATATTTATATTTTATCTTAAACCTTTCTCAAGACAAACGCATAGTAGTTTTTTAATGACTCATCATGTATTATTTTGATTATAATTTTCTTTTGGTTAAGTGATTTGTATATTGGAACAAATACTTTAGGTTTAACGTTACATTATTTCCTGCACTTCATTATTAATCTTTATGGAGTATCGTTAAACTATTAGAAGAGCCCAAAAACCATTCGGCAGTTCCACATTTTATTTGCACACAAATTTAGCCGCACTAAACAGATGTTTAAGTAAAAATTATGAAATACACAAAATAGGTAAAAAATTCGATATTTCGAATTTGCATAAATAAATTCTCAAATCTGAAATTCATTTGTATTTAAATTTTAATAATTCGAACCAAGCAAAATGCATATGTATATGTAGTGTATGTCAAGCCCGTTTTTAATAAATTTATAATTTTTTGAAGATTGTTTCTGGTGTATACATATATTAAAATTACATAAACATACATATGTATGTAGATAAAGAACAAATATAAATTATCTGTGAAAGCGCTAGAGTTGATCAAATAGTATACTTTATAGTCGGCGGATTTTATTAACACGTTTCTATTAAATAGATTTGTAACATTATAAACTGAATTGCAATTCATTTTTCACGCACTTCTCTTTGTTCTTTCGATTTGAAAATTTTTAAAATATCAGATACTTTAAAAACACAATAATTAAGGAACTTATTTTTAACTTTACTATGCGTTATTAATAAAAAGGTATTACATGTTTAGTTTTTTAAAATGTTTTGTTTTTATTTATGTTCTAATAAAATCAGAAGTCTACTAATAAAATCATAAAAAATAATCCAAACTTTCTAAGTATAATTTGAAGGATTTTCAGGGAAGTTTTATGAAATTTTATACCTAATTTCTAAGTTTCCCGATGGCTGGTACTTACTCTGCGTACGTTCATGCGGATTACTCTTTCCGAAACCTTGGGACTTAAGGTTTGGTTACATTGACATAATTTAAATTTTGTAAATACTATGTTGAAAAAGAAACCAAATAACTACGAATATTGTAGATAACGATTAATTGCTGCCATTGACGATAATTACTTAATATGCCTAATCTTAAATCGGTTACTGAAGTAAATTTTTCTTCTTGCAGGGTCACATGCCAGTTTCCCAAGAAATGGCTATTATCAATAACGAAGAAATCGACAAGCGTACTCCACAGAATATAGCCGAGTTCTTTGCGCACAAAAATGTTTTTATAACCGGTGGAACAGGCTTTCTTGGAACAGTTCTTGTTGAAGCACTTTTAAGCTCTACTCAAGATATTGGTGTCATATATCTACTAGTCAGAGGAAAGTATGGATACGATCCAAATGAAAGGATAAATAGAATGTTAAGTAAGCCTGTAAGTATGAAAATATCCCAATCTTAACTAAATTAAGCTGTGCAGTCACTTATCCTTATCCTTATTTAGATATTTGCGAAGCATGACGAAAAAGCCTTGCAAAAAGTTGTTCCTGTTGTTGGTGAACTTAGTGATCCAAATTTAGGAATGAAAGAAGAATTATTAAATGAACTTCTAGAAAAGGTTCATGTTATTTTCCACAGTGCAGCAACAATCCGCTTTAGGACACCTTTAAGAACTGCTATTAAAACAAATTTAACTGGAACACTACGAACAGTTGAATTTGCAAAACGTTTGAAAAATTTAGCTGCTTACGTTTATTTATCAACAGCGTTTTGCAACAGTAATACCCGAGGATATATTGAAGAACGTATCTACAAATCAAGATATGATCCATATGAAATGATCAAAATGGCAGAAGACGATTCTGTATGGACTGATTTTACATCAGAGAAATTAAAAGAATATATCGGCGATCACCCCAACACATACACATTTACGAAAAATTTGGCGGAAAATCTAATGGAAAGAGAGATGTGTGGACTGCCCACTGCCATTGTAAGGCCGTCTGTTGGTAAGAAAATACAATTTGAGTAACATTTAAAACCAAATAAAATATTTATAACATAAAATCAGGGTAATATATATGTAGTAATATTATAATTACATTTGGTACACACACTTGTATATAAGTTAGCCTTCGCGAATAGCAAACATTTTAAGGGGCTGAAAAAATAGGTAGGCATTTTTAAACTAATTGTGATAAATTTTGATATTTTGTTTTTACAGTAACCGGCAAATGTTTGCATATATGGTAGTTTGAATAAAATTTTAAATTTCGGTTGGGGCCTCCGAATAGACGTTACCTTACCTTATTTCGGTTCAAACGATGCATTTAAAGATTTATGAACGTTTTTTAAATATCAGAATTGAATATAATACTATAGACATACATATGTATGTACGTTGCTAACACACCCAGAAACAGGTACACTAACCTCACCAAATTATTAGTTTGCTATTAGCTTATTTGATTGATTCACGTAAGACGTTTTACGCAGTGTTAGAAAACATAAAAATTAACATATATAAAATAATCAATTATTCTTTACACTGCAGACAGGCTTATCAAATTTGGATTGAGGTATTCATATTTTGGTCCCTTTCTTGTTTGTAATAAATGTGGGAGCAATCAGTAACTTTCATTCTACTTTTAAAGCAAGTCAATTGATTTAGAAATGCTTGTGGCATTGACTTTCATGTGCATTAACATTAAATAAACCTAAAGAGAATCGATTTTAATTATAATAGAAGAAATAACATAAAAGTTATTATTAATTTAATTTAATCCTTTGCTTTCCTTAAAATCGATCTGCTATCATATAAAAATTGTAGCGTATGGTTGAAATTTTGAAATTTAACACTTCGAATCCAAAATGACGAATAACCCCAACTATATAATATCTGTTGATAATACAAATTTATTGTACTTGAAGATGAAAAAGACTTTCAAAATTATTTGTTGCCTGTTTGATTTGATTTAAGCTTGTTGAAATGCGTTTGTACGCAATGAAATATATTGCTATGCAAAAGTAGTATTATTAATAATCATCATCATCGTACCAATTATGTTTTATTTTAGTCTACGGAACATATGAGTACCCTACAAAAGGTTGGGTAGGAAATGCAACTAGCGGACATTTAGGTTTCTTAGCGGGATATATTAAAGGTAAGTTGATAATAATTCGGAACTATTTGGAAAAAAGTTTTAGAAGAATTTCCCGAAAAAAGGTGTGTTTAGAACGATTTCCGGGCAACCCTCCTCAACCATTGACATTATTCCATGTGACTTTGTGATAAACTCGTCACTCATAATGGCCTACTACGTTGGGACAAGGAAGCTCGAGAAGCCAGAAATTATCCATTGCACATCTGGCGAAGTGAATCCTTTAACACTTTTGGAATTTACCAATATTATCAACAAGGTGGTAAAGGAACATCCGTCTGATCGTGCGATATTCGTTCCCAGTGCCAAACTGCGAAATGGCTGGAGGTACACGTTGTTCTTCTACCTCTTCCAGATTCTTCCATCCATGATTGTGCTAATACCTGAGAAATTTCTCAAGGTTGGAATGACCCACCACAGGTGACCAATTCTAAAATATTTCTAATTGCCTCAAATAATATATATGTTATATTTTAGTTTACTGGGGTATATGACTGTATTCGACAGAGCCACAAAAGCATTTGGATATTTTCTCGACAAGGACTTCCGATACTCTTTAAAGAATGCACTGAGAATATTGCAGGAGGTCAATGAGGAGGACAGACAAAGATATAATTACGACTGCTCCTCCTGTGACTGGAATGAACTGATGACACGGTGCATTATCGGCATAAGACACTTCTACTTTAGAGAGTCCGCGAAAACTACTAAGATGCATCATTTTGTGCAGCGGATGTAAGTTTAAACATTTACGAAAATATTCCACAAGAATTCTGATTTACTTTAACTTTTTCAGACAATCCATATTATACAAAATTGTACTCATAGCAACAAATTGGCTTTTGTGCGCAGTTTTAGCTACATTTATTGGGCTTCCTTATGCGATTATAGTTGTCTTCTCCGTGGCTGCCTTCCTTACATGGCTGTGAGGGAAACGATACGAAGAATCATACTAAAAGCAATTTAATTAGTTAATTTAAGTGATGCTATATAAAATTTAGATTGTTTGTGTGTATATTTGTATGTTGACTTCAAAGACTACGATTCTCTTTGATTAGAATATTTCTATCGACATTGTTGAGGCTTTTTAATTTTGCGGGATTATATTTTGGTAGCGGTGAGATTTTCAGACTCAATTTCCGCAGCAACTAAAAGAAGAAGGTTGATTTAAATATTATTAAAACGAAAATAAAAATTCCCGCGATAGAGTATTTACTTGTTAGAATTGCAAAGCATCCCGCAATTAATAATTTTCTTGTATCTGAATGAGAAACTCCTATGGCGTATACAGTATAGTAATCGAATCTTTTCAAAACAATGGATGAATATCGTACATATGAGCTAGCTATATTCTAGTGTTGTTCGCTTTAATTTGTACTTCTTTTATAGCAGTCGGAAAGGAAACCAAAATTAGATTCTAGTACAGTAGGGAGTCTGATTTGCGAAAATTGTATGGCAAGTAATTTAACAACTAATCATGTATGAACAGAATAAATTAGTAAAGTAATTTAATCAAAATGATATATTTTATTCTATGTTCTTAGCGAAACCCAGCCACATCAACTATCAATTTTTAATAATGTAATTATCTGCATAAAACTATTAAACAAATTCGATTACACAATTACGCCCATTTAATGAAACTTTTAGAAAACTGACTATTTTATTGCAGGTCATATGCACCAGTGTTTATCAAGCTTGAACCACGATTTTCATTTTTTACAGGGAAATACAGTGACAGTATCTAGCAATGGGATTAATGCATTAAAATTAATAGTGAAAAATATTTACCTGTAAAGAATAAACAAGGTAGAAGGGTTGCAACTGTCGAAGGCTACGAGTCTCAAACAAGACAACGACTCGAAACACACTACCAAAAGAGCAAAGGAAAATTTTCAAGGTTTAGAGAAGAAAATATCGGAGCTTAAAGTCACAAGTGATGACGCACTTTAGACAACGCTTCAACAATTCTGACGTTAATTTCATGTAGAAGGCATCACGTCAAAAAAAAACAGAAAATTACTAAATTACTTAAGATATAAACAGATATGATGCTTTCATCACGAACGGCTATATTTATACATATGCTCAGATTCACATTTTTTGTATCTTAATATATGTATATTATCTTCATTTTATCACATCAAAAATAATTCGACTTTTGCTATTAACCCAATTTTTGTTTGTAGCTGAATCATATTTTAGATTCATAAAATTTAATTTGGAGTTTATATCTACATACATAAAAATCTAAAAACTTAGGTTTTATCTGGGGTTAAAAAAAATGTCCATCATTTCAGAATATTGCAAACGTTATGGGAACAGGGGAAATGTCATTTTAGTTCTATTTATTTTTACCCAAAATCTAACAGCCTTTCTTATAAACAATGATTAAATTTAGCTTATTGTTAAACAGCTGTTTATGAAAAATTCTCTCTTTAAAGTATTATTTCTCTAAGGGAACAATAAAAAAAAGTACAGAGGATTTAACATTACAAAAATAAACTTAATCAATTATCAATTTGCATTATTAACCACTGGAAAACCAGAGTTTTCAATTTAATTTAATAATGCATAAACCCTTCCGAAAATTTCTCTTTAATGCCGTCTTTGTCAAGAGGACCTCCTACATACTCCTACATAATGACACCACATAACTTTTTAATTGAATGTAAACAAAACTATAGTTTAGGTACAGAATTTAACGGGAAATAGCAAATTTATAATTTTTATATTATTGATTATATGAGAAGCTATAATATAACATATGTACATATGCACTCACCGAAAAAATGACTTTCCTCTTATAGTTTTGCATTTGCTCGCACCGAAAACTCCATGTTTATATTGCACTCAACAACACGAATATTCCAAGTAAACTTTATATTGTTTAATTAATTTTTACCTATTTAAGTCTCCCGCACTCGTTCACAATCTGCTGGTGATTTTTTTGAGCTGCTATTTACGATTTATGTAGTCAATCGGACTTATCTTTGTTTATAATAAATATGTCTATAATCAAGCGGTTCACATAAATAATATTTAGTATTTTTAAAACATTTTTATCATTGTTGACATTTTTAAGCTCTGAAAACAGAGTCGATTGAAGTTTTAAAAAATCTCCTTAGCCGTTTTTCCAAGGAATAAGAAAACATAGCTGTTAGGTTTTTCTGTTGAAAAACAACTGAACAGCTCTAGAGCGTTTTGGGTTTGAACTTCTTGTTTATTGATTTTTTAACAGCAACCCTAGAGAAATCCAACTAATTCCAAAAAAGGGCTGTAGCATGAAATGTAACAGCAAGCTGATTTTGGAAGGGGATTTAAACTGAATTGACGAATTTATTGATTTTTCTGAGAAATGTTGTACTAACTATGGAATCTGTTAATTTTTTTTTGTTTTCGCAGAAAAATTAATAAATACTTTAATTTAGTTTAAATTCTCGTTTAAATTTGGTCGGACCAGCTCTTTTTCACCCCATCCTAAAGCCCGGATTTATTTGCAGAGCTCCAGGGGTACTGTCAAAGAGTCAAAAAACCAGGAGTTAAAAATCCAGGGCGCTTTCCACAGTTATTTTTAGCGTCCTTTTTAGCGAACGGACCTATTGCTACGTCAACAGTTAAATTACAAATATCCCACTATTTTCCGCAGAAAAATTGCCCGGCCAGTGAACAAACCGTGATCACTCAGAGCACTAATCGCCATAAAGAGGAAAGCGAAGCAGCCGGAATTTGAAGTGACGTCTGTCGCCTGCAGTTGGCAGTCGGTCGGCGCTTCCAGATAATTCGGGTGCGGGCAGAGTTTCTCGGGAGTCTGCGCTACACCTTCGTCGGCGGCTGACACTTTCGGTTGTCTTTTCTACTCGAGTGGTACGCGATCGAAGTTACCTGCGGGTTTCCTATCTCCTGTGGTTAAATTTAAATTTATAATTCGCGGTGAAACGGAATTTCTGTAAGCTCTAAATCTTTGGTGTTTTGATTTAACTTTTGTGGTCCGAGCTCACTGAAAATGGCTGAAGAGTAAGTATTTGTGCTATTTCGCGTGGAGACTCGCATTTGTTGCGATTCAATCTTGTGATTGTCGCCGGACACGAATCTTCTTGACCTGGAAATAATCAGATCCAAGAGATGTGGCGGAGTGGAAATTCTCCTTTCGCCGGTGTTTACATGCCCACTGCGTCATTAACTAAAAACAAGTCCCCCATACTTCAGGTCGGTCACAGTGGCTGCTCTGGGTCGGCTCCAATAGAAGCTGATATTCACAATAGTGTTGTTCAATGTTGTTCTCAAAATGGGTTGATTTCACCTCAATCCGCCTCAAAAATTTCTCAGTTGTATGCCTTAACTAAATTTATGATTAAAAAAAAATGGATAAACCGACGAATTTTGATGAAGCTTTGTGAACTTTCAATTAGATTTGAAAATAGCGAACATGTAAAAAATTTAAATTGGTCGCATGTAGTTCCAAAATATTAAATCTTAATCATTTAAAATATGACATATTTGATATGTGTATATTTACATAGGTTATCAATTTTGCAAAAACATATTTTTGTACTCAAATTAAAAAAAAAGATAGTGTAATACCGTAACGTAACTGATTTGTGGGCACTACGCTCATAATTTAATCCCCCTGATTTGAAGACGGGTTTCGAAACACTACCATATAATGACTTGTTTCCGAGATATGAACAAAACTAGTTAATACTATACATAGCGAAATGTTGCGAAAGTCCTCTGTGAGGCTTAAAATTATCTCTCTACTGCTCAAAACCCACACATTACTTTCCTCGATATATTGTTAAAAAAGCCGGTCAAGACTGAGGAGTTCACGCAAGAAGGATTCCTTATTAGAATTTTATTAATGAACTCGATCGACGAAATTTAAATATATTTAAATTAAACAATGATCTTTTAAGAATTAATTCCCTGTTCTGCTTACAGAACCCTAAAAATAACGAAACAAAAGCCGTGTTATTAGTATTATGCTTGCTACATTTAGGTGCATATACCTTTTAAATGATAGAGTATTTAGTTTTTTGCGAGTACAATATAATCAAATTATGATAACTACATATTTACAACCTTAGGCATTATATGTGCCAATGGTTGCAATTTTTCTCCTGATAAGCATACAGGGTGTTTCGTTAAGGTCTGAACAGTGGTATACTAATCGATTCTACATGGCCTCTTGATGCAATTATGTATAATAAAAAAAAATCAATGTTTATTCAAAGTCAATAATTAATGTTTTACGCAGGATGTGATATTTTTTCAGTTAGTTTTGTAAATTTTTAATGAGATCTACCTCAGCTCAATTTTTTATTGATATAGTCAGCATTTTACTTATAGTCACATACTTAGTGTAATATACAAGGTTGTTAGTTGCTCCTTATTATTTATAATAGCAAAACAACTATAACAAAATGTGCAATATATGCATTTTAAAACTGTTGTGGTTCAATTGTGCAAGTATTGTTATTTATTAATAAAGTTAACCTTAACTATTTATGTGTTTTATCTCATTATAAATTACTTTTCACATTTAAATAATAGTACATTATCACTTCTCTTGTTCAATATGTTAATATCCTTGTTATGTAACAACACTCCCCTGACTACACACAACTTAAACTTGTGATTTAATGTTGATTTACATTGAAGGATTTTTTACTAGAGAACATCGAAAGACACTATCCTATCATCATCCATTTACATCTCCCCGCAGCACTGGTAAAACAGTTTACATACAGAAGAATAGTCGGTTAAGTTTTGCTGCGATTTTTCGCACAATTTGCTATGCATATTTCGAACAAAAAATTTTCTTGAATTGACCATGGCAAAGTGTTTGGAAAGCTACTTACAAGTCGAACAGTGAATGCTGAAAATTGTGGAAGAATTTATAATTAACTTGTTTTCTGCCAGAACTTCTAAGAAAGATTTTGTAAGAGAATTATGGATGAGAAATTGTAAAAATGTGTGACCCTTATTAACAACAAAAGTCGAATCTAATTCAGTTCAATAGCTATGGAGAAAATCGTACGGAACTTCCAGACCCTGCAAAGGGGTACTATCTCTAGAAGTTTTTTGTTTTCTGATATTACCGGATTAATTTTGCTGTGTTTAGGTTCAACAGAATTTTATAAATTTTTTTTGAAGTTATTGCGACTCTTTATTATTAAATATCCTTAACATATTAAATAAAATAAAAATGTGAACGTACATTGAGTCATTCTGTTCAATGTATGGTAACTGCAGCAACTTTAAAGGATGGATGATTTACAAGTACTAAGTACGGCTAGTTAGCTGATATTAAATCAACAAAATACACCATATGATCTCATCCTTCTTTCATAGGCCCTTTTACAAAACTATTCTATAAGTAATATATCTCTTAAAGTGGGAATTTTAGCCACAAAAATGTATTTATAAATATTTCTAATTTTTAAAACAAACGATTTGAAAATTGCATTCGAAAAAGTAAACTATTTAAAATAGAATTTGCATAATAAAAAATTATAATTATGATTATTATGATACTTTTCGACGGTATCCAGAATTAGAACAGAGTCTAATTTAATTAAAAGTGATTAAGAGGGTTTCGTGCCAATTTGACGATATGTACAAAATCCAGGAACTAATAACACGATGGCTGTTGCGGTAACGCAATTTTTATAAATTGTATTCAAAGATTTCAAATTTCTATAATGGTGTTTTCTTGGCGAAAAATTGGGAAATGTCTACAACATACTTAAAATTAGTTACACATTTATATTAGGAAATATAAAAAGTCATATATGCATGCATATTTTCTTCACCAAACCTTTCCGAAAACTTTCCTAGAAATGGAATAAAACAGTGAATCGAAATACGCAGTGTGTGGGATCAGATTTTCTATCTAAACTTTATTGCATAATATCTAGTCTAAGAAAGGTGCATACCAACCTTCCACATGTTTTATTGATTCATTTTTTTGCATAAAAAGTAAAAGTAAATTATCCAGGAAAAATAAATAAGTTCCGAAGATGCTTTAATAAATTACGTGTTGTTGTTTTAGAGGAAACCGCAAATTAGTAATCAGTATCGTGCATTCACACGACTTTTAATGAAATTGTGCACTACCCACGTAGAAGTCTAATCGAAGTCGTCTGCACGAAGGTTGTTGACACAGAAATGACTGCGTGAATTATAACAAGCAATGTTGAAATTTTTAATAATTTTCAGTATTTTGTTTCCAATGTTAAAGTCTAATAAGCTAAAACTATTCTAAAAATTATGCCACATTTGCGCAACTGATTTGTTATTTTAAAAGATGAGTGTTTTGTTTTGCAACAAACGTAACTGAATTATTTCATTTATTCCTTTTCAATTTTATAACTTTATTCAACATTACTAGTTCAATACACAAAACTTCTAAGTCTACTATCAGTAGGTTCTATGGCAAACAATTTTATATACCTTCTAAATCGATACAATAATATGTGCTGCATATTATGAATACTCCTATTAAATTTGAAAAAACTGATCCTTATAATTGATTTATTTATTATTTTTTGTTTTCTTAAAAATTAATAATATTTGCGTAATGGATTTCAGTGATAAAAAATGCTTTGACGACTACTTCACCCAAATCTAACAAGAATTTACAAAATTCAAATTCCTTACCTCATATATTTCTCTGCTCCATAGTGGAAAAACATGATTCCGTCTTAATTTCACGAATTGTAGTATCAATTCAACTTTTTCCGTAAACAATATTGACTTTGCAAAATAAAACATTTAAAGCTCAAAATAAGTGATCTTTTATGAACTATGGCCATTCGCAGTACATGTACATATTTGTTTTGACGGCGATTTTATATTTAAACAGCAAACATTAAACATTTTTACTTAGTTTTATAAAAAGTACTGAACTTGGAACCCCTCAAAGGAGAATTATCTTAGTGTATAATTTACATTCAATGTCCCTGATCTTTGGTCCGCACATTTCTTAAAACATATCAGCATTTTAACTATTACACAAGTTTCTTACAGGTGCAAGTGAGTTGCAAAGTATTTTTCCTAAATTAGTGACAAAATCATCGAGATTTTTACCACATATTTATCACACAGCTAGAGCGTTTTAACCGGTTTCGCTCTTCAGTTTATTTAATTCATAGTCTTTTGCCAACCAGTTGAAAGAAACAACTTTCTGTCTGAAGTGGGTTACTAGATTGTAACGCTTGAATCTCTATAGAAAATAAGAAACAAGAAAGCACGTGGTGAAATTATACCGCCATCATTCTTTATTAAAATGATTACTTATAATTTTGTTTATTTTACATAACTTGGAGAAAAAATTCAACTACATTTTTATTGAAGTTTAAACGAAGCAATTTATATTCAATGATACTTAAATCTGGTACAAAGTACAAATATAAAAATAAATATGATCAAGTGCCCTGAACGTAAATGGCACAGCAAAGTTGTTGTAGACCTTACTGCAGATTCATATACAAAATTTTATTATATCGTAATTAATTTAATCGGTTGGTATACTAGAATATCACTTATTAAAATTAATCTTGGAAAGCGAACATATTAAAACTTTTAAAGATGTTTTTTTTATTCAGCAACTTTTTAAACAAAACTAATGTTCCACTTTGTGTTATAAGAAAAAAATTTTGATGTTTGGATTTCTCAATAAATTCGTTTGAAAAAAAATTTCCATAAATGAACAAACCAAGCTTAATTTTGTGAATGACGAAAAAATTGTTCAATTTATACAAAAATCCAATTTCACTATGAAATAGGAAGCAGTTTCCATTTAAATACTATTGCTGGTATATCCATAAATTAATTCTCTACTCAAATATTAGGCAATTTTACTTTCAATGCATCTACGATGACCATTAGTGGTTATTAATTTCTGCTGTTCCATAATTCGATTATTTTTATTTGAAATTCGCAAACATTGAAATGCTACAAAACGTAGTCATGCCCATTTCAAAGTTCATTCATATTTATTTAAAGTAAAATTGGTTCGATATCAAAATTTAGAGCTTTTAAATATTTGTATTATTTGTTTAAGTCTATTTTTTTTATGAGTAATACATATTATGTTAGAATTTCTATTTAATCAGAGATTAGGAAAAATGTTATCGACCTTCAAATTCATCCTTTAAATTGCAAGTAGGAATTTCTTTTTTTATTTGTAGAATATAAATTATGAATAAGTTGTTTCAACTTTCAGTTCTGTGTCGTCTCTTAACAAATAGATGATTACGAACGAAAAACCAGACATCGTAATGATTCCAAAAACTTTCCGCTATTTTCAACTTTGGTTTAGGAAGCTGTAATATATAATAATAAAAACAACCATCAAATACAAAACTGATTCGTTAATTATACAACCTCTGTGTGGTGTTCTTTTAATTAAATTTTGAAAACGATGTACTTGCATATTTATTATGTGTAGTAAAAATTAAATGATTAAACAGCAAATATGACTGATTTACACATCTAAAATAAAAATTCAGAATAAGGATAAAAATAGAATCTATAAATTTCTTGAGTTCTCTTCGTAAATATAAAAGTAGGAATATGTTAAAAAAAAATTAATCTTAACTTGTTTTTTTTTCTATGTATTTAAATTTCTGGCCAAAAATGTAGAATATATTGTCGTCTTCCACTTTTGCGATTCCCAAGCATTTCTTTTGAAGGCGGAAGAACTGTTGCGTTGAAACGACAACCAACTCTGATAATTTGATTTTAATATTCTTGCGCATACTTAGAATTGTTGCTGTAATATTTTCTTTTTATGTTTAACCTGTATTATAAATGTTTTTCATTTATACAATACAATTTATAACACATACACACATCAAGTGTTTTTTTTGTTTTTAATATAAAAGTACAATTAAGGCAAGACTTAGTAAATCCATTAGTTATAATAAAGGATGGGGAAAATTTGTTTTTACATAGCCGTGCAGAAGAAGGATAAGAAAAATCTGGCAAAGAATTCGTGCATATATAATATACTACATACAAAACAACTCCATGTTAACTGAGATAATGGAATTAAACTTGAGCAAACGGACGGTCGTAAAACTTGGCAGAAAGTTCAGGTTCACGGACTAAATTCTCTCTTTTAGCCAAAAATGTTGAGAAACTGCGTAATTTCTACGGCACAGGCTTCTTGACTTTTTGTGAAATACAAAACTTGCCTCGTGATTATGGAAATTAACTAATAAACCCAAATGAATGATTATGTTACAAACGTTTTTGCAATGTTTAATATACCAAGCATATTCAGTGAAAGGTTTTTATATATTAGATATCACTTTAAACTTATCGGTATATTATACTGCATTTTTTCATAACTTATGCATTGAATGCACAATCGATATTGTAGCGTTCAATCTTAAATATCCCAGCATTAATTTGTTATAATATATAAAACAGAAAATATTTTATCAAGTTAAAGAGAACCAGGTACAACACACAATTTACAACAAAAAGAATATGAAGTAGCGTAGTTTACTCATGAATATCGCAAAATCTATTTTGTTATTAAAAGATCTCTGAATGTGATATAGTGAATAAGTTTTTCCACTATATCCCACTTCATTTGATTTCAAATTTGCTACATATTTCGTAATTCCAAAATTTATAAAATTGGTAATAGGTCTAGCGTAAAATGATTTTTGTTTAGACTTATTCAACAACTACATATCTTGAAAAATCACATCCATTTTTACTTATTTAAGAATATTTTATTTTTGCAGGACATCGCAATCTCCAATTACCAACTTCTACAAAAATAAAAACTTCTTTATAACTGGAGCAACTGGATTTGTGGGAGTTTGCTTGATAGAGAAGATATTGCGTAGTCTTCCAGAATGTGGTAAATTGTATCTTCTTATGAGACCCAAAAAAAAGAAGACAATTGAAGAACGTTTGGATGAGTTGCGACAAAACTCCGCGTTCGAGAAGTTTGGTGAAGATGCTTTATCAGAAGCGTTTAAAAAACTTGTTCCCATTCAAGGAGATGTTGGCGAAAACAATTTGGGAATCTCCGAAAAAGATAGGCAAACTCTTATTGATAATGTTAATATTGTGATACATTCAGCAGCTACTCTGGATTTTTTTGAAACTCTGAAAACAACGACAACCATTAACTTGTTAGGCACTCGTCGCGTAATGCAACTTTGTGCACAAATAAAAAGTTTGGATGTAAGTATTGGATTGTATTATTATCAAATTTGAAAACGCATACCGCAACTATTTTTAAATTATCAATTATTAAGGAAAAAACATTTTTGTTAATGAAAAGAAAATTAATAATGTATACCCATTTTAATTTCCTTGAAACTACCACTCACAAACAAATTTGGTTTAATGGGAGTAAAAGCAGTACTGTGTCTTAATATTTGAATTTTTCCAAAAATTTCAGGAGGAATGTAGTTAGGAGAAGGTTAGTTTTACTGATTTTTGGTACTTCCGCAAGCTTTGTTTTATTTCATTTAGTTATATCATAATAACAAATTAAAATGCAGAAGCTAAGTATTTATGTAAACAATAACAAGCGCAAAACCCAAACGTAATGTAATTTTAATTATTTATAAAATCCCTATAAAAAAAAAACAGCACAACAGCATCATAACATAATTGGTTGAAATTGATTAAATAATCCAATGAAAGGCAATTTTGTAACATAAATACGTTTTCTGAAAATATTAGTTATTATGTCAACGTCGGTGCGAAACTTTTTATGTTTATCTCTCGAAGATTGTTAAGAATATAATACACTCGAGAACTTTAAATGTTAAAACTGTTCTAATACCCTAACATAATTTCAATTTTATTTGTATTTTATTTCATTTTGAACAGAGGTTTGATAATTTTTACTACGTTTTCTCCTTTCCTTTTAATTTATTCAAAAGCTCAGTATCGTCTCATGCACTTTATTAGGATTAATTATTGAATGTTAAAATTGATATATTACTTCACTTTCCTAAAGCTCTGGAAGCTATAGTAGGACACATTTTATATATTTTCTATTATTAACTAATTCACAGGCGATGGTGCATGTCTCCAGTGCATATGTAAACTCCTTTCTTAATGAGACCGAAGAAATTTTATACGATGCTCCAGCCGATCCCGATTTAGTAATTGAAAAGGCCACAACATTAGAAGATGTTGTCCTAAAGGAACTGGAGCCAAAGTATTTACCATTAAACCAATTGTCAGTAGATGATAACATAAATTTTATTTATAGAATACTTCAAAGTCATCCAAACACGTACACATTCACCAAACATTTGGCCGAACATGAAGTAAACAAATATGCAAAACAATTTCCTTGCAGCATTGTCAGACCTAGCATGAGTAAGTTGTTAATGTTTTTTAGAGAAAGCGTACATTGAACTAAATATGTAATTTTTATGTTTCCAGTTACGGCAGCATGGAAAGAACCGGTCCCTGGTTGGACTATTTCCAAGAATGGTCCTCAGGGATTTTTTTTGGGAGCTTCAAAAGGTGTAGTTCGACGATTACCTTTAAATCCAGATCTTATAATGGATTATATTCCTGTTGATGTTGTTGTAAATGAAATTTTAATTGCGGGTTACCATACTTATAACATTAAGTGAGTAATTAAATTATAATTTTTGAAAAAAAAAAAAATACTCAAATAATAAATTTAAAACAAGAATACTTCCAAAACTTGCGACATTTTCAAAAAATTGGATAACTAAAATCCTTGTTTTTACCGATTCGGATAAGAAATGTTGCATCTTTAATGTTTAATCACCAGGTTTTGAGTAATCGGTATTTTGGAAAAATGAGTTGAAAAATACAATTTATTTTTAAAGTTTTCCGTGATACTCACGTTTGTAACTTTATATAGAAGATAAACATTTTTTAAATTTTTTAGCAAGCAAAACGCAGAAAAAGAGTTGGCTATCTTTCATTGCACAACAAGTACTTACAGACCGTTCCGCTTTGCAGCCGTTATAGATCAAGTAAATGGATATTTACATTTATATCCACTGAAAGGAGCCGTTTGGTAAGTTATTTTGAAAAACATGAACAACTGATTTAATTTGTGATTGACGAACTAACTTGTTTTTGCAGGTATCCTCATCTAAAGTTTGCAAGCACCCTTACTCTTTTCCGCTTAGCAGCTATAATTTTCCACTTTATCCCGGGCTTCTTTTTCGATCTGCTGATCAGACTAACTGGCGGTAGACCAATGTAAGATTATTTTGAAATGCTATACTTGAAGATAACCCGTTTAATTTTGGTTTTGCATTTTAGTTTGATCAAACTACACAAAAATGTTTGGAACTCTCTCAATATTCTGGAGCGCTTCATCTTTAGTGAATGGAAATTTGACAATAAGAAAACTTTAAAATTAGCCAAGTCTCTCCATCCAGAGGACAAGAAGAAATTCTTTATTGACGTCGGAGAGCTACGCTGGGAGTCCTATTTTCTGAACATGTTATTGGGCGTTCGCAAGAACCTAAACAAGGAGCCAATCGAGAATTTGGAAGCTGCAAGAAGGAAGGATAAAATGTTAGTGTAGCAAATATGTAACTAATTTGAGTTATAATTAATTATGCTACTTTATTTCCAGCTTGTTAGTTCTGCACATTGTTTTCCAACTCGGATTTTATTGGGTAGTCTGGTCCCTGATACAAAGTATCTTTGGCATTACGGGTGCAAAGGCTGCACTCATTATTCCAATTATTTATACGCTGTTAAGTATGCTGTAAAAATAATTGTTCACACTATTCCATCACTTCGTTGGTTCTTCGTTCATCTTTAAGACTTACTTTATTTTATATAGATTTAGCAATTATAATAACTTGTAATGGATGGAAATACAAACAAATGGAAGCGGAGCGATTTTTATTTTATTTATAACCATTCACATTCGATACGACTTAATTAATTTTTTCTTCTATTCTTCCAGTAATATTCACACATTACTAGCATATCGCAATTTTAAAAAGAATATGAATAGAATATTGATAATTGGTTATACAAAATATCATTTTTCTCAAGCACTCCTTTTTAGGCATCCGGTGAATAAGTTCTTCATGACCTTACGCCAAATAAACAGTTTTTAATGATTTTTCAAAAATAACGAAAATACCGTCCTAATTTCTGAAATGAATTTTTTTTTTGAAAAACTTTACGTGTTGAAAAATTAAATGTTACGAGTTTTGATATAAAAATTATTGGTTTTTTTTTATTATAACAAATTAAAATATTAAGCAATGTTTTATTCAATAAGTAGTTTTTCTAAATACGAAATACTTGTAAAATTTTGTAAAAACAAATTGATTGAACAGTTTCTGCGATTTTTAAAGGTGCTCTGAAAAATTTGTTGCAACTCCATATCACGATATCTAACACTTTTGATATAAACATGTAATAGCCTAAAACGGCTGACGCTCGCTAAGTGCTGTAAATAAATTAATCACTAGACGTGTTGAGTCACTTTTTTTTGTAAATTTTAAACCAAAAACTTTTAGAAGGCAGCAAATACGAAATTCCGGTTGATTTTTATTGAGCTATCAGTCTTGCCAAGGCTGGGAGCCAAATGCAAGGATCCTTTTCTCAATGCTGTAATCTACAATAAGTTTAAGCAGATTGTTTACTCTAATTTGTTTATGAACAGGTTGAAAAATACAATGTAATTATCCAGTCAAATATTAACCTGTAATAATTTTGAGTTCATATATAATGGACATTTTCCTTAATTCCGTCGGCACTTACCATATTTATATTTACTATCGGCCTGGTGACCATCGATTCATGTTTGATTTGTTTTAATGTTGGGAAGTGTTTTAATAAATAAGAAAGAAATGTGGTATAAATATACTTTTTGTTTTTATTTAATTCATAATCCCTGTATAAAATATATATTATTTTTATGGACTAAGTCTAGAATAGGAATCGAAAATGGATCTTAATCTGGTTGTTAAAACTATGTATTTGTGGTCTTAAAAGTGGTCAATGTGCAAACATTTACTTTTTGAGATATTCAATAAAAACTGAAATTTTCTTTTCGCCTAAAAATGTTTGATCCACTTTTAATTATTGAAACTTAAACGTATTAAAAATTATCTCTTACATCAACCAAATAGAAGTATCCCCCCCCCCCAAAAGGTGAGAGTTCTCAACATAAAACTTAATTGAAATTGAAATAACATATATACTTAAATAATTTGAAAAGAATCTAAATTAGTTTTTGTAATTTCTGACAATTAGCAATTTTAATGAATACACACTTTTATTAATGTATATACATTTAACAAGTTATAGGTTTACTTATTTTATCTTACCTAGATATAAAAAAGTGATATTTGTGACAGAGTCTCACAGCAATGTAGATAATATTTAATTTATTCATGTAAGAAAAACTCAAAAATGGAAACACTATACCTCTATTTTTTCATATTTACAATACTTCATAGCCTAACTAAACAATTAAATCACATAAAGTACATTTATTTGAAAAAAATACGATATATATGCAGTTTTGCGCTGGTCGCTACTCTTTTTCGTACAAATAAGATAAAATTCTGCACGGATAGCATGTCGGTTTTACATTTACAACATTTACCAATATTACATTTAACAAGTTTCTAATGTACATGATTACATTAATTTAGTTATAATTATTATCTGTGTGCACATAACAATTTTGTTTTAAAATTCATAAATGTAATAGTGATGCAAAAGTTATATGGCATGAAAGAATTTAAATATTACAATTTACAATTACGAATATGTATATTAATTTATTTGGAACACATTATTCTGATTGTCGAGTCGTTTACAATTACAGTTATTGGCATTTTTGTCGAGACTACATGCAAAGCATTACCATAAATAACGATTGTGTATAAAAATAACAGCCGGCTATTATTACTCAAAATAATTTATACCAGTTCGCCCACTCCGATTTTAGGTTGCAATTATGCGCGAAGTGAATTAACTAAAGTGTTGAAATTACATAAAATTGTGTTCAAAAGAATTTGTTAGTATGTGTTTTAATTATCGTAGGCGTTGAAGACAAGTGCAAGATTTATTTAAAACCCAAAATACAAAAGCAAAAATAAAATATTTTTTATTACATTAAAGAGATTTTGATTGAAAATTTGTTAGAATTATTATTATAGGGCGAGGAAAAGACCTCATAAAAGCTGTACTGGGAAACATTGTGTTTTTCACGGATCAAGGACTAACGGTCATGGACATTGCTCTCAAGTTAACCAGGCCAAGGAAAGTAGTGAGTACTTTTCTCAAATTTGGATAAAATTATGCCAACAACCGTGAATTTGACCAAAATCAAAAATTTAACAATAACCACAAACGAGAAATTCTACTAGAAGTGAGGAAAAAATCACTGCACTTCGATCCAAATAAAATCCAATTTGGCTTTATCAGTTATACTACAGAACGTGTCAGGCAGATCTTACAGGAAGACCAAAATCTTAAATATCAATACCCATATGACCTGGTCTGAAGAATGGACTAACATGGGTTTTAGCGATAAAAAAACGTTTAATCCGGACGGCCCTAATGGTTTTCAATATTACTGGCATAATTTAAGGAAACCATACATAAGAATGAGTCGAAACTTCGGAGGGGGAAGTGTATATGGGCAAACCCAGATTGCCTGGATACTTCCTCGAATGAACACCGTATTTTATGCAGAAATGGTGGAGGAGCTTCTCATCAACTAACATGTCTGAAAATTTTTTGACGGAGCATTTGATATTTCAACAATACAATGCACCGAAACACACACACTATACTTTACCAAAAATTAATTCCTGGAAAAAAATATCATAGTTTTGCATTGGCTTACGCGAAATCCAGATTTCAACCCTCCTGAAAATTTATGGGGCATTATTACAGTTCTAGGGGATCCCCAAAGTCTCCAATAAACCAGCTAAAATGTTGGCCGTTATGATTTTGCATAAGATGCAGAGGTATCGGGCTAGTAGTCCGTATGCCAAAAATCATGCCAAAGGCCCAGAAAATTTTGCATTTACATGCAAAAATCAATCAATTCTGTAATGTATATATTTATGTGTAAAATGAAAAGTATAATATGTTTGATTTATTGTAAGGCCATTGTGGAGGCTAGCGAACGCAGCCAGTTAATAAAGGCAATGTAACCAACTTCATGGCAAAACAAAATGTCAGAACCAGAGGCAACGCGCTCGCTCTCTTCCGCCGTAGCCATCGTAGAGTACGGATCACGCTGTAGTGCTAAATAAAGATATATTAATAAAACCACAAATATAATAAATTCATAATCACAAAACTATTTATTTGATTAATTAATTATTATCTTTATATATATAATTCTACTGTCGTGTGTATGTCACTAAACTTCTCCTAAACGGCTGGACCGACTTGAATGAATTTTTGTGTATGCATTCATTCATTCATTCAATCATTTCATTCATTTTGTGTATGTATTCATTCAATGCATTTGTAAGAGATCACTCGCTAGATTTGCATGAATCAACTTGGCGACCCGCCCGATGGCAATCTAACACTCAATCTCCTCGACGTTCAAAACCGAACTGCTGATTGTGCATATTTCCCTAAACTTAACGGCTCGTTTTCTTGTCTTCCTGACTAAGGTAATTCATATTTCTTAAGAATCCTCTGCCTAGAATACCCTCATAAATACTTTTATCTTCCTAATTGATCAGCTGCATTCCTAATATCCTAAATATCCTTTCTCTTGTCGCGACACAATCATAAACGGCTAAAGGTTTTATTGCCCGAGTCGCCAAGAAGGTTCTGAACCTTGAGTGCTTTTTTTACGAATGGCCCTGTAATGATCACACCAGATGGGATTTGTTTGGCGTTGATCGTTACACATTTAATTTTTTTGTACGCTGTGTTTTGATATTATGTGTATCGCATTTACGTAAATATTGAGCGTATTATATTCAGATATAAGTTACGCGCATAGGATTTTGTTTATTTTTCGACATTTTAATGTGAGTGTATTATATTAAGTGTGTTTCGTTATTTTGACATTTTAATTTTTTTGTACGGTGTCTTTTGATATTTCAGGTGTCGCATTTCAGTGAATATTAAGTGTATTATACAGATATAAGTTACGTACATAAAACACTGCCACGTCTTCGTGGACGAGGAGGTTCACCATCCCCCGCACCCCCCAATCAATCGTTTCCTGTGCACGGCCTAACACGCGCGGCAAATACTTCGAGATGATGTTTGATAGACGATTGTCCAAGCTTAGAACTTCGTTCTATATCCGTTACCATGAAGTCGTATCTGTTAAGCTATTATCAGTTTTATATTCCACCTCTCGCTCGAATATGTCAAGACCATTTGAGAAATATAACTTGGGAAGACCTATCTGGAAATGTAACTCGCCGTCAGAATGATTTCAGTAGTGAGAACATCCATGACATATTGAAGATAAGTAGTAAGGATCCACTCCGCCATATAAAGAAGACTAGGTGCGATAGGGAGAGGTTGCTTAGGGTTCCCACTCGGTGGTATGAGGATGTTGGTGTGAAAGGGAAGGGTGGATTTTCTGTCGAGGTGTGGTTGTGGTTTTGGTGGGGGTGCGGGTAGAGTGGCTGGGGGAAAGGTGAAGAGGTGTCGGGTAGTTTGCCAGCGGTGGTGCAAAAAGAGAGGAGCAGGAATATCGCGAAAGAGGGGTGACTGTGTAAAGAAGGTGGAGTGATAATGGTTGGCTTGTCAGCGGTGGTGTGAAAGAGCGAGTGATGATGACTTTGCGGAGGAGAGGTTGGTTTGTTGTTCGGTTGTTGGTAGGGGAAACAGGCTGAATGTGCTGAAGAAGAATAAGAGGAGCAGGAATATTGCGAAAGAGGGGTGACTTTGCAGAGAAGGTGAAGTGGTAGCGGCTAGCTTGCTAGCGGCGGTGTGAACAGTACGGGCATTTTGCCGATGTGATCGTACCGCATGACGACGAAGAAGAAGAGGAGGAGGAGCAGGAATATTGCAAAGAAGCGGTGACCTGCTGCTGCTGCTGCTTTTTCGAAGGGGTAAAACAGGCGATCGATCGATCGATGAAGCAAAGGGCTGGTCGGGACAGCACGCCTGACTTGGGGAAGATCGGAAGAAGCAAAGAAGAAGTTAAGAAGATAAAACTTGGATTGCATGTGCATGAAATAACAAACAAGTGTGGGCAGATAAGATTCTGGACATGTGCCTTTCGGGAGCACGTGGGGTGCATAGAGCGGCCGATTGGGTAACAGATGATCTTGAAAATTAAAAGAGTCTCGGTGTTGTTGTTGTGGTTTGATCTCAGGCATACGGAAAAAGTTGGTCAGGGTCGTGTGACATTGTGCAAGAGTGAAGAGCTGCACGATGCAGCGCCAGCTGTGGTGTGGGAAACCGGCAATATTCTTAGGTTTTGTAAAATAAAACAACAAAATTATAAAATCTGTTAATATTTTATTCGTCCAAAATTGTATCTGTATATTGTATATGTATATTTTATCTTATAGCATAAATGAATTCTTTTTAGTTCTGCCGAACAAATTTTAATTTTAAAAAACCACCTTTGTGAGTTTTTGGATTGAAGCAAACAGTTTTGTGAACGTGGTATTTAGATCAAAGTGTTTGGAACGTTGTGTTTTGATCGTGGTTTTTAGTGTTTTGTAACACTAAAGCGACGCCAAATAAAAATAAAAATTGTAAAACTTGAAGAAATCAAAGCAATTTTTGTGTACATGGTGTTTTGATCAAGGGAGCCGTCAACATCAGCGGATATATAGAAGTCTCCACGCGCCCAACGAACGTCCGGTTAGAATGCTAGCACAAATCGGTTTGTTAACTTAGATAGAAATGAATAAGGTATGTTCAAGGAGAATTCTTCTTTGTTAGGTGGTGAGCCGCCCCGACGATTGAAAGCGGCATTTCGGCAACCCCCTCCCCTCCTCCCCTCCTCCCCCCTCACAACTACCGTATATGCTAGCCTGCCAGCTCCCGCAGCCGCATACCGTCGGGCGGAGTTGCTTAGCCGGGCCCTCCGAGGTATTTCACTCCCTTATAACAAACATTGAAAAAGCTGTAAGTGGATTTAGATCTGCAGGAATATATCCCTTGCGCCCCATTGGGTTAGATTCAATTCAGCCATTTACAGATGTGGCCAAATTATTATCACCTCTTAAAAAAAAGTCATTAATGTAGTTTATGAAAGTGCCGTTGTATCCATTTTCTAAATTGACCTGCCATTTACAAAGGTTACCTCAATTACGAAGAAGTACTGCAATAAAACTGTCATATTCTTGTAAATACCCCTTTCCTGGAGTAATTATTAGCTGAATAGCCTTTTCTGGAAATTAACAGATTAGAGTTTTTATTGTTTTACTAATTAGTTTTAGTTACATTTTGCTTTAATTTTATGGTTACCGTGTAGTATTTAAGGATGAGTACCTAGCCGGTGATATTTAATTTCATTTGCAACTTCGAATAGTGAACGTGGTGAAAATTTGTTTGAATATTATAAAATTTAATATGGGTAAAGCAAAGGATATCAGTGCAGTGACCAAAGCGAAAATTTCGACGTTTTTGGAAGTAGGACAATATTCTCATGGAGTAATAGCTCAGAAAGTGGGAGTCAGCCGGTCATTTGTTACCAAATTAGCCAAAAAAATAACTGCTAAGTTATCAACGAGTCCTAAAAGAAAAGGAAAATGTGGTCGTAGCCGAAAAACAACAGGCAGCCAGGACCGCTATTTGCTGCGGAAAGCTAAAGACGACCGCACCCTATCCAGTAAGTCACTAAGAGCTACTATGCGTGACGTTGGTGCAGAAATATCGGAGCGGACAGTGAGACGTCGACTTTTTCAATCTGGGCTATGTGCAAGACGACCACGCAAGAAGCAAAAACTGAATTATAGGATGGTTCAACAAAGAAAAACATGGGCAAATGAACATTTGACATGGACGAGAGATGATTGGGAAAAGGTAAAGTTGAAATAAACACTATTTTTCATCTTATTTTGAAAACACATTTTCTAATAAATTTTTCATTTGAGTTTAATCATCTCTATTTTTTTAACAGGTCATATTCAGTGACGAGACCATGGTGAGTTTGACACTACCAATGTCTAGGACTGTTCGCAGATCTAAAGGAGAAGAGTATTTAGCTTCATGTGTCCAACAGCAGGTTAAACAACCAGTAAGGGTCATGATTTGGTCAGCAATATCTTCCAAAGGACTCTTCCCACTCTACGTCGTTGACGGAATAATGAACGCGGAGCAGTACCTAACAGTTCTTCAGACACAGATGATCCCAACTATGCATGAAAAATTTAACGGAGATGGAGTTTTCATGCACGATAAAGCCCCTTGCCATACAGCAAGGAGAGTTACGGAGTTTTTAAGGACTAACAACATCCAAATCCTTGACTGGCCAGCGAATAGCCCAGATATGAACCCTATCGAAAATATCTGGGCTATTTTTAAGCAGAAAGTGGCACAAAAGTGCTCACGGACCAAATCAGAATTGATTGAAGCCATGAAGGAAATTTGGGAAAATGATACCGATTTGGTCACCACAGCTAAAAACGCTATCACTGGAATGCCACGTAGGATACAATCCTTGAAAAATGCAAAGGGAATGTTCACGAAGTATTAATAAATGTATTTACAACAAAACTTTTTTTGTTTTAAACGATAAATCTACCTTTTCATACAATTTTATTAAAAATTTCTATAGGTGATAATAATTTGGCCATATCTGTATATTGGTTGGGAGATGTCAATCGAGTAACACGCATCTCCTGAGTGCTCGCCGTTTTGCCGGTTTTTTTTTGCGGTCCCAATCTCGCTAATATACAACTCGCCATTATTTATCGCTGCCACTGTGCATTTTGTGCTATTGCTAGTAATTTGGTCTTAACAGATTATCGATTCTGAGGTTTTCTTCGTGATTTCTGCAATGGGTAAAAAGTCATCTCCAAAGTTGAGCTCTAAAGTAGCTGATAACAAAAATACCAACACACCAGTGAAGACGAGACCAGAAGTGAAACTTCAACACCATCAACCGGGAGCTTCAAACTCTTCGAAAATTCCGGCTAAGAGTCAACTCAACAAAACCTCCAACACCTCTCTTAACTCGTCCTGATCAAATTCTATAAGTTCTTCCGATCGATTTGAATTATTAGAGAGAAAGCTCTTTAAAACTCTGATTGATGTTATCAATGACCGAATGTCAGATGTATCAGGTCGAGCACCCAGCGACGCTAGCAACGGCAAGTAAGCCCGGTGCGGCTGACTCACGCATCTGCTGATCGGCGGCGATTGGCTGCGCGGGCAGATGCGTGAGTGAGCTGCAACGGGAACAGTACAAAAGCCATGCGGCGCGTGGGCTCGGCGTCGCTTGGGTCGGCAGTCAGCAGCGGATAGAGAAGCGGAGCAGACGTGTTAGCGCGAAACGCGCTCGAGATATCTAATAAAGAAAAATAAAAGAAAATCCCGAACGGCTATAAATCACAACAACCCGTACCATTAATAATTTTTTTTGTGATTGTGGTATTCATTTCTGAAAGAAGAGGAAAAAAAGAAAGGACCACATAGCAACGTAGCTTTTCAGCTTGCAGAGCTAGGCCCCACGATGGGGTGAAGGAAGGAGTATTTAAAAGGGACCTCTCCCATCATTTTTTTAGGCCACGGAGAGGTCAATAGGTGAATGGAGTACAGGCCAGGGGGGTTCCGAACCTCCCCCTTCCGAGTCATTCATGGGCAGGTGCAGGGGTCCGCCCGCACTGTCGCGGGAGAATTTTTCTTTGTTAGGTGGTGAGCCGCCCCCATGGCTGTAAGCGGTTTTTCGGCAAACCCTCACACAACAACCGTATATGTATGCTAGCCTGCCAGCTCCCGCAGCCGCATACCGTCGGGCGGAGGTGCTTTAGCCGCGCCCTCCGAGGTATTACCAATCATAACAACCGCTCGTCGAACCGTGGTGCGCGAACCAAAAACCGTTTCGCTACAAACGGAAGCACTGTACTTAGGTGTCGAACTTCATTTACTGTGCAGACGTTAAGCAGCTCACATGAAGAAGAGTTATGAGTTTGAAATCGTGCTGTGAGCAGCCATTATTGAGTTGTGCAGTAAGAGGAAAAACAACAGAAAAAACGATTTTGGACAAAACAGTGGTCACTTAAACGTGGAAAATATTCGCATATGAATTGATTGAAAGAATTCGAAATTAGTTCGGCAGCTGATTTTAAAAACTTTTTGCGCATGAATGAATGCAGTTATGCACAGTTATTGAAACTAGTGAATGTTATGTAATGAATATCGGCATAATTAGCCGATATCGGAATTAAAAGATAAATGTTTAGAGACATTAAATTAGTCTGGGGTGCTTCACATTCCAGACTAAAAAATAAGTACTTAAATATAAAAGGGGAGAGATTCCATTTGAGATCTCATCCCAAGGAAATGTACCCTTTGTGCATTTTTAAGCGCGGTCAAAATGTGCCCTTGCGCATATTTTTTTAAGGGCATCGCCCCGCTGTAAACTAACACTCAGCGCGTGGGCGACGACCTCACTAAAGAAAGCGCTCGATAATCGGGGAAAGTGCGATCATAGCACACGCGCGACAATAAAATCATTGTCGCAGCGCAAAAGGTGCTTGATCGGGTTTTCTTCGATCGGTCATCGACGCCGGAAACTTAGAGCTCCCGCGATTGAAAAATTCGAGCCAAGGGGAGTTTCGAGTTAGACTTTGTTAACGGGCAGTCGACTGAGAGTTAGAGTCGGTCATCTATCAATTACGGCCGTGATCCGAAATTAAGGGAGTACAATTTTAAAAGTTTCAATAAAGTAGTGCAGACAAAAAGTGAAGTTAGGAAAGTTAAGGATTGACGGGAAATTAATCGGTTACGGGCGTAAGTCTTGAACTAATAAGTGTACGTTTGTGCACTCAATTAAGGTGGTTATATTCAGTGGATTTTGTTGCGGGGTTTAAGTAAAAGTTTTATAATAAACCCCCGCATATTTGTGTATTTAGTGTAGTGGCATTGAATAAAAATAAATACACTAAATAAGTGAAGTTTTAAAACCGCCCAGTTGAACCGCTCCACTTGTTCCAGCTCTACAATAGAACTTTCCCATCCGTACTCGCCACAGTGAATAAAGATAAGTAACCAGTAATTAAAGTTGTTAGCCATTCGGGTGTTGTTAAACAAATTTATTGTTGCAACACGCTGGGGAGTAATCTCCATCACACAACATGAATAACAAAAGAGGACACATTCATGAGAGAATCAATTTCACCAAACGAACGACTTCGGCCACATTGCGATTTTTACCGGCAGGACAGTTTTGAAGACCTACAATTTTTAACAGCAATTTCACCGCAAAGCCTAGGAGCAATAATCATCGAAACTTGTGAAGCAATTATTAAATCTTTACAAGAATATATTAAGGTAAAGACATAATTTAATTTCAAATATTTATTCATTATGGCATAGACGATATTTTCGAGGATTTTCGATTTGAGGACCGTCTCGAAAGCACTTTGAAGTAGGGGAGCAACGAAATAATGAAAAAAAAATCCAGCTCCTATTACTTTCGAGATATTCCTACAATAGTTCAAATTTTCCATTCTATGTACAACATAAACTATGTAAAAACCAAATGACATTTGAATTGACATTTTCTTTTTACAAAACATTTCTATTGACTGAAAATTTGTCTTATACAAAATGTAATACATATGTAGCAATAAGTAGTTTAAATGCATTTACATATTATTTTTGTTTTCAAAGCGAAAAACCTCGAATATGATAGAAGTACCATATCTTCCACCAGCTGGTATCAAAATCAGATAAGAAGTTTCTTTTTACTGTTGATTACGCATTAGTAAATAAGGTAATAATAACTGAAAACAATATATTTTAACATTCTTTATTTCATTTTAACACTCTTTATTTCATTTTGTAAGTGCATAGTTTAATTTTAGGCCATCTGCTTGTTATGGTCAGGGCATAAAGCGCAATTCGCCGTCGGTCGCAACTCAAGGCCAAGCCCAGGCCATGAAAATCTCCGGCGCGAGCCCTGTGACCGAGCCCCGGGCACCGCCACAGTTCAAGGCGTTCAAGGGCAATGCACAGCTGTAACGGGCTCGGCCTGTGGCATCGGGCGCGCTGGAGTGCTCGGAGACCACAATTCGAGGATTTTTTGCTGAAATTATTCTCGAGTTGTGGCCGCCGCGCATTCGAAGTGCGCCCAAATGTTCCAGGCCGAGCGCGAAGCAACTCGAGCAGCGGTGCGAGGAACCGTTGCAACCGACTCACATATCGGCTGATCGCCAGCGATTGGCTGCGCGGGCCGATGTGTGAGTGGGTTGCAACGGGATCTCAAAAAAAGGGAAGCCAAGCGGCGCGTGGGCTCGGTTTGACTGGGGATTCGGGAGTCAGCCGCTGAGGAAGTGAGAAGTGATTAAATCGAGTGTCGGTGAAAGCAGCACGCATAGGCATCATTAAATGTATATTAAAATACAACTCATTATTTACAGAATAACAGAGGGAATACAGATTGTAATTTCTAGAAAAGACTCCGTTACACATCGAGACGATTACGAGATTTGTGATTGTGGACAAATATATGTTAAGCCATTATTACTTGATATTAAATCAAATAATAGGTTTGAACTATATCTACATAGCAATAATAGTTACACTAAAACATTTGTGGAGACAGTGACAAATAGAACAGATATTAGTGAAAATATCACTAATATTGCCATTAACCTTACGTTAGACGAAGAAGAATTGGTTCACGTATTCACTGAAGTATTGTCATTATACAATAACAAAAATGGCACAAAATACAGAACCAGAGACCATGGTCGATTTGACTAAGCCTAAGATCCTGATCTCACATACCCAAGAGGCACTTTATAACCTACAACAAGTTATTCCAAAGGACATCATCGAGAAACAATCAACTGATGAGTTGGACTTTGACACACTGAGTGCTGAGTTCGCCCATTATAATGCAGATTACTTGAACATGCTAACTTTAAACGAAGGTAGTTATGCATTAGATTTTGCAACTAAGGTCATTTTTGATGTAGGGCCAAAAAGTAGGCAGTCAAAAGATGACAGGGGAGATAAGACATATAAGTTTTTATTCCCAGTAGATGAGACCAAACACAAGGCAGTATTTGTCTGTACTTATCGTAATGCTGAATATAGTAGGTATAATGATAATGATAGACTAGTCTTGACAATGAAGCAAGCAGGACTACTTGCAATAGAAAAGTTTAATCAACTTTCATCAATTGCTGTAGGTATACCAGTCCCAAAATACTTACTTACACCATTAGCAGGTGCAGTGTTTAGTAGACAAGACTTGCCAATAATGGCAAAAACACTGAATACTACCATTCCTGAGCTTATACCCAGTAGGAAATGTAGCAAGGCGTTCCCCTAGGAAGGCATGATATAATTGCTTCTAAGCACTTCCGATATTGTCTCTAGAATGCTTCCTACTGGAACTGCTGAAATCCTTGCTTATTGAGAATCGAGTGGGCAATGACTAAAAGAGTTCGAGCTAAAAATGGTCTTTTGTTATGATATGATTCCGGCATCCTTATGCGCTTGCATCTACGTTAATGGTTCGGGAGGTACCTTTGAAATCCTTGCTTCCTGAGAATCTAGTGGGTAATGACTAAAACAGTTCGATCTAAAAATGGTTTTTTCTTATGATGATTTCGGCATCTTTATGCGCTGGCATCTACGTTAATGGTTCGGGAGGTACCTTTGAAATCCTTGCTTCCTGAAAATATAGTGGGTAATGACTAAAACAGTTCGACCTAAAAATAATATGTTTTAATGAGGGTCGCGATGCGCTTGCCTCTGCGTTAATGGCTTTGGGAACGCTTGAAATCCTTGTTTTCTGAGAATCTAGGTAGGTAATGATTAAAAGAATTCGGCGGAAAAAAATGTTTTCCTGTTATATGAGGATTCAGTATCGTGGGATAAATTCAGTCTGGAATAGACCAGTGCGCATGATAGTTGTTTAAATTGTTAGTGAATAAATTAAAAATTGTTCATAACGTGCAGTACACGTGGAAATCGAAATGAATAGAAAAGGCAGCAGCAGAAGTAATCTTCACCGATTAATTGCCAAAGAAAAACAAAAAGTGTTAAGTAAGCTACGGGAGTGCAGTGCAGGTGCTCAAAGTAGTGATAATATAAGCAGTGTTTTTGAAGAAAGTGCTAATTTTAGTGAAATTGAGCATGAACTTCCAAATGTGTCACATACTGCAACTAATTATGTTGGGGAAAACAATTTGACGGACAAATTAAGAAAGTGGTATAGGGAACTCAATCCTTCAAGGGAGACCGTAGAATCGCTTCTGAAAATATTGAAGTCTGAAGGGCTGGATGTTCCACTTAGCCTTAAGGGACTGATGAAAACTGCAAATAACAAGCCAGTAATTCGTACTGTGCCTCCCGGAAAATATATTCATTTGGGTATCGAAAAACAATTGAAACAACTGCCGATAAATTTAATCATAAACAAAACAGAAATAATATTAGACATTGGTGTAGATGGATTGCCACTATACAAGAGTAGTTCCCAAAATTTGTGGCCCATCATGGGCAGAATTGTGAATATAAAAAGTAGTGTATTTTTGATAGGTTCATATCTCGGTACAAAGAAACCATATAATGTTGATATTTATTTACATGATTTAACAGAAGAACTTAAAAGACTGTTTGAAAGTGGAATCATATTGCATAACGAAAAATTAAGATTAGCAATAAGATGTTTTGTGTGTGATACGCCAGCACGGTCATTCATGTGCAGCATCGTTGGACACAATGCGTGTGTTGGGTGTTGCAAATGTTACCAGATAGGTACTCGCATAAATAATGTAACCACTTTCAGCACGAGATCATCAGCTTTACGAACGGATGAGGACTTTTCAAATAGGAAGCAACTGGATTTCCACAAAACTTTGCATAAAAATGTATTCAGCAAATTGGAGGAAATTGGTATTAAAATGATTACGCAGTTTCCCCTAGATCCAATGCACTTGGTAGATCTAGGTGTCACTCGCAAGATGTTGCTGCATATATTGAATGGGAAGAGTACCCATAAATTAACTGCAGCTATGAAATATGAATTGTCAACAAACCTTACATCTCTTGCTTCATTTATTCCAAAAGAATTTCAGAGGAAACCGCGATCTGTAGATGAGATTTTAAGGTGGAAAGCAACGGAATTTCGCCAATTCGCCCTCTACACTGGGCCAGTTGCATTAAAAAACATATTAAACGGTGATTGTTATTACCAATTCTTATTATTGCACGCAGCATACAGACTGCTGTCAACGCCTACAAAATTTGAAGCAAATTTAAGTGTAGCAAATGAGATGCTTAAGCTATTTGTAGAAAATTTCCCAATAATTTTTGGAGAAAATAGTGTAACATTTAATGTTCACAGTCTTCTCCACTTGACTGATTCGGTGAAGAATATGGGTGTAATAAGTGGTTTCACAGCGTATGATTTTGAGAATTTTATGCAAGACTTAAAGAGGAAAATTCGTAAGCCGTCAAAGATCCTGGAACAAATTAACAACAAATACGCAGGAAAAGAAGTAGTGCAACAAGAGCAGCGAACAGGATTTAAACGGAATCGGTATGGGAAGATAATAGCATTCCAGGGTAATGATTACCTTTTGAAATTAAGTGCGCCAGATAACTTCTGTTGCATAAAACCATTTATTCCCGTAAAAATAATAGGATTTTTAGATGAAAATGAGGGAATGATAAAAGGTGTGCGTGTCGGAAATTTAAAAAATTTTTTCGAAGAACCAGTGCAATCTATGGCTGCACTAGGAATTTGTTCAGGAGACTTAAACTCTGAATTAATGGAACACGAAGTATTTGAAATAAAAAACATCGCGTATAAAATGATCAGTTTACCGTGCGATAACACGAATGTCTTAATACCTATGCTGCATAATTGCTAATCGATCTAAAGTGTAAATGCAAATTATTCAAACTCTTGTAGCGAGAGAAACTGAAGCTTTATGATATGATGCATGTTAAGACTTGTTTTCTGTGAGCTAGTTGTAACGGCGTGAAAAGTGAGTCCCTTGAAAGACAAATAGGTGCACATGCTAATGGATTTGGGACGGTTCTCTAGCCGGAAAGTAAATATTAGATGCATGAGCGCATCCTCAATTTTTCGTTTGACAGATCCTCAGCCAAATGGTTATCCTTTGTGGCGAACAGCACATCTGGTTAAATTGCGCCTTTGGGATAGGTGCGAAATTTCATGATCCTTTGTTTTTGAGATCCCTGCATCAGCAATGCACGGATATTTTCTAATTACTCTTTGTCTCGTGAGCGATCCTAGGAAGGGTTAGCTGGAGACAGTTTATGATCCTTTGTTACTGTAAAAAGTGATAATGCGTATGTGTCCAAAAAAAAAGTATAAAAGGGGCAGCGCTTGGACGGTGCGCCCAATCTGCAGTCTGCCACGGCCACGGCCACAATTTATGTTAAAATCATCAAAAAAAAATGCAGGACGACATACCGGAACAAATCCCTGGAGCACTTCGGCGCATGAATGCTGCTATTGGCGAAGCATTGTACTCCCCTCCTCAACCCTCATGGCAACAAGGTAATGTATCTTTAACGTTCTCTTAAGCATCGTTGATAGTTATGATAGTAGTAACCTCTTTGTTTTCCAGCTTTACAGCATGAAGTAAAGGAATTGAAAGACATGGTGAAACTTCACAATGAATTTATTGTTCAGGAGTTAGCAGAGATAAAGATTTCTCTGCGACAGATGCAAAGGCAGCGGAGGATTAACGAAGAAGTTGCGAAGTTGTTTCCCCTAACGTCGAAGGACTCGCTGCAGAAATTCGAAACGGAAATCAATAATTTAGATGAAAATGAATTGGTAAGTTTGTATGAATACATCAATGAAACAAAACTACATAATTATTACATACAAACGCATATATAAAAATTCAAATCAGGTTTTTTAAACGCACCGCTCGAAATAATAATTACATTGGTGAAATTCTTGAAATCTTACATATTATTGTTTGTATTCTTTTTTTAAAGGTAATCGTTATTCAAACGATTATTGGAGGAGGTGGTTTAGCCAGGAATCTCAACAAATTGCTGGATAGAGAAATCATTCTTAATTTCAACTATAATGGGGTACAACAAAAAGAGGCTTTTAAGGCTTTTCAACTTACAAATGAAGTTTTTTATAGTAAGTTCATAATCAATTATATATCCGTACAATGCCATCTAAATTTCACTGTAATTTTACAGAAGCAGTGGAGAAAGACTTAATTACTAGAGACAACTACATCAAGGAATTAAAAAAGGGCTTCAAATTACACAAAAACAAATTACATAAACTGAAGTGTTTAGAAAATAAGCAAAAGCGGAATTAATACCGCAATATAATGTATATTTAAGCATACCTTTGTAATGTAAAATTTAAAGCAACTTCTCGCACTTCATTGATTTCAATATTTAAAAATATTTGAAATAACTTCTTATAGGTTTCATTCAGGTACATAATGTAAATATGAAATGCATGATAATTTTTTGTTTTCAAATATGCGAAATGTTGCTTACAAATAGTAAACACAACTGTTAGACTAGGTTATTTGTTATGAATTAAATAATTTTGTGTTTTTAAAATCATATGTATAAAATACATACATTACATTTCTGTAATGCATAATGCGATAGCCAAAATGAATTCTAATAATTTGAAGTAATATACATATGTTATTATGAATGACATAAATTAAAATGTGTGTTTCATGTCATCCTAATATGTATAAGAATAATGATATGATGAATTAAAATAATTAAAAAAAAACTTATTTATAACTTCAGTAAACATCCTAAACCTGAAACGTTTCATATCCTTTTCAATTAGTTCAAATGATGGCTCAGATAGCAAATCAGTGACAAAAATCCCAGTCTTAATTATTATACGGGAAACAGAAATGCACATTTAGATCCAGTTTGGTGTTCCCATATAAAAATTGAGACTTGCAGTTCGCTCAGGTTATTCCAAATATAATTAATATTCAATTAATTTTGTATGTCATCTTCCATCCCGTATTATTGCAGATGCAACAACAGAAGCGCTTACCTTGCACTTATTATAATAGTGATTCCGCATAAGTGATTATGTCGTTATGTTATATGAACTCCTTCCATCCTTGGTTACTGTGGAACCGAAAGCAGAAGTGCTTACCTTGCACTTATTATAATAGTGATTCCGCATAAGTGATTAGTTCTTTATGTTATAGTAACTTCTTCTATCCTTGGTTATTGTGCAAGCGAACGCAGAATGGCTTACCTAGAACTTCTTGTAATAGTCGTTTCGCATTAGTGATTATTCCATTAGTTCTTAATAACTAATTCTATCCCTAGTTATTGTGGAAGCGAAAGTGGAAGGCCTTGCCTCCAATCCCGTCGTGTGTAAAAAACAAGAAGTAAAAGAATCGAGCCGGGAAGGGGTTCGGGTTGTTGAGAAGCAGTTCTATCACTTCTTCTCAGCCCTTCTTTTTCCTACTGGGTAACAACTATAAACTCAAGTTGTCAACCTGGAGGTCAATACATTGTTGAATCCAATGCTGCTTATGCTACTGTATCATCCATTGTGGCAACAAAGAACATGAAGGATAAAAATATAGCAAACCAAATAATTGCTAAAACTGTCAAACAATACACACATCATGGAAAAGAATTTGACATGAAGGCTTTTGAAGTACTATCTGAATTTGCAATGGGTGGTGTTCCTTCAGGTTTAAACCCAACAAGCTTAGTTGAGACGTTTGATAGTGCTCAGAAAAAGATGTCTGTTAGAACTGCCCTTAAAGCAGCAAAAGAAACTGTAGGGACCTCTCCAGTCTTGTTTTGGCCAAGGAGAGGTCATCGGGCGGATGGGGAACAAGCCAAGGGGGGTTCATCGCGAACCGAACCCCCCCCCCCATTCTTACAAGTCACTCACGGGCAGTTGCAGGGGTCTGCCCGCACTGACCCCTTCCAACCCCATCGCGATTTTATAGTCGGTCCTGTCGCGGGAGAATTTTCTTTGTTTGGTGGTTGCCGCCCCGACGGCTGAAAGCGGTTTTCGGCCAAACCCCCCCACACTACCGCAAATGCTAGCCTGCCAGCTCCCGCAGCCGCATACCGTCGGGCGGAGGTGCTTAGCCGGGCCCTTCGAGGTATAAACAAGCCATAACATGCTAGGTATTTACCAGTGAAACAACCAAAATTTAGAATTGCGAAAAAAACTCCCATGTATTCCGAGCCAACTAAAATTGAAAATAACTTATAAAGCTGCTTTTGAATTGAAATTGAGAATACTCTAAATTCTAAATTTCGGTTGTTGTGTCACTGCTATTATAAACAAATCAAAATTACTCAAAGTCGTTGTCCTGCAATAGATCGTAAATGTTTTCATACACTTTAACATTCAATTTTATCCTTTTAGGCACAGAAATCCAGCCAGATGATCAACGTAAACGCACCTATTGCCAAGAACATGACACTAATGATGAAATTTTGTTTTACGATAGAATTAGCTTTACAGTTTAACCCTATAAAAGTCTCGGATGGTAAGCCCTACATTTTTCAAAGCACAAGACTTCACAAAGTTATGAATGGTTAGTAGTAAGGAACCCACCTCTCATACAAAGTGCACTAGGCGACGTAGGGACAGCATTATAGGTACCCCACCGGGTTGTTTTTGCGGGGTACTTGTTCCCACCGGCCATAAGATTATCTTGAGGTGGGAGCTAGATAGACACGTCCTGGTTGCACTTGTTTGGAGACAAAAAGAAAAAAGCAGGGTTTTGTTGTTGTAGTGGTTGGCTGGAGTGGGAGAGCTAGTAATTTTTCCAGCTTGCGGTCGGGAGTGAAAGAGTTGGGCAGGGTGAGTCGGATACTTTCTGTGGGTGGGAAAAGTGGTAAAGATGTAGGAAGCGCGGGCATCCGATGCAGAATGTGGCAATTGTTGTGGACGCGGTGATCGGGAGAAATGTCGCGACAAAATGAGGTGGGAAAAAAGGGAAAAAACTGCGATCCGGAGCGGTCAGAAGAGTCGAAGCGGGAATCAGGAAAATATAAAGAATCGCTGTACACAGTGACCAAAAGAAGCGATTATGCAAAAAGAGTGATACAAAAATTTGCAGTGCATGTGTGGATACGTGGGCTGCTTTGTTTCGCGCTGTCTGAACACTGTGATCGGAAGAAGCGAAGTTGGGAAGATGGCAAAAAGGAAAAATTTGTCACGCGAGAGATTTTGTTTTAGTTTTCCCTGTAGTCAATGACCGCTGTGGATGACACGCGATATGGGTGAAGGTGAGGGAATAGAAACGGGTTGCATGAATTACAAACAAATTCAGCTGAGTTAAAATAATTTTATTGCAGGTAAAATCGTTTAGCAGAGATAGTATGTCTGTGCGACGGTTGTAGAATGGGGACCAAAACTACACTACATTGAGAAATACGCATCTTAAATCTGTATCGGTCCAGCGCATCAATTTCCCATAGCCCTTTCCGGGCACTTCGGTAGGCATAACTCCAGACATATAGATATTTAATTTCCGGCAGTTTTTGGAAACTCACTTGCTTTTTCATTTTCGTGTAAAGTGTTCGTAAAAATAATACATCTCGCAACCTAGACCGAACAAAATGAACGATCCTCCTAGAACTTTAAAAGTGTTTAGGGCCCAGCGTGCGAATTTTGATGGTGTCTTTCGATTTTTGTACGGTCCACACACATCCTCACCGTTTGCATAGATGCAGTCAGGTGAACGTAGAAGATGTTCTGCCTCAATATCGTCAGGTGAGTTTAAGGCGGTCATTTCCATACAGCAAAAGTAACATTTTACTATATCTCTCACGTTGGTGTTAAAAAACCCACTTCTCGCTAACTTGTATGATTTCCTGTCATCCAAAAATAAATTCTTAAATGTTTTTAGTCGGTCAGATTCACGCTTTAAGGTCAACATTATGACTGCAATAAAGACCACTTACAAAACGTCTTTTATATTAATCCATGTGTTGTGCTGTTGTGGGAACCCAAGCCATTTAACATAAACTTTATCCCCTCGTCGTTTTAAAACTTTTTCCACAAGGTAAAGGTCGGGATATATGACGGGGGTTAGTTCAAGCTGGTAGAAAGCACCCTGTATTATATTTCCTTGATAGTCTTCAAGAATGTAAGTTACTGGATAAGTCTTTTTTACCTCTTTTATCTTAAAAATTTCAGTAGACCAGTTCGGGGTGTACCCTTTTTCAAAAACATGTTTATATCTACTTATACGCACAAAGTCTCCTACTTTGTACTTCGGGCTCGACTTTGATTTTGGCTTTTTATACACCGTTAGCAATAAGCGAACCTCATCAGCAGGACCTACGTCTATGGGCCTCATCTTAATAGTTCGATGTTTTGTTCTATTATATCTACCTGTTAACTTGTCCAACATACTCAGCCAATGATAATTACCATTCATACTAAATTCCTTCCACATAATATTTTTTAACGTTCTATTAAATCTTTCCACAATTGACGCCTTTAAAGAACTAAAAGTTGAGTAATGATTAACATCATATTTTTCCATCAGGCGCTTAAACGACTTAATGTAGAACTCTTTCCCATCATCTGTTTGCAAGTTTCTTGGGATACGGCCCTGATTAAAAATTAGTTGCATTGCTTTTGTTTGGGCACAACCAAACACCAAAATAAAACATTTATACCGGCAAAAAGCACTTGCAATTTCTTCCATATTAAACACCCGCGAAAACATTTTTTATCGCAGAACTGACCGCACAGCACTTAAAATAATATTTAAAACATAATACTTACCATTTGCTGACGGATGCTTCAGTTTTTTTCACTAAAACTACACTGCACTCGCGAAACTTGTTTAAGCCGGCACTTGTCAAACTCCAACTTCTGCGATCACCTGATCGATCGATTTGGGGCAATTCGACGCAGCGAATTCAATGGAATTACCAGATTTGCGATTAATTCGCCAGGTAATAAATTATTTAATATTTTTTGAATTCCCCATAAGCCCTGTAAGAAGAAAAGAGATAGCAAGTGAAAGCAAGTGAAATGGAAATATAACATGAGCGGAGAGAAATTACTGCCGAGTCAAAAAAGTGACAATTGTGCAGCCACGCAGCCATGTTATAGCGAAGTGGCTTTTTGATTATTTTTCATTAATTTAAATTATTTTCGGCAATTATTCTACTCCCAGAGTAGAATATAATATAGAGTTTTTTATGCCGGATCAAGAGAATTCCTCTATTGTGCCAAATAATTAGCAAATTACCTGGTATATCCCAATGAAGAAACTATTTCCGGTTTCTTAGTAGTTGCCATCGACTATAAAAGGAGCCGAAAATGTCAACTCAGCCCTTTTTCTTGATTTTCAGCCGCCGTAGGTAGTTCACATCAGCAGGGAAATTTCACATGCCAATATCAAGGTCAGGAAATTTTCATATGCGATAGAACAATTTATACAAAGAAATAAAACTTGTAAATTTGGTAGTAATAGGATTTATTTTAAACTTAAAACATTTAGTTTGTATAGTTGATACTTAGAATTTTTTTGAACTTAGCTTTAATTAATTAACTTAACAATAAATAAATAATACTTAACATACATTGGATTAATACACTAATAAATAAATGAATAATATAACAGGTTTTCTAGAGTTAGAATTGTTGAACCCTAATTTAGAAGAATTATAATTTTCCTGTAAAGGCAACGGTTCTTCGAACTGTGATTCTACCACAGAAATAGAACTCGACTAACTGGTCGGGTGATTTCTACAGGAGAAATAGAAGAACCAATCTTGTGAATTTTGGAAAATAAAAGCGAAATAGAAAGGAAATTGAATCATAACCTCACATTCTTTTCGTTAATTTACCCGCTACACACTCCTTGCAACAAGCAACGAAAGGATACACAATTTCTAATGAAATTCCTCTAATTTCTTTTATTTGCTTGCGTGTATTCAACAGCTTTAGTGACTTCTATCCCACCTTTGTCCTTAATTAGTAAAGCCCATGCATATTTAGAAAATGTATCAATGACAGTTAGCAAAAAACGAAAGTTTTGATTTTCTTTCGCATATGAACTCATATCAACTAAGTCTGCCTGCCACAGGTCATCTTTACCTTTAATCGTTACACGACGACGCTTAAAGTTTTTGCGGGCGGGTCTATGTAGTTCGTTTATAATCTATCTTCTGCTCATTTTTGTAAGGGTATATAAGTACTTTTTGCAAAACGTGGGATTTATATATAAAAAAGCTTGTTGGCAAGAGTTTTTGTTATTATTTACAAAGGAGATTGTCTTCAAATATCCTACGTCAGCTCCAGGATGTGTCGACCAATCAAATAAATTGGGAAACATTGAACTTAGACGTTTAGACGAAGAGCTAATAAAAACATTAGCAAAATTTACCACAATACTTGTTTGCGATGCGCTAACCAAAGAATTTATAAATAACTATGTTACAACCTATACCAAGGTTATTGACATAGGGACAGCAACCCCGGCTTTTGAACAAGAATGAACACGATCGATCTTACAAAGTCACTAGCAAATAACCCTACTACGAAAAAGTTTTTTTAGTTTTTTTTTTTTTTTATTTCTTGTGACCGTCTACCAAAAGAAATAAAAAAGCCCGCATGCATCCTAGCCAATACGGATCCTGCGCGAAAGAGTGGCACCCACTGGGTTGCATTTTACATTCCGAAAAAAGGCCCTGCAGAATACTTTGACTCGTATGGTAAACCCCCCAGTAACAGGTTTTTTCGCAACTTTTTACACACTAATTCAGATGTGTTTGTAAACAATAAAAAAAGATTAAAAGGCGCACTTTCATCTACCTGCGGACATTATTGCTGTGTGTTCTGTATTTTCGGTGTAGGGGAAAAAGTTTAAAACATGTTGTGGTCAGGGACTCTGGGTCCCCGCATCTTTATTAGAACAATTTTTTTTTTTGCCTCCGCCTATGGGCGAGAGCACGCCGGAGCCCCCATAAATTGCCTGAAAAGTCACGGCGCTCAGGCGCCAGTTAACGCAGCCTAACGGCCCGGCCAGCGGGTTGCGCTGCGCGCTGAATGCTCGGAGGCCACAATTTGGGAATTTACGCGCAAAAAAAAAAAAAAAAATTTCGAACTTGTGGCCGCCGAATATTCGAGAAGCGCAGGGATCCGTTGGCTGAGTTCGGGGCAGCGGCATCAGCGTAGAAAGTTAGCGGTGCGGCTCTCCCACACATCAGCGGCACGCCTGACGGCAGACAGCGCGGCTGATGTGTGAGTGAGTCGCACCGGGACTTTCGCATGGCGTGATCGGCGCGGCGGAGCCGGCGAGGACCGTGAGGAGCGTGCCTTGTGAGAGTCGGGTTTTGGCACTTGAAGCGGGCTGAAGAAAAAGGATTTTTTTTTTTTTTTTTTTTTTTTTTTGAGAAAAGAGTTGGGCGGACGAAAATTGAGTTGGAGTTCGGACCGGGGAAGATAATTTAGCAGGATCGGACGGGAGTGAATTTGAATCTTTGCGCCGGGGCGGACTGCGTGGAACCGGGAAGCGGCACGGAAAACTCGGGCGCCGGGGTTACGCCGGAAAAGTGGTTAGGCGAAGTGGTCAAACGTTCCTGTGTGAAGGAAATAAGAAGAATTGAAATAGTTTATTAAAAGTGACACTACCCCCTGAACCTGAAGGAATTCGGAATAACCCGGTGAAGCTCGTGCGGAAAAATTTTTTCTCTCTTACAAAGTCACCTCTAAATTTTAGCTTTAAAAATTTACTCAGAATTTTATATAGCCGGTGTTTGCGGCCGAGATTATTTAAACCTTATTCAAAAACAGACTAATGCAAAATTTCATGAAAGCAAAACCTATATTTTAAGAACTATTCAAAGATGATAATTTTATATCAGTCCACAATTGAATACATCCGTCCATGATCAACTTTTGTTACAACAAAAAACAAACTTTATGTACAACAAAATGCATCTTGCAAAAATAATTACCGAAAGTTACAGCCAAATTTTTCGTTATACAAAATTAATTGATATATATATTTTTTCAAAATGATCCAGATTATATTACTTCATAAAATCTCTGGTCCCAACTCCAACTTTCTCTTTCAGCCATGGGTAGGAAATGTTCAAAACTCCGTTAATTTTAAAACTGGGAGCCAATGCCAGGCCACCGAGCATTCAGCCTACGAAGGAAGTAGTTGAGGGAAGGGCCCTTCCCAGTTTCACCTGCAGGGACTGCGAGGCGAAGAGCGAACGAGGTGTCCTCCCGGTCAGGAGGCTGGCTCTATTAACAGCCAACCCCTGCAATTCCAGGGAGGAACCCCGTGCGTCTCAGCCACGCAGGCCCGGCAGGGTCCGCTAGTAAGGCCCCCCCGCTACCAGCTTCTCCCTAGGATGGGGTGCTCCCCGAGACCTCGAGTAGGCTTACTGGCTGAAGAAGCCAGTATCCTCAATTCTCAAGAGGCCTCCGGGAGACCCCAGCCACGGGAGTCGCCGATAGGGCCTCGAAGGAAGAAAAATGAAGGTGAGTGAAACTGGGGAGCCTTTCGCTCCAAAGGGAAGGGAAAGGAACGCCCCACGTTGGGCGCCATATTTGTTGCGGAGTAGAGACCTTTAGGGAACCCGGCTAAGCCCCTGTCCGACGGTATGCGGCTGCGGGAGCTGGCAGGCTAGCGTTTGCGGCAGCGAGTGGGGGGGTTTACCAAAAAACCGCGTTCAGCCGCCGGAATGGCCCACCACAACACTTGCCCGAGCCCGGTGGAAATCGTACAGTTCACTATGGCGCGCGCGGTCGGCTAAGTGCTAAGATGGAACCAGCACCTAAAGCTAAAAAGTCTAAACACACTGAGAGAAATAATTTGCTGAAATCAAGAATAGTAGTTCCTCACTTGCATAAAAATTCGATATTTCTTGAAACAAGCCATTTTTTCTTAAAAGAAGGAAAAGTGTCTCAATTTTAAATAAACTTCTCTCATTAAAAGATCCATAGTAGCGATAAAATCAAGGAAATTGATCTTCAAACAAGAACTTAATAATTCCTTATATTAACACACAATTTCGGTTCAATCAAGAATAAAGTTCTTTTTACATGAACAATTTTCCTTAATTTGAAAGATTGAGAATTTTCTTGCCTTAATATACAAAGCTCTTAAATGAAGTCCATTTTTTTTTCTAATTTTAAGAACCTAGGTGCGCTTAATTTATTCAAATTATTTTTTTCTTTGGCCAAGAACTTTGGTTTCTAAAATCAAGAGAAATTTGGTAAAAGTAACAGTTATTAAAAACTAAAAACACAAAAAACCTCATTTCTCTTCATATAAGGAAAAACATCAGTTTATCTGTACAATGAAGAAATAATTCTCTTGCTTTACAGAATAACAATGAAATGAAGAGAAAATTCTCTTGTTTTTAGCGAAAATATACCACTCTAACGAAAATTCACTGATTTCTAAGGAAATTTGATGAAATTGTGCCGTTAAGCTGGGGACGCTCAATTTCTCGGCATACGTGTGGTGTTCTTTGCGCAGTGAGGACGTGATATAATCGAGGTAAATAAATATGTTGAACGCGTATATCTGCGAAAATAATTTGAGTGACGTAGAAGTTGTTTTACTAAACACTTTTGAGGACGAGCTGGAAAGTCCTTTAAAATCATGGGAGTTGCAAAGGTTGTTACCTAAATTAAAAGGTAAGTACAATACATAATTATTTTATAGAATTTCTTTAAATAAGTACTTTTGCATCACTTAAGAGAGGGGCGCAGTACTTTTTTATTATTATTTATCTGTTACGGATGAGCATTACCATCTCAAATGATATTTTATGAAAAGAAAAAAAAATTTGCACCCATTTCTTCTTAAAAATTTCAATCCTTGGCAGAGCCCTAGGCGAAATTAACAGAAAGTAAAAAAAATCGACCAAGTGCAGACAGATTCGCGCACCGAGGGCACAAAATTCTACTTAAATAAAGCCGAGTGAAGCAATTACGGTTATTTTTCTTACCAAAAATATAGCAGATATTTTTTCTAATTTTTTTTAAATATATTAATGCCAATAGACTATAACATAAACCTGGAGTCACTAAAATATCTAACCGAGCTCGATTTGGACAGAATATTTTCATTAAATGAGGAAATAGGGGAAAAGGTGATATTTCGAGCAAAATTAGTTAAGTGGCGTAAGGAAAATGTAAGATGATGTTACTCGTCCGATATATGTATGTAAATGTTATCTAATTAAAGGGATATGATGTTGCCGTTCCAACAATTTCAACCACATTAAGTAACTCATCATCCATTAATGAGTGGTTTGAAAGCATGCGATCTTCAACGAGCAGTGAAACGCATACAAATTCAAATACTGATTCTTCCTTTGTAAGTGTAAAAACAAATTAACAAATTTCGTATTGTTTTAATTATTTTATGGGCATATCGAATTTTGAGCAGAGCTGTTTATGGAATTAAAATATTGAATTGATTTCGTTTTTGATCACCAAGTGGCAACAGCGGAACCGAATTGATCAAATCTCATTCCGACGCTGTCAAAAAGGTTTATTTTTCACTAATTAGTTTTCACTCTAAAACCATTTCTAAATACATATTCCTAAAAAATTAATTCCGTCAACATCTCGAGTTTTTTGAGTAGTCAAAAGAGAACTTTTTATAAAGCTTCAAGTTTAATCGTACTTACTCTTACCTATATTTATATTCAGATTTGTTAAACAAAACTCGTAGATAGTTACAAATATTTCTTCATATATTTTTCTCTTATAGTGTCTTTCTGCCTTCTTAAATTCCTCTAATAAAAACTTATTACAACACAAACAACTAAATACAAGGACAAGGAAAATACTTTGCGAAGTTATCGTAAAGGAATTTTTGAATCAAAATAAATATATGTCTTCTTCCGAGCTTCATAGAATCAGCGAGGATATCGTAAAGCTTTTTCCCTCCGAACAAAAAGTAAGGAAAATACGATCGTTACTTTCCGGCAGCAGAACCTGTTGTACTGTACCTATGTTAAAAGAAATGTAGTTTCATACTTAATTTGACACGAACATCTTTGATTAACTTTTAATTTCAAATTTTAATTCAATCTAATAAAAATTCTTACGTTTTTCGATGAAATCGACAAATTCTACTTAACTTATTTTTTCAATTTCAATTTTAAATTAAGTCTGAAAATGCCGGTTTAGGCTATTGTTTTTTTTAATACATGAACTTAAAATTTATATTGACAGAATACTTATTTCAACACGGATGAAAAGAAACCAAAAGGAATGCTATACAATAAATTTAGGAACTGTTCCTCCCATTTACGTAAAGTTGGGCTTTTTATGGGAAGAAACAAAGTTAAAAAGCCTTCCAATCAATCTACAGATTCTGTTAATTCATCATGCGGTATGATGTGTAGCCTTAATTAGGTTTTCCTACATTGATTCATAACGTTAATTCACAGATATTCATGAAAGCTCTTTAGATGAAAATTCTTCAATGGAAGATATGTCATTTGAATTCGAAAATGAAAAGAAATGGCTACAAACAAGAAAAGAGCCTTGGGAAACTGTAGAAATGAAATGGAAAAGTACTGTCAAGGGTCGACGAACGCAACATCTAAATAGCAACGAAAATACACTTTCCAATATAATGAATGATTGGCCGTTACTGAAAAACTCTAAGGGATACAGATTGGTAATTAAATGCAATAAAGTATACAATCCTTCCTTCTACAAAATTTGAAAAGTCAGTTGTTGTAATTATAAATTTATTTTTTCTTACAACAATATTTCTTCACAATATAAATATTATTTAAATTCGAGAAGTGAAAATGCATTATCAAAGATAGTTTTAAAGTACCATAAATGCGGGTTACTTTAGCCCTAGAGGGTTACTTTGTCTCAATTTGAAATTGTCTTGAATCTTTATTTTTTTCAGCTAATTAGAACTTGAATTAACGCATCTTAATGTTAAATAGAATTTAAGACGAAATCTTAGAAAATTTCGGTTTTATAAGAAAGAAATATCAGAAGAATCAAAATTGAGACAAAGTAACCCTCCAGGGCCAAAGCAACCCGCATTTACGGTAGTTTAATTTCTTCGCTGCTCCTTTGGTTTCTTCGGCTAGTATTCTCAATTCATAGTAATTTTATATTTTACGTAATACATAATTTTGATAAACTTTTGAATTTTTCATTATAGATTGAAATTGACTTTGATGAAATTTACCCCGGAAAATCATCTCTCCTCTTCATTAAATGGGAAACATTTATTTCTAAATTAAATATCATTTGCAAAACATCTTCAAAAGATAAAAATTGCGTGAAGGTTTTTCAGGACTTAGTTTTAAACCTAACTCCAGAAAAAAGTAAGTACTATAAATTTTACATTTATGCAACCTTTAATTTTATATCAAATTTTATTGCAGATTACAGAGATCATACGTACTTGTGTCTTCTACATGCAGTTTTATTGCCTTCTTGTCGGTTGAAAGTGAAAGGTACTAAAATCATTAATAAGTCAACAATAGCTGATTCCCAAAGGGCAATGTGCCTGTCGATTTCAAGTCTTGTTGAACTGGAAACGAAATTGATGGAAATTAAGTCAAGGTGCATAAATTTTGGTCTTACGTTGCAGCCACTGATTGTTATAGTAGGTGATTATAATCAGTTCGCTGTTGTCTATGACGACATATATTACAAATGTGATTCCTTCTTATTAGCTCTAGATATATGCTTTAAATTGATATTCGTTTTAAATTTAAAATATCCTAAAGAATGTGCAAAAGTATGGGAATTCGTGCAAACTTACTTTTATGACATTAAATCAACGGAGAACGTACATCCAGACACTTCAAGATTAATTTCTGATTTACTTGTAGTGAAAGAAAACTAATCATATTGATGTTTATCTGTCAAATTAATTTTTCGGTTCTTTATTTAGAGAATCAGGGGCTATACATATATCAAATTGAATTAAACACTTTAGTGGCTTTCTAAAAGTCGGTTTACAACTGGGAGGCATTTTATATTTTAACAGAATCAATTTTATACCTATGTATATAAATAATGAACGCAGTTTCTTTCAGAAATTATAAAAATTTAATTTGAAATAATAAAATATTTTTGGTTGCTTTCTTAATGCTCTACATATGTTGCACAAATTTTCATCGTTAGAATTACGAATCATTTCTGTATAAATTAAATTTTATTTTACTGTGCCAATTCTGTTTGAAGTAACTTTGAAATACGCATTCAATCAAATAAATGATAAAATGTATTATAAATGTTTTATGTGTAAAAAGAAATTCGATAGAATTGAAGTATTATGTACTCATTATAAATACTTTCATATGCTTAATTCAACTTCTTTGTACATATGCAAGCAAGATAATTGCAATCAATCTTTTACAATTTTAAACAGTTTAAAAAAACATTTGAAAAATCATAAAAAGCAAGGCGATATTTGCATGGAGAACAACATTCTCAGTAAAACGTTAATTAAAGAAAATCAACAACAACCTCTTAATCCTAAAACTGAACATTTCTTCAATGATATTCAGCAAGAAACTAGTTTTAAAGAAAAAGTACTAAAGCAGAAAGAAACAATATTTAATGAGTCTCTACGTTTTATTTATAAACTTTCAAGTCACAGTAAACTTAGTTCCGATATAATTGAAATGATTATTTCGGATCTTACAGACAATATTTTTAAGGCTATTTTTGACACTCTGGAAGATATTATTCTTCCAGAAATTTCTTTTATTAGGCAGTCTGAGGTTAAAACCATCTTTCAGTTTTGTTCCGATCCATTTCAAAAAGTAAAAAGTCGATATTTATTATCAAAATACTTAGAAGAAAATGGTTTAAGCATTCCACCAAAAAAATTTGTCATAGAGAACAAGTTGGGCCAAGTGGTCTTAAATGGAAAACATTCTTTCGAAGAAATTATTAGTGATGGTATTGTAATGCCCATTAAATTTCAGATACGGAAATTTTTCGAGAAGCCAGGTCTTCTTAAAGATACTCTCGATAATCAAAAAACTTTAAATTCATTGCACAATATCTCGGTGTGTAATTTCATACAGGGAGAATTATGGAAAAATAAGCTTAAATTAGTTAACAAGGACTTTGTTATTCCTTTCTTTTTATTTTACGATGATTTTGAAACAGGAAATCCTTTAGGCAGCAATGCCGGCAAGCAATCGATAGGAGCTTTTTATTATAGTTTTCCTACTTTACGAGAAAATTGCGATTCATTAGAGAATATATTCATTGCAATGCTAATAAAATCCAAATACTTCAAAGAACATGGGTTTAGCACAGTTGCTGCAAATTTGGTTGATATTATAAAGAGTTTGGAGGAAGATGGTTTGCAAATTCAAACCAATGAAGGAATATTTCATGTTTATTTTGTTCTAGGAATAATAATAGGCGACAACTTAGGTTTAAATTCACTTCTGGGGTTTTCAAAATCATTTTCTCATAATTATTTTTGTAGATTTTGTAAAATAAAGAAACAAGACAGCGAAAAGGAAATATTATGTGAACTATCACATGTTGAAAAAAGAAATATAATTACTTATGAACAAGATTGTAATGGTGAGTTTGCTGAAACTGGCATAAAAAGTGCTTCTAACTTAAATGAAATCAAAACTTTTCATGTAACTGAAAATTTCTCAGTAGATATAATGCACGACATTGCAGAAGGTTTGGTCAAATATGGGTTAACTGCCAGTTTAAATTACTTTATTTTTGTGAAAAGATATTTTTCTTTAAATATCCTCAATCAAAGAATTTGCAGCTTCGATTATGGAAAAATAGAATTGTGGAATAAACCACCTGAAATCAAACAAATTCATTTAAAAAATTCAAGACTATCAATGTCTGCTCGTGAATATCTTTGTTTTATTAAATTTTTTACGTTGTTTGTAGGAGACCTAGTGCCCAAAAACGATAAAGCATGGAAGTATATTCATGTTCTACAAGAACTAACAGAAATATGTTTGATTACTTCTTTCGATGAGAAGACCATATCCCTTTTAGAGGGTCTTATTACGGAGCATAATTCTCTTTACATATCAGTATTTCAAGAAAAACTAAAACCGAAACATCATATTGTATCGCATTATCCTACCATTATCAGACAGTCGGGACCCTTAAAACACTTATGGGCTATGCGATTCGAATCAAAGCATAGAGTTGAAGTATTACTCTAATACAACAACGTCGAGAATAAATTTACCTCTGTCCATAGCAAAAAAATATTCCACAAAATTTGCTTACTCCATTTTAACTAATGATGAAACGAAAAATATTAAGGAAGGAAAGAGGGTTCAAATTAAAATAGAAGAAGAAAGCTACTTTCATAAAATAGATTGGTCTAAATTAACAAGTGATTTGAAATGTTTTGAAAATATATTTTATAAGCAAACTGAGTTTAAAATAGGATACTTTTTTGTTCAAAACCAAGTACTGTTTAAAATTGAAAATATAATACTGTGCGATGAAAGCATTTATTTGATTGGAAAACAACAAATAACGAAATACGATCAACATTTAAGGGCTCACATACCCGACTAGAATTTGATGGGGGGCATGCCTAATGTTATGTACGGGCCTTGTAAGGTAAATGTTCGGTAAACCGAAATCAGACTTGCCCTATGAATACCTTATGGTACCTTAATAGGGCAGTATAAGGTATGCCAAAATTAAATCTGCCCTAAGAAAACCTCATTAGGTCCTTATACAAAAAATGTAAGGCAGTCCGGACGTACATTCAAATGAAGTTTTCATAAGGGAAACATTATGAGGTCCTTACTTGGGAAATAAGGTGTTCACCCCGTTAGGTATTTTTAAGTAATTCCTCATGAGGCCCGAAAATAATAAATATAAGGCGCTCCGCAAACATACTAAAGTGAGGTTTTCGTTAGGGAAACCTTATTAGGTCCTTATATAAGCAATGAGATACAAGGCATATCTTCTACCTGTTATTAATCTTAAAAATACATACCTGAATATTTACAACCTCTCATATAATAATAAAAATATGTTTTTTAACAATGTACTTTCTTGAAAAAAATCCTTTTCGTTTTTTGTTGCTTGCAATGGAAAAGTAGGAGCTGTTATTTAGTGGCGGTTCTAAGTAAAGAAATTTTTGAATGATCAGTACATGTTCGAACATCTGTGTGTCGATCATTAAACCATGGCTGAAAATAATTTGCAAAGTTTAAAAAAACGTGAATTAGGACGTCTAAGAATGCAACGTTATCGTGCTTCTCGACGTGAGTTACAAAATCTACAAGAACAAGAGCATATCATATTCGAAAATTCGGAAGAGGATATAAATCCTGCGATTTCTGATGAAATCATATTAAACGAACAAAGTGATGTTACAGTTGATTTGCCCATTAGTGAGTTGTATAATAATGAAGAAAATAGTAATAGTGACTCTAGCAATTTTCAGTTGATTTCTGAAGAACTGCCAATTCATGAAAGTCAAGAACAACATATAAATAATAATGAAAGTGAGGCTGAAGAAAGTTCACAGCATATGAGCACAAATAGTTCAGAAGATGAATCTGATTGTGGTGAATTGATAGTGAGTCATAATCTGAACCCAGGTGATGTAGTAGAAAGAGAGGTTGAATATGATTCTGAAATTGAAATATTGAATGATATAGAAGATATTCGTCGATGGGCATTAATGGACCCACCTATATCTCATACTAAATTAGAATCATTACTTGCAATATTGAAGAGAAGATCTTATCCACAGTTACCCAAAAATGCAAAAACTTTTTTGCATACAACATCAAATAGCTACGATATTATAAGCTTTCATGGAACAGATGAATTCGTATATTTTGGAATTACAAATAATATCTTGAAATGTTTAAATCCGGAAATTCATGAAAGTAATGTGATAGAATTGTTATTTAATGTTGATGGTTTACCATTGTTTAAGTCCAGTAATATAAGTTGTTGGCCAATTTTGGGAAGAATTTTTCATAATCCCAACGTGTATAAACCGTTTCCAATTGCTATTTATTGTGGTGATGAAAAACCGACAGACATTGAACAATATTTTACGAACTTTATTGATGAAATAAATAATCTTCAAAGAAATGGAATCGTTGTTGAAAATCAATTATTTCAGATAGTAATTAAAGGATTCATATGCGATAGACCTGCTCGGTCATTCGTAAAATGTATAATCGGTCACACTGGATATGAGTCTTGCGAAAGGTGTACAGTGAGAGGACAGCGTTATGCAAATCGAAATATTTTTCTACCTCTCAATTGCCCATTAAGAACAAATCAGTCATTTCGAAGTCAGAGTCAGCCTCATCATCATACAGGAATAACACCGCTACTACGTATTACTCCTGAAATCGATATGATAAAACAATTTTTATTGGATTCTATGCACTTGGTTCATCTAGGGGTAATGAAAAAATTATTAGAATATTGGATTGATGGTAAAATAATAAGAGAGCTCAAATTAAGTCAGAATTCTAAAGCACAATTAACAAATCAGCTATTAAAGATCAAAGTACCAGCAGAATTTCAAAGAACCACCAGATCATTAGTAGACTTCCACAAGTTCAAAGCTACCGAATTCCAGTTCTTACTACTATATGCTGGGCCGGTTGTATTTAAAAAAGTTTTACAACCCTACATTTATAAACACTTTACACTACTTCATGCTGGTTGTCGAATTTTATCATCGAAAGATTTGGCAATAGTAAAATGTGATTATGCAAACTCGTTTTTAAGAGATTTTGTGACAATATCACCATTCATATATAGATGGGAATTTGTGATTGGTAATGTTCATAGTCTTATACACCTTGCTGATGATGTAAGGTCGATGAATTGTGCGTTAATTGAAGTTTCCGGCTATTCTTTTGAAAATGCCTTGGGTAAAATGAAAAAACTTATTCGAAATGGTAACAAACCTCTTGCTCAAATATGTCGTCGATTTAATGAAATATCTCACGTTTGGGAGGAAAAAGCAAAATTACCTCCAGAAATTGAAATAGTGAGAAAATTAAAGCCAGATGATACAGGCAAAATAATAATAAAACGACTACTTTTCTATGGAACAGTTCTCACGACGAAGTCACCTAATAATGTTGTTTTATTAGATCGCAATAAGGTTTTGGAGATAAGCGGAATATATATGTATGGAGAAAATTTGAATTCAATAAAATTATCAGGCAATGTTTTAAGAAAAACTCGACCATTGTATCTATACCCTTGTGATTCTAATATTTTACAGATGTGGAAAGTTAGTAGAAGACATACGGATGTGAAAATTCTCAAAATAGGCGATGTTAAAAAAAAAATGGTCATTCTTGATTTGAGTGATGAAGAGCACGAAAGAGTTTATGTTATGCCACTACTTCATATGTGAATAACAATCAATTAATTACTAATTTCAACAGGAAAAATTCAATCATGATGTAATATTGTCAAATGTGAAGAAAATTTTTATCGAAAATTTAAGTAACTAATAATTAAACATTTTCAATCTTAAAAAATCGTGGCCTCTGCTTATACTTATAAAAAGGATATTTTCAGGTCAACGTGTCATAAAAAAATTGTACCCTTAAGTTGGGAAAACCCAGAATGGTATAAGCATTAGCCTGTGATGATTTATAACAAAATAAACAAACTGAGTATAAAGAGGTAACTGTTCAACATGTGTTGAAAATATTTTCATACTCGACGTCATTGGTCTTCAAACACCCCCTCCAAACCTTTCTTTATGAGAATGGATAGATCACAAAAATTTTAGACTCAGAGTGCATCAAGTTGTGAAGACAAAAAGTTGTGAAAATTCGAGACGGTCTTTGAAAATAATATTTTAAATTCTTTGAAAATAGTGAAAATTTAATCGAACGTTAAGTGTAGTGAATAAATTACTTTTGAATATGGCATATAAATACAGACTCGTACTGTTCAAAAAAAGTGATGAGGAAGAAACTAAAAAACAAATTGACATAGTGCCGAGTGAGTGGATTTTTCTCAACCCAAAAACAAATGAGCTGCAATGTAAATTTATGCCAGGACCTTATAATGAGGAAAAATCAAAACTTTTAAATAATATGGTAATTAACTGTCGACCCCCATCTGATGATTGGCCAATTTATTCAATAGAATTACGAGGAAGAGCTAGTAAGTCACAAAATTTTTTTCAATTGCATTTATAAATGAATCGTTATTTGTCGTTTTCATTCATTTGATCATTAATTATCTTTTTCATTATGTTTCATTTTTTAAATATTTAGGAACTTACGAAGAAGCTGATAAGTTAGCTCTTTCACTAGAATATCAGCCATATGTATACTCTACTGACAACGAAGAGTTCGCAAAAAAAAAGGCAATAGAAGATACTCAATCATTTTCCATTGGCAAAAACTTAAAAACTGCATTATCTGAAGCTCTTCAAAACAGTAAACTAGATTTGAATGTCGATATACGTAATCGTAAGTTGTAATTGAATTATTAATAATTTTTTGATCATAATACAGTTAATTCTATTATTTTTCTTTTAATTTTTTGTGATTTCTCATTCTACATGAATGATAATCGAATTTCTCACAAATCACAAAAAAGAATTGCAAGTAGCTGAATAATTATGTTGAAGACATAGAGACAGATCTGTATAGAGTTTTCTGTAAATTGTTAAAATTAGTTGAATTATTTTTTTTATAAAATTGTGAGCATATCATTTTTTTCAGAAAAAAATAAAACCTCTGATGATAAGTCTACTAAGAAAAGGAAATGTAAAGAAAATTATAAAAAAGGTACGTTGTTCAAATTCCTTCAATTACTTATGGATGTATATCATCATAATACTATTACTGTTATGGAACAAATATTGAAATTTTAGCAGCTCAACCTCGACAACAATCGAATAAAAACAAGAAGAGAATAGCTTTAAAAACTGTTGAAAATCTAAATGAAGCCAGCTCTGAAGGCGATACCAGCGAATCTGATGACCAAAAAATTATACCCAAGAAAAGAAGATGTCCTACAAGAATTATTAACAGTTCTGAAAGTGATGAAGGTGAAGACCAACATGTACAAGTATTTGAACCACGTCATACATCAGAAAATGCTACAATTACAACAAATATTTTTGAAAATCAATCCAGTTCGTCACCTAATAATCAAACAGCATCACCAGAGCCAAATCACTTACAAAGTCATACTGCAGATTCTACTGAAATTGATCTATCAAATCATCAATATGAACAAGGTAAAAATAATTATATAGAAAATTGATTTTATAATTATAAGTTTAGAAATTGCACTCCAAGTTTAAAATTTTAAACGATTTTTATTTATCCACAGTTGATCCCTTTGTCACGTTATTGAAACACTACCATTCATTATCAAAGCAAGTTGGTCAACTTACTGGTCAAATCGTTGAAGTTAAAATTATGTTAAAAAATATAGAAGCTAATCAAATGAAGAGAATGGGAAGTTCAACAATAACTGGTGATGAAGATGTCGATATAGACGTATTTGATGGAGATGAAAGTATGAAATTCCCATGCCAAACCAAAGAAGACTTCAAACTCTTCGACGAAAAAATAAGAACGGACCAACAGTTTCGACAGAAAATAGTAAAAAATTTTATTTTTGAGAAAATTCCTGTAAAGATTATTGACCGAAATGAATATTCATGAAAAATTTTTTACTTTGTAGGCTAAGAAAGTGGCCCGAATCATCAATAAAAGACATAAGCTTCCACACAATATTGGTGAGATTTTACGCTTTTTCTTATCACGAGGTGTTGCTATACAGATCAATCCAAGGAAAGCAACAAAAACCAAAGATTTGGTGTTTGACAAAACGTCCCTCCATAACGTTATTACAGGTATAATTAACGTTTGTTCATTTTCAATTCCAAATAAATATAATAAAAAAAAATTAATTCAAAAAACAACAATACAACAAACTGAAATTTTTTTGCAGAAATTTTAATAGCAAAATTATCAAAAGAAAAACCGCTGGAAACAGATGACATTGAAGCTGCTATATCCTCTGTACTGCACAATAGCAAGGACTGGGAAGGTGGCCGCGTGGAGCGTTCTAACCCGTCAACTAGTGCAAAAAAAAATGTGCCATCTTCAGAGGATACTTCAAATTGATATTGATCGAAAAATTAATTATTACACTGGGATCATTTTTTTCATTATATTATCATTATGTTATTTTTAAGAATATTTCTAATTATCGCTTTATTATTATCATAAAAATTTTTTAAATCATTTATGTATGGGTTATGGGTTAATAAATATATGAGAAATATTACAAATGATTGATTCGTATTTTTTATCATTCTTGCTATTAAATTTTTACGCTAATCATTTATAAATTAAGAAAATCTCATTAGGCTTTTTTAAGGTATGCCTTACATGATTCACGATAGGCATTCATAGTCTGGCCCGATTCACTTTTGCCGAACATGGCCCTAACGCTGCTTTCCTAGTTCGGCGGTCATAGATTTTAAGCGTCACACATTATATCTGGCCCTGATTAGGCTTCCATATTAGGGCCAAATAGTCAAATTAGGCTAACCTTATCCGGACCGTATCAAAAAATTCTAGTCGGGTAATGACGGAGATCATTGGTGAGGAACATATGTGCGTTACATTAAATGCCTGTAAAATTAAGCCTTTCCAGAGTCATAATACTAGTGGAGGTCTTCTAGCTATAAGAGAAAATGTGAAATTTATAAATTTAATGTAGAAATAAAGAATTTATATAAACATTAATTAATCAGTCTTTAAATTAAATCAGAAAGAAAAGTATGCTTGGTTAGAGGAAAGAGTTCTTGATTCAAGAATATAATACACGGAAAAATAAGAGCAAAGCCCTCGTTCTGTGAAACATTCGTTACTTTGAAGAGGATATTTCACTTATTTGTAGAACTTATCACTCATTTCAAGAAACTTTCAGTCAAAATTTTAAAATTTTCTACTCAATTCAAGAGACTTTTTCTTGAAATTCCGACAGATTTAGGAAAATTTCGATTATTCCTAAAGTCATTTCCTTATTTAAAGCAACCATCGTACAAGTACATTTCTTGTTTATTGAAAACTTTGGTATTTTTAAGAAATTATTTCAGTTGTTTGTAAAAGTTTCCACTCAGTTTAAGAAAATTTCTTTTAAAATCAAGAAAGGCTTTTGAAAATTTCGGTTTTTTTAGAGTATTTCGTTAGTTTCAACAACTCACTAACTTTTAGATAAAGAAAATATTTCTTGAAGCAAGAGTTTACAAGCAAGAAATTATTAATGAATCTACGGTTGAATCAAGGGCCATTTCAATTGGATGAAAATCATTGCCCAAAATGCATTGATTCAAGAGAGTTTTGCTTTATTTTAGAAACTTTTTCTTTCAGTGCAGTTGAGTGCAAAAAGAGTGTGTGCAGAAAAGGTTAAGGTGATGGACACAAAGTCCAAAAAGCAAAAATTTAGATCGGTACAGAAAAAAGTTAATAAAAGATCAGAAGTTCCGGGCGAAAATCTTTTGCTAAATTACACGTATCATCTGGACCATCACCATAATCAAAAGATTGTCCTCGGATTTGATACGACCTCGTTTGAGGCAAAGATACTCTTCCACCGCCACGGCCTCGCACCTGTGTCAACATTTTACTCTGGATGGGTGGAAGTTTACAAACATCTAACCAAACTAAAAGACGAGGTTATTCCAGAAATGTTCCCGCCAAACCAAGAAGTGCTTCAGACGAAATACACAATCCCCGTTGGTGCAGGAAATATTCAGCTGACTCTTGACGAGCTCTATAAACTGATTGATATGCAGGATTTCTTCAAGGTTGTTAAGTTCCACAATAACAATGCCGCCGAAAGTGTGAAGGAGTACTATAAGCAATATTGTGAGAAGTCTAAAAACAAATCCTTGTTCTACGTCAAACTGAAATTTAAAATGCTTCCGCGTATGGTTAAGTCTATCAAAACAATCAATTTCAGGTCTTTGTTGTACGACAAAATGCTATTTAAAATGCATCCTTATGCGCTTAAATCCACCATCGCAATAAACTTTAGACCTTCGCTCTGCGAACAATTGCAATTTAAAATGATTCTACGGGTTACGATTCATAAATATTAGACAAATGGTCTACGGAAAGTTGCAATTAGAAGTGTGTTGTACCCCATAAAGAGATTAGACATGGTATATAAGGGCCATACCATCCTTCAGGAACTTCAGAAGTCTTTGGAAAGCTGCAGACGGATTATTGCGACAAGTTGAAAAACAATGGTAAGTGATGCTACACCACATATTTTATCACTAAATCAAATTAGATCCTATGATAAAGTAAATAATTTTTGCTATACCTACAGAGCGCGTTCGAATTATTACAAAGTGTCGCAGAAGCTGCACAGGACAATTTAGTGGCAACATCGTCATTGGAAATCGGGAAGGAATACGGCATCAAATATTTCCGTCTCGTGAAGACCAAATACGGTCTACGTCTCACGGTCCATTTCACATACAACAATTACATCTTTTTACCGCCCAGATTCACGGAAAAAATGAAGACCCAACGGCATGTGGAGGAGTTGAACCAGCAGCCCGACTACAATTTGATGGGGGGCATGCCTAATGTTATGTACGGGCCTTGTAAGGTAAATGTTCGGTAAACCGAAATCAGACTTGCCCTATGAATACCTTATGGTACCTTAATAGGGCAGTATAAGGTATGCCAAAATTAAATCTGCACTAAGAAAACCTCATTAGGTCCTTATACAAAAAATGTAAGGCAGTCCGGACGTACATTCAAATGAAGTTTTCATAAGGGAAACATTATGAGGTCCTTACTTGGGAAATAAGGTGTTCACCCCGTTAGGTATTTTTAAGTAATTCCTCATGAGGCCCGAAAATAATAAATATAAGGCGCTCCGCAAACATACTAAAGTGAGGTTTTCGTTAGGGAAACCTTATGAGGTCCTTATATAAGCAATGAAATGTTTCCCCCGTTAGGTACTGTTGAGTAATTCCTCATGCGGCCCATATGTAAAAAATATAAGACACTCCGTACGCATACTGAAATGCGGTTTTCCTCGGGAAAGTTTATGAGATCCTTACATGGGGAATGAGGTGTTTACCCCATCAGATGTTTTTAAGTAATTATTTAAGAAACCCGAATATAAAAAGAAGTGTGTCTTATTTTAATAGCGTATCAGGATAATATTTTTGAATTAAAATGTTACCTAATATATAATGATATGCTTCCACATTGTATGCTTGTCATTGTATGTATCATAAGATAATCTATTATATAAAAATAAGTCGGGTTTTCCTTCCTGACGCTATAACTCCAGAACGCACGAACCGATTTCGATGGTTTTGCATTCGTTGGAAAGGTCTCGGGCTCCGTGAGGTTTATAGCAAAGAAAATTCAGGAAAAATGTGAAAAGAAAAGCGGGAAAATCTTTTTTTACATACAGCGCCATCTCTGATACATAGCATGTACTACAAACCAATATTTTAAGTAGATGGCGCCGGTGCGTGATACATTGTTTGACAGCTACTCATTGTTCTCTGCTCAGTTAATTTCATGTGACAAACCGGTATTGTGTTCACTGTGAAATTGTGAAAAAAAAGTAAAAAAATAAGTTATTCGTTTCCTAACATTTCAATTGGAAACCATCAAATCAATCACGTGTATTGTGCAAATTTTTATTCAATTTCAACAGCAGGCATTTGTCTTTAAGGTGGTAAGATGAACTGTGTAAATTATGTGGATCGTGCATTTGAGGTTAAATTCACCACTCTGTCCATAGTCCAAAATGCCTAGAGGACGACGTGCGAACATCAGCCGCCGCACAAGACATGCAAGCCAGCAACAAGTGTATTCACAGAGCTTAAGCGAAGAAAGACAAAATATAATAAGAGAAAATGCCCGATTGAGACAACGCGTGAGCACACGAAGATCATTGGCATCATACAATCGCTTGGCATTCCAATATGATCCCACTGCGAACTACTGTGATGATGAAAATTTAGATATTGGACCAATGACGACTATATGCCGATATTGCAATGCGTTAAAGTTCAAAAGAGAGACGGCTGGATTGTGCTGCGCAAGTGGAAAAGTCAAACTGGATCCATTACTTACACCACCACAGCCACTGAAACCATTGTTCGATGGAAGTGATCCCGATTCCAGCCATTTTCTTCAACACATCCTTGAATACAATAACTGCTTTCGCATGACTTCCTTTGGAGCTAATATCATTCGAGAAGGCGGCTTCATGCCGACTTGCAAGGTAAAAGATACAACACACATAACCAATCACTCACACCAACACTGTTCACGACGCCCGTGAATTAATCCCGGCTAAGTTATTCACCCCGGCAAAATGCATCGATCAGCCGAATCAAAGTTCAAACGATTGCACATCTGCATATCGGTTGATTTGCTGATCGATACCACGAGCGCTGACGACCCGAAACTGGAGACGTCCGGAGCTGAGGCCAATAACATCAATCAATGGGTCAATAGGATTCGGACGGAATCTTAGGAGCAGTCTTCCAACAGAATTCAACGCGCGGGGTCGTATCGTTTCTCCTGTATTAAAATTTAACTGTGAAGTTGTAGTTTTACTTTGAAATTGTGATTTTGTAAAAAACGAGATAAATATAGAGCAATTTATTATATACACTTTGTTTTCTCAGTGCGAGTGTAGGTGAATGGTTAGTGGTGATTTGTGTGTTCCAGGATTCGTACATATCATTTTCATTGGTCCTTCGAGCCGGATCAACATCCAGCAGCATCCTTTTTATCGGTCAAAAAAAAAAAAATCCTGTCACGTAAGTCCCTGTTTCCTATCTAAGTGAAAGTGAAGTTGTAGAATATCGAAAATGGAAAATCTATCCTCGATTCTCCAAGCTCAAGTGGCTCTAATCGAGCAAATGGGTAAATTCATAACGAATACGAAGAAAACCCCGCATGCCAGACGCACCCATGGGTTTTACGTTGCGCGTATCAACGGCTGGCATGACCTTTGGCAAAGTTTTTTGGCCAACGAAGCTAAATTAAGCCAGCTTAAAACTGTGGAAGACTCTGAGCTGAAGTACTTCAAAGAAGACTTCTTCGGAGCTCAAGAAGCAATTTTCTATGAATTCAAAGGTGAACTCATAGAAAATGCGGAAATTTTAGAGAAGACTGCACGAGCGAATGACCCAACAGTTCCACGGGCAGCTTCTCAGATTGCATCTACCAGTTCAGAGTCCAAATCATTAGGGCAGTCAAATCTGCCCAGAATCTCGTTACCAAAATTTTCCGGTAACTATAGTGAGTGGATCAGCTTTCGAGACTTATATCTCGCAGTGATTCACCAAAATCCTAATCTGGAAGATGTGCAAAAGTTTCACTATTTAAAAACTTCAGTGGTCGGTGAGGCTTCAAATGTCATAAAGCAATTTGCGATGACTCAAGCAAATTACGCGTCCGCGTGGAAATCGCTGACAGAAAGATACGAAAATAAACGTATTTTGGTATTTTCGTTGCTTAAGACATTCACCTCTCAACCAAAAATTTCTGTGGAGACTGCATCTTCCCTCAAAGGTCTTCTGGACGTAACTAGTGACTGCATTGCATCACTAAACAACGTGCAAATTAGTACGTTGAACTGGGATCCCATTATCGTTCACCTGGTCGTACAAAAGCTTCCAGCAGAAACACATAAAGAATGGGAATTATCTATAGGCGACACAACCGATGTGCCTCAATGGACTGAGCTCAAAAAATTCTTAGAGCTCAGATTTCGCACCTTGGAAGCGATATCAGGCGCGAAGCCAAGATCTAACGAAAGCAAAAAAGGGGATGAAGGCAGCAAGGTGAACTGTAAAAATTTTCATACGGCTCAAGCAGCATGTAAACTATGTCATGAGCCTCACTCCGTTCGTTCATGCCCAAAATTTTTAAAATTTGAGCCGCTTCAGCGGCTAAAGTTTGCCAAAGCAAATGGATACTGTATCAATTGTCTAGGCAGATATCACACTCTCAACAAATGCTTGAGTACTTCACGATGCACTCAGTGTCGAGGAAAGCACCACACGCTGTTGCATGCATCCTCTGATAGAGCAAGCGAGCCGTCTACATCCAAACATACAAAGAAATGTCAAGTAGCCCGTAATGACCTGCCCCAACAACCCGAAACACAAACAGCAGCCACCAGTGTCTCAACACTGTTCTTGTCGGAAAATAGACATGTGTTGCTGGCCACTGCTTTATTGTACGTTGAAACGCCGGAGGGGCTTCAAATTACACGAGCTTTGATAGACCCCGGATCTCAAGTCACCTTTGTGACTAATTCTCTTTGCCGACGTTTAAAACTCAAAATGAATCACACATTCGTGAAAGTCACGGGGCTCGCAAACAGTGAAGCAGCTAGCTCACGGAAAATGGTAAACATTACCTTAAAATCGAGATATGAAGAGCGAAGCGTGAAAGCCGACGCCGTAGCTCTCGATACGCTGACGGACTTATTACCATCTAGGACATTGGTAAAAGGTAAATGGGAGCATCTCGAAAATTTACCTTTAGCCGATCCTACTTATCATATACCAAATAAAGTAGATATTTTAATCGGAGCAGATATTTACCCGTTAATTCTGAAAGACGGAGTAAGAACCGGACCCATTGGTGCTCCCTTGGGTCAAAATACTATTTTCGGTTGGGTTTTGTCTGGGCAAATTCACAATCACGTACCGAAAGGTCCAAAGATAGAAGTCGTGTCATTGATTAACACAATTGAACTAAAATTTGACCTGCAGAGATTTTGGGAGCTTGAAGAACCTTCGGTTACCCACGTCGAAAACCCTGAAGACCAGTTATGCGAGGAAATCTTTAGGACGACACATCGCCGGAAACCCGACGGATCGTATATTGTTCGGTTACCATTTAAATCTAACTTAGAAGTAGGATTAGGTTCTTCTCGCAATATCGCTATGAGACGTCTGTTAAGTACAGAAAATTTGATTCGGAATAAAGGGTTGTTTAAAGAGTATAACGAAGTCCTCAGAGAATATCTTCTTTCGAACCAAATGGAAGAAGTCGCTCCTATGGAAAAACCAAACCAGTCTTGGTCAAATAATGAAGCTATAGCAACATTTAAAACCAATTATCTTCCCCATCACGGAGTTATTAAAGAAGCAAGCTCCACAACTAAGTTAAGAGTGGTATTTGATGCCTCTTGCAAAACGGCATCAGGGAAATCATTGAATGAGCTGTTAATGACCGGTCCGCCGCTGCAACAAGACCTTACGATGTTATTATTAAACTGGCGGTTTCCTAAATTTGTTTTTTCGGCAGATATAGAGAAAATGTATCGTCGAATTTGGGTACACCCTGATGATAATGACTATCAGAGAATATTGTGGAGATCAGATCTAAATCATCCTGTAAAAGATTATCGACTTTTAACAGTAACCTTTGGAATATCCTGCGCTCCATACTTAGCTATAAGAACTCTTCAACAATTAGCCACCGATGAAGCAAAATCTTTTCCAGAGGCATCGGAATGCTTATCGAACGATTTCTATGTCGACGATGTTTTGACGGGGCGCGACAGCATTAAAGAGACCGTAAAGTTACGGAAGGATTTAACTTCGCTACTTAAACGAGGTGGTTTCCACTTGCGTAAATTTTCTGCAAATCATCCTGAAGTCTTACAGAATCTAGGTCCTGAAGACGTAGTCAAAGAAACGGTTCTTCTGTTTGATGGAACATCTACTATCAAAGCTTTAGGAATAAGTTGGAATCCCAAGGAGGACAACTTTTGTTACAAATTAAATATAGATATGAGCGGAACACCAACCAAACGCAGCATATTATCAAAAATCGCAAAATTGTTCGACCCCGCCGGATGGCTTAGTCCGATAATTATTTGCGGGAAAATTCTAATGCAGAAGCTGTGGTTATTAGGCATCGATTGGGATACTAATCTCCCCGAAAATTTATCTCAAGATTGGCTTGCGTTCAGTTCTGATCTGAAAGCCCTCGAACAAATAAAAATTCCGAGGTGGCTAAGCTATACGAAAGCTGCGCAAATTGAATATCATGGATTTTGTGACAGTTCGGAACGTGCATACGCTGCCGCGATCTATGCACGCATCCAGAGCCCAGACGGAAATGTTTCGGCTCAATTAATCATTTCTAAAACCAAAATCGCTCCCGTTAAAACAATTACGCTCCCCCGGCTAGAGTTGTGTGGAGCACATCTCCTGTCGAAAGTAGTAGCGCATCTGCGAAAGCACTTAAAACAGGTAGAAATAGTACATCTTTGGACAGACTCCACAGTGGTCCTCGCTTGGCTTGGCAGTCATCCGAATAAGTGGAAAACATTTGTCGCCAATCGGGTCTCTGAGATCCATAACAACACTGCGGAGTGCCGTTGGCGACACGTACCTTCCGAACAAAATCCCGCTGATCTGGCGTCGAGAGGAGTTCGCGCATCTGAGCTTGTGAATAACATCTTGTGGTGGAGAGGCCCACAATGGCTGACGAAGAGTCCTGAAGAATGGCCAACACTTCCTGTAGATCCGGACTATGATATTTCGTCCAAGGAATTAAAAAGGGTCAAATCTCTTCACCTTAAACCAGGCACAGAAGAGCTCATAGAGCGATTTTCTGACTTTGTTAGAGCTTGCAGAGTTGTCGCATTCTGTCGCCGATTCCTTAACAAGCGCGCTAGGAACAATAGTGCAACTGGCAAACCTTATCTCAACGTAACGGAATTACAGGAGGCGAAACATACCCTCGTTCGGGAAAGCCAACGTTATGCATACTTTCAAGAACTCGAAGCCTTACAGAAAAGGCTACCTATATCAACTAAGAGTTCGTTACGTTCTTTAAATCCCTTTTTGGACGACAACAAAATTTTACGCGTCGGCGGCCGCCTCGAGAACTCAAACTTAACCTACGGAGAAAAGCACCCCATAATACTATCCCGTACATCGAAGCTGACCTCTTTAATCATCACGCACGTCCATAAGACAACTTTGCACGGAGGTCCAACTCTTGTAATAGCTACTTTACGACAAAATTATTGGATACCCGGCATCAAAAACGCAGTGAATAAAATACTTCATCAATGTATCGCGTGTTTTCGCTGGAGGAGAGAGACTTCGAGTCAAATTATGGGTAATCTACCCGCATCTCGGGTAAACTTGGAAAGGCCCTTTTACGCCACAGGCATTGATTTTGCGGGCCCTATCAACATTAAACTTAGCAAAGTACGCAATGCAAAAACATCCAAGGCGTATATAGCTATCTTTGTGTGCTTCGCAACGAAAGCTATTCATATTGAATTGGTGAGCGACCTTACTTCCGAAGCCTTCGTTGCGGCATTACGCAGATTTTTCTCGAGAAGAGGAGTGAGTAAAGAAATCTACAGCGATAACGGAACAAATTTCGTCGGTGCAGCTAAAATAATTGAGAAGGAAATCGACCAAGCGATCCGAAGAAGTGTACGAGAAGCCCGCGAAAAACTAAGTGTGCAAAATGTGGCCTGGCACTTTATTCCTCCAGCGGCGCCCCATTTTGGAGGATTATGGGAGGCAGGAGTTAAGTCAATTAAGTACCATCTTCGAAGAATAGTTGGACAAACATTATTGACCTTTGAGGAACTTAGTACTGTGCTCACACAAATCGAAGCGGTACTAAATTCGCGCCCTCTCTGCGCAATGTCAGCAGACCCAGACGATCTAGCCCCGCTTACCCCCGGGCATTTCCTCATTGGGAATGCTCCGGTAGCATTGCCTGAGTCTGACTGGGACCGAGGGAAAATATCTGTATTAGTTCGTTGGCAACATCTGCAAAAACTCAAAAATGATTTTTGGCAAAGATGGTCCTCAGAATACCTCTCTCGTCTGCAGCAACGACAAAAATGGAAATGTGAGAAGCCATCGGTAAATGTAGGAGATCTTGTAATTCTAAAGGACGAGAATCTCCCTCCGTCAGCATGGAAGTTAGCGAGAATCGTCGAATTACATAAAGGTAAAGATGATCGAACTCGAGTGGTCACCCTTAAAACATCGAACACTCAATTAGTAAGACCCATTACTAAAATATGCGCTTTACCATTTCAGCAAGAACAATTCCAGTAATATTCATCTCATTATTGTTAGCTCTAATCATTATTTATTCAACTACCAACATTTACTTCGACCTATATACATATTCATATTTTTTTTCATATTCGAACCCTTTCACAGGAATTTAATTACGATCATGTGGAAAATCGTCCTAATTTTAACAAGTCTTTCTGGAAGTCTCGCATTGATCGCATACGACTGCGGCCATGAGAAAATCAATCGAACCAGAATTTCGGTTCTGGGGGTGGAAAAATGCAACTTCGAAGCACCAAACATCCTTCAAGAATATGAAGATATTCAAGTATTGGAGTTAAAGGACGTTGCATCGATTCACGTCTATCAATGTAAAATCAATGTACTCCAAACGGTATATTTCTGCGGCATGTTCAGTCACCTCTCCTTGGCTGCGGGAGGCCTTAGCACTTTCATCGCTGACGTATCGCAAGAAGAATGCATGAAAATTCATAAACTCGGCATCTATCGACTTCCAAATAATAAATTGTTAGAGAATATCACACGCAATGCCACGTCTCGGTATACAGAAACAATAGCAGGATCTGTAGATGCAAAAGGAAACTGTGCAGGAACATCATATTCCTACGGCACCAATGTTTGGGACAATGTCATCGTCATCCATGCCATGGAGTTGACAATCACGGACTATACTAGTAGTGTTCGGTTGGAAGATAACCAAGTTATCTTACGCAGCAGTATATTATGTCCATACCTCAAGGGCAAATGTGTAGATCCTGAATACGGCATGAGTTTTTGGGACATGATTCCGGACACCTCTTGCGAATCACTAGCATATACCGTTTTGTACGAAGGTAATGCTACGAAAATTCAATCTTTAAACATAGTTGAACAACAAACGCAAACTATGTACACGGTTGACACGGGGGACGTTGTTTTCGCATTGAAGACAGTAAAATCTATGTCGATTTGTGACCATCCAGGCTTTCAAACAGAACATCCCAGGCTTGTGATCGTCAAAAGAACTACTGACGATTACGTTTTCAAAACGAAATCAACAGGATATCTGGACCTCTTCACATATATCAACACCAAATTTGTGTATGTCGAGAGGCACATTAAGCAACAAATGGAAAACTTATACACGCATTTGTTACTTAAAAAATGTGAAGTGGAGCGAGAGGTCTTAGAGACCCAATTGGCTGTAGCTCATCACCACCCTTCAGAGTTTGCTTTCATGAAAATGAAAGAACCCGGATATACCGCTGTAGCACGAGGGGAAGTGATATATCTCATTAGATGTCAGGCAGTAGAGGTCACAGTTAGAAGAACCGATCGGTGTTACAATGAACTAGCTGTAACGTACAACAATCAAAGCTATTTCATGGCTCCAACGAACCATCTACTGCAGGAGTATGGTACTGAAATCCCATGTTCTAATATGTTGGCCTCAGCATATTTGCTCCATGGGGCATGGTATGGCTTCACTCCCGCAGGTCATAAGTTGGAGGATCCCGAACTTTTAAATCCCACCAAGGATATTCCATGGAAATATGAGGACACCCGCGACCTCATCAAATCAGGCATCTACACCTTCGAAGCCACCGAGGAGTTGAGAAGGCAAATCATGTATCCATCGGAAAGGAAAGCAATTGAAAATGTCCTTACTAAAACCATAATTGGACATAATACTGACCGACAAAATATTAACGTACTTCATTTGCTGCCCACCGAGCATCTAAAGCGAGTACAACATTATCTCCAAGGAACTTGGTCCCTTTTTTCCATGTTCGGGAATTTAACATCGGTCTTCCTAGGCATTTGGTCTGTCTTTCGTGCATTAAAATTTACCGTTAGTTTCATAATCAATTTACGAATAATTCGAAGCATTTATGGAACAAGTTGGTGGTTGTTAGCGGCAATCGGCAACTCGTTCACCACCTATGCACTGCACAGGCGACCACAAGCACCGCCCGCTGAAGCGAACGTTCAACTTACTTCTATTGCAGTTGGCCAAGATCAATTGAGCACCGACGACCATTCTAATGCGGCTACAGCATCCAAGGAACAAGAGATTGACACAACATCAATCAACCTCGAATCTTTGAGACGCCAGACAAAAATTTACCCCTCATTAAGAACAGAATGCACTTCACTTTCCGCTTAGACTATCTATCCTCCTAAATATTTATCCTAACCTTGATACCTACTCCCTTTAAATCGGGCGAGTCGGAGCGCCCTTTAAGTAACTCCATATTTTGCTGTTATCTTATGCTGGGAGGAAATGCCCCATAAGAAATATACATAAATCAACATCATCATTGAAACCATAGGGTTTCAAGGCCCGCCGAGATGTTCACGACGCCCGTGAATTAATCCCGGCTAAGTTATTCACCCCGGCAAAATGCATCGATCAGCCGAATCAAAGTTCAAACGATTGCACATCTGCATATCGGTTGATTTGCTGATCGATACCACGAGCGCTGACGACCCGAAACTGGAGACGTCCGGAGCTGAGGCCAATAACATCAATCAATGGGTCAATAGGATTCGGACGGAATCTTAGGAGCAGTCTTCCAACAGAATTCAACGCGCGGGGTCGTATCGTTTCTCCTGTATTAAAATTTAACTGTGAAGTTGTAGTTTTACTTTGAAATTGTGATTTTGTAAAAAACGAGATAAATATAGAGCAATTTATTATATACACTTTGTTTTCTCAGTGCGAGTGTAGGTGAATGGTTAGTGGTGATTTGTGTGTTCCAGGATTCGTACATATCATTTTCAAACACAATGAATTGCAACACATAACAACTACATATACACCACACACTACACCATCACACGATCAGAAGTTACACCGTATTCTTCAACAAATGATTTTTTGCAATTACAGATACAAGGACAAATATATCATTTGCATGGTTCAATGGTGCCAACACCAGATGAACCGCATCAATTTCTGCAAATATATTTCATTTCGTCGATGGTGGATCAGCTGAATGTGCGGTGCAATATACAGGGAACACAACAGTTAAAGAGACGAATTATTGAACAGTTGCAAGCATTTTTTCACGCTAATAATTCTGTGGTTAATATGTTCAAAACAGCATTGGAACGAATGCCATCGGATACGCACAAATTTGTCATAAGAGCGGATTGTACCCCAACAGGTGAACATGTGCGAAGATTCAATGCACCCACCGTTAATGATGTTGCTGCAATTATTGTTGGCGATCCAACTAAATCGCGAGACATTGTCGTTCAGCGAAGAAGCAATATCATGCATCGTGTAAACGAGACACATCGTTTGTACGATGCGTTACAATATCCAATCATTTATTGGCAAGGGCAAGACGGATACGACATCACGTTGAAGATGGTCGATCCAATTACAGGTACAATATTCACACACTAATTATTGCTATTATTGCTATTATTGGTTTCCATTAACAATTCATTTAATTTTGCATTTTCAGGCGTATCAACGAATAAAAATCTAAGCGCAATGAATTACTATGCGTATCGTATGATGATTCGTACACATGAGGAGAATGTCATTCTGAAGTGCCGTCGGCTATTCCAGCAATTCGCTGGGGACTTTTACTTCATATGAGTCAAAAATATTAATGGATTCCTGGCGAACCTGCAATAATTTTTTGGTTGTTCGGTTCGGTTCATGCCCAATTTTTTTCACGCTTTTTCTTATCACGAGATGTTGCTATACAAATCAATCCAAGGAAAGCAACAAAAACCAAAGATTTGGTGTTTGACAAAACGTCCCTCCATAACATTATTACAGGTATAATTAACGTTTGTTCATTTTCAATTCCAAATAAATATAATAAAAAAAAAATTAATTCAAAAAACAACAATACAATAAACTGAATTTTTTTGCAGAAATTTTAATAGCAAAGTTATCAAAAGAAAAACCGCTGGAAACAGATGACATTGAAGCTGCTATATCCTCTGTACTGCACAATAGCAAGGACTGGGAAGGTGGGCGCGTGGAGCGTTCTAACCCGTCAACTAGTGCAAAAAAAAGGTGCCATCTTCAGAGGATACTTCAAATTGATATTGATCGAAAAATTAATTATTACACTGGGATCATTTTTTTCATTATCCCGACTAGAATTTGATGGGGGGCATGCCTAATGTTATGTACGGGCCTTGTAAGGTAAATGTTCGGTAAACCGAAATCAGACTTGCCCTATGAATACCTTATGGTACCTTAATAGGGCAGTATAAGGTATGCCAAAATTAAATCTGCCCTAAGAAAACCTCATTAGGTCCTTATACAAAAAATGTAAGGCAGTCCGGACGTACATTCAAATGAAGTTTTCATAAGGGAAACATTATGAGGTCCTTACTTGGGAAATAAGGTGTTCACCCCGTTAGGTATTTTTAAGTAATTCCTCATGAGGCCCGAAAATAATAAATATAAGGCGCTCCGCAAACATACTAAAGTGAGGTTTTCGTTAGGGAAACCTTATTAGGTCCTTATATAAGCAATGAGATACAAGGCATATCTTCTACCTGTTATTGATCTTAAAAATACATACCTGAATATTTACAACCTCTCATATAATAATAAAAATATGTTTTTTAACAATGTACTTTCTTGAAAAAAATCCTTTTCGTTTTTTGTTGCTTGCAATGGAAAAGTAGGAGCTGTTATTTAGTGGCGGTTCTAAGTAAAGAAATTTTTGAATGATCAGTACATGTTCGAACATCTGTGTGTCGATCATTAAACCATGGCTGAAAATAATTTGCAAAGTTTAAAAAAACGTGAATTAGGACGTCTAAGAATGCAACGTTATCGTGCTTCTCGACGTGAGTTACAAAATCTACAAGAACAAGAGCATATCATATTCGAAAATTCGGAAGAGGATATAAATCCTGCGATTTCTGATGAAATCATATTAAACGAACAAAGTGATGTTACAGTTGATTTGCCCATTAGTGAGTTGTATAATAATGAAGAAAATAGTAATAGTGACTCTAGCAATTTTCAGTTGATTTCTGAAGAACTGCCAATTCATGAAAGTCAAGAACAACATATAAATAATAATGAAAGTGAGGCTGAAGAAAGTTCACAGCATATGAGCACAAATAGTTCAGAAGATGAATCTGATTGTGGTGAATTGATAGTGAGTCATAATCTGAACCCAGGTGATGTAGTAGAAAGAGAGGTTGAATATGATTCTGAAATTGAAATATTGAATGATATAGAAGATATTCGTCGATGGGCATTAATGGACCCACCTATATCTCATACTAAATTAGAATCATTACTTGCAATATTGAAGAGAAGATCTTATCCACAGTTACCCAAAAATGCAAAAACTTTTTTGCATACAACATCAAATAGCTACGATATTATAAGCTTTCATGGAACAGATGAATTCGTATATTTTGGAATTACAAATAATATCTTGAAATGTTTAAATCCGGAAATTCATGAAAGTAATGTGATAGAATTGTTATTTAATGTTGATGGTTTACCATTGTTTAAGTCCAGTAATATAAGTTGTTGGCCAATTTTGGGAAGAATTTTTCATAATCCCAACGTGTATAAACCGTTTCCAATTGCTATTTATTGTGGTGATGAAAAACCGACAGACATTGAACAATATTTTACGAACTTTATTGATGAAATAAATAATCTTCAAAGAAATGGAATCGTTGTTGAAAATCAATTATTTCAGATAGTAATTAAAGGATTCATATGCGATAGACCTGCTCGGTCATTCGTAAAATGTATAATCGGTCACACTGGATATGAGTCTTGCGAAAGGTGTACAGTGAGAGGACAGCGTTATGCAAATCGAAATATTTTTCTACCTCTCAATTGCCCATTAAGAACAAATCAGTCATTTCGAAGTCAGAGTCAGCCTCATCATCATACAGGAATAACACCGCTACTACGTATTACTCCTGAAATCGATATGATAAAACAATTTTTATTGGATTCTATGCACTTGGTTCATCTAGGGGTAATGAAAAAATTATTAGAATATTGGATTGATGGTAAAATAATAAGAGAGCTCAAATTAAGTCAGAATTCTAAAGCACAATTAACAAATCAGCTATTAAAGATCAAAGTACCAGCAGAATTTCAAAGAACCACCAGATCATTAGTAGACTTCCACAAGTTCAAAGCTACCGAATTCCAGTTCTTACTACTATATGCTGGGCCGGTTGTATTTAAAAAAGTTTTACAACCCTACATTTATAAACACTTTACACTACTTCATGCTGGTTGTCGAATTTTATCATCGAAAGATTTGGCAATAGTAAAATGTGATTATGCAAACTCGTTTTTAAGAGATTTTGTGACAATATCACCATTCATATATAGATGGGAATTTGTGATTGGTAATGTTCATAGTCTTATACACCTTGCTGATGATGTAAGGTCGATGAATTGTGCGTTAATTGAAGTTTCCGGCTATTCTTTTGAAAATGCCTTGGGTAAAATGAAAAAACTTATTCGAAATGGTAACAAACCTCTTGCTCAAATATGTCGTCGATTTAATGAAATATCTCACGTTTGGGAGGAAAAAGCAAAATTACCTCCAGAAATTGAAATAGTGAGAAAATTAAAGCCAGATGATACAGGCAAAATAATAATAAAACGACTACTTTTCTATGGAACAGTTCTCACGACGAAGTCACCTAATAATGTTGTTTTATTAGATCGCAATAAGGTTTTGGAGATAAGCGGAATATATATGTATGGAGAAAATTTGAATTCAATAAAATTATCAGGCAATGTTTTAAGAAAAACTCGACCATTGTATCTATACCCTTGTGATTCTAATATTTTACAGATGTGGAAAGTTAGTAGAAGACATACGGATGTGAAAATTCTCAAAATAGGCGATGTTAAAAAAAAAATGGTCATTCTTGATTTGAGTGATGAAGAGCACGAAAGAGTTTATGTTATGCCACTACTTCATATGTGAATAACAATCAATTAATTACTAATTTCAACAGGAAAAATTCAATCATGATGTAATATTGTCAAATGTGAAGAAAATTTTTATCGAAAATTTAAGTAACTAATAATTAAACATTTTCAATCTTAAAAAATCGTGGCCTCTGCTTATACTTATAAAAAGGATATTTTCAGGTCAACGTGTCATAAAAAAATTGTACCCTTAAGTTGGGAAAACCCAGAATGGTATAAGCATTAGCCTGTGATGATTTATAACAAAATAAACAAACTGAGTATAAAGAGGTAACTGTTCAACATGTGTTGAAAATATTTTCATACTCGACGTCATTGGTCTTCAAACACCCCCTCCAAACCTTTCTTTATGAGAATGGATAGATCACAAAAATTTTAGACTCAGAGTGCATCAAGTTGTGAAGACAAAAAGTTGTGAAAATTCGAGACGGTCTTTGAAAATAATATTTTAAATTCTTTGAAAATAGTGAAAATTTAATCGAACGTTAAGTGTAGTGAATAAATTACTTTTGAATATGGCATATAAATACAGACTCGTACTGTTCAAAAAAAGTGATGAGGAAGAAACTAAAAAACAAATTGACATAGTGGCGAGTGAGTGGATTTTTCTCAACCCAAAAACAAATGAGCTGCAATGTAAATTTATGCCAGGACCTTATAATGAGGAAAAATCAAAACTTTTAAATAATATGGTAATTAACTGTCGACCCCCATCTGATGATTGGCCAATTTATTCAATAGAATTACGAGGAAGAGCTAGTAAGTCACAAAATTTTTTTCAATTGCATTTATAAATGAATCGTTATTTGTCGTTTTCATTCATTTGATCATTAATTATCTTTTTCATTATGTTTCATTTTTTAAATATTTAGGAACTTACGAAGAAGCTGATAAGTTAGCTCTTTCACTAGAATATCAGCCATATGTATACTCTACTGACAACGAAGAGTTCGCAAAAAAAAAGGCAATAGAAGATACTCAATCATTTTCCATTGGCAAAAACTTAAAAACTGCATTATCTGAAGCTCTTCAAAACAGTAAACTAGATTTGAATGTCGATATACGTAATCGTAAGTTGTAATTGAATTATTAATAATTTTTTGATCATAATACAGTTAATTCTATTATTTTTCTTTTAATTTTTTGTGATTTCTCATTCTACATGAATGATAATCGAATTTCTCACAAATTACAAAAAAGAATTGCAAGTAGCTGAATAATTATGTTGAAGACATAGAGACAGATCTGTATAGAGTTTTCTGTAAATTGTTAAAATTAGTTGAATTATTTTTTTTATAAAATTGTGAGCATATCATTTTTTTCAGAAAAAAATAAAACCTCTGATGATAAGTCTACTAAGAAAAGGAAATGTAAAGAAAATTATAAAAAAGGTACGTTGTTCAAATTCCTTCAATTACTTATGGATGTATATCATCATAATACTATTATTGTTATGGAACAAATATTGAAATTTTAGCAGCTCAACCTCGACAACAATCGAATAAAAACAAGAAGAGAATAGCTTTAAAAACTGTTGAAAATCTAAATGAAGCCAGCTCTGAAGGCGATACCAGCGAATCTGATGACCAAAAAATTATACCCAAGAAAAGAAGATGTCCTACAAGAATTATTAACAGTTCTGAAAGTGATGAAGGTGAAGACCAACATGTACAAGTATTTGAACCACGTCATACATCAGAAAATGCTACAATTACAACAAATATTTTTGAAAATCAATCCAGTTCGTCACCTAATAATCAAACAGCATCACCAGAGCCAAATCACTTACAAAGTCATACTGCAGATTCTACTGAAATTGATCTATCAAATCATCAATATGAACAAGGTAAAAATAATTATATAGAAAATTGATTTTATAATTATAAGTTTAGAAATTGCACTCCAAGTTTAAAATTTTAAACGATTTTTATTTATCCACAGTTGATCCCTTTGTCACGTTATTGAAACACTACCATTCATTATCAAAGCAAGTTGGTCAACTTACTGGTGAAATCGTTGAAGTTAAAATTATGTTAAAAAATATAGAAGCTAATCAAATGAAGAGAATGGGAAGTTCAACAATAACTGGTGATGAAGATGTCGATATAGACGTATTTGATGGAGATGAAAGTATGAAATTCCCATGCCAAACCAAAGAAGACTTCAAACTCTTCGACGAAAAAATAAGAACGGACCAACAGTTTCGACAGAAAATAGTAAAAAATTTTATTTTTGAGAAAATTCCTGTAAAGATTATTGACCGAAATGAATATTCATGAAAAATTTTTTACTTTGTAGGCTAAGAAAGTGGCCCGAATCATCAATAAAAGACATAAGCTTCCACACAATATTGGTGAGATTTTACGCTTTTTCTTATCACGAGGTGTTGCTATACAGATCAATCCAAGGAAAGCAACAAAAACCAAAGATTTGGTGTTTGACAAAACGTCCCTCCATAACGTTATTACAGGTATAATTAACGTTTGTTCATTTTCAATTCCAAATAAATATAATAAAAAAAAATTAATTCAAAAAACAACAATACAACAAACTGAAATTTTTTTGCAGAAATTTTAATAGCAAAATTATCAAAAGAAAAACCGCTGGAAACAGATGACATTGAAGCTGCTATATCCTCTGTACTGCACAATAGCAAGGACTGGGAAGGTGGCCGCGTGGAGCGTTCTAACCCGTCAACTAGTGCAAAAAAAAATGTGCCATCTTCAGAGGATACTTCAAATTGAAATTATTATTATCATAAAATTTTTTTAAATCATTTATGTATGGGTTATGGGTTAATAAATATATGAGAAATATTACAAATGATTGATTCGTATTTTTTATCATTCTTGCTATTAAATTTTTACGCTAATCATTTATAAATTAAGAAAATCTCATTAGGCTTTTTTAAGGTATGCCTTACATGATTCACGATAGGCATTCATAGTCTGGCCCGATTCACTTTTGCCGAACATGGCCCTAACGCTGCTTTCCTAGTTCGGCGGTCATAGATTTTAAGCGTCACACATTATATCTGGCCCTGATTAGGCTTCCATATTAGGGCCAAATAGTCAAATTAGGCTAACCTTATCCGGACCGTATCAAAAAATTCTAGTCGGGATATTATCATTATGTTATTTTTAAGAATATTTCTAATTATCGCTTTATTATTATCATAAAAATTTTTTAAATCATTTATGCATGGGTTATGGGTTAATAAATATACGAGAAATATTACAAATGATTGATTCGTATTTTTTATCATTCTTGCTATTAAATTTTTACGCTAATCATTTATAAATTAAGAAAATCTCATTAGGCTTTTTTAAGGTATGCCTTACATGATTCATGATAGGCATTCATAGTCTGGCCCGATTCACTTTTGCCGAACATGGCCCTAACGCTGCTTTCCTAGTTCGGCGGTCATAGATTTTAAGCGTCACACATTATATCTGGCCCTGATTAGGCTTCCACATTAGGGCCAAATAGTCAAATTAGGCTAACCTTATCCGGACCGTATCAAAAAATTCTAGTCGGTCAAGCGGCGCGTGGGCTCGGCGTCGCTTGGGTTGGTAGTCGGGAATTACGAGTCAACACAGGAAGTCAGGAGATAGCAGAGTAAGAGGAGTAAGGACGGAGGTGGAGAACATGAGGAAGTTGAGGGCGGCATACGCGAGTTATATACACAGCTGTACCCATGACAGAAACATCCCTCAGTGAGTCAGCGAAGCCCAAGAAGATATCGGTTTGGTAAAACTGACTCATGAAGCCAAAATAAGATAATCAGTACCAATAACGATAAATGCAGCTGGACCTAGAAAAATAAGATAATAACTATCAATAATGATAAACGCAGCAGAACCAAAGTACCAACGATAATGCAGCAGAGATAAAAGGAACCAGAAGTATAAAAAAGAGGAAGTGCATGAGAAGATAGGTCTTCTCCATCGATTCGCCTAAGATATAGGTCTTCTCCATCGATTCGCCTAAGATATAGGTCTTCTCCATTGATCGCGTTGAAGATAGATTTAGTTTGTACCGCTTACCTACATGTTAATAAAAATAATTCGGAAAATAAGAAAAATGTCTTATTAATTATTTAAATGGCGCAGTCGGTAGGATTCTTCTCAGTGAAAGTAAGAATCCAGTGAAACGAACTAAAACTCACCTATTAAAAACCGGAGACGAAGTGTCGCGAAGCAAAATTTACCGAGACACGAAGAAACGAAAGTTAATTTAGTGTGTGAAATAAAAAAGTGTTGAGTGTGTTAATCCCTCGCAAAACTGGAACGAAGAGACCGAAGAAATCAGGTAGTTGACCAGCATAGGATGACACAACAAAACAACATGGAGGAGTGCGTACAAATGTTAACGCAAATCATTGCACAGCAGAATCAACGATCATTTAAAGAAAATGTGGAGAAGGAGATTAAATATTTGCCTCCATTCGAAGGACGATCAGGGACTCTCCCGTCATTCCTGGAAATGGTAGACAAACAGCTGACTGAATACAAGACCCAAAAAGAAATAACTGAAGCATATGAAATCATCTATAACACAAAAATAATCGGAGATGCTAAGAATTATCTCAGAGTATCAGCACCGGCTACGTGGGAAGAATGTAGAAGCAGACTCATCACGCAGTATCAGCCCACAAGGGACAAGGAACACATTTTACGGGACATATATATGCTGTTTTCCATTGGGCCATCCAGAGTACGCCGGAGTACTCCGGCGTAGTTCGCCAATGGAACGTCCTTTTTTGTAGCCAGTACGTCAAGACGTTGTCAAATTGAAATTTGACAATTGACAGTCCTTCCGTGTGAAACATTGCGTGCGGCATTTGTGTTGTTTTGCTCGCAGAATTAGGCGAAAATATGGTGAGTAATGCGACAATTATAATAATTTGTTTTTTAAAACAACGTACGATATTCTCAGGAATCTCAAAATTGGAAAATTTGGACATACGAGGAGGGGAAGGCATTGATTTCGGTATACGAAAATAGAAAGGATGAGTATCATCGCACCAGGAAAAAGAAAGTCTTCTGGGGAACTCTTCTCACTGATTTGGAGTCCCTTAATATTTTAGTAAGTAAATCTTTCCAAGAATTAAATGTATTGGAGTGTTATTTGAGCAATTAAAGGTATCGTCGACAACAGCAGCGCAGGTGGAAGCTAAATGGAAGACTTTGTACCGTGCGTACAAATTAGCAAGAGATAGGGGCACGGGCTCAAGTCCCTCTAAATTTTTGTATTTGGAGGACATGGACAGAGTCTTCCACGATAGCCCACTGGAGATGTCGGCACATACGGTTTCAGTTGGTGTCGAAAATATTCCCCAACCAGCACCCTTAACTGATAAGGAGTTGCCGACTAGTAGCAGCAAACCAGCACCTAAGAAAAAGCTAACACTAGTAGAAGTAAAACAAAACTATTACAGAGACAATTTAGAACTGAAGCGCAAAGCAACACAGATGCTAGAGCAGCACATTGAGAGGAAGGAGAGGGCAAAGGAGAGGAGGCATCAGGAGTTAATGGAACTCCTTAAAAAAAACGACTGAATTAAAAAAGACTTATAAATATTTGTTTAAGCCATGAAGGCAATTTATATATAGAATTTTGTTATGTTTCTAATGGATATAAAGAAATACATGTGATATTTTAGTTGAATAAAAGTTGTTTATTAATGAATATAATATAATATAAGTATATATATTTTTTAATTAATGAGTATAATATATGGCCTTGATTGTTGAATCTGTTCGATTCAGATTGAAAAGAGCTTATATGTATATTTAGTTCAACAAGTTTTGGTCATCCAGGAAATTGAACAATTCTTCTCTTCTACGGCTAATAATTCTTCGTTCCGAAGTATGAAGCTCATTGGAATTGTCTGCTTCATCGGAGGTGCTATCAGACTCAAGCCATTCTTCCGTATCGCGTTCGAGAATGCAAATGTTATGTAGAACGCAAGCCGCAACCACACTATTTACAATAAATCCCAAATCTGTATTTTCAAAAAACTTCAGCCTGCGAAATCGATTCTTGAGTAAACCAAATGCGTCCTCTACAACAATTCGTGTCGCCGAATGCAAATAATTAAATTTTTTTTGCTTGTCTGTTAGATTGCCGAAGTCTTTATAAGGAGCTATTAAATACGTTGAGGACGGATACGCGGAGTCCCCCAAAAGGTATCCATCATGAAGGGTTACATTATGATCTTCCTCCAGTTTCGCATAAATCGTTGACTTTCGAAATAAGCGGGCATCGTGCATAGCTCCGGGTTCTCCACAATATACATCAATAAATTTCTTTTCAGCATCGACTATTCCTTGTAGCAAAATACTATAATATTTTTTTCTATTATAGTATGCTTCCTTATTTCGTTTAGGAGCATTTATATGAATGTGGCAACCATCTATCGCACCTACAACGTTGGGAATATTTTTTTTCCTTTGGAATTTAATTTTATTAATTCCTGTCTCCACTGCTGACGGCCACTGAATGTAGCTTGCGCTGTGTATTACAATCCATTTTATTACTTTTCGTAATATTCTGAACACAGAACTTATGGTGACATTGAATCGATCGGAAATTTGCCGATATGTCTCAGTATTTGCTAAGTACCACAAAGTTATATAAACTTGGCACTCCCTTGAAGTTTCTGGACGGCCACCGTGACTATCCCTTCTATTATTAGTTATGTAGTCATCTGTAAATATGCAATACATTTATGTGCTTTCATATCAATAATTATAAACTTTACCAATTAATCGCTGTGCAACAATGCGGGAAAGTCGGAAGTGCTGCCTAAATTGCTTATCGGTGTACTTTTCAATAGTTTCCATATAATTACATATTCTAACTCTTTTTGTAACATTTTCCTCGTCTGATGATGATGACGATGAGGATGCGAATAAAATGTCCAAAAATTGCTCATCCTCGCTTTCGCTACTTTCAGCGTCTTGAAGAATAAATATCTAAATTTATGCATTAAATTTATTTTCTGCATTTTATATTTTAGCACCTACCAATCGTTCATCCATATCTTTCATTTTAAATCACAATTTTTTTAACAAAACGCGAAAGATTCGAATTTTAAGAGAAAACAGAAATCGCAGCTGATTTTTATTTACCACTTTTGACATTTATCAAACACAAAACCCCTAGCGGAAAAAGTCGGCGTAACTACGCTCACGAACTACACCCACTTCTCAGCTAGCGTAGTTCGGCGTAGATAAAGCTACTCCGGCGTACTCTGCATGGCCCAATGGAAAACACCTATAATTTAAGGGTAAGTTCTGTTAGAGAATTATGTAGTAAAATTCAGGAAATAATTAAGTATATTTCGGAATATTCAATTTATAATGAAAATAGTCACGAAATTAATAATACTCTGGGTAGTATTTTAATTGAAAAAGTAAAAGAATTAGTGTCAGGAACGTTAGAAGATAAACTGTATAATAAATTTACTTTACCGGAGGTAAGAAATGTTTTACAGACATATATTGGTAGAGATTATGGAAACCTTAAAAATCAAATGTTTAATGCAAATAGAACTAAAACTATAAAACCTGTTTACCAAGAAAAAATCTATAATCAAAACTATGCAAGAAATTACGTAAACCCAACATTTCGTGGTAATTTATCAGCACAGCAGAGACAAAATAATTTCAACAAATGTTATGGTCAGGGCATAAAGCTCAAAATTTTTCATTCTCCGTCGGTCGCAACTCAAGGCCAAGCCCAGGCCATGAAAATCTCCGGCGCGAGCCCTGTGACCGAGCCCCGGGCATCGCCACAGTTCAAGGCGCCCAAGGGCAATGCACAGCTGTAACGGGCTCGGCCTGTGGCATCGGGCGCGCTGGAGTGCTCGGAGACCACAATTCGAGGATTTTTTGCTGAAATTATTCTCGAGTTGTGGCCGCCGCGCATTCGAAGTGCGCCCAAATGTTCCAGGCCGAGCGCGAAGCAACTCGAGCAGCGGTGCGAGGAACCGTTGCAACCGACTCACATATCGGCTGATCGCCAGCGATTGGCTGCGCGGGCCGATGTGTGAGTGGGTTGCAACGGGATCTCAAAAAGGGAAGCCAAGCGGCGCGTGGGCTCGGCGTCGCTTGGGTCGGGAGTCAGCAACGGACAGAGAAGCGGAGCAGACGAGCAACGCGCTCGAGATATCAGAAAAAAAGCAAATCGAAGTTAATTCGGGATAATTCGGTTTTGTTAAAAAAAAAAAAAAAAAAGGGAAAGGTTAATCCATATCAGGAAAATCCCGACGATATTAATTTGAGAACCCGAACCGTTAATAATTTTTTGGTGATAGCGGTGTTGATTTCTAAAACAAGAGAAAAGAAAAGAAAAGAAAAAAAAAAAAAAAAAAGTTAATTTGTGGAAAAATCCGGTGCTTCAGTTTTTTTTTCTCTTACCGTTAATTTGTTAATAAACCGCCTAAATTCTGCACTGAACTGTTACGTAAATTTCTAAAACAAGAGATAACAAAAAAAAAAAAAAAGAAAAGTTAATTTGTGGTAAAATCCTGTTTTTCAGTTTTTTTTTTTAACACTTACCGTTAATTTGTTCCCATCTCTCGCGGTGTAAGTTACTAGACGAAAATCGAAGAATTATTTGTAAAAGACTCTCGGATACTCAATTAAGACCTTTCAACAAACAAAAAGAAAATTTAAAATAGAACAAGAATGAAAAATATTAATCAAAAAAAAAACGTAAAACAAGATAAAATAAATAAAGTGTAACTGACCTGGTTGCCGTGGATCGTCGGCGGAGGGCACCACGACGGGGCCACCTGAAGAGGCAGGGTGCCTCCGCCCTCTTCATCGCATCGCTTCTTCGCGGGAATTCTTCGCCCCCATCGCCTCTCCGAGGGAAACAGCACCGCGGACATCGTCATCTACCGAGGCGCCCAACGAGCTCGCAGTCTTTGTTTTTTTTTTCTTTTTATGCTGGTTAAGGTCAGAATTTGTTAAGCTATTAATGATCAATACAAGGTATGTGTAATTAATTAACTCTAGTATTGGACTCGCTTGCTCCCCGTTTTCTTTTTCCCCTCTTCCCTTCATGTCGACACACAGCGTTGTGGCTTTTCGGGTTGCGGGAATGAGCCCCAGGATGGGGTGAAGGAAGGAGACATTTCAGATTAAAAGAAGGGACCCTCCCAATTATTAAGGCCGCTGGGAGGTCACAGGGTTTTTGGGGCAACAGGCCAAGGGGGGTTCATCGCGAACCGAACCCCCCCCTGAGAGTCAATCACGGGCAGCTGCAGGGGTTCAGCCTGCACCGTCGTTTTTTTCCCCCCTTCGCGATTCGTCGTCTCCCGGTTGCGAGAGAATTTTTTCGTTATCGCCGGTGGCCGTTCCGGCGGCTGAAAGCGGTTTTTTTCGGCAAACCCCCCCACACTACCGCAAATGCTAGCCTGCCAGCTCTCGCGGCCGCATACCGCCGGACGGGGTGCTTTAGCCGGGCCCCCGAGTCCACTCGGCTCATAACACAAAACAGCACAATACAGACAAAATAATAATAACAACACAGGACAATACAGACAAAATAATAATAACAACACAGGACAATACAGACCAAATAATTATAACAATTCAGAACAGTATAGACCAAACAATTCAGCACAATATAGAAGAACTTTTAATCAGAATAGTGGACAATATAGATCAATAAATCAAAATCAACAAAGAGAGCAAGTGCAACCAATGGAAGTAGACGCTGCAAGTATTAAGAATGAAGTAAATCAGATATCCGACGAGTTTTTTATAAACTAGCCTCGGACCAACGTAAAATCTATATATTATTAACTATCGAAAAACAAGAATTGATTGCTTTACTCGACACAGGATCCACAATTAGTTTATTAAACTCAAGAAATGTGAAACCAGATTTATATCAGACAATATCAAAGGAACAAATTAATATAAATACAATAACGGGTCAAGTACAACAAAGCACAGAATATGTAAAAACAAAATGTCCTAAAGAATTTTATGAAAGTGAAAATGCACGTATGAAATGGATAAAAATTGATCTTGATAAGCCCTATGACCTTTTAATAGGTATGGATTGGGTTGAAAGAAATGTGAAAGAGATCAATATAGAAAAAGGACAAATAATACTAAACAACTCTAAAGTACTATGGTTCTTGAATAAAAAATTGAATGAAGAAGTAAACATGTTAGAGGAAAGTGACCTAAGAAGTATTAAAACTGAGCATCTCAATGAAGAAGAAAAAGATGGTATTCTTAGACTATTGTATAGATATAAAAATTTGATGTTCAAAGAAGGAGATCAACTAACTAATACAAACTGTATTGTACATGAAATAAAAACAGTTACAAACGAACAAATCAATGCTAAATTATACAGATACCCACCGCAGCATGAGGAAGAAGTCAGGAGACAAATGAAGGAAATGGAAAACCAGGGAATTATCAGAAAAAGTAGAAGTAGGTACAATTCACCAATTATTGTAATACCGAAGAAAAAAGATAACTCAGGAAAGCAGAAATTTAGGATCGTAGTAGACTACAGGAGACTCAGGGCGTGTGCTAACTCAGCTTTTCAAAAGCGAATTTGTATGGCAGATTGCTTTTCAGCTTGCTAATTGATTTTCGAAGGTTTGTGTCTTAGGAAAAGCCAGGTCGGAAATTCACTTTTGTTTGACAATTACTTGTTTTTCACTTGACATGTCATTTGTGTTTGTCATGTCAATTTGTCATTTTGTGATCATGAGCAATAAAAGGCAATATTCGAAGAGATGTAAGTTTTCTTTATTTGTGTAATTGCAATATGTTTATAAGAAGTTTTACTCTTTACAGTAACAGAGGAGACTCGGGCGTTTATTCGTGCACGAATAAAATTGAAAAAAATATGTTGCAAAGAATTTTAATTCTAAGCAGGCATGGGAGTAAGTAAATATAATTCAACGTTTAACAACAAAGAATTGTTTTGTAAATTTTAATCTTCTAGGGAAGTTGGTCGAGAAGCAGGAATATCGATGGACCATCAAGCTCTTGCAAAGAAATGGGGCAACTTGCAAACCACTTATAAGGTAATTCAGAATTTATTATTTAATATAAATTATTTACTTCTTCATTTTTAGAAATGCATTAACGTTTCGAGGAACCGGACGGAAAGTGAAAGGTAAAGAACATTTTGTAATGAATGTTATATTCTTTGATTTCTAAATTTTTAAAGCCAAGATGAATCTAATATTTCCATTGAAGAACATACCATGGACGGTTTCAATTCTTCTTCCACTTCTATGGACACTTCAAGGAGCAGCGGTAGTAGCAGGAAGAGAAAAGCTGAAAGTGCTCTTGAAGAACTAGTGGAAATGAATAAAAGGACCGAAAAAAAATTAAATTCTCTATTTAAGGGGATTGCCACAATAATGGCAAAAAAATTTAATGTCACATTTGATGATAGTGACGATTAATAGAATTTATGAAAATTATAATAGTTTTTTACTATTTTATCCTTTTCCTCAATTTTATTGCTTTTGAAGAAGTAATTGACCTTCAAGATGTACTCTAGGGTCGTTTAATGAAATGAGCATATCGACTACTTTTAAACTTGAGAAGTGGTATTCCAAATGAAATTGATACTAACATTGAGATTCTCAGCGCATGCAATGGTAAATTGTTAATAATGGAAGTAAACGTCCAGGATATTCCAAAATAAAGCTAAACATTTAAATGTTTCGGGTTATAATACAATTTTATTAAAACAATATATGTAGTTACACATCCCTCAGTAATTCTTCTCTGAAAAGTTCCGCGTCCCTTGAATCATCCTCTAAATCAGCATAATGTTCTTCTAAAGGTCCATTTATTTCATTCACGGGTTCAATGTTCGTTTCGTCCAATAGTTCTTCCGACAGGCATATATTATGCATTACACAACAAGCAGCAGTGGTTTTTATGCAGCGTGTAATACTTAACTCTAATTCTTTATTGAAAATGCTTCTCCATCTAGTTTTTAAACTTCCAAATGCACACTCCACCACATTACGCGCTTTACTGTGTAATTTATTGAATCTTCTTTCTCTTGCTTCTCTTTTATGGGCGTCATTATTGCAATTGGAGTCAACGTACATACATATCCACTATCACCTAGCAGATAAAATCCACTTGGCGGGAACACAGCATTCTTGTATAAAGGACTGTTTCGTAGTATTCTTTGGTCATGAACTGATCCAGGATAACCAATAAATACACTTAAAAATCTGCCTGAAGAATCACACACAGCCTGCATTTGAATTGAGTAATACAGTTTTCGATTTATATATTGGTCATGCAATTCTGTTGGACATTTTATACGAATGTGTGTTCCATCAATTGCTCCCACAGCATTATTAAAAATATTGCAATTCGCGCGACGATTGAATCCATTTCCTATCGCTTGAAGATCTTCAATTCCAGGGCATTTTATAAACTTCGAGAAAAGAAATTCGAATTCTTCTAATTTCCTATGCACTATAGTCCTCACTGAATATCTTGTTATGTTAAATGCCGATCCTGTCACACGGTACGAAGTTCCTGATGCTAACCAAAACAAGAAGACCATTAGTTCAAAATGCATATCCCAGCCGCTTCTTTTTTCTGGTAAGATTGAAATAATTTTCTTAAATGCAGATACTACGATTCTTAAATGTGCTATGATAACATCTTCGTTTAGTTCTAATATATTCCTTGTAAGCTCTGTTAAACAATTTAAATAGCAATATGGTACTGATTCCTAAAAATGTAGGAATTTTATTTCATTACAACTCATAAAACTGATTTTCCTTACTCTTCTTGAGATTATATCTTCGCATACGGCAAGTAAAGATAACTGCTGTGTTTTCAATTTTAAATATACTTTTAAAATTATCAAAATAAAATACAGGAGCTCCATGTCCTCTTCCATGTTTAGAGATGTCAGATTCAGATGTCAATGAAATGTAAATGAAAAGCATACTTCATTAATTGGCACAGCTACAATTCCGAAATGTGTTCGAAAAAGGAAAAGAATTCGAAAAGTTGAATTGGCACAAACTCTTAGTGTACTCGCGAGGACACTACGATTTTGACAGATAAAATAGGGTTAGTGCATAGAAAAAACAAATTCGAACGCCCTACGCACTTTTCGGAGTTTTTCGGAGAATATTTAGTGCGGAAAATAGATTTTAGTGCAAGTGCGTGGGAATTCGAAACCGGCCTTAGATTTCCAAATTATGATAAAGAATTTGTAGTAACTACGGACGCAAGCGACCATGCAATTGGAGCAGTTTTATCACAGGAGGGACATCCCATCTGTTACGTTTCAAGAACTTTGAACAACCACGAGAAAAACTATAGTACAACGGATAAAGAATTTCTAGCAATAGTGTACTCAGTAAACTATTTTAGACCATATCTATATGGACGAAAATTCAAAATTGTTACTGATCATGTCCCAATAAAGTATTTAAACGCCAAATATAAAGGAAAGGAATTTTCGCAGAGAAATCAACGATGGATATTAAAATTGCAGGAGTATAATTACGAAATTGAATATTTAAAAGGAAAGGAAAATAAAGTTGCAGATTTCCTAATGTAGCGAGCGTACACAGGAAAAAGCCCGTCCTGGCTCGAAAAGTCCTCTTAAGACTTTTTGTCTTCCCGTGGCTGTGGGTCAGTCGTATCGGCAGCTCAGGTGTTTACTGTGTGTGGAGGTGCTAATGGATAGGGATAGATTTAGTTGCCAGCATGCAAATATTAGATAAAAGGAATGCATGAGTTTCCCTCAAATCCTTCTTAAAGAAGATGCTCCCTTGCCTAATTGTCCTTTGTGTCGGAAGACGCAGTGTTTGCTTATTGCCCTCGGGAAGAGTGGCCGATGTTTACATTCAAAGAACTCTGCGCAGGAGTTTTACGCAGCTGCTTTTAATTACCCTTTGTCTCGTGAGTGATCTCGCTCGGGGATGGTTTATTATCCTTTGTCCTCTGAAAGGTCCTTATAGATGAGAGTGTGTGTGGACATTATGATTCTTTGTCTCAGGAACATATAAACGGGTTGCACTTGAGCGGTTGAATCAATCTACCATCGGGCATGGCCACGGGTTGACGCGTTTCGGGATTTTCAAAGTAGAAAGTGTTATACTAAGTCGAATTGAACATAGCGCTCTAATTAGCGAGGATAACAGAAGTGAATCCAACATGGACCTTTCTGATACTCAACATTCAGTAGAAGAGCAATTGTTAAATCATATAGGAATCAAAAATGAGATTGTAAATAAATACAAGACACAAATAATCTTAACATATAATGTATCTAAAGAATTTGACATTCTGCACAATAGAAAAATAATTTATTTAAATCCTTTAGACGAAGAAAGTAAATTACGAGACGTCGTAAGAAAACACATAAAATCAGGTACAATAGGTATATATTCGGAAGTCCAAGACCATGAATATAACAAAATTCAACAAATATTAATAGACATGTATGATGGAAACAAGAAGATAAAATTTATCAAAGCTACGATACGAGCAAGAGACCTTGATACAGAAGAAGAATGCCATAAACAAATTTCAATTTATCACCACAAGGAATCACTACATAGTGGAGTAAACGAAACTTATAACACCCTCAAAGATAAAATTTATTATCCGAAATTGATGGAACATATATCATTAATAATAGGTAATTGTGAAGACTGTCAAGGTATCAAATATGATAGAAATCCAATAAAACCTAAGTTTCATATTACACAAACTCCAACCAATATAAATGAAATAATACATTTAGATGTATTTCATTATTTGAAACAAACCTTTGTGACTATTATAGATAAATTAACTAAAAAAAAAATTGGACAAAGAAAATTGCAGTATTAGAAATGTATTTCGCAAGTTTTGGCAAGCCAAAACAAATCACTATGGACAATGAATTTAAATCGGAACATGTCATTAAGTACTTAAGAGAGAAATGCATTGAAGTGCACTGGACGAAACCAAACAGTTACACAGGAAATGCCGATATAGAGAGACTACATTCAACTTTAATCGAAAAGATACAAACCATCAAGGACGAAGTGCTAATAGAACATAAGATTCAGATAGCAGTAGGCAGCTACAATGACAGATACCATTCAACCATTAAGATGACGCCAAGAGAAGCAACTCAATTAAATGACCTTAGCACAGTAATAAAAAGCATAAATAACTATAAACATAAAATAATAAATAAAAGAAACTTGAATAGAGAAGATTATCAAGAAAAAAGGAAAGAAGGATACATAAAAAACTATAAAAGACTGAGACATAAAGATGAACCCTATTTTAGAAAATATAAATTAACTCAAGTTCATCCCATAAATATTAAGAGACCAACAAAAATTGCAGGTCAGTTGGATGTTAAGATGGTCAATTCTAGGGATACTGACGATGACAGTACAAGGGGTAATGCAGGTTCATCATATAAGAGAAGACAATGGGTATGTAAAGCTAAGAATGAGAGAGGTCGAAATCGCTAATAATACTGACATAATCCTACATATTATTAACGTAAAAGATATAGAAAATATACTAAAACAATTAGAAATAAACATGGGTCATTTAAACATTGATCATAGTAAAGTTATCGATACTGAAATAAAAATAATTAAAAGCAAAATCAAAGCTCTAGGGAATCCAATAAGACAAAAACGAGGCTTAATTAATTTGATAGGAAAAGGAGAAAAATGGTTATTTGGAACTATGGACGATGAAGACAGACAAGATATACTAGACCACTTAAAAACAATTGAAAATAATACTCATAATGCTATAACCACAATAAATCAACAAATATATATAAATGAACATTTCAACAACAGAGATCAAGATGTCCGTCAAAGTCTTTACTTACTTGTTACTTTCACTCGTTTACCCAGCAACACAAAATAAAATCGGGTCACATAGCTCAGAATTGGAGATCCCTACATACAACAATCGGATTGCACTGCCCGTTATATCTGAGAATGCAACCTGGACACCGATAGTGCCTGAGGCAGTTAAATGTCCATTCTTCTTTGACCAATTAGATGTTCCGGATGGAAAATTAACTTTAGTTGATATTCAAGAACCTATCTACCAACCTGACAAAACCATCCCAGGCTTTTTATGTAGCAAAATTGAATATTACACCATTTGTGACAAAGGCTGGTTTGGGGGAGTCACAATAACAAATGGTTTTCAGCATCTTCCAGTTCATGACAATGAGTGCATTGAACAAATAAAATCCTCCAATCTAGCAGAAGTCCCTGGATACCCACCTGAAGAATGCTACTATGCATCTATATACAAGGCCTCCAAAAGTTACATTGTATTGAAGGACCATCCTGTTTCCTTGGACCCGTATTTTGCAAACTTGGTTGACTCCGTCTTTGTGGGAGGGCAATCAAATGGAGGTGTATCAGACACAATATATGAGAACACTTTATGGATCCCTGCTGAAAATGATGTCAATCTGGTGAATAAGTGTGATAATTTTCATCTATATGATGGTTATCTACTCTCTGATAGGGCGTCTGGGACATCAGGACGGATAGGAAAACCAGGATTATTATTTAGTTTACACCTTCCTCAATTGAGTTTTACCGATGCATGTAGAATGTCCTTTTGTAAAAGATTAGGAGTGAGGTTTGCACAGGGAGAATTCCTAGTAATTACTTCGGGAGGAGAACCGAGAGATATAGTGTTAAGTATTATAAATTCTTTACCATTCTGTTCAAATGATAAGATCATTTTAGAAAAGACCCCACATCAAGAGACAGTTCAAGAAATCCAAGCATTAGGTAATTTGGTCTTTAGAATGAGATGCTATGAAGTATTAAACAAGTTGCTCAATAAATTACCAATTAGTCCTTTTGACATATCATTCTTAGTTCAAGTACATCCTGGAATTGGTTATGCATACAAACACAACGGATTGGGGTTAGTACAAACGTTGGCTAGATATGATTTAGTTGATATCAATCAATTAAACACCAAACCCAACCTTATTGGGCGAAATTTAAGATTAGATGAAGATTATTTTTATAATGATTGGACTGAAATAGGAAATCTCTCAGTAGGAGTCAATGGGATGGTGAAAGACAAGGGAGGTCAAATTAGACTTCCATACCTATATTTAACTAGAAGTTTAATGGCGGAAGATGCACATACATTATTGCCAGAGCACTCAATTTCCCATCCTTTTCATCTGATTATAGCTAATCACACGAAGCAATCCGTTGGACAATGGTCTCACTTGAAAGGAACCAACAATGTCTTCAATGTAACTGTATCTAAATGGAAAACAATAGGAAACTCTATAGGGGAGTTTTTTTCGTCTACATATTCCAAATTAGGTCACTTTCTGATCCTACTATGTACAGTTATTGTCTTACTCATCCTTACACCTTTATTGATAAAAGGATGCTATAAATTCATCAACAAAGGACCGACAGAATCCTCAAGAAATTCCATTGAGATCCTTTTCAGTTTGATAATAAAGATGAAAAAAACAAAACAATTACGAATTTAAAAATATTAATAGAACAAGATAGAGTGAAAATTTTAGATGCAATGAATACTGTTAACAAGCAGAATAGAAAATTAAACGAAAAAATTTTATTTTTAGAGCAAGAAACTAAATTAAGGTACTTAGAAAATAAAGTCAATCAAATTTTAGATAATATTGTATCAGCTAAAAATAACATATTGCACCCAAGCATGTTAACTTCAGAAGAATTAGAAACATACCAGGTAGATTTTCATAAGCTTAAATTGTTAAAAACAGGAGTTTTAAGATATACTAATGATTTCCTGATTTTTGCCATAAAAATTCCAAAGGATTATATTATAAAAGAATTGCAATTAATTGTATCAATCCCAAATAAAGAACAATTAGAAATAAACGAAGAAAAACAACATGTACAAACAAACTGTATCATTACGATGAGCAATTGTCATTAAAAGAATTAAAGTTAAGTAAAACATGTATCACAACTCATCAATGTGATTATAGATATAATAATGTTACTACTATAGAAAAAATTGATGATGAAACTATTTTATTAATTAATATGAAAAAAGAAAATCTAACGCATAATTGCGACAATAGAAAAATTATACTTGAAGGAAATTATTTAATGAATTTCAATAATTGTACCGTACAAATAAAGGATCAAACATTTCATAACAACAAATTTGTAATTTTAGATAAATATTATTATCCCGCTGAAAAACTATTTATCATTAATAATAAACCAATTAATTTGACTAAGTTGAAAATAGATAATTTTAAAAAAAAATATCAAAAAAATTGAAGAATTACAATTTCACAATAATGTAATACATGCAACTAACATAAGTATAATAATTGTATTCATTATTAGTTTAATAAGTCTTAGTATTGTACTATATGTTTGGAAAGAAAAAAAATCAAAAGATCATCATTAATAATTCGAAGCCGGAGACTTCTGTCTTAAAGGAAGGAGGAGTTATATACACAGCTGTACCCATGACAGAAACATCCCTCAGTGAGTCAGCGAAGCCCAAGAAGATATCGGTTTGGTAAAACTGACTCATGAAGCCAAAATAAGATAATCAGTACCAATAACGATAAATGCAGCTGGACCTAGAAAAATAAGATAATAACTATCAATAATGATAAACGCAGCAGAACCAAAGTACCAACGATAATGCAGCAGAGATAAAAGGAACCAGAAGTATAAAAAAGAGGAAGTGCATGAGAAGATAGGTCTTCTCCATCGATTCGCCTAAGATATAGGTCTTCTCCATCGATTCGCCTAAGATATAGGTCTTCTCCATTGATCGCGTTGAAGATAGATTTAGTTTGTACCGCTTACCTACATGTTAATAAAAATAATTCGGAAAATAAGAAAAATGTCTTATTAATTATTTAAATCGCGCGAGTGACATATATTGATATGCAACCGCTGGAATCTGATGATAAATCACTTAAATCATACGAGATTCAAGCCAGACCCAGGCCGATGGCTTGGTAAGCATTCCTAAAGTCTGGGCAGATCTTAAATTACCCGACTTAGCTAGAAACGTTTCTTTTTGTTCACATTAGAACAACGAAAAGTGATTACGTTGGTGAAATCTGCATAAGGTGAAGCTAAGCTTAAGTCATAAAGATTGAAAAGAAGAGTCAGTCTGTCGCTGATCTTCTGGTTGTTAGCATTTTCTGTATTGTTCATCAAGTCTGTATTATAACTCTGTCTTTTAAACTTTATCAAATTTGAATACTTTTTTAAATTTATAAAATCTGTGTAAAAATAGTCTAAAGTTGTAGAAGGAAAAAGAAAGAAGAAAGTGACTTGGTGCCTTTTCATTATTACCCACAAATATAACTCGCGCGAATCCGCTGAAAAGAAAACAAAAGGAAAAAATCGCTCTAAGTTAAATCGGAAAGATCGAGTTGTTTTTCTTTTTGTTTTTGAGCAAATCTTTACCGTCGTTAATAATTTTCAATCATCTCTGACCGCGATTCCGAATCCTGAATAGAAAGAGCAAAGAAAAGAAAAAAATGTTAATTCTAGTTTAGGGAAAATCTCCTAATCGACTCGATTCTAAGTGAACAAGTGAATAATTGAAAAGTTAAATTTATTTGTGTTCGACCGAGATCGAAGACACATTCGCGGAACCCCCCTTCCAAAGAATTGCGGATCACTTCCCGGAGTCGAGGTGTTATGTACCAAAATCTCATCCAGATTTTGGACACATTCTAACTAAATGCATCACATAAATTGTCGGGGTGAAATGCCCTTCAAATTTCAAGACACAACATTTCAGAAATTTGAGGCATTTCGCAATAATCGAAAGTCGCGGAACCAATAATGCGACTTGTTGCGTAACGGTTGTTATGGTCAGGGCATAAAGAGCAATTCGCCGTCGGTCGCAACTCAAGGCCAAGCCCAGGCCATAAAAATCTCCGGCGCGAGCCCTGCGACCGAGCCCCGGGCACCGCCACAGTTCAAGGCGTTCAAGGGCATTGCACAGCTGTAACGGGCTCGGCCTGTGGCATCGGGCGAGCTGGAGTGCTCGGAGACCACAATTCGAGGATTTTTTGCTGAAATTATTCTCGAGTTGTGGCCGCCGCGCATTCAAAGTGCACCCAAATGTTCCAGGCCGAGCGCGCAGCAACTCGAGCAGCGGTGCGAGGAACCGTTGCAACCGACTCGCATATCGGCTGATCGCCAGCGATTGGCTGCGCGGGCCGATGTGTGAGTGGGTTGCAACGGGACCTCGAAAAAGGGAAGCCAGGCGGCGCGTGGGCTCGACTTGACTCGGGACTTGAGATCCAGCAGCGAACGGCGAAGGTGGTGGAAAGTGATAGATCGAGAACGGGAAGCTCACCTCTGGAGTGATAAGTGCTCACGAAAAGTTAAAAGAGTGGAAAGTTTTTTTTTTTTTTTTTTGAAGAATTAAATAAATATTCAGACTAAGTTAAAATCACAAAAATTAAATAACTAATCAGACTAAATTAAAATCACCAAAAATTAAATAAATAATCAGACTAAATTAAAATCACCAAAAAATTAAATAAATAATCAGACCAAATTAAAATCACAAAAAAATTAAATAAATAATCAGACTAAATAAAAATCGCAAAAAAATTAAATAAATATTCAATCCAATTAAATCATAAGAAGATGAGGAACAATTTATTTGTGATTAATTTTGACCTAACTCAATGGGAAAATGTTCCCGCGTTTACACCTGAAGGAGTTTTTGTGTGAAAATAACGTGAAAGAGTGAACAATTGCCTCCTAGGAGATAAAATAAATTGTTTTGAGACTTTGAACACTTAAGATTTTTTTTTATTTTGTAATGGAACGGTTTGTTGAGCGTGAATTATAAAAATCACAAAAAGAATGTAAACTATTTTAGAAGTAACAAGGAAAAAGGTGGAATTTAGTTTGTCAATTTGTAGTGCTTTGGAAGCGTAATTGTTATTTTGCTTCATATAATACTCTGTTTCAAATTGAGTTGTAATTATGAACGCCTAAAAAAAGGAAAAAGAAAAAAGAGGGGAAACAAATAATACGAAACTCTGGTAAACGTTCTCTATTTCATATGTTTTCGGGTTTAAAAATAGTGAATACCTACGACTTTATAAACCATTGTCTTCGAGTCGTTTTGATTTACCTTTCCACCATGCTTGGAATTACTGCTTTTGAAAAACAAAATTGTTCTGGATTCTCTTGTAAATCTTGTGTAAATAAATAAAAAAAAAAAAAAAAAAAAAAAAAAAAAAAAAAAAAAAAAAGGGAAACAAAAAAACAAAAAAACAAAAAAACAAAAAAAAACAAAAAAAAAAAAACAAAAAAACAAAAAAAAACAAAAAAAAAAAAAAAAAAAAAAAAAAAAGAAAAAAAAAAAAAAAAAAAAAAAAAAAAAAAAAAAAAAAAAGGGGAGGAGAAACACAAAAAAAGTAATCGACCGGGTTGCCGTGGATCATCGGCGGAAGGCACCACGACGGGGCCACATGAAGAGGCAGGGTGCCTCCGCCCTCTCCATCACATCGCTTCACCGCGGGAATTCTTCGCCCCCATCGCCTCTCCGAGGGAAACAGCACCGCGGACACCGTCATCAATCGAGGCGCCCAACGAGCTTTCTTCGTCTTCTCTTCGTCCTTATCTTATGCAGGTTAGGGTTAAAATTGTTTAAGTAACGCTGATTAATACAAGGTATGTGTAATTGATTAATTCTATTTTGGACTCGCTTGCTCCCCGTTTTCTTTTCCCCCCCTCTTCCCGTCATGCCGGCCCACATCGTTGTGGCTTTTCGAATTGCAGGAATGAGCCCCAGGATGGGGTGAAGGAAGGAGACATGTGCGAATAAATTAGGGACCTCTCCAGTTTTGTTTTGGCCAAGGAGAGGTCATCGGGCGGATGGGGAACAGGCCAAGGGGGGGTTCATCGCGAACCGAACCCCCCCCCCCATTCTTACAAGTCACTCACGGGCAGTTGCAGGGGTCTGCCCGCACTGACCCCTTCCAACCCCAACGCGATTTTATAGTCGGTCCTGTCGCGGGAGAATTTTCTTTGTTTGGTGGTTGCCGCCCCGACGGCTGAAAGCGGTTTTCGGCAAACCCCCCCACACTACCGCAAATGCTAGCCTGCCAGCTCCCGCAGCCGCATACCGTCGGGCGGAGGTGCTTAGCCGGGCCCTTCGAGGTATATCAAACCCTAACAAATATATGGCGCCCAACGTGGGGCCTCCTCTCCCTTCCCTTTGAAGCGTAAGGCTTCCCCTTATTTCTACTTACCTGTCTTCATTTCCTTTCGAGGCACCGTTGGTGACTCCCGTGGCTGGGACGCATCCCGGCCCTCTTGAGAATACGGCAGTTGGCTTCGTCAGCCAGCCAGCCGTCTCGAGGGCTCGGGGTGCGCCCCATCCTCGGGAGAAGCTGGTGGTGGGAAGTCTTCCCGGTTGAGCCCGTGGGATCTGCGTGGCCGAGACGGCAGTGGTCCTCCCTGGAGTAGCAGGAGTTGGCTACTACAGCCAGCTACCTGACCGGGAGGATACCGCTGTCGTCCTCTGCCTCGCAGCCCCCACGGATGAAGCCGGGAAGGTCTTCTTCCCTCACAATTTCCTTTCGCGGGCCGGATGCTCAGTAGCTCGTGGATGACTTGGAAGAATGTAATGATCAAAATAAAATAATTTTCTTCTTTTTGAATCTTCGCTCCTTCCTTCCCCTTCGGTGGTTCGTTTCATGGTCCAAAATCAATATTTTTGAAACATCAGTTGATGGTGGGAGGAAGAAAACGAGGAGCAGCGAGTCATACTTCGTATATATATATATAATTTCGAATTTGCTTATGGGTTAAGCCCGAATATTTTCTATTAGTTAATTTGCCATTGTTAATTTACTTAAGAGCTATCATTAAATTGTAAAACTTCTGGTAAGGTTGTAAGGGAACTGTATTTAGGGATTTCCAGTGATTTTCACTCTTTCATAACTAATTCATTTTAAGTTTTTTTTTCTTTCCTCATCTTTCTTATTCTCGTGTTGATCTGACATTTTTTCTTTCGGGATTTTCGTGGTAAAATGGCGGAGTCGAATCAGGGCGCGATCGGAAAAAAATATAACACTCGTCAAACGGCGCGCGAAACAGTCGAAACGCCGGCGACAGTCAGGCCAAGTCGTGATCGCGAAATATCAACCGAAAGACCGTTGGAAACGGAACAAGCGGGCGCGGACTTCGAGGCGGCGAATATGGAAAAATCAATTCTCCGAGAGACACTGGATACGAGTCTTCGTTTTCGTGTAGCGGACCTAGTCCGTACCGAAGTAGAACGCATCGAACGGGAGAAACAAAATAGGTTAGCTGAAATGGAAACACCAATAAATCAAGTCTCGACAGCCTTCCCACCTGAACAGCCGCCACGTCCCCCGCGGGTCACTAGACAACCAAATTTCGAAACGAGTCCTGTTTCCGCGCCTCCAAACTTTGGACGGCCAATACCTGATTATGTACCTGAGCCTTCGCCTCGGGTTCAGTACCCCCACCGGTCCAGACAGCAACCCCTAAACGAGCAATGGCCCAGTACGCCCCTTCGTCACTGGAAGATCCAATATGACGGAGATAATTCTAAACTACATTTAGAAGAGTTCATTTTTCGTGTGGAAAGTCTCACACGTGACACTCTTCGGGGGCGTTTTGATCATTTGATTAGTAATTTTCACCTTTTGCTCGGGGATTCGGTGGGAAACTGGTACTGGACAGTTCGCCGAAGTTACCAAAATTTAACCTGGCAAGACCTCAAAACAGCCCTTAGAGCCGACTGGGGAGAGCGCTCAAGGGATATCGACTTGAAGCGGCAAATGCTGAGCAGGCGACAGCAGCCCAATGAATCGTTCACCTCGTATTACCTGGATCTCGTCTCACTACGAAATAGATTGTCCGTACCAATGCAAGAGATTGAGTTTGTGGAGATGTTGAGAGCAAATCTGCTTCCATACATACAAGAGCATATTTGCCTTCACCGAATATACTCAATCGCGCATTTGCGTGACCTGGTGACCGAGGTCCAGGTGACTCGACAGCGAACGAGGAGTACGCTGCTGTCGACCGCACACCGTGCCGGAAGAGTCGAAGAAACTTTTGCCTTCGGAGATCTGGAGAGAGCGTTGCCCGAGCCTGAAAACCTTGAACCGGTCGAAGCCCTTACCAAGTTCTCTTCTTCAGCTATCAAATGCTGGAATTGTGATCAAAGTGGGCATTACTATCAGGATTGTCCAACGGAGCCCACAGGATTTTTCTGTTATGGCTGTGGGCGAAAAGGGGTCGTTAAACCTCGCTGCCCAAACTGCCTATCAAAAAACCAGCGGCGGGTCGGGAGCAACAACACCAGCCCCCGGCCACAACGACCGCCTGCAATCACGACAGGCGAGGCAATGGCCACCCCTTTCCGCCCCCAGACATAACCACGTCCCAACTTTGCCAAGACTTACCCGAGTTGTCCACCTTCTTATCTTCATCTCCCTCGCTACACAGTCACACTTCAATTGTTACATCGTCTACATCAGCTCAATCAAAGTTTGCAAACCAAGATTTAATAAGTGAGTCGGAAAACCCCCCTGAATTTGATAATTCCTTGCCACAGCCAGAGCAACCTCCGAGCAAAAAAATTTCTATACTGCAGAGACCAGAAAATCCTCAAACACCGGTTCTCTTTCCCATTAAACCTTATCATCTCAGGCTTAAAGAGTATCAAAAGGCTCGTGAAAGAATTTTTGCTTCGGCTGTTGAATATCCCAAGGGTCAGGGTGGAACTTCATTCTTTAAATCTCCCAAGCCCCGTCGATCTACACTACGTTGGCGTGCGTTCTGGAGACGCGTCAGAGATACCTATCGTAAATTATCAACAGCTTTCGTCTCGGTTCCTAAAGATGTACGGCCCTACGCCGCAGTAAGAATCCTAGGGCAGAACATCACAGGTTTGCTAGATAGCGGCGCTAGTATTAGTATTTTGGGAAAAGGTTCTGAGAGTTTGCTGCAGGAGGCAGGAGTTAAGTGGGCCAAATACAAGTACCGTTCTGCGATCGAGGTGGCCAACGGAGCTAGACCGGAGGTGCACGGCCACGCCGACCTGGAAGTTTCCTTCAGGGGTGAGACCAAAATTTTACGTCTTTACGTCGTACCTGGACTCACCCAGGACCTATATCTAGGAATAGATTTTTGGAGGACTTTCGGGTTGGCTCCGGACATTCTCGGTCTAGTCTCTTCGTTGGACACACCGATCGCAACGAAGCCCAACCCGGCAGCACACGTATTATCTTCTGATCTCAAATCACGTCTAGAACGAACCAAAGCGCTATTTCCATCCTACGCAAACTTGGGCTTGGGGAAAACTCACTTACTTGAACATGCAATAGACGTTGGAAATGCTACACCGATCAAACAGAGGTTTTATCCAGTTTCTCCGGCCGTGCAAAAACTTGTGGACGCGGAGCTGAGCCGAATGCTCTCGCTTGGGGTGATAGAGGAGAGCCAGAGTCCTTGGAGCTCTCCCGTTGTTTTGGTACGGAAGCCAGGCAAGGTCCGACTGTGTTTTGACGCCCGGAAGGTGAACTCCGTCACTAAAAAGGATGCCTATCCGCTTCCGCAGATAGATGGCATCCTGAGTCGCCTTCCGCCGGCAAAATACATTACCAGTCTGGACCTAAAGGACGCCTTTTGGCAGATCCCCCTAGAGCAGAGCTCCAAGGAAAAGACCGCATTTACAGTGCCTGGTCATCCCCTCTATCACTACACAGTGATGCCATTCGGGCTTTGCAACGCGCCACAGACCATGTGCCGGTTGATGGATAAAGCAATTCCTTACGATCTCCGAGACAATGTATTGGTGTACCTTGACGATCTATTAATTTTATCACAAGACTTTGACTCACACCTGGCTCTTCTCGCCCGGGTGGCGGACTGTCTGAAGAGGGCGGGACTGACTATCAACGTGGAGAAGAGTAAGTTTTGCTTAAGAGAAACCAAATACCTTGGCTTTATCATTGGAGAAAATGGTATGCGTATGGACCCCGATAAGATTTCTGCAATTGTGGACTACCCGGTACCCAAAACCATGAAACAAGTACGTCGCTTCATGGGAATGGCAGGGTGGTATCGCAGATTTATTCCCAACTTCGCAGACCTTTCGGGCCCAATCACCGATACGTTAAAGAAAGCCAGTAAATTCTCCTGGTCTGAAGAAGCCCAAGTCGCGTTCGAAAAACTTAAGCAACTCTTGACCTCTGCTCCCGTTTTAGTTACCCCCGACTTCTCCAGACCGTTTGTCATTCAGTGCGACGCGAGCACCCAGGGTGTAGGTGGAGTGTTACTGCAGGTGGACAACGAAGGAAATGAGCGACCGATTGCCTACGTGTCGCAGAAATTGAATTCAGCCCAAAGAAATTATTCGGTGACAGAACTGGAGTGTTTGGCGGCGATTATAAGTGTCCAGAAATTTCGCCCATACGTCGAACTAATGCCTTTTAAGATTATTACGGACCATGCGAGTTTGAAGTGGCTTATGTCACAGAAAGACCTAAGTGGCAGACTGGCGAGATGGAGTCTGAAGCTTCAACGCTTTGATTTCGCTATCGAGCACCGAAAGGGGAGCTTGAACGTGGTGCCAGACGCGCTATCACGGGTGGAGTGCGACGCTCTGTCAGCTCCGGAAGACTTCGGGCCTGAGGTCGATCTCAGCTCTCCACACTTCGCTTCGGCGGAGTATGTAGAGCTGGGACGACAAGCCGAAGAAAACAGGGCCAAATTCCCGGATCTGATGGTTCGTGACGGCTTCATTTACGTGCGTACTGTCCCACGTTCGGGTGACCCAGTGCAAGAAAACGAAGCGTGGAAGCTTTGGATTCCTCCCGGCCTAGTCACGAGCATTATTTCTCGCGCTCATGACCCTCCACTATCTTCACACGGTGGTGTTGGCAAAACTCTTGAGCGAGTCCGTCGATATTTCTATTGGCCACGCATGGCAGCCGACGTTAGATCTTATGTTCTATCATGTGACACTTGTAAGGAAACCAAAGCCCCGAACACCACGCTCCGACCACCGATTCAAACACAACCTATAGCCGAAAGACCGTGGCAAAGAATTTACATCGACCTCCTCGGCCCGTATCCTCGCACTAAATCGGGACATGGCTGCATTTTGATAGCCTTAGACCATCTTTCGAAATTCCCCCTTTTAAAGCCTTTACGTAAAGCTACGACGTCTCAGATATGTACTTTCGTCGAAGAAGAAATTTTCCATATGTTTGGGGTTCCCGAAACAATAGTTACTGATAACGGTACTCAATTTCGTTCGGCACAACTCGCTAAACTTCTGGAACGTTATGGAGTCAAACATATGCGTACGGCCCTTTACTCTCCCCAAGCCAACGCTTCGGAGCGAGTAAATAGGTCAATTTTAACCGGCATTCGTGCTTATATCAAGGACGAACATCAGAAGTGGGATGAGAAGCTAAGTAGTATCGCCAGCTCACTTCGGAGCTCGATCCACCAGGCAACAGGTTTCCCCCCTTATCGATTGTTGTTCGGACTCCATATGATTACGCATGCTTCCAGCTACGAGTTGTTGCGCCGCCTTCAGGGAATTGACGAACCCTTAAACATTGACACTTCCGACAAGCTTAAGCTTATTCGAGCGAAAGCTCAGGAGAATCTCAAAAAGGCTTTCGATCAAGGTGCAAAAACCTACAATCTGAGAACAAAACATGTAGACTTCAAAGTAGGTGAAGAAGTATATCGACGAAATTTCCAGCAAAGTAATTTCGAGAAGCAAATTAATGCGAAACTTGGGCGAAAATTCTTAAAGTGTAGAGTAAGGGCTCGAAAGGGCAACGCTCTCTACGAGTTGGAGGATCTTCAAGGAAGACTGATCGGCACATTCCACGCCAAGGACATCAAGAGGTGAAGATGAGATCAACGGACATTTGGTTTTCAATTTCTTTATAAAAAATTCAAGGTTCAGAGATTCATTAATTAAGTAGATTACACTACTATGGTCGGATACCTTAGTTTCTTTATCAGTCAATTACCCTTAACACTCATCAAAATTCGGTAGCCCTAATAAGGCATCCGACCAGCTTAACTGGCATCAGGGTTGTCGTAGAGCCGCTTCTGCTTGGTAATGCGGCGGACACACCCTTTTCACTTCCCATCCCCTTTCCTAGTTAGAGTTCCTTATCCCTCACCTCATCCCATCCAGCACCTTCCTTCAAAATTTTATCAGTTTTACGCCCCCCTTTTCTTTTCAGCCAAGAGGCCCTGCCTGCAACCTTCGGGGTTGGAGTTGGCTTGAGGCCTCTCGAGAATACGGCAGTTGGCTTCGTCAGCCAGCCAGCCGTCTCGAGGTCTCGGGTCTCCCTCACCCTCGATGGAAACAGGTAGGGAGGGGCCCCGCCTGCCCACCCTCACGGGATCAGAGCTCCGGAGACTACCAGGGTGCTCCCTGGAATTACAGGGGCTGGCTGGTGAAAGAGCCAACCACCTGTCCGGGAGATTTCGCTGGTCGTCGTCCTGGCCTGACCCCCTGGGGGGCGGACCGGCATGGCTCCCTTCCCCGCAAGGCTACCTTCTTCTCCCTTTCGGTGTCGCTGGGCTTCTCCCAACTATTCCGCATAAAAATTAATTTCTCCCTCACAGCACTTTCTCCTTAATTTGATCACACACCCCCCCAAGATATGACGAGTACAACGTCATCCCTTCTTATAAAAAATAATCTAAATTCAACAATTGTTTTTTATCCCATCACGTGGCGATGATTATTTCTTTGGTAGTAGCGATTTGAATCTTTTAGGCCAAAATTATTATTGTTATGTTTAAATTCCATAATCTCATCTTCACCTCAAGTCGACAGGTCCATATCTCTTTCCCAGGCGAATCCGGGAGCTCACTTCAGTCACACAGCGTTTTTCTTTCCAGCGGTAACCCGCCAGAATCACCCAGTACACCCCCTTGCTAGAATTTTCCTTCTCCCTGTTCCAACTCCCATTTCTACCTTTCCCATTTCTTCACAACCCTATCGTTTAACCAGGTATTCTACTTGGAGCTCCTGTACTCCAACCTCCCCATCCTTAGTGAAAGACTGCACGTCAAGGGATCTGACAGGGGATTCCCTTCCCGTAAATTAAGCTTCATTTTTTTAAAATTTCACAACAACCCCCACCTCCGGACTCCCGTGAACAGCAGCGCCCCGCCGTTGGCGTCCGGAGGAACGCGGATCCGTGATGCGGAAGTTCATCCTGGGACTGGGATGACCGCGGGGGTTGGTTTACAGCCACCCTCATAGTTTTATTATTTTTCTCCAGTCCTATAGTTTCATGGGCGTTTCACCCCAGAGTTTCGGCTAGCTCAGTTGCGAGCTATACTCGGGTCGCGGGTCAAGCCACATGTTGGGCACCCTTAACGAATCCTGACCTTTTCTCAGCTCCGTTGTCCTCAGAGTCTGGTCCAACGGACCTGTGCTGTTATGGTCAGGGCATAAAGAGCAATTCGCCGTCGGTCGCAACTCAAGGCCAAGCCCAGGCCATAAAAATCTCCGGCGCGAGCCCTGCGACCGAGCCCCGGGCACCGCCACAGTTCAAGGCGTTCAAGGGCATTGCACAGCTGTAACGGGCTCGGCCTGTGGCATCGGGCGAGCTGGAGTGCTCGGAGACCACAATTCGAGGATTTTTTGCTGAAATTATTCTCGAGTTGTGGCCGCCGCGCATTCAAAGTGCACCCAAATGTTCCAGGCCGAGCGCGCAGCAACTCGAGCAGCGGTGCGAGGAACCGTTGCAACCGACTCGCATATCGGCTGATCGCCAGCGATTGGCTGCGCGGGCCGATGTGTGAGTGGGTTGCAACGGGACCTCGAAAAAGGGAAGCCAGGCGGCGCGTGGGCTCGACTTGACTCGGGACTTGAGATCCAGCAGCGAACGGCGAAGGTGGTGGAAAGTGATAGATCGAGAACGGGAAGCTCACCTCTGGAGTGATAAGTGCTCACGAAAAGTTAAAAGAGTGGAAAGTTTTTTTTTTTTTTTTTTGAAGAATTAAATAAATATTCAGACTAAGTTAAAATCACAAAAATTAAATAACTAATCAGACTAAATTAAAATCACCAAAAATTAAATAAATAATCAGACTAAATTAAAATCACCAAAAAATTAAATAAATAATCAGACCAAATTAAAATCACAAAAAAATTAAATAAATAATCAGACTAAATAAAAATCGCAAAAAAATTAAATAAATATTCAATCCAATTAAATCATAAGAAGATGAGGAACAATTTATTTGTGATTAATTTTGACCTAACTCAATGGGAAAATGTTCCCGCGTTTACACCTGAAGGAGTTTTTGTGTGAAAATAACGTGAAAGAGTGAACAATTGCCTCCTAGGAGATAAAATAAATTGTTTTGAGACTTTGAACACTTAAGATTTTTTTTTATTTTGTAATGGAACGGTTTGTTGAGCGTGAATTATAAAAATCACAAAAAGAATGTAAACTATTTTAGAAGTAACAAGGAAAAAGGTGGAATTTAGTTTGTCAATTTGTAGTGCTTTGGAAGCGTAATTGTTATTTTGCTTCATATAATACTCTGTTTCAAATTGAGTTGTAATTATGAACGCCTAAAAAAAGGAAAAAGAAAAAAGAGGGGAAACAAATAATACGAAACTCTGGTAAACGTTCTCTATTTCATATGTTTTCGGGTTTAAAAATAGTGAATACCTACGACTTTATAAACCATTGTCTTCGAGTCGTTTTGATTTACCTTTCCACCATGCTTGGAATTACTGCTTTTGAAAAACAAAATTGTTCTGGATTCTCTTGTAAATCTTGTGTAAATAAATAAAAAAAAAAAAAAAAAAAAAAAAAAAAAAAAAAAAAAAAAAAAAAAAAAAAAAAAAAAGGGAAACAAAAAACAAAAAAACAAAAAAACAAAAAAAAAAAAAAAAAAAAAAAGAAAGAAAAAAAAAAAAAAAGAAAGAAAAAAAAAAAAAAAAAGGGGAGGAGAAACACAAAAAAAGTAATCGACCGGGTTGCCGTGGATCATCGGCGGAAGGCACCACGACGGGGCCACATGAAGAGGCAGGGTGCCTCCGCCCTCTCCATCACATCGCTTCACCGCGGGAATTCTTCGCCCCCATCGCCTCTCCGAGGGAAACAGCACCGCGGACACCGTCATCAATCGAGGCGCCCAACGAGCTTTCTTCGTCTTCTCTTCGTCCTTATCTTATGCAGGTTAGGGTTAAAATTGTTTAAGTAACGCTGATTAATACAAGGTATGTGTAATTGATTAATTCTATTTTGGACTCGCTTGCTCCCCGTTTTCTTTTCCCCCCCTCTTCCCGTCATGCCGGCCCACATCGTTGTGGCTTTTCGAATTGCAGGAATGAGCCCCAGGATGGGGTGAAGGAAGGAGACATGTGCGAATAAATTAGGGACCTCTCCAGTTTTGTTTTGGCCAAGGAGAGGTCATCGGGCGGATGGGGAACAGGCCAAGGGGGGGTTCATCGCGAACCGAACCCCCCCCCCCATTCTTACAAGTCACTCACGGGCAGTTGCAGGGGTCTGCCCGCACTGACCCCTTCCAACCCCAACGCGATTTTATAGTCGGTCCTGTCGCGGGAGAATTTTCTTTGTTTGGTGGTTGCCGCCCCGACGGCTGAAAGCGGTTTTCGGCAAACCCCCCCACACTACCGCAAATGCTAGCCTGCCAGCTCCCGCAGCCGCATACCGTCGGGCGGAGGTGCTTAGCCGGGCCCTTCGAGGTATATCAAACCCTAACACGGTATCGATTAGAATCGATAATTGTAAAATCGATACCGCTGGGCAACCAAAACCCCTTAGCCGGCAGTTGAATGGCCGGAAATACGCTCCGGTTTCGGCTGGCCCGTGCAAAAATGTGCAAGGCCAGCGGGGTCAACCGCTGAGCCGATGGGTTGCGCGTGTGGGCGCAAGGCGGAAAACGTGCGCTCAGCGCGTCTGCCAAAAAGTTCCGACCGGGAACATTAAGTTCCCGGCGGCGAAGACAGTTGCAAATAGAGAGTTGCTGAATAAAGATCGCGAAGCGAGGAAGTCCCTCGAACTGTTCGCCCGTCCTTCCGCGTTAAGTAAAATTGTTAAAAGTTATTTTAAATAAATTCGGGAGTGCCCCCTAAGGAAACCTAAGCGGAGTGTTAGTTTTTATTTTCGTATATACCTATATTGTATATATACGTATTTTGTTATAAATATACATAACAGACTTCTCAATTTATGCTGCGTCGACCACCCGCGAGCGCATCGACCCAAGCGCATGCTGGGGCGACCGCCCGCGCGTACGTCGACCCTAAACACTTGACCGACAAGTTATGATGACACGCAACATGCGCGCCGCAAAAGTGGCGACGCGCACATTCGGGACTCTGGGACATTGGAAAGTTCCAATAACTGATCGAGGCAATATAAATGCCCGATCAGTCCGAGTCCAGGAGAGTTCTTGAATAACAATTAGACAGAGTGAGTTTTTGAGAAACAGTTGAGGTCACAATCTCGGTCAGTCCGAGGACAGTGCTTGAATAATAATATGTCCGAGTAATAGTTGAGTCCGGTCCCAGTCCTGCACCGCTTAAAAGTACTCACGCGGAATAGAAGTACTTAAGTATACCGAAAATACTTAAGTCGCTAAAACCGGGAGCCGCGACTCCGACGCAAGTAGTGTTCAAAAGATGATTACAATAAAGAAAAGGTAACAAGTGACAGTGCATTTTAATTTTCCCACCTGTACACCCAAGGAGCGTTAATACGAAGAGAATTAGTCCCACCATCAAGGGGGTAGTTCTCAATTGTTGTGTATTCCTACCCAGGATATATAACAATTTGGCGCAGCCGGTAGGATCAGGGAAGCCTGGTTTTTAACAGCCTAAAAACCGTAAGAGCTTGAAAACCCTTGATCCACGCACGAACAAGGGTTCAAAAGTTGCTTAAATGCAGCGTAAAAAGTTCTTACGCTTAACCTGAAGCAGCAGCTAGCTTCAGGGGCACACCTTTCAGCGAGCAACGAGCCCCAACGCTCCCGGGTAAACATCTATAGTTGCCTCTGCTCCAGGCGAGCAAGCAATTACCCGGAATCAAAGGTACTCAACTTTAATTGCCTCTGCTCCAGGCGAGCACGCAAGTACCTAATTTCTTGTGGAAAGAGACACTAAGCGAGCGCTACAGTTCCTCGCATCAGACAACGAGTGGATGCCAGATCAGGAGCCCACCAATAATTCGAAGGAAGATGAGTCAAGCGGACTCAGGACACCCACCGGACCAAATTCAGTAGACCCCATCGAGGACACATCAACATCGCAGCCGCCGAGGGAGCAACTCAACGCCTTAGGACAACGAGCTTCAGCGCAGAAATCGAGGGACCCATCAACGCCTAGACCGCAGCCCAGGACATCGAGGAACACCCCCAGCACCTCAATTCCTCACCCGCAACAGGGAATCAAGCTAAGAAGCGGGACGATCATCCCCCGCGGAGCAGCGACCTCAGAAAAAGTAGCCGTAAGTCTAAAAAAACACTTAAGTAGTTTATTAGAAAAACCACGAATATCAGGGGAACTCTTGAGTGCACAAATAGACGAGCTTGGCAATCAAATTCACCAAACCTGTGAATCAAGGCAAGCTCAGGTTGAGAAATTTCGGGAAGAAACCGAGAGATTCCGGGAATCCTTTAAGGATTTCAGAGGATATTCGTGCTCACTGCTCAGTAAAGGGCAAAGTAAAGGCCGAAACACATAGCTCCCGATCCGATCCGACGTGCTGTCAAAGTTGAACATATCTATTGCTGTGTAATTGCGCACAATGAGCGGAGCGGAGTGGTTCGGATCGGATCGGAGCGGACGGAGTTGAGCAAATTTCAACTTTTGTCGGAACGACGGAACCTCACAAATGACAACTGCTCACATATGACAATTGTCAGAGCAAAATTGTAAGTGCCTAAGTATTTACTTGTTTAAGGTGCGTGTACCCTTGCAAACAATATTGCGCAAGTTGATTTCGGCAAGTGAATTTTCAAGTGTACACGCACCTGCAAGATGCTTGCGCAAGATTCTTGCGATATTGCGGAAAGTTTTTGCGGGAGAATTTCTTGCGAGTGTGGACAAGAAAGTTCTTGTTTGCGCAATAGTATTGCAGGCTTTGGATCATGTTGAAAATTATTTCAGTCTTGCGCAACATGGACGGTAGGAAGCATTGGAGTAAGGACGAAGTAAAAAAACTTATTGTGCTCTATGAAAGTTTCCCCGTTTTATGGAATGTAAAATGTGAGAAATTCAAAGATAGAATAAAAAAACAAAGTGCGATTACAAAAATTTGTGAGGAGTTAAATTTGTCGGAACAAGATGTGTCAAAGAAAATTCATAGTCTGCGAACACAATTTCATCAAGAGCTGCGTAAATGCAAGTCCAAAAAAAGTGGGCAAGGAACCGATCAAGTCTACGTCAGTAAATGGGAATATTTTGATTGTTTGAAATTTATTCAAAGTGTTTCAGAAACTTCGCAGACGACGGACAATAGAGTAAATAAACATTTAAAGACTTATTTATTAATGTAGTTCATTTATTTACATTGATAGTGATTGAGATACCCAATTTTAGTTGCTTTTCATCATATGTATTTGTACTGCCAATTGACTTCGCCTTGTGGGGATATGAAGTAATCTCGGAATTCATCCCTTATGTCTTTGGATGAATGACTGTAATTTGGGGCAGAGCCTCTTTGTAACGAAAATAAACTTATAGATGGTGTATTTTCCTTACGCCATGTTCCAGGGATTTCATCCGAATCAAAAGTACCTGACGGTGCATATTTTACACTAGTTTCATTTCGGCTTATTAAAAAGTTATGCAAAGCACAGCATGCAGTTACTACAAGTTTTGTTTTCTCAGGACAAAGCAATATCGGGGTTCTGAGTACTCTGAATCGGTTGCTCATAATTCCGAAAACATTTTCGACAATACGTCTTGCCCTGGATAGTCGATAATTAAAAATTCTATTAGGAGCTGGTTGGTTTCTAAAAGGATAGGGTTTTAAAAGGTAAGTTTTCATTGCAAATGCGTCATCCGCTACAATGACATGAGGCACTAATTTTTCCCTCCCCGAAAGAGGCTTCCAATCAGGTAGATTAAGCAAATTCTCTTCTAACGACTGAAACAAAGAGGTATTCCTAAAAACCCCTCCGTCAGATACCCTTCCATTGCAACCGACATCCATATAAATTATTTTATAGTCTGCGTCAGCCAAAACCATCAGAACAATACTATGTGTCCCTTTGTAGTTATAATAAAAGCTTCCTTCGTGTGCTGGTGCTTGCATAACAACATGTTTGCCATCAAGGCTACCAATGCAATTGGGGAAATGCCAGATATCTTCATATCGTTTAGATATTTTATTCCAATCTTCTTTACTTTTGGGAATCTAAAAATAAATTAAAAATATAAAAACAATTTAAATAAATCTTAAGTATTCATCAACAATTCGAATTTTTAGGTACAAGAAGATATAGTCCCATTGGACTCTACAGAAACTGCAACACAATCGAGACCAAGTACATCTACTCCCAAGAATAAAAGAAAGAAGGACGACGAATATGATGAAGGAATTTTCAAAAAAGCACTATCGGTAATGGAAAAGCCTGCGGATGAGTATCAAATATTTGCTGACTCTATTGCAACAGAATTTCGTTTACTCAAACATGAGAAAAATAAAATTCTTCTCAGTCTATGGTCAGTCTCAGCTTGACCGGCAACGGATAAAGTCACCGAGACTAAGCGCTGGATAGTTTTCTTGACTGCGTGGTGAGCTTAATTCGATTGTAAGCCGAATTTCGGGCAATAGTTTTTCTTTTCCTGTGGGTGCAAGTTAGTGGTAATAAAAGGAGTGAATTGAGACCATTAGTGCCGATTAAATTACCTTTTATTGAACTCAGTGTGTAAAAACAACTTTCGTTCCTCTGAAGCGACCGGAACTTTTATTACCTAGCGGTCGGCTATTGTTGCGCCCGAAAGGGCATCAGGGTAACCATGGCGACGGTCACGGCTCCGGCCGGTCCGAGCAGCAACAGCTTCGCCTCTCTGAGTGAATTTGTGCTCGATCCTAAAATGAAGAAAACAAGGAAACGAAGCAACAAAACGGATTTACCTACCGATCTCTCCTTCCCGGCTCTTCCAACAAAGAGGCAAGTCCTAACACCTGGATCATCTCAGCCCAAATATATTGTAATCAAAACCAAGGAAGGCGACAAGCCATTGCGGCGCTACAATCACTTCATGGTTCGTAAAGGTTTAGATGCGATCTCCACCAAATTCAGCACTGCTAGCTTCACTTTCGATGGCGCCCTCCTCCTCCTAGTAGATAACTCCAAAATTGCCGAAACGTTCATCAAGCAAAACAAGATTGCTGGCATTGAGGTGGAAATAACTTACCATGCTACGCTGAATTGCGTCAAAGCAACAGCTTTCTCCCACGACTTTAAACTCATGTCCAAGGAGGAGCTACTGGAAGGCTTCCGCGATCAAGGAGTTATCGACATCGGCAAAATAACCAGGCTGGAAAACGGAAAGCAGGTAGAAACTGGTCTGATAGTACTCACCATCGACGCGTACACACTACCAGCTTACATCCAAGGGCCGTTTTATAACATCCCACTCAGGCAGTACTTCCCGAACCCAATGAGATGTAGGAGATGCCAAAAGCTGGGGCACACGGCCAAGTTCTGCGAACGCGAACCCGTCTGCGCAACCTGCGGCAAGAAAGGTGAACACCAGGAATGTCAGGGACAATTCTGTGTGAACTGCGACACAGATGACCACAATTCAGCCAGCAGGAACTGCCCAGAATTCGCTAAGCAAAAAGAAATCCTGCGAATCAAAACAATAAAACGCTGCTCAATGTACGAGGCCAAAAAGGAGTACTACTCCACTGCAAATACAGGACAAGGACCAACTTATGCCGCAACAGCTGCAGGAACCACTAAGGCAAATTCGCAAAACAGCAATAACAAGAAAAACACAACAGAGAGCACCAAGAACATCACAGCCCCGAACAACATCAATAACAACCCAACTGGAAGCACAGGGAACAACACAACTGACTCCAGGAAGATGACAACCGCTAACGCCAAGGAGACAGCGACCAATGAATTAAAAATCCACACAACTAAAGCCACCACAACCACCGTCCACCAATCTTCAAATAAAGTCAGCAATTCCGCCTCCTCCAGCGAAAAGGTAAGTGCCTCGACCACACCGACTAACGAAACACCAACTAAAACAAAACACAACACCGAACAAACTAAACAAACTACAGCCAAAATTAACACAGACCCATCCCCCTCCCAACCACTCCAATTTACACCCAACTCAAAAAATATGATTAACGCTATTGTTAAGGATATTTCGGGCTTTCAGCCCAATAATTTTGAGATCGTAGCAGTCTCAGGGCCAAGCCTAGATGTTACAACTGCAAAAAATAACTGCAATGACGACGATATGGAATCCTTCCCGTCATACTCGACTCTTTCGAGTGATGGGGAAGATCCCCTATCGTAATCTAGGATTTCTTCATGAACTACACCATTAACCCTACCTCTCCTTCTCCATGTAGAGATCTAACGATCCTACAATGGAACATCAGAGGTTTGTACAATAACCTTCCCAGTCTCGAACTCCTCATATCCCAATACAAACCTCATATAATTCTCCTCCAGGAAACACACATCCTGCTGGAAAATCAACCTGAACGGTTGGGATCCTATTCGTTTTTCGGATATAATTCCATTCGTGTGCACAGGCATGGCGGTGTAGCCATTCTGGTGCACCACTCCCTCCCTGCTGTTGAGATTAACATCAATACCGACTTAATAGCTTGTGCTGTCTCCATTAACTCCTCCATACCCTTAACCTTCGCAAATTTTTACCTTGAGAATGGGGTAGAGATTACGGCCCAAGATCTGGAGGCCCTGGCTAGCCAGCTGCCCGAAAACACCATTTATGGTGGGGACTTCAATGCACACAGCCCACTTTGGGGCTCTGTGCATTGGAGCCCCAGAGGGCGGCAGGTTGCCGCCTGGATTGAGGGCAGATCCCTCTGCATTCTCAATACTGGCTCCCCTACCTTTCTATCCCATGCAGGCTCCCACTCCGCTATCGACCTCACCCTGGCCCCCCCCCGCCTGACCTCGCGCCTTGACTGGTTCACTCACACCAGCCCAGAGGGTAGTGACCACTACCCCATCATAATCCATACTGGCCACAAATCTGCTAACGCCAGACCTCTGCCCAAATTCATGGAGCAGAAGGCTGACTGGGAAAAATTCAGAGCACTAGTCAAGGCCGAACTTTCCCGTCGTACCCCATCCCACAATATCAATAAAGAGGCAGCTCAAATAACAAGATCCCTAAGGGTAGCAGCAGCAGGAAGCATGCCTGTCTCCACCCCCCTCCCGAGAACACAACCAGTTTGGATGAATACGCGCATCCTCTCGATTATCAGGGATAAGAATAGGGCCTGGAAAAAATTTCAAAGGCATCCTACGACTGAAATCCTGCGCGAATATCGTAGGAAATCGGCAATCTGCAAAATAGAAATAAAAGAAGCGAAAAAGCAAGCCTGGGAATATTTCGCTAACTCCATTGATCCTAACTCTAATTTGGCCGATGCATGGAGACGAGTCAAATCAATTTCCGGCAATAGGCCTCCTGGCCTAATTGCTAACTTGACGGTCGACCGCAGGCTCTATACGGACTCCATGAACATTGCTGAACAATTGGCCCGCTCTTGGGCCAGTTATTCCGATGACAGTACCTTCAGCCCAGAGCAAATTTCGGCTAAAGCCAACTGGTCCATTACAAACAAGCCCTATTCCCCTGACCCTCATAGAAATCTGTCTTTCCCAATTACCCTTCACGAACTAGGTGTAACGCTTAGTAAGTGTAAGGGTTCGGCACCAGGACTGGACAAGGTCTCTTACCGGATGATAAAGGAAGCCCCTGAAACATTTAAAGAAAGATTAGTAGACCTCTACAACTCTATCTTAAGAGACGGCATCTTTCCGCATATATGGAAGAATGCCGTCCTAATACCTATCCGTAAGAAGACTGTCCTTGCTAACGGCACCATCATTCCAAAGGATCTACGTCCGATATCCCTCCTCTCATGCCTGTCACGTCTTTTTGAGAAAATCATAGGCCGAAGACTCTCTTGCCTCCTGGAGGGGGTCCTGCCTGGGGGGGTTCATGGGTTCAGGAGGCATCGAGGCACTACCTCGCTCCTCCTTGAGCTCGAGAACTCCATCAGGGACGCTTTCCACGAGAAAAGAGAACTCTTTCTATTGTCAGCTGACATAGAGAAGGCCTACGACAGGGTAAAATGGGACATTATCGCCGCCCAGCTCCAGGTATGGGGCGTTGATGCACCTTTCATCCACCTGATGAAAAACTTCCTCTCATCCCGATCCATTCAGGTCAGGATTAATGGCTTTATTTCATCTAGAATGAAAATAGATAATGCTTTGCCACAAGGATCGCCCCTATCAACGGCGTTATTCAACACGTACCTTGCCTCCCTTATTCCCGCCTTACAAGACATCTACGGACTGGACATATACATATACGCCGACAACCTCATACTAACGACTACGGACGAACGACCGACAGAGGTACTTCGGAGGGCCTTAGTTGCCTTGGATATCTGGACCTTTCGCACTGGAGGAATAATACCTGCGGAAAAAAATGAATACGTAATTTTTTCTCGCAAAAGAAAAAGCGCTCACCGGAACCTGACAATAGGGGATAAAGAAATCCGCACCAGAGACCGAATCAAGCTCCTAGGTCTCGAATTCACCAGCAGGCTAAACTGGACCGCCCACTGCAGAAACCTGGAGAACAAAGTGGGCAGGATCACCAACCTGATCAGGTCCATGTCAGCGCGGGGTAACGGTGCGCCAATCCACGCAGTGCTCCAAATCGGCAAGGTTCTAATCCGCGGCTGCACTAATTACGCTCTCCCCATTTTCGCCGCAACCGCCAACCCTAACATCAAAAAAATTCAAACGGCGATAAATAAGGCGCTAAGGGCAACATTTGGGGCCCTACCCTCCACACCAAACCTAGCCCTATGGGTCGAAGCTGGCTTAGCGGACATCAGCACAAGGGTCGAAATATCAATGGCCAAGTTGGCAGCCAAAAACTGGGTTGACTGGAGAAAGCCACACCACCACACCCTCCAGTCCGTTTTTCGATCACGACGCTCGCCACGGAACACCTCAGCACTCAAAACAGCAATCAAACTCCTGTCCAGGCTGGGCTTCCCGCTGCCAACACCGTGCGATTCACCGGAGCTGCTGCCACCTGTGCAGGATGAAATGCCGCAGATTTGTTCTTTAGCCACGAAAAATGGAAAAAACGTACCTGCCGCACAACACCTGCAACTTCACCGGGAACGGCTCTCTCGTCTGTCATCGTGGAACAAAATCTACACGGACGGCTCCAAGAAGGACGGTCGAGTGTCATCTGCGTTTATTGTGTTTACTGCGACTTCAAAAACACACAGCTGCCAAAGTTTCCACCTCCATGAACTCAGCTCCAGTTTTGAGGCGGAAATCTGCGCCATTTGGAGGGCAGTGGCACTCGGCCGGAGCCTCAGAGGAAAAACAATCATCTTCACAGACTGTATGGCAGCCATCGAAGCACTGAATAGCCCAGCACCGACAGAGCCACTAATTGCCGAAATAAAATTGGCAATCATCCAAGCCAACGGACATCTGGCCCTAGAGTGGGTGCCCAGCCATGTAGGCATCGAGGGGAACGAATTAGCGGATGCAGCGGCCAAAGAATCTTCGCTCTCCCCCAGCAATGATCCGCCACTAGTGCCACCTCTCAGCTCTTTCCTCGTCCGGAACAGCATAAAAATAATTAAGGGGGTTTATGAGGAACGCTGGACCAATTCGTCTCTTTTCATGGCCGAACACTGGCCATCAGTATCACCCCCCAACTACAGCAGAGAGCTCGATAGGAAAAACGGCGTAAGGATCTTTAGAGTGAGATCGGGCCATACGCTCCTCACAAAAGCACACCTTTTTGCCAGAGGACCCCAGCGAGGATGTAGCCGTTGCCAGTGTCCCCTAACAATCAAGCACATCCTCGCTTGCGAAAGCACGAAAACCATGCACGGCGGCGAGCTGCCCCCGGCGAAGGAACTTTTGAACCCCGCTGAGCCAGGCGAACTTCTGAGACTCCTATCAAGGCTGAATGTGGCCTCCTTCATATAATGCGCTATAAGAATATAATATACGAATAACAAGATTCAAACACCACCCAACTATGGATGCGCCATATGGGCCCTGCTCCCGAGAGCGCTAGCTAATAGGATATAGATTTAAGTTTTATATTCTATTATAAAATAAATAAATAAAATAAATAAATAAAATTCTTCTGAGGAGGAGGATACAAAAAACTATATTAGAAGTTGCAGAAATTGATGCAAATGAGGATTCTTCAAATGCTCTTGATCATTCAAGCTCCTCCTGGTCAACTTTATGCTTTTCGTCATCCTCGTCTCCTTTTCCAGCAACTACTTTTCCTACTGTTATTCAAGTTCAACAATCACAAGGTATGTAGATTATTATTTTATTACTTACCGCTATAAATTCTTCTTTCAATACTTTAAATAGAGCTGCACAACATTCAGGAACAATCTTCGCAATTGTGCTTGGAGGAATTCGAAACACATAGCTCAACGAATGGAACGAGTCACCTATGATTTTATAATTTAATATTTATATTTTTCAAATAAAACAAGTAAGATTTCTTATAAATTCTGCTTTTATTATTACGTACCTGTAGCAAGAAACCTGAGAGTCACTAGTAGTCTTTCACTTGCTGAAATAGCTGCTCTCATTTTCGTGTCCTTTTTCGCGATTAAAGGTGTTACACAATTTAATAGATATTCGAAATTCTCTTGACATCCTCATAAAATTTTTTAACGAATTAGGATCTTCACTTTTCAACTCTTTGAATAAAAGTTGGTGGAATCCTAACTCTTGCCGGCGGCTGATCCAGTTTCTAACCCATTCTTTTCGCTTGCGTGATTTACTTTTAATTTTTTTCTTTAATAAAGTAGCCACAACAATAGCAGCAGCACACCTTATTTGTTGGCAAGACATAATGAAATGACTAAATGAAACTTCAAAAGATTACTGCACAACTTTACGTGTGTACATAGCTGCAAGAACTTGCGGCAAGTAATGTTGCACTAGATTCGAAAAGAGTTTGCAGCAAACAATTTTGCGCAACTTTTATTTAAGTGGAGACACAACTGCAACTATTTCCAGCAATATTTGCGCAATATTGTTTGCAAGTGTACACGCACCTTAACATGCAACTGACTTGTAATAATTGCAAAGTTACATTTACCTCTATTAAACTATATTCCAATCATTTTAAGATCTCACATCCAAAACTAAACCGTTATACATGTATCTTTACAGGATGTGAGCGAACTTTTTCTATACTTTATAAATATATTAATCACATTCAAAAAGTACATAACGAAACTTGCAGGGAATCCGCATTTGCAAGATCGGCTTCAAATGAATTGTGTCAAAATAATGAATTTATAAATTATTTGTCTCAACCAAGAAAGATTTCCTATCAGAGTAATATTACTAAAGATTTTATGAAAACAATACTACAAATTTTAAGTGACGATAGAATTCCTAGAAGCAGTGCTATTCAAATTTTTAAAAATATATTTTCAATCTATGCAAAGTATCTTGATTTAGCAATAGAATTGGTAGACACTACTAAAAATATTATATTGGAAGAGTTTGTGTCTATTCTGAGAGATCTTTTGAATGTAACCGATTTATGTTCAGAATTTTTAATTTTGAAAAAACTAAGGGATATGAATATTTTAGTCGATTTTGAAACCATTGATATTGGAACAGAATATAATCAATTGAAAATAATATTAATATTAAAAAATATGACTACTCAATTCAACTTGTTAATCTTCAACAACTTTTTAGTATTATTTTTAATAAAACAACATTATTGAATGATATTGTTCAATACATTGACGATACTTTAAAGCTCGAATACACAATTGCAAATTTAATTCAAAGCCCATTTTGGAAACATAAACAGTTAAAATTCAATCCTGAAAGTTGTAAAAATATTTTACTTATTCCAATCGCCGTATATTTTGATGATTTCGAATATCTTAACCCCTTAGGATCTCATAACAGTATCCAAAAACTTGGCGCAGTTTATATTAAAATAATGTGTCTTCCTGAGCACGTTTCGTCTAAACTATCTCATATATTTTTGGCTTTGTTATTTTTTACAGAAGATCGGAAAAAATTTGGTAATCATGTTGTTTTTAAATCTTTGATAGATCAACTCAATTTTTTGCAAAATGAAGGAATTCAAATAAGATACCAACAGTTTACAGTTGTTAAATTAATTACGTGCGCAATTGTAGGAGATAACTTGGGAGTGAATTCGGTATTAGGATTTACAGAATCTTTTAATTCTTTGAATTTTTGCAGGTTTTGTAAATGCAGTTCTACTGAAACGAAATATTTAACATACGAAATCTCCGAAAAGATAAGAAGTGAAAATAGCTATAAAGAAGATTTAATTACTAATAATTCAAAATTAATTGGAATTAAAGAAAATTCTATATGGAACAACTTAACAAATTTTCATGTAACCGAAAATTTTAGTGTAGACTGCATGCATGATCTGTTAGAAGGAATATGCCATTACGATTTGTTAGTTATTTTAAAGAGCTTTGTATTAAAAGAAAAATATTTTACCTTGCAACAACTAAATCGGCGTATTGAAATTTTTAACTTCGGGCCAAACATTCAGCAGCCACCACTTTTTAATTCAGACTGTTTATCAAAAAGTAAATTCAAATTCTCGGCCATAGAAATGTATAACATAATTACTCACTTACCATTATTAATTGGGGATTTAATACCCTTTGATTCAAAAGAATGGGAACTCTTTCTTTCGTTGAGAGAAATAATTTGTTTGATTTTCAGGAAAAGAATCCACAAAAAATCAACCATATATTTACGTGATCTAGTATCTAAACATAACTCGTTATTCTTAGATATTTCAAACAGCCCTCTTAAGCCAAAATTTCATTTTTTACTACATTACGCGAGAATTATTGAAAATGTTGGTCCTGTTTTTGCTTTAAGTTCATTACGGTTTGAATCCAAGCATCAGGAGTTTAAAAAAATTGCATATATTTCCAATAACAGAATAAATATTTTAAAAACTTTAAATATAAAAAATCAGCTTAAATTGTCAAACTTTTTTCTTAGTTATGAGGATGTTTTCAAAGAAAATATCACATATGGTAACTGTAAAGATATTGAAATAAATAACTTAAAAAAATTTTCTCTTCCTCAACTGAAATGTAATTCGCAAGAAGTATTGTGGATAAACTATCAGGGATTGCTCTTAAAAAAGCATTGTATAATTTGTGTCGGTGAAGATGAATATGATAAACCAATTTTTGGATTAATTCATAATTTAATTAAACTAGATTCTAATTTCTTCATTTGTATTCAGTTAGTTGAAAGTATTATTTTTAATACTCATTATTTTGGACACGACGTTAATGTTACAGATTTTTATAAAGGATACAATTTACTTTTTCTTAAAATTTTTCATACTTCATATATCAGTAAGTGCGGAAATAAAAATATAATAGTTTGGGACTATTAGACAGCCAACCAAAAAACACAATAACTAAGATCTGTAAATAAAGTGTACCTACTTATGTAGAAATATCAATAAACAAATGTCAATATACAAAACAATGCATTGTTTTAAATATAAATCCTATACTATGAAATTGTAATGAGTCACAACTGAAATTAATGTTTGTTTGTATTATCATTATTTTGTCAATAAAATCATAATTCGTGTTCCTTTAATTTACAATACATTTCTAAAAAAGTCGCATTTAATGATTTTTAGAAGTGTATTGAAAATTCAAGGAACACGAATTATGATTTTATTGACAAAATCATGATAATTCAAGCAAACATTAATTTCAGTTGAGATAACAGAGCAACTTAATTTCCTGCAACCGAATTAACACTCCAAATTCAATCGATGCAACCAAACGATTTCATTACAGCTACCAAATATTGTTTCTGACAACATTTATTGTTAGTTAGTTATCGTTAGCGACAACAAATTTTTTTGCTTATGGCAACAAATATTACGTCCCCGCAACCGCAAAAGTACTCGTCGCAAAAGAGAAAACCAAGTAACTGCAAACGGATATATTTCAGAGCACTGAAATGTATAGTAGGGCAATTTAGGAAGTTGTGACAACTGATTATTTCTCTGGGTGTACTAGTAGGTCAAAGATATATGTTTTTGATATTAAATTGTTGATTACTCGATAATTGAAGACTTGTTTATTGTTCTTAATTTTGATTTAAAAAAAATACTTTAAAAAATACACCGTGTTTTCCTTAAGTGAACGCCATTCCCCCATCCTACCCTACTTATGCTTTGGAATGATGAATACTTTGGTAAAATTTCAAATATCACAAAAGTTAATGAATTAATTTTTTTGCAATTTTTGCTTTACGAAAAAGTAGCTTTTGATAAAAGTTTGTTGTTTTGAACTTAGAAAAACGGAAAATGAAGTCATAATTGAATATAATGATATTCAAAATTAAAAAAAAAACCTACATTAGTTATTACATAAAAGAAATTATGTTTTAGTTCCATTTAAGTTTTGATTTTTTTTATTATTTTTTTTTTATTTGAAAAGGAAATAAATAAGTTACTGAAATTTTTGTATGTCTATCTTTTGAATAAGCTTTTGGCTTGGTATCGTTTCCCCATCCTTACACCTGAATCACCCTATGAAATGCTGTAACCTTACATATGGTTGAAACTTAATCTTACGAAGTTTTAAAGCGAAGCAACCTACATTTGTTTTTATTTAAGCACAATAAGATTAAGTTTGGTTTAACTTTTCACGTTTGAAATGTAAACTTTAAATATTTCAAGAATCTCAATAGCAAAATATTATAGTTTAACCTCCCTTTGGTTAAAAAAAAATAAGCCTTAGCCTGATTTTAGTTTAAATCTTTTTCATATGGGACTTACATACAACCCTAAGAATGCTATTATTTATATTATATATAATCATAGTTAAATAATTATTTTAAAACTCCTGTTGGGTGCTTTACTTATAAGTAATTTTTAAATAAACTTTTTATTTTAATTTCTGTACAGAATGTAAATACCTGAATCATCCAAAGCCAAAGGTCAACAAAATGTCCCGCTATAATAACCCGAGTTTCCCGGAATTTTTGTAGCATAAACGGAGCGGATTCGACTAAAGGCTGATTTACAATGTACGCGACGCGTATTTGTGGCGCTACGAAAAAAGTTTGAATATACGAAAATGCAACCACCTTGATACAATATACGCGATGCGATTTTGTAGCGCCACAAAAGTTGGAGGAACTTCAACTTTTGTAGCGCGAAGATTCGTTTCCATGTTTATATTTCAGTTTGGTTCTACACTCAGAGAAATTTTTCATTTGAAGCGAAGGTATCGTAACTATTTTAGGTCACCATGAACGTAAGTAATTCACGATGACAGAATTTTAGGGGCAACAACCGAAGAAAAGTTACGGGAGTCAGTATTGAGCTGTGATAACTATAAAAGTTAGTTGTCAGGACCGCATAAAAAAATCAGCATGCGGTAGTGGCTCGATCAGGTCTGACAATCCTAAGCGAATGTGACAGAACAGACCAATAAGGTTCTCGCCACCGTGCAATGGCAACCGCAACCGCGGTATAACACACACAATCGAATGTGTTCAACGAGCGGTTTGGATGAGTATTTAGCCATTCTGGCAACTATCAGGCGGTACACGGAACCGTATTAGGAGGTTATCTTGTATAGACGTATAAGAATTAGCGGTAAATATCACTTCGCTTGTGATTTTAGTTAGCGTCGGACACATGTGAGTCAATAATGTTTGTTAAATGTGTAGTGAATGACAAAAAAAATTATAATAAACATTAAAAGTTAACCTAAATACGAAAAAAAAAATTAATTTATAAAAATTTTAGAAGTTTATTAAAGAGTTTTTGTCGAAAAAGGGCTTTTGTAAACTCCTTTCGAAACGATTCGAACGTTTCTCATAATAGGGCCCCAGATTGTACTTACACATAATTATATATGGAATATTTCTAAAATTAAAAATATACAAGGAATTGGTGCAATTTCCGACTTTTGTAATCCATTACATACACTTGCGGTCATAAAAACCGCACCACGCAGGTAGTTTCAATAATGCCCATAATTGAAGGAGATAGGGTAGGGGGAGGGATGCAATAATTTGACCTGCTCTAAGGGGGTATAAAAGCAACCCTTTCGGTGAAAGGATATTCAGTTCAAGTTCAGTGGTGATAACGATAAAGTGAAAAAAAGTGAAATGGCCGGAAAATACAAGCAGTTGACCCGAGACCAAAAAGTCGAAATTTTGACTTTGGTAGATCAAGGTCTGTCGTATCGTCAGATAGCGACTACAATAGGGTGCAGCCATTCAACTATCGTTCGCTTAGTGAAAAAAAAAGAGAATTTGGACCCTCTGGAGAGGACGAAAGGATCTGGAAGGAAACGAAAGACAAATGCAAGGACGGACAAGGCCTTACGACGGATGAGTTTGAAGGATCGCTTCAAATCCGCTGTCCGTTTGAGGACAGAGCTGAGGGACTATCATCAAGTCGATCTTAGCGTTGAAACAATCCGTAGAAGGCTACGAGAAATGGGACTTTATGGAAGACGACCAGCGAAAAAACCCATGTTGACAAAGAAAATGAAGGCGGCTCGTCTAGCATGGGCGAAGAAGTACAAAAATTGGACGCAGGAAGACTGGCGACATGTGATTTGGTCCGATGAAAGCAAATTCAACTTGTTGTGCGCGGACAATTTGCCATACGTGCGACGTTCAGCAGGAGAAAGGTTTAAGGATGAATGCACAATTAGAACGGTGAAGTTTCCTCAAAGTCAAATGGTCTGGGGATGTTTTTCTTTCTACATTCTAGGTCCTTTGCACTTCGTTGATGGAACCATGAACGCTCAGAAGTACGGGGAAGTCATAAAGAAATTTTTGATACCAGCCATGGAGGAGCATCTTTCGTTCACTGAAGAAGTCATTTTCCAAGATGATTCTGCACCTTGCCATCGTGCCAAATCGGTAAGTATAGTACGGCATATAAACTGCCATATGTCTTCTTCATTTTCAAATAAAAAAAACAAAAAAATGTATCCTCTTTTTTTTCCAGCTCGAAAAAATATTTTCTGATCTTGGAATTCAGAGACTCGACTGGCCAGCGAATTCGCCCGATATGAATCCCATCGAGCATCTATGGCATGTTATGAAACGGAAAGTAGCAGAACACAAACCGGAGAGCAAAAGGAAGCTAAATCAAGTGCTGGATCTTGTGTGGAGGAACGAAATAACGGACGACATCATTAAAATATTGGTGGACTCAATGCCTTCTAGGATCGAAGCGGTTATTGCGGCCAAAGGGGGAGCAACGCGGTACTGAACACTGAACTTACACTTAATTTAAATTATATAATTAAGTGTAAGTTATGTATAAATAAAAAGTATTCCAAATTATCCGCTAGTTTCATAACTAATGTAATAAACATGTAAATAATAATAAAGTATGAAAATTGATAGTTAAACTTTTTTTTAAATTTCTTCCAAACAAAAGGCAGTAGGCAAACGAAATTCTGTCAAACTGTGTACGAGTTACTATTGATTATTGTAGTAAAGAATTATTCCATTCGGAAAAGTAGATATCCTTTTATTCAATTTTTTCTTATGAATTTCAAGTGGTGCGGTTTTTATGACCGCAAGTGTATATACTGAAATTCTTTTATATGAAGTAAAATGTATCAAAACAAACCATTGCTTTTGTTATGTATTTATATAGATAAGTACATATTTATTTAACCAAATTTTTCTTGAATCAATTTTTTTAGCAAAAATAGTTATAGATCATCAAGAAAGAGAATTCCTAGAATGTTTAGGTGGATACCTAAACTTAAAACTTTTCATGTACAAAACTGCACAAATGCAAGCAATAAAAGTACTGTCAACAATCAAAGGATTTGGTTGCCAGGGTTTGCTGGAAGTGACGATAATTCTGGGTTACTGGTACGTCGGCCTTTCCTTTTACGGTATGATAGTAGATAGTTATTTGCAACAAAAATATCAACAAATGTATATACGGGATTTTTTTGTCGCAATAGAACTTTTGCTATCAGACTATGAAAGATAAGGCCGACATACCAGTTACCCTGTATATCGTCACATTCAACCGAAACCCTCAATTGTCTACACTACTATTACTGTTACCATACCTTTCTCGAACGTTTGTCTTCTCAGACGTCTGCGTCGCAGCAACTGCTAAAGAGGTCACAACAATTGCTTCCAAGGTCATAACTACTGCTACTGAGGTCACAGCTATTGCCATTAAGTTTGCAGCTACCGTCAGTTAGGTCCATTTAACTGAGTTTTCTGGTGGCAGCAACTATACTTAGAACCAAACTTACAACCTCAAAATGCGGTTCGGCAAAATTACGGTTCCGACAACGAAATTTGTTCTCTCAGTGTAGGAATGGAATAAAATTTGAATTGGAATTTGTGACTTGTCAAGTTCACTTGACTTGACAATCGTGTTGTGAATGCCGCGTCGTGTTTTGGGAAAAGAAAAAGAATGAATATTGAAGAAAAATTAATAGAAGCTGTACGAGAAGAGCCAATTTTATATAACAAGGCGAGAAAAGGCTACAAAAACTTAGAACTGAAAGCCCAGTTGTGGAAGCGGATAAGCACGAAAGTTGGAATTCATGGTAAGTTTTACTTGTGATTTCCATTGTGTCCTTGTCTCGTATTAAAGAATGAAAACTTTTAGTAATTAAATGCCAGAAAAAGTGGAAAAGTCTGCGCGACCAATATGTACGAGAGATGACCGCCAGAAATTCTCCCTCAGGTAGCGCAGCTGTAATCAAAAAGGAATGGAAGCATTTCGCGCTTTTATCCTTTCTAGAAGATTATGTGGCACCAAGAAAAACATCATCAAACATGGATATTACTCTAAAATTTGAAGGACCAAGTAGTGCCAGCACACCAAACATAAGTACGCAGACTCGTCTCTCTTTACAATCTAATGCTGATGAGAAGCATTTTTCCCCATGCGTGGAAAAACGCCACCCTCATCCCACTTCGTAAAAAGACAGTCACTGCCAATGGCACCCTCACCCCCAAGGATCTTCGTCCAGTTTCCCTATTATCCTGTCTGTCACGCCTCCTCGAAAAAATCTTAGGCCATAGACTCTGTTGCCTTCTGGAGAGTGTCCTCCCAAATGGGGTTCACGGGTTCCGGAGGCATCGACGGACTACACTCCGCGACAACTGGATAGCACACCCCTTGAAAATCACGATTTAGAGGTATTTTTCTATAGAAGGGTATACAGATTTTTGCAGGTAGGCATCCTCTCCGTTGTTTAAAGGTAATTAGGAATTTTCTAGCTCTCCTACCCCTCTCCCATTCTGAGAATTCCTAATTATCTGTAATTAGGGTGCGACAAGTGGATAGCACATGCTATAAAAACCCACATTTTTTTGCGATCCGGCACAATTCTAAGTTGCACTTTGTAGTGACATCATTAGTAGAGTGCATTATAGATAATTTTTGGAAAAAAGAGAAGAACATTTTCAAACATGGGCCGCGGAAAAAGTTTAAATGTAACCGAAATTCGGTTAATCGGTCGAATGCGGGGTGAGGGGTGTTCCATAAGCCAAATAGCGAAACACTTATGCCGGAGCCGTAAAGTCATTCAAAATTATTTGGCTGACCCCGAAAACTACGGCCGGAGGTACAAACCCCGCAAAAAATATGCTCTTTCTGTTAGGGATGAGAGGGCTTTGCTACGAGAAGCGTCGAATTCAGCGTCAACAACAAGGGAAATTGCTACAACAGCAGGCATTACGGACGTGCAAAAGAAGCTAAGGACGTGCCAACGCCGTTTAGCAGAAGCAGAACATCTTCAGAGGAAAAGACTGAAGAGAAAACCTCGTCTTCAACAACGTCATCGTGAAGCTCGACTCGCCTTCGCAAAGAGCCATATCGGTTGGAAGAAACGCTGGAGAAAGTTCATTTTTTCTGATGAAAAGAGGTTTTGCCTCGATGGTCCTGATGGCTTGCGACACTATTTTCATGACCTAAGAAAGGACGAATTAATATCAACACGGCGACAGCAAGGCGGAGGTGGAGTTATGGTCTGGGGAGGTATTGGGTATCGTCAATGAACGAATATTCGTTTCGTGAGTGGCCGTATGAACAACGATGAGTACATCAAAGTTGTGGACGAAGAGATCGTCCATTCCACAAACAACCGGTTTGGAAACAACTACATTTTGCAACAGGATAACGCCGCAATTCATACGGCTCGAAAAGTAAAATAATTCTTTGAGTGCAACGGAGTTCAGATGCTTGATTGGCCAGCGATTTCTCCTGACTTAAACATAATAGAGAACGCGTGGGGACATCTTTCACGGATAGTGTACCAAGGAGGAGGCCAATATGCCAATGTTGAGCAGCTCAAGGATGCCATAAAGTCTGCATGGAACACGATGCCAAAAAAATATCTCAAAATGCCCTTTAAATCATTAAGATCTAGAATGCTAGAAGTAATTGAAGAGAAGGGTGGTCATACACATTATTGAAATAAAATAATAATATTTTTCGTAAAAAATTTGAGTTTATTTTCAAAATTCGTTTCTTTGTGCTATCCACTTGTCGCACTTTAATTCCAGATAATTAGGAATTCTCAGAATGGGAGAGGGGTAGGAGTGGTAGACAATTCCTAATTATCTTTAAACAACGGAGAGAATGCCTACCTGCAAAAATTTGTATGCCCTTCTATAGAAAAATACCTCTAAATCGTGATTTTCAAGGGGTGTGCTATCCAGTTGTCGCGGAGTGTACCTCGCTGCTTCTCGAGCTCGAGAACTCTATCAAGAGCGCCTTCGGCAAGGGAAGGGAGCTCTTCTTACTATCAGCCGACATCGAGAAGGCGTACGACAGGGTAAGATGGGATATTATCACCACACAGCTCCAGGTATGGGGCGTTGATGCGCCCTTCATCCACCTAATCCACCAAACCTTACTTTCCTCCCGATCACTTCAGGTACGAGTTAGTGGCTACGTTTCATCTCAGAAATCTCTACATAATGCTCTGCCCCAAGGTTCCCCCCTATCCACTTCCCTATTTAATACTTATCTCCCCGTCATCAAAAACACAAAGCTGTCATACCTTCCATCTCCATGAACTTAGCTCCAGTTTTGAGGCGGAAATTTGCGCCATCTGGAGGGCGGTGGCACTCGGCCAGGGCCGGGATTCCGATAACTGGTGAGTAGTGAGAGCGAGTCACACTCACCCTTAAAACTGCCAAAGTGATTCCGATAAATGGTGAGTAGTGAGTAGTGACTTCGAAAAATTTTCTCACCAAAAAGCGATTCTGATCGATGGTGAGTGGTGAGAACGACTCATTGTGAATTGTCAAATTTACTCGCCGCCGAACAATTTAGTGAGATAGCTACAATTTTTAAAAATGGTATGTATTTATTTATTTAATCGCTTAATACAAGTTACATTATTATAATAATAACCTCAGCATTAAGGACAATATATACTAATATTTAATTTTAGAGCAGAATTACGAGGCACCAAAAGGATTTGCTGCTGGAGAATATGGTGAAGGATGGCCATATTCTTGATGGGAGATTTTCGGGGCCTCAAGGAATAGGCAAAAAGAGGGAGAAGTGGACGGAACTGTGCACTGCCCTTAATAAATGCGGGCCAACAAAAACTGCTTCGCAGTGGTCAAAGGTAAGACATATACAGATGTGGCCAAATTATTATCACCTCTTAAAAAAAAGTCATTAATGTAGTTTATGAAAGTGCCGTTGTATCCATTTTCTAAATTGACCTGCCATTTACAAAGGTTACCTCAATTACGAAGAAGTACTGCAATAAAACTGTCATATTCTTGTAAATACCCCTTTCCTGGAGTAATTATTAGCTGAATAGCCTTTTCTGGAAATTAACAGATTAGAGTTTTTATTGTTTTACTAATTAGTTTTAGTTACATTTTGCTTTAATTTTATGGTTACCGTGTAGTATTTAAGGATGAGTACCTAGCCGGTGATATTTAATTTCATTTGCAACTTCGAATAGTGAACGTGGTGAAAATTTGTTTGAATATTATAAAATTTAATATGGGTAAAGCAAAGGATATCAGTGCAGTGACCAAAGCGAAAATTTCGACGTTTTTGGAAGTAGGACAATATTCTCATGGAGTAATAGCTCAGAAAGTGGGAGTCAGCCGGTCATTTGTTACCAAATTAGCCAAAAAAATAACTGCTAAGTTATCAACGAGTCCTAAAAGAAAAGGAAAATGTGGTCGTAGCCGAAAAACAACAGGCAGCCAGGACCGCTATTTGCTGCGGAAAGCTAAAGACGACCGCACCCTATCCAGTAAGTCACTAAGAGCTACTATGCGTGACGTTGGTGCAGAAATATCGGAGCGGACAGTGAGACGTCGACTTTTTCAATCTGGGCTATGTGCAAGACGACCACGCAAGAAGCAAAAACTGAATTATAGGATGGTTCAACAAAGAAAAACATGGGCAAATGAACATTTGACATGGACGAGAGATGATTGGGAAAAGGTAAAGTTGAAATAAACACTATTTTTCATCTTATTTTGAAAACACATTTTCTAATAAATTTTTCATTTGAGTTTAATCATCTCTATTTTTTTAACAGGTCATATTCAGTGACGAGACCATGGTGAGTTTGACACTACCAATGTCTAGGACTGTTCGCAGATCTAAAGGAGAAGAGTATTTAGCTTCATGTGTCCAACAGCAGGTTAAACAACCAGTAAGGGTCATGATTTGGTCAGCAATATCTTCCAAAGGACTCTTCCCACTCTACGTCGTTGACGGAATAATGAACGCGGAGCAGTACCTAACAGTTCTTCAGACACAGATGATCCCAACTATGCATGAAAAATTTAACGGAGATGGAGTTTTCATGCACGATAAAGCCCCTTGCCATACAGCAAGGAGAGTTACGGAGTTTTTAAGGACTAACAACATCCAAATCCTTGACTGGCCAGCGAATAGCCCAGATATGAACCCTATCGAAAATATCTGGGCTATTTTTAAGCAGAAAGTGGCACAAAAGTGCTCACGGACCAAATCAGAATTGATTGAAGCCATGAAGGAAATTTGGGAAAATGATACCGATTTGGTCACCACAGCTAAAAACGCTATCACTGGAATGCCACGTAGGATACAATCCTTGAAAAATGCAAAGGGAATGTTCACGAAGTATTAATAAATGTATTTACAACAAAACTTTTTTTGTTTTAAACGATAAATCTACCTTTTCATACAATTTTATTAAAAATTTCTATAGGTGATAATAATTTGGCCATATCTGTATATAATATATTATAATTATTATAATTCTTCCTTTTTTTGTATGTTAAATATTATTTTTTTAAATTAATAGTGCTGGCACGATATGAGGAGCACCACTAAGAAGAAGGTGGCTGAGATTCGGCGGCACCACAACAGGACCGGGGGTGGGCCTCCTTGCGAAGTAGTGCTCACAGAAGACGACAACAAAATTATAGGCGCCAGTGGGACGTAGTACTTTGACGGGGATGGTGTAACCAGCGAAGGTGGCCTAAGTCCAGTAAGTTGTAATAAAACTTTCCTTACGGCCGTATTTTGCAACTTTTATTATCTGCATATAATAAGAATTTAGTTGGACACATAAACCCCCCCTCCAGTAGGCATCCATCACCGCAGCAGCAGCAGCAGTTCTTCGCCGACGGCCGCCCATCCATAGACTTAAGCTTATAAGGTTAGTTTTTTTTATTTTATCCCCTCATTTATAGCATTGTAACGAAACAGCTTGTAAGGGACCCTGATTAAATGGTTCGGTAATTGTAACAGGGATCCCAGGTACCTTGATTTGAACGTAATCATATAATTTTAGTGGGCCCTTTAGCAATAATGTTAAGAATTTCAATTGTTAATTAGTACACGATAGGCCGGAAGTCAATCTATTATACCCTAATTCGATAATCAAATGTATAAAAATCGATATCCCGTAGATTCTACTGATTTTGCTTGCTTTATGATTAAAGTTTCTTTTCTTTTCCGGTAATAAACCTCCTTTCAAATTTAAGTATTAGTTTTCGCGCCAATTATTGTTCGTTTTCTAATAGATTTGTAAATATGAAATTCGGGAAATAATAAGGCCACTATGTCGAAATAATTAACTGCGTTTGACTCCTTAAACCCTTTCCCCCCTCTTATCTCTCGATCTCTTTCAGCCTCGCATCGGTGAAATTAAAGGAACCTCTCCATAAATTTTGGGCCGAGGGGAGGTCACAGGGTGGTTGGGGCTAGGCCAGGGGGGGTTCATTTCATCAGAACCCCCCCTGACAGTCAATCACGGGCAGGTGCAGGGGTTCCGCCCACACTATCCTTTTCCGCCCTTCGCGATTCGTCGTCTCCCGTTTGCGAGAGAATTTTTTCGTTATCGCCGGTGGCCGTTCCGGCGGCTGAAAGCGGTTTTTCGGCAAACCCCCCCACACTACCGCAAATACTAGCCTGCCACTTCGGCACTAAAATCCTCGCTGCAGCTGGTGCTAAGTTTGGGCTTTAAGCTCCCAACTCCTCGCCCATCGCCGGAGACGTTACCATCCGCCCATGACCAGATTCCGCGACCTTGTTGAGCTTGCAAGTAAGTCCAACTTATTGAATAACTCAAATACTCAGGACTACATCACTGAATCAATGTTAACTAAAAACCAGCTAAGGACATTTAACTCATGTTTTAATTTGAATTATCAATTCCCTGATCTTTTATCATTTTTAATTCAAAATTCTCAAATTTGTTCTCTATTCTGTAAAAAGTTTATTGATTATCTCTTTGCAATAATTGGACTCATAAAAAGATCACCAACAGTAGAAACAGATGGAATTCCTCCACAGTTGTTAAGTGTTTATAGAATACAGGGTAGAGAAGATTTTCTCAAATCAATCGTAATATTAATTAATATTTTAATGTGTCTTTTATATTCCAATAAGACAAGATCAGAGAGAATTTACCATGTTTTGCTAAAGGTAAATTATGTTAATGAGAAATTAATTGAAATTCATGACAGTGACTATTTGATGAATAAGTGTTTCCTTTCAAAAATAATAATGAAAAGGCTTGCTGATCCAAGCTGCACTTGTGAAAATAACTCTTATACATATGAAAATCCTTTATTTAAGACAATATTAAGAAGGGTGTAAATGTAAATTATTCACTGCCAACATGTTAAGAGTATCTTTAAGGAAAAAAAAAAAAATAGGACGACCAGAAGATTTTCGTGGCTGAAATTTGTTTTCCCTCCTTCCTCTTTTCAGCCAGGTAGTTTTTTCTCTCTTTTTAACATACAGGGACCTCCCCATAATTTTGTTGGCCGCGGGGAGGTCATAAGGGCGGTTGGGGAAATGGCCAGAGGGGGGCTCAATTCCACCCGAGCCTCCCCCTGAGATGCCATCCACGGGCAGAGACAAGGGTTCTGTCCGCTATGCCCTTTTCCGCCATTCCCTAGGTATTCCGTCGCGCGAGATTTTTCGTTTTGGGCGGACGTCGTTTCTGGTGGCAAAGGGTGGCCTTTGCTAAAACCCCCCAACATTGCCGCAATGCTAGCCATGCCAGCTCGCGCAGCCACGCACCACCAGACTACGGGCTTAGCCGGGCTCCGTAGAGACCTCCTCCATAACAACCTATCAGCTTCCCCACCGGCAACAAAAATAAGAGGTCACCCGCCGAGCACCAGCAACGTCATCTGGAGAGAATATCGCTCCTTCAGGGATGGAACAAGCTCTACACAGATGGCTCAAAAAAGAAAAATAAGGTGTCAGCCTCAATAATTGCCTTTGTCCCATCATCAAAATCGCCCATCACCAAAGCTTTCAGGCTCTACGAACACAGCTCTAGCTTTGAGGCCGAGACGTATGCGTTATGGAAGGCGGTCGAACTCTGCCACACTCTGACCGGTAACTGCATAATCTTCTCGGACTCTATGGGCCTAATTCAAGCCCTCAACAACCCCATCCGGGAGGAAAACTTACTAGCGGAGATCAGGGCGGCGATCCTGAGGTCCAAGGGCAAGTTAGTCATCGAATGGGTCTCCAGCCATGTGGGAATTCGTGGCAACGAGTTGGCGGACAGGGCGGCAAGGGATGAGCAGCTCACCCCAACGGACTACCCACCTGACATCCCACCCCTAGCAGACTACATCCCCCGATGCAGTCTACCCATCATCAGGGGAGTCTTTGAAGAGGCGTGGCAAAGCTCTCGAACTTTCTTAGCCGAACACTGGCCGTCCACTACACCACCAATTTACCACAGAGACCTCACCAGAAGAGAGGGCACCATAATCTTCCGTGTCAGGACGGGTCACACACTCTACACTAAAGGACACATCTATATGAGAATACCTCAACGAGGATGTATCTCCTGCCAGCTCCCCCTCACCATCAAGCACATCTTCACCTGCACCGAGGCTAGATCCCTCTTCGGCCTTGATCTGCCACCCCTGACAACGTTTCTAGATCCCTCAAACCCAGCGGCCCTTCTTAGGCCGGTTTCGAATTCCCATGCACTTGCACTTCTCACTTATTATTCGGACTGCCCTTGCACTTGGCACTTTTTTCCGCCCTAATAGTGTGTTCGAATTGAGTTGCTCTACACTTTGTTCGGAAAGGATTGTGACAGCTGAAAAGTAGGCGGCGTGCACTGACATATGTCACTCAGCCAGTGTCACTCACTTCGACGCCACAGGATAGTTTTTTCTAAAAATAAGTGATAAAATTAAATGTAAGTATTATGATTAATTAATATTCTTTTTCTTGAGCCAAGCGGAAATAAATAATAAACATTTGTAGTCAATGAGGAGGAAATCTTCAAGTTAATCGAGTTGAGGGGCGAAAAGTTTGATGGGCACTTTACCGGGAAAAAATTCAACAACAACGCAGGATGGAAGTAATGTTACGAGCTGTTTTAATTTCTTCAAATCAAAATTCATAATTTTCCTATACATAGGTCTATAACCAGAGCCTTGGGCTATGACGAGGAATTATTTAAAACAGTAAAGAAGAAATGGGAAAATCTCATACAGAAATACAAGGTTAGTTAAAGCCATGAAACTGATAAAGAATACATGCATAAATTTTTTTAAATATTGTATTATAGAAACTAAAAACGCCTCAGTCTGGCTTAAGTACTGAGGATGGCCCCGATTTGCCAATAAATTGGCCGTATTACACAGCAATCGACAGGATATTTGCAGAAAAGCACATAATTTCGCCTGTGAAACTGATTTCGTCCATTGAATTTTCCAATTCATCCTGCTCGAAATCTTCTGACGGTAGTTCGATGTCATCTCGTGAAAAAAGTTCGACTGAGGAATATGCAGGCTCCTCTTCGTCACAATTACCAACTTCTGGAGATTATTTCGAAAATGGTGGGAAACAGTTATTAGGAAAAAGGAAACATGACGAAGTATTAGATTATTTAAGGAAACGTGATAAAAAGATATTGAATCAAAATAAAACATTAATTAAAATATTTAAAAAAAAATGGAAACAGATGGCATTACAATTAGCGATGTATCTTCAGAAAGTGATTGATTTTTCGGTGTATTAGGTGAGTTTTACTGAGAGTTAGGGTAAATTTAAGAATGCATCAAAACCGCATCTATACACAGTTCAGCGGAGTAGTCTCTGAAGCTGAATTGTGCATATCAAGGTGGTTTTGATGCATTTTTGAATTTACCCTAACTATCAGTAAACTATTCTATCGACTATTTTAGTCACTTTGAACTGCACAATTAATAGAAGTCAATGGTGACTGCAATGAATTTATCAAAAATTTAGAATTTTTATTGAGGAATTCCAATTCAAAAGGCGCTTTTTTAAGTTCTTTTCGACTCATTGTCACGCAAGTGAGTCGACAACCGGAATAAGGCCCAATCACTTTCATGAAATGAATTAATTTGTGTTTTTCTTTTTTAAGTTTTTGATAAATTTTGTTGTTTTTCATTGTTATTTTTTATAAATAAAAACCTGTTTAAGACAATGTTTTATTCGTTACTCAAAATGTTACATAGTTCATCTCTAAAATAATTAGAATTAGATGATGCTTCTTCAGAGGATGTTTGATTATCTTCAAAGTTTTCTTCATATGATGGTTCAAAGACATCATTTTCGGATACACAAATATTATGCATTATACAGCATGCTGCAATAACGTTTGTTGTTTTAGATAAACTCAATTGCGAATTTTGAAAACGCCATCTCTGCTTCATCATTCCAAAACACCTTTCAATTATGCTACCGCACTCGTCGCACCTCATCGTTTCTCCGCGGGAATCCCCACCATCAGCGGAATCGTCGATTCAACACGGCGCCCAACGAGCCCTAGTTAAGTAGCCTAGTTTATGCGGTTTTTATTGCGAGTAAAAATAATATAAGGTATGTTCCCTTGAGTTAAGGTTTTTTTTCTCTCGGTCCCCCCTCTCTCATTCTCTTCTGCAGCCGTGGTAGTTTCGTAGTTTCGTTTGTGTTTTATAGGGACCTCCCAATTATTAAGGCCGCCGGGAGGTCACAGGGTGGTTGGGGCAACAGGCCAAGGGGGGTTTATCGCGAACCGAACCCCCCCTGAGAGCCAATCACGAGCTGCTGCAGGGGTTCAGCCTGCACCGTCGTTTTTCCCCCCTTCGCGAGTTATTCGTTTTCCGTCGCGGGAGAATTTTCGTTGTTGTGGTGGACCATTCCGGCGGCTGAACGCGGTTTTTTGGTAAACCCCCCCACTCGCTGCCGCAAACGCTAGCCTGCCAGCTCCCGCAGCCGCATACCGTCGGACAGGGGCTTAGCCGGGCTCCCTAAAGGAACCACTCCGCAACAATTTCCAGATTTACAAACTAATTATATTAATCATGCGTGGCTTCGTGAACGAGCTATTTTAGCTGCAAAAAATATCGATGTGGACGCTATTAACTTCAAAATACAACAGTCATTGCCCGGCAATGAGATATTGTTCAAATCGATCGACACTGTTACCGATCCTGACGAAGCAGTCAACTATCCTGTTGAATTTTTGAATTCGCTGGATTTACCAGGAATGTCAACACATAACTTGCGATTAAAAATTGGCTCACCTATCATTTTGCTTCGGAATTTAAATGCACCTAAGCTATGCAACGGTACAAGATTAATCATAAAAAAAATTATGGGCAATGTTCTTGAAGCTACAATTTTGAACGGCAAATTTGAAGGTGAAGTTGTTCTCCTGCCACGAATCCCAATGATCTCTTCAGACTCACCCATTCCATTCAGACGTCTGCAATTTCCAATTCGCTTGGCATTTGCCATGACTATTAATAAGTCACAAGGTCAAACAATGTCGATCTGTGGGTTGGATCTAGAAAATCCGGTCTTTTGACATGGCCAATTATATGTGGCGTGTTCTCGCGTTGGAAAACCGTCAAGTTTATTCATTTATACTCCTCAGGAATTGTCTAAAAATATTGTTCATCAACTCGCATTAAGATAAAATTAAACAAATATTATTGATTATAACGAATTGTTTTTAGAAAAATTGATGTTATTTCAAAATAAAGAATAATGAAACTATTATATTATTTGTCTTTCATTTCATATTTTGTTTAGTATCCTAATCGCTTGAAATATCATGCAGGACAACGTCTGACGGGTCCGCTAGTTATATATAGTATATAATAGTTTAAATAAATAAATAAATCAATCAATTGTAAAAATTACAGTGTCTCGTTATGAATTTTCATTGTGCATTGACGATTTCATCAATATGTATTGCGTGCCCACCGCATTCGCGAGAAAAGGTCCTAACCTCACTTTTATGCGTATTTCGTCATTCCCTGTTGTGAAGTGAAAGTGATAAGTTGGTTCGTCAATTTTGTTTAATTTGGAAAGTATAAGTGATTTGATAAAAAAAATGCTCAACAGTTACTGATAGTGCTCAAATTGCTAGAAATTGTCCAAAACTTTTAATTTAATCAAATGTGTTCCTGAAATTAATTACAAAGGACTTTTATATAAGGCTTCTTTTTATTTATCTATCTTCGAGAATAATCATACAATTGAAGTGTATAAAATTAAAAAAATATTCATTCATGAGGAAGACGTCTCTATACTCAGCAATAAAATAGAAGTAATTGGTTTTGATGTACACTTTCAATCTTTTGAAATAGGTAAAGCTTTATCTCATGTTTTTGTAAAAAAACTTTCTGAGTTTACTAGTCTTCCTCTACATTTGTATTTAGTTAACAACGGAAAATGTTACGTAAGAAATAAAAATAAATAATTTGGAGTAAGAAAATTATAAATGAAATATGAAAACACAAACGAAAAATAAGTAACCTGGTGTGAAAAAAAGAAAACAGATATATGTATATATATAATATGTACAGATAAATAAAAAAAACAAATTTTGCGTTTTTTTAATCCTAATTAAAAATTAAAAAAAATCATCATTATGCAGAAAATGAATGCTTAAATGAAGTGCAAGATCTACACTTTATATTAGGAAGCATATAAAGTAATAACCGATATATGTATATTAATTTAATATTGTCGGTGATATAATATTACAAGTAAAATATGTATGATTTGATATTGCTTTCGGTATAAATTTATATTCCAACTCAATGATTTCATCTTTCAGATAATGTAAAATTGACAATTTTAGCTTTAAATTTGTACATTGACGATGTACAGATTTTATATCGCTAACAATATACTTTTATCAGTAAAAGTTTTGATTTTACAATATAAATCCGCGTTGCATTTTACATTGTAAAATGAAGAAGAAATGCGAATGGCGTCCTTTTATAGGGAAAACATATGAAATCAATCGCATTTTGTACCATTTCGCGTTGTTTTTTCTCTGAGTGTATTTTAAAAGAAAAACGTTATTTTTGATTCAAAAAAGTAAATTTTAGGTAGTGAAAATGGACCGTGCAAAACACTGTACCCCAGAAAAAAGAATTTTAATTAAAACATTAATTAAGGAAGGAAAAACTTATAAATTCATTCAGGATGTGATGGGGTGCTCTGCGAAAATGATAAGAAATGCTATCAAGTGAGAAGAAACACCTGAAAAACGCGAAAAAACCAGGAAAACAACAGCTCGAGATGACCTAGCCATAGTGAGGGCGGCAAAGTGTGATCCATTTACTACTTCCACAAAGATCAAGGAAGACCTGCAACTCCAAATCAGCGCTGTGACGGCAAATTTAAAAGCCAGAAGTGCAAGAAAGGTTCCCTTCATACCCGAGTAAAAATGAACATGGGCTGAACAGGGGTTGAACGTGGTCCTTTCAGATTTTTTAGGGCCGTACGCGGTCTGTACAAGTATGAAAAAGCCCGAAAGGCTGTACATAGGCCGTACAAGGGCCTATTTAGAATGAAAAATCCAATTTATGCATGGTTTGGGCCTTACATGGGTCGTACTTAGGCCACACATTACAAAATAATCGTCGGCCGTACATACGGGCGTACAGCGGTTGAACACAATTTGAAAAAATAATTATTTATCGTATTTGATTCAATTCTATGACTGAATTTTGCTAACATAAATGTAAACACACTGATCAATATTGTTAACATGCAAATTATCATGTATTATTATTATTATAAATTTTTTAAATCAAGTATCTATCTTTAAAATAGTTTATTTAAGGTAAATAACATAAACAATATACTTAATATGTGGTTATTAGTGCAATTTATTTACTTCATTTTTATAAAAACATACAAAAATATAACATGGTAGTATATATTAATATATTAACATATGAATCCTTATTCAACTCTTTATTATTCGCTATATTCAATGTTATTATCTGGTTTTGCAATATAAACTTTGTCACCAATTCTTATTAAATAACATAAGCAGACTATCGCATTTACATCGATAAGAAAGTTTGGTGAATTATCTTCAATTTTTCTATATAAATAGGAAAGTATAATTTCTTTTTCGATATGATTCACTTCATTAGTTACTGGATCTGTAATTTTTCCCTTGAATTCGGTTTTAAAGGGATTCTCAATCTTCACTTCTTTTAAAAATGCAAAAAACTTTGATCCATTGCATTCAAAATCACAATTTTTGGTAGGACAAATACATGTTTTGATAAAGAATTTCACAAATCCTACTTTCATACCTTCTGTTGTTGAAAATTGAACACAATAGGATGCAAAAGATGTCTTTCTTCTATAATCAAGTGCATATATTGTTTGTTTTGTCGTTTTCAATCTAAAAAATTTTATAATGTTTAAACGAAGTATATTTTCCATACTCGTAATGCTATGAAGTACAACTTGAAGTTCTTGAGGTATATTTTTTAAATACATTAGTTTTCCTAAGGCATACATATTTCCACTTACTCGGCGAAGAGAACTAATTCTTTTGCCAATGTTTCTTAATTTTTTACAAAATTTTGTTACTTCAGTGTCTTGTCGTAAATTATTAATTTTACTCGTTAATATTACACTTCTCATTAAGTTGTTATATATTTGTATTCCTACATAGCGAGTACCGTGAACACAGTTTTTCATTTTTCCAAGCAAATCTTCGAATGGAAAGCATGAGGTCACCCAAAGTGGGCCTAGATCCTCAACAAGATCAGGCAAATGTTGTAATGAATGTATATTAAATGTCAAAAATCTTTTGTCATACAAATACTCAAAGTTTGATACAAATTCAGTCAACAAATTTCTACTATTATTGATAGATTCTATTGAGATTGATTTTCCATTCAAAATATAAATACCATAAAGCAATTGCATGTAATGTTTTAAATATTTTTCTTCCATTAAACCGTCAACTACAGGCAATGAATAAAAAAGAAAGAAATTTTTCCACTCGCTAGCTTTCCAGTGGTTTAAGTGTTTTATTAATGATCGTGGCATCCTTTTAATAAAGCCAGGAGGCTTTATTTTCATCAAACGTTGATCTATTATTTCACGATAATTATAAAGTGACCATGGTCGATATCTGAATTCGTTTCCAATCCATAATTTTGCCAAAACTTGAATTACACCAAGGTACACGCAATGCATAACATCAATTGCGGTACCACGTGCTACATCTAACATCATACAATTTAACATACACGGACCTTTTATTCCATACTGTGGTTCTTTTGTTTGATAGGCTAATAAACCAAGGTCGTCATAATCTTGTTTTTTTTTTAATACAAGATTCTCTTCAAATGGATAAATATGTGTTCTCCCATACACACCTTCTTCACTTACGGCATCACCTTTACATTTGCACCGTGGGCAACCATATTCACCATTAAATTGTTTGTGGTTCAAAAATTTTCCTCTAGCTGGTGTATCGCAAGTACCACAAAGAATCCATGCTTTTACAATTTGTGAATTACGTAAATTATTAATTTTCATTGGTATTCCAACTTCAAATTCAGCCATTTGATGATATAAGGGAGTTAAAAAAAAAGTTACCATAGGCTCTGAAGGACCAAACCAAAGTCCAGCTAGAATCATATTTTCTTTCATTATTCGTTTGTCATACGGCAGTTCATTAATTATTAAATAAAATGGCCAAACACTATAACACCGTGATTTAAATATTGGTGCACCGTCTGTATACCACATGAAGGAAAGATTAAATTCGTTGTCGTCAGGATTATTGTTGTTCTTGTGCAATTTATATAATTTACCGTCAAATATATCCTCAATAAATGCATCATTTTCTTTTATGCGATTAAGGCGATATGATAAATTATCAACGAAACCAGGTTGTAGAAGCAATTCTTGCAATTGATTAGCTACCGGAATTTCTATAAAGTAAGATTTTTCGTGCCCATTATTATTTTCTTGATGAACACAATCACATGTAGATATTCTAGATTGTAAGCTTCTCATACAATCACCACAATAATAATGTTTTTTAAGAGGTACTGCATTATTTTTAAAAAAATTCATAAATCTAAAAATTGTTCTTTTATGTGTTGAATCAGATGGTAAATGGATTGAAATTAATTCTAGGAGATCAGCAAAAGCAGCGCCAGTAAGGTTGTGTGCCATGACATATGTAAGAATACTTATCATACTTTCTGATAAAGTTATAGGGGCTCCAGCATATAAGGGAGTATTTGCATCGTCATTGACATTTGTCTCTTCTTCATCAGAAGTTTCATTTTCTTCATCTTCTGATTCGTCTTGACTTGTTGATTCACCTTCCTCTTCTTCTTCACTTTCGTCTTCATCATTATTATTGTCGTCATCAGGATGATCATCCTCGTCTTCATCACTATTATCGTTGTCATCATCGTCATTATCTTCATCACTATTATCGTCATTATCATCATGTCTGTGTCGATCTCGATCACTACCTTCTTCTGCTTCCGATGATTGAAGTTCTTCATGTCTATTTTGCTGTGCAATTATCACGTTTTCAAATATTCCTATATGATTCATTGATATATCTTTATTAAGAGTAATGTCTCCTTCAACTTCATGATGTGTATTCTGGGGAATCTCACAATTCTGTTCGAGTTGGTCTGCAATTCAAGGTTATTGAAATAAATATAATATATTTGGGGAAATAAAAAAGTATAACAAATGCATTATCAAAAATAAAAATACACAATTTTTGTTTGAAATAAAATCAGCTAACTGATTGACTTTTAATTAAAAGTCGTAGATTCCTATTCTTTTCTTTTTCAGTAAAAAATCAGTAGATGCATAAAATAATCACAATATTCCAAGTGGTACCCACACCCTGATAAATATATTGCATTATCATAAAATTTATAGAATTGTATTTAAAAATTTGAATTATATGACTTCTATGAAACTCGATATAGAATAACAAATTCGGAAAAATCATTTTTTAAAGATGAGATGGTATATCGGTTATCGAAATTATTTCTAAATTATTTTTAATCCTGATGAACGCCCTTGCTATTGTTATATAAATAATCCCATCGTATAAATAAAAAGCTATTCATTATTCATAGTCACGTGCAGTGATGGTAATAATAATGATAATTGAGAGAAAAAAAATAACTTACTTGGTAACGCCAATAATTCTGCATCAGTACCCTGATATCTTGGTTTTTTTGAACCTGAAGGTGTATTCCTATAATTACAAAATTTTTAATGCAATGTTAATGACTGTATGAAATGGATTTTGCTACAGATTTCATTAATCTCACCTGTTTTGTATAAGTGGTCGCTGATTTTTCAATCTTCTTAATAATTCTGATCGTCTACTCCGACTATAATCACTTAGATCACTAGATGGGTTAATTTTTGGCATTTTTATTGTAACTAGTAAAATAAACACCACTTTTTAATTCACTAATGCCGTTAAAATTTTTTTAGATAATGTCATTGCTGAAGGAATGAAGTAGTACTTCTCGTTCTTTCGAAGCTAAGATTCAGAATATTGAGAATCCTTTTTGGTTACACTGCATTAGTTGTCTTAAAAAAACCCATTACATCAAAAACTAGTCCGAACCCTGAAAAACGGCTGCGCATCTCATTAGGCGATGCGCCAAGTTTACATTCCCGAAGTTTGAAACAAAGAATTGCGAACGTGCAACGGGGAAAACAGCCCCGTGTTGTTTACTCATTTTCCCCGAATCCCAAATGCGTTTCTCTAACCTGCGCAACTCCTTCAGGCAGAAAAGAACTCGAGTTCTATCAGTTAGCAGTGAACAATCGCCCTGTGAACATATTCCGAATTTCTTATACCTAGTGCATTTCAATGTTAAAAAAGAAAAAAAAATTGTGGGCATTAATATTCTGGCCAGAGACAAAGGAAATATCAAATGTTAAAGTGAGTGACATCAATAAAGTGATTAAGAACTATAGTAAAGTTGGCTGGAAAGGCGATCTGCCGTGGGTTGATGAAAATAATATAACAACTATTTATGAAGCAGAAATATTAAAAATTTCATGTAAGTATCATTTTTATGTTCTTAAAACTAATTCATTTAATAACACTTTTCAATCTTTAAAAACTAATAATATTAGCGCCAAAACATTGATATCTAGCAAATATACTCTATATTTATTGAAGTTCCTTCATCAAAAATTATTTTCCTTCCAAAATTTATGAATATTTATTACTTTTAATAAAAAATTGTTTAGAAATGTATCTACTTTATTTTGCATATTTATTATATTTTTATATAAATGAATATGTTTCATTAAGACGAAATGTTGATTATATTGTCTATCTTTCAACTGTGGCACCTTCCGTCTATACCTGCTTCTTAACCCTTTCGCTACCAGCGTGACATATATGTGACGATCCGATTTTTTTACCTGAGCTCGGCGTCACAAATCTGTGACGGGTGTTCATTTCCTTTTAGATACATACCACAAAAATAAATGACAATTGGTATAATATTTAAATAAATAATTACGTCTGAGCTGTGGTGGCGGTTTTTCCCCTGAGGCTCTGGTAGCGAAAGGGTTAAGGGAAAAACCGATCCCATCCCTTTTTTTCTAAAATTGTTATGATTGTAAGTAAGTGAACAATAAGTGTTTACATCTTTATCTAACACAAGAGAACCTTAAAGAAGCGTCCAATGATTTCATCACTGCGTACTTATATCGTATTGATATGGTTGCGCGCACTTAAGTATTTTTGTACTTAAGTACTTTTGCGCTGTCTTAGGTTTTTTTTATTATGTTATTTGTTAAAAAATTGCATATTTTTTATTTTCATATCTAATATCGAGAAAAATTATAAATACCATAATTGTTTCTTATGAAATGCCACATGTAAGGAACTTCAATACATATAACTTTTATAGGATATAAAATGATGTTAAATACATAAACTTTAATTTGATATTTTGTTTCAGCTGATAAATATTATCTGGAATCACTAAATATTGACGTTTTTGGTCGAGTATTAAAAAAGGGATTTACCGCAGCAGTGATGTCTGAGAAAAAAAAAATTAAAAATTCAAAAAAATTAAAGGCCGTAGCTCAACAGGAAAACATGGAGCTAATGGAAAAATCAATTTTCAATTTTCCTGCATTGGGTCAAAACACGTCTAACAGTTTCAAAAATGAGAAAGAAAAATGCTCTTCGTCGGATAAAAATGAAAATACATCATGTACCAATTGCTTGGATTGTGTTTGTGAAAGTTGGAGGTCCCAAAGTAAGTATCAAAATATTAGACAGCTAAATACTTAAGCAACAATTCTAATTCTGTTATAATTTCCAGTTACACCACAATTCATGCAAATATTTGATGGAATACTTCAATCCATGAAGAAACTTATGAGGAGGAAAGATCCATGCTCTCTTGACAAGGAAAATGAGGTAACTTAAAGAAATTTATTGTGAATTAATTATTAAAGCAATTATTATTATTATGGTCAATACAGATGGAATTACACAAAAATACAGGAATCTTTTTGCCACAAAAAGACATTGATGCGAGTGAGAGTAAGGCTAATGGTAGGCCTTCTACTTTAGTTAGAGAATTGCTGATGAAAATTGTTACTCCGGAAGAGCTTTTGCAATATGAAACCGCAGCAAGAATGAATGAAAAAAGGCCAGCCGTCAGGGATGCTATTTTGGGTAAGTTTCGATAAATAACTGTCAAATAAAAATATATATGTTTTCCATTAATTATCTAATAAACATTGTTATAGGATTTCTGAAACATGAACATGGAGTTGTTATGAGCTTCAGAAAGTATAATGACGTCGTCAAGAAAAAAATCCACTATTGTAAGGAGAAACTGAAGCCGGAAGAGGTAGTTAAAGAGGAGAAAGAAAAAAATAGACTCCGAGTTCAAGAGAGTCGAAAAAAGAAAAGAGGAATTTTGGAAGAATATTGTCAAAATACACCATTAAAAAAAAAACTAGGTATAATTACTTAAACATGTGATTAATGTAAAATAGAAACCTCAATAATGAATAACTGTAAAAACGTTTGATATTCTTATTAAAGAAATTTTATTCTTCTATTGTTACAGACTCAACTTTTGACGACCAATTGAGTTCATCATCAGATGACAAAGAAAATGAAGAAATACATAGGCAGGACCACCATCAGGAATCAGGAATCAGGAATCATCAGGAACTAGGACCAAAAATCAGATCAGAAAAGGAAAAAGTACCAGAACAAAAATTGCGAGAACATACATCAAATGAAAATTTAAAATCAAAACACCAAGAGACAAAACAAACTTCGAAAAATCCCAATAAAATTCAAGATCCAAAATACCACAAATCAGATCAACAAACAATACACCAGGAAACAGAAAACACTCCAAAAAACGATGAACCAGGGAGAGAACCGAAAGACCAAATACAATATCAACAGAAACAAGCATCAGAACAACAATATTCTCAACAGCAACATCAACAAAATTATTACCCAAACCCTTATCATCAATATCCTCATCACCAAGTACCATATCAACCATACCAGCCATATTACCACCCACAACAATTCACAGAACAAAATCCTACGGCCAATTATTCTCCAATTTCGCAATATCCTTATCAGTATAATAATTATTCATCACCTTCGTACACTTTACCTTCTCATTTAAATGAAACATCTCCACCCACAACTTTTACAAACCTTTAAATTATTTAAAATTAAAGTAATATATATATATATGAATTTATTTAAATTTAAATTTATAATTTTAAGAAAAATATCTATTTTGTTTAAATAAGCAAAAATGAATTAATAAAACATTTATATTAAAAAATGAATTATTTTGGGTTTTAATTTATTTTAGTACATTTGTTATTTATAAGCCGCGCCAAAATTTCTACGGCCATTTTTATTTAAAAACAGCCTATGTACAGCCCCTGTACGCCCCGCTTTTTATTGCTAAGCAACCCGTGTACGACCCGTGTACGACCCATGTACGACCCCTGTAAGTCCCTATTTTAGGTAAAATATCCTCTGTACGACCCGTGTACGACCCATGTACGACCCCTGTAAGTCCCTATTCTAGGTAAAATAGCCCCTGTACGACCCATGTGCGACCGTATATCGGAGGTATCAAAATCTTGTACGGCCCAAATGTCCTGCAAGACTACCACGTTCGACCGTTGTACGCCCCAAAAAAATTATTAATACTTGGCCCTTGTACGCCCCTTGTACAGCCACAATTTTAAAATTTTTCATTTTTACTCGGGATAAATGCCAAACAAAAAAAACGACGATTGCAATTTGCAAAGGAACATCGTAATTGGCCTTCGTCAAAATGGCGAAATATTCTATGGACTGATGAATCAAAAATAGAAATTTTAATGTGAAACATCTATAGCCGCGGGTAAAACCGATTGTTGACGTGGCGACGCGTCACCACGCTATGTGATGGTGTATACATACAGTCTATATGTAGTAGTGTGTACGGTGTGGCGACGCGTCACCATGCTCAAGCGACTGCGCGTTTCTCTTTCCTCACGGTTCGGTGTCACGTCATCTCGCTCGCCACATCGAGCTTGGATACCTATAGTGTATACAGTGTTGTTACTACGGTACACATAACCTGTGTTTTACTTAAAAAATATAATTTTAAACAATAAAATATGTCTGACAGTAATTATTTAGTGAGTGAAAATGAGCAGCCTCCTGCAAAAAAAAGCAAAATCACACTATGACACACTATCAAGTCATCAGTAAGAAATCATTTTCCATTGATATCAGGATGTGCTATAACTATCCATAAGTCTCAAGGAGGTACATATGACGAGGTGGTCTATGAGTATAGTAAAAGTCATTGTATTCCATTACTTTACGTAGCTTTAACACGAAAAACAAGTTTTGAAGGGTTGTTTATATGTAACAGTCAGGATAATTTAAGATTTTATCATGGAAGAAGTATTGATCCATCAGTTTCAAATTACAGCAAGAATTCGGAAGATTATCTTTACACAAACTTACTACATTGCAAGGACTGATCACTGATTTTATGAACTCCAGAAATAAATTAACCATATATACTTTAAACTGTCAAAGTCTCAAAAAACACTACTGATTTTGTTGAGATGTTTGGCCTTCGTTTATACCGAACGCTTCTTTTGTGTTGATGGAGGTGGCTCCATCCAGTTTATCAGAGTTTATTTGACGCATGCATATCCTTTGCCTCCTCCTCCTTGTACTGTGTGCGAATCAAGATCGGCGGCTGATAGAAAGTTCAATTGAAAGTGTAATAAGTGGAGTAAATATAAAATATAATCAGAGTTTCAGTTTTGTTCAGAAGATAATCTGAGTGTAATTACTTTAATAATTAAATATAAATAAAGCATATATATAAAATATGTTATTTATTAAATTAAAATGATCTAACAGATTTACAAGATTCTATTTGTCAAAATAGTAACTTTTTATTACTAACTGAAACATGGTGTCCTGCAGATGAACCAGTTGACTTACCTAATTTTCATTGTATAGCTAAATTTAAACGACAAAATATTAGAGCCGCTGGAGTTGCCATTTACAAAAACAACAATACTTCACATATTACTACATTCAACATGGATCTAGAAGTTCAAAATGCTACAGAAGTTCATGTCTCCCAAACATCGATTGGCGATATGTGTGCTTCACATGTTAAACTAGAAGATGGAAGAAAATTAATTATGATTGTTGTGTACATTTCACCTAATAAAAAAATGAAATCATTTCATTTTTACATGAAAGTTTATTTCCGTACAGTCACAGAGGTTCAATAATTTTTAAAACCAATAAAGATAAACTACCATTGATTTTAGCTGCAGGTTTCAATGTAAATTTTGCAAAAGATGAGTCAATGCCATTAATTACGTTCCACCAAAACGAATTTCAATTACAAATTAACAACAATCTAAGAGAACCTACTACCAGATATGGAACACCAATAGATGCTGTATTTATAAGATATCTTGATAATGTTTTGTCCAATACTTTCGTAACATACTTCAGTTATCATCGACCAATTGTCACAGTAATACCGTCAAGAGGCAACATCAAATGTAACTATTACTCAAGCCACTGATAAAAAGAATTGAGTTAAAAGTAAATTTTTGAATTTTTGTTTTTAATGAAAATAAATGTTTATTAAATAAACAGTCATCATTTTCTGGAAAAAATTCGTAATATTTTATTTTTTCATTATGCCATATTTAGTTCCTGTCGTAATCTGTTCTTTTATGCATATTACTTGTACAAAATAATTTCGATGTTTCACATCTGCCAGGCGTCCCGTGACGACTCACAATTTTTTTTTGGTTCAAGAGGCACTAGGAAGTATGTTCGGCGACCACCTTGTAAAGAGTATGAAGCCCAGTACACATTGAAGACCGTGAAGCACGTAGGTGGTAAAATGATGTTTTGGGCTTGCTTTTCGTGGGACGGAGTTGGTATAATTTTTTGGATTAAGGAAAAAATGACGCAGCATGTCTACATAGACATTTTACAAAATACCATGCTGCCGTATGCTGAGGAGGATATGCCGCTCCGCTGGATTTTTCAGCAAGATAATGACCCTAAGCATACGGCAAAGAATACGATAGCTTGGTTTCAAAAAAATAAAATTAATGTTTTGTCTTGGCCACCTCAGTCACCCGACTTAAACCCGATAGAAAATCTTTGGGCGGATGTCAAAAATGCTGTAAAAAGATGTGGCCCACGAAATTTAAGTGAGTTGTGGGATACTGTGCAGGAGGCATTCCAACTTAAAATGTAGACGACCAGATTGAGAAGGTTACAATGAGCTAGGCTACATGAGAACCTTTCAATTGATTATTGCCTGTTATTGAAGTGCGCTCCAAAAGCCAAAAGTATTTGAAGCATTTTTCGACGAGATCTTGTATGGAAGCTGTATTGGGACACCCGATATTCATATCTGGATACCTCTGGTCGGATAAAGCATACAGGACTTGCTATGTCTGTCGCTCAACTTCATCATTTCAAAGGAAAACCAGTGTGGCGGTGATATCAAAAAAACCAAATTCAAATATTTAAACTAAACGTTCAAGTAAAAAACGAAAAACTGCAAATACATATGGTTAAGTCAGCGGATTCGCAGCCTCCGTTTCCATAGAATTCGCAAGTTCGTTCCCAGGGACGCTTTTCTTGGAACCCGTCGGACGGGAACGTGAAAGAATGCGGAAGATCAAATTAAACCGGGAAAACAGCCAACATGATGCACCCTCCAAAGTTGCAGTTGAGTTCAGTTCTTCTTCAGGTGTAGACTAGTAACGTTGTAAAAATTGATTATAAAAAGCCCAATAAAATAAATATTTTATTTTTTTTGAATAATCCGCGTTTGATTAATTAAAGTATATATTATTATTTTTGGAAAATAGAAGATCAAAGTGTTTTCCTGCATCTTACGTTTGTCAATTCGTCAATTCGTCTTTATTTTCTAGGTACGTTCAATAAACGACGACGAAATTCAGAGACATTGAACCAAAATGCAACTCATGAACATTGAACGAAAATTATTTGTAATAATTTCACAATTAAGCAAAATACATATATTTAAGATATAAGCGATTGATTTTTAAAAGGAAATATTTTCCTTTTACTCTTAGCCGAGACTCGTGGGCGAGGCCGTAGAGGTGGATGCGGACGAAGCCGTGGACGCGAACGAGGCGGTGGACGCGGCCTTAGACGAGGTCAACGTGGAATGGGCAGTGTTATGTACCAAAATCTCATCCAGATTTTGGACACATTTTAGTTAATTGCATTACATAAATTGTCGGGGTGAAGTACCCTTCAAATTTCAAGACACAACATGTCTGAAATTTGAGGTATTTCACAATAATCGAAAGTCGCAGAACCAATAATGCGACTTCTCGATTTATGATACGTCGACCACCCGCGAGCGCATCGACCCAAGCGCATGCTGGGGCGACCGCCCGCGCGTACGTCGACCCTAAACACTGGACCGACAATTTATGATGACACGCAACATGTGCGCCACAAAAGTGGCGACGCGCACATTCGGGACTCTGGAACATTGGAAAGTTCCAATAACTTATCGAGATAATATAAGTACCCGATCAGTCCGAGCCCCGACAGTCTGATTTGGTAGACTAACGTGAGAGTCTGATTTGATAACCGCTAATGACGGTCGCGAGTTCTAAATGAAGTTGAAATCGAGGATTCGGTATCGGGAGTTTAAGCTTCAAATAATACTTAAGTATAAAAAACAAGTGTAACATCGAATGAAATAAATACGTGAACTCACAACAAGCACTGTGTATCCTTCCGATTGTTTCATCCCTGGACCCAACCTTACGACCTACTTAGCAGACCAGAGGACAACGAAGTTGAGTACCGCCGAGTGTTGCACAAATTTATTGTTGCAACACGCAGGGTAAATAAGTATACCCCGCATGATACAACAGCAGCGGCAGCAGTGCTAATCGACGATGCCAGAGAGTCAGTACATCCAGTGGTAGCTTTGAAGGTTACGCAGTCGTAGAAACTGACCCTGAATATGACCACCATGTCAATTCAGATAGGATACCTGAAAGTTTAGATACGAGTTGCATGTTTTGTGAAGCCAGTTATTTTAGCGACAGACATGGCGAGGAGTGGATTCAGTGTTAATCTTGCAATTTATGGCCTCATACAGCCTGTGCAAGCCCTGAAGGCGAATATTATATGTTCAGCGAACTGAAATACTTAAAAATAAAATAAATTTAAGACAAAAAAAACAGGCACTTGCCTTATTTTGAGCACTTTAAAGCACCTTAATCACAGAAAAGGGCGCACATGGATCCGAACTAAAAAACCGCGGAACTCGCGCAACTTCATGTCAACGTCACCTAGGGAAGAAATGAAGGCCCTTTAAAAATGGCGGACGGCATTGCCAAATTAAGAAAAGATGGCGGTCCTTCGTTATGTTGCCATGTTGAAGACAACTCACACTATCTTTTTTTATTTACCGTTATACAGTCCCACCAAAACCAAGAGATTTTTTTGTGGAATTATTGATTCCATTTTAAATCTTTTAAACATTATACACTCAGAAAAATACCTTTACTTAAAATTAGGAAATTGTATCCTTGATTGGGTTTTCCTACTTCTAATGCCAATTCTCCTTAAATAGATGAAGTTTTACTCAATTCAAAGAAAATTAAACTCAGTCTAGAGTACAGCTCTTCCTTAGACATAAGACAGAAATTTACCTGTTTGAAGGAAACATAAATCAAATATATATATTTTATCATTATATTAAGGTTACTCCTTCCTACGTTTAAGAATACTCATACTTAAAGTAAACGCTCATTTCATTATTTTAAAGGAACATACATCTTTAAACCAAAACCACTACTCTTAGATTTAGGGAAGTATGTATTATCATGACCGTTAACGAACTTTTCCCCCTTGATTACTAAACCAATATTGCATCATCCATTTATGATTCTTGGTATTGTGTGCAACTTTGTTAGAACAAAGAAATCGGTCCTTATTTCAATAGCGGTGGTAATAGAAACTAGGAAATCGGTCCTTATTTCAATAGTGGTGGTAATAGAAACTAGGAAATCGGTCTAAGGCATTGGAGGGCACTAAACAAGGTTTTAGCACATTATTCTTCAGTTTGTTAAACAGTGCGGATGTAAAAATTGACGTGCGGAATTATGGATGTGAATAGTTTTTCTTCAGAAATAATAGACTCAATTAGTGATATTCCGTCGGAAATAGTAAACACTTTAAATAGTGCAACAGAAAGTGAAGAATTGTTAAATGTTTTAACGGACTTAAAGGGAGTTTCTTTCCTTAAAGAGTTCATTGGTACACTGAGAAAAATAATACAGGTAGATACAACAAAACTGATTTAGTTAATTTTTTAACCAAAAAAGCAGTTTGATCCAACCAGAATTAGGTTCAGTTAACCAAAATGACAAGGTATTTCAACAAAGCCGTTTTCTCGGCTATGTTGCTTGAACAAAAACAAATTGGTTGATTTTGACTTTGTCTTTTAAGTTACTTATAACCAAACTATTTGTTAATATAGTTCATTTTTAAGCAATATAACAAGGTATTTGTTTAAAACCGATCTGTGTAGTCTCAAACGAGTAAGCTTGGTTAATAGAACCATTAAACTTAGTTAAAAGTATCGATGAAGAAATTCATAAAAATTCATAAAATGTAATTTAACACATCGTTTGATTAAAGATAATATTGTATATTACAATTTTGTTACCTTAACATAATTCTGCATAATAATAACTCATATAAAGTGACAAAAGTATAAGTTGTTTTTACTTAGGAATAAATATAGAATGAACAAAAATTTTGTTATTAATATTTATAGCGAAATAACCTAACTGAATGGTTGAATAAATCTGAACCAATACATAATAAACAAAGACATGGTTTAGAAATTAACCAAGCCACTTGTATAAATAAACAAAACCTGGGTAATAACAAATGTCTCTTTTTAATACGGTATAAACAATACATTGGTTGCATTAACCTAGTTACTAGGTCATACATATTAATCAACTGTATCTACTCCTAATAAACTAAAACTTGTTTGTCTTAACCTAGTAAACCTTGCAAAAGAAACAAATTCTGGGTTATTTTAACCTAATAAATAAGTACTCCTTACTAAACAAACAAAGACTTGGTTGTTTTAACCTAGTAACTTGTAAAAAATAAACAAGGCTATAGATTGTTTAACTGACGTGACGCTTAATGAAATGAAGCATTTCACTTCAATTCGTGAGCAGAGAGTGTTGTGTCCAGGAAAAGTGTTGTGTTGTTTCTTGTTCATCCATGGTTAAAAAAAAGATTAAAATTCAGAGTAAGAAAGAAAGAAAACAGTTGCAAAGTTTAACATTTTTCTTATGTTCGAGAAATCTACTTTGCAATTATTTGCTGGAGAAATTATTTGGTAAGTTTTATAAATATGTAGCAAATTGTTCATGTTCACATCTTCAACACGTTCAAAGCGCTTCGAATATTATATTAAGGTAAACTCATTTCGTTCGACACCAGTAGCCTTTAAATCGTTCGTTTAGGAAATACATACCTGCAGTTTTATGTTAGTTTATTCATTTTCCATTTAATTTGCTATATTTAAGATATTCTTACTGCACAAGACTTCGACCCAAGGTCAATATAAAAACCTTTGACCGCAGATGGAATGGATTGACACCAGCTATTTAATGTATGTACTATATCGGACTTACTAGTTGAAAATTGCTATTATTATTATCAAATTTCTTTCCGCGTTGAACGTGTTAAATAAATTATAGAAAATAACACTATGACTAATATCTTTCTTTTAACATCTTTAGAACATAATTTAAACTTGGAAAAACTAAAATATATTTCAAAAGAAGAAATAAAGAGCTTATTTGATGAGCATCATATTGGGCTTCGTATAAAATTCGAGCATCACATTTCAAAGTTCCAAGAGGCTTTTGTAAGTATTTATGAAATTTTGTTTACTGCATTCGTGCTATATATTTAAAACTTTTTAATTTAGGGTCGCAGAAACTCTTAAAAAAATTAGAATGTAAGAATTAATATTGTAAACAATACGAAATGTTAAAGTGTTTTGTTTGTAGAAAACATTTTAGAAAAGTTGAAATCTTGATCGGTCATTTGAAAATTTGTCATGGCTATCGTACAAATAGTACATTTATTTGTTGTGTTACCTCGTGCTCGCAAAAGTTTGAAAATATTTCTTCTTATAAAAGACATTTACTCAGGAAGCATAAATTATCTGATGATTTGAACAAAATTGAGGGAAATATTAGCAGCAAAATATCAAAAAATGTGACTATTCCCATAAAAGAAAATTATGATAGTAAAACTACAGCTAGTGAGAATTCTCAATCTAATATCATTAATGCTTGTTCCTCTTTGCATAAGGATGTGAATTTGGAATATAAAGAAAGCAAATCTTTATTTGATAACATTTATGAAAATGCTGCTACTTTTACAATAGACTTGCATTCACATAATAATTTCAACAGAAAAAATGTTTTATTAGTTCAATATAATGTAACTAAATTCATAATGGAACCTTTGGTTGTTGCCTTGAAGCATATTGTGTTCAATTCGAAGAACGTTGAAGAAGACCTAAAATATTTTCTGGATGGCATTAAAAACCCTTTTCAAAAAATAAATACAGAATATAAGTTTCTGAAATATTTGTCTGAAAAAGATGTTTTTAAGGAACCAAATCAATTTATAATTAATAACAAAATATTAGAAACTCATGTAAATGGTTCATTTGCACTGGATGAAAAATTAAGCAAGGGAACATTGGTAGCACTCGATTTTCAATTTAAGAAAATATTTGAAAAAAGTGGCACTTTGAAAATTTTTTTACAAAACTCTGAAAAATATGAATCAGAAAATCACATAATTAGAAATTTTTTACAAGGACAGTTGTGGAAGGACAAACGGAAACTATACCCAAACAAAATTTTAATTCCATTTTTTATGTACGCAGACGATTTTGAAATAAACAATCCATTAGGATCTCACACGGGTAGTCAGAGTATGACAGCTATTTATTACACCTTTCCGATGTTACAAAATACATCTAAATTAAATGAAATATTTTTAGCAGCACTTATTAAGGCTCACGACTTTTCAGAATTCGGAAATGATTCATGTATTAAATTGCTGGTTGAAAAGATAAAAAGTTTAGAAGTTGATGGTATTGTATTAAACTTACCTGAGGGTTCCACAAGAGTTTTCTTCATTTTAGGTCTTTTCCTGGGCGATAATCTTGGACTGAATAAACTACTCGAGTTTAGTAAATCATTTTCGGCTTTTCATTTTTGTCGATTTTGCACCGAAGACAAAACTTCAACTAAATACCTATCTGTTGAAAACAGTTCTTTATTACGGACTGTTGAAAACTATGACAGTGACATTAAGTCTGGAAAAGGTGTGTATAAAGCTTCTATTTTGAATGAAATTCCATCATTTCATGTTACAACTAATTTTGCTGTTGATTTAATGCACGATGTCTTTGAGGGAGTCTGCCGATATAATATGGCACATATTTTGACATATTTTATAGAAACAAAGAAATATTTTAGCTTAGAAATATTAAATTGCTATAAACAAAACTTTTCTTACGGAAAAACAGAAATAGGAAATTTTTCGAAGCCCATAACGACTAACAATTTGAAAAGTTTGAAGTTCAATATGTCTGCGAGAGAAATGTGGACATTTGTACATTTTTTCTCCTTAATGATAGGACATTTAGTTCCCAAAGCAGATGAAGTGTGGAAGTATTTTAAAAACTTTATTAAATTAATTGACTTACTACTTCTAGCAAGTTTTACTGATGAAATTCTAAACGAATTAGAAAATTGCATAAAATTTCACAATGATCAGTTTGTGCAGTTATTTGATACAACACTCAAGCCTAAGTATCACCTTCTCATTCATTATCCTCGCATAATCCGATATTCTGGACCACCAAAATGTTTTTGGTCCTTCAGATTTGAATCAAAACATCAAGAATTTAAAACATATGCTCGGGCAATTACCAGTCGCCACAGTATAGCCTACACTCTTGCGCTAAAGGCTCAGCTTAAATTTACCGCGTTAATAACTTTTCCTCCACAATACTCATTAAAAGTTCAGGATTGCCATAAAATAGAAAGCGCCTATCTCGAACATATTTGCTGTAAAGAAAATGTTTCTCAGCATGAAACAAATTCTTACTCAAAAATAGAATACAAAGGTACTAATTATGAAAAAGGATTTTTTTTGACCCAATCTTCTGAGGAGTTAATAGAATTGTTTGAAATTATGGAATTAGTTACATTAAAAAATAATCCAACAAGAATTTGTATTGTTTGTGCTAAACATTCTTTAAAATATAATGACCATTTTGTAGCGTACGAGGTAACCGGAAAAGATAGTGCTTTTCCTGAAATAAAAAGTATTTTAGTCTTTGATGGGCCACCTATACATACATATAAAATTGGAAATGGAAAAACCATGATCAGATTAAAGCGATATTTCTAGTCTTACTTACTTTTTACATATAAGTATATAAAATACACTTCATATATACATATTTCTTATACATATACTATTATACATATATGCATATGAAAAACATTTCAATATCATATCAATCCTTTATTTATTAAAATTCGGCTATTTATCTTCAGTTTTTGCTTAGAACTATCTTATTTTATTTCTATTGTTATATGTATAGGCATATAACTCTAAATATTTAGAATTAAAATCTATAAAATAAGCTGCTTCACAACATACCGCAATGGATTCTCAAATTAATTACGAGGCACCTTTATCATCAGATTTGGACATTACAATGGATTGTTTGAACAATTACTTAAGTCAATCAGAATCTAGAAACATTGTTATAATTCCATCGGAAAATCATATTTTATACGATCAGGATAATAACAATAATTTGGAAGTAACAAACCTTCTTAAAAGTTGGAAAATGACAGATGAAATAATAACAGTGTTTATTTGTAAGTATTTTGTACTCCTAAAGAAAAATTTAAACTGTTTTATTATTTCCGTAGCATTGGGTATTGATATAGAATCATTAAAATTTATGAGATTGAGGCATATTGATGAATTTTTCCCAAAGAACTTGGTCGGACTAAAAATAAAATTTGAGCATTATCTTTTTAATTGGCAAAAAGAGAATGTAAAATGCTTCACATATGTAAAATTTCGTCAAATTACGTTTGTACTTTCAGGGTACTTATGAGTTTTCTACTTGTTGTTGCAAACTACAATCAACTATTGCGGATAATGAGGCGGGTCCTGAAAGCACTACTACATTAGCAGAATGTAATTCAACAATAACAAGTGTTTCAAGCAGTATTAAAAAATCTCTATCACTGGTACCCAATATGCAATAACATAAAAAAAAATTAAATTTTATAATATGCCATTATTGCAGAAAGTATCTAATATTCTTCAAAGTACGGCGGAGGGAAGAAATATTGTTAAATTCTACATCACCAACAAGGTATTAGAACCACATCAAAGGACTTTTTTAACACACGCAATAGTACAAAAATTTATTGAAAGCGGACTGCATCTAAGTGTTTTCAAATTTAAAGAGATAGCGAAGGAGATCATCGAAATGTTTCCTTCTGAAGTTGAGGTATAGTATTCCTAGAATTACAAAAACTGAGCGAATATATAATAATAATAATAATAATAATAATAATTTCAGAGTACTTATTTTATTGGACGGGGTAAACTACCACCGAAAGGAAAATTATATGATCGGTTTCAAAACAGGAAAAAGTTGATGAAAAAAATGCGTGTTTCTACTAATCCAAGCATGAGCCACCAATCTGAGAAAACCGATTCTTCTGACAGTTCTGAGCAAACAAATGGTAAACTATGTCCCCACATTTTAAAGTACTTTAATAAAGCCTATTTCTTTTAGACTATGACATCCAAGAAGTCTGTAATGTACTTAAACACATAAGAGAGCCATGGGATTTGGTAAAAGAAAAATGGTTATTGACAAGATCATATAGGACTAAGAATATACTATCAAATAACGACATGACAATACACGACATCCTTAAATTCTGGCCATTATTTACACATTCAAAAGCCCCCGAACTGGTATGCGAATATGCCTACATTAAAGCAATCTTTGTATATCTTAATTAATTTTTCAGATTGAAATGGACTTTGAATATGTATACCCGGAAAGATCTTTATACAAAAACTGGGAATTATTTGCACTGTTTATCCTTCCTATTTTCAAGAAAAATATAAAGGATACCCGGACTAAATTGTTATTGGAGGAAGTTATAAGCAAGGATTCTTTACAAAATACTGGTGAGAAATTTATCAATCCCACTAATATATTAAATCTTAGAGAAAGGATTGCACTTTGTAGTCTTAAATAAGAAAATACCTGGATAATGTATTCTACGAATCGTTTAATGGTTTGCAAAATTTGGAGCCTTTAGTAGTTGTTTTTGTTTTTCATTTGTTTTAAATTCAAGAGTGTTTGCTTTCTGAATGGCAATTTATTATACATATGTATGTACTTAATTAAATAAAATTAATTGATTAAATCTACAATATATTATACTATTATAGATCTTGCAAATGTAAAATACATCCTTTTACTTCATGCTTTGCTTAAACCGTCACAAAGAGCCTCATCTTCAAAGACAAGAATAAAATACAGTATCAAGGATTCTCAGGAAAGTATGATGATTACTGTAGAAGAGACCAATGAGGTTATAACAAAACTTCAAGAAAAAACAAACGTTTGCTTATCTAATAAGACCAAATTGCAACCATTTATAATTGGCGTTCTCGGAGAGGACTCATGTTATAAGGAGTATTTTGTAGTTGTTGACAACATCAAATTTAAATTTCAAACGTTTCTAAGTGCTTTAGATACTTGTTTTAAGCTTTTTCACGTTCTCAATATAACATATCCAAAGGAAAGCATTCTAGTGTGGAATTTTATTCAAAAGTTTTTTTATGAAATTAAAACGAAATATGATGATGATAGTCCTTTGATTACCACTCTTCTTTCCGATTTAAATAATTCCATCAAATCGAGTAGTCGTAACTGACTTTAATTGAATATTAATTAATTGTTTTCTATCAGTTACCTAAATATTAGCTGCGTTGTATTTTTTTCCATCAGTTACTTATTTCTGACATTCATAAAAATGTAGATAAACGATTAAAACTTGGCATTCTTGGTTTGCTTTTGTTGAATATTCTTAAATTATCGTATAAACTGTTCTTCCTTTACGCACTTTTTATGTGGGTTAAAGAAATAAATATCTAATGGAAAAAATTCCATTCATTCCATTTTATTTTAAAATTTCGAAATTCTGGGTGTGGTATTAAAATGAAAGACTCAAGCTTGCTGGAATTCTTTTCATTATTTCGGATGTTACTAGATGGTACGTAAAATTAAATTAAAAAATAATAAAAATAAGAACTACCCTAAACTACATGTATCTAGAGTGCTTTCAAATTGGCTTGTATACACACAGAAAAAGAATATCTCGATTCAAGAAAAATTTCCGTTACTCAAGATAATCGGGGTTTCATATATAACGGAAACCCAGATTATCTCAGTCCAAGATAATATTTCACTTGATTCCTGATAAAATTTTCAATTCAAGATAATATCGTTTTGCTTTAAAATTCAATACTCCTGGGATAATGGTTTCTCTTGGTTCAAAATATTCTTTTTCTGTGTGTATGTATAAAGGCAAAAACATTGCGATTATGTATATTATGAATGGTCAGTACCCACTTATGTGTGTGTTTCATGTCCCATTGGAATTTTTATAAAAATAACCAACATTTAAAATCGAACAAGTTTTGTTTTATAAAATACATTTTCTAATATATTTCCGAATACGAATACGAATCCGTACTTTTTGTCTAATTCTAATATATTGAATTTATATACATTGAACTATATTATACTTTATTGTCATATTTTTACAATGATCAATTGAATAGATCTATCTAATTTTTATCTGATTTGTTAAGAAGCTTTATGTAAACATGGACGTTGTAATAAAGAATATTTTTATCAAAGAAATATATGTCTTTATGTATTTTTCATCCTAATTGTAGTTTTTTCTATGAAGCTCAATAATTTTTTTCAGCATTTTCACTTCAGTACTAACACCCAGATTATTCTTGAACAAAAATACAAAAAATGAGTAAGATTTCTTTTAAAAATGTGGCTGCATATCGATTGAAATATTAACTAATATAATATTGAAATAACTGAAATTTTGGGTAGAAAATAAAGAAAATTATGGTTATAATATACCTTATATTGATTGCGCTGACCAAGCTCTTAGTTAACATGTTAACCAAAGCTCGGTTCAATATGAATTTAAAACTAGGTAGAATTAACAGTGGTTTGGTTAAGCTAATAACTATAATTTTGGTTGAAAATGACCTGAAACTTCATCAAGTTAACAGCGGGCTTGGTTAACATGTTAACCAAAGCTTCGTCAAATTAACTTAAAACTCGGTTGGAGAAATGACAAAAAGATTTGTTGAAACTATGTAAATTCAACCAAATGTTTTGGTTATTATAAAGCTTGAACAAAACTTGGTTAATTTTGCTAGTGCAATTTGTTAAGCAAAAATCAACAGAATTCATTTGTTTGTAACAACCAAAAACACCGTAGGCTGAGAATCTGCCGAGTTTTTGGTTAGCGTAAACTTGGTTTTTAGTACTATTCACCAGTGTTTTTTTCTCAGTGTATAAGTTTGGCTTCATGTTTTCTATTTTTTGCTATTTGCATGAACTTGTTAGTTCAAGAACTAAATTTTCAATTAGTCGGAAAAAACAATTTTTCGGTTACTTAATTGCATGGAAAGTGCCAACCCCGGGCGGGATATTACGATTTGTGTGACTCCAATTGTTTATTGCTTTTTTTCAAATTCAATCTTAGTATACTTAAAAGTAAGCTTAAACTGAAAACATTCGTTTGAAATTTTAGAACACGGAATCACGACAGAGAGCCTTAAATATATGAGATCTCATCATTTGGATCTTATATGTCCAAAAGAAAAATTTGGTCTTAGGGTCATTTTTGAACATAATCTTATAGTATGGCAAAAGAGCCAGGTACCTATTGCCATTGCATATGCCTCTATGTATAAAGAAAACTTAAAAATAAAATTATAGGGCACTGACACAACACCAAGTACATCATCATCTTCGCCGTCTATTCCAACCACTGTCTCCGCTTCGTCAGCATTTTCAGAATGGATTGCAAACACAAATTTTTCTGATTGTGAAACCTCATGTGACGAGGTAAGTTAAGATCGATACACTGTAGACCGATAATGATTGAACCTTAGTTCAGCTATTAATGGTGATAACTCGACTTATTCCTTTCAGGATATGATAGTAGGGGTCACCATTTTTTAACGAGGAGAAAAAATATGAAATAGAAATATCTCGAACATAGTATGTTTTTTGCAAAACATTTACTGGTTATTTGTGTTGACAATGGCCCCATAGTCTCATATCCTGAAAAGAATGGGTCGAGCTACCAGTCACCCTCACATATCACATATTTATGTCTTGAGTTGATAGATTTAAAATTTCTAATGTTCTTATTTTATGTATAAACTCTTTAGTGCATTTAGTAATGTTTCAAATGAAAACCATATAATTCATAGTTTTTTAGCTATTAAATATTTCTCAATTATGCAAAAATACACCGAAAGGACAGCTAGTTTTAAAATGTTTTGGAAAAAATGGAAAACTGAACACGCAATACCGTCGCGTGTTAGGAGAAATTATTGTTCAGGAAATTCAACAAAAAAAAATATGTGCTACACCAAAATATTTGAACCGAATAGCAGATGAAATCATTAAATTGTTTCCCAAAGAAGATAAGGTTAGATACATTATGCCTGTATAAAAGAGTTTATATTTTAAATTAATTTTTTTAGAATACTTTCTTCGGTTATGTTCCCAAGAGAAAACCTAAGGGAATTTTATACGCTAAGTATCACAATTACATATCTAAACTAAGACAAGAGGGTTTATTACAAAAGAAAAAAATCAAGCCAAAAACTTCATCCAAATTACATAATGAGCTCCAAGAGAATCCAAGTAAATTTTAATAGCCAATTCATTCATTTATTTAACGCTTTCTTCAAACAAAATATAATGACTACTTTTAATAAAAGTTTGTCACAGGCTTATAACTTTTAAACGGTTAGTTGAAGAAGCTGTTTTATATTTTTTCCTAGAGTCAGTAAATTGATTTTCGAACAGTTAAAATTTATTTACGAAAGGGTTAAATAAATACGAAATACGAAAGGGTTAAACAAATACAATTAATAAAAATATTTCATTCATACAACTTTTAGATGTAGATGTAATAAATGATAAGAAATGGCTGCAATATAAAACCTCACCGCTGGAAGAAATTCAGTCCAAATGGGAAAATACTGCACAGTATCGTTTAGGAACTTTTAGAAACCCAGACGTGAACCTGCTCACTATTTTCAAAGAATGGCCTTTGTATGAGCAATCTTTTGGACATATTTTGGTAGAATTTTTATGAAAGTTTGCTGCAGTAATTTTATAGATTTTTTTTTTTTAAATTTTAGATAAGCAAAGACTTTGACTTTTTGTATCCATGTAAATCGAATAATTTAATAGATCGGGTAGACGACTTCGTTGACCGCATCTTACCAATTATGCGAAACGATATAAAGGACGAAAACAGTAAGGGTATATTAAAACAACTTCGCAATTTAGTTGGTCTTTCAAAAGGTAATTTGTGTAAAAAATTGTATAAAGATCTATAATTTTAAATATATTTTGAATTGCAGATACGAACAGTTTGGTGACTTTCATGCTTCTTCATTCCGTGCTTATTCCCACACTACGTGTCTACAAGTACGATGACGAAAGCAAGAGATCACGAATGTCTAGGGCAACCATAAATGATTCAAGAAATGCATTTTTGTGCCACGTAAGGACTGCAAATGACTACAAAAATAAAATCGAAGAACTACGAAACAACCGCTTCCAAAACAAGGATACCTTGCAGCCAATTATTATCGCCATCGGGGAGGATCTTTTTAATTTTACCGATTTCTTTGTTTTCATTTATAATGTAAGTTATAAGTTACCGACTTTTGTTGAGGCGTTAGATGTATGCTTTAAGTCATTCCATGTTTTCGACCTACAATACCCAAAACCAGCCCAGCTTGTTTGGACTTTTATCCAAAAATATTTTTTCGAAATTTCTACTGCTACTGACGTAAAGAGTAATTCGCTAACAAGCCTTTTATCAGATATTACGGCCTAAAAGCTTGAAAATTTAATAATGTCTTTAACGTGCTTTGTTTGTAATTCGAATTTTGTTGATTTAAAAATTCTATTTTCTCATTTAAAATATATTCACCTACTGGATTCTGTTTCTATTTATAAGTGTACTATATGCGGAAATTCCTATTCGTCTTTTCGATCATATTCAAAACACATGAAAATTGAATTAAAACGTAAAATAGACCTGAATTCTCCCATTGTTCATTCATTCGGCATTCATGATTCTAATTATAGTAATTTAAAGACAGAAGAAGTACATAGAAATTGTTTGAATAATGAAATAGTTTATAGAAACGAAGAAGTAAAACCTAGCAACATCGAAATAAGTAACTTTGAATTTGATACCAGTTGGATAGAGATGTCAATTCTAACTTTTACTTGCAAATATTTAAGTAAATTTCACTTGACGAGAAAAGACACTTTTGAAATGCAAAACGACATTACAGATTTTATAACATCTAAACTCGGAAATACGATTGAACAATTTATGGAAAAGCACATATCCAATTTAAGCATTAAAAATGAATTTTGCAAACTAATAGAATTCTGCAAAAATCCATTTAAATCGGTAGATTCTGAGTATAAATTTCTTCGTTCCTTAGAGCAAAAGGACTTGTATAAAGAAGCACATCTTATTCATTTAGACTCTAAAATTTGTACTACCGTTCGCAAAAGTGTAAACAAACTAGATCAAAAAATTTTAAAAGCTGTAGTCATGCCTTTACAATTTCAATTCCGGAAATTTTTCGAAATTCCTGGAGTTTTAACAAGTTTTCTAGACAACATGGCATCTATTGAAAACTCAAATCAAATAACTAATTTTATTCAAGGTGACTTGTGGAAAGCCAAAAGGAAATCATTGAAATATAAATATGTAATTCCCTACTTTTTATATTTCGATGATTTTCAGTTCAATAACCCTTTAGGTTCGCACCCATCTTCCATTTTAGGTGCCTATTATTCTTTTCCCACTGCTCCCGACTATCTAATATCAAAAATAAGCTCTGTATTCCCTGCTGCTTTTTTTAAAAGTGAAGATGTAAAATCAATTGGAATTGACAAATGTTTATATAGCCTTATTGAGGACATCCAAAAATTAGAAGAACACGGAATTCAAATTGAATTTGATGAACAAAATTACAAAATCCACTTTGTCTTAGGTTTGATAATCGGGGATAATTTGGCACTTAACAGTATTTTGGGATTTTCTAAATCTTTCTCTGCAAAATATTTCTGTCGTTTTTGCCGCAATGATAAATATTCTACACAAACTTTGACTTCAATTCCTGATAGCACATTAAGAAACAGGATAAATTATGCTCACGATTTGGCAAACGAAGAAAACCGTTTAGGAATAGAACGAAATTCGATTTTTAATAATTTATCATCCTTTCACGTTGTTGATAATTTTGCAGTGGACGTGATGCATGATTGTTTTGAGGGCGTATGTGTTTACGACTTATGCCATATAATTCTTTACTTTATTGAGAAGAAATATTTTACATTAGACATTTTGAATAACAGAAAACAAGGCTTTGATTACGGAGAAATGGAAATTGGGAACTTGTCCCCTCCGATAGATATTAACCGTTTAAAGAAATTCAACCTGAAAATGTCTGCTAGGGAAGTTATGACTTTCACACATTTCTTTCCACTTTTAGTCGGAGACTTTGTTCCGAAAACTGATAAGGTTTGGATGTTTCTCTTAAATTTACTCGAAATTTTAGAAATAGCTTTATCGTCTTATTTTGATGCATTTAAAATTAATAAGTTACATGAAGCAGTGGTTTTTCACAACAGTGAATACGTAAAACTATTTAATGATACGCTTAAACCGAAACACCATAATTTACTCCATTATTGCAAAGTTATTCAAATGTCTGGTCCTCTGAAACTTCTATGGACATTTAAATATGAGTCTAAACACAGAGTATTTAAGTCATATTTAAGAAATATAAATTCTAGAGTTAATGTACCGCTTTCGTTAGCGCTTAAATCAAGCCTTAATTTTGCTGATTATATTATTTCTTTTAATGAAACAGACTGGTCCCCAATTGGTGTAGGAACTGAAATTACAAATTCGAAATATTATACTAAAATTGCAAATGAATTACAATGTGAAAACTTAGTTTTAGGAGTATGTTACACTTGCATTAATTTTTGTGGAACCAAATACAAGGAAGGGCTTTTGGTATATGAAAATTCAACAGAGATGAAAGTTTTTCAAATATTGGAGATTGTAACATTTCAAAATAATGAAATATTTTTATTTTGTCAGGAAATTAATGTTCTTAAATTTGACAAAAGTATAGCAAGCTACATCTTAGGTGATGTTAAAGAAAAATTTGTAAGTAAATCACTTAAAACTTTGAAAAATCCCCCTACTTGTAACTACTATATACCGTCTGGTGAAAGGGTCTTAAGAATCAAATCATACTATTGATATGCCAAATAAAATGAAATAAAAGAACAAAAGTAATGTTTTATTTATTTTGCAATCCCTATTGCTTATCTAGATCAGAATTTCATAATTTGAATGAAATTCGGCACTATTTATTAGGGAAGTAATCGTCCTTGTATTAAAGGAAAATTTGCTGAAATTAATGCCATATTTTCCTTAAATTAATAACCTTGCCTTGATGAATATTAAAGAAAATGATTTCACTGTTTTAATGAAGAGCATATCCTCAAATCAAGAACGTATTGCCTTAAGAATATGCAATTATTTCCTTATTCGTATAAATATACTTCCCTAAATCTAAGAGCAGTGGTTTTGGTTTAAAGATGTGTGTTCCTTTAAAATAATGAAATGAGCGTTAACTTTAAGTATGAGTATTCTTAAACGCAGGAAGAGGTAGCCTTAATATAATGATAAAATGGAGATTTGATTTAATGGAAAATATTTCCTTTTTCTAAAGATTTATGTCATAAGCTCGAATTCAATTCCAATTTTCCTTAATTTTATAGTTGTTTTTTCTAATTTTTAGGAAATTTTTTTCTCAGTGTATTTGTAATTTTTGCCGTTAACTTTAATTAAAGTGCAATACATTTAATTTGGCCCCCAGGGTGCCATATAACCCTCACTGAATGTCATATTGTGAAACTTTTATTTTTGAGAATAAATAAGTTTTTGGTTATTCTGTGGTTATTTTATTTATTCTACAGTTAGGCATGCATAAGCCAATGAGGAAGGAACACTATGACTTACTTACTTTATTTATAAGTGTAGTATTTTTTACATGAGGCGTCAAAAGCAAAGTAGGAGGCCACATTACCACCATCTCCTTTAACAATTAAAAGATACATAGTACGTATGGCATTGAAAATATAAAATAGCTCCGGTCAGTTGCATACAAATTGTATCTTTTCCTCAGACACTCAATTTACTGAGGTTTTATCGCGGGCCATTATTTTCGCCTTAGTCGTCGCCGAGTTTTTCCACATTGTTTAAAAGCCTCATCATTTTCCTTTGTGCATCCCTTCCGCAGTATCCCTTTTTTTAAAAATACATCGAGAAATTAATCTAGTTCGTCGTGATCGTAATATATCAGTGCTTCTTAAATTAATCGAACTGTGAAGTGATTAGTTTAACCAAAAGCGCAATCAATTGAACCAGTCAGAATGTGGCAGATATTAGAAGTGTGGGGTTTTGGGATACCTGAAACCAATCTTCGAATTTAAGTACGTTAAATTATTTAAACAACAAATTGACAATTCCAAGGTGCAAGAAACATATAATTATTAGCTACTTGTCACTAATAATTTGGTATAAATTCATCTTGTTTGTAACATAACACCCACAAAATATATGTATTTGTGATAACCTTATTTCGTACACGCCTTTTTCGTTCCTTTTACAGATTTTAAACTGAATCCATACAATATTTACAATCAAACGGCGTTATAGTTAGATTCGATTATCCAAGATCCAAATGATTTGATTCGATTGAGAGAATGTCATAACCAATGGTTCAAAGATCAACAAAATGGCGCAATCGACGAAACTTTGAGGATTGCGAATAGTTTAATAGGAGTAAACCTGCCGGTATCAATTGTTGGAACGGCATCATATGGAGATAATATTCATACGAATTCAAGGACGAATCGAAAGGTTTCATTCATTGTGTTCCGTAGTCGTGGCAAAAGATTTTAGAGTTACGCAGATCTTATGACAGCTTAAAATATCCTTTAATGCCATGTCGTGGACAGGACGGATATGCCATTAATGTTCCTCAAGCGAGCACTTGTACTTAAAACTACTACTGCTACCGTATAATGACAAGATGTAAGAGATTCAACCCTTTACTTAGATATGGAAAGTTAAACGAATGTTCGGTAAATTGAAATAAAGTGTGGAAGTCTGGCAAAATAAAGAAAAAATAGCTAAGTTCGGGTGGAGTCCGCGAAATTGTAAATTTTAATAGTGAAATTGATATTGTTGACTCATCCTTTATTTCTTGTGGTGCAAATCTGGAAAAAAAAGAAAAAGGGAGGTGCTTTAGCCGGTCCCTCCGAGCCATGCCCCATAACAAACGACATTGGACAATTAGCTATACTAGCTTCATCGGTTTCAGGTGGGCCTAGATATTTACATACAAAATCGCAGGACGCAATGACTTATGTCAGCCATCACGGTAAACCAAATACTTTTTGCAAGAAGTCCGAGACACCACTCCTAACAAAACACCATATTAAAAATCGAAAGAAATTTGGCCGGAGAATTACTGTATTGTACTGAATATTTAACGAGACAATAAATCTGCTACAATATATAAAACAAAATGTTGATTCGACTACCTGTGAGACCGCTATATTATCATCTCACACCAGCTTTCGTGAAAAATGGCAAAGAGTTTAATTTCTTAGCATTGCTTGTGGGAAAAACCCATTGGCACTAAGCTACTAACCAACAATAAAAACCAATTCTCAAAAAGAGTATGCGGCTCACTCTTCAGAGGTGACAAAGAATATTAAATTATTAATAAATTAAAAATAATCATAAAATGCAGAATAGGTAGCTGGTTAACATCTGAAATGGCTACATGTTTTGAATGATTTCCTAGCATGTGTGAATGCGAAACACCGAAAATAAAAAGAGTAGAATACAAAAATCAGAGTTTAAAGTTTTGACTGTAGTATTTCAGGTGAACGGTTTAAGATGTGTTTGAATTGAATTAACTTAATTGAAAGAACATAAGATCTTTATAGATCTAGTACATTAGTGAACATAGAATTAATTATTTCCGTGGACAAATGATTTATATTTTGCGGTTAAACCTTGTTACTGAGTTTGTCCGTGTTGCACAAGGCTTCATCTATGTATGTTACAATAATAGGTTCGCGTGGATAGGAATTGCTCTCCTTTCAAAATAGGCACTGGTATGTCGCTGTAGATTAATACTAAAAGTAATCTCGATCTGGTATATCCGAGTATTATTTATCCACGGGATCGCATTTTTACTAATTTTATGTGATTAAATAGCCCGCCAAGTAATTGTACTCATTAGAGATTTCTTTTTCTTTGTAGTCAAAAATCGAAACGAAGCCCGGAAGAATAATATTTAAAAGTTGAGAGAAAATAAAGTATTTATATATCAAAACTTATGAAATAGTAAAATTCCTTTTTTGATTCCACATTTTATGCCAAAAATTTAATTTAAACGCCGCCTGGTAATACTTTTGCATACATCGCTTTAACTTTAAGATTAAAAAGATTAATTGTACGACTCGACTTTCACATTCGGATCTTAAAATAACAGTTGATCCAACATACATTGCGTATGTACTATGCACTTAAATTACTTAGAGCTTATAAATACCTTATGTTGAAACTTAATTCTTGTGAAATTCTTTGAGTGTGAAGACATCACTTTCTAATGATGACGGTGATGATGATGATTTTACAGATGATTTCCAGTGATACAGATGCATTATCTAGAAAGAGATTAACACCAAATGTATATGTATTAAAATGTTAGAACATGTCTTTCATTACAATTATAAAACGAAAAATTCAGAATTAAAATATTGTAACTCTAAATATAAGGCGCGTGAGAGTAGATCAGAGGTTATAATCAAAATACCCTGCAACACGATAATAGAAACCGCAAAACATATAAATGGAAATATTCTAATAAATGCAGATTGTTTTAAAACAACTATGAACATCAATAAAACAGATCGGCTTTACCAGAACTCAACGAAATCCTAGCCATTGAAAATAAAACCAGCATTAATAAAAAAAGGTAAAAGTGGCAATTTCGGAAGTCTTCGAGCATTTCAAATTTAATATAAATTACATTAGACACTATATGTATATTTCTTGTAAAAAGACATTTGTCGATTGTACTAAAATGCAGGTAGATACTGTATTATGGTCTTTGAACAGAGTGCAATTATTTCAATTTTAATTTTAATGGAGCTTTTTTATACAATCTGAACTTTAATTTTTTTATAAAAAATAATAATTAAAAAAGTTTTCGTTATTCATGTTTTAGTACACCAGTCCCTCGATTTTCACGGTACTCGAATTACTCGATTTCGCTTTTACACAGTTTTTAAATTATAACAACAAAATTTTATTTGGTCTTACTATCTTAATAGTTTTGCATTATGCCACTTATCAGTATCATATTGATGAACGAAGTCGTTTAAAAGCTCGCTTAAAGTTATTTAACTAAATGCACCCTTTTCCAAAACTTCAATCGCAAATATTAAGGTAGTGGCATTGTGCCTCTTTTGTGTATAGAATATTGTTATTTTTTTACGATTTTTTTATTGTTTTTACTTGAAAGAAATATTGTTAATTTATGTTTACGCTTTTTAATTTTCAAAATTAAATTGAATTGAATGAACCAATCCCCCTTTTATTCTTCAACCCATATCTCATTTCACACGATTATAATGAACATATCTTCGAATTTTCTCTGTCTTTTTTAGATCGAGGCTTTCAGCTCAATTGAATCCGTCTACTTTGTATGAAGTCTGTGTTTCGTTTTACACGGTTTCGTTTTGCACGATTTACCGTGTAAATCGAGGGATGAGTGTACATTAAATTAAATTTAAAAAAAACTAAAATAAAGATATTGTATTATAATAATGACAAACCTTGAATTGAAATGGGTCGCAGTATGACTCCTTCTGATGTTCACTACACTTTAGTTACACCGGTGATATTACACTTTCGGATTCGAACAGTTTTCACACTACGATTCATCTAAACCGAATTGTTCTTCATCGCACGTTTATGTGAATATGAAAAGCAAACATTTCAGGTTTCATCTTTCACAAACAACTTGAACAAGCAGCAGAAACAATCCGTGACAAGGAATGAATAGTGTAGGACTAACAAATCCTGCATTTGCAATAATTAATATTTTAGCACATTCTAAATTCAGCATTTATCTCTCTTGTGTGTCTTTTTGTGCGTATTCAAAATTCCAGCTTGTGCGAAGGACTTTCCACATATATCGCAATGAAAATGTTTCTCGCCACTGTGCAAGAACATGTGTTTTTTTCGAGTTGATAGACTCGAGAAACATCGACCACAAACCGAACACGGATAGGGCTTCTCGCCGGTGTGAGTGCGCGTGTGGACGTCCAAATGGACCTTGAGTAAAAATCGCCGGCAACAAATGTTGCACTGAAATGGCCGCTCTCCAGTGTGCGTCCGGCGATGGACCCTCAACTCGCTGTTTGTAAGACAATCCTTGCCACAGTACGGGCACTTCTGCTTTGGTGGTGGCTTCACCTTCGTGTGGGTCCTGAGATGTGCATTTAACTGGCTTCTCGTTATAAATCCTTTTTTGCACGAAGGACACTGGTGCGGTCGCTCGCCAGAGTGGATCTTCGTGTGATACAACAAGTTAGTGCTTTTCATAAAAGTTTTCCCGCACTCACTGCACTGGTATTTCGCGGTTGGTCCAGCGTGGTGCGATGTAAGGTGGCTTTTGTAATCCGAATGAAGCTTAAATTCCTTATCGCACATCTTACAGACTTTTTCTTTTTTCCATAACTGTAGCTTTTTGAGCCCTTGTGGGCACGTTTCTTCTGGGCAACCATAAAATTGTTTTTGATTTTCTAAAGTAGCTTGTGTATTACGTTTGGTACCTGGAAATAAAAAATTAACTGGAGTTTAAATGTTCATAGGAAACATCGTGTTTAAGGGGACATTTACTTTCTAAATTTCGAAAAAATCGATTTTTTTATTCCATTAATGTGTTCGAATATATCATAGAAATGTTCTCCCAAAGCCGTTATGAAAAATTCCGTATAATACCAAAGTTACAAACACTAATGTAACGGTACCCTAAAACTAGTTTTGGAGCGTAGAGCGCGGTGTGCTCCGCAACTGTTTCGTCTCTTGAAAGCGTTTTTCTCGAAACTACATTTTCCGAACACGTAAGACAATTTTCTCAGGTTCTAATCATCCAATTTACAAAAACCAAAAGGTAGTCGATTCTTTATACAATATACTAGGGGTTATACCTCTAAAAACTTATATATATATAAATAATTAAATAATCGGTTTTCGTATTTTAGTACAAGGCCCCCTGGTCTCCTTTTATAAGCGCTCTAGGGAAACGTTAGTTGATTGGAGCAGGTATACGGCATATTTTATTGAAATCATTTTTTTCTTTTTTTTTTTTGACTAATCTAGACAAGTTTAGCAAGCGCAGAACGATAATCTGGAAGGCCAATTGTATGGTACAGGCATCGTAGATTAAAGGTATTGCAAAATTATTCATGATTTTCTACTACTCAAAACTGAATTTTTTAAGTTGGCCGGTAACATAACTTCGACAATTTTTAACCGATTTACTTGAAATATATAACAATATCGACATTCTGGAAGAATCTTAGATTGAGCTTAGATTGAGCTGGTCGTTGGCCTGTTTAATTCATAAATAACGTTTGAAGGTTGAAAAACTATTTTAAAAAAAAGCCTAATAATAACTCCTGAGAATCTGAAGAAAAAGCCAGTCATTGAATGCAACGCCGAAATAACCAGACCAAGTAGGGCTCTGGAAAGAGCGTTGAGTGCCCTAGCCAGAGAAAGGATTATTCAACAAATTTTTTTTCATTCCTACCACTTCTCTACCTTTAACCAGGTACGAAACCAAAAATATTCTATGCGCCCTTCAATTTATTTTATCTTGTAACATTGTGAATCAAAATTAGGCTTACCTGAGAAGGACTCACTAACTCCAGATGCCTCCTTGCTTAAGACTCCAAGCAAACTCTCGGTCGTCTTTGGTACGGTTCCGAAAAATTTCACTCGATTATTCGTGTTACATATTGAAAACTGGGCGTTCAAGCTTGGCTCAAGATTTGCGTCTTTAATTGCGCACTCAATTTCAGGCCCGCCAGCAGAATACAGGTAAGCTTCAACTGATGAATTTGATACTTCTGCAATAAAAAACAAATGCGTACTTAAAAGAGAAACTGTTTTCATAGTTCCCGCCTACCTTCCGCGTCCTTTATTTTTTTAACACTTTTTAGTTCGGAGGGGTTTAGCCAATTTCGTAGAGTCGCTTCCGAGCGTTTGCAAGTTTGAAGAAAATCGTAATACCTTAGAATTTGTTGATAACACTGCCCACAAACTTTTGTTGGTAATTCACTGTCTTTAGTTACCGAAATGTTCACGCAAATTCGCAATTTTTCACTGATACCGGCGTCAAAGATGTCCGCGACGCTCGAATGCTCGCGAAGGCAGCAACGGCAAATTGAATTTATCCTTCGAGAATATTTCGCAGAATCAAATTCACTCATTATCGATGATTAACGATGAACGCGTTCTTAGCTTGTTGGGCACAACGTTCAACGATCGGCATTGCATGCACAGTTATTCGGAAAACTGTTTTTTGCCTCACCACTTGCCCGCGCCCGATAACAAAACAAAGCAATCTAGCCAGCAGTCTTCTTCTTTGCGTTATTTCAAACGGCACGGGCCAGGCAATAAAAGGGAAAGAAAATTATCATTGCCACATTGACATAGCTCGAATATTTTACAGGCGGTAAATTTAAAAATGATGCTGCTTTTATACCAGCACTTTGGGGTAGTTTGATAGGTTAAGCTTTTCATTTTATTTTTGTTGTAATTTAGGGTAAATTATTAGACCTACAGAGCCTAAACTCTTCTACCTTTAAATACCGGGTTAGTTGAATTATTTTAGTACACGATGAAAAGTGTGAAAGAATAATATGTATTATTATTTTTCTTATTAATACATATGTATGTACCTTTTCAAATGTGCTATGGAGCTTCTAAGCAAATTCCCATAAACATAAATTTCGCAATGAAAATATTGTACAATATAATAATTCCATTGAAACACTCCCTACAAAGCGATGGAATGCTCAAATGCAAATAGTTTTAATATTTGTAAAAGGCAATAAGAACGCAAAAGCTACGGCGTTTAAAAAACCTGTACGTGAATTATTACTTTCCGGCGCAACGGAGCAAGAAGGGTACATATATCATTATTTTCAAAGTACATATCTTAAAGTGGGATATCAATGCATGAATGTTTGTTTCTTTTTCAGTAGACTAATAATGCCAAAAGAAATGTTTGGTAATTTTCGGTATATTGATGGGTTTGTTATTGCCTGATTTTACAAAATAGTTATTACCAAATTTTTTGATAAATTTAAGAAATTAAAATAAAAACATTTTAAATAAATTTATTAGTCTTTGATTATTCGCTGAAGTAAGGTTAAAAAGCCTTATTTTTCAGAAAGACACATTTAAAGTTTTTGTTGCCGTTTAATTTATATGAAAAACAAGTGATAGAGTATCACTAAATTCGCAGTAATTTAGCAAATTTTCTTAATTTCAAAATAAACCACAGATAATTTTTATCGGTGATACAACTTTTTTACATTTTTCTGAAAATGCTACTGTAGTTAAAAAAAAAAAAAACTTACTAAATTTGGCATTCAACTTAATTACAAAACGAAATTTAATTTAAAAGAAAAACAAACATGATACCAACGGAAATTATCCAAGTAAAATTGTTATTTAGTTAGTTGCGATAATTTTCGATAAGTTGAAGTAGTTGGACACGCACGGGGAAATATAAATTAATTCCTTATTGTTGAAACTGGTCTCGTAAAACTTTTGACAAGGTTCTGAAGCAAATTTACAAAATTATTTACCCTTTTTAATTAAAATCGTGGATAACCAAAAACACTTGCTAGATGGCGTCGAGCGCGTTCTCTGGAAGGGTGCTTGTCCCGACTATTTTTCGGAGAACTGCTGCACCACTAAAACCTGTTGGTCGCCCGCCACGGTCGCGGAGTTGTTTTGTCTCGCCCGCGCCGCTCCGCACAAGAAGCTGACAGTTGTCGACGCGAAGTTGTCGCCGAGGGCCCGAGCGGAGCGGGTGACAGTTGAGTTTGTTACGTGTGCGAGAGGAGTTGGTGTCTGCTTAAACCTCGGCCGTTTTAGGAAAATGCCTCCTTCGCCGGTGACACCTGTGCCATGAGTTGAGTGAAACGTTTGCCAGTCGGCAGGTAGATTTTACGTTCTAAATACACCCCCTTAGTTCTTTAGTGAGAAAAGTTTGTAAATCGCGCGCCCCAGTGACACCCCCAAGCGTCGAGAGGTCCGGACAACGACTGGATCAATATGCTCCCCAGATTGCGGCGGTCACTGTACGGGAAGTTCATAATCCTCGGGACGGTGGTCGTCTGCTTCCTGTTTTACCTGAAAGTGTCGAACAAGAGCCTAGAGGATGCGGCGGTCGAGAGTGAGAACTCGATCAGGGAGTCGTCCTCCGAGCAGCAGCACAGCCCCAGCGTCTACGAGCGGATGATTGTGGCCGACCTTAAAAAACAGGTGGCCGGCCTGGGCGACAAGGGGGAGGCCGTCACCTTGAAGGGCGAGTCTAAAATCATCGGGGACCGGCAGCTCAAGAAGATCGCCCTCAACGAGGAGCTCAGCGAACACTTAAGCTACAACAGAACCACCCCGGATGTTCGGAATCCGCTGTGCAGAAAGAAAATGTACGACTTATCAACACTCCCCACAACCAGCGTCATCATCATTTTCTACAACGAGCCCTACTCGGTCCTCCTGCGAACGGTCCACAGCGTCCTCAATACGGTCGACCGCAGGATCCTCAAGGAGATCATCCTCGTCGACGACGGGAGCAGCAACAGCGAACTCCACGGCAAGTTCGACTACTACATGGAGTCGCGGCTCCCGAAAGACGTGGTTAAGGTGCTCCGGCTGAAGCACAGGTGAGTCAGTCTTAGAATTTAGCCACCTCCAGACGTGACGGTATGCGCTCGACGGCCGCTTCCGCCACGACTCGACGGTTCCCCCTGATTCCGAGTCGCGACAAAGTAACAAATTACGCGCACTTTCACTCTCAGTTTCGAAACTGTTGCATCTTCCGCGAACCGCCCCTCGGCACCGGAAAATTACAATGCAAAGTTGCAGCGAACCGCTGCAAGCGAAACCTTTGTGGCGCAGCCTCCGGCGCTTCCTTGAAGAAAACCGAGAAATACCAAAGGTTATGACGAATTCCACGCGGCTGTATGCACTCGAGCCGAACTGCTTCCTGCTGGAGCTCAGCATCCAGTCCTCTGTACCAGAGACGCTAGAATCCGTTCTAGAGTCCGCCTCCGTTCCGCTGGCCGGCAGTTGCTGGAAGCGGTAAGTCCACGAGGTAACTTCAAGAAAGTAAGAGGTGCCTCAGCCTCAGTCGCAGTATTCGCGGGAACCGCGTAAGGAGATGCCACAAGTTATCGCGAGATGCCGAGTGCTATCTGCTTGGAAAATCTTCAAAATAGCGAAAACTTGGTGCATTGGGAATTGGGACGACTGATAAGCCCCGTCGCAGCCTTGAGTGATCGATCGGCATGTGGGGCTGCTCCTGGGGAATTGTTGTTCGAACCTTTCGTCTAACCTTGTGACTATTTTTAAAGCAGAACATTTCGTAACTACCTTAGGTGCAATTGTGACTGTTCTCAATTTACTAATCTTTATTTGTCGGAACTACCCAAAGAATGAGTTTTCTTCAAGCCATTCGGGACGTCTAGGATTCAATAAATTATCCCTGTTTTTAAACTCCCTACAATCGGCTTGTTTGCACCGATGGTCCATTTATCTGAAAATTCGTCCAAAACCGAAATAGGCTTAACAGAAATTGAAGCAGAAAAGGTATTACCCAGGAATTCTTGAACACCAATCCCTTTTCTACTGTTCATCGGTAAAAAAATTTCCGAATCTTAATTTAGGAGATTCAACAAAATCAAGTTGGACTCTTACACCTTGATTCTCAAATGTAAAATCAATGAATCAGAATTATTTAAATAGATTATTTAGATACAAACCTTGAATATATTTTAAAAAAAGTCTTTTCGTTCCTCAAAAAAATAAATAAATTGACCTCATTTAATATTGCAGGCGGTAAGTACAAAGCTCTTAAACATAAAAATATACAGAGAAGTTAATGTTGGATAAATATGTAGTCTATATTTGACCAGTAACCTGTAAGCAAGTGATTATATAAAATTTCATTGGAAGCGGTCGAAGAGATAAGAAGGCATAACGAATAGAAAAAAACTGGTTTTATTACTTGTAAATATTTGTAGCTGACAACTTAATCTTGTAGAAACACTTTATTTAAAAATTAATGGAACACATTTAACACCTAGAAATAGATCGGTTTAATACAATCTTCCTTATGTGGAGTCAGTAAAGTTCGTTGTTTGTTGTGAAGTTCTTTTAAGTAATTCCTATCTTAACCGTTTCCGGTGTTTCCCGGTAATTTATTATTTAATTTAAATATAATAGTTCTCAACTATTCTAACTTATATTAGACGTGCAAAGAAAGCTATCTGATGCGTCCCTCAATTTACTCCATTAATTGATTCCATGTAACTCAAAAGCGTGCAAGTGAGAACTGCAATTGCAGATACATAACTAGCATTGACGAATTATATTTTTTGTCCTTTTTATAAAAATTTTTATGAAATCGTGTAATTTGAGAAAATATGTTTGTTTCGAAATAAAGCATATGCTAATGTCCAATTTCGTCATATTTGCTATGTAGCATACCACATTTTACGCCGATCGGTTAAAAAGTTAAAATATGAAGGTGGACCGAGGTCATGTATAATAAAATATTAGTAAGGACTAGTTTTTAAAGTGTTCGCGCAATAGAAATTTGAAGCGGAGTCAATTAACGTAAAATGCATTAATGATATTATTAATCCTTGTTGAAGCAGTGGGAAGTCGTTATATTTCCAATGTCGTTTCGTCGCTTGTCATCAATATTTATGTTACGCAACACATTTTCGATTAAGTAAGAAAGCAGGTATTTTTCGACGAGCACTTGAGCAAATGAAAACGATACTACGGCGTCTGAGTTTTTTGGTCCATTGCCCAAAATGAGCAACACGCAATAGTGTTGTTGCTAAGCTGTTTTGCAAAAATATGACGTCCGAGGTCTGCGTTGAATAGAACATATTTAAATTGTTATGACTGCCATGAAATTGCGTAAAACGAAAAAGAACCAAAATTGGCAACAGCAGAGTGGCCATACGCAACTGCAACCGAATTAAAATTTGGAGCTGCTCAAGATTCATCTCGCGGAAGATCTCCTTGGAGCCGCCGAACCACGGGGAATTAAATATGCGGCGAAAGTTATCCGGCCGCCTGGAAAGATCGGAATAATTTGTGGATTCGGGCTGAGAAGCCGAACACAATGCAAATCTGACGCGGTTGCGCCACTTTCAGGCCGAAGAAATTTTTCTTGAGATCGAAGAAAAGTGCACGGGCACAGGTAAGGAGAAGTCTCCGGAAGAAAAAATAAATGATATAAAAATCGAAATGAGTTCAGCGACCCATTCGCGATGTGTGTTGTGTCTTTTCGGAGTGGCTAAAACATGGAAAACGGCCGCCGTGGACCTTGAGGCTGCAGGCTCAGTAATTCCATAGTATATAATACACCTGAGATCTTTGAGTTGAGGTGAATTTCATAATAATACACCTGAGATCTTTGATTTGAGGTGAATTCCATAATAATACACCTGAGATCTTTGAGTTGAGGTGGATGAGGCAGACCTGCTGGATGCGACTTGGTTTCCGCGACAAGTGGAAGGACAAAGGTCAGCCAGTAGTTCGCGATGATCACAATATGCTAATGCGAGCCGACGTAATTCCAGCGAACGTCTCTAAATTTATGCGAAGCTATTCCGAGAGTGGCCTTTTCTCGTCAGCATCGCGGTTGTCGTCAAATTTTCTTCGCTTTTAGCTTCGTCCAGAACTCGAAAAACTCGTTCGGTCAGCATGCTCCATATTATGTCGTGTTTTTCGGATTTTGTGAAACGTTGCCATTGGACGCAATGCGACTGCCCGCGAATTTGAATTTGGGAAGTTTCACCTTAGACCAATATTAATTGATACCTGATAAACTCGTCGGGTCGCATGATTTCGAAATCCGCGAGGCCGATCCGTATATTCGGACTGTTTGGCCGCATCCGCAGAAGAGGAGCCCCACCTCGCGAACTGCTGCACCGTGGCGCAGTCAGGGCATGTCCAAATGATGAGTGAGGTGCTCGGGATACTGCATAAAAAAATTGGAAAGGTGAATGGCAATGCGTTTTTAAATGCAGCCGGAACCGACTGTTGGCGCTTCCGGAAGCCGGCGTCGCACCAAAACCCACTTTCTAGGTGCGCCAGCTAATTTTGTTTGCTAATTTCTATGAATATTCTTGAGAAACTTTTTAATACAATTTTTAATGTTGTGGGAGAATTCAGCTTTCAGTATTCGGCTTTTGAATTTTTTTTTCTCTCTCCCCCAAGCGTTTTCGGTGAGGGAGGAGCTAGGTAGCTAAGACAACTTTTCTTAGCGGCTGTTTTTCCCCAGCGTAATAGCTACCAAGTAAATTGAGCTCAAGTAGAAAACGAAATTAAAACCCAAATTAATTCAATTTACGGGACTCGCTTATGCTCATGTTTGCTCGAATACCTTCTTTGTCGTTGTGAGCATAAGAATTCATTCCAGCTTTTTGGAGGCCGGTTACCTTTAAAATCTGTGATATTAATGTTGCTACTGCTTTTTAAAAGAATTCCAAGAAAGCAGCACTCTTTTAAAAGAAAAAAATTGTCGGAGATTATTACGTCTGAAGAATCTCAATGTGATTTCTTAAATATGAAGAAATGATTTTAAATATCTTTTATAGTAGTACTAAAAATATTTCTTATATCCACCATATCAAAGGATCCAGGGATGCTGTTGGAACTTGGTATGCTTCGTGACTTTTCTCTCACAAAGACTACTTGTTTTTTGTTCAGTTTCTACTTTCATTCCCAAATTGAGAAAAACCTGTTTCCATATAGAATAAAACCGAGTAAGAAATCAGTTTGTTCTTCTTTAACTGCAAAATAAATCTTCAGACTGAAAAATGCAATTATTTTGAGAGCTTTGTCATCTATCGTCACTTAAATATAATTGAATATTTAACATAAAATATCATATATAATCCATTAAAGCAATTAGACATTAAATCACTTTGAAATAATAAGAAAATAAAAAGTTTAATAATAATAAAATAGTGACTACGATAAAATCATATAATTAATAATATTCCAATACCAATTAAATAATTCTTTAAAAATAATGTACATTGCTTTGTTAATTTAACGTGATGATTTTTTTTACAAGTAATAGTATATGTTCATTATATGTAGGTACTCTCTCGCTTATGTAAACTTTCGCTAGTTTAAAATTTTCTGCGATTGTTAATATAAATACATATATAAATACAAATTTACTCTGTAATGTATCGTTCTTTATCAAGCAGTTTTATTTTATTTGCTTTCATCTTAAGGTGTTTTTGTTTAAACATAATGCACATGCGCATAGTATTTATTTACTGCTTTTGTGAATAATAACTTGTTTTTTTTACGAAATTTTTGTTTATTTATCTTCGTAATATAAAAATACCGCTCACTGATTCATGAAATCTCCAGAATTATAAAGCCAATCTATAAACAGGAAATTTGGGGTGGATGTTTCTCTTGGCTACTAAAACCTCGCCTCAAAGGGTTTTTTTCGAAATCAAACCCTTGGACTAAAAGCGGATGTAAAAGTTTGTAAACCAAAATTCTCTGCAATTCGTTTCCCAACCCTCAGCCCCAGGGCCTTGAACAATTTGTATGGAAAAACTATTTTCAGTTGTATTCATGTCCAACGAAACTTGGCACAAACTAGGCGCGGGGGTTTATCATCATTTCAACTCAGAGAAGATAAATTGTTTGATTAAAAACTATTTACGAGCTTTGAACGACTCTAAGATGTGAACTGGAATCGTTTTAATTCATTCGTATTTGGAAGGGAGACTTATTTAAAACACATTGTAATTTTGTGATATCAATATTTCTAATTTACGTTTATTGATTTTTAATAGGCCTCGTTCTTCTCGAGGCTCTACGCTTCCAATTACCTGTTGTGGAATTTTGTTTAAAATTACATTATATGTAGTTGTGTTGAGGACCATTGCTTTTAAACAAATTTAAAGAAGGTGTGTTAGGTTTTGGTACATTTCCAAGATTCTTGCTTAATTTTGGAAGATTTTCTCAAGCAGAATAAAAACAAATGCTTTCTTGGGTCTTCTAAATAGTCTTAGTTTAACTCTTTGAGCCGATTTCGTCTTAAACCTCACAAAAGCTATGAATTCTAAAATAACCAGCCCAATGTTTTGTGAGAGTTCGTTAATATCGTTCGGCTTTTGGATTTATTTATGATAGCATTAAGGTAAAATAGAAGTCCTCTATGAAATATTTTTTGGGGTTTGAGATGAAAAATTAATGTTTAATTAAGTCAAACATTTAAAAGCTATGGACAAAATAAATCATCAAAGTATCTCGACTCTTGCTATGATTTTTTGTAGCACTATTAATTAAAACAAAAAACATCTATTAAATACTTCAAATTGCGCCATTTTTTGCAAAATCATAGGAAGTAAATGATTTTTTTTGCACTATAGTGAGGAAACACTTGATGCTCTCCAATGTTACCTCAAACATCATTGTGAACTTAATATTTCAGGAGATATATGAGTTTAAAGTCAGAACTGTTAGTTTTATTTTAATAACTAATAATTTGGTTTAACAAAATCCCAAAGGAATGAAAAAATAAAACACTTTTAAGAGGAAAAAACGAGCTTTCAAATTCATGTCCAAACTTTTTTTTCCATCCCATGTGCAGTCACAAAGTTCATAAAATAGTAAGACAAATTTTGGAACGTCTATTGCACAGAGGAGAGGGTGATACACGTTTTTTGGTTTCAGCGTCATAAACTAGAAGACGCAAGCTTTCAAAAATGCTTGGGTGATTAAAATTGAATTATTTTAGGTGAAGTTGTAATTGTTAAAATATTTGAATAATTTTTTTAATTATCCCTTAATACTTTTGATGAATGAGTGTATCTATGTACATATTTATATAGTTAATATGTTGTCTTCTACATCCTATACGATTCGAAGTATTTAAAAAATTCAAGGCAGCGAAGTAGCATTACCACTGTAGGAGTTTTCATGTTAGCTCATCGATGTACTCTTGACCTATTAGCAAAATATTTCAAGATTTCGATTAAAGGTGAAACGGCAGCCTCCAAGGTGGCGAAGTTCGTAGCACGGTGATCACATCGCAACCTTTCTGATGACATCTGATGACATCGTCAAGCATTGACCCGTCCAGGTCTACCAGGCCAACAAACCCAACACCGAAGCGCAACGAACAACATGTTTCCCACTTACCTCTTTAAAGAGGTGCAAAACAAAAGGTGCGCGACGCGAATTATTTCGCGCCTCTCGTCGGGATCTACGTGTCAATTGATTGAGGCAACCGAGCCGGATTGAGGACTTATTAAATCAATCCGGATCGCGGCTCAGCGCTGCCGCGGTGGGACGTATTTGCATAATTGCCACCAGTACCAGTGCGATTGCTCTTTCTATCTTCATGGGAAATTTGCGCGGATTTGGCCGCGGTTCGCGAGCGCGCGGCCTTTGCGGTGCAATCAATTCACAATGACTGTCCCAACACCGCCACGTGGGATTCCCCGTCGAACGTTTCTATTATTGGGCCCATTTTTCCCGGGAACTGTGTATGCATCTTGCAGCATCCCTTTGGGTGGCTGCAAATTTCCAGCGCATTACAGTCGCACTCTATGCAAAATTATTAAACGGGGAAATCTCCTTATTCGGAAGTTACGGCCCATTTGCAATGCAATATTGTTCGCTTGGCTCGACTATGAACCCGTTTATGGATTCGAAAGGGATACACTCACTAACCCTTCTTCCCAGTTTTACGGGAGAGCTCTTTTAAAATGTTTAGTATGTATTCAGGGCTATGAATATTCTGGCTCACCGTTGTTGCAAAATTGAGGGGGATTAAAACGGCTTTGCAACTCCCATCTTCCCGAGGAGGGCTATAAAGAAAACTTTTCCAAAGACTTCCTCCGCAGCGCGGAATAAATGAAACTATGAAAGTTTCGGGTATAAAACTTTTTGAAATTAAATTTTAAGTATGGCACAGCTGGAAAACACGAAATTAAGAAAATTCACCTTATCGGACAAGTTTCTCATAAGTGTCTCCAACTTATTTTGCGGATTATCATCTGGACAGCCATTTTAATCGAATTGCTTGCTCCCTTTCAAAATCCATGCTGTAGGATTATCGAGTGGGCACTGAAGAGTGGGAGGCAATAAATTAAATCACCATAATTTAAAATTGTTGTTATAAGCTGCCAGCAGGTTTTTTCGATTTTTGCATGTTTCTCTCACAGCCTCTTCCTATAGTGTAAATTAAACGAGTTAAAATGTTATAAGGTTTTGAATTTATGTAACTTACTTAAAGCAAAATGAATAAATACAAAATGGTTATGCCCATTTTATGTATTATACGTTCAAAATGAACCGGGTCATCAAAAATTAAAGAAATTAGCTGGTAAAAAATTCATAATATTTGACATAAATCAATTTTTTTCACTCATGTTGCATAATCTTTTAAAGAATATATGCTACTTATATGTTAAAAACATAGGAGTTATATTTCGTTAAGGTATTCTTTAGTAAATGGCTTTTATTCCAAATGTTTAATAGTAAAAGCCAAAAATGAATTCAGATTCCAGCTCTGACCGTAAGGCTTTTATTTTGTATAATGCTTATATAATATACCATCTTTAAAATATATGCTCAATCTATTTTATTATATTCTATAAAAAAATAATCTGTGGCGGTTTGCTGGACCATCGCAATACATCTGCTAAAAGTATAATTTTATTGCAATATGTGTATGTTACTTATTAAAAAATATCATTAGTATATTTGTCACTATTTATAAAATGAACTATTTCCAAAAATTTCACTACAAAAAAAAAATTAAGGGGTCATAACCTATGCATTACATATTATGATCTTTTACTAGAACCTTTATTTTCAGGTATTAGTGTCGTTTTGGTTTTGCGAGCATTTTAATCTTTAAGAAATTAAACTGTCCATACTTGAAATTATTCTAAATCAGTATATAAACTAATTAATGCATTAATAACGCATATATTTCTCATATTTTGCTTAATAATTAATAAGTAATTTCTAACTATACATACATACATACATATCTCGGGATACATGCCTCCATTTCAAAAGTTTTTTCTAAACATAATATGTGGAATTACCTGACACGTTATTTTGAATTGAAAAATTAAATTAATTCTTATTAAAATCCTGAGTAACTACATATCATTGTTGTCAAATTATTGCAGTAACTCGGAACGCTCTCAATTTCATAAAGTTGATCAGTAGTTAACTTTACATACCTTATTTGTAAATTCGTTTCGATTAAACGTTCAATTCGAGAGGGGCTTCCGTACAATAGAACGAATAATAGCAAATCATGTCAAATTAGAAATTAGGTTTGGGATATTAACAGTCGCGCCATAGAAATATCTCAATGATTTTGATTCGCCTTTTGTATCTTAATATTCTTCTTTGAATTAGATATTCAAAGTGACGAATTCAATACAACAGACCAATTATGATTGATTTTTGGAGATTTTAAGGAACATTTTGAACATTTTTGTCAATATCACATTAAGTTGAGCATTACTGGTTTTTCATAAAAATTGTTCCTTCATTTTAAATGTTTCAATTTGGATATAAGATTTGAAAATGTTTTCATATACTCAATTTTATGCATATCTGAATGCATTTGAATTTTGGCTTCTTATGTCTGCACGAAGTAGAAGTATTTTTTATGATGCTACATAATTGCGGAATGATGATTACCTTTCTTAAGCAATTGAGTGTAATGAATTTTGCTGCATATTAAGAAAGAAGATCTTTGCATTATCTCTTTTCTTTTCAATTTCAGTCGCTTTAGATAAATTTTCCTCGGGTTCCAAGTGTTTGAAGCACGGGAAAGGAAACTACTTAAAAACTTGCCCGACATTCCACACAGCTTTGCTCCAGTTTTTCCCAATTCAGACTTCGACAGCATAATTACTGTACACCAGCAAGTGCACAACCGGCAATCCGCGTATTTTCCAAAGCAATTTCTTGTCCGTTAAAAAAGCAGCCTCGTTAAGCAGAGCCCCAAACAGGCTGCCGGCAGCACGCCAGCTCAGGGGATTTTCGCAATTTTCTGCTTCGCCAAAACTCTGCAAAACTCTCACCCCAAATTAGTCATATCTGAGCGATTTTCATATTACACAACTGTCGCGTAATTAGCTAAGTGAACTTGAATTAAACCTTCCCCAAGCCGTGGATTATGCAATCCGCGAAGCCGATAAAAAGAGACCGCGGGGGCGATGTACCTTCCCAACTGTCGGGACCACGAATTGCTCTGTCCCGTGGGCGAAGGTGAAAACAAGAGAAAATGCCAATTAAACTTAAACCTGAGACAGATGACGAGGCCGGGTCACATTTAGGATGCAGCGTCTCTATTTCGTAATTTATGAACCCAATCATCACCCATGGGTGCTCGTCTCTGCCTCGTTCACGTCCAACTAGTCGGCGGCTGGGTGCTCCGGTTACACGGGCCCCAGAACTCGTTGGTTTCGAATCAATCGATTTTCCTGCAGCTCATAAACTAGATCGCGACAACATTGAACTAAACCCGTTCGTGCCAACCACAGTATCGCCTACTATCCGCATCTAACCGCTTTTCGTTTTTCAATTTTCAGATTGGGCTTAATCAGAGCAAGATTGGCAGGCGCCCGACTTGCCCGGGGCGAAGTCTTAACATTTCTCGATGCTCACTGTGAATGTGTTAAAAACTGGATGGAGCCCCTCCTTGAAAGGATCCAGGAATCGCGCACTAGCGTTTTAGTTCCTATTATTGACGTCATCGACGCTGGCGGCTTCCAGTACAGCTCAAACGGTTTCCGGCACTTTCAGGTCGGAGGATTTTCGTGGAGTGGCCACTTCGACTGGATCGACATACCAAAAAGGGAGCGCGAACGCCAGAAAAGGGATTGCAAGGAAGAGCCCGAAATTTGTCCAACTTACAGCCCAACAATGGCAGGTGGACTGTTTGCAATTTCTAGAGACTATTTCTGGGAAATTGGGAGCTATGATGAACAGGTAATAAACCTTTTGAAATTTGAGGAGATTTTAGTTTAACTATTTCCACACCTTGGTAGATGGACGGTTGGGGTGGTGAGAATCTTGAAATGTCTTTCAGAATCTGGCAATGCGGTGGTACAATTGAGACCATACCTTGCTCAAGAGTCGGTCATATCTTCAGAGACTTCCACCCGTATAGGTAAATTGTGATCGATTTACCTTTTATCAGCCACTAGAACTAGTCTACTTTCAGCTTCCCTAATAATCGTGATACTCATGGAATTAACACAGTTCGAATGGCACTAGTTTGGATGGATCAGTATATTAATCTGTTCTTCATGTACCGACCAGATTTGAAGGTTAGCATATTTTTTTAAAACATTACTATCTTTTTGGACTAAAGTAATATTTGTTTTGAAATTATTATTGTGTAACCAGATTTAGATGAAGGTTGCAGTAATAAATGCAAAAACCGATTTTAATTTTATGTTCCGCATCGTCTTACATATATTTAAAAGAATTTCAATTACTAAAACTAACTAGAAATATAATTTAAAATAAATTCGCAAGTGTTTTCTAAAATTGAATAATATTTCAAAAGAAGAAATATAAAATTAATGACTGTTTTGTGATATTTACATTACATAAAATTTTATTTCCATTAGCTGTTATGAATATAAGTAAATTTGATTTTTTATTTATTTATTTAAAAAGCTACTTAACTTTTCATTGAAATTTATATAAAAAAAATGTAACAAAAAATAATAATATTACTCTTTTTTAATTGAAAGACGAAAAAGCGGGGATGAACTTAAAACTTATTTAAAAAATTGGTCGTTTTTAAGAAGAATGTATATTCAGTAAGTTTAATGACTTTTGTAGCCTAAATTTAAAAGAATAAAATCTTAAATGGTTCTGACTCTTTTAAAATAGGCAATAGGCTTTTGCCTTTTAGGGCTTCTTTGTTGTTATGCTACGGCCAATGTTTCTAAAGTACCACAATTTAATATTGAACATATCTTACATTCAGGACAACGCTGAAGTCGGAGATGTGACTCATCGACAAATGCTCAGAAAGAAACTCAAATGCAAGAACTTCGATTGGTACCTGAAAAATGTTTATCCAGAGAAGTTTATCGGCAATAAAAATATGAGAGCTTATGGAAGGTAAGATTACTTAATTTAAAAAATTAAAAGGTATTCATTTACTCAATCTCACAGAATTACGGCTGTATCGAAAAATCTTTGTGCTGATGATTTGCAGCAAAATAATGAGGAGCCGTTCAACTTAGGCCTTTACTTCTGCCACAAGCCGGAAGTTACAAGATCTCAATTCTTCTCTCTAACACGGGAAGGTGTCCTGCGAAACGAGCAGAGCTGCGCTACAGTGCAAATGAGCGATTCACCGCCATTCCTTGTGGTAATGGCACCGTGCCATACTAAGGACAAATATAACGAGCGATGGGAATACTCCCACAATCAGCTCATCCACCTGAAAAGTGGGATGTGTCTGGACCACAGAGGCCTCCAGAGTCAGGATCACGCCCAGGTGGACGAGTGCGACCGGACGAGTCAGACGCAAAAGTGGCTTATTGAGCACTGACGATACCCTCGCGACCTTTGTTAGTTATTTTTAACGCTTTTAACAGGAGTAAGTTGTTCCCAACATCGCACAATTTTATTTAGCCGTCCAGACAGAAACAGCATTGTGATACATATTATTTTTTCCTCCCCCGCTTTCTCGGGTACTTAAGCCCTTTGTACCAGTTGTACAAGAGTTTTGTTTTGTTGTTGTCCAGGTTCTTGTTTACATATATTTTTTTACGAAGATCTTTTTGTCGTTTGCGATGTAGCTGCAGTGTATTTATTATAAGCGATTGCACGCCTTACCTCGATATATCCCGCATATGTCAACCTTAGCGCAAAGCTTTGCAACAACTTCCGAGACTTTAGCCTCCCAGCTGATCTACACATCACATTTCATTTTGGACCTCTTTATCTAGGCCCTAAGTCAATTTTTTAAATATTTTTCTACAGGAGAACTTGAATGTATGAATTTTATATTGTAAAGATGGAGATTTCAATTATTGTATTTGAATCTAAAAGTGGATGAAAATATATTTTTGTAAAGAAATATGTGTATTTTATTTTATACCAAATGTATAAAGATCGTAAGAGAACTGTATTTTATTGTAGGGATTTTTTTAGTAACTCTTCTTTCTTACACAGGTTAACTACTTTAGACCACTTCCATGCCTTGTTGAGAAGAGCATTAGGAGTCGCATTGACTTCTTGGTGTTAACTGGATGTTTTGCCACATCTATAAAAAAGGAGCAATTTTTTAAAACAGTTGTTTTAACTAGTCAACGATTTTTTTCTTTTTTTTAATTTTAAAATATTACCGCTACATACAAAGGATTGCTAAATTCTAGCCTCGTTTTTTATTTCCTAAAATGTGGAAGATCAATGCATAAAAGTGCTACATTTTTAATATAAATAAGAAATAGCATTTATTAATGTATATTTACTGTAATCAAATTATTTAAGTTAAGCATGTATGATGAATAATTGCAATGAATCTATATTTTACACTTGACCCCTGACCTTCTTTATGTCAGCTGTTGGTTTCCTCAAGTGGTGATAGTTCGGTAAAACTTTGCGTAGATAATCTATTTGCAGGGATAGTGACTGTAAAACAATAAAAAAATTCATTAGAGTTTAAAATATTTGTTCAGACGGATTAGATGAAATATGTATACTGAATAGAAGGACAAAATGTATGTACTTCTTCTGATGATTTGAAAATATATTATTATCTACGAGTTAAGAAGTAAGGGTTCGAAAGATTCACACTCTTTAATCGTTATTCCTACCTCTCAGAAGAAAACTAAGGACTGCTTAACTATATAATTTTTATTTTAAACAATTGTGTATCGAGAATTCATTCAGATTATTCAAGAAAGAAGAGTATGGTGAAGGCCTCTGAGTGAAAAGTCTGCTACAGATTTACCTCATCAGGAAAATTTATGTGTGATGCATTGATGCTTAAAAGCGAATTCAGTGCTTTTCCGAGTTTCTTTAGTAGATTAGGGCATGTGTGAATTGTGGTTAAAATTTCAATAATGCCTGTGCTTTTAAGGGAGATTTTACTTCTTCTATTTTAAGGCACTCTTTAACAAACAAAAAAATAGTCTGCAAGCACAAGATAATGCAAGAGGGTTTATGAAAATTAAATTAACATAATTATTAAGATTTCTCGCTAAAGCCATATTGCAATTTCTGAATAGACCAAAAGTAGTAACTATATGAATTCTCCTGTTGCACAATTCAAATTTCTGGGATTGGATCACAACTTTAGGGAGCGTACTCACCCCTTGCTTCTCCATGGCCTCCCTGTGCTGGCAATTCTTTCCATAAATCACAGTATTTTCTGCCAGGTCGTGGTCTCCTTCAATTCTGCAGCCAGCGCCAATTATGCACCCGTTCGAGATGCTCACTTTCGGGGAGACGTAGCTCTTGCACTCGAAGACGTTCTTCTCCCCGATCTTGAGCGCCTCGACGGTGCAGCCCACTTCGAAGACGTTGTTCGGCCCAATCACCAGCACTGGAGTCTTTTTCTCATCGTAGGAGGGGTGGTCCTTGGGGACCCTATGCAGAATTGTCACGTACTCCTCCACGATGCAGTTCTCCCCCAGGATTATGGGGCCCGACTCTGCGATTATCGTGGCACTGGGATGGATGAGACATCCGCTGGAAATTGTGATGTCACCCTTTAAGGTGCTATCCTCGCAAACAACTGCCCGGGGCATTATTTTAATACTGAGTAAGGACAAATGGTAAATATTCAATTTTTAAGTAATAAAAATACACAAAACTCACTCATTTGCCATGGTGTTCCGTGGTTTATTTCGACTGTTTACTCGATGTTTATCCTTCAAAGCGATGACAGCAACAGCTGATTTTTTGCCAAACACTAATTATAAAAAAATCTAGTACATACAGTTTCAAATTGCAAAAATGTTATTTGATGTATGATTAACTTTAATTCGCAACAAACTTTGAAAATTTTAATTATCAAGAACAATTTTTATTACAACTCAAAGTCCAGATATTAAAATTAATAATGTTTTTTAATAAAATTGTTTTCTATCTGCTACATAATCTGTGCAGATCTACTCCAATTAACCCATTTACCGGTGTCATGAGAATTTGACAAACCGACATGACATGAGAAACGTGTCGGATGTGGGAAGTGGAGCAAAAACGGTGTCGTATTAGGGAAACAAATATTGTTTAAGGTAACGCATCAATTACAACTTTAATTTCAATTAAAACTATTTGATAGCTCTGCTACCTTGTGGAGGAACATTAAAAAAGTTTGATAAATTAGTTGCAAAGTTGCCCGCCGTTGAAATATCTGCGAGCCGCGCAAATGATGCAACCTTCGGCGAAGTTGGACCCGCTAAGAACTTTTTCGTGGGAGGCTATTTTTGGATGTTTGGGGGTTTTATTTCGAGTGTCTTGTGATTTTACTGGCTACTACCCGGTGTTTCTGCCCTCATATCAATTGCGGTTATCTCTCAAAAACCACTTTCTGATTACAAGCCTCAAAAAAAATCCAATGGGGAGATTATAAAATTACTAACAAAGTAGAACTTTTAAATTTTTTGTTTAGCAAATTTCGTTTTCCTTATACTTACATACAAATGTACTATACTTAACTATTTTCCATAAAGCAATACAATTCTTCCACCCTAAAATATTTCATTGTTTTTGTGAAGTGAGTACTAATAATCTGGGCCATTTGCAAAATATTTATTTAAAAAGGAAAATTTTTACATTTACCTTGCGCTGATTTCTAGCAAAGTTAGCTTTTAAATTGCATTATAGATATTAGAAATAGCAAGGCTCTTCACAGAACGCGATATTTCAGGTTTTAGCTATGTAAATTCTTTTGAATTATAAGACAGTTACTACGATTACATGCAGTCTTGAAGCCGGTTTCAAGTCAACTTGAAAGTCATGTAACCTCGATCGACTTTAAGTCGGCTTAACTCAAGTCGATCCGAAAAATTTATCGGATCGACTTGAAGCAAAGCCATGTAACCGCGGCTTGAGCACTTGAGTTTTGAAATTAGTTGTCTGTTATTTTTTTGTCCTGGATCTATAGTAAGTGCCTAATTGTAAATTGAAGAATCCAAGATTTAGGCTGGGCGCACACCCGTTAAAAATTCAATAGTTCTTATAAAATCTAACAACAGCTTAAATTATTGCAGTAAAGTCTAATATATTCTATACTGTCGTAGCATTAAGAATTTGAGTGTTACTTCTACTAATAAAATTATATAGTACAAATAATATAGTAAGAAAGTTAAGTCTGCAAGAATAATTTACTTTGCCCTTTTTTAATTAAATCTGAATATCAATTTTTAACTGCGGAATAACTTCTAAAATATTTTTCAATCTAATTAGTTAAATTGAATTGTTATTTATTTGGTGACTCAATTCTGCGCTACGTTTTAAGGATTACGCATTGTTAAAAACTACTTTCCGTTTTGACGGTGGTAACGCAATAAAAGATTTGGGTTCTTTTCATCTGATTTGAATCCTCCCTAAAAATTAAAACTAAGCCTTTTAAGATATCTTCATAAGTTGTCTGGAAATTAAAAGGAGTTTGTCTTTGTTTTCAAATCTGATCAAAAATTGATTTTAATAAAAAAAATTAAATTAAATTCTTCCTAGCAGCACAATGGCGGCCGAAAACGAAGCAACAGTCGACGGTGGGGAAGAACAGCAGTCCAAAAAAGCTGCAAAGAAGCAAGCTAAAGAAGCCGCCAAGGCCGCCAAGAAAGCAGAGCACAAAGCAGCTGCAAATGCAGGGAAGGGCGATAGCGTCGCAGCGGAGCCCGACTACTCTGAGGGAAAATACGGCCCCATGCAAATGATCCAGTCCAGGGAGAAGCACGAAGAAAGGGTCTTCGTGAAGGTCTCCGATCTCTCCAACTACGTCAACAAGGGCGATGTTTGGGTCCGAGGGCGGGTCCACACATCCCGCAGCAAAGGGAAGCAGTGCTTCCTGATCCTCAGACAGCAAAGCAGCACAGTCCAGTGCATCATTGCCGTTAACGAGAACGTGTCGAAGCAAATGGTTAAGTTCTCAGGAAAGTAAGTAGCATTTCCTCTGCGATGCGAATTTTACACAAGTTAATCTTCACAGCATCCACAAGGAGAGCATAATCGACGTTAGGGTCACAGTTGTCCCTGTGTCTGCTAAGATTGAGGCGTGCACCGAGCAGAAAATAGAATTATCTGTTTTTGAGATTTTCTTGGTTTCGCAAGCAAAAGCCCAATTGCCTCTGCAAATCGAAGATGCATCTAGGCCTGAAGGAGCCGAAGTAAGTGCAGAGATCCTAACCAAAGTTATTGTTGTAGAATATGTATAAGATATAAGGATTTTAATGTACATATCAATGAATTTATTTCAGGATCCTGAAGGTCTCAACATCAGAGTTAATCAAGACACTCGTTTGGACAATCGTGTATTGGACCTGCGAACTCCAGCCAACCAAGCAATTTTCCGACTTGAAGCGGGAGTGTGCAAACTGTTCCGCGATATTTTAACAGACAAAGGTAAGTAACAACATGAGTAATTTTAAAATGGCAAAGCTTAAACACTTTCAAAGTTTACCAATTTAATAAAATTACTTATTTTTCCTCTAATACATTTGCATAAATGAAGATTGTGTTTTATATTTTAAACAAGACCAAATACTATTTCTACTTTTTTCGAAAGGTTTCACAGAAATCCACACCCCAAAAATAATTTCTGCGGCTAGTGAGGGTGGTGCTAATGTATTCACTGTTAGCTACTTCAAAGGTAAGACATTTTTTAAAATGCTAAATCTATATTAATTTGTAATTTTTCCAGATTCTGCTTATTTGGCTCAATCTCCTCAATTGTACAAACAAATGGCAATCGCTGCTGATTTCGACAAAGTCTTTACAGTTGGTGCAGTTTTTAGGGCGGAAGATTCAAACACACATCGGCATTTAACAGAATTCGTTGGTCTGGATTTAGAGATGGCATTTAAATATCACTACCATGAAGTTGTTAAGACGATTGGCGACACGTTTACTGATATATTTAAAGGACTCCGTGATAGGTTAGTTGGACGAAAGGAAACTTTGAACTTGGAATAATTTTGAGATTTAGGTACAATCGAGAAATCGCTGCTGTTGGCCAACAATATAAGGTTGAACCTTTTAAGTTCCTAGAGCCACCTCTAATTCTGGAATTTTCACAAGGTGTTGCGATGCTAAGGGAAGCAGGTAATTATTCTCTGATCTTGTTTACAAGGATTGTTCCATTTTCAACTCAATAGCTAAATCATAAGAGACTCTAATAAAACTCTTCGCTCTAAAAAGTACGATGGAAAACTAATTTATCTTTGATTCCAGGCGTTGAAATGGATGACGAAGAAGATCTTTCGACACCAAATGAAAAACTTCTTGGGAGACTGGTCAAGGCCAAGTTCGATACGGATTTTTATATTTTGGATAAGTTCCCTCTAGCCGTGAGACCATTTTATACGATGCCAGATCCCAACAACCCAAAGTGCTCGAATTCCTACGACATGTTCATGCGCGGTGAAGAGATCCTCTCAGGAGCGCAGCGTATCCACGACCCAGACTTTTTAACGGAAAGAGCTAAACACCACGGAATTGGTAAAATTTAAGATAAAGCTATCTATAAAGTATTTAATTTTTGTGTTTTTGCAGATATATCTAAGATTGCCTCGTACATCGAGGCTTTCCGATTCGGATGTCCACCACATGCAGGCGGTGGCATTGGCATGGAAAGAGTCGTGATGCTGTACTTAGGTCTTGATAATATCAGAAAGACATCGATGTTCCCACGTGACCCCAAGAGGATTACTCCTTAATTTTTTTAATGTTTGGACCACATATACAATTTTAAAAATTCCACAAAACCACAAAATATTTGACCTAGTACTTATCGGGTCCAGTATATCCGCAGAGAGCTTATTGAAACAAACATTTGGTATACATTATTATAAAATTTTATACAATAAACTGGGTTAACAACGATTATTTTGTTTATCACTGCGACGAATTGAAATTTTTTAATTCCCTTTCGAAGGTCTCGATGGTGTGGTCACAGACCTTTTCTAGATCTTCTAACCCTCTCCGCAGAAGGTCAATGGCTTTTGTCTGGCGATTCCCTTGGATGCGAAAATGCATTTTATTTTCCGCTGGATGGGGAATGGTGTAGCCGCAAAACTCCACATCGGGGCTGAAATTTGGTTTGAAATTCTTTAATTGTTAAATAGATATCAAACGTGACAAAGAATGAACAATTATACTTGTAACATTATTGTGCTGATTTGTAAAAGTTTTAGGGCAGGAACGAAAAAGATTACGAATTAGGTAAGTTTATTTTGCCTAAGAGTGACCATAAATATTTTTATATTTTAGTGATTTTGCGACTGTTCGTTGTGAGCTGAAAACTTAAATTGTGATCGTCAAAGGCATATAGTTTTACATTGCTTGATATGCAGAACAAATTATTTACTAATTCCCGATGGGTCTTATCATTTAAATTAAAAATTACTCTATAATGTATCTCACAAATTCAAACTTGCAGCCACAATCGACTGAAAAAATCCACAAATTCATTTGAGAATTTTGTAATTATATTTATGTAGATATGTGGTATTTGCACTCTCATCTACATTCATCAATAACTATAATTTTACTTACTATCTGCTGATAATTGATTTCAGGGCATTCCCCAAAGTGTGGCCCTCGTCTTCAAAGACAAAAGTCCTTGCGCTATCGCCGTAATTTTCTTCGCCAGTCAACTAGTTAAAGGAACGAGGTTAAAAACAGCAACTTACATTTAATGAAATATATTGTACCTCTCCTAAAGCACTCATTATCTTTACAAAACCCGAAATACAGCCACTTCCAAATCTAAACAAATTAACACATGTACAAATGTCAAAGTGCCGCAAATGTCAAGCTGTTTAACATTTGTGAGGATTATTAATTCCAGGGGTCCGCTCATTGAATAACATTTTTAATATTTTACTTTGTTTTCGAAAAATGCCATGAAGCTAGCTGCAATTGTCTAGTTTGTCGCATCGATGACTGCTTCAGGTGTTGCTTCAGTGTTGCTGTGAAGTGCATGTATTTTAAAATTGAAGTAGAATTTTGTTGCCTTAATTTAATTAGAAGAAAGTAAATGTTAACAATAATAACTCCCAATTTTGTTAACGCGACGTGCGCAGCAACCTCCTTGGCGACACATTGCAATTGTGATGAGGACGCTTCAATCATTTTTCATACATTTCAACTCTCGGCAAGTCTAGAGGAAAAATATTTACGTTTTTTTTTACAAAACACCATTTTGAAATATTAAAATTATTGTTACAGTAAATTTTCAAATTTGGTAAAGAAATAATGGAATATAGTGAGACCTCGGAATATAAATTAAATGAAAATATGAATCCTAAACTCTATGAATGAAATGCGTAAAACAATTTACAACTTTTATAACAATATAATTTTTAGGTAAACTTTAGGCTCAAGTATAATATTATATATTATAGCACTACTACGCAGTTACGTTTGCTTTTCAAGAAATTCAGAATTAAATAAATTAATTTAATGGGATTGTGCAAACTATAAGATTTAAGCTTTGGTTTAAGTTATAACTTAAATTCTAATTATAAGTTTCGAAAAACAGTTTTTCTCAAAAATGTGCCGTCAAACAAAAATTACGCAATTGATCGGTTATTTTACGTTAAAGGAATTTTAAATGATATTTACGTAATAAAAAAAAAAAATACATCAGTTGTATATCTCAGTCTTTGGTTTCATAGTCTTAGATAATTTAGTAAAGTCTAAAATTGGGATTTATTTTTGTGCAACATTTCAAAATAGTTCACAAATGAAATATAAATATAAAATAGTTGTCAGTCTATGGAGCATCAATAATAAAAACCATAAGTAATTCGCAAACATTTTATTCGCCTAATATAAAAAAAAAATAAATGCATTGTACGACTTATGACGAGCAAAACCCAAATATTGTTCTTAATTATTTTTTTCGTTCTTTAGAAAATCATAAATCACAGAAAAATCTTTATTTCCTAATCCTTTAGCCTTAAGTGTCCTGTAAATTTGATGAGCCATCGCACCAAGAGGAATTGGTGTGTTGGATGCTGTCGCCACTCCCGAAGCCAATCCCAAGTCCTAGGAGAATTTGAGAAATAATTAGAATTAATTGAAATGCATTAAATTTAAAAGGCTACCTTTGTGATCAGATCTGTTGAAAACCCTCCCTTGTATTCGTTGCTAGCGGGGGCGGTTGCAACTAGTCCAGGAACAGGATTGTACACTTCCGAGGACCAGCACCTTCCGGTTGAGGAGTTCACGATTTCCATGAATAGTTTCGCGTCTAGCCCCAGCCGGATGGCCAGGTTCATGGCTTCCGAAATTCCAATCATAGAAATTCCCAGCATCATGTTATTGCACAGCTACTTGGGATTAATCGAAATTTGGATTAAAACTGCTGAATTAAACTGAAAAGGTGCTGGTGTTACCTTCGCGGCCTGCCCCATTCCGTAGTCCCCGCAGTGGGTGATCCGCTTGCCCATGCACTCGAGGACTCCCTTGACGCTGGCGAACTCGTCGGCGGTGCCCCCGACCATAAAAGTTAAAGTGGCCTGCTCGGCCCCAGGTACTCCGCCAGACACGGGGGCGTCCACGAACCGAGCCCCCTTCGACTTTACCAACTTCTGCACGGACTTGGCCACGTTGGGGTCGATTGTGCTCGAATCTATGAAAATTGTGTCCGACTTGGCCCCATTTTTGACCATCTCCTGGTAGGTCTCTGAGACGATGTCGTTGTTGGGCAGCATCGTGATCACATATTCTGATTTTTTGGACAATTCCTCAATGTTCCCAAACACAGTGGCTCCTTTCGATTTGAGCGCGTCGCATGCGTCTTTTGAAATATCGAAAACGTTCAATTTGTGACCCTGCAAAAGAATTCGATATCTTTTTATACTTGTTTAGCTGAATCTGATTTAAATAAAAGGGGATATAATTGGTCCTTGTAGCACTTTTGAATCTCTTTTAATCTTTTGATATTATCGGAATTATCATTCTAAAATAATTTTATTTCCTTACTTTGTATAATACATATATTTGAAGGAATTCAGTTCTATTAGTTTTACTTTTGAAAATTTTTTAACATTTGCCAATTAATCCGTTTTTGCTTAGAAATAATACATCAGTACAGTGTTTTTGATCTGCAATACTTACATACATAAATTCATATATTTTGTATTCAATATCCATAAAAAGTGCCGACATTTTAATTACTAATATTCTGTTTAAGTTTAAGTAGCTCCCAATTTTCTAAAACTATTTTGAAATAGAAAAAAAACTAAACCAATTTATACGGTTCCTGCAGTTTGATGCCCCAACAAATTATGTTACACCTTTATCGAAAAGTCGTTCACACAAGAAATTATGAGATTTGAATACCATAATATAAAATTTTGGATTTTGAAGTTGTACATATAGTGATTAAACGAATTTAATGTCACTAAGTAGAGATAAGTTTTGTTACGAGTATTTAGTTTAAACAAGAGTCATTAAAAATTTATTAACCTAGGTTTCTTCAATCTGTTGATAAACGGTTTGTTTAAATATCCATTACGCGAATTGTAATTTAAATCTTATAGTCAGCAGAGGCCACAGTGTATAATTTCATTAATATTGATAAAACTAGTAATTCCCGCTTATCATGTTACATAATTTTTTTACGCATATCATTTCATATTCATTTACCAGTAATCTTAAGAGTTTGCTATCATCTCATAGATCTCTCTACGTGTAGATTATTTGCGTGTGGGTGGTTTTCAAGTACAAATAAGCCTGTAACCAACTGTTTTCTATGAACCAAAAATTAATAAAATATCGGATGCATAACATTTATGAGGTAGTTGGCGCTGAATTCACTTTTCCTCCGTCATGATCGCCTCGTGCTATAAAATCGAAAAAAGTGTCGAGCCTCTTGTTTTCCCACAATAAGCATACATGCCTCCTAGAGTTGATAAAAATAAAAATTTGTGACGTCACAACACCGGCGAATCGTTCGATACAACTTCGCACTAAAATCTTAATCAAAATAAATTGGCTAAGATTTAGATCTATGTACGTATGCACGTTTTACATTAAGACTAAGTTGAGATAGTTGACTGAAGTATGAGAAACTAAAAATGCGCTTTTGTCTACCTTCCATCTTGATCTTGTCTCCGTAAAATATCTATAAATGAAAGACGCCCTGTCGCATGGCAACAAGTGATCCTGCATATAGCGAGTTTAAGACGGATTTACGCAGCGATATAATTTAAGACCTTTATCCCCTAGAAACTGCATATCATTCGATAAACACCTAAATAGATACCAACCTTCTTCATCAAGTTGTTCGCCATATGTCCCCCCATGTTGCCCAGTCCTATGAAGCCGATATTCTTCGGACCTGCAGTCGACATGCAGCGGATGAAGGTGCTCTCAAGGACTCGGGCAAGCTGCTTGCCATTGTTGGTAAAGCACAGGACACGGAATGCCATCTTATGCAATTTTAATACTCTTATCACACAATTAATTATTTTGCAATAAACTAATGAGCGACTGGCGCTATCAGAAGTTCCCCAGCGAGCAATCGACGGCGAGGTTTTCGCGTACAGAACACGACTGCAGAACTTAAGAAAACGATCGTCGCGATCACTCCCAGATGTTTTCGAGGGAACTCTCTTTTGTGCTTGTGCTCTAAGAACAAGTTTTTCTTCGACTATTCTGTAGGGGGTGGGAAGAATTAAGCAAGACTCTACCTGTCTTATCTGATAAGGGGCTCGGCTCAGAAGAAAATCGAAGTTAAATGTTTTTTATTTTCCCTAGAAAGAGAAGCAAACTTTTACTTTTAGGGTGCCACTTGCCATATACACACATAAGTACATATTAAAGTTGGCTAAATTTTAAATTCAAATTTTTCGACTGAGTTAAGTAACGCAATTGTGGCAATATAGAAATTAAGATTGAATTGAGAATTTCGTGCAAATGAAGAAACACGGCGCTTCAGAGGCCAATAAATACATACTATTTTTTTGGTTTGAAATTCGGATTACTGATCGCTTTCAAAGACTCAAACCTGAAATAAAAGAGACAGTCCTCGTCCGAAGTAAAAACGATTATTATATTTTTATGTTCTCTGTCTTCCCTTGTAAGTGCATTTGATATAGACGACGATTATTCAATAATACATATTTTTAATAACATAACTATGTATATAAAAAAAAGTCATAGAAAATTTACAACTAGTGTAACGACCCTTTTTTGTGCTGGTTTAAGAAGTTGTGTCGGCTTATTATGACTCGTTTTATTTGCTATTGTTCGATATGCAATAAAAAGTATAAAAAATAGGTTGCAATATAAACGAATAAAAACATTTAAAAGTTCGTATTTTGACTTGTGACAATGGTAATAAACGTACATAAGTTCAATTTGCTAAGAAATACATAATATAATGTTTATAGAAAACTGAACAGTCAAAAGAAACTGGCAAACGAAGCTCTCATAATATTTTATTTTTAAACTTAATGCAAAATTAAATATTTCCAAATAATTTAAGATTTTTGATAGACATTACATTTTTTATGATAAATGAAATATCAAAATTCCATAGCTCCCTTACTAAGCATATTGGCGAACTAATTTTTCATAAACGTGCAATAGTTGTGATTTTCATTTACTATTAAAAGTTTAAAAGGAAAATATAAAATTCATGGAGTATTTCGGTGAGTCTTAAAGACTTTGCTTTGGTATTTTAATGTAACAGTTATCCCTCCATCAAATAAACATTTAATCAAAAATCAATCAACGAGCTTTACAAAAACCAATATTTTTAAAAATGAGTACAAAAAAGTTCGGTGCTTTTTTTAAATTGAATTGAAATAGTTGACATTAATTAGATAAAGCTATTATTGTCTAAATTTATTTTGTATTATAAATATAAATAGATATAACACAGAAATATCCCTATTTTTATTAAGAACATTTTATAGAATTTCGCTTATTATAGTTCAGTCAGTCCATATGTTACATAGAAATTATTTATAATTTGTTTTCGATGAAAATATATATTTCCAAATTTATAACTTACATATGCTAATTTATTACCTGTCAGTCTGCGAAATTCTTCCATAAAAACGGTTACCCCTATAAAACAAAACTTCGCAGCAGGCCAGTCAGCAAATTGTCTCAGCTACAAATTCGTTACAAACATTTTCGGAATGTTAACCGTTTCCGAGATATTTTCAAAAATTTATTTTTTGATATGTATATGTAAATTAAAACAGTTTAATCGTTACTACCATACTTATAATATGGATTGCTTATTTTGACCCAAGGAAGTAGAACCCTTAAATAATAAAACACATTGTTGAGAATATACCTATGTATTTATTTTTTATTCACATTTATTGTGTCTACTATATTTCATTATTTTATTTAGTTTTAAGAAATGCATGAGAAAAGCTGTCTAAAATGTTCTTAAATGTAAAGTTTTGGAATTTCGCTGTCAGGTAATCACCGCATAAATTTCTGTAAAGGGAAATAAATTATTATTATTAATCATTAGCTGCTGTTTTCGAGATATTCGATCTATGCTTGCAAATAATTATTATTTTATGTACCCCCAACTTGCAGCGAGGTTATTTTATATGCTGTTGTGTTGAGTCGTTCATGTACCTAGTTCGGGAGCCCTGTGAATGAAAATAATTTTGAAGATTTAACAGAAACTGTCACCGATATATCCAACGACGAATCTCGAATAGTACATAAAGAGAGCAATTCCATGACAGTGAACTAATACCCTACTGTCGACGGATAGCTCTCTTTATTTTCGTATTCGTTCAATTGTTAATGCTTGAATAAAAAGTCGCCTTATCCTGGAAAGTATGCTTATTTCACGCGTTAAGAAATCATTTCGCTGTCTTAATCTTACCTAAAGAACCAAATCGACACCTGACTCCGTTTCAGAATCAACCTGAGACTGATAACCAGGTTAGCTGAGAACGAAAATGATAACTTTTATCAAATTTAAACATTTTATTTCTTCTTATCTTGAAATTATAATAGCGCCAAAGAAAAGTGTTTATCATACCTCCGGTAGACACTTCTGGCGAATAAGGGCTCGTGTTTGTTATTAAGTCTAAAATATCTGCAAAATACACTCATACGTATGGAATCGGACGCGTTAATTAAAGATTGCAGAATTTATTGGCATGGTATCGTCGCTAAGAATGGTTTTTTTTAAAAGTATTTTTGTTATCTACGTTTTTATCAATTTCAGCATTAAAAAATTATGCTGAGTTGCCTATCTGTGTGGCACTAAACAGAAATTATAGGCTCAAGCCATGAATCTTTTCTTGGAGTGTTATGGCCAAAAAAGAGATATGTAGAATAAGTAATATCAAGATCATAAAGTAAAAAGTTTTCTAAAATCTAGACATTTGTTATGCAATTATTACTATGTATATGCTTCCCGCTGGCTCCCAAAAGAGGTATAATAACATTCTAAAAGGACGTAGGATATGTATCCTTTCTTGCCTTTGTGGATAATAATAAAACTAAAGTGTAGTTTATTTCTTATCATTTTAACCTAAATTTTCATGAAAAGACAACAAATGTTTAACTTATTTTTTAGAAGGAATTTGCTTAACTTCTGTTGGCCTGGTAGCGCTACGTGTGTGTTCTATTTAATATCTTTAATTATTTTACATTTAAAGGATAGGTTGAAGCTAGTATTTAATTCTAATTTACGTTAAGTGAATAAAAATATACAATACATATGCATATGCATATTGATTTATTCTACTTTACGACGCGATTTTATTTCCAATAAATTCCGCTTTTCCTTTCTACAAATAAATAACTTAAAATGAAATTTCAATTTCCAATGATAATCTGTTAAAGACGTGTTTGTTAAGTTTGCTGAGTCTTTTGTAATTTAACTAGGGCACTACCAAATTACGCGAACCTCATTTGCCCAAACTGTTGCGCCAATTCGGAGGCTTGCGAGAACATGCAACTTGGAAGTAATATTTACAGAGTAAACAAAGTGCCGAGGTAGATAATTATCATTTTTTGTTTTGTTTTATCTTCTCATTAAATACGCTTCAAGCTCCAAATGTGTGGAGCGGGCTTCGCTTGATAATGCCTGCACGCTCTCTTGGAACATGGTAACAAGCTAACCAAATAAACCCACCATCTTACGAAGTATGAAGGTCTTGAGGAGCTCTTCTTCTTTTAAAAGTCTCAAATTCCACCTTTGGCTCCACATGGGGCTACTTTGGCTGAATATCGCCTCTCTTACTTTCGAGCTAAGGAAATGCAACTCCTTTAGCTCGGAGTTGAATATGGAGCATGTTCAAGTGATAATTAACAAGAAACGATTTTACCCCATTTCTAGTTTTATGTTTCGTTTTTCAATTTGGTCTATTTCTGAATTATTGTCACGAGATTTACATACATACGAAATTTTTTTGATTTTTATAAATTATTACTGCAAGAAAAAAGTTAAGCAGCAGCTCCAAGCAATTCTACTATAATTATGGTAGATGAAATTGCGGTTAAATAATATTATCTCTGTAGTTTCCTAAATACTGTACAATCACTCCTATCATGAACTCCGCCGGAATCGAATCCAAAAGAGCTTAAAAAAACAACTTTGAATAAAACATTCCTTCACAAATTTATTTCATTTTGAAAATATTCGACTCCAAAGTGGCCATTTCCGATTAGGTTTGTGTCGTTCAAAATATCACCCAGAATGTAATTTTGGGAAAATCGGAATAAAATCCATACGTGACAGACGTGACACCTCGTAAAGATTTTTTTGCAATGATACCCACACGATAAGGGTCAGTGATCACCTTTCCTCCTTTTTAAAAATGTTTCGCCAAATTAGGGGTCTCAACCTCCAAAACCAACTTTCTTTTAAGTTAATTCTTAAGCACACATCCTTAAGTCAAAAATCAACTCAATTTCATCTATCGGATGATATAAAATTTTGAGACGAAAAGATTCAAAACGTCGACTAAGATAAATTTCTGAAAAATTTGACAAGTTTGTTACGTTTTTTACAAATTCTTTGTATTCGATTCTATACTACTTTTTGTTTTTGAGGATAATAAATTGGGCCGATCCTGGCGGTAACTGCAATACCAGGCCAACCCGCGACAGACGTGGAGCAAGCCCCTAGCACTCCGTCAGTCTCCAAAAATCAGTTTAACATTTGTTGTCCCCCTATGGAGGATCTATCAGATGTTAAGCTGATAAGAACAGATACTACACTTTGATCTTAGCCATAAGGCCGAGAAGCGATAACCTCGAGTCCTTTTCTCTGGCTTAAATACTTTCCTTTCAAATTGCACATGTGAATTATAAACGAAGGAAAATTTTTAGGTAGTTTTCGTAACATATAAATTCATTATAACTAAGTAACTACTAATATTATTGAAATAATAATTATAATCATAATTCATTATAACTAAGGAACTATTAATTTTATTAAAAAATATAATTTGAAAATAAGAAATTTGTAAAATACGATGGGATACTTGAAGAATAACATATTTACGTCAAGGATAACGCCAGAAAAGTATAAGATCGCAAAATAGTAGAAGGAGCAGGATATTATGCAATTGAAAATACATACTTATACATATTTACCTGCCTTCAGGATGGGGTTTCTTAAAATCTAGTAATAGGACGCAAACCGATAGAATAGGGGCAAGATAATAGTTTACCAGTAGCAAAATTAAAAGGAAGATCATATCCTCAAATTTAAATGTTTTTGAGAATTAACGCTTAAATTTGACTTTTTCTTTTAATTAAGCACGTACCTAATAGGTAAAGTTAACAGATCTCTATATTTTTATTGCTACTATATTACTTATGTGCTATTTTGAGGTTATTTAATTATGAATAATAGGATAAACGTGTATTGTAGTAAATGTTGACATCGGCATCTAAAAAAATGTTCTTGGACGGCCGGATCTTTCCTGAAATACTCATCGGATAAAAAGAAAAAAGCTGCAATCTTCGTCACCATCTTTTGCGGGTGGGGTTGTGGTAACCTAAACATTTCAAATGGGATTCTATGGGAAAATATACGAAACTTTTATCTGAAACGTGTTTTTCCAATTCGTTACAGGGAGTGTGGGGAGGATGCCCAATGTGTAGATTTTATTTAAAATTTAAAAAAAGCCCTTCCCCGCAACTCCAAATATGGGTGGTCAAGTTTGGTGTCCTTGGATAGCTTTTCAAAAAATATTTGATATGTTCTTTTGTCTTTTTTTCGTTCCGAAATGTATTTCAGGAGATATTCGGCCGTCTCGCTACTGTTTTTACTCGCTGCCTTAAAATTAAAGATGAAAAATTTAAATTTAAATAAAATCAAAAATAAGTAAATTAAGATTTGTTCTAAATCTGAACCCATAAAATCCGTTTTTTTAACTTTTTTGTCTAAACGTTGATATCTACTTTAATTTTTAAAAAAGTGATATTCCGTTGGTTAATAGCTTTATTCTGCATGTCTCTTATCTTGAAATCCTTATTTATTACACCTTTCTCATCAAGTTGAGTGCAGATGAGGTTTGCGTTGGGTCTTTGAAACTCCTATAAATATTTATGTATGTACATATATAAATGGTTATGTCCTGCCAGTTATTATTGAATTTTATTGCTTAATTTTTTAAACTAATGTTGTTATTCCCGATTATGAAATATTTAAAACTTTGTGGAACTATTGCGGTGAATGATATCTACACGAGAAATTAAAAATGTTGAATGTTCGATCTCATTTAGCCCTACGATGGCTATATATCTTGAAATGTGAGCAAAATTACAAAAAGTTAATTTTTTTCTTTGACACGATAATTTCTTATGACAGTGATTAATTATGCAGATATTTGTCAAAGTCCCTTGGTCATTCGACACTAAACGAAATAAACTTTACCTAATGAAAATTGTAAAAGTTAAATATGTATCTATAATGTTAAAAAGAAATATAGGTTATCGGTCTGACAAATATGAAATAAATTAAGAATGCAATTTTCTCCAACCAATATAATATTTATGTAAATTTAACGTTTTCATAAGTTCAGAAGTGACCTAAATCTACTACCAATGCAACAAATTTTTGTACGAAAACCATAAAATATTTAAGGTCTCTTAGTGTAATATGAAATTCGTTAAGAACACATCGCTAGATTACGCGGCAAGTGTGCAAAGATAATCATAAATATCGTAAAACGAGCACGCAAATATTATAAAAAAAAAGTGATAACCACGTTTTTTTCTTTATCAGATCACATGACAAAAAATTTTTTTAAAGATATTGTGGACACTACCATTTTACTGTTGTAACTAAATTTTCCATACATTCAAAAAATTATCCAATACTTAACATAAAAAATGTTGTACAAAAATGAAATCGAAACGCGACTTCGTAGAACACTGTGATATAAATTCTATATCACGTGACGAAATATTGAAACTGAACCTCACTTGCCACTGAGTTAATAATAGTAACATACTTTATTGGATGATCTAAAACTCACTAATTGCAACTTATTGCGATTATCTAAAGATCAGATCAGGGTGTTAAATTGAAACGGTGGCGCCCTTCCACCTCACTAAAAGATCCAATTGCTCCACGTTCAGGGATGCAGGTGATTTGAACTAATTGTCGAACTGAGTTCCACAAGACTAATGAACTTCCTTTTATACGTCGTAATTGGACTGCCGGAAATATGGGTGTATTTTTCACAAAAAACGGCTGTGTGCCATAATTTTTCTAGGTGTGATCGTTCGGAGATGCTGATAATCTGGCAGATAACAGAGTGATAGCGAATGTCTACATGATACGTGTACAGATAGTGTGGCACAGGTAGTTCACACGGAATTTCAGGTGAATGCGGGCTGTACAATTTTATGAAGATGCTCACTGGAAAACTTAGAGAATGAGGAGACAGGTGGAGGTGCGATCCACACTTGTTCGTAGCAGACATCGCCGAGTTATCTCGCTGTGTTTACTTTTCGCATTAGTCCTAAGGTGCCTGGGATCTGCGGTGTGTCACTGAATGTTCGGACTATGATCTACAAGGTCTTAAAAATTACTCAAAACCGAATATCGGCTAAGTTACTTGCTGCATTTAGCGCAATTACAAATTTTTATATTGTATCGAACATATTAGTGTACCCTTGATTTTAGAATATGTGTATAAGTACTCTGTATATTATATACACACTTGAATTCTTCCATCTACACCAAACCGCAGTTATCTTGTTCCTAATATTATGTAAGTTCCAAAATTGGGTTGCATTTAATTCTATTAATAATTCATATACACATCCTGATCCTAACATAAAACCAAAGTTTCTAATTCGTCGGAGGGATATTTAACCTATGAAATTGCTGAGAAAAATTGGTTTAAAAAGCAAATAGTCTGTTTAGGATTTGTAATCTCTGTTTCTAACCGAATTTGAGTTATTATATGTCATCGCAATTTGAAAGTCTTTCCGGTCATTCACATTACTTTATATCTTCAAAAGCCTTAAATTTAAGATCTTCCAAGACAGTTGAGCTTAAAAAATATCACTGCATTTGAAAAATATTAAATAGCAATAATTTATACAACATTCATATACATGCATACGTATTGTGATTATTTTAAATTGCTTTCATTAGATTTTAAAATTTGCTGCCAGTTATTTGGCTTCTTGTCCATCTAAAATTCTCCTTTCTTCTTGTCCATTCTCTGTACCTATTGTACAATAAAATACAACGATCGATCATTTTAATTCTACCGCTCCTCTTTGTGCGAGTTTGGCTCTTTCATGCAAATTATTATTGTTTTTAATTATGATCGGGTCTCATTAAAACGGCCAAAAGTCGCAATATTTCTAATATCAGATAGCATTAATTTTTTAAATACACCTTATTGCAAATTATTATTTGGGTGTTATTATTCTTGTATATGTATGTAGATATCTATGTTTTCCTAACCCCCTAGTTTTTGTGCCTTATCGCCTGAAGTAAAAAATTTGAAGGACTACAAACATGACACAAATTTGTTGATATTTTTGTATAATCTGAAAGCTTTCCAAGTTTTCCCTGAAAAGTGGGAATTGATTTTTATTGGTTTTGAAAGCCTTTCAGATTGACCAGAGAAAGCCGAATAACGCTGAATAACGTTTGTTTTGAATATATTATTTAGAAAGGAATCAGAATAACGAGGTCGGATTTACTTATGGTGTGTTTATGAATACATACTAAAATTGCAAAATTTTCAAATTCGGAACACGTAACTAAAATCATTCTATAAAAGCCACGCCTACGAGAGAGACCACAAAAAATTCATTTAGTGTGTACTCGTATAGCAAAAAATTAAAATTGTGTGAAACAACAGAAGCTCGTGGGTACTGAAATTATTTCAAACTTCTACCCGATTGCAGATTTTTCCATTAATAATTTTTGATAAAAACTAGCTAAAAATATTCCACGGTAGTTAGCTCATTAAAAAGACTATTCGCATGAATCCTACTTTAATGAGCAAATCAACCTTTCACATGAAAAAGTGGTAGAGCAGGTATGAACATGCAAATTCTTAATTTTATTGCACCGAGATTTAACCAACTTTGTCTGATAATGGCTTATCTATCACGTACTATAATGGGATCTGAAACATTTCTCGAAAGATTTACAGACGTATCTGTGACTTTATTGTTGCCTGACAAACAATTACTTACCCTAAGTACACAAAATTATCTAAAATGGCGTCTCCTTGGGGAATATGAAGATGTGATAACTCGCGATTTCAGCTATATAATCTTAGAATGCCAACTCATACCTCAAAATTTTTTATGCTAAAATTCATAGAATATCCAAAGTCACATTATTATTAACTAAAAGTATTCATTTAACTTTATATAGAAGTTGCACTATTAGTCAAACTACATAAGTAAATTCGTAACTAAATTTTAAAAATGTTGAAATTAAACACGCTCGGTTCAAAATTTGAGCTATTTTAAAATAAAATCTGAAATATATGCGGTGTGTGAAACATTTCTTTGCGAAATCAATATTAATCACATTTATTTTACACGATTATCTTGAAATACAAATGTTTTGAAGTTTTAAACTTTGATAAAATTATAAAGATGTGATTTATATTTTAAAGTTTTGTGTCCTTATACTGAGTATAACATATAAAAAAATACCATGATAGTAAGAATTTTTATTTTATTTGTTTACTCACGGTAAATATAAAAACGAGTAAATGTGTACAAGTAACAGTAACAAACTTCAGACTAAGAAAAGTGATTTACAAAAAAATTGCAAAATGTATAAAATTCATCCTAAAGGTAGATAGAAAATGACTACAATCGCAAGGATTATTCTTCATCTAAAGGATACTCTGTACCATCGAAAGTATCAAAGTCCAGAGATTTTAAGAATTGCTCAATTTGTTGTTTCAAATCAGAGTTTTCCTCAACTTCTAAAGTATTCAAATCTTCGTTCGTCATCGGAGAAGTGCTTTTGCCACGGTCGAACCATTCAATGATTGCTGACCTTTCGTAGGTAAACCCATCGCTTGCAGTTACAGGGTTCGTCATGATTTCGTGGGTTATGGGGCAAATGAGCTCGAGGGGTATTTCGATCTGACTCGATGCAAGGCTGAAGACGATCGATCTTAGGCCAGCGATATGCGAATCTACCGTTAAAGACGATGTTAGATCCCAAAGGATAACAGTGCGATCATTAGATCCTGATGCAATTAAGGACGAGTCGCTATTTATAGCGATGCAATTGACGTAACGCGTGTGCTCGGCTAACGTGTGAAGGCAATTTCCCTGCAAATCCCAGATTTTCACGGTTTTATCCATACCTGCTGATATAAGCATGGTGCCCCGACTGTTGAACCTGGGAAGACAATAATTTTTTAATTGGGCTTATTACGCGAAACATGCACAACAATCACCTGACGCAAGTGACCGAACATCCGTGAGCTGAAATTACAAGGGTACACTCGGCGTTCATAACGCTGGTGTTGTAGATGATCGATGTTCCCGATTCGTGTTCGGTTGGTGTGTTAGGCACTAATCTGGAAGGACTCGTAGCTTCCTTGCTCTTTGGAAGGCAGTAGATCCTCCAGATTTTAACGGTGTGATCATTTCCGCAACTAGCTGCGGTATGAATTACTGTCTCTTTGTCAGTGGCTGTGCAATACACCAATATTTTTTATTTTTATTTATTTATTATTTTATTAACAATAACGTAGAACAACAATTCTAGGTATACTTACGATCCCTGTGGATCAGTTTACAAAAGTCAGCGGATAGTACTCCTAAATCGTGCGCATTATCGATAGAGCAATCAGCCTCATTAGTTGGACCTGGACGTAAATAAAAATTCAATTAAAATAATTCAATACATATATTCGTAAATTTTACTATTTTCGTGTGCAGTAGAATCGATTTGCGTTAAACGAATAGTACCCATGTTACAGGCGGTTAGAAGAACACTTGAATCGAAAGAAAAGGCCACTGTGTACACGGTTTCTTCGTGGAATCGTAGAATTCTATAATATAAAAATCAGTTTATGATTTTTTAAATAATAAAATTATAGTGATTTTTACTTAATTAAATTTCTATTTTGTCCCCATATGCAAACTGTTCCACTATCGTCCGCAGAAGCTATTGCAGATCCATCAGGGCTGTTTTTTGTTATATAGTTGATATTAACTAAAAAATTATTTCGAAATTAGTTACTATACCTGAAGCAGCATGCGCGTATAGCTTCTCCATTTTCTTGGTATAATGTGTCCGTCTTTTCGCCATTTGATACTTCCCAAAGGACAATCGTACCGTCCACCGATGATGACGCTAAAACTCCTCCCTGACATTAAAGCATATGGATGCGTATATTTAAAAAGACTCCTGATGAGTTAATTTAACTATTACGATTGAAATATGTATTTGAAATAATTCACTTGAGCAATTTAACATCAAGCTTCCATTGAAATGTAGATAAAGCAGTCTTGGATAAAAATCTAAATTTGATTTAAAATGTAAATTAAAATATTCAATTATCAGTTCATACTAAAAACATAAAAACTATAAAACGCACTCCATTTTTTATATTTTCAGTAAAATAATTGTGTTAGATCCAATGGAACGAATTTTTTTTGTACTTGAAAAGAAAATGTTTTTATTTGCATGTCCATCTTCTTTTTCAAACTTGCTTAGACGGGATTTAAAACAGTTTTAATTTTAAACTCACGTTATGCGTCCAAAATGTTTGATGACTACATATATATTGTTTATATTTTTAATTTTAATTTCATTTTTGATTGAATAAAAAAATCCAGAATATTTTGTGGAATAATTGAATTGTACACTTAATTTTTGCGCTGAAGATAACATTTCAAGATTTTAAATCTTTCTTTATGGTGGAAAATAAATACATATTAAATTTAGTAACTAATAGTTTTGACCTTTACATTTCTTAAATCTGCATTTTTCTTATTTAACTGAAAATTCAGTAAACAATTGAAGGTTCTTCATTATCGTAAGAAATATTGATAGAGAAATAATTGTTTTAGTGCAAATAACTGTTGCGTATTTTCACTAATTTATAAAAAGTTTAATCCTTCTAAACGTAAGTTTTTTAAAGCCGTGTGTGCAATCAACACCGTGTTGTATACGGCACGTGAGGATTTAGTTATTTATATACCTCTCATCGCCCAAAAGTTTATCTATAAATTAACTTCATTAGCCGCTTGCCCTTGAACAGTTTTTCTTACACGCAAAACTTATAATATCGATTGCGGGGTAGTTTTAACCCTTTGTTAGCTTTGGAACAATAAGGACGATATTATATTGATTAAAATAACTTGGTCAAAATAAAAGTGAAAAGCTATGATTTTAAAGTGCTTTCACAATGAGGAAATTATTAATTCGATCCCTTTTTTTCTGTTTTTTCTCGCATGAGGATGGAAACCGTGAACACATTTAAATAATTATTATTTTAATTTGGTCATAGTATGACGGTTGAGGCAACCGTCTTGATTGTACAAAAATTATTAATTAACTAAAATATATTGTTTTCTTCTATTCGCCCGTATTTTATATAATTCGCCGATGATATTCCAAGCCATAGCTATTTTAAGTATTATGAATGAATGAGTGAGTAGGTAGTCAGATATAACAAACAACAAAACAAGGCCTTTTTAAACAAAGACGATTTATTAAAAAAAAACATTGAGATATTCTTTTGGAGTAGGGAATTCTATGTGATACTGTTTGAACATACGAGCGTAGTTATTTCTTTCCGTGAAAAGATGTACTTCATGATACACGGTCGCTAAAAATATATAAACATCTTTGACCTTCGAGTGAGCCTCCAGCTTTTTGAAAAACTCCACAGCCTCATTGATCATGTCCATGCAATCTGAGATCCTTTTAATTTTGTCCTCAGGAGTTGGAGCAGAAGCCACCAGGCATTTGGCAAAAACGAACATCGTTTTAGCTCGATCATAGATCCCTCCGTTGGTTAGGATCGTCTCCATGCATCCCTTAATGGTCTCAAGAGCCTTCTGGGGCATGTTCATTTGCAGCAGGACCCGAGCAAACATCATATCAACAATCGCAGCCTCAAATTCCAGGTATTTCTCCTTGGCGTAGGCGAGCGCAGTACTGAGAATGGTGACAACCTCAGCTGCAATGTGGTCCGGCGTTATCATGCAGTAAGCCTGCAGGATGAGAGCGCGAACGTAGGTGAGTGAGCCCAGATCATCAAAAGTGAGGAGTTTGTCGAGCATCCTCCTGGCTATGGGGAGATTCCTTTTCGCAATGCACAGAGCAGCCCTCTGCAGGATGCTGCTGTGCTCGTCGAAGATGTACAGCTGGCAGCAGGCCTTAATTCCTTCTTGCCATTTGCATTTGTAAAGGGCTTGCTGGATAGTAATGTGGCATTCGCATATCATCCAATTTCTCGCGAGGGGGTCTCGTCGGAACCGCTCCTTCGCATGGTGCAGGATCACCCCGCAGAGGCCAAACTCCCCTTGCAGGCTGAACCACAGTGCGAGGCAGCACAGAACCTGGCAGATGCTTTCGCTATTTCCAATGTCCCCGAAGGCCCAGGATTTGTTCAATTTTAACAGGAGTTGGGAGCACACCGACGAGATTTCGTTTTTCCCATAAAGCGTCCAAAGAGCGGCACGTTGAGCCAAAGCATTTGCCAGCAGCTCCATCAATGAGTTTCTACAATTTACCTCGTCGCTTTTAAGCATCAGTTCGAACAGTTCGGAGGGTTTATACCCGCAAAGAGCAGCTATTTTCACGATGAACTGGATGCTGAGTGAGTAAGAAATTACCATATTGAGATCGGCCTGATCAGGGATGCACTTATCATTCGGTTTAATGTTTTTACTGTTCAAAACGCAATACCAGGCGTTGGCCAGCTCTAGACAATGCTTGTCTCCGCATTCCTGGGCAATCATGATGCTCTCCTTTAAGCTGGCCAGCGCCTCCTCCTTATGGTTAAAGCTTGTGTGCATGATAGCAAGGTTCAGGCTGGCGTACTGAAACCCCTTCGTCTCGGTAGGATTAAAAGTCTGCACAGGGCTACGATCAAAGGACCTATGCAAGGCGTTTAAGGAACTAAACAAGTCCCTTAGACGAAGGTTGTTCATATAGGCCAAGAAGTGGGCCTGTGAAAGAAGCGGATTATCGTGAATTATTTCAGTCAACTTATTCTGTAATTCTATTGGCGCGAGAGCCTTAAGTTCGTTCGTCTCCAGGAGGACATTCTGTTGAGCTATGAAAAGTTCTGCTTGCTTTAAAGACCACTTGCTATGCAAATTCCTATCTTTTTGCATCGTCTGGGCATCCAGAAACGAGTCCTCCTCAGTCACGGTGTTTGACGGACAGATGGCCAATGCCCTAATTCCTTTTTGGTAGTATGTGGTGATGCTCTTGTACAAACTCATGATCTCCGGGAAGGTCATTCGGTCCAGTGTCACGATGATGCGCCGGATGTAGAGCCCCACGATGCCGCATTGGCTGATTGCATTGTTCTCGGACAAAAGTTTATCCATGACGCTTTGCGTGTCAAAGGCGTAGAAAAGGTGCTCAATGCCATGGGTGTTTACATCGCTCATGAATTTCTCGAAGCCCTTCAGGTGGTTCTCCTCAATTTTGTATCGTGGCGACGTGAGCAGATTGTGCAAATCCTTGTAGCTCATCTCCGGGTAGTGGATAAGCTTCAGCAGCAACATGCAGAACTTTCTGCGGGCCTGCGCAGGGTAAATTACTCCCATTTCAGTGGCATACTGCTTAGCCTATAAAGTTTTGATTAAACTAAAATATTTTCCAGAGATCGACTCACTTTACCTTCAGATAGTTTTGCACCAGCAAAACCACTGAGATTTTATGAGGCGTTAACACGTCGATTTTGTGGGCGTTGTAATTTGATAACGCGTCCAGTTCCTTCTTGTGATCCATAACTGCTTAAAACTACTGTGCGACATACAAATTACAATGTAATTTCACTAAAATGTTTTGGTAAAAGCAGAAACACTCCGCCGGCACGCACAAAGCACGACTTGACAAACAAGTCGGACTGTCATAACAAAACACAGAGAGGTAGCTGAAAAAACGGAAAATCGATGGGGGCTAGGAACGAGAACTTAATGAGAGCTTAGCAATAAAATGCCGGTTGACGTTTTATTTTCATATTATCGCAATAATTCAATAATTAAATTTTAAAAAATTACCAAGGAATAAAAACGCTGTTACTAAAAATTACACTTTTTCCTAGAATAGGCCGCTTTCATTAAACACGATTATTGACGTACTTTTGCCGTGATGGAAACAATCAAAATTATTTAAATAATTCATTAAATATCAAAAAATAGTCAATTACATGATCAAGGACAAACACCATTTCAAAATTTTCAAGCGATTTATAAATGATTATGATTTATGATTATTGATTGTTTTTGCTATGAAAATCCTTAAGGATCTTGAAAATTACCTAAATAGAAAATGTGTGTTTTATAAGTTGAGACAATTTGAAATATGTATGTCGCTTTAAATATATTTTATCATTTATCAATTTTGAATGCGATTTTCTTAAAACTATTATTTTTTTAATTGGATCGAACATGTACATACATATTTACATATGAATGTACATATAACTCATCTAAACATGCATCGTTTTACTTGAAATTTTAAACGATATCTTTGTAGTAACAAAATTCTATCGAACTGCATAAGAAACCTAAGACTGGTAATAAAAAAACGTTTGTCGTTATATGCAGTTATATTTATACTAGCAGGGTTACCCGGTTTCACTCGGTGTACACATATTTTGGGATTGTATTTTTGAATTTTCAACATTTTATAGTAAATTCGAAAATAGTGGCCTCAAAATATCCCCAGCACTAATTTTCATTTAAAAACCTTCGCCCACAAAATTAAAATGATCGGATCTAGCATTTAGGTGTGATTGAGCAATAAACCAACAGGAAAACTTTCCATTATATGTATGCATATATCAGAAATTTTATAAAGGAAAACTAAATAAATATGTAATTAAATAACACTAACAGTTGAAAATGTTTAAAAAAAAGTTTAACTCGCTAAACTGTATGTAAAAAAATATTTCTTTTTTGAGAAAACGGGGCGGTTGTTCCCAATGTGGCTTTCCTTCATTTAAAAATTTATAGTGCAACAAATTCTGAGACATTTGGTATACAACTTGCACGAGATGTTTGTAAAGGTTCTTAAAAAATATATCTAAATATATCTATGTATTTTTTTTTTTTTTTTGCAAATTACAACTTAATTCACCTCCTTAGCAAGCAAAATAAGTTGGCATGAAGCAACTCCTCGTATTTTATCTCAAATTACAAGTCCTTCAAAATACATAACGTATCTGACACTGAGGAGCAAAAGTATCAAAGAACATAATAGTTAAATACATACATAAAATAATGTACATGCATACATAGATTGTATTTTATTTTAAAATTCCAGTCTTCATCTAATTGGACCGAAATTTTTAACCGAATGTTTTTTTATGCTTCTAACATTTAGTTTCTCATAAAGTAATTAATAGATTGTAAGTTTTATTATTTGAATTTTTCTATGGAGTTTAGAAGTTATTTGAAAAATATTGCTCACTAATTTTGAAATAGTGTATTTCTTATACATATATGTAAGATTCATACACTAGGGTGTAGCAGAAATAAAATTGTCTTATAAAGACTACATAAATGATGTATCCGACTTTTACTTATAAATATGTAGGTTCAAGTGCAAGGTTAACTCGCTCTTGACTGGTTACTGTCCTCTTCCCAGCTAAGCTTAGTTTACTCCAATTATAATAATGCATGCGACAACTTCATTTTATATGACACAACTTATCCGTACTTGGTATAAAAATTGAACAGAGTTGTCCCATGAATTATTATAATTGAGCAAACTTACCCGTGAAATAAAAACCAATTCTAAATTGCTTCGGCGTCTATAATTTAGAGGCGTAGAGAACCACGTAAGTGCTCGTGGGTTTCAAGGTCACACTGTCTTTAGCGATTAATAATTAATGAACTTGGGTATTTTTAATTAAACATTAAGCGTCTTCGTCCAAGTTGCACAGTCGCTCTGGAAAGGGTCGTTCACTCCCTTAGAGGTTTTAATTTCCGAACTTTTGGATCGAATTCGTCTCGGAGTACAGACAGTCGATTTTTTCATGCATATATGTGTAAACAGTTCACTTAGCAGCTAAATATAAATGCTCACGTGACGCCGTGACGCTGTTTACCTGCGGGGATATTTTTACACTTGTCACCCCGTACTTGTGCCCGAGCAAGGGTGAGAACGGCTCCTCGACGAACCCGTCCCCGACGACCCACTTCCAGACGCGGACGGTCTTGTCGCTAGAAAAGAATGCGCATCTGTAATCGGTCCTTGAAGGACGTGCCGCCCACCGGGAGAGGTCGTCATACCTGGATCCGGTAATGAGGAGTACATTGCCCCAGAATTCCACACATGTGACATCGCTCCCGTGAGCTTTAAGCTTCTGGAGCACACTAACATTTTTCCCGGCTACTTTCGACATAGCGACCAACGACACTCAAGGCGGATCTTTTTAACAAAAACGCAATATTCCCGGTTCCCATGAAATTGGGACGTGCGAGCAGCTCTCCCGCCGGCTTCTGTATTTCTGGATCGGTCCAGGAATTCGACTGCGAGTGGGGCTTCAATATCCGCTTTGATTTACGACCAGCCCGACATATTCCGTCAATAGAAGACTTGGCAAACTATTTCTCCCCCGAGGTCGTGTTCCCCAGCTGGTGCGCGGTGCATTTTAATCTAAATTTCGTGGCCAACTGGCGACAATCCTTTTGATGTCCACTCGTCAGGTGCCTGCTCCTGTGAAAAAATCAATAGCCATGACCTCGATTCACGCGGGGCTTCTACGTGTGCTCCGACGTGTTCCAACACCTGTTCGCTTCCGTTGAACGTATTTAAGAATTAATGAAACCGACTGCGAAAAAGGACACAGTTTGCATGCGTTCATATACTGTATGAGTCAGAGAGTTCCAAAAATGTTTATAATTAGAGAAAAGGTTAACAAATCCCAAATGGCGACTGTTAAATTCAAATGAAAATGCATTAATGTATTAGTAACCATTTGTTCAAACTAAGAACAACGTACTTTGTTATCCGAAACAGTAAAAATTCGTGAGAAGGAACAACTCGGTTGTAACGAACTTCAACCTCTTTGAATTTGGTAAAATACTATAATGACCTCTTCATAAAATCCATAACACGAAAATTTAGCTTAGGGCTTATGTTTTACAATATAATATAACAGATTGTTATTTTTATATATAAACGGTTAAATAAACACATATAATTTTGCTATTGTAACGTATGAGGTATTATTCTCTACACTTACAAAACTAAATTTTACTTTGAATATATATATATACTTAAAAATAAGTATTATTATTCAACCCAAAAAATCACAATGACGAATTTGTGATGGATATAATTTATTTCATTTCTATGTGTTAGATTTTGAGGTAAAGCAAAATATATGTGGTATATGTATGCATATAGAGTAATTTGATTTCATATATATTATTTATAATATATGTATAACGGGTATTTTGAAACGCTAAGTGATATAATTTAAGAAGCAACTATTTGAAAATAAGACAGATAAATTCAAAAACAACTATAATTCAGTGTTAAAGCTTAACTTTTAATATATATCGTATGAGTCGTTCGGTCACTATATGTTCATTTATTTAAAATAAAACATAAAAATATAGTTTAGACTTTTGATTTTTCATTTGCAGAACTTTTTATATTTGTCTGTTTATCTTAATTAAGAAACTTTTTTAAACTAAGAATAACTACCAAAAATGCTATTGACGAACCTAATTGTCTTAACCTTCGCATTTTTTTGTGTAGGTACATATTTAATAGCAAGGAAGTAAAAAATTGTATAAAATAGTTGCTGGGCATTTCTATTTGTAATATCTACTTATCTAAATTTGCCAACTTCGTTGACTTAAAATATGGTAATTAGCATAGAAAACATTAAATTGCAAAAGTTTAGTTTTTGACTAGCTTCCTTCTTAATTTTTAGCTATGGGATTTTTATTGCAACGCGGAATATAAATTTATTATGCTAAACAGTTTGTGGGAAAAGCTTTGGAGAGAAATGCGCGGACCCGTGAACAATTTTGCAAATGTTTAAATTTGTAAGGATTTTGATTTGCGAATCGGTTCTCGATTGCCAGTTAAACAGTGCTGCCAAATCAGCGCAACACAACTCAGCCCTGGTATTCATTTGATACCTGCAAACTGCGCCTCTGGTGGGATAATATTAAAGTACGATTGACATTTTACTGATTGGTTTAGAGGTAAAAGGGAGGAAGGAGCTAAATTTACGTATATTTTACATAAAATCAGGGATTAGAAGCGCCGAACGAGACGAAAATGCACAAAGACGATATCCCTAAAGGGTGGGGCTGTGTAGTAAATGAAATCAATAAGTAAATATGCAATTCTAGGGAGCAGACAGAGCCGCCAGCAAAAGGACAGACTGAGGAGCAGCAAAATCCTTTAAAGAGTTCCCTCGGTGCCATCGTGCGGGGAGACCAGGACAAAGTTCGGGATGATGACTCCAGCACCGGCGGCCGCTACTACCCAGAGTACGACTGGAAGGACATAACGAAGGAATTCTTTGAGGCATGCTCTGGTAAGGTCCTCGTCGGTAGATTTGGGCAGTCCCCACTAAGTCGTGCGCAATTTAATAGAGCTATCCCTGGGAGAGCTAATCCACGATGAGGTCTTTGGTCTGTTTGAAGCCATGTCTGCGATCGAGATGATGGACCCGAAAATGGACGTTGGAATGGGTTTTAACAAAAATGAGCCTACGCCGCATACATTTCAGTCTGCTGTTGGAGTGAGACTGCTGCAGAAACTAATTCAATAAGGACCTCTAATCCTTTGGCATTTCAGGCGGGAATTCTTAAATTAGAGGAGCTTGAAAATAGCGAGCTTATCGGTATTTTCGACGCTCTTTTCTCTTGCTTGGTGTCCTGGCTGGAGGGTCATTCATTGGATCAGATACTTTTTACGTGTCTCTACCTGCATACGCCGAATTCAATCGAAGATAAGTCGCTTCGAACGTTTTGCTTGGCTGTAAGGAAACTTATTTCTCTGATTAAAGACTTCGTGATTGAGTAAGTGTTTTAGTTGGATTCATCTTTTTATATTTACCATTGCTCCTTCGATCTTTCAGGGGAAATGTTAACGAGGAGGAAGACTTTCAATTGTTCGGCAGTTCAGGTTTCAACTTTTTTGATCATGTTCCGGAAACCAAAGTTATTTCTACTCTGAAGGAAGCTGAAGATGAGCTTATTAAGAAGTCAAAGAATGAATTGAATCCAGAGGTAATAAATAGGGGTCTAGTGATACTTTGCAGTTGTCATAGCGTTAACAAAATGTTTTCTAGGATACTCTGGCTGTAATGCACAGATTGCGTTTCTTACGTTTCATATTTCAATCACTGCATCTGCTTTGGCCGAAGAAAGAGGTGTCACCAGGCGAAGCGGAAATTGCTGAAATTCAGAAACATTTGAATGCTGCTCTGGAACTGGTTCCTTTAATACGAAAAACAATTGAGAGGGGAACACAGCCAGATCCTAATTGTGAGCGTAGAGCAAACATTTTAACCTTAATCGGAAATATTTTATTTTTATATTATTTTAAGCTGAAGCACCAAATCCCATGGGGTTCTCACCACGAGTTAATCAAAGAAATCTCCCGCCAACTTTTCCACGAAGTGCAAAGATCAAGGATCGCCCATCCAGCCTCGCTTTTCTAGAAGAACTTGTTCACCGTTTGAAGTTAGCCTGCAAGGCGATTCATCAAAAGGACTATCATTCAGCATTGGTAAATTTAATGGAACTTTAAGTGAACTTTCTTAATTTCATCATTCATAGAACTTCTTCATTGACTTCAGCAAAAGGTCTGGGCAGTGTTTGTTGTCCCGCAGTGTTCTTCAGATTTTATTTTTTGGGAACCGCAGAAAGCACGTTTTTGGAATAATTCCCTTTGAAGAATTTTTGAGAGAATCGATAAAAGCATTTATAGCTCCTCCAGTAGTTATGGCGAGGAATCCATTGGCAAATAATGTACAAGTAAGATTTATTTAAATTGTTTTAATTGTCTTATATTTGTTATGTTTCATTCTTATCTAGCGGGTGTTTTCTTTATTCAAATCCTTGTTGATTTCTAGGCTAAAAGTTGTGTGGACTCCTTCCTTAACTACTGCGTCAGTATGCACACGTTTGTGTACTTCCTCCAGATAATGGGATACAACAGGGCGCGTCAGCGGGACAAATTAGCAAGACTGATTGAGGAAGGTTTTGCAAACTTGCAAGAAGAGGTTTGTACCCAAAATAGCCGAAAAAAAGATGCGAGTCGCACATACTAATTGACGATGAATTAAGAATTGTAATTCGAAAAAGGTACTAACAAGACTGTTTTTATTTCCAAATTATAAGGCTGGGAGAGTGGACTCTTACCTCAATATGTTGGCGAAAACTGAAAATTCGGGCCAACACATTGCTTACTTCGGGACGTGGACTTTATACCACTGCTTACGAGCCATGTCTCTCTATCTTTTGTCAGGTTTCGAACTGGAATTGTACAGTATTCATGAATTTTTATATATTTATTGGTACGTCACGATTAGGAAATGTTATTGTTCTTAAATTGATGTCTCTTATTTTTTGTAGGTATCTTTTCGAGTTTTTATTTGGTTTTATCGTATCAGCGCTGACAAGAGCAGAGTCTCTTCTTATTGAGCAGGACACTTTCGTTGAACAGCAGAGTAAAGGAAATGCGAAGCAAAGAAAGCCAAAGCCGAAGAAAAAGAAACAACAGAAGCCATACAGACGTGAGATTGTTTACAATCACGCGATGCAAAATATGTGCGGGGGTTACTATAAGGTAGGTTCAATAAAGTTAATGCAAATAACTTTTTGACGGTTTAACTTAAATCATATTTTAGGCAATGGGAGCATTTATAAAGGACGAACGGATTCGTCAGCCTATGCCTAAATTTGATAATGAGAAAATTCGCTTCAATCACCGGTTTGCGCCTTTTGCAAATCTTGGAAGTCCTCCTCCGATACCATATAGCGAATTCAAGAAAATGAGGACACAACTTCTACGTTTATCTTCGGCAGAACTTTTCCTTTCTGCAGCCAAGCATTTTCATCAGGCAAGGACAATTCTGGAGTCTATTCAAAATCCAGATCAGGAGGTAAGCTTTTTTTATTTATCTTTAGAAGATAAATACAAAGAAAACAATTACATTCGCAGATGACCCAAATGATACAAGTTGCAAAAATAAATTTCGTTGTCACTAAACTCTTAGCAAGTGGCCACAAGAAGGATTCAAAAACTCAACCAGATTTCGATTTCTCCCAACATCGTTACTTTCCTATTATTAAACTGAATTAAAAGAGACAGGCGAACGAATATCTCAGGTTGCCGTAAAGCAAAAGCCTTCGAGTTTAGGTTTCAAAGTTTCGGTCTGCTTGGCGACATCCCACAAGAAGTGTCTAGGATTATACCTATATATTTTGTAAATAACATTTTCAAGATAAGAAATTTCAAGGATAGGTCTGTTTTATTTCACAATATCCTGTTTTATAACAAATTCCCGAAAATATTCTGTCTTTGTACTACAGCTATCCAGGCAGGTGTAAACGGCCAGGATACCCCAGTCCAAATTTTCATCTTTCAGTACGTTCAGCAATTGAGGCATTATCTGAAATTCAAAAATTCGGTTCGCTCCGCAGTTCTCGCATTTGGGAATATCGACTTCTTTTGGGACATTGTTATCAGTAATAAAAAGTGGTTTACCGCCCCGCTCATACCGGAGCACTTGTTCTGGACTTAACGCTATTCGCTTCTTGAATTTTCTGAACAGTTTATCGTCTTCAGTAGCGCCCACGTATTGAGCCAATTCAGATTCAGATATATCTTTAAGATCTCCAACTTTACCAGATTTTTCCAGCTCCTCAAACTCCTTTAAACGACGTTTTTCAGCCTCTTCATCTTCCTCCTGGCTAGATGTGCTCGTGTCCGATGAGGCGTCTTTCTCCATCACCAGTTCAAATTCTTGAAACAGAATGCTGTTCGAATAGGGCTCTGGGCTGGTGAGGTTGGTTTGGCATATTTTTTTATGGTGTTTCCAGTCAACTTTTTGGTGACTCTGTCCACAATATGAGACCTTCTTGCACTGGGAGCATAGTTTCGGGCCATGACACCCGCAGACGGAGCAGAGCTTAACCAAAGGCGGGATTGGAGGCTGCAATAATTTTTATAAAGCAGGGGAATTAGAAGACAAATGAAGAATTTCATGTTACCAATTTTTCATCTTCAGATGGTGGCTCCGGAGAATAATATTCGTTTACACGAGGTAGTTGACTTCGATATACGACTAGATTACTGAAAAACAAAGCAAGTGGTGAATGATTTAATGTATAAGAGAAATGTGAATATAGCCACTCACCTTGCTGAATTGGCCTCCTGACACTGCTCCGTTTTGCAAACGAACACAAATATTGTACGGTGAAAACAGTTCTCATTTGATTCTATTGGAGCATAAATCTGAAATGCATAAATCCTTGTATGGTCAAAACATTAATGAAACTCTTTAATTTTAAAATTTAGGATTGTTAAGGGAGTTCAAGAGTAGGTAGCTATGGTGCAAAGACCAAGACGTGGAGGCTAAGTGTTGATTATGGTCTCAAATAGTAAACCACTTCGCTAATTTTATTCATGTTGAAGTTTGAAGGACGATAGAGTTGCTTTCAAATCTTCAGCTTCAGAGACTAACAGGTGCTCCGATTTGATTGGAACATCTTCAAGCATTTAAATAAGACATAGTTTTCATCTTCCTAAATTTATATCTGCCTCATGCAAAATATGTCTTTTTGTTTTCATCCTTTCGGACCTACCTACAAAATAACTCACCTGACACAAGAACACTCGCGGCTCGCCACATTTAGGGCAGGTGATTTCTTCGACGGAGGGCAGGTTTTTAAGCTCCAGCCAGGCAGGCTTACCTCCAATTTTGCTGGGAAAGTACCGGTTTGTGACATCTTCTGGGTCACATTCTTCAGCAAATCCCAAGTCCACCCACCGCTCTTTTTCAGTCATTATTCCTCGGGTCGCCGAAAGTTTAATCCAAAAAATCAAAACACAGGAGAGTTGTCAAAATATGGTGACAGCCGTCAGTGTAGCACGTGCAAAGTAGTTCCACAATTTCTACTTTCCACATGATTTTACTGTCTACATGTTTTCCACTTCCACCCCCGGCATTCAGTTTCATTTTGCATCGGGAGGCAGAAGCAAGTGCAAGTGATCGCTCGGCAAAGTGCTTTTTTTTGTGTTTAAAGTTTACGGAGGCTCCGGATAAGTTCTCAGTTCGCAATTAGAAGATTACAAAATCAGCTGGTAAGTGATTTTCACTATTTTTTTTTAAAGATATTTCATGCCATGGCTGATCAGCTGTGTTCTGCGACGCGGCGGTAGAAGGCGGAAGAGTTAAAGCTATTAGTTCACATTAAGGCCCGCTTCACATTCACACGAAAGAATATTCCCGCCGCGGTTTTCCTAATGCGTTTAATAAAAAGAACTGCTCTAAAACAGAAACAAAACCAAAGAATGTGGAACCTACTTTACAAAGACTTCATTTTCTTTTAAACCTTCGTACCGTTATTTCTCCCAACCTCCACAATTTTACTAGTAGTTAATAGAATGCTCGAGCATTGTGATTGAAAGGATTGAAGAGAGAAAAAGAGAGAGAGAGAAAGAAAATGTTGAGATAGAGCTTGGAATGGAACCCTGTTTACAGGGTGCTGAGGAAATATGAAAAAATATCTGATTTATAATTGACCCTTATTAATTGTTAATTACTTATATATTTATGTACATACAATGTATTTTAGTGCAGTTTTTTTTAGATACTGATAACAAATTTACAAAAAAAAAATTTAATTTTTTTAGCTTCAATTCACTACGAACTCAATCTGAAAGAGCTACCCTGTGTTTTGAAGCGAACCAATCTCCAGAACGCATAAGAAATACTTATTGTGAAAAAACGTAAACCCCTGTACCCCTTAAATGTGTGAGGCAGGCATTTTAATTTATGGTGATCCTATTTGAAAAGGATCTTCAAATTAAGGAACTAAATTCAAAAAACAAAATAAGTTTTCTTTATTAAAAACTTAAATTGGTATGAGGAACATACTGCTTAATACCTACTGTAACTTATTTAGTGGGATGTTAAATGGTTTTTTACGAGGTTTGTATTTCTTCTCCTGTGAGTGGGCTATCCTTTGTTGAGGTTTGCTTAATCGATGATGTGCATTTGGTTCTTGTATTGTTGAACGTAGTATTTGGTTTTTCCTCTTTTGGGAGTTGAGCTAAGTTCATCTTGTTACGTAATTAATAAAGCCGAAGAAAGTAAAGGACTGCCGGGATGGCTCTATATAGCAATCTAAAAATTGAATTTAAATTCCTCGCTGAAGTTTGACTCCATATAATCAAACCGTGAGTGGCTATTGGTACGATATGGTCATTATATTATATTATAGTATAAGTTCCTTAATACCATTGTAGTATGGTTGATCCTTTTTACAATGCAGCCTTTTTTTCTTTACCGTGTTTCAACGTGTTTCGTTCAGGTAAGCCTATTATCTATTGTCAGTCTCAAGAACTTGAATCTGTTATCCTGTTGAACTCGTTCCCATTGATTTCTATGTTTATACATATTTATTTCACATTTATTTTTTGTTTTAAAGTCATATATTTTGTTTTTGGTCGTTTATAACTAATTTGTTGTCTTGCATCCACTTAGCGTATAGTTTAAGATCTGGATTTATGGTGTGGTAGTGGCTCATCTGCATGAAGGACGCATCTGGATTTTAAATTTAAATGTAGGACTCAAAATATTTATCGGCTTCTCTGTATTAGGGCATATTGGAATTGCGAACGATTGTGGGGGATTAATGTAAAATTTGGTAAGTCTTAAATCCTAACTTAACTTCTTCACGCTCTTGGCCACATATGTGTACGTTTAGTGTTTTAGAAGTTAAAATTATTCTAACTTGAAATTACATTAAAGTTTGTTAACGAGCCTCTTGAAATTAACTCCATTAAAAACTTATCACAGTTGCCTCTGATTATATCGCACGGTTTGTTTTAGTTTTTAGGATAAATACCGTAAATCTTTTATAAATATGTAAATTATCAAATGTATTCAATTCAATCAGTTTTAATGATTGTTTTATTTGAAGAATATAATTTGTAAAATAAGTTTTTTTAAATAGCATTTTACTGTTAAATATCTGAACTCACTTTTCTTGTTTACTTGTTTATATTCACTTTTCTTATTTATACTAATTATTTTTGCAAATTTTTCTTACTAACTAAATCAAATAAAAATGCAATCATTTTTTCCACCTTTGAAAAATTCGTCCCTAAAGAGATTAACTTTAAATGTAATAAACACTTTTAATGCATGATGAACTATAAAAGCCCTATATGTAAAAATTACTTTTGCAAAAGGATCTCATATGTTGACTTATTGGTGAAAAGAAATTCCTCGATTTTGTTGACTCCTCTTATTGTTGCCACTCTTTACGACACACTTCATTGTCTAGTACCATATATACAATAAATATAAATCAATCAATCCAATCAATTTCTTTTTCTTTATCTTTTTTTGTTATCTTTATTGTCCTTTTAATTAAATGTAATTTCCTTAGCCAGGGGACGCCTATTTTCTTTATTCACACAGGCTAAACCTACACGGTGTGGCCGTTAAAATTGAAGTGCTTCATTGGATTAGCGGAGACACATTTCTAAACCGGAGGTGTTAAAAAAATTAGTCGAGTCGAGAGAGGTCGGCTTCAGTAATAAGCCCAGGGTATTCATTGTTCAAGTAGTACTCCAATATTTAAAATTATTAAATCTACGAAAAGTAAAAGGAACCCAACTTGAACCATTTTCACGGCTTGCAGCGCTGGTTATTAACGACAAAATGTTGTTGCGGTTGGAGAACTAGTTTACAAACTAATTTTTTATATATACATACATATAGACATCATAGATGAAGTCTTTTTATCGACTTCCAAAAAAGGAGTAGGTTATCAATTCGACCCGTACAACTTTTGAACGCATGAATCCATTTTGAATACCCTAAGATTCTCCGGGGGTACAATGATATGTATGAAAATCCGGAGGGGCCAAGGAGCGCCACATCAGAGGTAACTTGAAATAAAAATGATAAATGTCCTGGAATTCAGAAACAAAATGGCTATAAACGGTCAGCCTACAGGTGTGACAAACATAATGTGCTGCGTTTCTTTTTGTTATTTTGTAATAGGTAGCGCCCAGTACAAAATCGGATGAATTGTAGTACATTATTGCTCATTTAGTTATAAATAATGAAAAGAATCTGGTCATTTAGCAAACCATTAATGATCAACTTTTTCTTGATTTTGCGGCCTGAATCCATGATACACATCGCGTAAATGAATAATTAGTACTAATAAGTAATTTACGTTCGCTGTGTGCCTAGGGTATTACAGCTGTTTTTGAGAAGGTTTATTTCTATTTCGGTGGCCAAATTTGCAAATTTAAAATAGCGGGGCTAAAATGTATACTGGATCATAAAATGATGATAACATAATGCTTAAAAAAAAAACTAAAACCGATTCCAAAAATTCCCAAGCTCTAAAAAGTATAAAATAATCATATTAAGAGTCCTCTGCTACTACTTTCAACATTAAAAACAATGCATTCTTAGATTTTCGAAGTCGGTGTGAAAGCCAGACTTACGTATATTAACTTAATACTAAGTAATTAAGACAATCAGATTGCAATTTCGTACGCGCGGACAAATGAATTACGTATTGATGTTGGTTTTTAAATTGCATGTATTCCTAGTTTTAGGCCATAGTCAAAACAAAGGTAATTATAAAAATAATGAAATATAGTTGCATTTCAATTGTAAGTGAATTTTTGCATGTATTTTAAGTGTTGTGAAATCAAACTTACAAACTTACTGCGTTTCATGTAGCCCTATATTTTTTTAAAGTGCCAGAAGTTTTTATGTAATGCATGGGCAAATACGAGTTTATACATAGATATAAATATCTTTAAAATCTTATCTTCCCATGAGAAATATCTTGATAATTCTAATTGGAGATATCTATCAGGCTTTTAGGTAATGGCTTCATTAAAAGCAGTGTAGTCGTTTTTGCGTGATTTGCAATAAATACCAATTTTGGCAAGAGCGCGGACATACAAACCGGTAAGAATTTGTGAAGATATGAATCTTTATTTTTGAAAATCCACTTTTTGAAAAACTCTCGCCCTCTACAACACACCCAATAAAGTATTAATCTGTGTAGGTAGTTATTAGTAAGAAAAGTTATATACCTATTCGCTAAATAATAAGGATGATATTTTCAATATATTAGGCTCTTTTTGAAATAACTTAACTTTTGTATTCTTAATGGCGATATCGAACTAAATTAAAATAAGTTATTCTTTCAGGCAATGGATCAGCTGATAGATTTTGTTCGAGATGGCATGCAAAATAGCATAGATGGGCCAGCTTTAGAGATATACAACTTAATGCTGTCGAGCAATTTAAAAAAAGGAGTAACCAAGTTCGACTTTATTCCACTAACTGATCTCCTGGATCTGGGGAGGTCCTTCTTTGAAGGACTAAAGGAACAGTCGCATAGCTTAGATATGTTTACATCTGTCGTACAGCAAACAATAAAAGTAACAAAAACAGACGTAGCGTTAGGTGTCTGCTCCAAATTTATCGTTGAAATTAGCAAGGAATTAGTAACGCCGTCAGATTCAATTCCGCTTCTTCGTTTCGTCCATCAAATACTACAAGCTTTCCAAGTGTCTCAAGGTGAAGAACCTATACATATTACAGTTGATTTTTTAGACGTTGTTATTTCCGGACTACTTTCCGATGACAAAGACGTTCGGCTTTGGAGCGTCATGTGTACGAATTGTTTGGTTAAAGATCTTAAATGCAACGAAATGTTATCGACGATTTGGGATCGATTGAAGAACGATAAGGGTGAAGCAATTAGTTTAGATATTTTGGTTCAGTTCATTAATCCGTTTTTGGAGGTTTTAAAGATATATGCAGACTCCGTGTTTTGGGGAATTATATTAAATGCATTGAGTAATCGCGGCGTTGCAAGCGATGAGAAAAAAAGGGTCTTGTACATTTTAGAAAGGATTTTGGAATACATCTCAACAGAGGAGGCTAGTTCCAGAATATATGTTGATGGATATTTCGAATGGGATCCGCAAGACAGTGAAATGTATCGTAGGTCATGGAAGGCATTAATCACTGTATTGGCCAATTTAGAGGAAAAGCAATCACATCTTATTTTGCCCTCGCTGGAAATGCTCGAAAATGTGAAAGTACCATTTTTCTGGAAGGAGATTTTGCTGGCAGAACTTCTCACACAAAAAAATAGTCTTGTACTGAAAAATGTAGTTGAATACGTTTTGAAAAAATATAATTGTGTAAATCTCAGTTCCAAAACTCTCCATTATTTAATGGATGCGATGAATAACAGTTACTTATACATGCAGAATCGAGAATTTCTTACATCTTGTACAGAATTTTTTTATGATGATGTACCAAGAATTCTAGCAATTTTTTGTTTGATTAATTGGAAGGCTGTGCCGATGCACGCGCTCTTAACTGCTTTGGAAGGTGCTAAGAGCCTTACGGACGTAGTTTCTCCAGCCATACTCATAGACATATCTGTGTGCATCCGCTTAATACAAAACAAGGATATTAGGAACAAATTAAGGAAACAATTTTTTGAGATGTTTGAAAACGACCTGCAAGAAGTGTCCTTATATGAGTTTTTTAATATTTGTGCCACGTTGAATAATAAAATTGGAAGTTTGGGAAACTCAGGTGATATTGTTTTAATGAACAAACTTTCAAATTGGAGTGAAGATCTGGATTTACAATTAAATCATTTGCAAATTGTCTTGAAGGCAAATTTGGATACTCAGGACAAAATCAAATGTCTGACAAAATTTATGAATTCTGGTATAAGTACCGAGGACTTTCTAACTGTTATAGAAATGATTAGTGATGATTCATTTCATAGTGATCTTTTACGAGTACTCGGTGATTTATTAAAAGATGACGCTGAAATATTAGAGAAATACGATGTAATCATCAACAGCAAACATTTCTTTACGCATTTACTTGTTCAAATTTTAAAAAATAGCTGCGAAGCGTGGGAAACTGAAATTGTCCTCGAACAATTGATCTCTCATCTCATCCAGAAAGACGTAGACCGATTAGAGAATTTATTTATTGAAATATATTTTAAATCAATTGCTGGCAGCCAAAGGTGCAATTCAATAAACATACCTTGCTTTAATTGGCTCTTTTTACGAGCAAAAGGAAAAGCCATTAAAAGTGGATTTAGGGCTCTTGCCGAAAGACGATTTTTGACAGTGGAAGAAGCTGCCGCCTTGAAAAAATTTAAAGAGGCTGTTCAAGAGTTTGGAATTCCAGAAAGTGAACAAATGTAAGTGATTACCAAATTTAAAATTATAGCATGCAGTTCTAGAATGAAGGAATTTTGAAAATAAATATTTATAGAAAAATAGTTTTATGTACATAACTTCTTCTTTCAACAATAGTCATTCCAAATAAATCTAGATACATAATTATAATTCATTTAACACTAGAACTACCAAGGCCGGTCAAAATGACCGGTACTCAATTTTTTCTTTGAGTGACTTACAATTTTTAATATTATAGGTTAATATTTATGCCAACATTTATTTAGATTTATAACTACGACATATTCAGAAATCGTTTTTAATTGGTGATTATTAATTCAAATTTGAAAGTACGTTACATTAAAGGCGCAAAAAATGAGTGAAATTGCATGTTTGAGTGCTGGTAGTTCTGGTGTTAAAACCACATAGATATATATCAAAATTCATTTAACATTCATCTGATGTTGATTTGGTTGTGAGTTGTTAAAATGGTTTAGTTTGCAGTAGTAATGATTTAACAGGCTCAGATTGGGGGTCAATACACTAATTTTGCAAATATAGAAAAATTACTTTAAAACCTGCCTATTTGAAAATATGAGTAAATTTTGAAAAACTTAACAGATTGACATTTTATTTTATAATGCTTTAAATTTACAGGAAATTGGAAAAGATTTGAGAATTTGAATTTTAAATTTATTAGGAATTTGGCTTGCCATTTTTAATTTCTGTATAGTCAATTCGAAATCAAGGTCTTATATATTTGTGGCGTATTCATTTAGCAAGTGCTCTAAAATTTGTATATTTTCGAACAGATTTAAGGATTACTTAAATTATTTGACTCGAGTGGGTCAGGCAGAATTCTTTCAAGGAGTTGTTGAAATATTGAACTTCGACCGTAATAGCGCAGTTGTCTTAAAAGCCGTGTTCAGCGTTTTGATTGGAAATGCTGCCATGCTAAGTCCATATTTTTATGAGAAAAATGTTGTAATCGATTTGTTTGTCAATGGATTGCTCTTTGGGAAACCCTTGATTGGAGACCAAAAGTAGGTTTGTTTTACATATTTGTGTTTTAAATATAAATAGTTTCCGATTTTTTATTATCAAGAACTGAATTCGACTACTGTTTACAAAATAATATTTCATTGTCTGACGGCAATGCTTATGAAGTACGATATATGGTCCTGCAGCTCATACAAACAATTCACCATCAACGTGCCAACGATGCTAAAATGTTTTTCGGTAATTTGAGGAATGAACTTCTAAACATAAGCAACATTATGAGTACACGTAAGACTAGATACTTCGGAGATTCCATGCATCATAGACAGAAACTTAGGATCGTTCAAGCACTAGCCAAAATATATAGTCTTGATGGGGTTTGGGATCGACGATTTTTGGATATTGTCTTTAAGGAAAACAACCAAACTAATGTAAAATATATTGGAGAGCTTCTTATTGCCGCTGGAATACAAGCGAGCGAATTGTTCGAATTGGTGCATGAGGTACTTCTACAATATTACGTTATTTTTTAAAGTGGTATAAGCTAACTTTTTGAACGTATAATTTTAACAACTTTTCTAATTAAATCTAATCGTGTAGATTTCTTAAATAGTAAACTAAAACTGAATTTTAGATTTCCTAGTTTATTCCTTGATTTAACCCTTCGCAGAAGAAGAGTAATCTAGATCTTCTATACAGCAATTATTTTTGAAGACTTTGTAATTTTCTCAAGCTTTTCGTTAGAGTTAATCAGTTTCAAGTAGCCGAGTTGAATTTCATGTTCGTGATGTTGACTCATATTTTTTAACATCGTTTAGGCCGAAGGATTTACACCAAGTAGTTTATGCTCTCTGTTTCCCATCAGTTACTTGGCGTGTCAAAGAATAAATGATGTCAATCTTACTATGACTTGTATCAAGTACCTTTCGCCGTGGACAATGGGTGCAAATTTCCAAGTTCGCACAAATGCACAGATTGCTCTGCATCACATGTGTAAAAACTTAATTGTTGGCAACAATGTGGGAGACAAATTAGAGTATTCTTATTTGTGCCATGCAATTGAAGAAACGCTTAAGCAGGGAACTGTTGAAGAAAATTTGAAAAACGATTTTCGCTATCATTTGAACGGAACTGACCTTTTGGAGGAGGGGAATATACTTGTACACATTCCAAGGATAACTAATATGGCATCTGATGAACTATACAGACATTTGAAAAGTGCTGATCAATCCACTTTAGCCTCTGTCAAGGAAAAAATAGAACGAATGAAGGATCGACTACAAGAAAGTAGTAATTCAATAGAAAAAGTTCAGAAGAAAATGAATCCTATCCAATTCGATGTAGAATCAGCGACTGAACACACATCTATCGATAACCTGGTAGGTGTATTTTTGGCAATAGCTAAAATTATTTAAACTTTCGTATTACTTTACAAACAGGAAGAGCAGTGCAAAATGATTGTCGTTGCGAGCTTGATATCAAAGGCGCCTAACTTAGGCGGGATTGCAAGAACTTGCGAAGTTCTGGGCATCAATAACTTGGTACTTGATTCCTTGAAGCATGTCAAATGTAAAGAGTTTCAGTCTTTAAGGTTCTGTCCTTTTTAGTTACTTGTGAAAATAATTCTAATGGATATTTATTGTTAGTATGACTGCTGAAAAGTGGCTTAACATCCAGGAAGTTAAGCCCGAGAAATTGCAGGCTTATTTGATCAATCGGAAATTGGACAACTATAGTATTGTTGGGGCTGAACAGACTTCGAATAGTGTGAACTTCGTTGACTTTAAGTTTCCTGATAAATGCGTTCTTCTTTTGGGGTAAGGTAGTTATGGCAGTCGCTTGATTTTTATTTATGCTAATATTTTATAGACAGGAGAAAGAAGGGATTCCCGCCAATTTACTTAGTCTCATGGATTTTACAGTGGAAATACCTCAGTTAGGCATGGTGCGGTCACTTAATGTTCATGTAACAGGTGCGATTTTTATGTGGGAGTATTTTAAGCAACATAAGCATAAAAGGAATGGGAAACGGATATTTGCTTCGGACACAGTTGCAGAAAAATAAATGTTGGTCCATCTGATATGTGCTCGTAAATTCAATCCAGAAAATTAATTAATTTCTTTACTTTTTGCGTTCAGCAATCGACATAAGACACAACAAACATTTTCTTCTTCTTTTCGCTCATATACCAAGTTGTATCCACAATAGTGATCATTTGGGCGATCACTCAGAGCGTAATCTCCTTAATCTCCTCCCTTGAGCGATTACAATTGCGAATTCGACGTTTGTGTTTGTTATAGCTTAAACTTATAAAAATGTATTTGAAGTTGTTTAGTTATACTTTTGTACAGTAATAAAAATGAATTTTCTATAATAAAATAATTGTCTATGAATTTCTTCCACAGATTAGTAAGCAACAAAATAAAGAAACAATAAAAAACAAGAAATAAATGCAAACAATAAATTCTGTTCTAAACAGACACCCTTCAAATTTTTAGGGCGAGGAAACAAATCCATTCAATTTTAAAGGTAGTATTTATCTTAAAAATGCAAATATGTACATACATTCTTTTTTAATGCAGGGGAACGATTTCTATAGTAAGCAAGTGTAATTTTTTTTGTTTTACGATATTATTTCAATTTTGCACAAAAATTCTGTTATAGAAAATTCGACTAAAAATTATATCAAAGTATATGTTACACTCCTTGTTATACGAATGCCGCATGAAGCATTTAAAGATGATTGCTTGAAAAGGACGGTTAAATTTCATGCAAGCTTCATGTTATAGGTCTGTATTGGGGCAAAGAAACTAGGAAATTTTCAATTTATTGTAGGGAACTGCTGATGTTTAGTTAAAAGTATAGGACGAAAATCGGATGCAGCTTGTACAAAGAGTGAGTTGTTGTGTTGTGTCTTCCAGCAAGATAATGCCAAATTGTCAAAAATAGTAAAGATTGTCTTAGAACTTATAAAACACCTAGTCTAGAATGGTTGGAACCAACTTTAATTCAATGAAAATGTTATGGGATAAATTTAAAAAGGCTCTGTTATCAATCTGCAAAGACGACATAAAATCTTTATTTTTTCTGTAAACCAAAAAGAAACCTTGCGATAAATTCGAGGCAACTTTGAAAAAATCGTATATTTGAAAACACTTAACTTCATATATGATAAAATGCTATCCTTGCTGCAATACCACAAAGTTTTTCGTTTTATTGTTGAAATATAATATAGTGAGTAGTTCTTTGACAGATTTTAATTTATTTTCCAGTTAGAACAATTTTAATTTCTAAAACAGTAAACGTGCATATACGTAGGTATATGTATGTGAATGTGGGCAAGGGCGTCAAGAAGGTAAATATTTCCAAAGTTGTAAGGTTTAGATACTCTAAATGTTCTGGGATCTGAAATGAAATAAAATTGATAATTTCATATAAAAAGGACTTGACTCGGTGACGAAAATGAAAAGGAACTAAAGAGAGAGATCGTTTTAAATTAAAACTGACTTGACTGAATTTTGAGAAACATATTTGAAGTCCTTTTAAACTTTGTAAAACTTATTGGGAACATTTCTTTGATGTGGAAAGGACGGCATCCGAACAACATCTTTTCTCCGAACTGTGGACCAGCCTGGGAACCCTGTAGATATTCAAATATTCTAGCGATGGGAGATGAATGCGCAAAATCCCTTTGCGTCAGAAGCATTCCTAGCAATTCTTTTTTCGTCCAGAGGGAGGGAAAGCTTTTCAGGTGAAAGTTTTGCAGTAACAGGAGACCTTTTTCCAGAGATTTGAGCAATTTTGTCCCCAAACAAATGCCTCCTGGCGATCTCTCACAGGAGAATCCAGAAAGGGAGCAAGGATGCCATTACCAAGGGATACCACCGAGAGATTCTACTGGAAAGGTCGGCCGGTGATGTAGTCTTGGATGGTCCTTTGTCCGATATTGGTGCTGCTGCTTCTGTGGTCGGGAGATTTAAGTAGTGCTGGATTCTGCTTCTGCATTGGCAAAATTATGGAGCAGAATGTTCAGTTTGAACCGATTGTTTATAGTGGACCACTTTAGTTAATTTGATCGAGTACTGTAGAATTTAGTATATTTTTGTCCTTTTTTATTTTTTTATTTTATTTTAATGTTCGGTTCTCAGTTGTGTTCAGTGCGAAATGGACTTTATAATGAGCTTTTCCATTCGAACGCCGGGTTTATCAGGGAGGCAAAAAGCTAACGTGCGCGCAATTATTACATCAACTGAGCGAGAGATTTTCAACAATACCAAGATATGTTTGAGATGATGACGGCAACGGCGGCGGGATTGGAATGTCTGCACAGTTTTATCGTTTTCAGTTCAGTTTGCCTATCCGCGAGGTCTAAAACGACGACACACCGCGTATGAAAGGTTCTGTTCAAAAATAATAAAAAATAAACCAAAAAAGGAAAAATAAGAAAGGGAACCTCTCAGCTTTGGACTTTTCCCAGTTTTCAATTTCAATTTTCCACTTGGTTTTCCATGAAAACGACGGAGCTGTGCTGGAAGGCATTAGTCTAAGTGAGTGAAACTTTCCTAGCCTGGCTAAGTCTACTCGAAATTTGCTTTGATAGTCGGCAAAAATTATTGCGAAAGTTTTAAAAACTTTTGAGGGGTTACTTTTCCTGCCTCTAAACGTAATTTCATATGAAACGACAATGAAGTCGAAGTGATTATCCTTTTTATTTCGTGCGGAGTGTGTGGTGAAAAATCAGTGGATGATCGCAACGATAAACGAAATGTTAATTTTTTTGTCTTAAGAGAATAAAGTGAACGAGTTAGTTGAAAATTAGCAATGATAAATTTGTTGATAGGTCAAAAGTAATTAAATTCGGAAGCGAACAAAATGCAACAGTTTGTATTTAATGTGCATATGTTGAGTTAGTTGTAGCCAAATAATCGTTTCCATCTTAGTGTCCTCAAGGATAGTTTGCGTCTCTCGTAGCTTCTTAAGTAAATTAGTTAGTAAAGTGAGATGTGTGAATTAAGTAGGATTTTCCAAAATGTAGCTTAGGGATGAGTACTTAGCAAAAAACAAAATGTTAAAATTAACGTAGAGATAACGATTACGAGTTGGAGTATATTTAATTGTCACTGCCGCCTATAAGGATTAAAACAATTAAAAAATTACACTAAGCAAAAGTTAAAATTGTAAAAGTATTGAAACATTATCTCGTGCTCCTATACATAGCCAGGGAGCCGGACGGATTTTGCTGAGACCACTGTAACATTGTACGATGCATGGTAATTTGAGCTTAATTAATTTTACAGGAATTTATAGCCGCACATATTCAAACTCTTATTGGCGTGTCCGATGAAGACGTAAAGGACTTTCTGAGCTACGATAGTTTTGACATTGAGCACAGATTGTTCACAGCACTGGGTTTACACCAAATTTTCGTTATACCTGAAATTTGCCTTTCCGAACAATTCCATTTTTTTTTTCCTCTTTTTGGGGAACATTACTTTGAGCCGGGAGCTGTGTTCGTGCGCCGACTGGGCATGGAAGGAAAATGCCAACACATCTGTAACTTAAATACCCTAAGCAAGAAGAATTCCCTTTTTTATTTGCAAAAAACAGACACATCCATAGTGCGAACTGTATGGGGCTCATTCACAACTGAATGAAAGCTACGTTCAGGATCAAAATATAATGAGCAACTTTTACGTTCGCTCCTGCTCCCCCGCGTCGTGGTGTCGGTTTTGTGCAGGCAACAAGCATGCTTTTTGAGCACAAACTTTAGGGCAATCTTAGAATTTAATGTAGTGCTGCCAACCTCCCTGAGCTGAATGATTTTTCACTTCAAGGCGATTTCTTTTCTCTAGTGGGTTTCATTTCGTTTCGTACAATTACTACTGAATGCACACAAAAAAAAAATAAAAATAAAATAAAAAACATGAAGTGTTCATGCTTTTCGCGTATGGTTCCACACATCTTTGTACTTCTTTTCAAGGCAAAAGCAACTGAAAGATGTACGACTTTCTGCTAAATTTACTGGGTATGGGGCTGCGCATGTTCAACAACGTTTTTCATCCGAGGGTCATTGCACTAGTAATTTTGTTTCGAAAATTGTTGTTAAGGTATTCTAAAGGGTTAAAATGCTGGTAGTTAGATCTACTATTACTGATTTATTGAGTTGTTGTAAAGCATTACACAACCCACTATTTTTTCCTGGCATTTTAAAGGTTTTACTAATTCTACATAAGCATTTCAAATTGGCTTCTAAATGATTCAATATAATATTATTTGTAATATGCAGGTATTACAGAAATTTAAATATTATAGAGATTACCTGTAACAAAATAGATTTAACCAATAGAAGGAATAAAATTTAGTACAACAAAGTCAAAAATACCATTAGTAAGGTTTTTGTAGATATAACCGTTCACAAAATAAAGTGCTTCAGAGAGTCAGGCATTAATTAATTATTAATATAAGTTAAGTATTTTTCTTTATCATTACAGTGACATAATTAAAGACATACCGTGGTTTTAATTTATAAGTGGTTATTTTTCTATTCCCAATGGTCGTTATTGAATATAAATATTATACATTGATTTTATTACTTCAAATTTGCAAAAGGTTGGTCAAATATTTCCAACAATTAATATTTAATTATCATTTTTTCTTACACACAAAAATTTTTAACGATTAGTTCATTAAGACAACTTTAGAAAGAATATTATTAATAAATTTAACATTTATTTATAAAATTTACAATTATTATAATTAGCATTTGATGGCTCCGTAGTTTTAAAGTAAAACTTCTTTCCTCTTTTCTGCAATAAGTCAGTTAAACGAATACATCTGTCTATGGAAATCTTGTTCCAAACAATTTTAATTGCGGTCCACCGTGTTCAATATTCTTGGGATTTTGTATTTTAATCTGTCGACGAAATGTACAGCATCTCAATAGAATTGAGATCGAGTGAATTTGCTGGGCATATATTAATTTTCTCGACCTCAGACTATATTACTGTCTGTGCTGTGTGTGTTTGGAATCATTATCAGACTGATAAATCCAATTTTCGGACATTTCCTTTGTTTTAGCATATACAAGAAAACCCTCTTTACGATGTCTAAGTATAGATATGATTGTTAAACCATTTTTGTAGTAAATCATCTAACCTACAAATATAGTCATACAAACTACCACTTTTCCTAATTTTTGATTCATGAGAAACTTCTACGTTTTACATATGTATTTGGAATCACCATATCAATTTGCATAGAAAAGTTGTATTAGAAATTACTTCCATGTTGAGTACTTATTATTCTCGACTATTTTATTTATACAGATTTCGAAGTAAAATAAAACATTAATAATTATTTAAAACTAGAGAATCTGTTTAAAGAAAAATACAAATTAATAGAAAAGAATTTGCATTTGTACACATATTATATTAAGTGGTAGAAGTTCGGCATTAAAATATTTATAAAAGGAAGCCGTTTGTAAAATTGTATGTATGCCTACAGTCCTCTATGCTTCGATATATTTATGTATGTGTGGAAATATGTACTTTTAAAACACTATGAAATATATTTATCCCTTATGTAAATACATATGCAATTAGAGAAATTTCAAAAATCATATTACAAAGTTCTAAGTAATCAATATGAAATTCAAAACATAATAAAAAATCATGTTTAAACATATTCTCTTAAATTTAAGACTCAAAGCTGGGATGTTCCGAAATGGGGACTTTGTTTTCACAAAAGCATAAAAACAAGAGATCCTTTTTCATCCACAATATTTAAATTATCTTCTTATGTAAATCAATGTTAGAAAGGGAGGATAATGAAGTCTCATTACTTCAACATTTTCGGTTAGAATTTGTGATTTAGGTCGAACATAATTTAATTATTGAACCAAAAATTAAACTATTTTTTTGTTAATTTTAGAAATCTACAATATAAGCTCAGTTAAAAAAATCAAACCTTGGTTCATCTTGAGAGAGTGATTTCTTATTTTATACAAAATATATAGGTATACAATAATTTCATTGTTTTAAACTTCTGTTAGTATTATATGTAACTTGTCCTTAAAATTCTTTTTTTTTAAATATTCGCAATTTTTCATTCTGGTGGCTACTGGTTTTGATCTTATCGGCAAGATTAGTTTTCAAATGTCTTTTAACTTACAATTCAATTACTTTGAAAATGAAACGGTACGAAACAATTTTAACTAATTTTAATGAGGTACTTTCCATATCCTTTGTGTTTTGTGAATTTTTCAAATTTTCTAGTACTCTCCAGTTTTCTCTGGGTACTTGTGTATTTCCAGCTCAGGCAGCATGATTGAAGCTTGCCGAAACGAATAAAGCTACTTTGCATTGCAAAGTGTTAATTGAGCCAATCCACGAATTTCGCTAATAACCTGGATAGCCTGCATCGCAGCTTATTAGCTATGCTCCTAATTAAGTGGCTCCCGTCGAAGCCTCCCTATCCATCCCGGAATCCCCTTCGGGTTTCCACAGTGGAAATCGGTTTGGGGCTTAGGTTACGCATGCACCGTACTGTCCGTCGGTATCTCCAGCTGATAACGAATCCTCGTCTTGCGGGCTTCACATGAATTTATTGATCCCCAATTTCTGCGACTGCTGGGGCTGCCGGGGCTGCGGTGCTCCTTTGGCCCAGTAATTTGATGAGTACGAACACACGGTCCGGGCGGTGAGGGTGAAATGTTTCTGCGATTCGTTGTCGGCATCTTTCCCCGCTTCATCGAACACCGAGAATCCTTAAATATTCATTATCCCTGGGAGGATCGGTGTAATTTAATTATATGCTAATGCGGAGCGATAAGAGTTTGATTATGCCTGGCTACGTTCATGTGTAATATGAAATGCGTGAATTATGCTGAGTAATAGGGCAACAATAAATCTCCGAATGCCCATTCGTTGCATACGCACAATGTTTTACATATATTAACATTTTGATACTTTCCTTCAAGGTCGCCAATTCTCTCCGCTGATGCTGGGATCTGGACCTTGATAGTGTTGATTAAGCCGCCTGCGCATGACCCAACTGAGTGCGGGTGAAGTGTCACTGTCGAAGTTATTCAGGCTCGAGTGTGACGTGACAAACAGTAAATAGCATAAATTTCGAAACAGTTCCAAATTGAAATTGAACACCAACATAGACTCGAAACAATATAGCGTAAATGTGTCTCTGACTTTCGGGATTATCAAGAGGAATTGAAGTTGCTGAAGTGGCCGACTGCGGGGTGGTTTACGGAACCGTGGCATTTATACCTGCTGGTGACGTTGATTTGATTAATTGAAGTGATTTCTCCGATTCGGTGTAGTGTGAGGAATGCCAATGGAATTATTTCAGGAGAGGTGAGTACACGCCCACATAATTTAAATATTTTTCTGTTGAAATGAAATTCCCACTGCGATCGGAATTCATTTGCGTTAACAAGAAACAGAATATTGCCTGTCAATGTTTTGTTTAATTCATGCAGATTTTCGCTCAAATTAATGTACTGCGTTGTTTCCGTAACGTTGCGTGCAGCTCTTCCTGGTGTCCTGTTTTTCAACTGAATATGAAATAAAAGGCTCATTGACTCTCGTCCTGCAGATCCAGTAAATGCTAATTACTTTAGCTGACAGGGTAATTATTATTTCGTTTCAAAAATTTTTGGAATGGGACGGTTAGTAATATTTATAGATTACATATACATATAATGTTTCACCATGGAGAGATTACTTTATCCTTGTAGGGAGATGTATGCTTAGTGTATACGAATAAGTTCCCCAATTAAAAATGTTACCATATGTACACATACATATATGTATATTTTCACATTTATATATCAACTAATATTTTGGACAGCTCTGATTGGTTTTTGGGAAAATAATTAGATTCATAAGGGTATTTCTTTCGTTTCACAATCTGAAATTCATTCAAGTATGCTTACATTATTTATACATTATACGACTTACAAAAATAGGCTTTTTAATATAAAACTCTTTTACAATGAGAGGTGGTGTGCAATATTAATCGTTAATATTGAGAATTTCGTAAAAATATTAATCAAATGTTCTTTCACCAGAGACGGCTCACCTGTTTTTTAATTCTAGTTTAAGCCAATTTAAATATCAATTTTTGAAAATTGTTTTCTTTTTGATACTATGTATATATAAAATAATAAGCCCCATAAAGACCTCTTTTCCTTTAAACACTCAAACGATGTTTTATTTAAAGTTTGATATATCAACGGTATTTAGTTCGGAAGTAAAAGTTTTGGAAAGGAACTGGCTAAAGTATTAGTATGTTATTTATTGTACACTTCCTTTCTATTGAAAGTTTGCATGGGAACAACTCGCAAAAATTCATAGGTACTATAGGCTTCGGAACGGGGATGGAGGATTTTGTTTTATATCTATGGATTACGCGATTTTTATGAATTTCAAAGCGTATGCTATTGTCTCCAAATTATTTGTATAAATGTCCCTTATTTCTATTACTTCAAAAACTAACAGTAATAAAAGGAAGAGAAAGTCTATGCTAAATTCAGTTTGTATATTGGAATAGTTGCTATTTGCTCAGTACTGTAATATAAGAGTCTTCAGAGTATCTAATTTTGCTCCTTGTTTTCTATACAATATCAGGAAAATGTATGTAATTACGTCAAATATAATTTGTTTCCTATTTTTTAATTGAAACGAAAATCTACGATATATTTCCAAATTTTTCAAGATGACACAAATCCTTGAATTGGTCTTTCTGTAATGTAATCTAAGGCGTGCGCAACTGCAGACATTTCTGGAATAAGCATCTTTTCTGCTATAAGACTGCTCAAACTTTAGTTATTCATAAAATAAATAAGATTCTCTGCTTTCCAAGGAGCTCTGAATTTATTTAAGCAATGCAACTTTTCCGCACTGGAGCATCTCGATACAGCTGGAAAAGTTCGAAAGTAAATCGGTAGAATTTTTCAATATTTACGCAGCGACTGCGATATACTATCTTAAGATTTCAGGTATGCAAACAAGCCAAGTAAATAAAATCTGAGTTCGCATCTGTTTTATTTCCCCGCAGAGCGCTGTGTGTCGGAGGCGATGAAATGTAAATAAATTTCTTCCTTATTTTTCGCATATATTCGCATTTTCATAGCGTATCGCATGGGAAAATTTATTCTCGCAACGATGAGATATCTTGAGAAATGTTCAACTCAATTGAAACAGAATCAATGGCAAATAACATTTCCAGCTGAAAGAGATCCTTCCGGAATTCCTGGAGGAAATGGTTTTAAGCATAGCATTAGTTCGCATACAAGCCATAGATGGAGCTCTGGCGCTCGACGGGAACTTTCTCCGTACCTGTCCGCCGAAACAGCCCCAGAGCCCACCTTCGAGCCGGGACGATGCGCCCCGGTTAGGGAAGCGATTGCGTCCATGCCCTTCAAGACAATTTATAAAGAGCTGCCATAAAATCTTATTCGCACCATTTCTCCGGGAAGAAATCCTTGAGCCATTGAGAAAAGATAAAGATGAAATGAGGAAAAAAACGCAAAATGGGCGGATGTGCTTTTCCGGCGTTTGCCAGCCACCCTGTCGCGGCACCCAATCCCACATGTGGTCCCCGACAGGTGGAGTGCGGTGCAGCCCACCCACGCCTACCCCAAGGAATCCCGGAAAATTGAGTAGCGATCACCTTCCCGCCGGGTAAACTATCTTGGAACTGGGACGATAGAGGATGAAGGGCTCGTCAATCCGGGAGCACGGCACTTGCTGAACGTGCCCCAGCGCCATGCAAACAGAACGTGGGAGCACAATTGCGTCAAGTGTTTGCCGGAGCACTTAGGCCGGGTGTGAGGGGCATTTTTACTGCCGTGAAAATAATTGGCGGGCTCGGCGCCCGTAAGCATTTGTTGCAAATTTAATTGGGCGATGCAAATCACGCGTGCCAGGGGTAATTGCTCGAATAACACATTTAATTTCCTCGCTATGCACAATTTGGCGCCACCCAGAGGATAGGAGCTAATTAAAAGTAATTAAATTGTTGAATGCAATTAAAACGATAATTAATGAACCGAGAAGTCTCTAAAACCTTCTGCGAAACTTCAAGTCGACAAGCCCTTTAATCTGGACAAGCAAATACTTTTGGGGCGACCAAGTGTGTCATAAATGTCCAAATCAAACGGGGCAACATTACAAAAGAGCAAATTGCATGCTGCGTAGGATAACTGATGTCATTCATCAGATAGGGGTTGGTTGGACCAAAAAATTGTGCTATTTTGCAATATGTTCAATTTGATAAATGTGTGTTTTGAAACTCGCATTTATCAAGCCTGGTGGTGTATATCGGGTTGGCCTCTACGAGTTGCGTATATTCCGAACTGTCAGCGATAAATTCATTCAATTGTTGAAGTCAAGGTATCCCAGGGTGCTATAGCTAAACCTATTTGTTGCATCTATTGCCTTAAAGATACAAAATAGTATGAACTTAAGAAGATATTAGGAAAGATAGTACACAAATGGGAATGTTTATTTATTGCGCAAAGGCAAAAGTTTGTAACTACTTCCTCTCCTCAATAGATATAGTATACCTAGTTGTTTTTGATGGCAAATATTTGAAAGAAGATATGCTATAATATTGTAGTTATCATTTAAGTTAAAGAGCTTGATTCTGTAGTTAAACCATATATACATACTTGAATACGAAAAAAACTTTCGTAATATAAGGATTTGATAAATGTAGGGTTTTGTTCTGTAGAATTGGCATTGAAATTATATCATGAATACCACTGATTTGTCAAGTTTACTGTGCCGTGAATGCAATATCGCTAAATCGTTAAGAAAAGAAATGCAATATGTATGCAGAATGTGGTCAGAACAAATGGTAGACATTTTTTCCAATCCATACTTTCCAGTCCAAATTTTCCAATGCCAGGGGGTTTTTTCTTGTGAAAAGTTACGAAAGAACCATTTTTCCACCGTAATCTGCAGTATTAGTAGACAATTTATAAGAAAAATATTTTCTAATTTGTGGAAAAATGTCCCATTCAAAAAAACAGATTGGAAATCTGTTCGCCTATCGGTCAAAACATTCTGAAATTTTAAAAAGTATTTTTAGTAATATATGCAATAGAAAACCTCATTCTAACATAACCAAAGTTCACTATTTTATATGTATACATGTTCATTCCATCATGAAATCATTTTTATTAACATACTATCCGCACTTCTGGTTGACAATTTAATGCAAATTAAATTGCATTCTACTAATGTAGTTATTTTCAAATCATGTCAAACCAACATTTATTCCTAGATCTATTGTTCAAACAGAGGTATTACTCATGTTTCCTTTTTAATATTTATTTTATTTGTATGCATTGATTAAAAGGGGTTATTTTTATTTCAATCTCAAACAAAAGGTGCTATTTTCAAAATATTTGCACAAAAGTTGTATTTTCTTAGAATTTTCGGAAAAAAGTTTTTATTTTCATTTATGATTTGTTTAGTTCATTTTTTAAGAGGTACTTTAATAATTTTGGAAAAAAATCGATTTTCTTTTCTTTGTATTTATAAGTGAAATGCTTGTGTAGAGCAGGATGATAAATTTAATAAAAAACATTTTATCGACGGGCAAGAAATAGAGCAACGTGTTGTCAATTTTATATGTATACATACTAAGAAAAACAACTCAACAACTTTTCTTGTAACACTATTTTTAGCCATGATTGGAGAAAAGCGTCTAAAGATATGGGTTGACAATTTCAGGAAATCTTTATTATGTTTTTGATCTTTAATAAATTGGAAAGTGTTGTTTTTTCCAAAATTCTTTAAGGAATTTTATATACATAAGTACTAAAATAACTCCTTAATAAAAATAGTGAAAAACAAATTTGCTATATAAAACAGGTATCCCTCCATAAAAATCGTTTTAAAAAAAACCACCTGAACATACAAATAGTGATCAAAGCATGTTTATAAAATTTTGTCATGTTCGATTTCACAGTGCCAGCTTAAGTTCTGACCGCCACTTAAGCTCTGGTTAATCATTTTTCGGTTTCACAGTGCGAGCTTCTGTGTAGATTATGGGCTAAGTGATCGCTATATGTATATATATAAAAATGCCTTTCGAATAAAAATTCAATATCCTTATTCTGTAACATATTGACAGCTTTAACTTCAATTAATTTCTTCATTCAAAGTGGTTAAAGTAATTTGTTAGAAAACATAACTAACACTTCTCAATTGGTACGAAATGTTGTGCTCTAAAATTCACAATTTAGTATAAAGTTGGAAATTAGGTGTGTGAACTCGTGAGCGTAATAATTTGGTGGGCTTTCACTATATAGTGGTAGTGATTTTGTGTTCTCTGCTACCAATTACCAATATGATAGCGAAGTGGTAGCTTTTGATAACATAGATCACTGCGCTGATCATTGCTTCAATACTTCATGAGATATGCGCCACCTGGTCTAGTAATGGAAAACGTATGTCTCATAGGAATTAACGAACTCCTCGTAAATGTTTTTCTGTTCTTCCGACCAGATTCGTCATTTTGCGGGCGAACGAGCTCGCGAGATTCGTTTCGCGAAAAAATTGCGCAAATGTAAAGATGGGCGGTGGGTGGTGGGTGGCGAGTGGTGCATGGTATGATACCGTACCTGGCGTGAACCAGCAGGTGCGGACCATCAATTATTCAATTTTGCATATCAGCACACGGCACAACTCCTACCTCACCTTGAGCCGCAGTGGTGCAGTTCGTTTAAAGTGAGGACCCCGGACGGGTGAGGCCTTTTTCTGTCACAGTCTGCCGGATACGTCAGCGTCAGAGCAGGGTGCATAATTAAAAGTTCGATCTCATTGCCGGGTGCGCCGGGTGATGAGACTCCTGCGGCTTACTTGGGGCTCCCCGAGCCCAGCCAGAGAGTGCAGAGATTGCGGGCACACGTGGGGCGATTGGGGTGTTTTGGGGCGCATGGGACGACCTCCAGGGGACCAATACCCTCTGATATAATTTGACCCAAATTTATGATAAAAGCTTATCGGATGAGTGCAAACAGAGCTACTGCTCCGCCGCCTTTTTGTTTGCACTTTGTTGTATGTTTGTATGTTTGTATGTTGTAAGGGGGGTGCTGTTCCAAACGAAGACCGGAAGGGCGTCCGAGAAATCCCCGTTTACCACCCAGGGGGTGAATATGTGTGCCCGGGGGAGGGGGCGGAAACTGGCCTATCTCTGGCGAAACATTCGAACGAGCGTCAAGGATGAAGCGGGCTCTTGCGTCATCCGGGTAATTCTGGTGCTCAATAAATTAAATTAAACGACGCGGGTGGCGGCGATGCCATTGGAGTCGTTTTTTATAACGCTTTTGCTCTAGTGGTGGACAGAAGTGCACCCCTTCATGGGCGGGAAGTGAAAACTGTTTGACGTTGGTGTTTTTCCACGCGTTTATATTAATTTTTCTCTTCCCTCCTCCTCACTGACCCGCCAGCGCAGGCATCCATGCGGATACTTTGGGACTCTCTCAAGTATTTTTAGCCGGGTAGAGCAGAAGGATGGGGCCGGGCCCTCCTTTGCAAATTTTACGACAAATGTCAGCAGAGTAAAATTTTACGGCTATTGCACGTGCAAATACTTGAGCCATTTTTGTATCCACCCTCAAGTGGGGCAAAATTTCCGTCTTACTTATTAAGAGATATCATAGACTTACAAAGTGGTTGAAAATATCGTGGCGATTAATGTAGTAAGAATTAGTTACTTATTATACATCCTGTTGATATCTATGTGAACAATTATGGCAGCATAAAAAACATACCTTTGTCCAAGGCAAGCGAAATATTTAGCGTGTGCATTTCATAATATAACATACATATATGTATGTACAGACTAGACAGACTTTGCTGCTTTGTGCTTACATATGATATATACAATCCACCGAAGTGTTAAACTTATTTTTTATCGCACTTCCAACATGATCCTTCTTGAAATAACCAAAAGTAATAAACTTGCTAGATGTCGTCTTGTACGTTGCCTAGTTGAGTTTGGGTGATAAAATTTACATTTATGTTATTATAGCAGCGCTTTTATTTAAACCATTGAATCTAACTATAGTTTAATACTTATTACATTAAAATAATAGTTTTTGGATAAATCATCCTAAATTGAAGTTACGTAAGATATGGACGCTATATACTTTCATAACTTTTTATGATTAGTTCAAAATATTTAAATTTACAAACATAAAGAAACCTGACAATATCAAGTACAAATTTATTACGTAACCTACATTTAAATTTAGTTTCCTAATTTTATTCTTTGTGAATATCTCACGACGCTTTCGAGATCAATTTCTTGTTCATGAATTTCATTCTATTTGTTGGGGCTGTTAAACTAAATATGGTCCACATTTAGGGTATTAAATATAACTATTGCAGAATACTTTTCCCATTATCGAAAAATTATTATAGAAACGCGAACAAACACTTTAGAGGTTTTAATATTTTTTCAGAATTCGGTTTAAATTGGTTCGAGTGCGTTACATTTAAATGCAAAAATCTTAACATTTTATCCTTGTACCTATACCTAGTTAAAACTAGAAGCATATCAAAAGTTATAGTCTAGAACCCCCTGTGGTTTCAGTGGAATTTTTTCGGTATTATAGCCACATCGTCTTGTCATAAGAAGAGCAAAGTTATTTTTGATAAAATTATTATTAAATACTTGACACTCTTTTTCGGTTGAGCATCCTTATATGCAGTTTTTGTTTAAACTGTGTTTTGACTTTATAAATTACAAAACTCTATCTTATCAAAAAGATGTTGAAAAGTTTTCAAAAGCAGTAGTTATGTTTTTTCTATGCGTTTCTACTGTTAAATGAAAATCGCAGTTCACCAAATATGTTTAATAGAAGATGGATAGACAACATAGGATTTACTCCAAACTCAAAAGCAGAAAGTGGCAGTGGACTGTTTAGAACCCTTATTTTGTCGACCGATTGTCTATCGCAAGATGAAGTTGATTATAAATCGATTGATTGATAAGCAATCGTATAATGGTACAGTCTGAATACAACTTGTTTGGGACAAACTTAGTTCGCAAAAAGGTGATTTTTGGGAAATTGATTTTTCTTTGACATCTACATTGTGAAAACTTTCAGAATTTATTATTTCAAATTAGTATCTGCTTAAAGCATTATATGAAACATGTTGGGATAGTTTTGTGAGCTATGTGGTGTTTATTTTAAAATATTTAAATAAAGATTATGCAAACTGGGCAATTCAAACAATTTTCAATGAATCGCAGGTATAGTGACGAAGCTAATTTGGTTTTTACTTTAAGGAGTATTTGTATGTGTATCGAAATATCAGCTAGCATATTTGTTAGGATTTATTCCTGACTAAACATTGCCGCAAAGCTGACGCGAGTTAACTATAAAGATAATTGTAAAATAAAACAAAAGCGAGTTTCATACTTTAAAGGAATTGACTGATAATTAAAAAAACTCAAGTTTTATTAGTTGTAATAATAACCTGAATAAAACCATAAAATTTATTCCAACAGTACATAATTTTTTAACTATGCTTCCTACTATCAAATATTTTTAAAATTACCAATTTTAGGATCTCAAAGTGTACATCTCTAACTTTTCTGTGTTATAGCAAAAAAGCCGTCATTTATTTATCTTCCAAAAATATATTTATAACTGGCTGCCTTTCACCCCACAGAGAAAAGAGAGTTATCGCATCACCGCAATATCTGCAGGAAGCTCGTGAATTATTTAAGGGCCATTGTCAGCGAAATGGCTTTTTGCTTCTCAAAAAGACCAATCTTTAGCCTAGCCCGACACTGATCGATAAAAGACTGCAATACGCTCCATAACTTTTTTGGGGTCTCGAGTTATTTGGGTACACAGCGGTGGCGCAAAATTGGAAAGGGCAAAAGCATTACTCAAAAATAAACGGAGGACGGGAGGCCCTTAATAATAAATTGACTACTAAATCATCGGGACGTCAAATAGAGCAGCTAGTTAAAGCCTCCTGATAATACGATACTTCTGCTCCTGGTAGATGCAGGGTTAGATCCAGATATTGGGTACACTCCTCGTTAGCGATGGCAGTTTTATCCAATGGCTTGAATTGTTTCAAATTGTTCCACCGAAGGAACTAGCAACCTATACCGACTCATATCTTGCGCTAGTGGAGCACTCTTTATCCTTTTTATCCTTCTATTCAATATTTGAATCCCGGCAAAATGCTGCGACAGAGACTAGTCCTCCAATCAATAAATCCTTACATTTGGCGAGTCTCTCGCCAATTTGCGACAGTTTTGTGGGCAGTACTTAGTAAAATAGCTCATTTAGTCCTCTGTGGCCGGCGATAGTCCTAGCACTTTTAGGAGAACCTTTTACAACTCACAATTGAGTCCTTCGGGTCAATTAGGTGAGCAAGAACTGCCCGGAAAATATTTCAGAATTTTTATAGTCTGTGAGACCTGCAATGGGTGAGATTGCTCTAGCGATAGCTCCTAAGAGTCGGCCTGTCGTAATCTCCCTAAATATCCATAATTTTTCAAGTATATGCAAAAATATGCAAAATACAATCCGAAGTTGGTCCAAGTCCGTTGATTAACGATCGCATTGAGGCTTTACATAAAACGGAAGGGGCGGCCTCAGTGACGATTTAGCTGTAGAGGGGAGCACTAGAAACCAGGTCCAATGTTTAAGACAGAAAATTTTGTCTTTAAAATATGGCCCCTCTCGTTTTATTCTTGGACCAGTTACGGCTTTAGATTTGAATAGCGCAAAACGGCTGCGTTCCAGTAGTCTCTTTATGTCCATGGCGAAAGCAGCAATTGCTTCCGCCGCGACTTTCATTTTTTATAAATTGCTCCCACAATCAAAATGCGAAACAGCTCCCGGCCTTATTTCTAGATTGCAAAAAAACATGGGGCACTGGTCCTATAGATTTTAAGCATGAATTGGACAGATATGGCGGACTCCGGAGGTTCCAACATTTTACTCTGGGGGAATTCTCATTATTTTGTACTCCCTTTTGTTTCTTTTGTATACAAAGGACCATATTCTGATAAAATTAATGGAAAAGAGGCAGTTACAATTTTAGGAAAATTTTGCTATTAATTATTATGTTAACAATTTTTTTTTAGCAACTACTAGTATTCTGATTCTATAAAACCCATATTTTCGTTGGCTTGGTTTTTAACCATCGCAGATCTGTTATATTCCTGTTGAGTAAAAATGGGCAATGAAAAGAAAATTTGTATTAGATTTTATTTGTAAAGGAGCCTCAAATCAAGATATCTTTATATAATCTAGGGGCATAGATACGACTGTGCCGGAACCTTAGACGTAGAATTATGTACGTGTAAAATGTATTTTATATTTGTATCTCATAATTAATAATTCTTAATATTATGTAATAAATATTACTATTTAGCTACTTTCTTTGTAATTTTTTATTTATTCAAACTCACAACAAAGGTAGGGGAAAGCATTCAGTAATTTATATAAAAACAAATATATACGTAATAGTGCGTTAGTTATTTGTATGTATGTATCTCGTATGGCACTACATTCTTTACTGCGCTAATTATTAGACGTTTTTAGAGGTTTCATGTAATTTTTGTATTCGGAAAAAAGTAAAAGCGTCTTGTTCAATTTTTCGAATTATTCTACAAGTTAAACTCCATATATGCTTAGAATATCACTTTTGAATTCAAAATGGCGGAGGGTTGCCATTAGATATCATAGGACAAGTTTAATAATAATACATATTATTGCATATTTATCATGTAATTATTAATTATATGATAGAATTTTATTTTATAGAATGGGCAGAAAGATGAACCAAGAAATGAAAGTTAGGCAATCGAGATATGAAAGAATAAATGAAGTTGAATAATTCTCTCTTCCGTAGGTTCTGTATGTTAAGTGCAAGAATAAAGGCGTTAGTTCGTTGTTGCTATATCTACATATATCGTGAGTGTATTTGATTGAAAATCGTAATTTTGATACATGTTGTATCTATTTGACCCATGTATGCAACATATGAACTAATGCCTTTTCCTTTACGAATATTATAACTCCTTTTTGTAGACTTCCCAGCAATTCATGAGTTTTTGGAAGTATAGTAATAAAAAAAACGGCAGAAAAAACTTACAACAACTCGACAATAATTTTGTGATGCATGAGACTTGTAAAAATTCCTGACATTTTAACCTATAGTATCAACGTTAACTCATCAATGTGAGTAGAAGTACATAGAGGGAACTTTAATGATGTTATTGTTATGCATTAGTTTGTGATAAGGAGAAATAAGATATATATATATCTATAACAATTTAAATTTTAGTAATCTGTTTTCTGAAAAATGTTAATGAGTGATTCTCCTAAAGTTGTAGATAATCTGTCAAATGAGAGAATTAAAACAAAATGGTGTACATAGGTTCTGTGGTTTAGTATAATATTTTAAGATAAAAAAAAGTTAAAAGTAATATGGTAATAATATGCAATTTTCCTCTTTATGGACACATTTTCACTTTTGTTAAGAAACCAATTATTTAGTATATGTACATATGTATATATATATATTATTTCAAAATTTTTGTCACAAACTTCTTTATTAGATAATTTAAATCTCATTTCTACATCCTCGATGTAGAATATCACAAATAGAAATAAATGGAAACATAAATTTGATCTATATCTGTGCTCGTTTTCAAAATTATATAAGTTTTCTTATAAACAATATTCTGTGTGGAATTATATAAATCTTTTTGTTTGAAATTAGGACCAACATTGTCAGATATGTATTAGTGCAACAGTAGGTCCTATATTATAGACTTTAGGTCATTTCTATAAGTTGAGGTGAACTGACCAGGGGCGATTAAGATTGACGGCCGGCAGCGATTACGCGACGAAATTTTAGCTCGTCGAAATTTTGCCTGGCCGCATGTGAAGTCGTTAGTTGAAATAGCCTCCGCATCCATGGACCATTGCCGCGGTTTCAATTCCATAAAAGCATTAGTGCGTTTTTGCGCTGAAGCGGGGGCGGTCAGCATTAAGTGCCATTTAAGCTGTGGTGGTTCAGCTAGAAACCGAAATATTCAAATGAGCCCCAACAGCGGCTAGAATAGCTCTGGCGGAAGGATTCGATTCGAATGTCTGCGTGGAGCGTTGCCAAAATAAATAATCAACCGGTAGAAAGTACAGGCGTTTCCATATCGTCCATTGCCGTAGAGACTCCACTGTCCTAGGTAGGCGTGGGCTGGTTGTTCCCAAATCCAGCCGCCGGCCCTATCTAAAATTAGTCGTGTGGTTTGGAGCAGATTTCCGAAGCGCGTTTTGAACTTTCGCCAGAAGTTGAATGGGAATTTATTCCGGTGAAAAGTTTGCTCCAGTACTTGGCTCTGTGTGGGAAGCACGGGATAGGTCCTGCGGCGGGACCAAATGTGTTCGCAAGGACAGATCGTGAACACAAATAAGTACCCTACGGTATTCCCAGGACGATGGAAGTAGTAGGAATTGGCAGCGGGGTACTAAGCCCTTTTGCTTACATTTAGTTTTATGCATTATTGAAAACAGGTAGGCAAGAAATTATATGAATTTGCAACTACAATTATTGTAACGGCAAATTATATTATATTATATATACATCTGTATGTACATATATCCTTCGATATTAACTCGAAATCTATACAAAAAAGTGGTCGAGTGAGACGTGTCACTTAGGTTTCTATATCAAAGGATTCAGTTGCATTTTAGCATACAAAAGTATTTTAAACATGTTTCACATATATAGTTTTGTGCATTTTTTAAATTTAAAACATCAAAGTCAACTATTGCAAAAAATATAAAGTAAAGAAATATCGTTGCTCTCAGACTGCTAGTGGTTGTAAAAATCAAGTTATTTAATTTGAGTCATAACGTTCTAGAAAATTATTTAATATCTTTACCAAAAAGTAATTAGATGTCGATTTTTGTTGTTGGAAAGATCATAATTTTAAAAATGACATTCTTTTTCACTCATAAAATTGTATTGGATTTGTATAAAGGGTTCATATTATTTTTTTCTCTTTAGTTTCAAAATGCTTAAGGTGTGAGCCAAGGTTACTTACATATCTCCGTGGTGCCCTTATTTTCTTATAAATACAACATCCATCCTTTAGAAAGTATATGTGCACATATAATTCCTTTATATTATTTTCCTTGTTTTCTCTGCGACTGTTGCGCTAATTTTATTATAGACGGAATTTGACGCGATTTTTAACCGATTTCTAAAAAGAGGGAGGTTTAGAAGTTATCGCGTATAACTACGTAACTTTTTTTTTAAAAGCGTGTATTACGCCGATTATATTGAAATCGATGATGTTTTCTGTTGGATTTGGGACTATATGGTATTGACATAGCCAGTAGTTGATATTTGAATAATGATTTCTTTAATGTTTTAAACCTTATATGTATAGCAAAAAAAACATTTGTTTAACATATCTTAGTTGTTGCGTTTACGTATTTGAAATGTAGACGCCTATTAAATTGCTGTTTAAGGGCACACTGATATACAGGAATACAAAATAATTTGTCTAAACAGTTGATACAGTTGGGGAATTCCGCACGGTTAGGGTTGACATTTCGGATGACATGTTCTCGCAATCTGCCGGTTTGGCAGTTTTAAAGCTCCCAATCACGTTTGTTCATCCTGAACACCGAAATTATTAGTGTAAAATTTCAAAAACGGGTTATACCGGGCGTTACATAATTCATGGGCTTGTAAATTTACATGATGGCTGCCATCGATTACTTAATTACAAGCATTGAATTTAATATCCTTTCCCGACATGATATTATTCAGTAATTAATACTGAATGCGTTTATTATGTCTCCCGAAGGATGGTCGTTGCCTGGGGATAGGGTCAGGACAAGTGGCAGAGTTGGGCGCCACCGATACTTCGTATAATACACCCTTCGCAGGATCCCCGCTCTGCATGTATCCACATGCTTTGATTATTAAATTTTCACCCGGAATTGCAGTGCAGCTGCCTTTATTACCCGTAAATGTAAATTTTCCGGACAGGGAAGCAAAGGGGCTTGCTCTGGTGAGCATTTCAACAGCTTAATTTCATCCTGGAAGGTGGCTCTGCAGTCCTTAATTAAGGCCTGGATCTCAATCTGGAGCTGCACTCATGGCTTTTCCGAAGTGCACTTCTTTCTGACAAAAATAATAACATTTTAGCACTTACTCACCATTCCTGCAGTGGTCATAGCACCGGAATTCTGTCAGTCCTCTGAAGAATGCGGAGCAAATTTCGTCCGCTGGACTGCATGTCCTGAATTAATAAAGTTTTTATTCAGTTTTGAAGATTTGTGTTTCGTATTTATTAATGCAATCCACCTGACGGTAACAGGACCACGTGGGGCAGGTAAATCTCATTTCCCAGAGTAATTGCACGTCCAGGCGGAAATTAATTTCGTTGAGGACTGACAACAGTTCGCAAATTGGCAATTACTTCAACTATAGAACTGAATAGGTGGAATTTATAGAAAATTTATAAAATTTTAGATATTGATATCAACAATTTATTTTCGAACTAAAATCGTCTAAAGTACAATGCATACATGTACAGACATTTTTACCATGTCCTAAATGGAAGGATTATACAGAATTGGGAAGAGAAAATATTAGTTAGATGATGTACGTCGGTTTATACAAATAAATATTTACATATCCAATATTTTTTTCTTCGTAAAATGTATGTTACATTTAATATAGAGGTTTTTTGAGATTTGGATGGTGCAACAAAATATGAAATGGTGAGCTAAAATAACATGTGTGAGTTTAATAGGTACGTGATTTTTAATCCGGTAAGAACATTCAGTACAAGTACATTCAGTTATATTGAACATAAAATTTAAATATTCACTATAAGGTTAAAAAGCATTAGAAACCATTACGAACATGAACACATTTTATTGAAAACGTAAAAGTATAAGTAATATTCTTACTATAATTTTAGATTGATGCAGTTTACGATTTATAAAATATTGGTATACATACATACATATATAGTCTCAATTAACGATTTTTGCTTCTTTTAAGTTGCCTGAAATGAACAGATATCTTTTGAATATGCTTATGAGATACGTTTCATAGTTGAGCTATTAAGTTATTATTTTAAGAAAATTAATTTCTTATTCTCCATACACACTTATATTTTAGGACTAAGACTAAACAATTATATTAATTTTTGTTTGGCAAATAAAATCTAATTTGTTTATATAACTTTGGAATTTAACTTTCTAAGTTCTTGTTCATTTTGTAAAAGTCCTTTGAATGAAAGCTGATAAGCTAAGTATGGAAAACATATTAATAAATGTATTACAACATTTTTCTGTCTATCTGTTTGAGATTTATACATTATGAAACTTCAAATAAAATTTCTTCTCTTCTCAGTTATTATTAATTCAAGTTGAAGAAATATCATAATAATGCACAACTTCCCCAACTTAAATTTTGTATTTTTTTTTATATTTTGCCTTATCATTGGAACACTGAATTTCAGTACTTTTCAATTGTTTTATGACTTACTATTATTCTCATTGATTACTTAAAATTTATTATTTTTCTTCAAATATCTACAAAACATTAGATTCATTCAGATATCATTTCTTCTGTTTTTTAAGATGGGCCTAAATCTTAAAATTATATGATGTGTAACATTAAAAAATAAATATGGGTAGGTAATGTTTGTTGTGACCCAACTAAAATTCCCTAAATACAAAGTTACTCTGGAGCAATTTTGAGTTTATTTTATTCGGTGTTTTGTACTCTATCCATTAGTTACATTGCTCTCATTATTTTTGGAGCACTACACAATTTTCCAAAACTTAAATAATTTGGTTCTTAAAAATTAATCAAAGTAGTTTACATGTTACTAAATAAAAAAGCTAACAATTGAAATTATGTAGTTCTCATTGATTTTGGAAAATAATTTATTTGGGTTTTAAAACAAACTCAATCTGTGTTTATGATAATCGCCGAAGTGCTCATTTGAATAGAGATTTCGTTGCATATGTATATACCTTTTTTTAATTTTTGTAGCAAAGTTTTCGCCGTGCAGCGGGGGCTAGCACTCAGGTAGTTGACTTCAAATATTTGGTGATAACTTTAACTCAACTGGATTTAGTTTGCTTTTCAACAATGCAACGCAAGAATTAATATTTATGGCCACCGAATAAAAGAGTTAAATTGAGTGTTCTATTAATTTTATTTTTGATTTTTTATTTAACTTCAAAATAAATTTCCAAAGCCCAAAAAACTAAATCGTTGAAAGTTAGAATGGGAAAGACCTGCCGTTTCCGTGAAACGAAATAAGTTGAATGTCGCACATTGGCGGCGACAAATTTTAAGAGTGGAGGGATGCTTCTATCTTGTCGAGTCATCCGCGGCCAAATGATTAATTCTAATGGTCCTCTTAAGCCAACGGCCAGATTAAAAGAGGAACGCAAACATTCAGCGTTTAAAATTTAATGACAACGTCTATTCGGGAAAGATCTCCGAACGGACGGGTCCTTCGGATAATGAGCGGGTCCTTATCACGTAGAAAGCCTCCAAGAGTTTACGAGGACTCTTCAAATCCATGACAAAGTGTATAATCGCGAGTAGGCGACCTGGGGAAAAGTAATTTCGTTACCGAGATTCAGTTGGGGATGAGTTGGGCGGGGTGCCCTGTTTTGCGGTCGCTAAAAGTAATTGGAGCCCGTAAAACCTGTGAGAAACTGTACGGACTTTTGATACTTTTACGCACGTTGCGTTACCGTGAAATTTTCAGACATTGACGATGGAAATGCTTACGGGGAGAGCAGTTATAAAAGTCCATCTACAGGTAATGGGGATTAGTTTAGCTGTTTTTTCACTTAGGATCCACTTAGGGGAGTACCTGCCAAGACCTGTGGTAATGAAGAAGTGATGTTTTCAAACAATCCGAAAATCCATTTTCGACGTCTTCGCGACTCTAGGCGTAGATTTAACAACAAAAAGCGTGCGTCGTAACATATTAATATTGTTTTTTTCACCAAAAATAAACATATGTATAACAGATCAATATAAATTATATTAAATATGCTGATATTATCTTCTTAAAATTATGGTATTCTTTGCAACGAGAATAGTTTTGAGCATAGAAAGGAAACAAGTTTAGGATTTCGAAGGGAAAAAGTAAAACTAACTCTTAAGGTTGCGTTATTTTCTTCCGTGTTCCATTGGTATGTCGTTGTGCTACCAATTTGCATAACATTTCGCAAGTGGTAGAGTGTTCTATTGATTTTTTCGGTAGATCATGAATTTGTACAGAAGTGCAAAAACTAATGCAGTGGCTGAAATAAAAGTATGATTACAACATAATTTTATAAAAATACGAAAAATTGTAACACTTTTCGAAGTATTAAGTGGTATTGACTTATTTTATGATACCAATTATTTTATATTATAGAGTGAATGGAGGTCGTAACAGATCGACTCATATGAAAGTAATGTAGAGAGTGTTATAGAGATAAATGTCACTAGATTTTCGGACTATTCTTTATGCTTGCAAATAAAACACTTTACAAGTTTCTAAGATAAATATTTACATTTTACATATTGTTCAAAAATGGCCAAAATACACTTTTTGTGATCTTTAATTCCAAACAAAAGTCTCAAATATGGTACGCATAGTAAAATTGGTGAACTTTTTAATTATAGATAATATCGAACCAATAAAACTCTTGACTTTTATTTAATTCGTGAATATATGTCAAAATAATATTCACAAATAAAACATAATTTCGAATAATTCTTAGAGTTCTATTTGTAATTGCAAAATTTCTTTATTTTAAGTTTTATCAACTGAACCCATTTATGTTCATTTTCTAAAGACACCAAATACATACATCTCAACATATTTCAGCTGTTTAATCAGAAAATACAGTAGCGAAAGAGAACAGCTGAATAAATGATTTTGCTATTGGCCAGTACCATTTTATTGCCCATTGTCGTTCGTACTCAGCAACGTCATAAATACTTGGGTAATCGTCAGGGAACATGAAAATTTCCTGAATAATTGTTAGAGCAACTCTATTGCGCTGACTTAGTTCAAATTTTATCTGAGTTTACCAGTACCTCAGAAATAGTAAGTTATTATAACGATTTAAAAAATAAACAACTACTTTACATATCTGATCGAGTTAATTAAAAATGTTATTACAAAAGTTTTTCTAAGTAATATTAGTGAGAAAAATGAGTGAATAATTTAAGAGCGAGTGTAATATGTATTACATTACATAATCTTTCCTTATGTTTTTGTAAGATTTGACGGCATTATTTACTGTGGTGAAAAAAATAAAGCCCATCTATCTAAAACTATTCTATGCATAATAATAGGTACATAAATGATTATTAAGATTGGTCAAAATATAGCTAGTATGATTTTTGACAATTTTAGAGACGACATTTTATTTATAGGTAAATGTGTTTTCAGTTGTCAGTTGCTGACACTAGACTGACAACTGCATTGATTTTAGCATTATAATTTGTATATGTATCTATAATTTACATATGTATAACATAACAAAGGTACTAAATTCAAATATTTCATTACTTATCAGGAGATTATTGTAGTTCAATATATATAAGCACATATTACGTTTCAAATTTTGACGAGAAAAATGAAAAATAAAAGACTAAACATTCATAAATTCAAAATTGTAAAATGGTTACCAAATGTTTTTTTAAATACGATTTATCTTTAGATGCGAATCTACTTACTTTTTATATTAATTTCGTGTTCGACATGCCGAGCAGTAAATTGGTCGAACTACGTTCAACTTACGGGGAGTACATCTGATTGTCGATATGTTAAACCTACAGCTAATGATACCTTTCAATCCAAATACGAGTGCGGCTCTGTAGTCGAGAAAGAAGTTCTTTTATATAGCAGGCGACTACAAAGGACCTCCACGTGGCTATTTAAAACAACGGATTTCATAGGTTACCCATGGACAGTAAGTTTAAAATTCCTTTCTAATTAGAACTCACTTTTTACCATGTTTGAAACTACTTCAGAATGAATATGGTTACTTCAACATCAGTCGGTATGAGGTAACAAATTACATAGATACAAGTGTTTACTTTTTCTCAGGTGGTCTCCACCAAAATGAAGTTATATTTGCATTGGTAGCATATGAGAGTCAATCCCTTGATACAGAAGTAAAAATTTGGGGTGTCTATCAGGGTGATTGTCTGAAAAAACTTGATTAATAAAATATAAAAATAAAGGTGGTTTTCATTTTATAATATTGAGCATATTAATTTTCAAACATTTAAAGATGATATAAGTGCATAACAGTTATTTTTTCTGATATAACACATGCACACACATTTTCAAATAAATGATAAGATCCTGTCATGAGATGCACAGATTCCAAGTTAAAATTTAAATACATGCAATTATATGTATAAGTAACATACAAGTATAAAGTATTTACTTATACAAATTTAATAATTTCATTACTTAATGAAATAAATATTTTTAATAAGTAAAAAACTAATATTCTGAGATGTGGATGAACTTCTTCGAACAGTTTTTTGGGTTTGAGTGTATTAACTTCATTAACTGAATGTGATAATGAATGTGTTTAATATTTAAGGGAAACAAATAGTCAAATAAACTTGTACATATGCATATAACTCCTTTCTCTGTAGTATTTCAGTTAACAGAACATTTGCTTACGTTATTTATCGAAATTGCTGAAAACATCAAAATGTGTGTCGTGAAGCGAGTATATGTACATAGGTGAAATGTGTTTGTGTATCACTCACACACCTGCTTCTTTGTATTTGTTCTTGGTGTAATTTTAAAGAGTCGACAGAAATCAATTGCCACTGAATACTATAAAGTTTTACTTACAATTGAACGATTCAATAGAGACATAAAATGTCAAATGACTGTTTACTGTTTTCGTATGTACGGAAATACATATATGTATATCGGCCAAAAGTGTTTTTATGAAATCAAAAAATAAATTTAATTGCGATGAATTAAAAAAGATAAATATATGGTAATTTCGAGCTTAAAATAAAATCATAGACAAAAATAAATAAAATTTGAATTGGCATTTCTCCTGTTGGTGTGAAGTTTTCAACATTGCGAAAAGTGGAAATTTCTGATGAAGAACTTAATTGAAATACACGAGTCTTCAATACAAGATAAATTGTGGTATGCAAAGGGTAGGAGCTTAGCTTTTCCATACTGTGTAATTGTCTTCAAAATTCGGACTCCTATACTTATCAGTATCACTAAGGACTGTACCCTGAAATCGATTTTGTTATTTAACGTCTTTATTCGTCTATTTTCTTAAGACACCAAGTGATTTGACGTTTCTGAAATCTAAGAAATCGGAAATGTTTTATCAAGTTCTTAATTTTCAGGCATTTTTCAATATTCCCTCGTTTTCGCAAAGGTTAGAAATACTACTTTTTTTCGGTTCGAATTTTTCCCTGCCTTGTTCCTTTGGGGTAAAAAATGACATTCTACGATCTTAAAACGAACTTTCGACTGTAGTGTGATAAAAATTACTATGTTTACCTCGGGAACAAAATAAGACATTTTTACCCTGGTATAAAATTGCTACTTGAGCCGCAAGCTATTTTGTTTCCTTTCTGAAGATAATTTTTTAATTTTTAGCAAAACTTTATGGAAATATACATATAGTGAAGAATGTTGCGGCAGAAATATGTCAATTTCTAGAAATTTAAAGGTTAGTATCTCTGGAAATACAAGTGACTTTTGACCTTTACTGAAAATTCTTACAATATTTTGTCAAAATCTGGAGATTTAAAACACAACAAGCTGACTATGGCAAAAGGTGGATTTTGTGATAGTTAAACTAATGCTGTTAATCCACGAACATTGTGCGGGAGGATATTATTCTGATGGAAAATTTCTCTTCTTCATAATGGCGTATCATCTTCCATAAACGACAGCATCTTCGTTGTCAAAATGTTGTAATGTTGTTTGTCGCAAAATATCTTAATACTTTTCGGTAGGTTATAAAATTTAGGGGAGTTCACTCTTTTATTAAAAACTGGATTCTCTACTTTTGGTAACTTTCTTCATTTTGAGATGTTTAAATGGTATTTGAAATAATAATATATCATATATATATATATATATAAATGTGAGGTTGCCAAATGGTTTTCTATATACGTTTTATCTTTAGATGCGGAGCTACTTAATTTTGACATTAATTCCCAGTTCGGCTTGGTCATCACTAGACCACTACGTCCTGTTTACAGGCGTTATACTTGGATGTGCTGTTATTAGATCAACAGGTAGATCCTTTAAATACAAATACGAGTGTTACTCTGCGGTCGAAAAAGAAATTCTTTTATACAACAGGCGATTGCAAAGAGTCTCCAATTATGAAGTTTTAAAAAAATAGTTCATGGGTTTCCAGTGATGGTAAGTTTAAATTCCTTTTCCAATTATAAAATATTCTGTACCTTGTATACAATTATGCCTGAATTAATATACATATATGCTTCAAACTCAGTATGACGTAAAAAATTACAGGGAGGCAACAGTTTTTTTCCATGTTGCTGGAATCCACTAGAGGCGACTCATATTTTTGGCGGAGCCAATTGAGCCTAATGCCCTTGATATAGACGCAATAATGTTGGCGCTCTATCAGGGTCAATGTCCAAATATTAGTGTGCCTTCTTATCCCGAATATATTTGATGAACAATATAAAATTAAAGGTGTTTTAATTCTATAAAATTTAAAAGATAAAATAAATAGAAAAATACAATTATCTAGCATACACAAAGTGTGTGCTTAATTAAATTTCCATTATTTTTTAAAGTATTTTCCAAAAAGTATAAAAATAAGATTATGTAATGTGGGTGATCTTCTAAAAGTTTCGAAAATATGGACTTACTATGCTGGAATTTAACTAACTAAAATTATGGATGTGGTTAATATTTAAATCAACCTAATGTACTTTCAATTAAACTTATATGTATGTAGTATTAAGGCTTTTTAACCATAATTACATGCGCGAACATTTTAGAACTTATTTTTCTAAAATCTACCTACTCACAATTTGCTTACGCAGATCATTAAAATTGCTGAAAACATCACAATTGTCAATGCTTTCTTCATTTGTTGATCAGAAAATTATAATATTGTGTCTCAATAATTCAAGTGAATAAACTAAACTGTTATTTGAAAATATCACACAAGGATATTTGCTTCGTTGCATTTGTATAGTATCGTTGTAGAGAGTGTACAGAAATTGATTGTCACAAATACCTCTATATTTGTATCCTAAGCATAACTTAAAAATTGCCTTGAATTTTAAACGTGAGGTTGTTTTTGCTTTTATTCATAATCTTTGTTTGAAATAACAACAGATCTCAACACAAGTCTGAAGTGCATACATGAGAACTGTGTTAACTAATTGTGTCTGATATTTGAACAAATGATGTGTGGGACATTGTTTTACGCTCGTAGTTAAGACATTGGAGAAATTGGAACTTAGTTAAGTAGAGATTGGAAAAAAAATAATAGTTTTATGTACGTTTTTTTGTTTTCCTAATAACAGAAAGTGGATCTGCGGATGCGGATTAAGAATCAGTGGGAAAGATTGTGAATATTGTAAAAGTTTTTATTAGATTTTTGAAAAATTGATTTGATAAACACAGTGCAGAAAGTATTGCAAATTTTGTAATATATTATTAATTTATTGAAGGTCTGCTTTATATCTTATAAGTATCTAGCATCTAAGAGATCAAGAATTAGCTTTTGCACCTGCGGTTGAGGTTTGCCGGCGGTATTTGATTCACGAATTTTCAAATTGAAAAGTGACACTATCGCCTCTTGGCTTTATTAAAACAAATTGCTGCGAAATCGATTTGTTTGCTTCGCTAGCATTTTCCGGTTGAGATTTGCTTATTCACTTTTCTTTGAAAGGGTGCACTGCTTGGGGCGCTTCTTTGGCCTCAGAGAAAGCAAGGGTGGCTCCGAGGGGTTGGGGCGAAATCAAAGCCGCCCTCAAAAGAGCGTTGGCTGGCGTGGCCTCTGCTCCATCGCGTTGCCGCGTTGTCACATAGTCTGCCTCCCGGGGGAGTACGGCAACTCTACACTTTCTTCATAAATCATCTTTCACTGTTTTCGGTTTCGCAGTTTATTTCCCTTCACATGGATTCTATCTGCTGGAGCTCCTCTGGAATTTCAAGCGCGAGAATGCCCTCCCCCGTAGTTTACAAAGGAACGTTAAATATTCCCCAATAAATTTTTTCCATGGCATTTTTGTGTGTTAGGAGTGGCGGGCGGGCTCAATATGCCTCCTTGCGACCCCCAATTCAGGTGTGGGGTGATGCTACGATTTTCCTTTCCGAGTTCAAAGATCTTCTAATTTTAAAATGTCGTCTGCGGGTGGCACACTCTACCAAAAGACGTAGGTACTTTTTATCAAGAAATCATCGCGATATTCGAGGCATGTCTATGATTTTGCAGTACTGTGTGTGTTGAAATTGCGACCGGAATTTAATAAGTCGTCCACACAATTTTGTTTTGATATCGCTGAGAGCGGTGCGATAAAATTACCGTGGCACCGACAAACTTCTATTGATCTTTGAATCGTAACAACTCTGAATGCCAAACAGGGGACACGGCCTCTAATTATTCGGAAAATCTACAAAGTCCTTTGAATCATCCCAGTCCCCCCTTTTAGGTGGATGCAGCGCGACTGTAATGAGCGCCAACTTCTTCTTTTCTTTGACTTTGGGGGAGTTTTCTGGGAGGACAACTTCATTTTGGGAAAAGTTAGCAGAATGTTGACTTAGAAGGGGAGTGATCTCCGGGAATTTTGCGTTTTCTCGCATATTTTAGGTAATTACACGAATTCCACATCGACGTCCTTCACTTTGCGGAGTATTAGGATTGGTCTAAAGGAAGTGATGAGTAGACGAAAATATTTAGTTAATTGTCCTCATTGATTCGATTGACACACGAAAAAATATGCTTTTTTCAAGATAACTAATTAGATCCTGTGGTGACTCACAGATTTGTATGACGCTTTTTGGTTTGCTTTGAAATCGACACTATGATTTCTTTATTCTTAAGAGCTTAGGGATCGGTAGTGTAGGTAATCGAATTAATTGCGGTAACTGTTTTATCTTTTGTATAAATATTGACAATATGGAAAACAACAAGATTTCATGTTGTGTTTCATGCAAGAATCAATATTTTCCGCTTAGTTTTAGGGGTGAAAAAAAAACTGAAAACAGTCTGAGACATACATATGTATACATGTATGTAATAATTTATTTGTGTTAAAAGTACGGACCGTATACTATATCTAGTTGTAATTTTTTTGAAAAAGAAAGAAAAGTTGTTTGACAATTATTTCTAACCGATAATAATTTGGAGCTAAGAGAAAAAATCTCAATGGCTTGATTTCTTTTTCTGACAAAATTAAAACGCTTATATTTTTACGAACTGAAAATAACAAGGTTTGAAGCCGGAAAATGTATCAAGAACTGAATTGAATTGAATGCACAATATATACATACATATTTTATACTGATGTGACAATATCGGCTAAAAAGCAGTCCAGGAGCTGAACTGAAAATACAGGAGTAAAATTTTTAGTTTCTGTTCCGTATGTTTTCATGTGAATTTCAGTAAATATAAGAACGCATCCGTTGTGCCTTGAGTATGATATTATAATAATTGTGTTTTCTTTTCATATTTCTAAATGTGGTTTAGGTTATACAAGTAGTATAGCATATTGTGCCATGATGATGACTGCCTACGCAAGTGATATATCATTTCTATATGATTTTTTCTGTAGTTTACAAATTCATAAACGAACATGTATTATCATGCTGTAATTAAGAAAAAAAAATGATATATAGATTTGAAAAGCACCTACATTTTGAAAAATTTTAAAAATTCGTTACAAAGTAACGGTTATTGAAGAGTCGTACAATAAAAGTCAAATAAAAGTTTGAATCTTTACTTATGTGGAACGATTTGTTTTAGTTTTTATAAAATTTTTCTCAAAAATGTAACGTAAGTGAGAACTTCCCATAAGTGAGCAGTTACATATTTATATATTTATATTATGTATAAACAAATAATAAAAAACCTATCATACAAAAACAAAAGGTGAATTTTGTAAATTAGTTTTATTGCCAAAATTCGATTTACTATTTTCATGGAATAGAGATATGTATAAGTAAAAATAGTCAGTCGCAAAGAGACGAACCTGTGAGTGATCCCTTAAAGGGCTCTACGGATTGGAGAATCATTTTTAATTTTCAGAGAGTGCTTAATTTAAACGAAAAAAAAGTAAACATGGTTTCTGGAAAATTAAGTTCCTTTGGGAAAAGTTGCGCAATCAATTTCCGGATAAAGGTCCCGCAGAGTGTCGTCGGTCCCCCGTACTTTGAAACTGTAGTCCTTTGAGGTGGAGTTATGCTGTGCTTTCGGATCATCCATCAAGGGACCACAGATCTTTTTCATCGCCCAGTTGCGTCTCTGATTTGCAAATTTTACAGCACGTCATCAGCTGATTGATCACCCTTTCTAATTATTGCCCCCATGATTCATTTTCCTGCAGCTTGACGGTCCTTACAGTCTTTCGACTCCGAGGAGGGCGGAGAAAGGTTGAAATATTTTTCGTTAACAATTTTTCGTGTTTTCACCCATGCAGCGCTTTAGGGATACGAAGCAGCCTTGACTTGTTTTTAGCCGTTCACGAATAGTTTCAACTCTTCCAGCAGTCTGGCGAAAATAAATATTAATCTTCGTCCGCTAAAATAAGGATGCCCGAAAAGATGACATCGCTGCCAGCTTCCCGTACCAGTAGACAGTTACTCTTACTTTATCTTAATAGAATCTCAGAAAATTTGCTTTATTCGCTATCGCGGGCGCTGCGTGTGAATGAGCCCATTCTGCAAAAATTAAATTCATAATTTACAGGGCAGCAGCACCCTGCAGATGCGGGCTTATTTATGTCTCATATATGGCACATCATCCTGCGAATCCCTAGGAGAAGACTGCATGTGGCGATGATAAGTCAGTTACTCGTCCTGCCCGCTGGGGGCCTGGCGCGTGAATGGGTTACCCACCTAAGAGTGAAATTACTCCAGTTTTTTCGCACCCTATTCTAACTAATGTCCGCCATTATAGAGATAGATAGATGATAGACGGAGAGCATTAAATGCACCAAGCGCTGCGGTTGCCTGCCTTTTTTCTGGGACTCGAAAAAAGGGTTTCTGGGGCTTCTCGGGCTCTTCAAAGTTTCGGGCAAAATGGGGTTGCTGGCGAATTTACATTTTGCCACTGGTGAGGCCGGCCTTACATTTCTCATGTTTATTGACCTGGTACCGGGCAGTAGAGCTTTGCACTTTTTACGCTCTTTCACCCTTCAACTTTTATTTTATTTGGCTCAGGTCAGACGTTAGTCTTCATTCATTTTTTATTAAAATGATCATAAAATATACCATACTTGTTTGTGTTTTAAATTAATGTATTTCTTAAAATTTGCTCTATTTTATAACAAGGACATGCAGAAAATAACTTTTGAATGCCTTAAAAGGACAAATGTTTGATGGTAATTATGCAGTTTTGCAGGCAAGCACACATTTGTAATTCGATCCTCTCATTTTTTTAAAATTAAAACTCCAAGTGGAATTATTAGCTATTGAGATCAAAAACGGTTTTTGAATTGGTTTCCCGTTTTTATTATGTTGAATTAAAAAACTCGAAGACAAAATTGTTTGAATAATTTATACCTTGAATGTGTAGTATTGGATTAAAGAAGTTGATACTGTTAATTGCATTATCTATATTATTTTAATTGGCATATATAGTCAAAATATCGAAATTTCGTCATTTCTTTTTGTCTTTTGCGCATGTCAATGCCAAAGGTTTAGATTAGTAGAGGGAAGTGGGACAAGGCGGTTTACTTAACATTGCATAATAAATAAAACTTCTTTTTTTACTATTAAGTAAGATAATACCTACATGCATTTGACCTATTCAAGCACAAAACTTCACAATTTAATTAAAAAACTCCCAAAATTAGAAGAAACTGAAACTCCCAGTTATTTTTGTGCAGGTTAGAATGCCTTTACTGCTCGGGTTTCCACAATAAAATATTTTGCTTGGCTTAAAGGATTTCCTTTCAATAAATTGTAAATGATCAATCTTTTAAACTTATTATTTATTTACATATAAATGGAGGATTCAAGTCTGCACTTTTCATCTTATTTAGTTGTTATTGGTTTTTCCCGGTGTAATTAAAACTAAATTTTCACGTGGAATCGCCCGTATGTAGATGTGAGATGGCGTATGTAGACGTGCTTGTCCCATCTTACCCCTTTGGATAATTCTTCACGAAAATTCATATTCTAAAGATTTTTTTTGTAAATATTGAAATATCATAAAAATCAATGTTTACCTTAATATGACATACATATATGCATATATGATTTAGTAGAAGTTTTTGTGTTTATTAGCTCCAAAAATTCAAAAATACAAATCTTTCTTCTTAATAATATTAGTATAGATTGTGAAAGCAACGCAAGGTTGTAAAAAAATCTTATTTTACTCATTTATCATGTTGTGAATTTAAAGTAGAACTTCGATCCCAAATTGCGAATATGCATGGTGGTATGTAAATACATACATGCATATGTATATAGTTGTGAGAACCTCCATCTCGACATCATTTATAACGCTGAGGAGGGCGGGATGGCTACTTGAAATGAAAATATAGATTTTGGAATTATTTTATTTTAGGAAACTCTATGAGTGTTCCGTCTTACCGCACTATCCAATCTTGTCCCGCTATTCTCTGTATAAAACAGCGAAAAAGGGTGCTTTTGAAAGATTTTATATTTGCAGTATGTTCGCAAATAATGTCTACGCTAAAAACTTCAATTGCATTAAATAGCTTGAAACTAGGATGGTATGCTCCTATGTTTTGGGGTGCATTTCTATTAAAAAACCGGGTTATTGCTTTTAGGTTAACTCATAGTGTAGAGTTTCGTAGTTTTTATCTATGTTGTAGATAATTTAATCTCATATATACCAAGAAATGGTGGTGGTTTAAATTCATTAGCGGATAGTTTATTATTATTATTATTATATGATATCTAAATCTTGTTTTTTATATACATAATGAAACAACTTGTTTCTAGCTATGAAATATCCAAAAATTGTATTTTAAAATTTTTTCTCCATAACTCGAAAATTGTTCATCACAGGATACCCGAAATAAATTTCATTAAGAATTTTCACAATAGCCCATTTACGTGGGTGATTACAAATTTCTAGGTCAAACAGTTTAGAAATTATAAGGGTGGGACACACTGTTAACGACTTTGGCAGGATATATCTTACAAATGGTACGGGTGATAAAAATATCTTATATGGAAAAACCGCTTATTGCAAAATACCTTTTAAACGAGATCGCGTACGAAGGCAAGCGCTCAAAATATTCATCCTCCCTTTATATGTGTCGGTCGGTAACCTTTAAAAATTAAATTTACGTTGTTGACATAAACAACTGGTTTTAAGTATAATATTCTGACGTGATATATATAACTTCCTTAGTTTAAACGTTGGATTGTTTAAATTTTTGTTATCGTTGAAAACAGCATTAATTAATTACATATTAATATCAATTCGAATAATGAAAAAGCGTTTTTAAACACTCATGTTTTACCCCAGACTGGTATTGTTAATTTTTATTTTGTAAACATAAGTAATATTTATGGAAAATTTGATTTGCATTAAGTTTCAGTAGTAAATTTGTTATGAAATGATGAATGTGAAATTTTTGAATAACTTATCGTCACTACTTTTGACATTGTTTTTAAGTGTTGATACTTCAATATATTCAAAATATGTCAGTAACTAGTAGTTTTTCAATAAAATTCATTTAAATTAATCCTTGCGGCCTGCTCAGTTTTAGTGAAAATTAATTACGCAAAGAGGGAATCTCTTTGTCTATTAAGGGGCTAAAAGTTGTGTTCTGCAAAACATCCCTCAGTATCCATAGTTTGCGTAGACACTATAAATCCTTTTGGGTCTTGTTTGCAAAAATCATCCCCAAGACGATCGTTAAATTTATGCTCCCCCGACAGCAGCCCGACTCCCTCTAATACCTGACGAGAGCCGGGAAGGAACTTTGTATTTGATGCAAATTTAATGAATCACTTCAAGTTTTACGAGATTTAAATGGTCACCAGGTCATCACACAATTTGCCGAACGTCGTTCACCTTACAGGACCCATCGTGCCCACCGCACCCGTTCGTAGCACTTGCGGAATTTTAAGTTTTCGCCAATCCCAGCGCAGATAAACTTTGGGAGAGTTTCAGTTCCGCAGGACGAGAAGGAGCTCTGTCCGCAAGGAGCCTACGGGCGAATTAATTGCACAATAAGGAAACTTTTTTAGCGCGGCGAAAATTTTCGCTGAAAAACGCAACTTCATCGAAATTTTTCGCAAGTCTGCGGACTGAGGTTGCGGGAAAAAGTTGGTGGCTATAAACAATTTTAATCCGCGCTTAGACCAAGATCTGTGTCTGGTCCCTCACTTATCTGTAGGGTGGGTGAAAACTCTTCTCTGTGTGGGGAGAATAGATGTCGACCAACTCTCAGGGCGCCTATAAATATTTCTTCCGTTGAAGAAAGACCCTGAAGGGCCTAAGGATCTGGAATTTTCATGTAATTGCTAAAAGGTCAAATTACTTTAATCCGCATTCCATGGAGCAACCCGACTGCCGTCACGGTCGGTTACTCCCTTCCTGGAGAGGTGCAAACAGAATTTAGTGGAAGGTGAGTTAGGTGCCGGGGAAGGAACCCTTCCGAAATAAATTTATGTCCGGTCCCAGCGCCGCGCCGTGCTTTTTCCATGAAAAATATAATCGCAATTTGTGCGTCGTCCAATGGGATTAACTTATAACTAACTAGAGCCAAAGGGAGTTCACTGGACCTTACTCTAAAAGTTAATGCATTTCGGAAAAGTGAGGAAATTGGAAAGTTTGGTGCAGTTCCAATATGATGGTTAAGCTCTATCAACTTTTCGGGTTTGTGCAACAGAGAAAAAAGTATATTTTTATATAGAAGTTAATAAATACTTTTCGATAAATGGAACTAAATATTGGATTATTGTTAAAAACAAAATAAACTAACTGAAATTATGAACGTCAAGGATTTTCTTGTACTTTCAATCTACGTTTGAACATAATTTGAAAAAGTTTTTAAAATCTTAATATGTATGTCTGCCTGTAGCGTTTTTAGAGCAAAGTAGAGCAAAAAAGAAAAAAGAGAAAGCAAAAAAGTTGTATTTGCAATTTGGTGTGAAGTAAGTTCTGTAAATCATAAGTGTTTAAAACGATTTGTTCGTGCTTAAACTAAATATAATTAATAAAACATTTTTCAAATTAATAATTTTTTCATATAGAGTATCTCTCAAATGCCGCTCCCATTAAATTAAATTATGTTTCGAATGCACTAAGACTTTTAGGATGAGTTTTTAAAAAACCATTTTTTTTATAGATACAACTCCATGACTTTATTTGTTTGACTATTTATCAAAAACTTTTAAATCGAAAAGAGTAGACCAATAAAAATCAAAAATAAATAAAATAATACACTGCAACAGAGTGTGCTAACGAAACGAAACTTATTTCAATAAGGTGTTTGAATTTAAAAAATCTTATTTTCTTGCCATCTTAGCCTATTATTTTGAAGAAAATGTATTATTTAAAATTGGTCGCGATGGAGCTCTTGAAGAGCAATACTAATTTAAATAGTAATTCTAATTTTTGCCAAGGAAATTTAAGCTTAGGTTTACAGAAAAACAATAGATATCTAAAACAATTTTAAATCGCCAATTACTTTTCAAAATCAGTTTGTCAATTCGGAATTAGTACAGGCAAATTATTCAGAGTAGTGAACTAAGTGCGTTCCCATAGATAAAATACTGACTTGCTCAATAGAATTTTTCTTTTAAGTATAAATATCTACTTTTTAAAATGACTCCTGATTACCTGGAAATTTATGAGGAATTGTATGAATAACATTCAATGTCTTTTATCGTACTCCCAAAAAATAAATAATCTTATACAATATTACCTTGGATCGAAGTAGGAATCTGAATACAATTCCCTTTTCCAGTAGATCGTTTATTTGCATGTTTTTGTATAGATAAAAATTGTTCTCATGAAAAAAAGGTTTATTCTTGCAGCCATACGTGAAAAAGCTGTACTTTATTTAATTCAAACAACAACCTTTAGGGAGCATATGAAGTTGATGTGATTGTTGTATCCTAAGGACGGCGCATCATGATAAGGTTGCTATGAGAAATAAGTACATATGGGATCGTTTTATTTGCATACTGCTCGACATCTGTATCTTATTTGTAATATTATGTGAATGTAATTTTCTTATGGAAGATTTTGCATTAAATTTTATAATATCCTTATTCGTTTTTAAATTGTTGTTTGCTTTTTCGGTCTTAAATTCGAAGTGAATTAGATAGAAATAAGAAAGAGTCAGCATTTAACTAATAGAAACACGGCGCACTGTTGCAAGTAATTTCATTTATTGAGTGTCGCCCATTTTCAAAAATCATTCTAATTTCCTGATAATTGTGCAAAGGGGCACTCTAATTATTTTTATATTGATAAAGTAGTCACTGCTACAAAGCGCTGTATTAGTTGTAATATCGAACTGAACTGGACCCCGGATGGACCACTTAAAATAGACTCGACAATTCATATGAAACTGAAATGATTTGCTTCCAAAATTGTTGAAATGGAAAACTGTCGATATTTATTTGCCTACGGTAACTAAAATAATTCAGAACGGGTTTGTGTTCAAACCGCGATCACACCAATAGGAAACATGTTAACAAATAGTGACAAAACTGTGAGGCATTTAATAAATACATACATACATATATATTTTGGAAGCGCAACATAGCACGGGTGCATTTGTCCAGTGAACATAATTATGGAGCAATGTTACAAAGTCCCGGAAGTAGGACGCCTTTGTGTGCCCGATTTGCACGAAAACAATGATCAATTCGGGTTTTGGCGCACCCATAATTACCTCTGAAGCTGTGCCGAATGCAAATTCGACAAATGGTAAGGCCGCAGCCGCAGCCTGGCTTTGTAATCACTAACCTTGTTGTCGTTTTCGCATCACAATATACATAAATGATAAGGCCGCTTTCAATCAACTATTTAGAAAAAATCTACATATTTGCTATAAGCATATAGTATATCTATTTCATTTTTTATTCCTTTCTTTAGAATCTGTCAAAATGCTGACTAAAAATTACCCGGATTGGCGACAAATTGAACAAAAATAAACAAAATTCATCCAACATATTGGCGTTATCCTTTTGAATCTAATTTTGACATTAACTTTATGACAAAACTCATACTTCATACTGGTTTCGCTTTAAATATTGACTGACCAAAAGTTTTTAAAGGGATAATTACATAAGGTAGCAAAAAAATGACGTAATTTTCAAAATTCACGTATTCACATTAAGAAATAATCATGGTGAACTCGGTTTTCTTGCAGTATTTTTGTTACGTATTATATATGTATATACATATTAGTTAAAAGTTCAAATAATTTTTTAAGTATTAAAAATAATGTTTTCAGAGCCTGTTAAAATTGCTGAAATGCCAAAAATTAAGAGTCAAGCTTAAAGTACATACATATGTAAGCTGTAGCAGTCGGAAAATTGACGTCAGGGGTATTTTTCATAATTTTGCCTTTAAAATGGCTATGAAAAATTTGTATAGTGAAAATGTATTTTTTTTGCTTAGGTACATATAAGCTACAATAAATTAAGTATATTTTCAAATAAAACCAAAACTGAGTTGATATCTGGATAAACGAATAATTCTTTGTATTTATCTTTACATTGAAAAATTTAAACATTGAAGAATACTTCGAGTATTTGATTTAAATTTGTATCATATTTATCAATTTAATTAGGTTTTTTAAATAACCTTGATTTTTTGAGTAGTTCTACCATTTACCATTGTAAATTCGTCAAATTTTAAATTAGAGTTTTTACATACAAATCGGTAAACATTTTATTCCGAGTTCTCGTTTGTTGCATTGTATGAGCTGGAAATTAGATTATTGTTTTAATTAGTAATCTGGCTAAAAACTGTATCAACAAATTCTGTATTTACAATAATAACCATAACTACCACAACCTATTAATTAACTTTAACAATCTCAGGCTGATATTAAATCTAATCCTGAACCTACTTGGAAGAGGCCGAAATTAGAGTCGGAAGTTTTTTCATCAAATAAATATGGAATTATGAATTTCGTGTGGGAGCGGTCATCATACAGAGCCGGGCGAGTAAATTCTACTATTCTGGGCGCAGAGGGTACGTTCAGAAATGATCAGAGTTCTTGTGGATCGGGCAGGTCTGTAAATGTGGGTGGCTAGTCCTGGAGGTCAAAGTAACAGGGAAATGAGAGGAGCCGCGAATGGCAGAGTTGTGCTGAATGGGCTCTGCAAAGAAGAGCACTCCCTGAGGAGCGGTTGGATGAATCATGGACTTTCTAATGAGATCCTATTTGTCATTTTATGTATATTTGCTCAGGAGGTCCTTTTCTGCTCTGTTTGTAAGTCTGTCGATACAAAGCTCAGGGCTTAACTGGGAGGCCTCTCAACCAGCAACGGCAGAATAAATTCCCTTTAAATTCCTTTCCAGTCATATTTCAGGGCACGGAAAAAAAACGAAAAAAAGGAGGAAATATGACGAAACATATTCTCAACTTGAAGTAGAACTCTTCGGAGGGCGAAGAAAAGAATTCTTCGAGAAAGCCGATACAGCTCCTTCCCAAGCGTCTCGGGGAGGACTCGAGCTTCGACCGTCCGCAATATAATTAAATGGAGCAGCGAAATGAATTTCATTCTTCCTCAGCCTCTATTCTGCGCTACAGCAGGCAGTGAGTGGCTCCGCAAGGACGTCCTTGGAGGGGCCGTGATTTAAGCTCGACTTCTATGCAAAGTAGCACATATCCCGGCGCAGTGCGTATCCCTGCGCAGCCCTAATTATTCTCGTCATATTTATTCCGTCCTTCCGGCCAGCGGCTAAGGGAACTAGGTTTTCCCTTTGTATGGACGTCGGGTCCGTTGGCAAAAATTCATCTACCTAACTTAATGAAATATATGTTAATGAAAAGCGCTACTTTTATAAGAACCTTTGAAATATTTTAGGTTCCTTTAAAATATGAAAAAATATATACATATATTTCTTTTGGTCTTAGAGCCAATTGAAGAAACATTATATTGTACTTTTAACAAATAAAAAGGTCGAACTTTCTACATCGAAAATGCTGTACAAAATAAAATAGCGAATCAAACAAGTAATTACAACGTTTCATATACATATGTACATATATAAATTTAGAGATGTTATAGGTAACTATAGTACTGTGTAGTACAAGTAACGTAGTAAGATTCATAATAACATAATCATGGTTAATATTGGCCCAAATAAAACAGCTTTACGTTATAATTAATTATTTGTTAATACAAAAGACAATTAAAATCTAAAGTTTGCATATTTTATGTGTGGATTTAACTCACGCTTCACCAACTTTAGTTTCGAAGAAAATATTTTATGCACCCAATACAAATGTGTATGTAGGTTTGAAAAGCTACATTTCAGCAATTGAATGAATGTGGATTTTATCAGAAACAATCTTAAGTTTTAAAAATTAAAGATTTTAAGTTGAAGCTCATAGTATCGATTTTTCATATCCAATAAAACTCATATGCGTATAGACATAAGATTTTTCATTTGAGTTTTTGAAAATTTCGTTAACATCATAGCATTTTTGTTGACATCCTTTCGAAAATGAATGAACTATAATATATAAATATAATAATACGTATTGTATATTTTGAGTCATATAGACATGGGTTTCGTTTCCTCCGGTCTATCCGGAGCAATTGTATGTATTTTGTCGATTACATTATATTTTTAATAATTCACAAATTGCATTTTTTAATGAAATTTACATAATACACAAAATAATTAAAAATCACACTGATTATTTTTTTATTCATACACACGCTCTCAAACTCCTATGATTTCTCAAATTATTGTAAAAACAATTCTAATTTTCAAACTCATACGTATTTATATATGAGAAATATGGGTAACTTTACACTATATGAGTCGACATTTTTGAGAAGTCATATGCTCCTTCATATAATTTCTTCCACAGTGTAATCCAGTCTTAAGTTAGAAATTTAGATTGGGGTATGTATATATCCTTGCGTCTTAATTCTGCTGCCAAAAGCATTCAAATATTGCTGATGGTCGACCTGAAATAAATTCAAACGATTATCAGGAATTAAAAAGCTGGATAAAACCTAGGGGATCGATCATTAAAAACGTTCGAATCGAACCAAAGGGAGCTTTGGATAAGAATTCCGTAATAAAGTTGATACGATTTCTAATCGTATTATTTTAACACTTTGAACGCAAACATTAATTTAAGTCAAGGGTTATTGAAATTATTTTATCATAATTTTAGGAATATTATCAAGAAATTGTTATAAAAAAAGGGCTTTTCTATAGCCATGCCAGATCTGAAAGAAAGTTTATTGTTGCTATATTAAAAACAAATTTATTTTCAAAATTAAAGGACGATCATGTGACAGCATACGCAGTGCTGATAAATCACTGCAAGAGTACTCGCTTAAAGGATTGAATTTCGTTTCATGTGAAAAACGAGCAGACGGCACAGTGCCAGATTTAACGAGCAAAAGGCAATTTTTATGCGATTGTCTCGAACGGCTGAATCCCTAGTGTTCGAAAACCGCAGCATTGCCTACATTTTCTTTTCAGATTGCAGGACTTTGGGAGCACACGAGCGTCCGGTCTGCATATGCTCACATCCTCTTTCTGGTTTTTCATCAATTACACCCCCATCGCCGCTGGGGATGGCAAAAATTTTCCAACATTATCCTGCAATCAATCTCTTCCTCTGTCATACTTAAGCGGGGTACGAGTCCAGAAAAACGCCTGGCGCTTGGATCGATGCGGTCCGGATCCTTCTTTCCGTGTGCCAGGGAGCGGGTGGGGCTGGTGTCGGTTCATTCCATTACCATTATTGGTCAGGAAATTTAAACCACTCCCGGACCATGTGTGCGATCCAGTCCAGAGGAAGCTGGACCGAAGGAAGCAGTAAAGGTGGAATTACTGGTACTAACGACCTTTTTAGGAGTGCGGGAAAAATTCAAAGTGTTTACCGGGAAGAACGGAATATAATAAAGCACTAGTGGTGCTGGGGCTAAATGTTTCCCTTCCTAATGAAGGACTAGAGCGGCTCGGCTGTGGGCCCTTTTATATCGGTGTATAATTTCATGCGGCCGGATCTCATTCCCGAGGGCTTTTTATAAGCTCGTAAGTATTCCTTTTGGCAGGTCTACAGGAATCCCGGATCCCGGAGAAGCAACAAATGGATACCAAACTGTAGTGTTTTTCTTTTGAGGCTTTTTACCCCATGTCGTGGTCATATAGTTTATCTAACGACGGTTTAATTCTTCCTCTCAGATCCCTTTAAGGTCATCGTTTAAGGTTATTTTATTAACGTTTGCCTTTGAATATGACACACCCGCACCTGTGCACAGACTTTTGAAAATGTTAGGAAAATGCTCCTTTCATTCTTCACATTTTTATAGAGTAAACAATTTTATAATTTATGATACTCATTTTTAGTTAAGATTTAATAGGGGAACTTTAGGTATACATTTACATATTACCTTCAAAAGCTTTCAAAATCTAACGTTAGTTAAATAGGAATTATTGGTAGATTTAAAATTTTTGAATATTCATGTTTTTGACCCAAGTTACATTTGTTGTTTGAGGTTGTGAATGAGATTGAAATTGTTCGATTTGAACACGTTTGTAAAAGTGTAATGAAGAGGTTTAAAAAGAGCAGTTAGAATTTGAAGGAATTTATTTAACGTCCGCTTAAATACTGTGATCAAATTGCATTTTCCTGGAAGTTTGATCACATCCCTAGAACCTATCAAATAATTACGTTTAGAAGGGCACCATTATGATTAGACTTTGTCTTACATTTTTGATTAGTGATTTACTTTCAAAAGTAATGATTCGGAAAAAATTTTTAAAAGATATGTTTGATGTTGAGGCAAAATAATTTCTACTTTTCTTTATAAAATATTTCAATTAATCAAATTATTTAATTTATAAGGTTTAAGGTTGGTTAAACTATTTCGGAAAAGACAAATACTGTCTTCGTTTTTCAGTTTTTGAGTTTAATAGACATTCCATAATTCCTGCAGATTATTAAAGGTTGTAAGGTTACTATTAAGGACAACTTGCAAATGCACACTGATTAAAGCTATTATGGGATATCTTGACTCTTCTGAATTAGTTTGAAATTCTTTTGTGGTTGGATATAAAATATTGTGTATTATTTTGAAAATAACATATTTTTTGTTTTCTCCAAATGAAAAGGCTTATAATATCTATTTTTTTGACTTATTTTCAGTTAGCAGTGTAATGTCAACAGCCAAACGGCTGGTCCTATCCCTAAGAGGTCGCAAGGAGTCTCAGAGCACGGCTGGGACTTCGTCGACGCGACTCGTGTCTGGGAATAGTTCTTCGCCTGGCCATGAGTTGGATGAAATAGCAGTTGTATCTGGCAGCGGTGACTCAACCTTTCATGGAGGCAATTTCGGAAATGCAAATGGACCGCGTTTCGTTTCTGGTAAGTCACCCCCAGTCGATCCAGAGACTTCTCATTATTATATCGCTGTTGTCCCCCGAATGCCACTCACAAGCTCACATCATCACATCTAAAATGGAAATTTATTGCATCAATTTTCGTTGTTTATCATGTCTTATTAAATCAAATCAAGGACTGCCCTTGAAGATATGAAGATATGAGGATACGTGTATATGTACTATTTTTGTTACGGACATTTTATTTGACTTCATAAGCATGACCCTGTATTGCAGCCCTTTTTGTGCTCGAAAGTAAATTGCCTGCGATCACCGTCTTAACCGCTGGAGGCGGATCATTCGAACATATCCCTGCCGCACAATTGGAGCACCTTCCGTTGTTGTTGGTCCCCGCCAGGATGTGAGTCCTCGACCGTAAACAGAAATACCTTTTGCCTTTTTGTAAGAACGATAGAGTGACTTCTTTCATCTCGGAGCGGAACTTAATAAGGAAAAGCCGGGTTTGGTCCCGGGTCCAAGGGAATGTGGGTGCCCTATGCCAGCTTCCATTGTGGCAGAAGGTAAATTGTTTTGTTTTGCTTCCTGCGTCCTGCGTCCTGCATTAGTTCCGAGTTATCTGATGGACGCATGACTTGTTTCAGATCACTTCGCTACCTTCGCCCGCATGAGGGGACCCAGCAGAAAGATTTCTTGAGGAGCTCACATATGTTTTTGTGGGGTGCGGACTCAAGCGGAACACTTTTCTAATTGTTTAGTTGCCAGGGTGTATACCGTGCTCGAATTTAAGCTGCCTTTATTGGCGAAAGGTCGATAGAAGTTTCATTCAGTGTGTTTCTTAAGGGTTCCTGTGATCTGATATCGTTAACCGCTTAAGAGATTAATGAGATGAGAGATTGTTAGTATTACTTATTTATACTGGAGGATTTTGGAATTAATTTCGAATGAATCTATTTCACTTAAAATCAACCCTTGTGTACTATGCAAACTCAAGAGAAACCTTAACCGAACGTGAACAGTTACTTAATCAATTTATTTAATGTATAAAGCTACCGCTTTTCCAAGTACATTATATAAAATTAAAAGCATACAACCACAAATCCTTCTTATCCATCCCGGAAATAAGACTAGCTCAAACAATTATACCAAAAAATAACAAAACCCATAAGTGTTCTCCTCATAAGTGTTCTTTGTTGCGTTGTTTTTTAACAATCGGATCTGGATCAACTAATGTTAAGGATAGATTATATTTAAATATACATATACATACAAAAGAACAGATTTTGAAATTTGATATTGATTTATTTTCCCTCACAATAACTAATTTTTCAAAATGTTCGTTGCAAAAGCACAAAAACTTTCCAAACAGTAGGATAATAGAACAAACTGTTCATACTTTCATCTTCATCGACTAATTGCACTAAGGGTTACTATTTTAATTTAATGAACTAGTTGTTGTATTGTATCGTAATAAATATAATTTTGTGTACTGCCAAATTTTCTGCGAGTATTGACCTCAATGCATTATTTTGGAAATGCATTAAAGAATGCATTGACCATAAAAAATTCAATGCTAATAAAAGTATAATTTCATTAGCATTGAAAAATTCAATGAGAATGCCTCTAATTTTCATTATCATTGGATTTTACAATGGTAGTGAAATTGATTTTCCATTATCATGTGTGTAGTTATATTGTATTTCGTGGGCTTTAGTTGTTCCAATTTGTAAGTTTTTAAATTTAACACATATGGGTGTAGAACTTACGGTTTTTTGTTTAACATATTCTAATTGCTGGGAAGGTTAAAACGACTAGTTTGTTATTTATATACATATATATAATTTAATCGATGTTGATGATGAAGTTTTGTGGCAAGTTTTAATTTAATTGAACGTCATCCACACCAGAGTACACATGATTGCGAGACGAGAGTACTTGAGGCATGTACTTACATCTCCGTCAGATATTTAGTGCCGTTGAAGAAGTTTTCCAATTTCGCCTCGAGTGGCTTACAAGCATTACGCGGTATGTAAATTTCTTCCTGGCAGGATAATCGACACGCTGGCGGGCGGCTAAGATATGCCATACAGCCGCGAACTTTTACAATTATGATAATGTCCGCGTGTGCAAATCTTTGTGTGAGTGTCGCTTTTCAGTTGAAAAAAAAAATATGGGAAAAACATGTCACTGGAGCCACTTTAGGGCCTAAAACTCTTAAACTCTTCCCGTAAAATGAAAGCGACATGCCCCTCATAAACAATGGGCTAATGGCTTCACCTTTCCGGAAGAGTTGCGAAACAGCCGCCGCCGCCGCGCAGGAAGGAAGACCGTGCTGTGCCCAACTACGCAGTCCTGGCGACAGGAGCAAGAAGGCGTCCTCGGGGACCATGCTTAAGAAGTTCCGCAAGTATCGTCCCCTCAAGGGGATCGCTTTCACAATATCGCGTATATGCGTAGATAGCATTCCTTAGACGCTACAGGCGCCAGTTAGAAGCGTTTCATGTGCCCGCACCGAGCATAAAGGGCTGGATGCGCCAAAATTTATGCCCCATCCTCGTAGGGATGTAGAAATGACTCTGCTGTTTGCTTAAATCTGCACATTTTATTGAGGCTCCACCAGGAGTTTTCTAGCCTTGATTTGCAGACGTAAAGCCACCTGAATTTATGAGCATCGTATCTCTCAACATGTGTTGTTGGAGTCTTTCTTCGGCAGTGCTTAATGTAAGCGTTATGTCCTTCCCACTGTGACACGGATGCTCTCATGGGAAAGGAAGGCTCAATTTATTAATTCTTCCCGTTTGGCTAGGATAATTATGACAACAAATTAAGAGCAACAGTTTAAACCTTCACATCCCGATTTATCGATTTTTTCAAATGACTTCAACCTATGAACGGTTTTCTTTGGGGACAACGTTCCTATGGGGCAATTTTTAAAATTTCATATCTTTAACTTTACGTAGCTGTAAAATTAATATTATTGATTTTTAATAATATTCGTAGGCATATGGGTAAGTGCTATTTTAATAATAAGATAAGCGCAGATACAATCATACTTGTCTCGCAATTACGTATTTGGTAATTTCAAAACCGAATTTAATGTTCCAAAATGTTTCGAACTATTTGTAGTTTTATATACACGTACTTGCGTTTTAAACATAAAAATAAGATATAAATTGAGTTTGAGGTATTCTAGTGCGTTCTGATGAAATTTTGTAGGAATTTTAATATAGGATCAAAAGGGTCTTGCAAGAAAATGCAAAAAAAGAAAGAAAAAACTCTAAAAAGGGATAGTCTCCATGCTCCAACAATGTTTTGGCGAAAATTATGGAAAACCATAAAATTTTAAATGTTTCAGCGGACTCCAGGAACTTTTACAAGAATGCTGAAAATGAGACAAATTTTACTTTACCTCGATTTGTAATATTATAAGGCAAATGCGTGCTACTCACCGTCGATAAGTCGAAGGGGATATTTACCTTTAATCCGTTAATTTCAAAGACTCTTGACAAATGTTTTAGTATGCAGAGGTCCAAATATCCTTTAGTTATTTATATGACAATTCGTAACGAAACTCTGTGATAATATAAAAAAATCCTTGGGGCGACATATTTACAATTAGCTTATGTAATTAATAATTAAAAATATTATTATGGACTTTTAGAAGTGAGAACTTTGAAATGTTATCAACCATAGCATCTGTTTCCGCTGAGCACTTCAATAAACAATTATTGCAAAATGTTGCACTGATACTATTGGTCTTAAATGCAAATAAATTTAGTCTTTTTACAAATTTGTTTAAATGAGATGGAATAGAAATGTAGAATTTGTTAAATTAAAGAAATATTTCATGGGATTAGCTAAGTGCTTCTGGAGGAAAGCTTTATTTATCTTGTAATTTTGAAAATGAGAAATAATGTTAAAACAAATAATACTCATTAAAATGCATTTCGCAATTGCATTTTACAATTGCATTTTTATTTCGAAATTGTAATGAACTAAGATATTGTATTACTAATGTCGTACAATGTACGTATAACCTGTATATAATATAATTTCACACATTCGTGGTTATATCAATGCAAATACATACATATACATTTGTATGCATACATCTTGAATTGAGCCTATAAATAGTATAAATTCGCTCATTTTTTAAAAATTTTTTTAATATGGTAATATTAAATTAACAAGGAAATTTAATGCTTCGTTGTATTTTTTTTTTTTACTTGCGGAAAAACAATAACTCGGTAGGAAGTCTCAGAGCTCCAAGTATAGCCACTTTCTTCAGAACCGGCAGTGAAGCTAATCAAGGATATTATAAATTCAGAAAAATATGCACACGAGAAGGGTCATTGATTTTTCTGTCAACCACGCTCCTTGTAAGGCGCTTAAAAATAGACAACTCTTAATCCTTTTAAGTCGAAAATATCAGACTTCTCTTCCCTGATTGACGGCACAAAAAGGTTCCTCCAGATCCGCTTTTTTGCCCCAAAATATAAGACGCCTTCGGAGCCTTACACTGGCGAGTCGCCTTAACTCAAGTTCGCGTTCTCTCGCGTTTTGCTCAAGTAATTAGTTAACTGCTAAAGATTTACGACCCATCACATTTAATTATAACAAAAGGAAGGAAAATGGATGTTGCCCGCCCGCATCCCGGCCGGAGTGCAAGAAACGCTCCTCCTTGGGCTTTTTTAGCTGCTAATCAAAATCAGGCGCTTTAAAGCGCAGAAAAAAAAACAATCGCGGAGGTTTTTGTCGCCAACCAGCAGGACTAATTAATGCCAGGACTTGGTGATTTTTTGGCGCAATGCTTAGTAAAATAGTTTTCTTACTAATAAGTTATTGTGAATTTTGTTCGTAGATTTAAAATTTATTGTGGAATTAATAAACAGGAGAAAAGATTGTTGATGTCTTAAATAGGTACATCGGATTCTTAACTTTTTACAATTTAACTCATGTAGATTAAAAAGTTTAAATTGACAACAATGATATTTCATATTTATCACTTTGAAGGACACAAAATACCAAATTCATGAAATCGATCCTTGGTGTTTGCTTGTCCTTCACAGCATTTTACGCTCAGAAACTAATGTACTGGAATATGAGAGCTGAAGTAAACAAATCTGAAACTAACTTAGAAATTTTCAGGGAAGAGATGGAGTGTAATTTCTGTATTCGACTTTTTAATTATTTCGTAGAACGGCAATCTCTATAATTTTCGAGAAATAAGCATTTTATTATGTGTCATAGATATTAATTTCATTTTTTCCTTCATGTTTTATAGATGTCTCCTGGAATTAATGTCATAGCTTTGTAAAAGCCATTTTTGTAACTTAATTTACGACTCTCAGGATTTTTTAAACTTATTATTTGTTCAGATTTTTTGGAAGTCTTGTTGAAAATGTAAATACAATACTGGATGACAAACTTCATTCTTTACTAATTTTTTATATAGATACTTCAGGCTTCCGTAAAAAGTTCTTTAAGACGGTAGAATTAAGTTTTTGAAGTGGCATCAAAATTCTCGACAATATAAGCTATAAATGTGACAAATTTGTCAGCAAGATGAGGCTAAAAAAGAACTAAGTATATTACAGCTCACACATTAAAAACATTGTTAAATACGTATTATGTATATTAGGAGTAGACAAATACTATTTGTATGTGAAAGAGAAGCTTAAATATGTAGATGATTTTTAATTTTGTCCTGAATGAATTTTGTAAAGTGGTTGCTTTGAGAAGAATAGAATAGAATTATTGTTCAAATAGCTTTAGTTAACTTCAAATATGGATGAACAAAGAAAACATTTCAGAGATTAATGAAAAAGTTCGCTTACTTAATTAAGTTTATATTGTTATCATTTACGCAATTTCGAGTTTTTGATATGATTTAGATGATGTCTAAAAAGGACCATTTCCTTATGGTGGAAATTTTCCAGACTTGTGGAAGCAGTCCTGAAAAAAGCGACGCTTTTTCTTATTTGTCCCTTTAAAAATTACTGCGTTCTGCAACTTCAATAGAGTGTCTCTTCTCGATGAAATCAATTATTGCAAAAATGGTACCAAATCGCAATGGCGACAAAAATAAGGAGCGGCAGCTCACACATCGCATGACGCCGCTATGTCCACAAATGCCGTCAACTGAATAAACGGAGTTCAGCGGACCGCCTGACGTCATTTCGACCCGTCGTCCCGCCCAGAGGAAAGGATACACGCTTGTCCGGAGGGAAGTCGATAATGCAGAGCAAACATGTGCTGATAATACGATAGTTTGTCAACATCGACAAGAGCGAGTTAATGACATTTTTGGTCGTTTTGTTTTTGTTCCCTTTCGATTTTGTCCGATACTCGCGTCTCTGGTACTTGCCAAAGTGCTAAAGTGGACAGAAAGAAGTTCTGACAAACATGGCGCTTTTATCACAAGTGTAGTTGAAATTATGTCCTGATTAAAGTAGAACTTCTGCATAGTGCATAGAATATTTTGACGGCATCGAAACTAAAATTTACATTTAATGTGTATTTAAGAATAATTTTGTGTATTTCTTTTCTGGTCCATATTGTTTCTATTCGAATAAAGTATGCATATATTCGTCTTGTCGTAATGGAAATCATTTATGGATTAAATGAAGCTTGTTTCTTATTTGTCTGAATTAATTTTTGGAAATTTAAAGTAGGTATATGTATGTCATTGTATTTATATGTGCTTATAATATTTAAAGACTTCCTTTGTGACTTTTATGCCGATTAATTTTAATATTTTTCGTGATTACTCATTCTAGTCGAAGGATCACGAATACATGATTTTTGTATTTTCTAAAATGTTATTTTCGTGTTGAAATTATCAAAACCAACAATGAAGGTTAATAACTGTTTAATTACAGTATCTACGAAATGCGGTACTCGAACATGTAGCGATTTCTTACTCTGGTTTTGTCTTTTGATATTATCTTTAGTTGTTTTTACAATTTTTAACTTTCTATAGATATATTTGATACAAACATAAACGGGTATAAAATTATATTTAAAAAATGAATTTAAGTACTATTTGCATTATATTTTTTAATTGTTATGTATTATCTGGATTCTCAAAATCTATTGTAGATACATACAAACATACACTGAACGAAATCCTGAAGTCTATATGAACAAAAAATTATCAAGCTAGCAAAATTGTAGTCAATATAGCGTCAACAAAAAACATAGTCATTACGATAAAATTCCAAACTTTTTGTTAAATTTGACAAATAATCGTTGACAAATATACAACAGTTTTGTTACGATTAGTTATTCAGGATAACAAAAACAAATTGTCTCTTCGAAATAGCATTTTATCGAGGTAACAATAATTTGTTGTTATTATGTTTGCAAATTTTGTCAGTTGAACAAAAGCCCAAGTAGAATAGAAAAATATTTTCATCAGGAACAAAAATCTTTTTGTCAGCAACACAAATCCTTGTGTTATAACTGACAAATATTTTAGTCAATTAAACAAAATCATTTTTTCGAATATGCAAAAATTTTCTGTAGAATAGACTTAATTATTTTGTTAGCAATCACTTCGTCGACTGAAAATTGAATTTTCGTATGTACCATTTTGCCATTTTGAAGTGAAGGTAATATCCTCAATAAAACTTCCAAATGGCAAAATAGTACCTACATATGAAAATTCAATTTTCAGTCGACGATATGATTGCTAACAAAATAATTAAGTCCATTGTACAGAAAATTTTTGCATAAAAACAAAAAAATTTTTAATTGATGAAAAATAAAATGTTTTGCGATACAAATTTAAAAGTCCGACCAGTTTTTCCTATGTAGGAATTAATGATTTATGCTACACTAAAATAAAGATAGGTATAAAGGTGATAAATATAAGAAGTAAAACGAAGTATTTGTATAAATTCCAGTATATATTATATCTCACACATATAACTTATAATTAGCACGTTAATTCATTGCAAAGACAACTTATTAAATGGGACTGCTTATCAAATTTTGTTGAAATATTGTAATAAAATTTTTGAATAAAGTTCCAAACCAATATCGACTGAATTGGATACTGCAAATTAAAAACATGAAAAATTTTGAAACATACATCAACTGCTTCGATAATAGTAAACATTTTGTATTTAATCCCATCGAAATAAACTAAAATATCTTTTGGATTTAAAACTGTTCCAACTATAATTAACAATGGTTGAACTGATTCGTTTCTAACCTTCCAATTTAATATTATAGACTCTACTTCTTGAAGTGTATTTCCCACCACGAAAAATGAGTTTTGGGAGTCCTTTATTGAAAATTTGACGTGTTGTCTTTTCCCATCAACCTTTCTTATTTCCTTAGTAGTAGGATGCAATACTGCATGTAAAAGATGAAACATAGTGGCATAAAAACCATCTAAAGGAGGAAAATGGAATTAAGATAATATAAATACAAAGATAATATATTTTTACCTTCATTTGAATGTTTTTCATTTTTGATAATAATAATAATTTCCACTTTCTTACAACATCTAAATTCAGTTTTAATTCCAAAATTATATTTTCCATATCACAAGTCACATTCACTTCACAAAGCTATGTACTTCTGTGTCGACAGCTAAACGGAGAATAAGCAATGAATGCGTATTATTTGTAGAACTTAAGGATTGCTACAAAAATTTTGTTAGAGTAACAAAAACTGTTGTAGGTCACAAACATTTTTGTAATTTCAACAAAAATCTTTCCTAATTTAACAAAAATTTTATCGCAATGAATATTTTTTTTGTTAAATTCTTGTTCACAGTAACAGAAATTTTAGTCAATAGAAAACTCTGAGATTTTGTACATATGACTGCATTTTTGTTAACTTAATAATAAATTTTGTAAAATTGGAAAAAACGTTTTATCATTTTTTCATATTTACAAAAATTTGTCAAATTGAAAACGGAATCAACTAATGAATAATCAGCATAACAATAATTACTTCTTACTGACAAAATTTGCTTCTGTACATTTAACAAAAAATTTTAATTAATAAGACTTAAGGATTTCGTTCAGTGTATGTACGAAAATATGTATCCATATATTCTGGAGCTAAGTTGGTATAGAAATTCCTTTTTCATTAGCGAAACTTTTATGTAAAATTAGACAAAAAGGAAGAAACAGTTTTCTCCCACGGATGATACAGGAACATATTTAGATGGCAGCAATGCAGCAGTTTATTGAGAGTGTTTTAATTTAGCTGATTTTTCCGAACTGGGGCGGTATTGGAATCAAATTTAAAAATGTTTGTTCTTTAAACGGAATAGCTGAATTATCCTCATAGGGAAATTTATCTTTCGAGATATGGATCTTAACTTAGTCCGTAGGGGTCATAATGAATCCTTCTGTGGGTTTGTTCTGCATATTGTTGACGCCCTATCTGAATTTAGCTCACGTCTACTCGTCAATACAAGGACCAACGACTGAGTAACGACAGGGCTCGACAACTGACCGCGAAAACTGCTCCAAGCGAACGACGCCAGGCCCTTGGTCGGGGTCTGGTTGCTTATCACAAGTTGTGGCGACAAATAAATTCTTCAATTTTCGTATATTTGGGGGGAGTCCCGAATAATGCGGGAATCGCAAAGCACTCGTAAATCCTGCCGACACAGGACGTTTTTCCTTTTTTTTGTCCTGTGACAGGACTGAAGAGGGTAAGACGCTAAGACTGCTGCTCGCAACGGTGTCACATTGAACCCTCAAAAAACTGGACAGAATCGTAAATTTTATATATGAATCTTGGCCAGTCAAGCAAAAGTAAGAGATTACAAATAATGAGGACGAGCATTTTTTCAAAAGGTGGGTTTTGGCAAGACTGAGGTGGAGAGAATATGCTTTAATTTTATGAAATTCAGGTGGACGGAATTTTGAGATGACGTACTGTGCTAGGAATAAAATTAAGAGTAATATTTAAATTTTGAGACGTTTAAAAAAAATTTTAATATCACATGCTATGCAAAAATATAAAATAATAAATTTGCTTGAATGATTGTAGGTGATGCTGTAAATGCTTAATTTTTGTCTTTTTAAGTGACCAGACAAAACCCTGGATGATTTTATAAATCAAAATTTAGAACTCTATTTTCTCTTGAATTCTTTGAAATCTAAAGATAACTTGTAACTTTTATTTAATTTTTTATCCTCTATTTTTATTTCAAATTTTGATTAGTGGATTGTTAATCATTTTAAGTATCTTAGAAGAAATGGGTTTTGTTAGAAAATATTTTGGTTGTAATATCAAATTTCAAAATAGTGTGAAAGGGAAGAATAATTGGTGACTAAACTAGAAGTTATATAAAGCTCTTATTGAAGAGCACATCACGGGGCGAAAATAACTTTTAAATCCACGTGTAGTATCATATACAATATTGTAGTTTTGTAAAAATAAGCATAACCCTTTGTTAAATTTTTGATGTAATGTTCATATATTTGAATTAAGTTATTTGTCGAAGTTTTATAATTTCGTGATGTTCTTTGATTTACATAATACGAAATTTATTTACGTTAAATCCCAATTTACTTTCATTATTTGTATGGTAGTAAGGCTCTGTTTTGATAAATTTTTCATCATATTTTGTTGTCGATTTGATGCCTTTTAGAGTAAAGGAAGTTTATAGAAGACATTTCTAGGATCACCCGATTTAGTTGGACCACTCCCTTCTTACATAATGAAGTAAACTCTGAGGAACCCTTTCACCAAAATCTGTCAATGTTAGGAACTCTGCTGAAAGACGTGTTATTATTCAGACCTAAATCTAAACTTTTCGGCACTCAGAGCCGTAATGTCGTTTTCGTAGTATGTACCTGTAAAAGAATCCTCATTTTTGTCACATTTCCCTTTTTTCCGCCCCATCAACCATTGAAAAGGGACAACCTTCTCACTGGTCCGGGAGCATGGTTCAATTTAAAGTGACATCCACCCACAAGTTTCAAAGTTTTCCAACAATTTTCCCTCATTACGTTGGGCCATTCAATCGAAACCTAAAAAAACTCTAGATTGTATCGGGAAACTCCTTTTTGCAAATTCCTTCCATGTCACATAAATTCGGAGAAAATGAGTGGAACAAGCCCTTCCCTTTTTTTGCGAATCGACTTCCTAGCTATTATGCGAGCGGAAGGCCAAGATGGATGGGGCTGGATGCGAAACGATGCGAGAACAATCATCAACATCCGACCGCATCAAGCCATTGAATATAATCAGCTGAGGAGTATTATTCAAATCAGCCGCAAAAGGGGGTTTTAATACCCGAGGCGGCTTTTCCCTGTATCGTTCCTCAATATCGCCGCAGTATGGTCCCTTCGGGTTCTTTCCGGCGTTTTCATTTCCTGTGACGTCAGTTCATTCAGCAGATACAGCTTCCCGAGTGAAATCGTGATTGATGTGGTCTGTCCATCACAATGCCCACTCGCCGATGGCGGTGCCCCAAACGGGGCCACTCGGGCTCCATAAGAACGAATAACTAAACTATGCACTGACGAAGGACAATTGGCTGCAGGCGTCATGGCTGGAACTGTCCACGGCCTCTTCTCGTTGCGGTGTGGAAGAGTTTGACCGACTGGAAAATTAAGGAAACTTCAGACACAAGACCATTATGTAATGCTTTTTAAAAGAAACCAGTAAATCTCTTACAGTTTAAAGTTTTTGTGAGTAGCTAGTGGTTTGAGGAAAGTCTTTAAAGTTTTAAATGTAATTTCCTATGATTTCTGAAAAACTAAAAACAAAAATCTTTTTCAAAATAAAGTAATTTGTATTACACATATATGTATAATGCAATATTGATTATCCTCCAATATCAACATATGAGCCTCGTTTGGATTTGTGTTTGCTCAATCCATTCTAATATCTTTTAAGAATAAATTCCCAATTTTTTGGAGACAGGTACGCTTTATCTCAAAAAACCTTCGATTTTCCCATACAATAAAATCGTCGAACAAACGTTAATCAAAAGATCATGTAGAATCGATTGGTATTCCCCGGTTTAGACCTTGGAAAAACACCCTGTGCAGGTGTATATAGAAATTAAATTTTGATAGCTCTTCCAATTTATCTACTATCTTCTTTTAGTTATTTAATATCTACTTGCAATAAGAATGCGACTACTAGTAAAATAGTTTATTATTGTTATACACTAATCGATATATTGGGCAACATATGGTGGTAACACAAAATTAAACTTTTGAAGTAAGACTTCTGTGGACAAAAACAGTTGATAGTAATCATTATAAAAAAAATTAAGTTTTCAGAGAGGTACGCTTTTAGGTCTATATTGAACAAACATTGTCAACTGTATTTTCGCAATATGTAAAGTGAATAAGGTCGTCTTAAAAAAATTAAGTTACAATTATTTTAAGCATACATAAGTGTCTGGCATGCTCACAGATTTACACAGATCGTACGATTTTTATTTATTTATTTTTTAAATTAATTGATTCATCATGAATAGAAAGGACTTTTTCAAGTGAGATTCATTTCCCATACACATACTTGAATAAACAGAAAATGCATTTGAAATTTTGCCATTCCTTAACGAAACCCTATCGACCTGGAGCTCTGAATTCTTAAAACGCCTGCATTCTGCACTGCATCCGAAGTTCGACAGCAGTGACTTGGCCAATTACAGGGTAGTGAATAAAATAAATCAAGAGTACCCAGCAACTGGTAAATGTTTTGGGCAACTTGGCTAGACATACAGGAACCTTGAAGGGTTTTCGCCATTGCTGTGCCACATTTAGTCGAGCGAGTTGGGGCAAACTTCAGAATGCAGTCGGGACTCCCCGGGACAACTAATTTGGCCCGGGATCAGCTGGCCTGCCCCGAACGCACTCAGCTGCGCATAATTACAGCACAACATTTTGTAAAGTTGTACTGCAGCTGCAAAATGTAAGTCAATCCTGCGGCTTTTCTGGGACTCGTCTCGTGGCGGAGCAATTTTGGAATTTTGGCCCCGGCGGCATAGTGCCACCGAAAGACTTCCAGCTTATCGCCCTTTAAGGATAATAAAATGCGCTCCTCTCCCCTATCAACATGGATCTTGTAGTTTAGTTTCCAGGAACTGCGGCGATTGGGGTGGACGATAGCGGAAATTATTTTTCCTGCACTTTACCAAGTTTTCTTATTTTAGCATGAGAGGAGTCCTTGCAAATTTGTAGGGATAAGGGGGAGTGCGGACGAAAGGGAGCGGGTGTAGAATCTCCATAAAATTTGAAAGTGGAAATCTTTTCAGCACAAGGACGCAGGAAAAAACATCATTTGATGCGATGTTTCGAGAATTTTTCGAGGTTGCGATAGAATGGGTTTGGCTGGACTACCTGTTTTTGGTTGGAAAAGGAAGTTCTGCTTTCCGGTGGTGCAAAGTGACATGTGTGTGGTGTGGCAGAATCAAAATTATCACTTTCATAACGCCTTATAAACACGTCGTTCGCCCTTTGAACTACACGCCCAAGAATGGCGAAGCGCAATAAACCCAGTGGACAGTGGCGTAGTACGTACATACATATACCGATTCACATGGGAAAAACTTCTGCCCTAGAATTTGAGTGCCACACTTGGGGTTGTGCCGAAAGAAGGGCTGGTTCGCTTTGATTGCCGCATAGCAGTCCGGGCGTTAGAATTTGTCTTAATCTGGACGAAATGAAGATGTATCCTTGCAAGACGTTCACTGGTCTTGTCTTCGTCTTTGCAAAGAATCGCTGTTAAATATTGCAGGGGCTGATAACCGGACTGGGGTGCACTTGCTAACAAAGTTGTTTTTTAATGTTTCGTTGCGCAAAGTGGCGATTCTGAACAACTTTCTTCGCTCAACATTGTTTAGGACAATTGGGCCCCAACGCTTTAGATGTGAAAGTTATTGACAATCAAGCAATAAAAGAATTTTGTGTTAAACAGCTTGTCGTTTTGCCATACTTTCCGAAAATTAAGCCGAATTTCGAAAGTATCATTGTATTCATAACATATGTAGGTAAAAGAGAAGTTGCAGCTCGTAAAATTTTTTTAGAAGTGGAAGTTTGTTAAATTATATTTAAGTTAAAAAAAATATAAGTTTTGCAATGTAAAATTGCCATTTTAATAAGTTTTAAGAGTAATCTAAATTTGAAAATAATTTTTCTTACTATTACCTTAACTCTAGAAAAAAAAATTAAAGGAAATTAATTAAAGGTTTCATTAAGCACCTACTTTCTACTTTCTTGTTCAAAAATCGATATAACGGATTTTAAGAATATACTGGATTTTTATTAAATTCAATACGATTTTCTATGCTTGACTTTTTATATGCTCTGTTTTCAAAATTCAATGCCAAGGTACGGCAGTTATAGGGCATGTCATGGTAGCGAATAATGGTTAATAAATATAAAGACAAATGCGTAAAATCTGTCGTAGATTTTGTTATATTTCGTTGCTTTCTATACAACGTTAGGTTTATGTTGAATTGAGTGAATTTAGCCTCTGCAAATTAGGTCAAGATAGATTCAAATATATCGGAATATAGTTAAGCTAGTAATAAATAATCAAATTCGCTTTTCTCGTTCTGTAATTTCAGCGAATCAAATTGCATTAGTCTATGCCTTTCATTGTCATCCTCCCAGCATCAATTGCATGCAGTTCGACAGCTCTAAGCTTCTAAATAATCAATCCATGAAATCCAAGACAAGGTGAAACATTTGGATGTACCCCAGCCACAAAACAGGCGAAGGCCGCCCTCCCAGAAGCATCTCCAATCAAATCTCATCTTCAATTATAAATTATAAGCTCTGTCAGTCCTGATGATTACGGGAACCCGGGATTTATTTGAGCCGAGTTTCAGTGTGTAAATTAGGGCAGAATATCACAGGTAGTCGTTTGTTGACAGGACGAAGAAGTTTCAGTACTAAGGCTTCATCTCGTGCACCACTTTACTGCAGCAAGGCGTCGTCTAAGAAGCAGCGGAGAAACTTAGATATTTGGGTCCATGCGTAATGATGTAAGATGTAATTAAGCAAATGTGCTTTACCAAGGGCAAGTACTAGGTAAATCCTGTTCGTTTGCGAGGCCGAATTGACAAGCCTCCTTGTCTGCGCAGGGATCTGCAGGGAGCCTGCAAATTATACACTTTATTTGCTTTCGGGTTCTCTTTAGTGTCCTCAGCAAGTCGTAAATGTGTAATCTATTTAGGGCGAAATGGGGCGAAATTGCATGCTTTGCTGCTAGTTTCACTGGCCGTACCGTTCAAAGCATGAAATTGTGCAGATCGGACAAGCCGGTACAAGCCCTTTTAGGCCTCTTGTTCATCTGACCGACATAGACGGCTTTCACCAGATGAGCATGGATTTGGCTATCTGAGGCTCCATCCCCAGCATCCCTTGTGACAGCCGTCTTCATTCAGTTCACCCTGTTACCCTCTTAGGCGACACAACTGCAGCCCGGGTCCATGCGTTTCCGGGATGAAAGGAGTGGCCCATTGGATTATGAGTGCCCCCGGAAATTCAATTAAATTTGCGTTACACTGACGACCGGCTGGCGAAACATCGTCAAATTTACGGAATTCAATTGTTGACACCCCGAAAGGACAGCGACCCCTTTAAGTCTATCCGAAAAGGGTTAGCGGCACGGTCATTAGTGAATTATGCTCCCCTCGGCTCTTCCACATATTGATCTGTTTCCGCTAACACCGACCACCGGACAGTGTCCAATTTTTTTGCCTAATGGTCCATTGCTTCTCTGTGAGGACTGTTTTCCAAAAGCAATTAATTTTTGAAAAGAAAGCTTGAGCACACCCGAGGGTCTTCTTGCCCGCTGTACCAGATCCCATAAATCACTCCCTCGAATAATTTAAGCCCTGCGCCCGGCTGCGGTTGGCCATCCACCTTCTAAAGTATGTTTTCTCAGACAAACCACGTACAATTAGGGCTCTAATCTCATTAAATTAATTACGCAATAAGACGAGTTTCCTAAAGTTGCGGGGCAGGTCCAATGTGTCATAACCGACCGCTGGCGTAGCGATTTAGTCACTTTTTTCCCACAAAGTTTCCTTTTCTGATGTTGTCCGTGGTCCAGACTCGGGGCTGCGGAACTTGTGGAACAAAGGACCATGAGTTGCACAACATGCAGATCGTAAATAGATACGAGCCGGCCTACTTAAACTACCCAACAGGACAGTAATTCCCTTAGTGCAGACTTGTGGCCTACTGGTAATTGATTTTACATTAATGAGCACTTTTGTGGCCACAACATAGTGGTAGGTGCGATGGTTTGATTGATTGCTTCCTTAGATTGAATCCCTTAAAGTGGCATTTAATTACTTAATGCAATTGATGCTACCAAGGAATTCAACACGTGTTGAGTTGCTTTAAGAGCGCTTCTTTCAATATAATATTAATACCATAATATTAACGCTAATCTTGCGGAACCCGCCAATTTGACGAGTTTATATTACGTACTGAAATTTGCAGTAGTTATAAATGTTAAATATTCGTGAAGTATGATGAATATGTCCTTATATACATGTATATTCCTTATCTGGCATATCTTTTCGTATTTCGGATGAAAACCATTTTGAAATTTATCTTTTCGAATATTTAATATGTTAATGTTTAAATCAGCGATTCTAATGATTATTTTAACAAGATATAAATTATAAAATTACGATTTATTAGCCGATTTTTGTGTTTCAATCGATCGATAACGATTAATACATAATTTTAATTTGGCAAAATATCTATGATAACACTCAACGTATCAAAGGAGAAATTAAATGAATTTTATTTTATTTTAACAGGAAGAGTTATTTATGCTCTAGAAATTATACCTTCAAAGTATAATTTTAATAATTGCTTTAGTTTAGATTCGGATATTAATATTTTTGAGGTAATTTGTTTAACATTTGGGGCATAATTTTGAGAATTATACTTATAATTTTACCATTTTATTAAAGCTACACAAAAACTAGGTAATAGCCGCAGGATTTTTATTATTGTTAGTTTCCAATTTAGTTCCTAATTATGAGAACTAAAACATATTTTAAAATTGATATAATTTATATATTTCTTAACTGTTGATATTAAGACTTGGTTTTTTAAATTTCTGAAATAAAAACATGCCATAAATATCAATATATTGTTCTTTATAATTATAAAACATAGTTTCTTTTAGGTTGGTTTTATGTCAAAATCTTACCATAATTGGATACTTTTTTCATGTTGCGCTTAAAAAAGTCCTTTCTTAATGGAATTGCAATCATCTTTCTTACCTTGCGACATTTTTAAGCCCAACGAGCATTTCACGGGCAATTACGTTTGTACCCCTCGTGCGTGGTATATCAAAAGTTTTAAGCCCGTTGTGATTGATGCGATTTGCGTGTTCATTTAATTCGCATTTTTCTTTAACAGGCTTCGTTCAGCCCCAAATTAGGGGCTCTTTCACGCAGTACCGCACCGCCCAATTATTGCGGGGAGCAGTGGGCAGGTTTCTTCATTAGGGTGATACGAGTATAATTCGATTGTGGTCTTCTTCCAATTTAATTTTCCAGGAAGCTTCCTGCCGCCTCGAGCATTATCCAGAGCATATCGCCCAAATTCCCTCTGCTTTTGAAATCCACCTCCGTTAAAGGTGAAATATTTCCGAAAACAGTCGGGTGGCCGCACCGGGAGCGCCCATGGCTGCGCCTCCTGCACAGGAACAACAGCTTTGGCGGGGTACGGTGATAATAATAAAATTTCGAAAGTTTCCAGGGCAAATCCTATCAGAAATTAACTTGTGAAAATGATTGGCATGGAAGCGGAATAATTTTCTTTAGTCACCAATTGGATTTTGCACGCGCCTCATGTCACGAAAGTTTTTGATTAGCTTAAGCGCAGAAGACATCCCTGCTTCCCACGTCGGCCGCAGCTCGGGGGTGGCTCTACGGGGGATGACTGGATGAGAATGGAGCCCCGAAATAGTATGCTTGAGCAGAACTTCGCGAAACTTTGCTATTTGAGTTTGGCCAGAGTACCGCCTGCACTTTGCGAGCTGGGTATTAGACACGAAGCCCCATTCATTCCTCAAAGAGACAAAGTTGCACTTGAAGGTGTCGGTGCTATTCTTGGCGCATTGTTGCCCAGGCAGAGTTTCTGAGGATGCTATAAGGTTAATTTCAACAAATTGCCAAGAGAAAACAAATCATAATGAAGGATTTTATACCCTTTTTTCTAATTAGTAGTCATGATAGCTTAAGACAAGAACAAATAACCAAAAAGGATTTTCTTACCACTTTCTTAAATTGTCAGTTATCATAAAAGTATATTGTAATGTTGTCTTCTTGCTTCAATTTTATAAGAAAAAAATGATTCAGTGCGTTCATGACCAAAATTAGTAATACATCATTTTTATAGAAAGTTTTCTTTAGATATTCAAAATCTAAAATTTGTCAAAACGTCAGGTTGTTTCTATAAAAAACAGGGTAATATGTTGTTTTTTTAGCAATTTTGAGTATAATATGTTAAGATGATTATGAAATACAAAATGGTGTGAAATTTTTTGAAATGTCTTACACTTCTTCCGTAAAATATAAAACATCTTAAACTTCAATGGATTTCCGGTCTTTAGCTAAAATGACAAATTTTCTGTTGCAAAATCTACTCTAAAAATACTATTCGAATTTTATGGATGACTTTAATTTATGTATAATGTGCTACAGCATTTTATGATGATTCATTAATATATAAATTAATTTCAAACATTTTCCAAAAGCGTTTTGTTTTTAATTTTTGACCTCATAATTTGAAAAACCTTACGCGTTTGAGTATATTCATGTTCGGAATGGCAATAATTAACCTAAACAATGCGATGAAGTATTATATTTATGTATATTGTTATAAAAACATATTGACATGAGTTCCTGTTATTTTATTTGAAAGAGATAAATGTATTTTAATTATTATTTAATTAATTATATGAAGTTTTGAAACACATACCTCTAAAAATGTAATCCGATAATCGTAAAGTGAAATGTTTCCAAAAATCTGGTATATTTATTGATATTGTTATTGTACATTGTATTAGAGTAATAAGGAAACATTTCTTTGTTATAATAAAAAAATATATTTCATTGCCATGATAATATGAACCTGTATGGCTTGAGAGGCGAAAAAACTCATTTTGAGTCCTTCTTTAATGATTCCAAGCAGTCTCTTTGCTATAGGAAATTTTGTCTCAGAAGAAAACTGAAAGAATTTAGCACATAAAGGAGCCATCATACAGCCGAGGGACTAGCCATGGAATAATGGGTAGAGCTGCCCAAAAGACTGTCAATCAAGTGGTTGGGCAGAAAGTGTTGTTTGTGTGGGCCAGATCCCTCTAATCTCCAAGGAGCAAATCGTTCTAATGCTTCCCCGTCCTCAATTCCGTCGGCTTAGCGGAGCTCCTATTAACACGCCAGTCCCTGAGCAAATTGAGGGATTAGGAGGTAAGGCACAGGCCGCAACTATATCGATCGAGCCCATGTCCTTAGCCGGGGAATTCCCCCGAAAAGCGAAACAGCTCACGTCCCAGTGGAAAAAGTAGGGAAAAAACTTGAGGGCCTTGAATAATTTTTGGGGCTCCTGCTGTTGAGGTGTTTACCTTCCGCCAAGAGATGACCTCCTGCTTTTCTTTTCCAGTGAAAAATTGCGCTGTTTTCTTCCTAATCAGCCGTTACTGTGCAGCCCTACGCATAGACTTCTTTGTCTCCCACGTAATCCAGTTTCGCCCCGGAGATGGAAAGCCATTCACCGGGGAGTCCTTTGCGGGCCACGAAGCACCCCAACGTCCGGGGATTCACAGGCTTTATATTATATTTTAAGCTGAATGCGGCCTTACCTCCTCTACGCTGGCTAACGACGCATCTACCCTGGTCCCTATGCCAATGGACTAATAATTCGATTTAACCGTGCCCCAGGGCGACCAAAATTTCCGCCACCCATCAACCGACCCCTTACCACAACCACCTCCGGAGGATCTTTGCTCCTTTGTGGTTGCGGTAACTTCGGGGATACAAAATGTCAGCTAATATGATTAAATTGATTTGCCGCAGACTCTTTTATCGAAATTAACTTTACGATAAACAGAAGGAACCAATTACGGGGCGGCTTACATCACGAGATATAGCCCAGTTAGGGCCTATCGGGCGAGGTTAGATCCTTTGTCGTCTACGCGTTTTAGGGCGCGGAGAGGACAACCCGGGGGTTCGCGGTCGATGTATTTCTTTGTGGAGTTTGCTGCGGTAATTGAAATTGCCGAAGACGACTAAATGAGCCCTTTTCATTGGACTTTCCTGTTGATTTAACCAAGCATCCTGCAGAAGTGTGATTTAATTTTGTAATTTGAACACCTCCAATAGTAGTGCAAAAGAGTTGCTTGTAGAGGTGGCAAAATCTAAATGTCCGAAATAGGAATTTTACTATTATTAACAAATTTGTTTAATGTACTATTTACAGTGTTTTTCACATTCGACACGATTGATAAATTTTAAGATTGAAGATAGTAGAGAAAGCGTATCTTGATACCTTGTAATTATGATGACCTTATACATATATGATGAAATTATTTAAAACCAAACCCAATATGAACAGACTAGAGAAGGGTTAGGAACAAATTGAGTTTGATATCTCTCCAAGGATTTTGTTGATATTTTGTAGGAGTGTTCATTTGTAGTTAAAAAGTGTCCAATATAAATTATATTATCAAGCATATTTCCAATATTTAAACAATTTTGAAACTTATGAATTGAAGGTACCTAAATAGCTTTTTAGATTTATGTATAACTTATTATTAATGATAAATTGAAGTAAGATAAGATTTCACCTATTTTGGCAACTCGTGTAGATTTTTTACCGAAATTCAGCATTCGCCAAAGTTCCATCAAAATCCGTGTGGAGACCTCAATTTCAATTTCTCAATATCGGTGCTGTCAGAACACGAAATAATGATAGTGTGGTAGTCTACTTTGAAAAAAATGTTTTGAAAAAACATATGTTTAAGTTTCACTATTTGCCGCCAAAACTAAGAAGATTATTGTAGAATATCTGTAACTAAAAATTTATTGGATCAACTTGTAATTTTCAAAGAACATTTTATTGAATTTTAAGAAAATGAAAAAAAAAACTGAAAAACTCCTAACCTTTTAAAGCGACATTTAGGGCCGTAGAGCTGCGTTATACTAGATTTGATTTATAGAGTAATAGAATTTGCTTATTAGTTTCAAAATAATATGATATACTAAATTTTGGTAAGTATTTATTAAAAAAAAATTTTGAACTCATTTTGTTTCAAATGTTTGAAGGGTTTCTGGATTAGGTGGAGTTTTACATGCAATATCAATATAAGTTCCCAACTTTTAAAATGGTTGTATGCATAGCGCTTTTTAACTTCTATATTAATCTCCAGTATCCCTTGTAGCCCTTAGAAATAGATGGGATAAACTTTTTTAGTAATTGTAATTGTGCTCTTTTCGGCATCATTATTGGCAATCTTTGATCCGTGCTTCCACCCAGAGAATAATAGGAAAAGCAGACACACCTCCTCGCCCATAGCTTTACAGAAATTCATCCGGGTCCAGGTTAAATTTGAAAATTTCATCGTTGCTGTGAACACTTTCCCAACTCCCCAGGGAATTGTTTCTGTCCCTTGTATATAGTGCGCTCATTGTACGGAAAAATTTGTTCTTCGTTGCTTTTTTGCGAAAATTACTGCCATCCAGTGGGGTGTATTTGGTCGCCTTTCGGGCGTCTCAACAAGTAGGGGGAGGGCAGGGGCAACAATTATTCCCCGAAGTTGGAGCTAAATCTCCAGCGAGCGCTTCCGGAGGAAGAGAAACGTCACCGACAAATACGCTTATTCTCGTGCTGCCCTTTTTCTGAGATGGCGGGCAGTGAAAAAAAGGGAAAAACTAAGATGAAATTTCACATAAATAACGGAAAAAAAGAAAGGCATCGCGACAGCAATAGGGCCCGTCACAATGTAGCTTAAGAAGCGCCCTTACGTTTTTGGGGAAGGGCGCAAGGCAGGGGGCCAAAATAGCGCTTCTAAAGAATAGTGTAAGACGCAATTTATGACTGGTCTTAGAGTTCCAGGAGCGAGCAGTGTTGCCACTCCTAAGTGAAAATACAGTTTAAGAGTGGACGTTGAACAGTTATAAGGTAACATACTCGAATAAGGCAGCAATTCAAAGGATAACGACATAAAAAACCTCTTAGTTTATTAGAATTATATATTGTTTATGTGAATATCTGCAGATAAAACATGAGCAGTTTAGTCTCATTTTAAATCTTTCGATTTTTTGTTATCATATTCTAAAATGTTAAACTAAGTGGACTGAAGCAAAATAAATTACTTTTTTTGTGGCAATTAATGCATGTAAGTGTAGTACATACATAAAAGAATTGCAACCTTTTTTCATTCAAATTTACTACATATACATATTTATCAATTAAGAAACTAAGATTAGTCAAAACTTATTGACGAAATTATTGTAATTTTGGTGAATGCATGTCCTGCGGTATTTCATATTCTAAACATGGCCCACCATAACTATCTTTGGCTATTTTAGTTACTGAAGTATAAAGCATCTTTGTAATGGGTATTTTTAAAGAAAGGCCATGTTAAGTTTGAGACATTATTAGCATACAAATAAATATTAAAATGGGGCTTTAAAATTACTTAATTGCTCATTTTTAAAATATTGATGAAAGTGCCCAGCTTAGACCTTGACTTCGTGTAGGTTGTCATTAAAAATGATGGTGCAAGTAATATATTTTAAGGTTGTTATGAATATACCTATGTTCTGCTTCAATTTCAATTTAGCTTTCAAATGAAATACTTGTGAATTGTTTTATATAATAGTTAAACTAAGTGTTTTTATAGTACGGAAGAATGAAGGAAAACAAGTAACAATAATTTGATAATGTGAGTAAAAACTATTATTGAGCCTTCCAAGAAAACTGAAGATACCTCAAACGATGTTTTATTTAAGGCTTTTACTCCTTGACTACAGAACCCTACAAATAAGGAAAGATATATGTTGGAAATGGTTAAAAAGGCGAGCCGTGTTTGTATGAATTATTTGTTTATTCGAGTTTAAGTATGCGATATTTTTAAAGATTGCAGAACTTCAAAAGCGAGTTTCCTAGCCGTTACGATCTGATGATCTGGAAATGTTTGATGAAACTAAATTTGCAAGGATAGATGCGATCATATTTGCTTATAAAATATTTACTTTTAGAGAGTGTTTTGTGATATGATTACATAAGACGTGTTTGTCGCTTTTGAAACAATGCGATTCTAAAATCAATACCTGCACAATCAAAATGGTTTTTCACCTAAAGTATTTTAAAATTGTTGATTCTGGAATCCTTTTTTGACGGTGGGCCATTCAGTATGGGCCATGTGTATCATGTGGAAGTTTGCCACCGTACTATAGCTTACTAAACCCATATTCTTAATTTCAAACCATTATAAATTGTGAAAAAAAAGCGACATTGTAAATTTTATCTGATTTTTGGTATTCGAGTTTTCTTTTGAAATAAATTTAGGCATGTATTATGGAACAGGATGCATTTCTGTATTTAGTAAGAAAAATTTCGAGAATCCATTATAATGTTACATACTTTCAAGCATAGTGGTGCAATGGTAATATTAAAATTTTGTTTTAAATAAGTTATAAATCCATTACAAGTGTAAATGTGGTGACCTTGATTCCGGTTTTGTTCCTTCAGAGCTGGTTGATGTATGGCCGAGTTCGGTGGTGAATTTCTGTGCGCACTCACATCCTTAGGCAATAGGTGTGCTTTAATTACGTGTCAAATTACATGGTGCGGCTTAATCTATTTCGTCAGCGAGTGCGACGCGGGGAAGGGGATCTCCTCATTTTCGCGCTCAATGTAAATGAGGACGTAAGGTGGCATCGCCGCTGCAGCACGCGAATGTTGTATCAAGGACCCAAAAGACGGTCTATCGGAGCATAAAAGCAGTTAAGTGAAGTTGGGCAGTTAAGTGGGTTAAGCGCATGGAATGGGTGCTTCCTTGCTGATCGCCGCCGGTCCTGAGACGCATACCATGAAACTTAGCATCAGATTGGTCTGCTGTCCCGGGATGACTGGATTTGGTATGGGGCACAAGTGGACGGGAAAGGTTCTTCCCAGTTCCCAGTTCCCAGTTCCCAGTTCCCAGCTCCCAGTTCCCAGTTGAAGAGCAGCTCGCTGGGTGCGGGGGTGCGACGGGGGATTATAGAACGAATTATATGATGTTTTTGTGCTGATGGGAATACCCGAATAATGAGGACGAGTTGTATGGACGAACACGAATTGAGATAAGAAATTGGACGGTACACGGAATCGTCTCCGCCAGAGGAGCTTCTGCTGGCGGCAGCGGGCGCTGGCGGCGGCTGGTTTAAGGGTGTGCGTTCGGGGGCAGAGGGTATAAGGGCTGCAAGTTATGACATACTCATTGACCTGTCGAGAAATACAATTACTGGGAAATCTTTGGAGCAGTTCTATCTTAAAGACACGTTTCAGCTAATAGCCTCAACGTTGCTACGAAGTGCCTCCACAAACACCATCCAGATTGTCGGTACGCTGTAGGGCAATTTCAATGGGGCGACCTGAACTGAGACTATTTCGGCTTATCTTTTGTCTTAAATTAAAATTATATTTAGGGCAATTGGCCTCTAGAGCCAAATGACTGTCTGTTGGAGGGACTTTTGTTTTATATCTATTTATTGTGAAAGTTTTCCGTTTCCTGTTTTCAAAATTTTGTAAAAAGATGGGACAAGTGTCCTTGTTTTATCGGTCGCTTTAAATATTAAATATACCTGGGAGGTTCGTTCAAAATTTTGCCCGAAAAATTATTTGAAAACTTACTGTGTTCAAAAGGTTTACTTAAAAGACTTTATTGCAGCCCCTTTGGCTAGCCTAATTCCTGTTCGAATGGTTGCTCTTAGGCGGCTTAAGCTCCAGTGGAAGTCAAAGCAAGTTATCTAGGTTGGTTATAATAGTCTGCAGAAGTACCATTCATTACGGCCGAGTATCTTCTCTTAAAAGTTTTGCTTTTCGACAAAATCTCGAAACAAACTGACGTTCCTCAATCGACATCGAGGTGTAGTAGTACTAAAAAAAAAATGTTTTTTCACTTGGGCGCTTTCGTTCAAATCCAGAGTTAGCTAGATACAAGACTGCATTACTAAATGTCGCTTTTGCTTAGGTACTTTCTCCTGTTTTGATCAAAATTCTCTTTAAACCCTTCCTTTGCAAATAATTTTCCATCCTGCAGTTGTGGTGGTATACATACACACATTAATATATTCTTGTGCTTTATTTTAAGTGAAAATACCGACACTTCGGAATTTATTTGCAAACTTTAAATACAATTCAATTTGTGCAATAAAATCTTGTTCTACTAAAAAACTGAAGCAAAATATGTTCTCTGCAGATCCCTTCGATTAAAAAATTTACAAAAAAATCTAAGCCCTAAATAACTAGGTATATTGCATAAACAAAATTGGGTAGTGTTTTGCGGACTGCCACATATGTAATATCTTACATATGCACACATACACATATGTATTGTGAATTAAAATATTATGTAAAGCAAACTAAGTGTTGGAAATCCAATCTAGTTATTTTGAGCTATAGTAGGACCACACGCGAGGGAATCAATAATAGTTTTAGTTATTTTATGTCATTACTCTCCTTAATAGAGTTAAGGTTTTGCTGTTTGGTACCAATAAGTTTCAGTTTTTAATTAACTTTGAACTACTTTGTATAGAGTACGAGTACAAACCACATAAATATTTATATACATATATCTACATACATATATATATATTTGTTTTGTCACATCGGAAAGAATGTTGGGGAAAACATCTTAAATTCGTAAAACTGGCACGCAGGTTTAGTTATCTAGGGCTAAAGTTATGTAATAAAAATAGGGAAACGAAACGCATATTTTATTTACATATTATACAATATTTGTCGGTTTGCTTATTGTGTCCTTTTTTCTTAGACATCATGTAACATAGAAGCTTGACTTGAGACATATGCATGCAGCTTTGGTCGAAATATTAGTGTAGATGTAGAGTTTTTCGGGTTGATAGTATTTTAAGTTAAGTTCTTTTATAACCGCATAAATAACTTACCAAACCAATTAGCTTCCTTTCAATATAAAAAGCATTTTTGAATATCCTGTGAGACGTGAGAGCCATTTTACCCATTTTATACGTGGTGTGATTCCCATCCGCTAACCCCTACTATTTATTAAGGAGCCATTTACTGAAAATTTAAGTTCAATTGCGTAATTGGGAAGATGAATCATAGCGTAGAAGTAGCTCCTTCGAAACCCAGAGAAGAGGATCCTGGGAGTATGGGCGAAATAATAAATTTATGGTAGTGGTACACCAACAGAGAGAAGAACCTGAAAGTCTTGGAGATTTTCAAGTTGTAATCCGCGTATCCAGGTGTACACCTATAAATAAACTTTTCCCGGCTCCGTTCCACAGAACAAGGTGCAAAGTATTAAAAAATTTCACCTTTTTCAATTTCCTTAGGTATTATTATGTTGCCCTCATAAACTCGGGCACGCTTATATTTATTTCTGTGCTGCTCCATTTGCGGAGGACTCGGGCTCTGCATAAATTGTGACGTTTCTTTGGCAACACCCAGATCTGGGAGTTGGAGCTCCTTTTTGTTGGATGTTTTTGGAATATCGGGATATTGGAAAGTCGGCGGGTCGGGTTTTATGACGTGCATTGCCGTCAGCGGTTTTATTTGAAATTTTTTATTTCCTCCTACTGGAATTATTGATGCTTACGAAATGCGATACTGTAATGGTGCTTCTACTTTATGGATGCAACGAAAAGCACATAAACTCGTTCAGCATGCTCACTTATTTCTGTACCCTTTTTGGATCGAAATAGTACCAGACCAAAGGCAAAAACTATAAAGAATCGTTAGACATGGTATACCTAATGTGCAACTTATGTGTATTTATAAATGAGTAGATTTGGATTTTAAGTGATTTAAAAAAAATACACTTATTTTCAAATTGCTGCTTATTTTATAATGCGTAATGACTTTTGTCGAAATTAGTGTTATTAAAACAAAATGGTCAAGGAGGAGACAGGTTTTAAAACTAGAGCTACCAGCACTCAAACATCACTCAAACAAATAATTTCACTCATTTTTCGCACCTTTAATGTAATGTATAGTAGGTACCTTAAACATTAGAATAATAATAAAAAATTGAAAACGATTTTTGAATGTCGTAATTATGAATCTTAATAAATGTTGGCATAAATCGTAACCAATAACTTTAAAAATTATAATTCACTCAAGGAAGAAATTGAGTCTCGGTAGTTCTAGTGTAAATATCAAATGAGTGAGGGAAGTAAATATGTTATATGTATTTTATTTTATCAAATGAATTTAACGGTGCCAGTTCGAAAATGGCTCCAACGCTTTTGACGAATGAATTTTATAGAACAGGGGAGGGGCTCTCTTGTTGAAATTAATTATTGATTACAGTATACGAAAAAATCAATAAGCCTAACAAGTTATTTTGAATGAAATTTTATAGGTAGTAAATTATTGAAGACCTAAACGTTTCGCATATAACGCAATACTAATGTGGCATCGATTATTTTTTATTTGAATGATCATAACTTAACAACAAATACTTTGACACAGAGTTAATATCATGTTATTAGAATTTATTACTTCTTTTGAATAAATAAAATTACTGCAGGCGTATTATGAGTAGGTGCCCACAAATATAGGAAACAAGGTAAACAATATTCTTATTTCAGCCCACAGATTTTAACTTTCTGTCGTACTATTTTCGTTAATAATGTACTGTGAAAGCATTGACTACCCAATTTAGCTTCTAATGGAAATAATTATGTAGTAAAAATTAACGAGTGGAAAAATTCAAAGATTTAATTTCTTGAGAATACATGTTATATGGTAGATATCATATATTAAAAATATCAATCGCAACGGCAGTTTAGTATTGGTTTTCCTGAAAAGAATTAATCTTTATTTTTAGAAAAAATCGATACAAAATCAAGTTTTTTTTTCCAAGAGGCAAGACGTGAACCTTACAAGAAATCTCAGAGTGGCTATTATTAAATGAGATCTGAGCTGTTTCTATAACGTACGTAAAAAGCAAGGAGGCAGGAATTTCTATTCATAAAAACATACTAAAAAATACCTGTTAGACTTTTCAAAGCATGTTATCATGAATGTTATGGTTCGTATTTTCAAATTATTACTCGTAGGGGAATTAAAATTGTCATCAAATGCGTCACTATAAATGATATATTATAAGAGGGGCGAAATTTTTGAATTATTCAATGCAATAGCCTCACAGAGTTGACAAAAGGAAATTAAAAGTTAATTTGTTTCCATTAATTGGTTTAAATTTTGATCTCTTTTCAACGTTTTGAAAAGCCCTTGTATTTATATTCTCCATTAGTGTTGTAGTTTCACATTGAAATTAATATTTTTGTTTATTTTATTTTAATTTTTATTGTGGTTTAATTCTTTAAAAGGAAATGTAATAAAATCGTTCATAAATGAAGCCCTCTAGACGACCACTCAAAATCGAGCAATTTGGCGTAGTTCTGTGTGCTAAACGTTCGCATATGAGCAAAACTTGGAGGCCCTTCTTTATATTTGAATACAATTCGAAATGGTCGGATAGTTGGGCACAGAACAGAGAAATTTGTCCCTTTCGGGACCGTTTCACAGCTGCCACAAAAACTTTTTGCGTTTTGTAGGGTGGGAAAACGGCCGTTTAAATGTCCAGCCCCCAAAGCTGGACAGCGTCCAGTGGAGGTCCAGATAAATTCGTAGCAACAAATAGTCGGAATCGGCCTTGTTTCCCCCGTTTAATGGCTCTGGACACGATCTATGGACAGCTGCCGGAGTTCGCTTTCCTCCCTGGGAATGGCGGGAATGCATCCCAGACACATAATAAATGCGTCCATGGACCCGTGAATCTGCTCCCTGCCAGAGGTGCACTTCGTGTCTGAGGGCTCGCCAGGTGCTCCTGAGTGCTTGGGTCTGCCCAGGGACGCGGACAAAGCGAGTTTCCGCATCCGCAGCCCGCAGCCCACAGCCCGCAACCCGCCTGCCACTACAAATTGAATGAGTTTTCAATTTCCCACTACCACCCCTGGAACGGCCGGGGTGCAGCCCGGCAAATTTAAGATGCTGCCGGGAGTCCTCGAGATGGTCACGAAAATTGCACCCCGTGCCAAAGAACCCTCCGAGCGCTGGCTCATTTATTCCACTTGATTGATGAGCACTGAATGAAATACGAACTCCACTAACAGGTGAGTTGGTGGCGGCGCTCAGGTAATAAATTGATTTTTCTTTCAATTAAATTAATTTTCGTTATCGCCTCGTCGTGAACGGGGTGTAAACGGTCGATTCGGCTCGTTACAGTGACGTGCCAAGGCAAGTCGCACAGATTGCAGGAGTTTGCGTATTCCAAACAGATTGCGCAATTGAGCGTACTTTTACGCATCACGATTTACGACAGCCGCAAATTGGTGAAATGTTTCAACTTGGTTTTGAATAATTGCCCAATCCTGCAGCGCATGATTCGTTTAAATAGCCTCATTGCGTAACTGGAACTAGTGCCAGATTAAGAGGAATGATAAACCCCTTTTCTCGTGAATTTTTTAACAATCAGATAGTTACATATACATATATATATATATATATATATATATATATATGTAGATCCACTTATACTTAGATATATTTATAATAAAATATCTCAAATTTTCCAATCTGACTTAAGGGGGTATTCTGGTCTAGAAAGCCAAATTTGAAGGTTTTTTGGAATTGAGTTTAAAAAAAAAAACGAAACATATATTCAGTATCGGATTTTTGCCCAATATGTATTTTTAGCATAAAAACTGAAAATAAAAACAATTTAAACCAAAATGTCTCCAATTTAAAAATTAGGGAAGTGAGGCGTTGAAACGAAACCATGAGTTCTGCTTGGCACGATTTTGAGTCTTCTTATTATTTGAAAAAAACAAAAATGGATTCTTAATCAGTGAAGGTGTCGTTATTGTCTTTACCTGGAAGAAAAAACAAATTGTTTTTTCGCAAAACGGAAACTGTTTGAAAAGAATTTTGAGTTTTCTCATTATTTTTTTCGGCTATTAATTTTTTAAAAATAGTGACAATTTTTTTTTAACAAGTGCGATACCGACCATAATGCGTTATATTTATTAAGAAGGTGTGTACCGAATTTTAAGTCAATCGGTTCATCAGAACTTGAGATATCGTGTTAATAGGCTTGAAAAAAGTGGTTTCGAAAAAACGCGTTTAAATATTTCAGGGTATAGTAGTTCCGGCAGGATCAGTCTACTTACCCCGTCATTAAAGTAGCTTTAACTTCACCAATTATTGGAATTTTAAAATTTTTTCAAAATTCTAAATCAGAATATCCCCTTAAGCATTAACAATGAACTCCAAGCATAGAAACTCTACAATTCCTTTTCAGCAATCATTTAAAATACTTTCAAAATCCAACTAAATGAAGTGTGGACAAATTTTACACAAACACAACGCAGTAGAGCTGCACGTTATTTAATTGTAATAATTTTTGGCTTAATTTATTTTCATATAACATAATTATTTATGTTATTATAACATTACTATCACTCGATACATGTTCTTATTTTACGTTTATCTTGAACATCGGAATTCAAGATATTAGAATGGTTGCTGTTAATTAATATTTATATCATACAATAATATTATTACTATTGTAAAATATCAGCCGTCTGGTTTCGCAAAAGATCTATAAGAAGTAGGTGTAATGCATGTCGTAGTATAAAAGGTTGTAGGTTCACGAAAATGTTCGTTGGATTAGAAGGTTAAAAAATCGTTTCATTGTTTTACAAGTATTCGTATGTTTTTCTGCAATAACTAACATAAAGTTTAATTTAATAGATACTATTCGTGTCGTCATAAAAATCGTTTATTTTGAATTTCAAAATTGTATATTAAAATTCATAAAGAGACCTTTCAAATTTGTCTTAAAAATGAAAATTTATCGATGGGCTTCTTCGTTTTTTAGGAATGTTGCAAATGCAGATAATATGCCGATAAAAAAGTGTAGAAGATCTCAATAAAAAGTATAAGGAATATGATATTGCTCTATGATATTACTTTTCAAATCAATTAAATTTTTATTTAGTATCATTCTGGATAGTACATATGATACATAGTTATAATTTTTAATTGCAGAAATTTCATATAATTAACTTTTAATCGTAAATTTTGTTATTACACGATTGATGAATAATAAAATTTATTTAACATTTTAAGCCACAATTTAAAATGGGGATGTATTAAATTCAATCGAATAAGCTTGACTTCTCAATTATTATTAATTATCTCACACATTTTAATCTCATTATCTCACTAATTCGTTATTCAGATACACTAGCGAAAATTTATTAATTTAATGCAAACATATGTATGTATGTACCCTTTTCTAGAAGATAGGTACACCAAGCAGTTTATTTTTATCTTCATGTACATACATTACAAATGTGATTAAATTCCAAGCACGTCTGTTCATATTGACTATGGATCCATTATATCATTATGCTATACATTTGGAGTTTTCACAGAGAATAGTGAGGCATTCCAGGTGCAAGTAATCATAAAATAAATACGTGGCCTGAAGTCAATACGAATCTTCTTTGCTAGTGCTAAAATTGCAGTGAGGGTGACGGCGCCCTTGCAAAATATTATTAATGGGCTCATGCACGAATGCACCCTGGGGGGATTCCCCGGCTAAGCGGAGATGCGAAAGCGCAGTATTGCCGTCATGGGTTCCCATAAATCCCGAATTTTGTAGTCCTCCACATAGCAGGGAACGAAGAGAAAAGCTTTGATATTTTTCGTTTGATCACCCTACGGTGAGAGATTCACCCTAAAAATGCAATCCGTGTGATAGCAAATATTCCACTTCAGGTCTGGTGCCAGAACCGGGAGAATTTGCACGATGTTAAGGGTGGTTAAGGGCAGTAACCAATCGCAAGACGGACAGGGACTATTTTGCGATTTTTCGTCGCCACGAACAGCATGAGTGCAATCGGATCCAGGTGGGGGCGGAGGAATCAATATTCCACCGGGGTGGGGGGTGAAGGGTGAAGCGAATATGCGAAGTTTTCCATAAAGCAGACAATTGGTCCTTTAGAATTGATTTTCACGGTGCGGCGTTCTAGGAAATGTAGCAAATTGTCCTGTTTTTGTCGCTGGGCTCGGTGCTAAAGTTGAAAGGTAAGCAACAGCATTAATGACTAGAAATCTCAAATTGGACTAATGGTAAGTAGGAAAATTACCTACATGTGAAACTTACCCCGTATTTAGAAATCGTGGTTAACCACTAGTAATACGTATTTATGATTCAATCTAGTATACACTGTGGTTGTTTTATGATCAATGGGCTGTTTGATTTGCATTACAGTTACAAATACAAATCACAAGTACCTATCTCTGCAATTTTATGGACGCGTTTAAATTATGTGTTAAAATGTCTCTAATACCAAGAAGGAAATCTCTCCCATTTTAAAAACCTGTGATGCATTTTTTATACTATCACAATTTTATGTAGTTTTTGCATATCAAACTAGTGACTTTTTTTCAAAATATTAAAAAGCATAAAAATTGTAAGTATGTAGTTATAATTTTGCGACTATGCAGATTTGTGACTGGTTTCTGAATAAGGTCGTTAGTCAATTTAAACCCGATAACGAGAATCGAGCATAGGCTTCAATTGGGGAAATATTTATAAATCGAAATTACTTCGAACACAATTACTTCTTTCCAATTGAATAGCTTTCAAATTTTCAATTTCCTAATTTGCGTTCGTTAATTAATCCATTTTGCTGCCAGGGGCGACGCTTCGGCGAGGAAAGGCGCACATTTTGGTATGTCGACCTCAAAAAACCCCAATGTACTACAGAATTTTGGTTTAAGTTCGTTGCAATTTAAGATTTTAGATCCGCCGTAGCTATTGCATTTGTCAGCTTGAATTTTTATATTTTAATTACATTAGTTATAAATTTAGTTAAATATCGTTCTAATAAAAATAATCTTTCTTTAAATGTAGTTTATTTAGAATGGAGCTACTTAAATTAAAAATGTCTGAAAACATAGAAACGTAGTATATTTAGAATGGAGCTATTTAATGTAAAAAGTCTCAAAACTAGTTAAAATGTAGAAGTACTGAACATATAATACAATTCATCTCAAATAGAAAAAATTCAGTTTTATTTTGTTTGAACCTTGAATACAGAAAATAAGTAACGATGTAAACTTGGATGGACACATTAACTAATGCATGTAGTTGGTGTAATTCTAGTATTTTGAATGTTTTTCTAATTTAAACTTAAAGAAAAGTGTCAAACACATGAATATAAAAAAAGGAGATTTTCATTTAAAAAGTGTGTGACAAACTTTAAATGAATTTAGTTTTTCTCCATGGGTGCCTTTTGTTCGATAGAGCCTAGCCAGAAAAATCCTTGAAATGAATCGCCAGTTGTGGGACAAAAGTTATAATCGACTTTTTTGTTTAGTTCCTTAGTTTTAGTTTTATCTCTATAAAGTTAGACATTGATTTGCTTTAACGTGTCAGAACCTTGCGACTGTACGTGCAGGTGGGTACCTGAAAGGTGTGACGACTGGAATGGACATAAACTCTTCAGTTACCAGACGGTTTTCCCATAAAAAGCCAATTCCCAAATCAAAAGACACAATGTGTTCAAATTTAAAGACCCGGACAGGAAAGGGAACTCAAAACGATGAAGAAACAATGTCTCAATTTGTTATTTTTGCTCCCGTTCTCTGTGCATCCAAGGAATTGTAGATCAGCATATCCAAGTCGCAACAAAATGCAGCGAGGCATAACCGAAAATAGGAATGGTTCCGGGGTGCCTCTGTAATTAAAGTTATTGTAGTCCAAATGACCGTAAAGTGATTTATTCGCTGTATAATTGTTATTACTCTATAAAATTTAACGAGTCGTATGATGGGATTTTCGAAGGAAATGTATTCGCGGCCAAGAACCGGGACATACCTCGGAGGAAGGTAAACCGTTTATTATAGTACGTCTTATTGGGGCCGTACATCACCAGGAGTCGCCTTCGCAGGCCAGGGGAGAGAAGTCGCATAAATATTTATGTGGTCCAAGGAAATTATGAATTTCATGGAGCCCGGCAATAAAAAGGAAATTGAATGAAAAGGTGGGACACGCTGGACGTGATGTGATTGGCGGCAGTGGTCGTGACTGCAGGACTGTTAATAATAAATTTCCAAGGGGTCCACCACGTCTCACGTACACGAATAAATGTTTCAACAGTGCTCCCAGCCAAAATGTTTGATCAAGTAAAAGTGTCCGTCCCTTCTCAAAATATTTGGGAATTCCAGAGCCATCGAGTCTCGAAATTCGAAATCGTCTACTGTCCATTTCTGAGCCGGTCTGGGCAGCAGCCCCTAGGAGGGGCCCAGGATAGGACAGGAGTGATTTACATACTTCGAAACGATACAATTCAAAATAGGGTCAATTTATTGAAAGACGAAGGCCCGGTCGAATGTCAGCATTTTTGATTTCCTGTTGATGTCAGTTCCTCAGGAGGACAATGGGCAAATGAAAACAGAGCAGGGCTGTGGCGGCAATCCTTTTGGCTATTCTTCTCGAAAATGACCTGAAAGTACAAACTTGAATGGCTGACACCTTTTCTCTAGCAGGGATCTCTTATCAATTCCCTTCTAAATATAGAACGTTTGTTCGGCCAGGACTACCATTTATTTTTAACAAAATGCCTGTCGTTTTAGTCAGCAATGTCTGATTTAGGGTAAAGAAAACATCTATATATGTACATATCTATGTACGTATATAATATATATAATAAAACAGTACAATATGAGTGTCCGTACATTGAATATATTTACCAAAAATTGAGTGGGGGGATAAAAAAAGAAAAATAGAACACAAAACAAAAGGTTCTTAAAAGTTTTCTGTATCTGTATGTCTGTTCATGCTAATCTCCGAAACTACTGGAGGGATTTTCATGCGGGTTTCACAGGTAGATTAAGCTTGGCTTTGGGCAATATATGGACTTTGTTTAATCCAAATCGGATGTTGAAAAAAAGTTATACTCATTTATCTTTCTGCATTGTTTATTATTGTCTAATTGCTTATCCCACGGCCAACTCTATGTGGCCTGTTTGCGGGTCAGTTATGAGGACCATCTATGTATTTATATCAGCGTCAGAAGGAAAAACTGTCAACATCGTATATAAAGATATTCCTTCATCGTATTTAAAGTGCTGAACATTACGTAGTGTCTTCTTTTCAGCAACGAAATTAAAGAAAAGGGTAAAATATGGATGCGTTATTAAAACCAAATTCCACACCGACGAAATCGCGGAAGGGACACAACTAAATAGTAATAAATCAAAGAGAAAAACCCGGTAAATAAATCCTACGTGTAGTGTACTATCAAAAATTAAATAAATAATGGTATTACGAACGATCCAAATAGTTTGAAATTAGATATAAATCTGTAAATCTACAAAAATCTTTTAATTGTGACGGCATTTAAAACATAAATTATAGAATGTGAGTTGTAGTTCTCAGCCAAAAATATTTCATAGAATTTATACATGCAATATTTAAAAATCGGTATTTTAGAGGTTTACATTTTTATTATGTCTATTCACAATTTGTGATGAAGAGCTTCTCTATGGTATTAAATTTACATTTGGTATAAATATTTTGTTATAAAATTCTTGTGTCAGGCCTATAATTTTATTCTGTAGGGTTTTAAATTCAAAATATATTTTCTCAGCCTTACTGCCGCTAGTACGAATTTGAGAACTTTGTTGTTATTAGAAGATACTATTTGCTATTAGTATGTAGTTAAAATTTGAAGTTAATCGATTGATTGGCTACCGGCATAAACATTTATAGAGCCTTTATTAAAATGTGGCTCTTCTCTTTGGATTCTATGATTTTAATTTTTATATTACTGAACTCAATTAGCACAAAAACCTCCAGGCACTAAATTTCAGGATATACTGATAAAATGCAATGGTGAAGCTGTTTCTTCTAATTTGCGTCATGTAAGGAAAAACAAAATACTTATTTCATTATATGGAAGAAGGTTCTTCATTATAGATATTATTATTAGAAATGCGATCCATTTGGTCAGATACCAGAAGGGAAGAAACAAATTGCACACCTGTACTCGGCGGCTCTTGATATTTTTGGCGCACATCCTTGAGTGGGATTTTTCCAGATTGAGTGCTATATTCCTCGAATCGACTCAATCGGCCATAATATGGTTTGGCATCTGCACCGATTTTAAAGCAATCCGTAAAACGATCCAAGTATGCCCTCTTCTTCTACTTTTATCCCCTGAAAACGTTGAAAAGTTTTCCCAATGGGAAAAGTAATATTTCTTTACGCCTAAGTGACTCCGGATAATTGCAGCGTTGCTGAAAAGGATTATTCGGGGAGAAATCGGGAAAGGTGGGTACTATCTCCAGGTGGCACAGCCCAAATTCCCACTTCGACTCAGCCCGGCCGGGGCGACTCCTACGCCTGAAGAGCAAGATGATGTGGAAGGCAAATAAATTCGATTGCTGCGGATAGTAAATTTCCTCGGGGAAATTAATATTTCGCTCACAGCCGAGATGAACGTGAAAACCTATACGTGGCTATCGTGAAGATTTATGATGTGGACCATTTTGCTACGCCCCCGAGGTCATGTGCCGTGTATACTTTGATTATCAGTTTACTGAATTAGCAACATAAGCAAATCATGCGAACTGGTTGTGCATATTTGCCCTTCATTTGATTCTTTTCGGTGACCCGAGGAAAACTACAGATTTTCTGCAATTGTTTCCAAATATGTATTAAAGAGTCGAGGTAGCTTTTATTTATGGCTTATTTAGTAAAATACATATACGCACAGTTTAAAGGTAGTTTATCTATTCGGTACTTTTAATATACTTTATGCACGTTCTTTTAAAATACTTAAGTTAAAGATATTTCCTTCTCGCGAAAATATATTGAAAAATTCTTGAAAATAAGGAAATTTAAAGGAAACTTGTGATTTCTTGGATTTATAATGTAATGACAAATCTTATAAAGCTTAATCAAATTTCGTAACGAGATCTCAAGTCAATATGTTTAAAGTTAAATGAGAATACTTGGAAGTATTTTTTATGCAATTTCTTTCAATTGTTTGCAAAAACTAAAAATTTTAGATGGAGTTATTTGTAGTTTTTTCTATATATCTGTAACTCATTTCAAAAGAAGTAATGTGCAGAACATATTATTTGGACTTCTAAGTTAAAGTTTAATCACTTTAACGAATTTTCTACGTATAGTTCTAAACCGTACCTGGACAAAAAAATACTTTGATTGTTGCGCTGAAATTGTTCCATACAACCAATTAAGTTCCTTCAACTTTATTATTGTTTTCCGATTCGATTGGAATTGAACTAAATAATTTCAAATATCAAATAAACATATGTACATATGTAGATCAGCCTACCTGCGTAGTGTGCATTTATAATCTTACATATATATATTTGTTGAGCACATCAAAGGGCTCTGCTATGAAATCGTCATATGAAACTTTCAAGCAATTTAAAAAATGCCTGTAGGTCTATAATACGTAATGTGTCAAACATTGTTTAAAGGACCATTAATAATTTGGTATTTTCCTTGAGCTTTGAGAACCGAACTTCCTATACATATAGGTACATATTCCCGGTTACTATTTCTATTATTCAAATGTTTCCTGTAATTTGGGGCATCTTGTCTGAACTTATTTAAAACATGTAATATCACAAAGGTTTGCTTATTTCCCTTCCGTTTCCTATTCCCTGTAATCGCCTTTGAAAAAGTTATATTTAGCTCCTTTAATGAATTCTTCTCTAAGTAAAAATAAGATGTTTCCAGTTCTTTTCCAACGTTAGCTTTTCGTTTGGGGTGTCACCGGAATACGGAAGCGCAAAAATGAAAACCAAACCCATCGTTTTATATGTGAGCAAAATGTGTGAGGGTATTTGTGTGCGTTCTAGTTCCAATTCGCAATACTTCATAGTTTCTATGATGAAAAAGTGAGCCGTCGTTTACAATGTAGAATTTTCTTCATCTGGAAAACTTGCTCGAGAAGTTGGCGGACTTGATGCATTTTTCATAGCTCCAGGAAATTTATTGCCGACCGATTTCGTTTGATTTCGTAAATAAAATTGGCCCGCTGTGGTGCATAGTTTGCGACCTGAGGGAGAAAATCCTGCTCCTGTTTCTGTTGTACACATTTTGAAACTTTTTTGCAAGTTTGCCAGACAGATTCGCGTTGTTTTGATGAACAAATCTTGAAATTCTCGCGTTTATGTTTGAAGGAGCACCAAAGTTTAACGTAGAAATGGGCGAGCTGAGAAAGGATTTTCCAAGAAACGCTGTGAAAACTTTGTCAGTCATGTCGTAGGTTTGCTTTTCAGTTTTTGTGAGTCTTCCTGAAGTCAGATGCCTTTTAGTACCTCAGGGATACAAGGTGAGGCTAATTTACTGTTTCTTGTGAATAGTAACGCCATTGTTCATGTAGTGAAAGCGAATTGGAAACAGAGTTTATAGACCATTTCTTAAGCTTAATTTAACTGATAAGTATTATACTTTTCCGATTACGACACGTTATTTGATCTGGTACTAAAAGTCTTCATGATGATGATTTGAAACAATCTTTAAAAGTTTACCACTTAATAGCTACTTTTACGTTTATTTCGTAGTAAGGTTCTTTATATAGATTTTATATCAATTTATATTAATTAAATAATTATTGTGTTTTTATTGTTTAGCCGTCTACCGAACACTTGCTAAATTTTCTACTATGAATTTATGTAAGTAGTGATTACAAACACATAGAAGAAAAACGGATGTATTTTTTGGTAATTTTTACATAATTCAGAGGATATTTAAGCGATAAAGAATCTATATATTTACGAGTATGAACTATATATTTATGTACATTTTGTCGTGAAATTCTCCATATTCAAATTGTATAAGAAGCATAAGTTGAACATATTTGTATTACATAAACTCTCCAATATTCCTTGAAATAAATTAATTAAAATTTCGATGTAACGAAAAAAGGGTCCCATCTTAATTTATTGCAAAGGTAACTTGAGTAGTTTTGGTCAAGTAACATTCATTTTCGATGTAATTCGCAATAAATCAATTTATTTTTGAGGTAATTATTCAAGTAGATTCTTAACATGGTTCTTACTACAAGCTTTTATTAAACGTGCAACAATGTTAGTGTGTTCATATGTCTTTTTGGTTTAAAATTTTTATTTTAATTTTAACTAAGTTTGTACGTATACGCTTGAGCTTGAGTGGACATTTATAAAATTTATAACAATGCGAACATTTGGTTACCTTGACTGTTCAACGGTTTACAATAAACGCGTTGTGTGTGGAGTCATTTTGATCAATATTTTGATCTAAAAACTATGCAATTGTGATATCATGCTGATGTTTAGTTTAGTTTTAATTAAAATTTTATATCTTACTTCTCATTTATTTGCTGCGTCCTTTACGTCGTTTAATTTAGACGAAAATTTATGGGGTTGGTACACAGTGCGAATCCTGGCAATAGTCAAAAAGATTTGTCTCCACACCACAGATAAATTTTTATTAAGGACTAAAGACGGTCCGAATGAAGATATTCGGACAGATTACTTAATGGTGCTTTATTGACAATCAGTAGCCGAGTGTCCTCAACAAAGAGTTCTGGGGGTTAGCGAATTCCGCGCCGGGATGCGGGCATGACCTTCTCATTCTTGGTCCCGAAACCCGTCACAGCTACTAAAATATGCGTCACCCCGAAGCTAAGCGAGAATTACTAATTGCTGGGATCCTCCGGTGTCGACAAGAGCTATTACAAGACCAGTGCGAATTAATTATTCCCAGCTCACCGTCCTAATCGCCGCTATTAGGGCAAGTGATAAAAGGTTTTCCTTGCTTCGCTTCACTTCAAAAGAAATGCTCTTCATACCTTACATGCCCTCCAGAGCGCTGGACCACTGGGAGGAAAATCAATAGTCCTTCTTTACGGAAGAATACCAACTGAGTTGTCCGGAAAACAAATGAGTGAGAATTAAACCCTTCGGACATCTACCACAAAGGAGGTGAAGCGGCGCCACAACCCACCCGCACTATCCGGCGGAATTAGAATTTAGTGACATATTCAACTGAGAACAAATCCAGCAGTATTTTTTTAACCCTCTAGTATTTGGCTGCAGCTGATGGCATCTGATAGATTTTCAGAAAATCGTTCCAGAAAGAAGAGCCACGGAGCCTCTGGTGTCCAACAGTTTTGAATGTAATTCGGATTCAAGATAAATTACATACAGAGAGTACCGAGACTAACTTCGGAAGTCTTCTTGTTTCAAAATCCCGCCCTTATCCCGCTGGAGCAGCTGCCAGGATGCCTCGAAAACAACTAACAAAGTAAAGAGTGAGGAGAAATTGAAATTAAGTGGATTTTGCTCCATATGAAAATGTTATACCAAACGCGGACAGGACGAAGTTAGCCGACCTACAGCTTATATGAAGTTACTCCCGAAGATATGTAGAAGCTGTGTGTTCTTAATAAAATTAATTTGCGACCGCAAATTGCATGGTAAATTATTTGAGAAAGTTTTGAACCTTTCAAATGAAGGTATGTACCGAAGTGAGCGAACATATGTAAAGAATTCATCGTTCCTCGGCGCAGGAAATTAACTTTAGGAAGCGGAGGAGGGGAGAAAGATATTAAAGCTAAATTAAATCCCAAAAGATAAAATACTAAAACGACGGGATCCAACATAAGCAGGAACATTTTCTTTTACGTACTAAGAAGCAATTATTTTTGTAGAATGTAGATATTAATATTCATTTATTTTAAAAGCTCTTGCATTTTGTTTCATGTTATTTTATGCATATATGTGTGTATAATATACAGATGAAATTTATTTTGTATTTCATTTACAAAATATATAAAAGTTGCGTATTGTAGTAGTAGTAGGTATACGTATCCTCCATGACTTTAACAGCGATTTGGACATTAATTAAATAAAAGTTTATATTTCATTGGACTATCACTTTTCGTAAATGCAATTACTTTCAGCAAAATTGTTTGTACACGGATTCGTCAATGCGAGAATATGTATATCCCTATTAATAAGCACATATATTTTTCATCCAAAAATACTATTCAGAACACCCAGAAAAACCATAAAACGTTCTTTCGTTATGACTAATTTTACGTACAGATTAACGATTTATTTTTAATCGTGCCTGATACTTACATATATGCATATATGTATGGTATGTATATTATATTATACGTCATAAATTAAGGATGTTTTTAAATCATTTCCCAGCAAATGAAACTGATAATTGTTATGAACCAATCGACTGGCCATTATTCGACATAATAAAAAATTGACCTGAAGAAAATGTAGAATATCCACAAAATGATTTACTAGCTAGGAAGGAAATACTGAAACAATGTTATACTATAAAAAGTAATTACTTCTTATAAATTGCATGTTCATTTACCGAATGTTTCAATTTTGTAATGAATTGAACAATTATATTATAATAACACAACGTTCTAACATTCATTCATTCAGCTCTCATTCCTTTTTCAGTGAATTTTGGGGTATAACAAAGTAACTTGTTCACACTTTCGAGATTGTTCAGATTTTCAAATGGGTTTTTAGAACAATATTCATCAAACTTTTATTTTTGTATTTATCTAAATGACAATACGTAATTATAAAAGGAAAACAGTGATGTGGGAAACAATGAATTCATTTGAATGATGTTACGTATAAAATAACATACGAGTACTACTACTCAAATACAAGATAGTTCGCTCACCTGCTGAAATTTAAATACATATTGCTATTTTAGATTGTTTCGGAATAAATTTGATTTTGATAGTTTTATTTTTATAGATGTTATATAATGAAGATTAAGTTTCGATTTCTGATTTTGTTGTAATTAATAAACTTTTAAAAAAATGTGTTTCCGGAGTTCTGAATTAAAAAGTAGATGGCGAACTATTTTGCGTTTGAGTAGTACGTATAACCTGAATTCAAATTGTTATATCGTTTTGTCATTGTTACAAATGAGTGTTCACCTTTTCGAGTAGTTCACGTTTTTAGGTGTTCATAATTTCGCGAGTCTACTGCATTACTAAGGTCTATCATATTTTTGAAAAATTGGTTTAAATATTGGAGTACGTTTCAATAATTTGAAACAAAAAACAATATCTTTGCAGACAGTTTGCGTACTTGTTGGTTACTCAATAATTATTATTAAATATACTATGTGCAGCCATCTTTAGCCCAGGGTTCTAGCAAACTGTCTTAGTCGAATACTCCCAAGGCATTATATCTTCTTTAATGTAACATTTAACGGAGAGAAAAATCGGGCCGGGAACCGCAAAGCACGCTGTAACTTGCTTTAACACCTATCAAGTGCCACGGTTAAAGTAAGATATGCTGGATATTTGCAACATGCAAAAGCCAGAGAAAAAGCACTTTCGCTCATTTCCCTGAGTCTGTAAGCGACGGAATAAAAGGTAAAAATAATTCCCCAGGGGATCTCTATTCGTAGCAATTCGGACATACCTCTACAGAAATCTCTGAATGCCTATGAAGCATGACAGGGTGGTTAGGGATAATCCACTGAACTGCTCGGATTTGCCCCTAAACAACTACCAAAACTGCCGGGACCCGTTCCGGCCCTGCTAAGTAGGCGGCGCTCCGACAATTGGGGTATGGCCTAAGAAGTAACACAGAAATTTAATCCCGCGATTAAGACGTCCACCCCGCCCCAAAGCATTCTGAGCCACCGCTGAGCCTAAAATGGCACTGAAAGCACAGCCCTAATCGGTTTCCCAAAGGCACATATGGGCTCCTGGAAGCACTGTCAAACAGAGATGCTTTTAAGAAGGATTTGCATATGACACAACGGAAAATCTCTGAGATCGTTTAAAGATAATTTGTTTCTTCTGCAATCCCTTCTGCTCGTGTGCCCCGGATCCTTGGAAGACCTTATTCGGGGGTCATTAACCGCCAGGGAGCATCCCTGTCGTATGACTTCCACTCGAGCGTTACAGTTTCGCATTTCGCTCGAACGGGAGCCTTAAGGAGCCTCAAACCCCGCCCCCGCCGAGCTTAGTCCTGGGTGTATGCAGGGGAAAATTTTATTTTCCTGTCGACAAGAGTTTTGTCCTTGTTCAGAGCGCGCTCAATTGTTTTTTGCGGAACTTGAGCCCAACTCCTTCCAGGATTAACTCAACTCAGTTTGCCGCCTTTTTGTTGTTTGCTCAGGATGAAGTTTCACCGCTTTTGCATTTCTCGAAATTGGCAGCCCTGTCGATAGTCGACCTGGGGGACCATCCGTGTCATCCCAATTTTTGCCACAGTGGGGGGCTCTATTTACCGAGCGTTCATTGTGTTGCCTTTAGCGCCCTCTCTAAGGGTCTTTTGGATCTTCCGCAGTTATTAATGCCAAGATGTTTCCTGTGTTCCAGAAAATAGAGGCTCTGGGAAAACAGATTCGCGTGCTCTGTTTTTCTTGAGACGACCTGGCATTTTATTTTAGCACTGGTATCCAGGAAGTGCTTTTAAGCAGAAGCGTTTTTTTAAGGCATTTTGGTGTCACGTAGAAGAAACCTTGCTGGAAGGACTTTCTTACTAATAATAACCATTTTTACGATTTCTTAAAAACGTTGCTAACAAAAAAAAACAAAAAACAAAATAACATTTTTTTAACGGAATGAGTGTGGATTTTGTAAAAAAAATTCATAATTTACTTTATAATACTTTGTGAAATATAAACTTAACAATTTATAAGTTCATAATACAATATAAATAACGTAATATGTTAATATTTATTAGTATTCTTCTTTAAAGAGATTGCCAAATCAAATTTTGGTTATTTAGCTTATGTAGATAGCTTTTATTTTATTTACCACATAATATAATATTTATATTATATATAGTTCGAAAATATTTTACGTGAGTTTCTTTTTGTGTAAGATCCTGCATATTTCGAATTTTATTTGGACTATATATTGTAAGAATCTCACACTGCAAAAATGCTCGTCAAAAGTATAAAATTGGGTGGAGAACTGTGTCAAAATACTTCAAGATTAAACTCAAATACATTCCACTCATTTTTTGTTGCAGTAATTAACGGCAATAAATAAGCAAGCGTTTTGTTATCATATTTACCAAACAGGTGTTTTAATATTTAATCTACCATACATTCATAAAATCGGTCAGGGCATTCACTATTAAGTAAACTGCAGCAAATATGATTAATCAGTATTTATGTATTAAACAAACTATTAACGATAATAGCTTTCAATTGAAGTTTAATAAGTATTGATATTTATTATGAGCATATTTTCCAATTTGTAGCGAAATTTTGTATGTAGCATGTAATTGTAAGAATCGATTTTGTAGCAGTCAAGTAAGTTTATTCGTTTAGTGAAATTGTTCGCATAATCAGCTTAGTTGTAATTTTGAATTTCTTTTAAGTTAGTTGAGAAATTATTGGAAACATTTACTAAAACATTTTTTAATCTATTTATTCGGTAAATTGAAGTTGGAGTTTGCCAACACTTACACTGAGTGAGTCGATTCATATGAAAATATTAAATTTCTTTAAAAACTAGTTTGTATTATTTGTTCCGTAATTGTCTAAAAATAAATTTATGGTAATAAATATTACACATCAAGGAAGGACTAAGACGTAAATAAAAAATCACAAACTCAGTGTATCTCGAAGGTAAAATATACCAATTTTAAGTTGTTTTCATAAAATATGACGACGAAAACACAGGGAGGCATGACTCACTGTCTACATTTTCAAGCTGTCCTACACTATACTTTTTCAAGTTTCTAGGAAACCAAAGATTCCTTTTCAGATTTTCTTCGAAAATCCTTATTACCGGAAAATATGAAGATGTAAAATATTACTAAGAAAAAATTGTAGTACAGCTTTCTCCACACTCTAAAAGTAAAGTAAACTCAAGTATAATAAAAATATTAAATCAAAATAAATTTGAAAAACTAAATCTTCTAAAATTTTGAATGCTCAAAATAGTTTTCTCAATCAAAATAATTCGAGTAAAATACTTTTTTCCGAGGAGACTAAAAATTAGGGAATAGAACAGAAAAATACTCCGTCTCCAGATAATCTCCTTGTTAGCCATTCCAATCCTAGTATAATAAAAAAGAATTTTAACCATCAGTAATTTACATATATTGGACTCTAAAATTTAATAATATCGATAATTTTATAGGATAACTTCGATCATATATTCGTATATATTACGAACTTATTTTATTCCTGTTTTCTTTTCTTTTTTTTTTTTGTTATATGTACATACATATATGTACAGATATGGCCAAATATTATAATTCTCTATAGCAATTTTCAGTAGAATTGTATGAAAACATAGCTGTATGATTCCAAAAAAAGGATTGTTATAAATTTCAAAAAATGTCAACATTTGCACTTTGGTTACTGCACTGATATCCTATGCTTTTGCCATATTAAATTTTATAAAATTCAAAATAGTTGTTATCACGTTTACTATTCGAAATTAAAATGAGATTAAATATCATCGGGTAGGCATTCATTCTTAAATACTAATACTAGCTATAAAATTACAGCAATTTGTAACTAAAACTAATTAGTAAAACAAAAAAACTCTAAATTGTTATTTTCTCGAAAAGGACGTTCAAGTAATAATTGCTCCAGAAAAGGGATATTTCCAAGAATATGACATCTTTATTGCAGAGGTAACTTTTATAACCGGCATGCCAACTTAGAAAAGGGATGCAATACTAGTTTTATAAAATACATTAATACATTTTTTTTAAAAGGTGATAGGTACTAAATTGGCCAAATCTGTATGCACAATAATTTGTCATTAAACTTCTATTTTTACGCAAATATTAAATAAATTGCAAAGTTGAACTATTTTCGATATGTCCGCATTAATATGTATAATACAATATTTTCTGGAGAGCCAACCAAGTAATAGGTTTAAAACATGAAAGACGACTTTTTCAGATTATGCGAAGGATTTATTTTACTGTAGTCGTGTAAGTGAATTGCAAGAGACACTGCTTGCTAAAATCTTAACACTCCGGAACCCTTTTTAGGGCGCTTGGCTACTGATTGCCAATAAAGTACCATTAAGATATCTGTCCAACTGTCTTCGTTTAGATCGTCTATTGTCCTTAATAAAAATTTATTTGCGCCCTTGCGGAGGCAAATCCTTATGACGATTGCCATGGATTCGCACAGTGCTGGTGACCTCATAAATTCTTGTGTTTGTGACCATTTACCGATCCAAGGCGAGAGCAGTCTCAGTCGTAAATTAGTGAATTTATCACCGTGAAAAAGTTGTCACCCCCTTTGGGCTTATCTCGACTACTTATCACGACATCCACTTATTTATTTACCGACCACAGGTATGTGCTCCACCTTTCAATTTAAATGCCGGTTAAAGGCGGGAGTCCCACTGCGGGACTGTTCATTACTTTGTCGCATAGTGTCATCGCATGAAAACGTGGCCGTGCAGGAAGAAGACCCCAAACAACCCGAAGGGCCATCGGGGAGTCGTTGCACATCCTGCGCCTTTCCGAGTTCGCAGGATGAATTATTCTGTGGGGCTCCGGGTTCAAGTGCCCCACGCACATGTTTTTCGAGATTACTGTGCCGCGACAACTCAGAAAATCAGGGACGCTCCACTGGGAGCTATTTACATACGTTTTTCGCCTATGCAGGGCACGGGCGCAGAGACGGTGTTAACGCGACTGTAAAAGTTTCGTCATCGTCTCGTATCTGCAAAGTGACTTTCTTCGAGTCCTGGGAACTGGCGTATCCTTAACCCCGAGTCATGAGTGAAATGTTTTTTTTATCTCGTAAGCTGCTATCCCCTGGTACCCTCTAAAGTCCATTAAATGGGTAAGTTTCCATTTAACACAGATGTTTCCGTCCCTGGGCGTCATCGTAGACGTCGCTCCAGTTGATATTGCTTATTCATCGGTTATGTTACGATCCGGGAAACAGGAAGAAACCGTGTCAGCAGAAATCGGCACTTCCTTGGGGCACGCAAGGGGTCCAGTGACAGTCTCCGACGAATGCAGCTGAAATGTCTTAGGATAACTCGTCGTGGTAGTCTTCCCCGTAACGATGACGATGGCAATAATAAAAATTGGTATAAATGGTCAACGCCTCTTTGAAGTCTTCTTATATGAAATGACCCTCGGGTGAGGATCTTTGGTTTCCCTTTTGTGTGCTGAACCCTTAGAAGAAACTGAATTTGTTATTTTAACATTGAGTGGAGCAGCAAAAGAAGACATTCATAAGTTGAATACAAAAAATTTGGACTGCTTCAGTATTTATTTAAAAATAAATTTATATCTATACCATACATACAAAATAACATGTCCTGGCTGATTCATCAACGCTGAGTCGCAACCCCTAAAGCTAATTGTGCGTACAACTTCGGGCAATAGGTTTCTTTTCTGATGTAAGCACCCACTATGAAAGGATTTTACGAAAGGGGGAGAAAAAAGAGAATGTAAGTTTGTATGAAATTCCTTCAGTTTTGAAGATAACTCCATAAAAAATGGTAATTGACCTTTAAATTAGAAATTAAGAAAGACGTTTTTTAAGAATTTTTAGAAAATTATTCTTTGAGGGGATAAAAGTTTGCATGAGAGTTTCTTTGTAACGAAAATTAGTACTTAGCTTTTTAGTTAAAAATTACGAATAACGTCTTTCAAGGTTTTTTTGAAAATCATGCTTTAAGCGATGAAATTTTGGGACGGAATTATATGAGAGAGATTTATCTATTTATTTTGAGATTCGGGTGGATCAAGTCGTCAATGGTCCATAAAAATGATTCTAAAATACACCAAACCTTAAACTCGAAACTGGTTAAAAACAATAAAAGAAAAATTGTACTGAATTGGAATACTTTTTTTTTCATAAGAGATTGGAGATGAAGATGTTTTGGGTTTTATAATTCGAGGTAGAAAATAATAGTTGAAGTATAGTGTTTCACTTTTCTACATATATTTGAGATTTAACTCACACATATATAAGTATAAGCTTTTTTAAATCTATGTTTAATCTAACAAATACTTGAACAATCGTTTTTCAGACCTACCAAAAAACAAATGTGAGATCTTTTTACTAATTTACGGCTCATAGTAAAAGTCAAATTTTGAATGTAATTTTAGGCCAGAAAAGGAGTGTCCTAAAACTGGTATAAGAATTATTAAGTGTTCAGAAATAATCGCTTTGGAAAGGTAGAAATACAAAAAATCGCAGTTTTAGAAGTTACAGAAAATTGATATAGAATTTTATAAGAATAATTCAGGTGGACTTTTCTCAATTTTCTAACTACGTACCTATATGTTTAAAAATTAAAGAGGAAACAAAAAGTATTTTCGGGTTCTGTCTGTTTTCGTTTTTATTATGCAAAGATATCGACTTCTACGACACATGATTACCATAAAATTTTTAATATCTTAACAATTCGCTTTGATCGAAATACGGGTTTTTTACTTTTTAGCTTTCTTTCTGCAATGCGACGTTAAAACAAGAACTGCAACCCAAGGTAAATATGTCTGATATAATTTGAATTGCTTATTCTTATAAATGAAAGTTACTGACTGTGAATTCATATCTCATTGCTACGCTTTTAAAATAAAAATCCTGAAGCAAACATACCTAATTTGTTTAAAGCGAATAAAAATACATACTGCAAAAATAAATGATATTCCCACGGAGGTTTTTACCATTAATCAAAATCCATGAGGAAGTAAACTTCAAATTAAATTCTCAATTCTCTGAATTATTTTAATTGAGAATATTGTTATGCAATTCTATTACCATTGTATAATGTATGGTTCTATTGTTTTCCGCTATAAAAATATTCGAAATTAGTGTTCGGGCACAATTTACCATATATTAACCTCTTTGAATGCTCCTGTAATTAGTCGGTTACACCGGGTTGATCCTGTAAATCTTGGTAGGTATAATGAGTGAAATTTTTCAGTTATTGCGTATGACGTCGACCGGTTGTGGTTCTCTTTGATTTCTTTTGCGATTGACTGATTAAATAGCCGCTCAATTAGGCTTCAATTTGCCCAGCGTCCTTTTAGGGCTTTTCAGCAGCGGGGTGACAAAATTCATACCCTTTTTGGATAACGGTTCTGTGGGTTTTTTGTGGATTGACAAACATGGCGCAATTGAGTAGGGTGAAAGGTGTTGTAATTCAACCTACCAATGCCAGTATGAGGTGGGTCTATGGACTGAAACCAAAGGGTGTTTTTCCTGCTTGTAGGTTGTATACACCGCATATGCTAATACTTAAATTGGTAATTATCGGGTTTTTGTTTCCCATATTCCCATCCCGCTAACAAAGAATAATGGCAAAATTGGTAGGTAAAACTTAAACCACAAATTGACATTGACATTGCATTTGGTCGTTGATTTAAAAAAAAATAATTAAATTTTATTTAAAAGTTTGCTTTTGCAATCCCTGGGATCTGAATAACCACAATATATGTCATTTATAATTTAAGAGAAATTTATGAAACATAATTTTATATTTATTATATCCCTCTAATTAAAATGGTTTGGTATACATAGTTTAGGGTGCAATAATTTTGAATTAAATTAAAGTCACACTGCACATTTGTAGTTTAAGCATTTTGAATAAGTTTCCTGGACTGTTGAGATAAGGGAGAGGGCTTATCACCTACTTGATTATTCCACAGATGACATGTTGTATGTAGATTTTCATTCGCACGCTTCAGTTTTAGAACATAATAATAACAACATTATTATGTTCATCTTCAATATAATAAAATAACTAAACTTGCAAATAAATCGTTCGAAAATGACGAACAAATTTTGTAAAATAGTATATTAGTACCAAAGTTATCATCAGTTTGCAGATGCAAAGAATACTCAGACGGATGAATTCTTGAAAGAATCCATAAAATATATGCATATACTTTAATACATAGTATAGACCAGAATAATGAAACTCGGATTCTCAGCTAATTAAAAAGGTACTTTGTCATAATTATATACTCTTCAAAAGTTATTATTTCTACCGGCAAGAGAGAAACCACTGCTCCAACTTTGAATTTTTCAAATTTGTTTAATAGTTTTTTGTTAGCCCAATATATTTTATATGTGTTATTTTCTTCACCAATTCGTTCATATCTATTAGTGTTCTTAGTCCAATTTTTGTAAAGTGACTTATTTTTCAGGCCTATACATAACTTCCTTCTTCTCTTATTGTTATTGATGTTTATCGAACATTTATTCCAATCCGCTGAACAGTTTCTACTTAAGGGCTGTTCTTCACCACAGTGGCTAGTTATTTTTCTCAATCAATGAAATAGCCGCTAACCGCCTCGATCCTTGTCAAACTACTTGTAAAGTTATTACTCCCCTATTCGTCCTTTGGCGTAGCTAAGAGGCTCAGATGCTCCTTGAGGAGCTTCTTTTGCACTTTATACCTAAGAAGTGGACATAGTTTACGGAAACACCTCAAGGCGAAAAGTTTAAGTTTTTCCACAGAATGTTGAGCAGGGACGGTTGCTCAAATGGTTCAAATGCAATTTTTGTCTTACAATAACACCTGGCTCACTCGCATGCAACACAAAGTCAATCTTTTGGCTCCTTGGGGCTCTTGAGACGATAGCCGAGGGATCCAGGTGCCTAGTTGGGCTCATTCTACGAATAGAAATTGCAAGCTGCTCTCTAACAAGGATTTGCTGGTGCCGGAGCGTTTGAATACCATCGCTCCTGCTGTCCTGACTGGAAACGGCTGGATGGTCCTGGATTGCAGCCCATGTGCGGTAAATACACCTATTTTCTGGGAAACTTGAAAAACAATTCTATACCCAGGATTGGGCTGAGAGTCAACTGAGTCAAACAATAGTCGGACGGGCAGGGGATTATCTGGTGTCGGACAATGTCCCATTCGGACTACATCAATGAAATCAACCTCAACACTCCGATCAAGTTAAATTGAATAAAGAGAGCTTTGTGGTGTGAAAAGTAACTTTCAACTAAAATGAAATCGCCGGGCTTCAGCCCGGCTACTGGGAGCTGGTACTATCTGTGTTCTGGTCATATTAAGAGGATTGGATGTGACTGCATTTGGCTGGGATTTTTAGGGAACCCCATTAACAGGCGGCGAGGATTTTACTCAATAGCGATTTTGTCTAAGTGCTATGGATTTTTCCAGGACACTTCTCTTCGGGTTTTATAACGACTTTAATTAAAACCGGACCGCAAATCGATGTGCAGCAGATTATTTCAAAGCGTTTTCATAGCATTTCTTAATTAAAGAATAATATTTCGATACCTGACTGACCACAGTCGGTATGATGGTAGACTGAAAAAAATTTGTATGGATTTGAGAGGGGTAAAACGGTCATGAAATCAATAATTTTTCTAATATATTAAATGACTCTATGGTACCTAAGATAGATGAGAAAATGCAGTCCATCGTACTACACATACGGTTCTCCCAGAATACAATTAAAAGATATTCTATTTTTAGGTAACACACTAAACCATAATATATATTAAAATTATAGTTATATTTGGTTATGTTTGAATAAATAATATGTAATTAAAATTCATTTTTAAAGTACTAATTGAGTGCCTTAAGATTTTGAAATCTCTAAATCATGGATGTAATAATATAAAACTTAACACACTAAATTAATCACTAACAAAGCTTGTCCCACCAAACCTATCGTATTTTTTTTCGGATTTTCGGTCTTAAAAATGGTAGCTTAAAAATAGTTTGACGCAAAATTGTAGATCATAAAATTATTTACCAAGAGACGCGGATCCACTTTTTCGTATATACTTAAAATAATTTAAACCACAAAGCAAATTTGTTCAATTTCACAATTTCAGGACCTTCATTCAAAATTCATGCTAAATTTAGAACTAAATTGTGGAATCCTAGGGGTTGTTCTACAAACATAGACAACATGCTAGTTACAGGAATTGTAATAGACTCTTACGAAGATCATGTAGATCAAAATAATTGCGAATCAATTAAAAGTCAATTGCAATCAGCGTGTGGAGCGGAATTAATTTATTCACCTCTTCGGGTCCTCGTCAGTCCTTGTTTCCCGGCTTAATTGGATGCGTTGCGATTTTCCCGATTTTTCTTGGAACCTTACCGCACATGTTCAGGGAATTGGGGGAGGAATCTTTTGTAACGTGGGCTCCTAGCGATGATGAATGATTGATGTGTGTCAGAAAAGTGATCGATAGACACTCCAGTAGACTTTCAGCACGGAGAGTAACAGCGACAGACTCGAAGGGCTTAATTAAATTCAGACACCAGGTCGTCAGGAGAGGTAACAGAAACCTGTCGACAAATGAAATTTGATGAAATCGGGATATCGCCCAACGTTCCTGTGTACTTGTTGGGAAATATTGATTGAGAACCTGGAGCCAAATGCAATTTGATCACTAATTGATTTCCAACTCGTAACATTTAGAAACGTAGTTTCATTACGATTCCGTCGTGGCTGTCTATAAGTTCTTGTAAGTCTCATTTAATTCCTTATAACTTCAAAATGTGTTGTTCATCAAAAGGAAAGTCTTTTTATTATCTACTGATATTAATTGTGTTTCATAAGTAGTTTAAGATTCCAGCATTGAATTGAAAGAATTTGTACCACAATGAGATGGTGTTTTAACAACGTAACAACCCTTATAAGGATTATTATCTTAAGTAATAGTTAACCAAATATTATCGCCAGTATCATGTTAGATTATTGCGTTATTTACAATTCGAGATACATAAAATATCTCTTATATAAGTTTGCTTTTCTTACAATTATTAAAATATTGATTTCAGAGAAATTTAACGCACTAAATTTAGTTACTGTTTGTTAGGTCATATGTGCAATTTTTCTAAAAAGTTTTAATATATTAATTTGTTCAAGTTGTATTTTAGATTTATTTTTAAGGAACTTGTCTTGTATATTCATTTAAATAAAATTCGTTTCTGCTTCATAAGTAATTTCGATAATACATAGAATAATTAATATAATATCAAAGGATAAGTATCCTAAGTGAGTCGTTTGAGATAATTTTACCATTTACCAAATTTTAGTAGATTGCTTAAAATTAAACGTTCCATACTTTAGCGATTAGCAGTAAAATATATGTTTTGCAAAGTAATATTGAAATGGCTTATTACTTTAAAACGTTTTCAATATTAGGTTTGGTTATGGTCATGTTTATTTCTTTACCAAATTATTTTGAAATTCCAGTCATAATGATTTTTGCAATACATATTTTGTTTTCGAAATTATGAAATTAAATTTAAATTTAAACAAATACTATTTAGAATTTAAGATTTTTAAGTTATGTAAATTAAAAATTATAGGTGTAACTGACTTAGGGACAAGGTTTTAGCTTAATGATCTAGCTTCAGTTTTCCTGTGTTTGGTTTCTTGTATAGATACATATCATAGTCCCCAAATACCATTCTTAAAAATAAAGTGAACTCCATAAAACCCTCAAAATTAGTTTGAGCAAACAAATTTGCTAAAAATTGTACATTTTTTGTTCATGGTTAAACAATTTCAGCGTTTGTAACATCTTTTCAGTTCTTCATCAAAACTTTAATAATTTGGAAAGGTAAGTTTTCCAGAACTCTGAATTAAGAGAAGAAAAGCACTTTTCACTGTGCAAAGTGGAAGAAAGGCATGTCGGGCGTGTAGTGTATGAAAAAGGAGTGTGACGACGCAAGAAGGACCTAATTGTGCTTAGTGGCATTCAAAGAGAGGAAAGGCGAAAACTTCGCTTCCTTTAATTCCATAACTTGGAGGTTTTACTGTGCTCCCCGGACCACACGCAAGGTTTATGGGACTCCGCAAACTCAGCTTCTTTCCTTATGCTAAAGACAGCGCAAGAAAAACTTGGGGAAAATAATCGAAGAACTTTAATTAAACCCTGTTTTGCAAGTTTCATAAGCAGAACGCAGGAGGGTCCTGGGGGGTCTGGTGCATGTGTTCCCGGGGGAAACACACTCCGCACCGGAGCGAAATGGGGCACATTTCCGGCATTAAGTTCTTAAGTCATCCGAACTCCACGTCGCTGGATTGCTAACAACCCCTGAATCCCGCCCTTAGTCGGGGATCCTCCATCGCTCGGATGAAAAATTGCTCGTTGTTGAAATTCAACTTTTTTAAAAATACGCGATGCACGCCCCAAATAGCCCTCGCGCACCCTCCACTCTGTTCGCCATCTTACCAAAATCATGATAAATTGGATTTAGCTTTGCGGTGCCCCAATCGAGCTTAAATCTGGGCTCAGCAAATTCGAATTGAGCCACTTTGAGGGGATGGGGCCCCCCAGCGGGTGCGGGTCCGCCCAGGTGGACGCACACGTGCGCCGGCAGGAAATGTGCTGAAGCCTTTTTCCACTCGTGGCTTTTGCAGACGTCGGCCTGACAAGTGTTTACCGAAATCATTTGTCAAGGAATTCGGTGGGAAATTGGAAAGTGCCTGACGACATAATTTTCAGTCCAGGAGTAAAGATGGAGGCAGGCGGCAAGATGGAGGCATGCGGCAAAATGGAAGCAGGCGGGAAAATGGAGGAGGGCGAGCAGCGCGACGGGTGGCCTGTTCCTGTCGTTTGTTTCTATCCCGATGTCAGGATTTGCGGGAGCACCAGGCGCTGACGGGATGAATCGGGTAATCAGGAGTTCCCATGGCTGTGGTACGTGGGAGGCCCCCCCGCCGAAGATGTGCATGACGAGGCGGCATCGTCATCCCGGGAGCCCCAGGTGGGGCTGCGATGACTGATGAGCAGGGTCCCTATTTGGATACCGTTAAGTTAGGCTGCGGCTGGCTTACACGGATGCAAACAGCTCCTGGGGCCCCACCAGGTGGGTTCCGAGCAATATTTCTTCGGCCAGTAAACTGTCATTTACCATTTTCAGCCCTTTCTAACCCTTTGTCAGGCTCGTATTTACTAAACAAAATTGTTTTAAGCAAACGAATATTTTATTTTTCAAAAGGTTTAGTGTCGATAAAATATAATTTTACAATTTTCCAATCAGTTTTCAAACTACTTTGATTAAGACAGGCAGACTAACAGTGCTAGCGTTAGAAAAGGCCATGAAGAGAGATCGCAATATTAACTAACACCACTCCCCAACGACCAGAGAAATCGTAAAAATAGAATTCTTCAATAAATTGCAGAGTTGCGTTTTACTGCCATTAGTCATTACTAATCGAAAACATGTGCCAATTCATGCATATAACAACTCGACGACCGAAATAATTTTACAATGTATGTATGGTATATGGAATTTTTGTCGACTGCTGGTTCCGATTCTCCTATTCTTATAGTAATGATAAACTTATCGAATGATAACTAATGAACTTATGTAATATATTAATACTTAGTATTATTCGAGAAGGTCCGAGAAGATCTTTGGATTATCCATATTGTTGCATCTATTAGCTTTAACTTGTTGTTGAATTCTTTCTAATTCATAATTGTTGGTATATTAACATAATTCCAATAACAAATACTTAAGAAATAAATTTCAATTTGACTTATAAGTTCTACGATTAATTTTTCCTTGAATATTTTGAGTGTATTATAAAATATCCTGACTAGAAAAGCCTCCACTTTGTGGTTTATGAGTGGAGAACCCTTTAAGTACTAAAATTATGAATTATGTTGTGGATTCAGTTATAGTCATTACAGCCATGAACCTTAAGCTGCCTGTTGTGTATTACATATTACAACAGAATTTGTTCGTTATTAATGTAGGTTACTATAATATAGGTATTGTAAGGCATTTGTTAGTTATAACGTTGCTTCATTGTATTAAATACAATGGTATTTCTATTTGATATAGTGCAATTTTTTGTATTCGATTTTATTGTACAATCTCCAGATGTGGATAAATTCTATTTTTAGTTATCAGTAGCCTTTTTAAGACTACTATATGTAGTTGTTAGATTTTACGAGTAATAGTGACGGTTGAAATTAAAACCCTGTTGAAATTTTCAGGGTATTTTCTGTTTGGTTGAACCCAAATTCATAGAAAAATATTTACTTTAGCATAACTTTTTCCAGTTTTTGCATACAAAATCACGCGTGATTATGATAGTCCTAAATATTTTCTTTAAAGTGAATTCAGATTTATATTTTTATCTTTTAAAGTTTACGAGATATTGAAAAGGTAACTATGAAAAATCGACAAAAATTTATTAAAAATGGCCGAGTCCAGTAGAATTTTCCATTTACAAAATCTCATTGTAAGCAATACAAACTTTGGAAGAGAAAACTCAAATTAAAATATACATGTATGTATGTATATTACATTCATATTTACTAGTACCTACTTACATAATATTGAGCTGAGCTAAAGCTCTATTACATAGGATTAAATAAAATAGGGCTAAAATATAAAATTTAATTTGACATATGTACTCATTTATGTATATGTATACATATAACATTGTAGTATGTATTCATAAAATCTGTCGAGTATAAAGTATAAATACGTCTACAACTTTATTCCATTACTCTTTTCTCATATTAGAATTTGTTTTAAGGTTTCGTGGGGTTTGCTTGGAGGGTTCAAAACTCTTATACACATTAAATTAAATTTATTTTGATTCAAGTAAAATTATTATGTTGCTATCTACGTACATTAAAAACGTACAGACAAAAGTGCTGCTGCTACCTCCAATTCTGCTTCAGGTGGCGTAGCAGACATTAAAAATTCTACTTGTCCTCTTGGGATGATGACGAAACCGTCCTGGATATTAGTTCATCAAATGAGAAATTGTGACATAAAGTCAAGAACGTGACGTAAATTAGTGCTATATTCTGAATCGGACTTCCCTTAATCCCCTGCCCGCAATAATTTCCCTTCGTGAAGAAAGCTGCCGCAGCACCCCCGGCCGGTCCGGAGCTGGCAGCTTCCAAGGAGACCGTTTTACGACACCTCCTCTGCTCGGGCATCCGTCGCTTACGACCCGGCTAAGGGCACTTCCGCACGGCCGAGTGCCGGCTAATTCAATAAATTTCGCGCACAGGTCATAAAAGGCGCTAGCGGGGTCCCGAGGGACTTCATCCTCGGCCATTGTCCTTATTAGCCATTATTGCCACCTTCTGTGATCGCCTATCACGTTTGACTCACTCTCATCCGACATCATGCATCACACTCCGCCCCCAGTTGTTGTTGTTGTGTTCACCCTCAACCCCCGTTCTAACCGAATAAATCAGTGAATAAATTGTGTTCTTTGCATGCTTGTTTCTGGACAGACAGCGGACACTCCAGAACAAATGAGGCTGTTGAAAGTGACTTCTTACCTCTTCCTGCATCACTGCCTAATTACAAAAGAATTTCATCGTCATGTTATAATGTTGATATGACAACGCCAACTTCAGCGGCAGCTCCACCAATCACTTCACTCTCTGGCCAAACATCATCCAATAACGATAACAAAAAATCATCAGCCAACAGTTGCTCCCGCTTGCTCCAGCCGCGCCTGTCGCTGAATGGTGCCACATCGAAATTTAAGCACCTGGTGCCCCAACATTTGCGCGGCAGGGACGTCCGAGCGACGCAGCCGACCACTCCTGGCAACGATGCCTGCACTGAACTATCCCTGGCCCCGCCGGTGACCGATGACCATTTCGAGTTGAGAAGTCTTCGCCGGTACTCGGTTGACCGTCAAAGTTTAACCGGTAAGGCCACAATTGTTCCACTCCTCTTTTCATTTGCATAACTTTTCGCTCACCCTATGAATTTAAAATCAGGACTTTTGCCAGTTTCGGGCACACCTAGACCTATGTTGCTTGATGAGTTTCAATTACTTCCAAAGAAACGTTCACTTTTCGCGGATTTTTGTACAATTTCAAAACGCACAGGGTGTTCTTGAAGTCACTAATTGGTCTGTATTTTGTTACATTTCAGATATAGGGTCTAAGTTTGGTATGTCGCGACCACACTTCGGCCAAAGTGTCTCGCAACAAGGTTTCTTCTCATCTCACGATAGCCTGACAACACCATGCGTCACAAGAGCATCTCATCCACATGTCTCAGCCACTGCCTCGGAAATGGACCTATCGCGGAAGGCGCGCCGGAAAGAGCGTGGGCGGTTAAAACCAGGTGAACAGCCCCTGCTCGGATCCTGGAATCGTTCAGGTGCCAGAAGTTCACACGACAATACCATCGGCACGACAGCCTCCACTAATCATTTGAACAGCGGAAATAGTTGCAACGGAACGGATAGGTGGGTTCAGATATTTCTTAATATGCTCAAATTGTTGCAAAACCTTAGATTCTTAAAGGTGGTTTGAATGTAGAATCTCTGGTATTATTTAATGTGAATTTAGTTCTATAAATTGTCTTCTAAAGTATTGTTAATTTTAAATTATGTTTTATATATTCTGCAATATTGAGCAATTCGAGAAACTTACTTTTGTTTAAACTTCTTCACTGTTTCGTTATACGACGGAATACAGGTTTTAGGACTACTGGTTCCGGATTTTTTTTTTCAAATCGTTTTTCAATGGCATCATTTATTCATTCCTCAATTTTATGATTTTGCACAAACAAAAGTATTTTTCTCGAAATTCCATTGGAAGCACGGCCGCGGTATTTCGAGGGGTCCATTGTAAATCTGATAATGGCAGTTGTAGTTGTATGAAAAGAATAATCATTTTATCAAGGAAGGAAGCCACATCCTGGCCGGAACTGCGGAAATTAAAAAAATTCAAATTAGAAGAAAAAATTGCGGCTTGTGAACGAATATTTTAAATAAATTTATTTCCGGCCATAAAGGGGGATGTAACGAAGAGAATAAGGGCTTATTCATTTAATTCAGTTAATTAGAATTTGAGTAACGGTGTCGACTAATTTTAAAAGAAGCGATTATTTAAGAAACGCGTTTAAAGTTTCACTACATCAGTTGGCATGCGAAAGCTGCTAAATAAACTCGGAAAAGTTTTCCAATATTCAAGATTTTTGCGAGTTTCTTTCGAGAACCTATTCAGAAAAGTTCATATAACAACAAAATGGAAAAATGTAATCGGAATTTTATTAGGATTAGCATATGCGATATTAACGTATATGTATAAAGGAGCATATCGTAATGTACAGTCAAATTGAGAAAATCCAAAATTCATTTCTTATTTTCCTTATGATTCAATTATTAAATTTTGTTTGACCTTAATACTACAAATTAAATTACTACTCAAGCATGGAACGGGCGACTTTAAAGATATGCCCACAAAATTAAGACTTTTAATTTTTCCTTTTGGACGTAATGCGACCCTTGCAGCTCAAATATTTGCTTCACATTTAACCCTTCCCTTCCCTCAAATGAACCCGTTTCAATATATGGCTAAGTGTTGCATTATCGGTACTAAGCTAGCGATTTACTTAAGTAAGCAATTAAACGGATATCGCCCTGAGTAAATAATTGCCCAAAAGTGGTAGTCCCAGATCCTTTCGACTCCTTCGCGAATTGTTTCCTATTTAAAGGGTGTTCGTATTCCAGGTTTGGTCGTCGGTCTGGATGCTCGTCAGGAGCCCGAGGGCGCAACAGCAGCAGTCCGGGAAGCGCCCATTTCACGTTCGTCTTCGACCCGGCCGGCCGGCTGTGCTACTACTGGTCGATGGTCGTCAGCCTCGCCTTCCTCTACAACTTCTGGGTCATCATCTATCGTTTCGCGTTCCAGGAGATCAACGGGCAGACGATTGTCGTCTGGTTCTGCCTTGACTATTTCTCGGATTTCTTGTATCTCGTCGATATCCTGTTCCACTTTCGGACGGGATACCTCGAGGACGGGGTCCTCCAGACGGACTCGACCAAGTTGCGCCAGCACTACATGAATTCAACGACTTTTTATATAGATTGCCTGTGTCTTTTACCGTTAGATTTTTTATACTTGTCGATCGGTTTTAACTCCATTTTGCGGTCGTTTCGGTTAGTTAAGATCTACAGGTTTTGGGCGTTCATGGACCGGACTGAGCGCCATACGAACTACCCGAACCTGTTCCGGTCAACGTCGCTCATTCACTACCTACTTGTGATATTCCATTGGAACGGGTGTTTGTATCATATAATTCATAAAAACAACGGTTTCGGGTCGCGAAACTGGGTCTTCCACGACTCAGAATCAGCGGACGTAGTTAAGCAGTATTTACAAAGCTACTATTGGTGCACGCTAGCCTTAACCACCATCGGTGACCTGCCCAAGCCGCGCTCGAAGGGCGAGTACGTGTTTGTGATATTGCAGCTCCTCTTCGGACTGATGCTGTTCGCCACCGTGCTGGGCCACGTGGCCAACATCGTCACCTCCGTGAGTGCTGCTCGGAAGGAGTTTCAAGGTGAGTACATTTTCGAAAACTACTACTACTTACTATAACTATTGCTGTAAAATAAAAGATATAAATTATTCGCCAAAAACTTCTATACTTCGTGTATGAAATTATCAGTGATTTCAAATGACGTTATTATAGGGCCATAACGATAGTAATTCGAAGCAAATTAGTTCTCTTTCAATATAATACTTATGATGATATTATACATAGCTTAAAATTTTCTTAAATAAAGAACATGACTTCAGAACATAGAAGGATGTAAGTTAAATTAAGTTTTTAAAAAAAAATTTAATGAAAATTGATTATTATCCTATAAAATATTTGAAATGACATGCAGTATCCTTTTCTTCAATAATTCAATAACAATATGTTACAACATACATAATTTTTTTCCTAATAAATACAAGAAATGACTTTGTCTATAAAATAAAATAATTTTTACAAGAAACCAAAACATAAAAACCGACTTCAAAACTTTGTCTGTATTAATGAGTAAATCTAAACTAAAAAGTTAGAAATAATGTTTTTTATTGATTCAAAGAAAAGAACATTAAAGCACAATATACAAAATAATTTAATATTTACAATATCAAATCAATTACTTTTAGAGTTGATTCCAGCTAAGGCACCTTAAGGGGTGACGCTTGTATTGTATTGCTTAGTTTTTCTAATAATGATTAAAAATTAAAGACAAATTAATACCGGCTACAGAAAAAACTCTGAAAAGTATGGGGAAAGAAATTTATCTGGCTTTTGTTTTTGTATTATTCGCAAATGTATTTCTAGATTAAACAAATAGGCAATTTTGAATTTAATGAATTCTAATTTAACCACAGTATAAGTATGGTCTCATGTCGCATAGCGCTATAATTGTCTATTAATGCATTAATATTATTCTGTTTTCGTAATTTATATAGAGTTTAAATTTAAAATGTGTTATTTGCAAAGTTATACGTAGTTTGCCATATAGTACATACATGGGTTTTTTTCATCGTAAGAAAAATGGTTTCCTTGAAGGGAGAGAATTGATTTGCAAAAAAACGATAAGTCGGCCAGAATAATATATGTAGGGGTAACACTGCTGAATGTTATTTGAATTTGAATTGTAGATCTAGGAAACCATTTAATAAACGCTTCGTACCCTGCTAGCTTACTACAATTTATAAACAGGTGTATATAATATTTGAACTACGGGTTTAATGCACATGACAAATAGGGTTCCAAGGGTCAAAGAAATCAACACAAAACTATGCTCAATACAAAAGTTTAGACGTAAATAATAAATAATAAGCTGCATTGATAATTTATTATTTATTACCTCTTATTAATTGATTGGGAATTAAATTCTAGTATATTATATACATATGTTGTTCAATACGTTCCTGATATTTGAAAATCAAAAAATTTTCTTAATGTTTTACTTGCCGAATTCAATTTTAGGAAAATATTTATCAAACAAGAGCTAACAAATATATACATAGAAATACCCGCAAAAAATATTAAGTATGTATGCAAAAAAAAATTTGCACAAGACAGGAAGATAATGGCAAGAAGAAAAGAATACTGATTCCTTTTTAAGGGTTTGCTTTCCAGAACGTCAGCCAAAGGCATTCCATCTGTCGAAAACTATTATTGAACTCGCAAAAACTCCACAAGCCCCAAGACATAGTGACTCAAAAAGAAAGGAATCGTGTCGTCCAACAGAGTTCCAATTGACTTGTTCGACAAGCGTGGTAGGGACAATCCGGGAAAATTATATAATAATTTCCGATAGGGGTAGCCCCTTCCACAGATTTGCCATGGCGCCATTTCATTGAGTATTCCGAAGAGCACGTGAAGTTTATCACTTCCAATTTAGAAAGAAAGGCTGCCACCGAAGAGCGTTCCGATAGACTTTCATCTTGGAAAATTCCTCAAGTGCAATCCCGGGAATCGTTATGCCATACAGAAATCGGTTGAGTAGGTTTCCTTTAAAATGCCACTTGGGAAACGTCTGAGAGTATCCATCCGCCCTGACAGCCGTAGAAGGTCGGGTGAATCCGCCTCGTAGTTCATATGTGAAACTGCCGAGATTTGCCGTAGATAATCCCCGGGAGAGGAGGGGGTGGCCCCAGACGTCTTCGCGCCCCCGCCCCCCGCACACTTGTTGTTGAACGGCGACAGTGCTATGCACCTGTTCTGCACCCGTAGAAAAAGTTTTTGTCCTACGGAATTTTCTGCTATCTTCAATCGAGTGGTGCTATGCTTCGTCTGCCTACACGGATTGGAATTCCTCTCCATAGGGCGCCCTCGCTAGCGGCGTAGGGGATGATTTACGATTGTTTACGAAAGCGATGTATTTACAGTTCAGAAAAGCTACCGGGGTTTCGGGTCTACACAAGATCTTTCGTAAGTGTAAGAGCGTAAGTTATTCCTGCAACCTAGTAAAGTTATGTACTTTCCAAAAAACAATTAGTCAAGCGTGATTTTGCTACTGGGTTCTGTTAAATTTTTAATTTCAGTTTTGAAAGGTCATTACCTTACAATAAATATAGACAGAGAAATGATTTATCATTCTTAGCATTCGCACTGATGAATACATACATATTCGTAAAACTACGTTATGTTCATTTAAGGTCGTATTGTCGGTTTGTAAAGGGGGGCGGATATATGTACCAATCTATTATTCGTTTGAAAAGTTGATTTTTTCATTGCTTTATAAATTTCCAAAAACGATCTAGAGTATTCCTAGAAGAGTTTTAAATCGATATTTATATTGGTTATCCAGTTATAGTCATGATACATGATTGATTACCGTTAGTTTTTCGCTATCGTAATTGTTCTTCTCGAAATATGTATGTAGTGTTTTCAAAATCGACACATGGCATATTTCAAAAACTAATCGCTCAAATTTATACGATTCCTGTAAAATAGTATCTACCTAGTATTATCTTACAGTTCAAACTACTTGATTGAAAAAGTATTAGTACAAAAGAAAAAAATTTGTTATTAATATTTATATGTTGACATTTGTATAAAAAATAAAAACTTTTATTTAATTTTCAATTTACAATTTTTTTAAATTTTATCGGTTTACTACGAATTATGCAAGTTAGCTGGAATTTTGTTTGCGATAGTTGCCGGTTCACTCTAAGAGGTATTAGAACATGCGCCGTTTCGAAAATGCCATTGCGCAATCTTTCGTTTTGATGTCTTTTATCATCATTTTGTTTTGGTAAAATATGAGAAAATTATTTTTGAATACAAATATATAATATCAAAATAGCGTTTTTTACCTAGTATACGATTAGCAAACAAATTTTGATACAAAATAATAAAACCTCAAACTTAATAGTAGTAGATAACTTTCAATTCAGTATTAATTGGGTGAAGCTTAATTTACAAATGGTTGGAACACGGTATCGGCTTTTTTAAAATCAAATTAAACTAAATCACATTTTCATACATGATATTACCTTTCATGTTTTATTTTTACTTGAATAAGATCTTATTGGTTTTTACTGTAAACAGCGGAAAGTTATACTCATCTAGAAAATATTCATTTAGAATAAGTTACAGATTTATCGAGTTACAATGGAAAGTATTGCAAGCAAAAACAAATGTATTAATAAAACGCTGAGTCTGGAAACCTATTACCTGGGGAAGTTCGTGTCTGTAATTATAAACCAAATAAAGTTTTACTTCTGTTTTCTCGTGTAATCGAGAATATCGGTTGCATTTTCCTAGTAAAAGGATGTTTATTTAATGGGTCGTATCGGATATTTTGTGACGAATTTAAAATTTAAAAGTTCGGTAATAAATATGGTCGATAATTTTTGTAATATTTATTTACTAGGTTTACATTTGCAAATCCAAATTAAAAAATATAGTGGAACATTGAACGCGCAGATAAAAAGGTGGCAAAGTTTTATTAATAATATTATTGAAGTAAACATTCAGGAAGTTTTGGGGGAGGAATTATACTTTAAACATTAACGTGTTTTTCTCACAATATTATCTATTACTATTAAGTAATGGTGAGGGTTGTAATGGGTTTTATAAAGATATGCTAATTTATACTAAGCCTTAAGTTCCTTACGTAACTATTTACAGAATGGCGCGGCTGTTAACCTTGCGTTGTTTGGAAAAGTACGACATGAACCCTTATTGCTCTTAAAAGGTCTCTGCATAATGTACAGATCTCTTTTTAATTACTCTTTGTGCAAGCGAGAACCTTTCAAGATTTATTCCTTTATAATTTTTTTTCCACAAGATCCTTTTCAATGGTTTTCATTTCATAATGCATATTTAAGTTTACATTAAATTATTACCCTTTGTTCCTGGAAAATCATAGAAAATATAAATATATAATAAATTATGAAGTGAAATTCTTCTATTAAAATAAATTAATGGGAAAAGAACGAAGCTTAAATTATTGTATGATTAGTATGTACATGGAATTATATGTAGCTGTTTTATTTTTGTAAAATTTTTACTTCGTAGATTTGTAATACTACAAATACATAAATCATATTTAATGTTAATATGACCATTTGTTTTTCCTCAAACAATAATTGGAACTTATTTCTAAAATCTGGTTCAGTATGCATTTTACATGATGCAATTTCTGAGCGCAATAACCCCTTGAGGAAGTCAGCTCGAGATCTCGTAGTTCTTCTTAAGAATGTTTACAGAACTCAATTTTCTAAAGTTATGTCCACCTAGTCACCCTGTCCTCCTGGAAGTTGTGCAGTTTCCTTGCTGCAGGTCACGGAGAAGATTCCACTAATGAACTCGGCAGTTAAAGCGGTCTCTGTTTGTGAGCTTTGACTAAATATAATTTCACAGGTAAACAGTAGCCGCCGACTCACCGCCTTTCAATTACCTGAGCGGAGGGGTGGTGGGTTACCTGAAGCCGCGTAGTCCTTTCGTCCTTGGCATTATCTTGCCGGGACCACGCCGGGCATTCACATTGACGGGTAAACAGCCCGCTGGTTCTCGCTCAATATCCGCTGGCAGGTGAAAAATGAGATTGTCGTAGGGACTCCTTGACGCAAATGCGATCCTTGGAAACAAGGCAACAGTTTTCTACGATTCTGCTGATTTCGTCATCGGTAGGAAAATATTTCGGAAAAACGCAAATAAACCGACGCCAGTTCGCGCGCCCACTTTGACTCAGCAGTTTGTTCCGGAGGTGGCTGTTGGTTTGCCCGGATAAAAGCCGGGTTGGGCTGGAATTAATGAAATATTCCCTGAAAGAAGCCCCCGGGCCGGCAAGTCACCTGTGCCCTACCTGCACAAGGAAGTAAACATCCGCTCTCGGTGTTGGTACAGTTCTAATTCGAGCTGTTTTCGCCTGCTACTTAACACCTCATTGATTGCAAATATTTAGCGTCTGATTAAGCGCCGGGGCTTTCGGGCTGTCACCCCCCATAATCACTCCCTTCGAGTGTGATCTCGATAAGGGTCCTCCAGGAGCCGGGAACGACGCAAGGAGCCCTGCTCGGGCACTCGAGTCGTTCCTCGAGAGCTTTCCTGATTGAAGTTATTATTACAGGAATATGTGCTTAATTGGAAAACAGTCGCTGTTCCGCCCCGACCAGGAGCCCTGGTCTGACCTCTTGGCCTAATGAGGGTTGCGACTTGAGGGCTGCAGGGAGAGGCTCTAGAGCAGGTGTCGGATGCTGTTCGAGAGCCGCGTCTCCGTCTCGACGACTCCACCCCGCAGAAATGAATTCGTGCCTTCCTCAAGATGGCAACTTAAACGGAAGGTCGTTCGGGGATGCGCTTGAAAGTGGCCCTCATGCGGGAGAAGGTGAACACCTGGAGCCGGAATTCGGGCTCCAGAAGACAAAGGGGGCACCCCCAAAAATTCGGGAACTCACGTAACTGCTCCTGGGCGCTCCCTTCCGTCGAGATCTTATCCCAGCGCAATTTATGTGACGACACTTCGGAATTTGTTTGAGAAATGAATAAATTTAGAACGGCTTAACGATCCGGGACTCCAATATATAGGAGGCGCCTGTGACGGTGGTGCGCCGGTTGCGGTGACCTCCGCACCGCGCGGGGCAAGGGGCACCGGCGGCGTCGAGACGACGACGTGGGACACTTCCATCAAAAGTGCTGAAGTTTTCACTTTTGCCACCCACCCCGCGGGGATTCCCCCGTAATTAAATGCTGTTAAGGCCGGCCCAATCTGATTCCACTTTGAGGCTTATCTGCTGCTCTAAATAATGTTGATGACGAAATTTTCCGCCAGATTATGCCACGAAGTGAAAGCTTCGGGGCTCCCGGGAGTTTTTGATATATCGCCCACCGCTCTGCAATTTCCCGAACTTTTCGAAGTTTAGAAGTCGGCCTTTATTTGATACGTTTTTCTTGATGTTCTAAGCCTACTCAATAACTTTTGGGCGCTTATTTTCTGCGAGCTGTATTTTGGATTTTGACTATAATAAATATATACATTCTAATCCCTAATTAGCGTAAAGTGGTCAACAGAAGATTAGTAATTTTTGGAAGTCCAGTAAATCACAAAATTGTCATCGAATTGTCATATTTGGTTATTTTACTTCCAAAAACTTATGAATTGCTGGGAAGTCTACAAGAACAAAGATAAATCATAATTTTTGTTTTAAAAGCAAATCGCATTTAATTCACTGTGGGCCGAGCGTAGTATATATACATACATTATCATAGGTATAGTATACATATCAAAATTACGATTTTCATTAAAACATATTCACGGTATATGTATATGTATAATAACAAAAAAGTAAGCCTGTATTCTCATACTTAACATATACAAAATATACAGAAAAGAAAATTAATCAACTTCATTTATTCTCTCGTGTGTTTGTGTAACTTTTATTTTAGTTTCATCTTTCTGGCCATTCTACAGGATAAAAAGCTGTAATTAAATACATGATAAATTTTCAAACCACTATTATTATTGCTAGACTTGGCCCTGATATGCTAAATCGTGATCCAAAATTTAAAAGAAGAATTGAAAGTTTAGAAAATTCCAACTCGTCTAGTCGAATGTTACTGAACAGAAAATGAATTCATTTGAAATTTCGTATTTTCAAACAAATTTCAACTCTTATAATTTTTGCTAAATTCTTTTTCATTATTTAGCACATATCTATGTATACATAAATATTTTGCAAGAGGATTCGTGCCAATATGTTTCATGGAAATATGCCAAATTTTAACAATAGTTTAGCTTAAAACGTCTATTCGACCAAAATTACGCTTTTCCTATATTTGAACAGAGATTAATAATACATATTATATCGTAAGAAGAACACAGTCTGTCTTTTATACACAAACCTCTACAGTTGGAATGATGACACATCTTTAATTTTATCAAAATCCGTCAGGAAACTTCAAACTCAAATTGTATTTTGAAATATTACATATGGAAATGTATATAAGACTGCGCAAAGAAAAAAAAAACAAATTTTCACATTTTTGACTCCCCTGGTGGGGATGGAGTGACGTTATGATACAAATTAGATTAAAGTCTATTATTTGTGATACAAAAGAGTAGGAAAAAATGTTGTTTTCGAAATTTGGTCTTAATTTTGTGTTTTTCCCAATTATTTAGCAAGCGAATTATTTGTCTCATATTTCTCACCTGAATATTTATGAAGTCTCATAAACATATTGTTTTTTGTTTTGTTCAGGTTTTACTATGGTTCAGATTGTGGTCTTTAGGGACATTCAAAAAGTTGTTTCAAAAAAATATATACAAAAAGTTTTGCACTTTTGGGGCAATAACATAAGTGGGCTTTTCTTTTTCTTCTCTATAACAAGGCCAGAATAGGTTCCCTTGGGGTGCCATTCCACTCCATGTATATGTGCGATACATAAGAAAAGTTGAAAACTGTAAACGGGGGCAATCAATGGACAATTACTCGATAATATTCGATAGTTTTGGAGCGACAGGACTAACGAGGCAGAGGCGGCCTCCCGAAAATCAGCTAGGAATAGGAGGGGGGCACGTGTTTAGGCGCAGGAATTGTCTCTCAAGATAGAATCCGGGTGGAGGAAGTAACGAATACGAAGGACCCCGGAAGCACTTAATCGATTTATCAATGTCTCCCTCCGTATTTTTGCTCAGTTCAGGGAATAGCTCCCGCTCTATCAACCAACTGGCCGGTTTTTATACCATTTTTTCTGTTCATTTTTTTTCGAGGACGTCTTTGTTCCTGGGTAAGAGGAAACTAACATTTCGTTGTTATGGACCTCTTTGTCCCCCTTCTGTTTCCAAAAGCAAGTAAAGGTGCCTCGAGAGCTATCCGAAGTTGTCTCCCGAAATCGGCTCTATTTTTGCACGCAGCTTGACGTGCCCAATTAAACGAGGACACGCATAGAAACAGAATTCCAGCCCCTGGCCACCACCCCCACATCCAAGCTGATTGATGTGATTTGCTCCCTTTTTCAGCAAATGTTATGAATCCTATGATTTTCACAGGACATATATGTGACAGCTGAAGATAATTGTGCCTCCACCTGAGGTCCTGAAACGTCCCTTAAAGCCGCACTGTTGCAGACATTTGTGGGCCTGATAAAGACCAAGTCGGTCCACGATTTCATTATCCTTTGATCCAATTTCATTCAAATTTATTCGGGGAAGATCACCTGGGCTTAGGGCTACCGGTGCAAGTTTATATAGAGGGCAGCATATTGGCGCTGGTGCAGACTATGTTTATGCATTACGGGAAGGATTCCTGTTTGGGTTTGTTTTAGCTTGTTGACTTCCCGTGTCGACACCGAGCAAGTTGGAAATTACAAACAGAACAGCCCTTCGTGGTGTGATTTGCAAAGCCGCAAGAAAATCTCCCCGTCTCATATCGCACATTTCTAAACAGGTGTATACACAATTAATTTGCATCTTGAGTCGCCCCGAAAGTTGCTCGGGGGCAGTGAAGCTCTGCTTACACCCTTCGCTGCGATCGACCTCTTACGACCGACAACAGGCTGTTACATATAACCATCTTGGGAAGGGTTGAAAGGGCAAAATCCCTTCATTGGCTTGTCAGATGAGGGAGCACAAAAGTATAATGTGGGTTGATGGAGAGCTATTGAACCGTTGGGCATTATTTTTGAGAAAACTAAGAAAAGTGAAGTCATTACAACCGAAAGACTTCGGCTAGACCTTTCCCGTAAAAAAAGTCCTTGACGAAAGGGATAAAAGTGGCGCTCAAAGCGGTGACCTATACAAACTTCCATTTTATTCGCTAGGTTTTTTCTATGAAGTACCTCACAATAAGTCCTATTGGGGCGGCACAATTACGGCAGTAAACCACTCCCAAATTCTTGTCCAAGATGGGTAATACAGAGGCAGTGAATTGCAGAAAAGAAGAAGAATTCATACTTTTGAAGAGCAAAATAACCACTTCCATACAAAATAGAGTTGGTAGAACCCAATTAAAATAACTCTCATTGAGTAGAAATGCACCTCATGACTTTAGAAAGAAATATTTTGAAATCGGAATTTCTTTAAAAACATTTCATGGTTAAAATGTTCCCTGAAGAGTATACATTTTTAGAAGAGACGTGACGGGTTCAAATTTCGAAATTTGTGTTTGTTCTTAAAAAAAATATATTGTAAAATAATAAATACTTAGATGGTCATGAAATTTTGCATACATGCTTTCAGAACATTAAATTATACAAAAATATGTTGTTGAATTTGTTTAAGCAAGTTTTTGGCTCCGACAGATTTCTAAACGTCTGAAAAAACAAAATACGGAGTTTTAATCGGTTTAAAACGCGCCACATAACGATCCACGGACGGAAAGATTGGTAGTAAATTGGTTGATTTGTAGCAACACTAACACTTATAATTGCTACTTTTTGAAAGAAATGACACCATTTTGTTATTTTTTTTCGTTTGAGACTTGAAGCATCACATTGTGACTGCAATTGCAGTTGACCCGAATATTGCTCCACTGCTTTTGCAAAATATTTTTGTCGGTTTTTCAGAGAAACATTAATTTTTCATAGTTTTAGTTTTTAATTTTCATTAGCGGTGAAGGTAATCTTAAAAATTACGGCTCAATCATTAGATTTGATGGAGTATTAAGGGAGAAAAAAATACTCTTGGTCACGTTGGGTACGGATCAGCTAATAATGATCATAACCGCTCATATCAAAACATATTAAAAAGTTCCCATTGATGTCACTATATTTTAAAACTAATGTCCTTCGCCATGTCTGTTTGTTTGTCTTACCGTATTTTCTGCGTAATTGCTGAAAGGATTTCCTCTAGATTTCACTATTAGATAAATTGATGCATGAAGTTGTACATATATTTCATGTTTTGTTTCAATTGGCGGCGACAATGAGTATCTCTGAGCTCGTAAGATATAAAATCGATTATGTAAATAATTGGTAAACTGGGCAACGCTTAGAAGAGACGAAGTAATTTTATGTTCATTAATAATAGTCATCATTTTATTCTTTACGAAGGTGGCTAGAACCTTTCAAATAATAACACATAAATTTTCACCCTGCCCCTCTGTGAAGGTTTAGAGGGAAAAATCACGAATTAGCTTTTTCCATTTTGTGTATTTAAAAAATTTAAATTAGCAGGCCTTTTTAATTAAATATGATATATTTCATTAGTCTGACGACTACATGCTGTTTTGAAAATTTGAAGTCTCAAGTATTATCCAGACCGCTGAGTCATATCATTACTTCTAAAAATGTCGGAAAATGTCCTATAGAAACGCGGAAGGTGCTTTATTTGGTAAAACAAAATTGAACTAACTACATTTAATTAAAAATTAAAAAAACAATGCATTGTTTCTTTAATCAATTTTATTTGAATCATATTTTTTCTCATTGCCATCAATTTTGAACAAAATTCAGCGTTCCGGAGACACAAGTTTTCCGTCAAGGATCATATCAGATGTGAATGGTTCGATTTACACTATTCAGAGCAAGAAATATTCGTACAGGCACAAAATTTTAGAATAATATAAAATAGAACATAGATGCATATTTTTAGTATGATATATAATAATAGACTTATCGTGCTAGCTAGAATTTGAGTTCATTTTTTTGTCTACTAGTCTACTAGAAATTATTTACGGTTTTTATTCATTTCCGCTTATTTTATCTCAATTTGCTAAGTCTAATTTTATATTAAGAGAATAAAATCTTATGCTTGGTCTTATACTCCAGCTGCAGTTTATTAATATAATCTTGTAAAAATTTAGTAGAAAAAGTTTTGTTCTGCACCTACATAATACATATATTACAAGCAATGAACAAATTAATTTTTCCTTTGTATTCGTTTGCGGCGGTTAGAAAAAAAAATGTTCAAACCAGGAAAACTTTCATAGAGATTCAGTCAAAGGGTAAACGTATATATTATTGAAGTTTTTTCTTTGTTCTATGAAAATTTATAATTAGTAACCAACAAATTCCAGGTATACCTAGTGAAATAACAAAATAGCGATATCCGGTATTTGGATTTCACTTTGGGAGTATCAAATGTAAAGAACGGGGGAATATATTATACGAAATATTATTAACTTTTTTGACACACTCCTATAAACTCTCCCCATACCTTAACAGATACATTTAATGATTTTTCAAATTTGTTTTTAAAATTGTACTCAGCACTCAATTCGCCTGGACCATCGCCCAGTGATTCGAAAATTGTGGTGTCAATATGATCTCGAATTTCTAATCGGCTAATTTTGTAGAAGTACAAATCCCCCTGAAAATATACATAGATATGAATAACATTTTTTTATCCATAAGCACAAAAATAAACCGAGCAGCTTACCTTATGTTCGGGATAACGAAAACGGACAGTGAAATTATGACCCGGGTTTATATAAACGAAATTCTTTTCATAGACTAGAATATCTCCAGGTTTTCTTTTTCCTTGTATGACTTCGTTTTTGGATATTGTTTGAGCAGTTATATATCCAATCAAAACCAAAATTAGGAAAATCTTCATCTTATATATTTGAAAAAGACTTTATTGTTCACTTTAGAGTTAAATATATGAAATTACTCACTTTGCACAAAAAAACTACCGTCGTATTGTTGGAGTTTTTTCCCTGGTAATGTTGAAACTCCGACTAAAAACTCATATTTATACATACTAAAAACCAGACATAAAGCTTTTGAAGCCACTTGTTTCATAGTAAACTTGGTAGCTACATATGTATAAATACATATGTTTTGGATTTTTGATTATTTTCTAAATTGAGTTCCTGAACTAAAAGCTGATCAAATAAACATATTGTATTGTTTCAAGTGAACATTCATTAACTTTGTTTTAAAGCAAGTTAATTTTTACACTTTTACAAGCTAAACCTATAAAACGGCTAAAACCACCGAAATTAATTATTTAATCACCGTATAGGGTTTTTTGCAATAATTGGAACATCCCACGCAAAATTTGTATTTGGATTTAATTGAGTTCTATATATTAAAAACAAATATCTATTCTTAGCCACGCCACAACACTTATACATAGTTGCAATATTCGTTTAAATGCGTTTCAAACATTCCAAAAAAAGTCAGTTCCCTATCGTGCCTCATTCGTCGAATGATAAATAAATAAATATTCTTTTTGATTACCTATTAAAATTCATAACTTAAACCGGAATAAAGTACATGTGTTTATAATATAGCCGCATAATGTCAAATAAATTTTCGATATGAAAAGTTAACTCTCAAATATTGGTCACAACATTATTGAATTTTCGAATATCCGCTGGACATACTTTACAATGCTTGTACTCATTTTTTCCTTGTAATGTCATTCATTTGGGTTTTTGATTCAATATGAAATTAATATTATCTTTAGAGTGAAATAGTTAAGAGCAACAGACTTTTCAAAGTCTTCATTTTACTTTGGTACTTTTAAATTACTGCAAGTTGATTTTAAATAAATCCGTTAAAAAAAATTTAATGGTGCGCTCAATTTAAGGAATGACAGATCTGGGTTCTTCTTGATTACAACTATAGAATGTTTTCTTTAATATGGAATCTTTTAAAAAAACAATAGAAACTTATTATTATCATATTGGGGAAACAACTTCCCATAATAAATTAATATCTTTTATTAATTGTTTTGTTTTTTCCTAAAATACATGCAATTTCGTAATAACAAAGACAAAAACAAACGATAAGATAAAAATAAACATATTGGTGATGTGTTGACTATATTCCTATATTCCGTGTCGACACGGTGCTTGTTGTACTGTTTTAGTAAAGGTTACAATTCTGAAATAAGAATAAATTTTAGAAGTGTGGATAAAAAATCAAACAACATGATTTAAAATCATCAATCATACATCAGTAGGTTTATTGAGCTTCTAAAATTATTTTAAGTTACCTATAATACGCAATTGGATGCAGGATAATATTTTTATTTGTTGTTTAAGCAACGATTGCGGAGGATTCGTATCATTTTGCCAGGTGCTCATTATGCAATTGTGCGTCGAATTGAATCAGTCTGTAATCGTTATTATTATTTGTTCATAATACATATGTGCGAAAAGAAATGTGTACACACAATGGATTCCAAACTCTTAGAGACCTCAAAACGAAAATATTTGTTGAAGTTTTCAAATTAAAGGAATTTGACCCATTAGAATGACTGCATAAAGGGAAATAAGTAAATAAATTTCTTCTTGTCTATTTGTAATTTGAAGTCTTACCTGTAGGTATGTCTACATATAAATTTTTTTATAATAATAATTAATTATTCTTTCGCTTGTACTGGTTATATATAATGTATATTATATGCTAGCGTAGATGGAATTTGCAACAAATTTTTTCGAAATTATTGTTGACATGGTATGATTTTATTGGTCGTTTACCTTTCAGTCCCATTTAGTGCGGAATAATAATGTTTAGTAATGCCCTTGTTTTCAAATTCCTGATTACAAAAATTGCTACTGCCATCGCCAAAAATTTGACATGTCTTCATTTTTGTTTACCACAAAAGTAAACATTTGAAACAACGAATGTTCAAAACATGTTGATGAAATTTTTGTACGCATTTTTTTACCTATTGTTAACAAAAATTTATATTTGTTTTTTAACAAGTTCCTGAGTGCGAATGCTACAAGCACACATTTTTGCAATAAAGCTTGTGTATGGCGCAAAAGTTTACGTGTTAATTGTTGTTCGAAAAACACAAGTGGAGTGATTTGTTCAATTTTAAGATAAACAAATGAGTCGTAAAGAGCTAACATCTACCCAACCGCTACAAGTTATAGACAATTGAAAAATAAATAAACGTTACCTGTTGCGGAAGCAAAAATGTTTGGTGCTTTTGCTCTTGAGTATAAATGTGTGGTATTGAGTTGTAGCTTTTACATACATTGGATGAGAAGCACGCAGTAAAGGCAGAGTTGCGACAAAAACAAAAAAAACAACATTTCGCATAGTAAGTGGTTTGTTAAAAGATGTACAAATGTATTCAGGAATCGTGTCCTTTTAGATGAAAGCTGCACTTGTTTTGACCTTAATTTGTCTTGCAATTTTGCAAGTGGAGTCGTTGATACATTTTAGGTATTTTGGAAATTATACTGAAGGAGACCCAGAGCCGGGGACCCAAGTGATATATGAAAGGAGGGTTACCTCAGAAGGCGGTGCAGATCATCCCGCATCTTTCACGCTTGATTTTCCTGGCAAGGTAATAATTTTACTCAGTGACAATTTAATTTCCATCTGTAATTGTTGACTTTTTTTCAGAACTCTAAGATGGAGTTTAATATAACTTATTTTAATATAATTGATCATTCGAAGTATGAGTCTTATATAGACACTATAGAAGGTGGGGCTGGATACAATTATTTATACTTTGTGCGACTTGCTAAACTAAATAAACGTTTGGATATTGGAATTCAAGTTTATGGAAAATTTACAGGCAAATGCTTAAAGTCAAGAACAAAGGATGATTATCTGGAGGAGTTGAAAACGCTTGGCTATGCCAGGACTCCAATTAAATTATAATTCTAAGAATAAATATTTATATTAAAACAAATTAAAAGACTTTGTTTCTAAAACGTTGGATTTTGTAGATGTTCTACAAGTGATCATAAATGGTTGCTGGTATTTTCCCCTATGTTGAATATAGAATCCATTCTTTTGTGAGTGTTAAATGTAATGGCAGAGAAAACTTCTTTTTTCTCATTTTTGGTGCATATAATCAATAAACCAAATACTTAGGAAGATTTCTCGCAAGCAATTTATAAACACAATTGGTGTTTATCACAAAAGAACCCAAAACACCATTGCTAGAAAATCCTTTAGACTTTGTGCTAATCCTTATAGATTATAGTAAAGCAAAAATGATATTCAAACATCGTAGAGATCATGACATATACTATTAGGAATGTGGCATAGTCCTGTGTTATGAATCAAATAAATAAAATTTATGAATGATACTCGCCAAATAATTTTCAGGTCGGTCCATTATACAAATATGTATATCTGATTAGCAACATTATTCTGAAATTTGGTTTTCTTTTCTTTAAAGGAGAAAATTTTATTATTATTATACTCGACTTTTCCTGCAAATGTAAATTACTTAATCAAATATTTCTTTAGTAATTACAATTATGTGATCTGCGAAATTTTTGAATAGTGACTCATTGCAGAATTTTTTAGTTTCGGGTTCAATTGTAATTGCATCAATTTAGTATTAAATTGCATTGCAGTCTAAAAAGATTTCACTTTTTATATAAGATATGCTAGAGAAGCTTTTATAACGTTCAAGTGTATTTTCCCTACTTTTCACTAGGCTGAGCTGAACATTTTCTTCAATTCAAAAAGTATGACTAAAATTGACACACCCACATATATTATGTTTAAATGTGTGTCAAATTGCAAAAAACTCTTATTTTGGCATTCATTGAGATTCACCCCGTAGCTGGATAGTTAATAATAAGTATATGTATGTGTGAACAATTTTAAGTTTATTTATTAGTCGAATATTTTTGGTTTCACATTTTTACGAGGCGCAATAGTCGTTTTTTTTATCAAACAGTGCTGGAGCGTCTTACTGAAATGGACGGCATTTTTTTAACAACGAGAGTTTCATCTTTAAAGCTCAAAAAATTAGCATGTACAATTTGAAGTCGATATCCTTTGACATAGCAATTTAAAGCAAAAGTTAATTTTTCCCGTTTTAGCACTAGGATAACCCATTAATAAAAATGGATATGTAACTATACTAAGTAACAAAGTAGCAAATATTTGTACTTTGCTTTCATTTTATAACGTAATTATGGAATAAAGGTAGTTCTTTGGAGAACAAATTGAATTTAAAAAACAACATTATGTGAATTTGTATATTTATTAATCATTGTACAGTAAAACACTTTGTGTATACTCCCCATACACTCACTTCCACATCAAAACCTCGATGCAAAGCACTGACCAATTTGTAACTCACCGACGATTGACCCACTCCTCCAGATAGTTTTGTTATTTTTGCATGCTTTCTATTATAGTCCAATATTTGTACTTGAGTTATTTGGAAATATCGTTGGATACCCTAAAAAAATGCATATATGTATTTTTATACAGACCCAAGAATGTCAAAAATTAACTTACGTCAGAACTAGGCCATGAAAATTCATCAGTTAGGTCCTGCAACTTGTCATCGTTGTCGAAATGCTGGTAATAAAGACGGGTGTCTCCTTCAACTCTACTACCTTCAGTGGTATTAAGCTGTAGTGTTCTTGGTTTTCTTCTCCGTCTTGGACTGCTTTGTGATACTACTGATTCCGTAATCATGCAGATTATCGTTAAAAATAATGCAATTTTCATCTAAAATCAAATATACATATAATTTTAGGATTGCAGTTTTTATTGACTATGCGATTTATTTGTTCTTACCTTGTAACAATTTTATGTATAATCGTTCAGGAGGTTGTGGCTATACTACTGTCAATGCGAAAGCTCCAATGGAAAATTTTGTTTTTATACCCCACAGTAGACCCACGTGTGGGTTTTTGCGCCACATTGCGTAAACAGATAAATTGCGATGAATTGATATCTCCAAATAAGACATTTTATTACAATAGAACGAAGAAGACCATAGAAAATTCATTTACATACAAAATGTTGTACAATTTTTATTGATTGCTGATAAATTTTGATTTCCTGACATGTGGTTTTTGAAATGACCGATTCAATTACTTCTCCTAAGAAAGGTTGAGACACTCAAATCAATTAATAGATTAGATGTAGGACATGTGCAAATGGTAGTGGTAGTAGCACTAACCAGATATCATCAGTATGGATGATGTTCCGGTGCCCCGGACGCAGACGGCGCGATCGAAAGGACCAAACACTAGTCCGCTTATCCACGTAATTCTAATTTCGAAGCTTGAAGTGTAAGCGAAGGCAAAAATTATAACAATATTATTACGTCCTTAAATGAAGACTTCAACAGAACTGTGAATTTAGGTACTCAAAAACGTGTAAAAAATAAATTTTCTTTTTCATAAAATACATATGTCTTAAGTCCAATTTTCTGTTAACATGACATTTTTATTATACTCTTCGCATAATATTTATTCTTAACTTTCCTTGCTTACGCCGCGCCGTCCCCTCGCATTAAAAGAAAAAGAGTTTTCTCAATATAGTCAAATGCGGTAGTAGCTGATTTCCTAATTAGCATTTTTAATAAATCCTTAAATGAAAATAATCAGAATTTTGTTTTAAATTTGGCATAAAACTTGTATCTTAGTACCTATAATACTTATTGAAACTACACCGATTGCAAATACATATATAATAAATGTATATGTATTGTGATTTTTAGATTGGAGAGCTGTTATATTTAGTTGATATGTTTGCTACCTAAAGTTCTGAAAAATTCAATTAGAGCCTTGCTCTGTCATATTTACTTATTCAAGATGATATAACTTTTCAAAGATTCAGTTAATTTTTGTTGTTAAAACTTAAAATTTCGTCTTGTATCTACTTTAACGGAAATGATATATGATATGATTATTACATACGATTTTTTACAACATTTATTGATATATTGTTTTTTGTTTGGGAATTTTGAGGTTTCTTACAGGAAGAAGAAGGATTATTCCGATGAAAGAAAATAAATTAATAATCAAAAATGTACATAGTAAAACCATCTTGAGGTTCAATTTCTTAAACATTGCCTAGGGCTTGTATAATTGAAAATAAATAATAAATACTAATAATATCTAATATATAACATAATTCCTTGGAATATTAAAATAGAATATTCAATATATGACTTATAACTAAAATATAAATATTATATATGCGATTTTATTTCATTTTTTCACGTTGCATCAAGTTACACGGAATCGATGATTTCTTGTGTGTTATGTATCTTTTATTATTTACTACATTGAATATTTCTTAAAAACATGGTAGTTGTTTTTAGCTTTCCTCATATAGTAATCATTAAAGATAAAAAAAACAATTTCATCCCGAATTTCTCTTGCGGAGGTTAGGATAAAATGTGTCCCTTTTGTGAAAATCACATTGGACTCATGTACCAAACCAAGGCAAGGAAATTTAGTTAATTTAAATTTGTAGCTTGTATTAAGCAATACCAAACGAAAAAAAATATAAACAAATGGGTTAACATTTGTTCAGCAACACAATTTCGAATGTGTTGTTGCTAAAATTCCTATTTAAATTCCAGCAAAATCTGTTTCATTATTTCGGTGAAAAACAATTTGGCGGAACTCTGAAAAAAACAATTAGCAAAAACATGTATATGTACCTATGAATATGTGAGTTTCTTGTTTTGTTAGGTTATAACTCGAAACTACAATTTCATAAGTGAAAAATGTCCTTGATTCGTAATTTTAAAGCAGAATTTTTGCAATACCACAATTTACTCCCTTTGAATATTTACCAATCTTGGATCGATATTGAAAATCCTTACCAATTTTTACGGAGAAGTCGAAACAACTTTATGTATCTACTCGAATAACGGTATTTGCCAAAAAAAACATTTAACATGTCAAGGAACCTTCTGAAAGCTCTTAGGAGTCTAGAAGTATAAAATGGTAATTTTCTATCTGGAGCTTCATTGGTCTTTTGACATTTTCATTAAGTAAGTTGAGATGGTTTTTTTACATACATTTAATCTTGAAATGTGATATTTTTGTTTACTTAGATGAAATTTGTACTCACTTTGGTATTGGTTCTTTGTGCGATATGGGAAGTTGTTCCACAAGGGTTAGACAAAATATAAGATCACTTTAAAATGGGTTCAAAAGCGGATGGAGATCTATTACTATATTCTAAACGATTTGCTAAAGATGCTGGTGACGAACATCTGGCAATTCATGCAGAATATCCAGGCCAGGTAATGCTCAAATTGCTTAATACCTTTTTGACTAGATTTTATAACATTTTATTTTTTATTTTAGTATAGTAATCATTCGCTCTTCAAAATAACTTATCTGGAAATTATAGAGTACAATTACTTCAAGTCTGAAACAATACGTTTGTATGGGGGCGCCGGCGAATCATATTTTGATCTCTTACGAATTGCTGCACCACATCACTATATAGACATCGAAGTTAACGCCTGGGGTACTTATGAAGGTCAATGCGTTTCTAAACCGAATCAGAACAATTATTATGTAGTTGATCGTTAATGCAAATTAGGTTAGTCGCATTACAAAATGATACTATTGCAATAAAACTTAAATCCAAAAATTCTTTAATTTCTTAACTAAAAGTTTGGACATCCGCATACTGAATAAAATACAGGTCTGAACATATCAGTCTATTTTACATAGTCTCGTAGTCAACGTTGGTTTGCAACCTCTTTCTTTAAAGTCGGTACTGCACGCCAAAAATCGTAATTGAAAATTTACTCGAGCTATACGTATATTATGTTTTTTTATTATTATGTAATGTATTAAATATTCATATCAAATGGTTATTTTTATCATTGCTCATGGATTAACCATTTAAGATGAAAAACATTTTGATCCCGAATTTTTCTTAAGTTGGTTATGACAAAATGTGTCCCTCTTGTAAATATCACCAAACAATTCAATGGACTCATGTGCCAAACCAAGGCAAGGAATTTTAGTGAATTTAAGTTTGTAATAAAAAAAAATCGGTTAAAATTTGTTCAGCAACGCAGTTCCGAATGTCTTGTTTTTAAAATATTTCTATTTACATTCCAACAAAAACTGTTTCGTTGTTTCGGCGAAAAAAACCAATTTGATGAAAGTCAGCTGGAAACAATCAGCGAAAATATGTATGCATATCTATTACTATAAAAATGTGGGTTTTTGGTTTGCATAATACATGACCCGAAATCACAATTGTATAAAGGAAAAATGTCCTTAATTCGTAATTTTAAAGCAGAACTTTTGTTATACCACAATTCACTCCCTTTGAATATCTGCCAATATTGGATCGATATCTGAAAATCCTTAGCAAGTTTTATGCAACAATTGAAACAAGTTTATTTACCTACTCGAATAATGGTGTTTGCCAACAAAAATTTTTATATGTCTGCATCAACAGCCCATTGCCAAAAGGTATTAGGTGTTTACATCACGTGCAGAGTATTGTTTTCGAAAAACCAAAAATCTGAAAGCTCTTTGGAGGCTAGGAGTATAAAATGATGAATTTTAGGCTGTAGCTTCTTAATTATCACTGTTTATGCAACAAGGTCTTTTGAATATCTTCATAAAGTAAGTTGAGATGGTTTTTTTACGTAAGTTCAATCCTTAAATGTGATATTTTTGTTTACTTAGATGAAATTTGTGCTCACTTTGGTATTGCTCCTTTGCGCGATATGGGAAGTTGTTCCACAAGGGTTAGACAAAATACAAGATCACTTTAAAATGGGTTCAAAAGCGGATGGAGACCTATTACTATATTCTAAACGATTTGCTAAAGATGCTGGTGACGAACATCTGGCAATTCATGCAGAATATCCAGGCCAGGTAATGCACAAATTGCTTAATACCTTTTTGACTAGATTTTATAACATTTTATTTTTTATTTTAGTATAGTAATCATTCGCTCTTCAAAATAACTTATCTGGAAATTATAGAGTACAATTACTTCAAGTCTGAAACAATACGTTTGTATGGGGGCGCAGGCGAATCATATTTTGATCTCTTACGAATTGCTGCACCACATCACTATATAGACATCGAAGTTAACGCCTGGGGTACTTATGAAGGTCAATGCGTTTCTAAACCGAATCAGAACAATTATTATGTAGTTGATCGTTAATGCAAATTAGGTTAGTCGCATTACAAAATGATACTATTGCAATAAAACTTAAATCCAAAAATTCTTTAATTTCTTAACTAAAAGTTTGGACATCCGCATACTGAATAAAATACAGGTCTGAACATATCAGTCTATTTTACATAGTCTCGTAGTCAACGTTGGTTTGCAACCTCTTTCTTTAAAGTCGGTACTGCACGCCAAAAATCGTAATTGAAAATTTACTCGAGCTATACGTATATTATGTTTTTTTATTATTATGTAATGTATTAAATATTCATATCAAATGGTTATTTTTATCATTGCTCATGGATTAACCATTTAAGATGAAAAACATTTTGATCCCGAATTTTTCTTAAGTTGGTTATGACAAAATGTGTCCCTCTTGTAAATATCACCAAACAATTCAATGGACTCATGTGCCAAACCAAGGCAAGGAATTTTAGTGAATTTAAGTTTGTAATAAAAAAAAATCGGTTAAAATGTGTTCAGCAACGCAGTTCCGAATGTCTTGTTTTTAAAATATTTCTATTTACATTCCAACAAAAACTGTTTCGTTGTTTCGGCGAAAAAAACCAATTTGATGAAAGTCAGCTGGAAACAATCAGCGAAAATATGTATGCATATCTATTACTATAAAAATGTGGGTTTTTGGTTTGCATAATACATGACCCGAAATCACAATTGTATAAAGGAAAAATGTCCTTAATTCGTAATTTTAAAGCAGAACTTTTGTTATACCACAATTCACTCCCTTTGAATATCTGCCAATATTGGATCCATATCTGAAAATCCTTAGCAAGTTTTATACAACAATTGAAACAAGTGTATTTACCTACTCGAATAATGGTGTTTGCCAACAAAAAATTTTATATGTCTGAATCAACAGCCCATTGCCAAAAGGTATTAGGTGTTTACATCACGTGCAGAGTATTGTTTTCGAAAAACAAAAAATCTGAAAGCTCTTTGGAGGCTAGGAGTATAAAATGATGAATTTTAGGCTGTAGCTTCTTAATTATCACTGTCTACGGAACAAGGTCTTTTGAATATCTTCATAAAGTAAGTTGAGATGGTTTTTTTTTACGTAAGTTCAATCCTTAAATGTGATATTTTTGTTTCCTTAGATGAAATTTGTGCTCACTTTGGTATTGGTCCTTTGCGCGATATGGGAAGTTGTTCCACAAGGGTTAGACAAAATACAAGATCACTTTAAAATGGGTTCAAAAGCGGATGGAGACCTATTACTATATTCTAAACGATTTGCTAAAGATGCTGGTGACGAACATCTGGCAATTCATGCAGAATATCCAGGCCAGGTAATGCTCAAATTGCTTAATACCTTTTTGACTAGATTTTATAACATTTTATTTTTTATTTTAGTATAGTAATCATACGCTGTTCAAAATAACTTATCTGGAAATTATAGAGTACAATTACTTCAAGTCTAAAACAGTACGTTTGTATGGGGGCGCCGGCAAATCATATTTTGATCTCTTACGAATTGCTGCACCACTTCACTTTATAGATATTGAAGTTAAGGCTTGGGGTAGTTATCAAGGTAAATGCTCTTCTAAAACGGTTGATGACAATGTTTCAGTTGTGTTGGTTCGTTAACAAATTAGGTTGTTCGCATTACTAGATGTTACTATTTCAATAAAACTGAAAAAACCAAAAATTGTTTAATTCCTTAATTAAAAGTTTGGACATCCGCACACTGAATAAAATACAATTCTGAACATGTCAATAAATTCTACATGGTCTCGTAATCTACGTGGGTTTTCAAACTCTTTACCTAAGCTCGGTGCTTCATACCTAAAATCGCAATTGACTATTTGGTGGAGGTGAATTGAGAAAATGCTTTATAAGTTCCCTCTCGATTTAATTTGTCTACAAACAAACAAGAGAAGCCACGTCAAATTTTGAAATCGGCACTTTCAATACTAAAAATTTGATCTTGGTTTCTCATTCTGCTGATTTTTTATATGGAAAGTTTACGATTTCGTTCAAAAGCTGCACTTATGCAAGGAGTGTATCTATGTATTTCTTTGGATGAAGCTAATGGCAATTCTTTAGATTCATTCTTGAATTTCATAAACAATATTTCTATCTAACAATAAATGTATCATCCAATGAGTCTGATATTTAGAACATCGCTTATAACAAACGATAGCGTCAATTCTAAAAGGGTCTTAAATTCAATTCAGCATTAAAATCGAACCCATAAAATGTTGTGACAGTTTAAAAGGAAATTGTAACATATAATCCAGCTTTTCTAAACAGTTGTTTGAATCAAAATAAGCATAATATGGTCAGCTTACCTTGAAAACTAGTAAACTAGTAAGTCGTGTTACTTTTAAAAATAATTTCAGTCTACATACAAGTAGTCTAGATTTTTTCAGATTTTTCCGACATTTGTATGTAGCTTCAGAGTGATATCTTGGCCGACACAAAGGTAATAGAAAATGACCACTCTTGAATCAAATATTTCAAAACCCGGGTGTAATTTTGTTTTCTACAAAACGCTAATAAATTTCTTTGAAGCGGATGTAATTAACTATTTATGTACTTAATTTCAGCGCTATAGTTCTCTCTCTCTGAATAATATTAATTTAACATAACAACAAACAGACGGGCAGATCGAAACAATAAGAGTTATTTGTTTTTTTTACGTAACCCTAAAAAGAAATGTGGCAAACAAATTTTACTAAATTCAAATATAGTATTTTCCCAAACGATACAACTTAAAATAAAAGTTCCCAAATATTTCAGTGGTTAATCGGCTTGCTTAAAATAATCGTGCAGACATTTTAAGGATTATAAAGTGATACCGATTATAAAGTGATTATAAAGCGCTCCACAATATTAAAATCAAAATATTTTTTGTATACATGTTAGTCTGTGAAAAAGAAATTGTTTAAGGAATCTTGTGGTGCGGGGCCCTAGGCTACTACCTAGATATGATATATGACGCTTCTAAATATGATTTTCATTTCAATTTACGTTGAGAACAAAATCCATCAGTAGTATCAGCGCTACAACATCTAAATTTGGAAATAGATTTTAGATTTTTAATTTGAAATAATCACATCCATATTTTGCCTAAAATTGTTGATATCTCATTTTTGTTTAAGAGGTATCAACAAGACCGTAGCCAGTGCGAGGATTTCGTTTGATCCCCTTCCAAATATTTGCTGACAACGTTCTTTCAATATACGTAAATTCATCCTTAACATACAAAATGAGGTACATTTTTATGCAAATGAAAGAATACTCATTATTTAAGTGTCCCAGTAATAAACGTAAAAGTTACGAAAATGCAAACGTGTGACATCCTACAAGGAAAAGAATCTACTTAATAACCTTCTTAGAATTAAAAAACAACGTTATTTGAAATAAAATTTTATATATTGATAATTCAAAGAATTTTCGAAATAAAATATCTACGTATTTGAATTATGAAAGTGGGATATAAAAACGAAATAAAATTAAACTGAAAAGTGTTTTTAACTAACAAGGTATCCAAAAGAAGGTGATTTTTGAAAAACCGTGTTATTTTGGAGAACTGAATAATTAAGTCAATTCATTCATTTCGAAATAAAAACATTCTACATATTACTTATAAATCATGCAAAAGGAAGGAGATATAAAGAAAATCCATGCTGCCATAAGTCGTCCTCATCCCCTGGAAATATTTTTCTGGCTACAGTTCGGGTATTAAGAAAAAGTTTGTTATTTTCCAGGAAGTTCCAATGGTAATCGGTGGTAATAAATCAGAACGTTTTTTTCATAAATTCACCCTAGATCCTTTGAGTATGGTCTACGGTTCGAATTATGTTTCTTCCCATCCAAATCCAATCCAGTTCGATTTGTTGGAAAGATCGAACAGGTACAAAATCCACAGAGCAATGTCTAGGGTTTATACAACTCAGACGATGTCTTCTGCCAACGGGTTCGTTAATATTTTAAATAAGCCCATGCATACCACCAGGGCCCGCCTTGGGAGTGGCCGTAACAAATAACAGAAATGGCATAAGAAACAAATATATCTTGTACGAGCATAATTTATTCATAACGCCGCTGCTCCACTTGGCAATCTACACATCCAGGGAGACAGCATAGAGGCCCACCCGCACTGACCCTTACACCATCTGGGGAGCCCAAGACAAACCATTAAGGGACAATTTCTAGGGCTCCGGCCAGAACTTGGAGCGAATATTAATGATGCGGCCTGTCTTATTAAGCAAATACAGAATAAAGCCGGACCCCCGAAGTGGGTAAACAAGACTTATTACCAGGGCGATCCGTCACCGCCACCACCCGCCCGGCCTAATAAACATCTTGAGCCTCTCCTGCTCGGATAAGATTCAATTTTCACTTACAAGACGTTTACGGCGAACAATCCTCTATAATGTATGAGCGCCAGTTTCTACGCTCCAGATTTGGCTGCCAAGGAGGTGGTAAATTGAGCACTTCCGCCTTTACCGGCCCCCTTGCACGTACGTGTGGATTGTGGAGCAAAGGAGGTGTGGAGTGTGGGTGGCCTTCATGTTTTTGCGCGGACCAAACTTACAGAGGAATTTCTGTAGTGGTTTGGACTCTGAAGCATCCTCGTAAGATTGCAGTTTCGCTTCAGTAAGATGCCTGAGGATAACTCAAAGGAACTGCTCCTGTAACTACTACAGCGGCGGTGGTCTTTGTGGTGAAATTCATCTTTAAGCACTTCATTAAGTCCTTTGCGCTTCCAATTAAATATTACGAGGGATACTAAACTTACGCTCAAGGACCTAATTAATTGCGAGCTTGTTCTCAAACCATCTTTAAGTTTAAAGTCAACTTAAGTATATTAATAATATTGCAATTAAGACACATAGTTGTAATTTGAACGATCAGTTTTATGATACAAAGGGATGTTCGTTAGTGTCGCGCAAAGACTCGCTTTCAATCTCAATATCTCAATTACATATATTGGAAGTCATGACATTACACACAGATATAAAAGTTAGAAGCAGAAGAGCAGTTAAACTAACGAATCGAATATCAAAATATTTTATAACATTTTTGTATCAACAATTATTTTTGCTAGTTTTTTGACACACCCTTTGATTTATAAATATCTAGTTCTAAAAACTATAGATTCTCTACCTGAACAAATGCTTTGCATTACTTAAGGCCTGGCAAAATTATATATTTAATATTTTAATTAATGTAGCTCTCATAAATCATACCAAATACAAGAATGATATCAAACAAATATTACCTACCTAAAGATTCAGGTAACTATAGTATAGTCTGTGTTTGCAACGCAGGTGGAAAAATGAAGTTTGATTTTGATTAGATTTTTATGTCGTTTTATTAAATTCTTATAGCAGGAAATTCAAATTTTTGCATTTATTACATTCATATGTACATACATATGTCTCTATATATGCGTAATCATTTATTCAAAGTACATATTCCTTATCTAGATATCATATACACAATATAAAATCAAAAGTTTGTTTGTTTGTTTTTCATTTTTTGAGCGAAGGTTCTACATATTCCGGCCCAATATATAGGTTACCTTTTATACGCGAATTTGAAAATGGCGGACCCAAAGTGACGGGCAAAAATATAAAATATCAGGGGATTCGCATGAAAGATGGTAGTTTGAGGGTTTTTCGGTTTCCTTATTTCGAATCTGTGTTTGAAATTTGGAAATCAAGATGGCGGTAGTAGTAGTGGCAGCAGCAGCAGCAAGATCGGCATCGGATACTGGCATCCGATGCGACATCCAATGCTAATGATTTTAAATACAATTCGCTTAGTAGAAGAAAGCTTTTTATTTTAAGTTCATTCAGTCAACACTCGGAGAAGTTAATAATAAAATAATAAAAATAGAAAGATGTATTTCAGTTGCAGCTGCGCTTAGTTTTGGAATCAGAGAATTAATTGAAAATAAAATTTATTTCCCGCAAATTTTTTCTACGAAATGCATTTTACTAAAGCGAAATTTTCCTTTAGAGAAATTTAGCAATGTAGCTATAGGGATTAAAAAATGAAATTAAATTCATATACACATTTTCTTTTTGGATAAATGATGTATGTACTTTATTAAAAATTTTAAAAATAAACAGTGTAGTACTTTTACAAAGTTGATTGATTTGATAAACGACTTAAAGTAATTTAAACCGAGAAAAGCTACGATTGAAAAAAAAATATTGATGAAATGTACAATATGTACTCTCAATTGCAAAATAAATAGATTTCATAGCTTTAATTTGTACATATACATATGTATGTACCTATTTTTAGTGAAGATAAAAGATACAAAAATTAATAAGAATAAAAACAAATTAGTATTAAGTTTTTAAGAATCGGCCATCCAAAGGCGCTAGGTGTAGAAGAACCGGGAAAAATAAATCCATGAACAGGATCAGTGCGAAAAACAAGCAGCGAGTGGCCGCCGCGTAAGATTTAAACAAATCGGGACTGGGACTACTACAGCCAGAGGGACCTCTCCTCGCCTCATCCTGTGGGGGGCAGCTCTCCCCAGCTGGGAGCAGGGTGGCAGTACAGCAGCCGTTCGTCTCTAGCCCTCGGGAGATTTGAATTTGCTCCCCAGGGGCAGCAGTTGAGCCGGGCCTGGACCGGAATTTTCTCCTGGCTGTGAGCGGCCAGGGTATAAATAGAGGAGCAGCCAGCTTCTGCCTTCATTCTTTACAGGGACTCCGTCGGGGAAGGGTGGCTTGGCTGGGCTCCCCACGGACAGGAGTTGAGCCGAGCCTGGATCGGGGCAGTCAGGTGCCGGCATAGGCGAGCGGCAACCGGGAGCGGCAAGCGTCAGCAGCAAGCGTCAGCGGTAAGCTTCAAGCGGGAGCGGCAAGCGTCAGTGGCATGCGTCAGCGACAAGCGGTAGCGGCAAGCGACAAGCGGGAGCGGCAAGAGTCAGCGGCAAGCGGGAGCGGCAAGCGGCATTGGATACTGCGTCGGATGCCGTATCGGATGCCGCATTGGATGCATACGAGTATTCTGGCCCAACATTTAGACTTTTTTTATTTCCTAATTAAAAAATGGCGGTTTGGATGTCCTTATTACGAATCCATGTTTGAAATTTACTGTTAAAGATGGCGGATTCAATATGGCATACAATGATTTTCGAGCTTCAACGAATTTAAATGAAAATTACTAGTATCGATATTTTGAGATTGCTTCAAATTTACTGTAAAATGTTGGAACTTCATAATGACGAACGCAATACGGCGGCCAAAATATTTGTTCACCGGGTGAAACCGGGCAACCTCACTAGTGTATATTATAATATTGAAAATTAAAGATATATAATTAAAATGAGCGTTCCTACGAAAATGGTAGGCCAATTATTGGAACACTATCGAAAATGAAAAAAAAAGTCAGATATTGATCCACATAAACCTAAATTTATTAAAACAACATGCCTTATACGGAATTATTATTTATTTGCAATTTTGTAACTTATTTCTACAAATCATTAACAAATAATGTTGTGGTATAACTTTTTTCCCCGGGTTTCTGCTAATATACGTGGATCTCTCCCATATTACTGCTGGTAAACACAATTTTAAGCTTGTAACTATTTTGCCGTATCAAAATGTATCAAATTGTACACTTACATAAAAGCTTATTTGCAGAAAGAAATGTTATAATTTTTATATAACAAATATATGACAATAATATGAAAAGCGTTCATTTTCTAAGAAAAAAGGTTAACTTTTAGCTGTTAACGGTTTCAAAATATCGGATTTAAATGTGGTTAGCTTTAGAATTTCTGTTTGAAAAATTAAGAAGCCAATGGGTTCAAAAACAAATAACGATTTTCAGAACATTTTATAACTGGCTTGAAATTATAAAACGTTAAGCTGGTCTTTATTTTAGTCAGAAAACTACATATGAAGCTTCTCAAGTTCATAACCGAAAAGGGATTCTTACGCAACACTTTGGTGTACTTTATTTTACTTTACTATTGCAGATTCTTTCAATTTTTGTTAGTTTTAAAATGGCAAAATACCAGTTATTTTCGGTCCCTATAACTCATTCTCACCGTTTTCAAAGTGAAATCGAGATAACTTTTAGGAAGTCTAAATGCTACCAAAAGATAATTTGAGGACGAAATGGTCTCTGCGAGTGTGGCGAATCGCCAAAAAAATTTACCTTTAAAGTTCTTTGAGATTTTTTTGTAGAGTAATTTCTGCAGGTTTACCACCTACTTTACCTTGCGCCGAATTATCAGACGCTCACTTAGGTGAAATCACAAAAAAAAAAAATGCGCGAACGTCGTCCTGCCGTCGGGCAAAACATTGAGGCAATTACCTGCCGAAGGACAAGCCCAAGGGTTGGGCGGGGGTCGGTGCCAACGAGCAAACAGAAGAGATAAATGAGTGGATAAAATACTATCAAATTAGGACCTTGTTTACTTATCCGCTGGGTGTACCTTTTCATATTCGCGGAAGAGGACGTCATCGGATCCCCGCTCGTAATTAACCCAATTCACTTCGCTTGGAACCGGGTCTAGGAGCAGGACGACGAATCCTGCCTGCGTTGCCTGTCAATTAACAATAGTAAGAGATAGGTAGGTGGAAGATAGGCTTAAAAGGCAAATAGTGCCTCACTTTGATTTTTCCATTTTCCCTACTTCTGGTGGTGCAAAAAGCGCGTCAGTCTGGCGATTTCAGGCCGAGGCATTCAGCCGTGTATGTGAAGGCCTCGTAAGTCCCGGCCTTTCGCCCTCCGATAGATTGCCCACCCGCGGCCGAGTACGAAATATCTGTCAAGGATAATCTTTGACGGATACCCAGATAAAGCAGGTCAAAGATAAGGGCTTTACTCCTGGTCCCGTCGACCGGGCCGCGGTCCTGGATCCCTCTGGAACTTTTACTTGGGATGTTAGTTGAGCCTGACAGAGCCATTGAAGTATCCTGGCGGGGATGTGCCGCCCCGTCCTTGATTCGTTCGGGGCTCCATAGCACAGACACTGGGCGATGCTAAAAATAGCTCGTCGACGAAATATCGATCTGATTCTGCGACATTGCGAATCTATTTTTAGACGCTCCGAAAGTGGGTTACGTTCAGTTTCCTGGAGGTTGCCACCACATTGTGAACTAAATATGGGCAGGGCACGTCCTTATAAATAATCGTCCTTTTGTGAATGCAGGCGCGCATACTCTGCCCGGACGGGAGTCCTGGAAAGGGCCTTTTATACGTGAAGACACGTGCACCGCTCGAAGGATTTAATTTTTGCAGTATCCTCTCCACAGTTGGAAAATGCGAAAAAGATCGAAAAATGTGCTGTTTCAATTTCCCACGACTTATTATTAGCGGGATGCAAATTCTGTGCGCTTTTACTCCCACCAGCTCCCCCATTCTGAACTCTCGCTTCCCAATGAAAATCGCGCAGAGCATCCTGATTAATATATTTTTCCGACGGGGTGGTTCTTGTTGGGGAACTTGAATTGAGTGCGATTTCTTCAAGAGTTCCTTTGGCTTAAGTAAATTAGATGCGGAAACTTTCCTATCTTTGACTTGAACGAAAAAGCTCCAATATCGCGGCTGATGGTGCAGTTTATATTCCCAACTGCCTTGAAATTCAATTAAAAGGAAATTGTACGCGAATTAAAGGGAATTATGTCTTATTTATGTATTCCCCGCGGAGACACGAGCCAATTTCAAAGTGCTTCTTTGGCGTATCTATCCTTCATTTTGTTGGGAGCATTCGTGGCGGAGTGAAGGTCTTATTGCAAAAGTATAGGTTCAGTCAATTGACTCTTAAAGTAAAATAGCTTTACAGCAAAAGAGAAAAAAAAAACAGAAAATTTTAATATTTGGCTTGTTCGCAGAATACTTAAAAGCAAAATAATTTAGTTATTCTGTTTAAGTATATACATACCTGAGTTGATACAACCAAAAATCGATTTTTAGGGATCCGGGAATCTACTTTACGACCTATTCCTCCTGAAAAAAATTCATGTTTTTAATTCTCAAAGATAAAAAGGTATCCTTTAAGTTATGTTATATATTCTTAGTGATAGACTAATTCACTGACTGACACACCAAAACCTATAGAGTATTTCTCGTTGACATAGAATTGTTAAATTTGGCACGAAGGAAGGTTTTGTGTCTCAAGTAAGCTAAAGAAAAAAAATTATATTTTGTGATAAAATTATTCTTTTTCTATGAGTCTAATTTCATAGATAATTGGAAAGTAACTATTTAATAAAAGCTTTACTGTTCATACAACCTTTTATCAAACGGTTTATTTACTGTATAATTCATGGCATTCTCAACAATATATGAAAGAGAGCTTGCGCTTTTTTAACGCCATCGAACTAGTTGAGTATCTAACCCCAAGTTTTTTTTTAAATTTAGCAATTAAAAGTTGGTTTTTAAGTGTAGTTAAAATTTCAGGCAAATTAACAATTTTCTGTATATCATGGACTTTTAATGCTATTTTGTAATGCAAGTTCCTTGCTGAGGGATTAAATGGAAAATGGAATTTCGCAGATGTCCGCTGCTCGTTAAGGACTTTAATTTCAATTCAAAGCCACAACCGCAGATTTATCCTCCTTTATCATTCTGAAACTGATAACGACAAACGATCCTGTTTCAATATGATACGTCCCCAAAATTTCTCTAATCAATCATTTGGAAATTTTTCTTGCTAATATGCTTGGCTGACAAGTCTGACAGGTGCAGGGGGATTCGCTTTAAACCTTCCACCCTACTATAAAGCGCTCCTGAATAATTCAGTATTGTTTTTGCAATCATATTTTTCCCAAATATATTTGGAATGCTGTCAGTATAAAGCCAAATTCTGTTTGTGCGGTGTGTTGAATTTGTTCTACAAATTTAAATTTCATATTAAGGCTTATGTGGTTCAACCCAAATCGAATTTATCGTTTCTGATATGCTGGACTGATTATGTCAAGTATACCGCAAATATTTTGGAAGCTGCCTCTCTAATTGGTTACCAAGTCTATAAATCATTTTTGTAACCTTAACTCTACTTTGAAGTAGAATTTCAAATTTTAAATAATTTGAGACAAAGTTAGCTAGCAATTGGCATATTTATCCTTTGGCACGAACTTTTAAAATATCTGCAAAGTTTTGTTGTTATTGGAGCCTTGAAACTTTGCTTAGTTTTAGGTACCTACTTGTTGTTTAAAATTTGATGCCAAGCGTTCAGGCGGTTCTGTTTCCGAAAAACTTTCTTCTTTTGATATTTGATAAATTCAGAGGTTCTGTTATGCAAGTAGAAGCTATACTTTTGCAGTTTTGTTTTCATAAAAGTTTTGTTTGTATAAGTGTTGTATTTATTTTGCCAGTATCAAATTGATAACACAAAAAGTAATAATCAGATAACATACAAAAATACATATTTTCATAACTCACTAAATCCGATTTCTTTCGTTGGGTTTAGCTTGATCAAATAAAACTAAATTCATTCCCTGTTTTCATGGACTGAAACTCGGATTTAAGGCATACAAATTGATAGTTAAACATATTTGACAAAAAATTAATGACATATATCTAAAAGTGGAAATACCGTGAAAGTTAAAGTAATTCGATACCTGATACATTGTTTCCCTTTTATCATGGCTGAATTAAAACAAAAACACTTTAAAAACATTTCTCGCTTTCACAAATATTGCAATATGATTTTCAATTTTTTGTGTAGTTTCAATTTCAACCATATATACTAAAATTGCTGTATCAAACATGGAACAAATAAAGCAAGTAAAAAATTTTCAGAAATGGAAAAAGCAACGCAAAATCAATAAGTCATCTCCCTGAAATGAGCAAGGTAACAGATGACGTATTTTGGTTACGGCAATGGTGCAATGAATACTTGCATATCGCAAAGTGTTCAAAACTGGCATAATATAAAAAGAAAGGGGTGAAATTTTGTTACACAATAATTATAATGTTAGGATTAAATTTTACCCTAAAATGTTCCCACTGTAATTGCGTCGGACATTAAAGCGCATTATTTACGGCAGTTATAGCAGACATAAAACCTGCATTTACCAGGGATAGAAAAAAGTGTAGAAAAGGATAAAAACGTAAAACGGGAGCAGTTGGTTGAAACTCCCTGGACAAATAGCAGGCCCGCCCACGGCCCAGTTGTTGAGTTGAGAGCATCACATTTTCATTAATCAGCACGACAACGCCACTTATTCTAATTAATTGCGTCCCTAGCAGCATTAGACGCGTCTCTTTTTTCCTGACCACTGGCATCCGTCGTCCTCGGTGACTTTCATTTCCTTTTTTATTTAAAGGATCCTAGAAAACTCTTTTTATTGCCTAGCCGAACAGGATTGGACATAATTTCGCCAGACAACAAAATGTTAACTATTAATATATCATGCGGGCTCTTTAATTAAATCACACGTGCCTCACTTTTGGTGTTTGTGTTATCGATTGATGGTTGCTCATCGATGTTAGTAAGATATCAGTTTTTGTTTTAAAAAAAGATTGGCTTGTGGTATGTAATGGATTGGGTTGGTAAGTCTCATTACCTTAAATAGATTTAAGCTTTGTGCACTGAAACAAGGAGTTACTAAATATTTAATTAAAAGATAATTGTTCATTAAAAGGACGTATTTAGTTTTGTTCATCAATCATTTGTGATTATTAGCCTGTTAACCGGGGAATTAACTTTTCTTTTCAAAAGGTTTCACAATATTATCCCACCGAAAGCAATTAAAATCAATCGTTTTTCACTAATCGATTATACTATATTTACTACTTCGACCATCCTAGGATTTAATGGAAAAGAGCGACATAAAAATATTAAGTTTAAAAATTTGCTTGACAAGAAAGTCGTGCTTATTGTAGTTGTCTTTTTAGTAGAAAGATAATTTTCTAATGTTGCAATATCGTCTGTTCCGTTGCATTTTTCAAAGCATTTAAATGCTTTGTTGTCAGACCGCTGAAAAGAAATTTTAAAATCCTAACTTACTCAATAAATTGAGTATTGTCTTGTAGAATAGCATAATTATAATATAATAAATATTTACATGCTTATACTCTCCACTAATCCTGCAATTATTTTGTTTGCAATAACCACATACTATAGCAGCTAAGAAATATTTTATTCAAGTTTATCAAGTTTTCCTAAAATCACCCAAATATAAATTTCTGCTACTTATTCGATAATTCAAACTTCCTCTTTGGTTGACCCAAGTTTTTTCTAACCTTTTCTAATCTATTTGTTTCAGTCTAAATAAAGAAACTATATCTGGCATCTTTACAAATATTTCATTTTTTAACTGGTTTAGTCCTTAAGATTTTTTGGAACGATATGTATTTATGTAATTCTCAACAAAAGTCTGCTATGAGAATTTTTACATTATTTTTTTAAATGAGTAATTCACGTTTAGGTACAGAGTAATTGTTCCTACGCGAGTTGCACAAAAACTTATAAACTATTTGGTTGGACCCTAAAAGATTTAAGCAGTATAAATCGGTTGAATTCTGTTTACGATATTGTTCAAACAAATACATATGTATGGAGTGATATAGCATAACGACTGGATTTACGAATGTAATTTAAGACCTTTTTGGTAGTAAATTTAATTTTTAGATAATGCTGGTATGATACAATTTCCAATTTGTTTTAAAGTTTTTGAAATTGTAATTTTGTCTACACAAATTTAACTCTGTTTTTCCTCTGATTTAAAAGTCGGAAATTTCGGAAGGACTACTTTAAGATCTATGTATGTTTGTATGAGCCCTGGACCGATGGGATTGAAAAAAATAACCCTAGTGTACATATGATATATACATATATATATTATTTTGTTTAATTTTGACTTTCATTACATGTTTTCGTATCCAATTAAGAAAAAAAAATCTTTTCAGAAGTTGAGCAATCTAAAAACTACATAGTATTTATAATTTGGCTCAGTTGTATTAACATCCTTCTTATGTATAATGTTAATATGTCGTGATGTGCAATATGCATGATATTATATAAATATGGATATGTATATCTGTAATCTGCAGATAAAGATCAGAGGACCTTTGTGTACCTGTGCTGTGCCAAAATTAAGCGGCAGAACGAGACGATTAAATATTTAATGAAAGCACGTGGCGTCTTTTCATAAAATCCTGAAAAAAATTTCATCCGGCGTTCGAAGGTGTCCAGGACCTTTTAGCCCCGCCGGTTAAAGTAAAATTTTAATTACCCGATGAAAGTAAAGCACGTAAATTATACAGCCGTAACGGCCACAAGTAATACGAACGCGTGAGTCCCGCTTATCGCGCGTCCTTTGGCCTGCCAATTTTCCCCCGCGGACGGATGGGTCCTTAATTGTCTGTAAATTTGTCATGTGCGAAAATTGCTTTTTGCGCGAGAGCGCGTGAATCCGCGGGCGATATGCCGACGAGTGGACCCGGGACTCGGTAATTTTTGATGGACGTTAAAATTGAATGCCAATCAATGGGCTCCTCCGCGGGCTTAAGGGGGGCCGCTGACACCGCTGCGGGGGTGTCAGGTGTGTGACCTCAGCGCCGCGACAAGGCATTAGCGAAGTCGTCGCTCATCCAGGTGACCGCCAGGTGAAAAGCGACACTTGCGGTGAGGCGTCGGATCTCTCAATTGCATCCGCGGCCAAATCGAATCAATATTCCGCCCGCGCCGCTAAGCTCCTTCCAGCGCACGCCTACACCAGGTGAATTTTAAGTACTTCGTGACATGTCCGCCGCAGCGCTGGCAAACAAATTAAGAGGCGATCCTGCAAACAAGGAGCACCTTCGGGGCGCGAGGGAAATTAGGTTGCAGCGGGCAGCGGCGGCGGCGGCACGGACGAGGCGTGCCCCAAAATGCAGCTATTTTTAAAGAAGCGGCAAAATTCAGGTGGTGGCTCCGGAGCGCTAGACAACCCCGCCGTACGTGTCGGTGCACGATAAATCCGGGCGCCCCCTGCCCTGGGAGCCCGGAATTGCTTTGTTGGCCCAAAATGCGGCCGTTGGGGGGAAAGGGGTTATTTATTTTTATGCTCTCTACGTGGATTAGAGCTGGATAAGCCCGAAATTAAAATTGCAGCGCTTCGTCGGAGTTTCGAAGTGCACGGGCGCCCTCAATCTCATTTCGCAGGTTTTAACGAGGAAAATCCGGAAGCGGACATTATGGGGCTCGGGCTCCGCCCGGATTTAGGACCCCTTACAAATTGTCATTTATTTATTCCCAACTCACGTCGGAGTGCCGGGAGCTGCAGTCAAGTTCATAAAATTTCATTGGCGAGTGCTGAAAGTCGAATTACCCAGGGGAGGCTTCCTGGGACGAGCATAGCACACTATCTCAGCTCGCCGCATAAAACAGGATACGTCTAGTATCGGGGCGTGCAAGAGTTGCATTGACGAAGCTCCCAAGATGCTCGATATCTCGCCTCTTAAAGGTACGCAAAGTCCAATGATGTGCAATCGAAGCTCCCTAGGGACCCATCGATCCCGGTTGATGCGCCACCCGAACTGAAATGGGCTCTCCTATCGCCGTGTTGATGACGTTATGATAAGACGTTGCTTCTGAGGACGCAAATATCCTTCGCCATGCGCTTGGAACCCACAGCGCTCCCGGTTACCCGGCGACTTATATAAAATTAATGAAATAGTCACAGGTCGTTAACTCCAAGGAGGAACACTCAATCAACTTTAACATGAATACAGTATGGCGAGAAAAATTGATTGTGACGTAGAAAGTTGTTATATTTCTTTAACACTCAGCTGTCCGAAGTATTCTTTCTTAATCCAAATGCCCAAATTTATTTTTGTCCTTTATCAAATCATTATAAACCTAAGGTGAACACCTAAAGTCTACACTGTTTGCGCAACAACAATCTTTGCTCCTTTACATAGTATACTTTTAATGTATACTGTATATACATACATGTACGTACGTATATCTAGCTAGCATGATATAAACTTTAGTATTCAAATTAGGGTTTAAAATACATAATGAGATTGCAGTCTGCCAACTTTAATTCTGTAATGAAAACAATAAAAAAGTTATTACCTACTCGTAAAGGTTTTTAGTAGATATGGTGTTACTTTTTATATTCCATAGAATATATGTATATAGTATGTATCTACATATTAATATAAAAATTGAAATGTCGTAAATATTCGAGATACATATGTATGTACAGATTTTTGCCAGTATTCTAAACTAACTTATTTTCAAATTCGTAAAAAAAGTTGTTTTTTTTTAAATTCATCATTTTGCATAGAGAAAGTGTAAAACATTTTTTCGACGGGCAAAGAAGGAGAGAACAATATAAATGCATGTTCGAGTTATCTATTTATTTCAAAAAGAGCGAATAAAGGGGTAAATATAATAATAAATAATTTAATTTACTACTTAGTCTTAAAAAATCAAGTAAAATCAATATAAAAAGCGATATATACTCAAGCTGCTTTCTTTTAATCTGACTTCCTTAAGTGTTAATGCTTTCTATGAACATTCATCTATAATTTTACATGTATTATTAGATATATGAAACAGAAACCGACTTTTTCAGATATATATGTAGACTTTTTATTCATATGTAGTAAAACAACTTATCAAATATTTTATTCTCTTAAATATGTTTACTACGTCAACAAACTTTCATACTAGAGGCGAATTAGTAAATATAACATAATATTGCACTGTAATGATTCAAAATTAAACATGTAAAAACAGATATTAAAAATTTAATAATATAAGACGTTATTTTCGATAAGTTAGGATAAGACTTCGCAAATTATGGGAGAATAATAAGCTTACACTTGCCGTGATGTGAAACGATATTGATGTTACGTGTGAACAATTGTAAGTTATGAGCGATGAAGTTTGTTTTGACTTTAGTGAATTTGTAAACCAAAGCAAGTTTTATATTTTGTAGGGGTTGGTAAAAGTTCGTAAATATTTCGACCTTAATTTCATATTTAGTGGTGGGTATAATGCTCCATTTTTAATGAAGATTAAAGATTATAATACCATTGAAATTCTATTAAAGCTGTAGAGATTATGGTGAAATGAGATACATATGTATATTATATGAAAATTTAGGCCCGTCAGCCCTATTTAAATGAATTATTGACTCCCATTTTTAATGCAGGTACATACACATAATAAATTAAGGAGCAAATATATGTAGTTTGAAAAACTAATTTAATATTCTCAAGAGCATTTGTCACACGCAAGAGTTATTTGAAAATAATTTTAACATACGTTACTACTTTTCAATAGTTAACATTATGGAGCTTTACCCCAATCTATGTTTTGAAAAATAAAGGTAATTTCATGGTGTTTTTTTTATATTAAGAGTGAAAAAGGATATCATTTTGAGTGTCGACTATTAGATTTAACGCACACATACGCTCTTTTTATGACATTTTGCATCATGTTTTGCATTATGAAATATGCGCAACTTTCGCTCGAATATTATCTTTTAACTGGCTTCAAGTCTATAGTTTAATGTAATGTAATGTTGGGACCCAAAAGTGGACCAACTGGATTTTGTAGACGTAAAGCCGAAAATTTTTATTCAAAATCTTACGAATCGAGCCACCGGGATTATCAGCTGTGTTGAACGTCAATATGTTTCACGATTCTTTTGAACATTTAGCCCAACGAAATCGATGTTTAGAATTTGGCAATTATTGACCGGCCATTTTCCAAAAATATTGTAAATAATGCATTGCTGTATCCTTTTATGTAGTAGTCTCCTCAGTACAATATTCGCAAATGAAAAAGTGATGATTTTTTCCAATTGCCTCTCTGTATAAGAGTAAACTATTTGTAACAAGTAGAGAGGTTTCAATCTCTGATTATTTTGTCTCAATAAAATGCTATAACAATTATTCCAGTTTTAATATTGGTTATAATGAACATGTAAATTATTTAATTATGCCAATGGTAGTAGGACCACATTAATGAAATAAATTTTGATTTTTCGTTACAGCAAAGCTTGACGGTGTGAAGACATACATGAGAATGCGCCGAGTGCCGAACCATCTACAGGTGAAGGTGATTAAATGGTTTGACTACTTGTGGTTGACTCAGAAGTGCTCCGACGAGGAACGAGCCGTATCCTGTCTTCCTGATAAACTAAAGGTGAGACCCCAGAAAATTGGCCCTAACTCTCGTAGACTTACACAACCATTGAGGAATATTGCAGGCTGAAATAGCTATTAACGTCCATTTAGATACACTTAAGCGGGTTGAAATATTCCAAAACACCGAGGCGGGCTTCCTTTGCGAACTGGTCCTGCGGCTGAGGCCGGTCCTGTTCTCGCCGGGCGATTACATCTGCCGAAAAGGTAAAATCACGTATAAATTTTCAGAAGAAAAACATGTCTATTTTTACGGGCTAATCCAAATTGCAAAGGTGAGGTCGGCAAGGAGATGTACATTGTGAACCGAGGCCGACTGCAAGTCGTCGCCGATAATGGTAAAACAGTAATGGCCTCCTTGAAGGCGGGCTCCTATTTCGGCGAAATTAGTATACTCAACATGGGAACAGCAGGTAAAGAACTTGGTAAATATCTGGGAGCCAGGCGGAACAATATGAGACTTTATGCGTTTTGCAATATCTTTTTATCCGAATTTATAATGGTTTCGTGGCGGGGGCGGTGTCGCGCTTGCTCTTGTTGGCATCCCCCGCGACCTTTCCCTATGTGAACGTTTGTGCTATGAGTTGGAATCTCTTTATGGGTTTGTGTATCGGTCCCCGAGCCATAAAATTTATCTTAACCGCAGAATTTTGTTCCATGTGTTTCGTGTGCAATCTGTTTTGCTTCTGTTTTATGTTGCTACTAAAGTAGAGCCCTCTCTGCTGGAGAAGGTACTAAAATTTTACCAAAATAGCAGAGGCTCTTCATTGTGTAAGCCGAGACCTTTCACCTTTCGTAGTTTGTAATTCGTATGTCTTGCAAGTGCTCCTTCAGTGGGGAGTAGCCAAGTAACCTTTTTTAATGCACCTCTTAGACACGCTTCCTGTGACTTTGACTAGAAATTTACAACGTCTCTTAAGCACGCCCCTCGAAACATCCTCTATAGTTTTCTTTTTCGTCAGAGCCCTAATAATTTTTAACGGCATGTCAGAATATTATTCTTTTTCCTACCTTTGACCGAATCTGTTCTCTTTTGCATCTAAGCATGTCTAAATCACGATAGAGTTTATAGAGTCTACCTATCTATAATTAAGTTTGATCTATTTTAATGGTAAGTTTGCAGATGATAATTTCTAGCCCTTTACCCAGCATGTAATGAAAATAGGCATAAGAAAGTTAACTATATAACCGGAGTAAAACTAGAGGTCACGTAATTTTACGAAAGTGTCATTTTAATTATATTTATACGACACATAAGTAATGCGCCATTAATGCCGCGTTGCTTGAAATGTCACAGATAATACCCTTTCAAGCTATCATACATTACTACTACATTTTTATGTCAAATACTTATAATACATATTTAACGTGCGATATTTTTTCAACTACAAAACATTTTTTATTTAAAGATTTAAAATCTTTTACAATTTCCATCGATTAAGACAAAATTTTGGAATGTTCAAGATAAAACTGAAAAAATTAAGACAAACTACAGATTTTGTAATTTAAACACGGTCTATGCGCTGCATATAGGAAACATATAAATAAATATATTCATGTGGTTTTATTTCTTACGTATTGATCTCTATAAGACATTTATTACAAAATTTAAATACACATAGATATGCTAATACAAATTGATATTGCATTCGAGCTGTCTACCAAGTTTTGATCTAAAAACCTACATTCAATCCAGTCAAATGAATAATTTCAGTTTGAATAATAAGAGCGCTAGTGTGTGTGTGCGTATTTATTTAATATCAGAATTAATTTTGAAAAGCGAATCGATTATTGTTTCGAAGCTTTCAATCATTAAGTATTGCTTCTACAATCTATCTACAATAATTAATTTAATTTATTTGTACGACGGAATCCACCAACTGTAATTCAACAGAATCAAAACTGAAAATTAAATGGTGCCATATGTGTTTATCAAATAGCACATTATTTTTAATCCCTACTCTAATTGAAATGCTGTTAAACAATTTTTAACTGTTAAAAACAGGATAACTCAAGATTAATCAATATTTAATGTGTCATAATATGATATTTTAGTTAAAAGGCGCTAGCTGTTGATTGTTTTTTATTCGATAATTATTTTTTTTAATAATAAAAGTGATGTTATTATATTCTCTTTTATTATGTTTGGACAACTAATCCAATTAGTGCTAAAACAACAAAAGCTCTATCCATTTTAATCATCAATGATATTAACTATAATATTTTTTGTTACAATTTAATATCTAAACTTCTAGTAGTTCTAGTAGTTACTTTAAGAACAGCAATTGATTGGAACGGTTTGAAAGGTTACCAAATATGACCCGCTTGAATAGAACTACCTATCAGATTATAAGTTTGTTATAGAATCGAACATATTCTAAGACGATAGATTTAATTAATACCAACATTGCTTAAAACCACGTATAATCCTAGTAATTCTTGTGTTATCCTTTCCATTGATGGTTTGTTTTCTGAAGTTTTGAAATGAAATCAGTATTTAATACCAAATCTAACCTTATTTAGTAAAGAATTCTAATAACAAGTTTAATAAAACGGAATGCTTAACTCTCGATGCATTTAGTCCGTAAAATTGATGTTACTTTGAACCATTTTGCATATATAAAAGGAGAGGAGTGCTAGTGAGCCGTGAGATGCACGTGCTCCTTTTCATATTTAAACGACGTGGCCGACTTGTGCGCTTAATTAAAACAAAACGCCTGCCACGTCACGAGAGCCCTTTTCGGGAGGCTCCGCGCAATCATCCCCCAAAGTGAGCTCGCAATTTGCTCATGTTCCCCCGCGTCCAGGTCCAATCACTCAGGAGTGGTTGCAATATTCGCCGACTTAATTTGCATAGAAACACTAAGGTGAACCAGGGGTTTTCGCGGGACTCTTGGCGCGGGGGCGCGGGCGTGCGGAGCCTGATGGGCAGAACATGGCGCAGCAATCATTCACGATAAGCAAGAAAAGGCGTCAGCGTAAATGCAAATTTTGCGCCCCAAATGTAAATAATTGGGTTTGGAGCTATTTAAATGTTTTGCTCCTGTTACTCATATTCAGGGGAAATCAGGTTAGCTTGCTCCAATTTAGCCGACGAACAGGAAAGCCGTGGCATCTTCAAGAACACGACGGCAAATAAATTCGGGAGCGAATAGGTTCCGCTCCTGCCGAATCAAATTCAACCGAATTACCTCATCGAGTCGTCAAATTACATCAACAGGCAATTTGCGAATGTCTTAAAGTTGTTCGGCATAGCGAGGATATTTTCGAACATCAGAGGGTCTGGTCGAACAGGACGAACTTAGTAAATCTAATTTGAAGGATTAATTGGGGGCGCAAATCGGGGTAAATGACATTGAAATTCATAGCGCCGTAAAACATGTCCCAACTTTTTGTATAATTAACTTACTCCCCTGGTTAAGCGCGATAAAAAAGGACATTTGTGAGACAACGGCCAGTGGTAAATAGTCCATTGAATCATAAAACACCGATTGGTACAATTTGGGTTAGATGTATCCTTACAAATTTTGCTGAAACATATATAAAACAAACAAACAAACAATATATATGATGAAATTTTAAAGATCTTTTATTGTTCGTTTATTAGTTAGGTACTGCCCCAATTTGAAAATTTTCCAACTTAATATGTTTACTTCATCTTAAAAATTGAGTTTCAGGTCTCCCCACGGATTTTGATGAAACATTATGGAAATATTCATTTACGGTCAAAAGTTATGGATGCAAATAAAAGTTTGTCGCTAGCTTATATTTTCTGACATATTTAACTTTAAAATTCTGCAAAGTCAAAGATTTCCATCGCAATTTCCCTATGCTCCCCCAATATTTTTGTGAAAATTATGGAAATACATTAAATTAAAAATATTTCACCGAAAATTCTGTATAAAATTCTTCACAGGAGTTAAGAAACATTATACTTTACCTACTTCGATTTTTTATTTTTTAAGGAAAATACGTGTTTGACACTGTCGATAAGTTTAAAAAAAATATTTACTTTTAATTCTTTAATTTCAAAGTCTTTTGAAGATTTTTTATGAATAAAAAGTTGGAAATTTTCTTAGTTTAAAGTATTTACTACAATTTGCAATGGAACTTTCTTGGAATATGCGAAAAGTAGTGGCGGCAAAATGAAAATAACTGAAAATTTCATAATTATTTATCTTTGGAAGTGCAAGTGACAAAATTTTTTTCATTTTTTTTTGTGCTTTACAAATTCGTCACTTTCGACTCCTAATGGAAACTCCTACAAAGTTTAACCGAAATCCTTCAGAGTGTAAATTCAGGACACATGTGAAGTAAAAACTTAAATGCTAATTAATAGACGAATTAGCTCCACGCAAGTATGATATTTTGTGTGTGATATAATGCATATAAATGTCATAAAATATAACAATTAGGCAGGGTTTTAATAACTTTACAATTAAAAAAACCACTCAGGGGTTAATTAAAGTATTGAAAATGGCTGGGCGAGTGTCAACAGAAGCGTTCAGATAGCATCGCGAAAATTACACACATAACACAAAAGTTTTTAATTTTGTTTTATGCACAAAAATGGAACAATTTTCTTCTTTCTATACTGTCGCAGCGTAACTAAAAGAGAATGACACAGAAATGTCCTTAAGTTTTACATTACTTTTGATATTGCTTTGCCTGGCACACAACAACGTTTTATTTTTAATTATATTTAGTGTCCTTAACGCCTTAATGAGGGTGAAAATGGGAAAGTCATTAAAGCGTTTTTGCATGCTCCTGTACGCTCCGATTCAAGCGCTTTTTTATTTGTTTTGTTTCGATGTGTTCTGTTTATTTTGCTCCCCAAGAAGTAGGTTAATAGACAAATGGAGGGCCTGCGGTACGGCGAATGCTGCTGCAGGAGGAATTAGTCTGTAATTAGATCCTTAATTGATAAAAATTGTTTTTAATTACATCTGTGCGCAGCCGCTACACCCCAGGGTCTGGGACTGATTGCCTTTTTTGCAGGAGCTCTAAGCTCCATTGCTCCATTTGAGGCACTTTTCAAAAAAATAATTTTGTCAGAGTACCCGAATACCGTGCTTACCCAAAAATCCAATACCCTCCGATATTTTATGGATTCACTTTAGACATAAGTCCTTTCCATCACTCTTCTCGGTGGGGTTACTGCCATAAATCTCTGCTGATTCATTTCAAAAAATAAATTTTATTAAATCCACATTCTGTCTGTCTGTCGTCCCGTGAGCTTCGCGAGTAAAACTGCATTGATGTGCACTATACGGCTAATTTGCATTCGTTTCTAGTTGTAGACGTTTTCCCCAATCCCAGCGGAGTCCTGGGAAGGATGAAATGTTTCATGGGCAAATTGTCATGCCTTATTTCACCCCTGCAAACTGGAAAAAAATGAGGAAAAACAAGAAGGATATAAAAATCAGCCCCCGAAATGGATTTTTCATAATTTTTTTTTCCCTTGTAGGGTCGTCGAAAAGGCAAAATAGTAAAGTAAATTACAAATGCAAAATTGCGAAACTTTAAAAATTACACCCGTACTCCTGCAGGCAATGTCCCGGGGGTCGGTGATGGGACGACTTTCGAACCGATTTTAGGGACAAGTTTAAGATGGTGTACTTAAGAAGGACAAACTTTTAAGAAATTTGTGAGCCCCCGAGTGATATTTCGTAAGCTTGTTTTCTTCCCTGCGCCAAGGAATGGCCCTCTGTGTTAACTTCTTTTGGGGATTTTCCTCCTTTCCCCCTTACCCCGCCCACTTTCTTTTTCTTTAAACTCACTTTATTAGTTGTGCTGAGAGGCTGGTTGGGCTCAAATTCTAAAGATTGACCTTGTTGTGTGCTACCCGCAGGAAACCGAAGAACGGCTAGCGTCAGATCAGTAGGATACAGCGACTTGTTTGTGCTAAGCAAAAAGGATATGTGGGATGTTCTCAAGGAGTACCCCGCTGCCCGCGTAAGACTGGAGTCGATTGCTGTGAAACGCCTGGAAAAGTATAAGAAGGCACCCCTGGAGAAAGGTAAGACGATTCTCAGTTTTCTTAGTTTTGCGTTTGTTGCGAAGTCCACAGTTTCTAAGGCTCTAGAATCAGGGATCGAATTTAACGGTACGAGGAAATAGCACCGACAGAAATAACGCCCACCATCCTTTTGTAGAAAGGAAATAATGCAAAATTTGTGAATTTCTGGTATTTCGGCTTTATTTCCATGGTACGGAAGACATAAATCGACAATTTAAAAACAAATTACGCAGCAGTGAGTTTATGGTCTTTCATTTATTGTACTAGGAGAATTCTTTCGTTTTGCAACGAAAATAAAGCTTAATTCTACAAAAATCAACAGGTCCCACACACTATTCAATATATGTATGTAAATATTTATAATATCTGAATGTAGCAAATAATGGCAGTCCGCATAATTTCTTTTATATAAATGGAAAGCATTCTTTTGTATTATAAACCATATTTATTAAATAAATATAGAAATTTGTATTTGGCTGCGTACACTGAATACAAAACGTTCAAATATGTATGTAGGTAGTTGTACTGTAGACTGTAGACATTGTACGTAATATGTCTCCATTGGTTTTGTTTTTTTCGTAAAAGAATGAATACCATGAATTCAGTTTAAAAGGGTACAAATTGTAAATAGGAGCTTTCATCAAATGGCCACGCATGCAAAGTTTTACCAATTTTACTCTCAATTGCGTTTTTTTCCGGGGCGATTTTTTCTGACCCGGTTAAAGCTATAATTCAATCAATAATATCCCGACCTGATTGATTATGTTGTACGAAATATTTGCTTTAAAATATGCTGAAAACAGCAATTCAATTTTTTGTTCTAATTCTGCCACTTTTCCAAATTTAATTTTCCCTATAGAAAGAGTGTCACTTTAGCGTGTAATTTAGTTTTCGTTTTAGACGGATAATTGTTTCTAAGGAATAAATTCTTCTACCAAAATTCATTTCATAATAACATACGTCTGAGTTTTACATATTTGCGGCAAAGATATACGAACGAGCAAAATATCCTTCAGGCTGAATAATGAAAAATGCATTTATTTGCATATTAAAGGAATTCAATTAGCAAACAATTATGGGGATTGCAAATTATGACATTTTTCTTATTTACAAAGTGCATTCATGCACCTGTTTGCCTTTTATAAATTTTATATGAAATACGAAAGCATTACAAAGAAAATAACTTTGTTGTGGCGTTATTTTTGTTGCTTTTATTTTTTGATATTAAAAACATTGTTATTCCTTAAAAAACAACAATTTGACGAAAGAATATTTTTAACTTTGGTATAGCTGGTGAAGTTAACTAATTAATTTAAACGTTTACGATTTTCAAATAATCATAATTCTTATAAATATGTAAATAGAAAGTATAGTAGAATGTTTTTATTGAAAGTTTTTAGAAAATATGCAAAGCACTTAAAGAAACATATATCATTAAATTTAATCGTTTTGGATTTTATAAAAAAATTGTTGTTTTATATCTCTTCATATTATTAAATAAATATGTGTAATAAATACTTATAGCAAGTGTTTATATAATTAAATGGGTCTTTTTTTTCACCTCGAAATGAACAATTTTTATTTGTAGAAAATTCAATATATGTATGTTTAATAAAAAAGATCCATTTTATATTTTTTACATACTAATGGTAATGAACGTTAAAACTTTTGAAAAGATTGTACAGTTTGTGATTATATTGATGAAACATTTTCTAGGGTTTTGAAAAGAAATAGTTTTTAATTACAAGATTTTATTACATTTTATTGGACTGTTATCCGTGCTGCCATTCTACGAAATTTTGTCTCTATTATTGAAAAATTACATAGTCAATATCTTTAACTGGTATTTCAATTTCATTTTTTCTAGTTAGAATAAATTGAACATAGAGAAAATTAACGTGCATACATACATTTGTCATTCTACTATAATTACTATTATATTAATAAACTTTTATTAGACTTTTGTAGCGTACCATAAACTTATTGATCGTAGTAATGAAAATGAAACTAATTCTATTTACTTATTAAAACAGTTACGGTCCCTGTGTAGAACCATTTTTGCATGCAACTTAAACGCACCAAATCCCAGTTTGAAGGTCACACCCCACTCACACATTTTTCAATTCGAAATTAGTAAAACACTTTAATACAGCTGCCATGGGACGATGTCAGTCGACACCGGGCCTAGTAGAAAGTGAAGGGCGTACAACATTGGAGGACATGTGGCTACCGCCAGCACCACCTGTAACATATAATCAACAGTCGACATACAGGTAGGTCGCTCATTTTCGCACCTCGTTGACCACTCGCTTATTGCTGTTATTGTGTTTTCGACCGATAGTCGCGCACCTAGTCCTAGATCGCAACAAACGATAGCAGAACGTCCCAGGACTTCTGATTCTCCAGGCTCTATGAGTCCAAGTGTACATAGTTCAGATGATCGACCAAGGAGTCGCGCCACATCGCATCACTCGCGGCCGCATTCCCAACCAAGTCGGGCTGGTAATCCGCGGATTGGGGCGGGGCCGATTTTCTATCTAAATAAATTTCATTTTCCTTTCAGGCCAAATATGCGGTTCAATATCACACTTAGAGTCATGTGGGGGAGGTGCCACGCCCCTCCTTGGATCACATGAAGCCTTAGAAGATGAAATTAAAAGACTTCGGGAGCGCCTGCATACAGTGGAGGCTGAAAACCAGGCGCTCAACACCAAGCTGTCCCAGCAGCAGTGGGAGCTCGAGAATCGTCTTGCTGAAATCGAGATGCAAATTTGCGGAGCCTCGTCGGCGTCGAGCATCGATCCCGAACATGAGACGGAGGAGCTGGAAAGGAATCGGGAAAGTATCATATAACACGGGAGCGAGCTGCCCCACCCGGTCGGTGTGATCTACGTGTCCTGCGTTTCATGACACACATCCGTCGGATGTCGGGTTGCTGGACCCATCTGTGTGCCGCAACTCCTGGCAAACTCAACGGGCAGCTGTACAACTCCTACCCTTCGACTTCTTAGATTTTTGCAAAACTTCAAACTTTCAAGTTCTTTTTGGATATTTTAGTCATCGAAAATTGTAAATATTCGCAATTATTATTCAAATTCATTCCATTGTGCGGAAAAGGGCCAAAATGTCGGCAGGGAGAGAGGTTAGTTAAACGTTTTGTGAAATAATTCCGTGCGGCGAAGATTGTTAAGAAACCAAAGTAACACTTATTACTTTCATTTTCATTTCTATAGTATTCAAACACAATGGTCTACATCAACCTCGTGAAAGGTTATTGTTATATTGTGGTTCAAATGGAAGTTCGAACCCTAACCTATAACTCTTTAATAAGACCTACAATTTAACCCCTTTTTTGAATCTACATTAATTCAATGTTGTGTATTATCAATTATTGTGTGAAATCAGGATACATATCGCATAAAGGAACTAGAGATAATCAACAATTACAAAAAACAAAAAACAAATCGTTTTATGTTTTGGTAATTCCATAAAGTATATCCTCTTTCCAGTGCAAATGCAGATAACATTTCAAATTTATAGTAACAATTACCATTTTGGAACTATCAATTAAAACTTGAAATTTGAATCACAATTACCCAAAAATACTTTCAAATGACCAATATACAAGTTTTCCGGAATTTTATAGATATAAAAAAATATTAGGGCTTAATTGAAGAACTTTTATTTTAAATAAATTTTGTGTTTTATGTGTAAGTTTATATCTCTTGGAATTTTATACTTTAACTTTTCATCTCCGTCATTTCGTTCTGTTGGATCAATGTTTTTTTTACAATGTTATAATTTTGTTATGGTACTTTTGGCTGGATCAGTACTTATCCTGCTTTTGCCATATTGACTAAACTTAATTTTGAAAAACTATAATTAATTTCTAAAAAACGAGATTTATGAGTGCCATCTTAGAAATAGTCATTCATGCTTTACGGGTCAGAACCCCATATTTTATTTCACGACTCCATTTTAACTATTCTTAAAATGAAAAAAACCTCTTATTCGAACTTCGTCAATACTACAAATACAAAAATTAGGTCTTTCTGTGCCTTTTAGGGTTTGTTGGAGGCACAAGTATGCGTGCAATCAACTATTCCGATCTTTGTTTATTATTGAACCTTCGCAAAATCATTCCGACAGGTAATATGGACAGATTAATAATTAAAAGTAGTTAAGAAATTTAATTAAATATGAGTGAAGATAAGTAAAAAATAAACGTTAAAAATTTTTGTTTTTTTAGGAAAAATACAAATGTGTATATGATAAACGTTGAAAAACTTTAATTTGAAAACTATGTTCATAATTCAAAATGTAAAAAGCATGATTTACTTAGTATTAAAAATGGTGCTTACAGAAAAATTGGCTATTACATGTATAGTATTCATTTTTGATCTATATAAACATAATATAATTGTATTAATCTTAACAATCTTCACCTTGCAACGAATATTTTGTGCAAAACTAAAAAGATAAATTTTAGTCATTTTTTTAGACCTTGTGTGAACAACTGAACTCGATGTAAACATTAAGGAAGCAAAATAAAAATTGACCTGTATATAATACATTTGATAAACAAGAAAAGGCAACCATCTCGAAAGTATCGAAAGAGGAAAGGGACGTAGTTAGAATTTTGAATTTTAGTGAAACACGTTTGAAAATCAACATAGCTAACCAATTGAAGTTTGTAAATATAATATTTCATTATTTTTGTAAATTTTAGACCACTTGTATCTTTAAAATGGATATAAGGCGATCATACGAATACTGAAATTGACGAAAACTTAAAATTCGACAGAGTCAAAAATTCATTTGCGAGAAAAACAGGTTTTATTCTGGAGAACGAATACGAAAAACTTTTCTACCGGAAGAACAGAATTTTTTCATTTTTTGTCGATAAATGAGATTATTTTATCACAAATAGGAAAGGAAACTAAATTTGAAGAAAAGCGTATTTGTAATGTTACGTAATAATTTAATTACCATTATTTGCAAATTGTGCATTGAGGTCCTTTTTTTAGTATGAAGTCGCATTATTGTAAGCAACGTCTTGCACAAAGATGAAGAAAACAAAAAATAATAATCAGCGTAGTTTGATACGCTTTTGAATTTTTAAGGGGGTTTGAACTTTATTTAAATGGGACCAATATAAGCTTAAATTACTTAGACAACAAATGTATTTGTAAGCCTATCATTATTCCCGAAAACTTTTGTACCAACTCCAACTATGCGCATTTCTTCATTTTTTTTCAATTGTTACAATAAAATCAATTAACGTAATGAAAATCTGACATGTGGTTGTTACATTAACATTTTCGCTGCATAAATCTATTGCTGCCATTCACAACAAGAAAATAAATAAATATATAGTGTAGAGTCGAAATTTGATACAACATAAAATATGTATAACCATAGCGTTCAGGTCAGTTATGCCTTGCTCGTCTCGACAGCTTATTAAATTAATAAAAACATATCTAGGCAATATACAAACCTTTTTCTGGAGTTTGCATACTGACATTATTTATTTAAGAATCTCAGTAATTTTTAGCTAATAATTTGCCTTAGTATTATGCTGACTTGGACACTAGCTAGGAGTTTTTATTTTTCATAACACTTTTAAATATATTCTTTCAAAATTTGTGTAAACTATATGAAGTTTCACGCAAATCAAATCCAAAATTTATTTGTCATAAATTATGTTTTGGGATCTTCTTAATAGATTTTATTTGAAATTTAAACCTACTAATATCTAAACAGCATAAAAACATTGTTTATATTATATTTTGTTAGTATATTAGATCAATTCATAGATTGATTCATATTCTGATTATATATCAAAATGTCTATCGGTATTAGTCATTGTAATTGGTGTACTTTGAAAAAATTCCAATTGATTTTAATAGATCAAAAAGAAGTACATGATTATTAAGTGAAATAATCACGAACAATATATAGTAATAATGATTGATAATTTTGATCAGCAGTGCGGTTAAATACACAATAATTAATTTTGTTATCATTTTTATTCTTGTACTTCTGTTCTAAGAGATACTTGAGGTTCAAACCATTATATAAATATTGATTAATGTGTACGAGAATGATAGATAAACTGCGTATTTTATTGAACTGCATTATCGAAAGTTCGAATGATACCTCTTAATGAAATCAGTCACCCTTTATTGGCAAAAAAGTTATTAGCTAATTCGTTTTTCGAATAGTACTTTACTTAGGTTGTTGTACAAGGATATTCTGAGAAAATCTGCTGACTCGAGTAAAGTATGTAACAACAGAATAAAAAAATTTCAAGTGTTCGAAACAATTTGAAAATTGAGCCCTTGAAAAGTCAAATTATTTTAAAATTTAAAAATACACAAAAAAGTGTTATTATTTCATTAGCTATTTTTATAATTATACTTATTATCTCTCGAATGAAGGATGAGTTTTTGAAAAAAATAAAATTCACACATTTTCCTTCTTTCTCTTATTTTAAAAATGATGTCTTAAATTTTTAATTTTCATTCAATGAACAAGACAATTTTTATTTATCATATATTGTTGCTTAATTCTCTGGAAATACTTAATTTTCCATTAGAATAAGCAGGTATGGTTAATTATGTCTACACAGATTACATAAAATAATTTTATATTATATACGTTTTATACATTTATTAAGTTATAGTCCCAAGGCTGTCTCTTAAGCCAATAAATTGTGCCAAACAATACCAGAGTAAAATTTTTACTTTTAGACAGAATATGCCAATTTTATTGCCAAACTTTATCGATAATTCATGAATCGTGCACAAAAATTCGACTCTTAAAGCTACGGATATTTAGGGGTAAGCAAGGGCGACTACAAAAGAAGAAAAAACCTAAAGATAAACTAAGAAAATAACAAGAGTTAGAGTGATCTTCTAGCAACCAAAAACAACAAAAACCAGTTACGAATGCAGTTAAGCATTATGAAATGGAAGCAAATCGAATGTAAATAAAAAAGTTAAGTTTTGAAACTAACCAATTGAAGTACTAATTGTATTCTCGATGTGTACAAAATGGTAACTAATAAATCAAAGTCTTGAAATTTATAAGAACATCCTAGCAAAAGCCCGGTAGACGTGAAGTTAAGCTAAAAATTGAATAGACGAAAATTAAACTCCGTAATTTTATTGAGGGAGGAGAAGTGAAACCCGGTGTGTATTTAAATAGAAGAAATGAACAATTACATAGAAAACATTTTAATATTCGCAGTTCGAAGATAGGAACTAAAATTAAAAAATTAAAAAACGAAGCCGGGCATGGTGGGCCGTGGAGCACCCCTAGACGGCTATAGTAGAACAAAAACATTTTATATACGGAAAGCATAGACCTTACTGAGACTACATTTAGGTAACTAAAGGAAGTTATTAAACCAAATATGTGTAAGAAATAATTAAACATACCGGAAAACTGCGCGGTTAACTGGCTCGGGGGTGGCACGGGAGGCTTTAAAGTATTTAAGGAGAGTTGCCAACTCCCCGCTCAGTCCGGAGCGAGGGCTGCGCAGAAATGTCAAATCAAACTGCCAAAATATATAAAATTATAATATGAAATTTGATAACTCACTCACAGCGAGTGCGAACATTTTGAATAGTCCTTATATAAATATTTGAGATTTATATGAAGAGAGGTGACACTAGTCCTGTACTCATCTTGTAATATAAAAAATTTCGTGGAAATACCAAAAAATTTGAGTAAAAAACCTAAATTTCAGTGGGGAGTCCGATCGCTGAGCTGAATTGTTTTTATATTTTCGTATTGTCGCGTTCGCGTGTTTCATTGTAAGTAGGAAACGTTATTGCATTGATACTGTTGATTCCTCTAATTTATTTCCGGCCCATTTGCGGTTGGTGAGGATATTTCAATGAATATTTATTTAACGTTGAAAGATAACTATTATTATTATTATTCCAGTGATTTTTAAGCATTTGCATGTTCTCGAGGTTAAATGTATTGTTATTTCGCGGAAGAAGCATTTCCAATTTTTTCACTCTCTGATTAAAAAAGAAAACACTATTCAAACAGAGCCACAGTATAATATCATTTTGGAACACGGTTCTAGTTTTTAGTTCGATGGGATGGGAAACGTTTTTATTTGCAAATACACAAAAGAAGTTTCTAAACATCAAATTCACTGTAATTTCTATGAAATATTAAAAAATGGCTACTGAAATTTGAGCGCTGTCTTTCATTTAACCTTCCCTTCACTTTTTCAGTCACTGCGAAAGGAGTTCAGAGGATGGAATTGAGACGAGATACGCAGCAGGAGTCTTTTAAATTAATTTTCCCTTTTAGAGATGAGCAAATGAAGTGCTTGCAATCTTCACTATCAAACGTTCATAAATGTTTTGAGATTGAATGATTTTAATATAATTTTATTAAACATTTTAGTAATAATATTTCTTTTTAGTTAATTTATTTTCCATGATTTGTAGTCCTGTAAATGAGAAACGAACATCACTAAGTTTTATTGGAAAACATTTAATATATTTCAGGTATTTTTACATTAGTTTAAATATTATATTTACCAGCCTTAAATAGATAATTTTTTGAAAGACATCGTGGAATGTTATTTTGAAACATTTTGGAAAGAATTCGCCCATAAATCATGGCAATATTTAGAGTGCTTATTTTTGCTGTGAAGGAAAATTATTGATAAACAATTCAAATTCATTTCTTTTGTTGCACTAATTTACTAATAAAAATGCATTTTTGTTGTTAGAAAACTACAATTTTCAGAATTCTTTCCCACAAATGAATAAAATGTTACAGAAATGTCTTAAACTTTTCGAAAAACCATTATTATATGTATTTATTTCGTAGTATCAAACGACTACAAAAATTTAACTAATAATGAATTTTTTTTGCAATTGTTAAAATCATCTTTTTTTTTAAAGATCTTTTTAATAGTGTAACTTTGTTTAGGTATTTCATAATTGTTGCTATAAATGTATTTATGTTTTATATTTCCATACTATGAATTGATATGATCTATCGGTCTTTAATTTGGCAGCAAACCATCTAAGGAAATGTCTAAATTAAAAATTAAATATCTATTATTATACTTCTTGGAAGGTTAATAATTTCCGAAAAGTTCGGTAAGCGAAGGTTTCTTCAACTTGGACATTTATAAACCTTTTTAATACATATTTATGAAATAAGAAGAGTCTTAAGATAAGAAAGAAAAATCAAAGTAATGGATGTAATAAATACATAGAAAAAATTTTACATTGACTGAAGGGTATCATGGCAAAATTGAGAAATGCAGTTTTGCAAAAATAATCATCGAGGTACAGAATCGTAAAAACTTCCACCTAAGAATAAAAGTAAGTGAATGTAAATCATCTCGCTGTCGAAGTCACCGGATAATAAAATCTCAGGATAAGAAATAAAATACACCATAACCTCAAACTACCGCGATGCAAAAGTATTATATGTATATAAATATATGTATGTATGTCTAGTTTATTTAAGAAAAACCATTTCAATTCAGTATATAGTTACTTTTATAGTAGCTTTTATTTTCTTCCCAATAATAAAATTGGATTTTAGGAAAATTAAACTTTAATCACTTAGAATATTAACAACTGTGCAGGTCAGAATTCACTGGTTCAACTTTTACAGAAATAAGACTATTAAAATTTATTTTATTGGTTTTTGCGACAGTGACGTTTTACAAACTGTAAACGTAACTTTCGTAATATTTCGAAAAAGTTTAAACTTATTTGATTGAAATAATTCATACAAAACTAAAAGTAGAAAATAAAATTTTAATAAGGCAAGTTGATTAAGAATCTTTATAATTTATTTATGTACTTTTATAGGTATATAATTACAAAATGACTAAATTACCTCATACATGCATAGAAATGTATTGCTTAAGTGAGTTCCAATTGTGGAAGCATCTGTTCTTAAAATAAATATTTAAAGTCGATTTTTTTATGTTTTTGGCCCTGATCGATTGCATGCCATATGAAAAGCTACGCCCACATTTTCGAATCGCATTTCGGTTATAAAACTCCCATAAACGAGGTGAAATTGCAAAGACGAAAATTCGCTGCCCAAAATCCCATGCGAGAATGTTTTCGTAAAAATGATCTTTATTTTCTGACTGTAACGCAAAAGGGAACGGAAACGTTTTCTAGAGAATTACAGATCACCATCTTACAAAATTGCCGGTGACGTTGTGCTACTACTTACAAGCTTTGACCATAAAAAGCTTCAGACACTTCCGAAACGATCTTGATTTCGACGTCACATCACCAACGCATAGAAGCTAAATTGCGTCACGATTCCATCAATATTCAAGAGGAGTACCTCACGACGGATTTGTCGGACTGCGAACCAGGTAGGTAACTCTTTCTCAGTAGTTATCTTTAAACAGCCGGAACGCTAAGACGGTTGAAAGACGGAGCCGCTCAGGTGAAGAGTCAAGTTTTAAGCAAGCGACCTCTGGCGGCTTGCAGTGGTTGAGTGAATATCAAGCGAACCTTTTTATTTACCTTTAACAAAAGCGAACATTTTTCTCTGTTTAAAGCGTGAATAATTTCGACAACTTTATTAAGTGCAATATCAGTGGTAACGAAAAAAAATTAGGTTTTGTCCCTATTTGACGTGAAATAGCCATTAAACCTTTACCAATTTGGCGCTGCTGGTGATCTGTTTTGGAACGAAAATAATGAATTGATTCAAGTCGAAGCCGATCTTATGTAATCGAAAATTACTTAGGCGTATACGCGAAAGACTTGGGCGTCGTTCTCGTTGGCGAGAAACCTGACTGTGGCTGGGGATTGCGTTTTGCCCAGACTGACTGCGATTATCCCGATTTCGGCGAAAACCCACACGCAAACTATAAGTAAACCAATTTTGATTCAGTTTCAAGCTTCTAAATACATTTGGCGGTTCATACTTATTATAGTAATTTTAAAAAGATTCAGTACATCAAAAGATTATGTCAGAAACGAAAAAAATTTAAGAAATAGGTTTCAATGTTATTTTATTACCTATTCCAAAATATTTTTTAGAATTTTGGGCTTTTCTGATTTGAGATATTTTTTGAATATATAAGGATAACGATAAGGTAAAAGAATAAAATGATTTACATATTTGGATTCATTTGATTATTACATTTTCTTTCAATAGACATTTTATGAAAATAGAAGTAACTAAAAACTAGTTTTCTTCAAAATTTTGCATTTGGTCTTATTATTGATTTAAAAACAAAAAAGTGGTTAACCAAATTAGAGCCCAGTTTAAAATAAAAAACGTTAAAATTGGCGATGACACCATTTGAATCGATCCGCAAAGTGCTAAATGTAAATTTCTTGCACCTTAGCCCAAATCTTCCTCTATTTAACCCGTTTTTAGGCAGCTGAGTCATTTTTCGCTCGTTCCCTGCCAAAAGAAGCCAGTTGCCTCGTTGACCGACTTCAGACTTTCCAAAATTCTTGAAACTGCCCCTTTCTACAAATATGCTAATTCGCCAGGCGCTGCCCACGGAATGGAAAAGCGATTGGGCAACCTATCTGCAAATTAGCGCCTAATGAATTCGCAATGAAATATTGAATTATTGTTAAAGAAACTCCTCCACTTTGTAACTGGGGTTGCGCAACCTGATGGCAAAAGAAAAAAGGTAGATAATAACAATAATGGTAGTGACTACCTCCATTACCGATGCAGTTGGGAATGCGCTTGGTGGATCGAAAGCGGCTCCAAATACAATAAAATGGGAAAAAGGCGCGCGCGCAATTAAAGCGGTGTTCCAGTGACCGCGGTGCAGTGAAAACAATTTTTTTACGCAGCGATGCGCGCATAACCTTCGCGGCTCCGGCCTAAATGGAATCGCCGACTATCACGAATTGAAATGATTAGAACGGAGGTTGAAGCCGCCCTGCTCACAAACCGCGGAAAATTCAATTTCATTCTAGTCGCGGCCTGGAAGCGACTTTTCATACCACCTGACCAGTTCTAAGCCGAGCAATTTTATGGTAATGTGGATCTAGCCTTATCTTGCCCACTGTGAGCAAAACTCAAAATTGCTACACTAACTCTTTTCCATGGGAAGGTTACTTTCTTCGTTTTAATGCGGAAGTAAGATAAGATTGTTTGCTGGATTTTGATCTCATAAAGTCCAGTCTAGAGGCTAGCAGTTCTTTCGTGATCCAGATTCAGAAAAGGATTGGTTTTTCACAAGTTATTTCAATGTTTGGGTCCTAATTAAATTTTTTTAACTATTTACAAAGTCATTTTGTCAATCAGTCATACTTCTTTATATTATATAAATTTCTAACAAACAAACTGATTAGACATATGTAGATTAATGCAGTATTTCATACATTAAACTTTCGAAATGCGTGCTTGTCCCTATTGGTAAGTTCAACATGTTACTTGCTTTCATTCGTTTATTTTAGGGCGTTTTTAAGGAAATATTAAAAGGGTCTGTAACTTATGGTTTTGACACAATTTTAGGAATAATTATTACGGGAAGTATTTACCTACAAGCAACAGATTTCATTTACATATTTGTTATTTAACTTCAAATAAATATTTTTAAAAGGCTTCATCCAACTTTTTATGAGTAACACAAGTTCAATTTATTCATTTCGATTAGCCTTTAGCCATTATATAAAACAATTAAAAATAATAATTGTTAAAGTAATTTTATTACATACTTTCTTAACTGCTTATTACGTGAAATACATTATTTAATTAAAAGCTTTTCGTGAACCGAACTAAATCAGGTGATTCAAGATATTTTGTTTAAAAATATTACTGGAATCTCTGCTAGCACAAGTACCAAATCGTCAACCTAAGCTACTATGATAGATAGCTTTGTCATCAACGCAAGGTCAACCATATATTTTTTTTTCTATAGAATACGAGTACTATGCGTTTTTGAAATGATTGCTGATGATGATTCCGCTTCGGCGTCGTCTATATTTAAAAGCAATATTTGACCCTGTGTCGATAGCATAGCATCTTTTAAGCTAGTAAGTTTCTTAAAGAAAAAAAACTCTTTAATAGAATCAAAGCATATGTTTTCCGGCAGAAAGGCAAAAAAGAGGAAGCCTAAGTGGAGCGCAAATCTCTTAATAGCAGTGGAGAGTAATTGTCTGAATTTTTTTTTTCCATAATTTCGCGGCAATTCCACGAGTTTCTCTAACTATTGTTTTGTTCAATTGTGCGAAGACAACGTGCAATTATTCCGCTTTTCCCCATGTCACGATCTGCTAGCATGACACCTGGGCCAGATAAATCCACTGTATACCACATTCCCATAGTTATGGGATGCATAAAATCTGGTTCGACTTCTACACGATTTTCGGCATTGTCATGCACTTTAGATGAAGTCATAACTGACATTGTGTCTATTTGTCTGTATCTAGATTTATCGAAGAGTCTGGGACCGCGAATTAATCGATCATGGGAGACGACGGGATGTTCCACCGGTGGTCATAAGTCCTAGTGGAAGTACTCGTCTTCTTCGTAATTATAATTGATGACATGAGCTTTCTGTAAACAAACTATCAAGTGGCTCCAGTAACACAGTGACACATACCTGGCTACCACCAAACGAAGGCGGTATGTGCGGGCCGTGTATGCTGGAGTTACACCTATGCGCGAAATTTTATTAACTGTGATCGTATGAGTTCCCAGTGTACCTCGCGAATCAGTCCCACGGCAAAGAAACAGGTTTCATGCTAACCTAAAGATACTAAGTTACTTAGATCGACGACGCGAATAGAACCACCAGTAACCGCGACTATCGCATATGACGTCACTGGTGGTTTTTCGCGCGTTCGTATGGTGCAGTCGTCTCATAACTATGATCATGCTGTGATCATGTGTGTGCGCCAGTAAATGGACTTTTGTGAGACATGTTTTTTATTCGAATCTTTAATTCTGCCAGCTACCAGATCCAAGCTACCTTCGCGTTCAACTGGGTTGGACCAGAGCAGACAGTTTGCGGTGCGGCGCACGATCATGCTGTTCGCGATCGCGCGACGATTAATTTATAGTGAAAATGACAAAAACTGAGAAAACTCGTCGAGAAGCAATTGAGTTTAATTGATGTAAATTTGGTGAAGTGAATGATGGATATAAAAGATATAAAAGGTGCCAAGATAACACATGCGGGTCTCTTGCAACACAATGTCGATGGATCGACTGAAACGCAAAAGATCACTCATGCAGGGTTGGTCGCCCGCAGCCCGGAGGGGACGGCCGCCAAGGGGATGAACATTCGGGGAAACGAGGATCTGTGGGTGGAGATTCAAGCCAACACCTTCCGGAACTGGGTTAACGAGCATCTTCGCGGGACTGGAATGCAGGTGAGTTTAAGTACCAAGTTAATGGGCCATCTGGAGCTGGATTGTTTCAAACACCTACAGCGCACCGCGGAACCTTGAGAATAGCTTCGGATCGCGTCTGGGTGCCTCCCTAGAGGAATGCCATTGATTGAAATTGAACGCCGATTGCGCGAATAACTCTGCCTCAAACCGGTTGAAAAGCACAAAATTACGTCATATTGTTTATTGTCGCGCCCACAACTGATCGGTTCGCTTCGCATTACATTAAAATCCAATTCATAACCAATACTGAAGGTATCGCAGTCAGTCGTCATGATCACCACTTTTGCAGGTCACTTGCATGTGAACTAAAGTCACACACCCAGGTGATGTCTCATCAAATTATCAAATCACAAAATCCAGAACTTGCATCATTGCAAAAAGACAGACAAACATATTTTAGAAGTTTTGAGGTTTCAGGTTTAGCAGGTCTCATGGTCTTCTCGAAAATTCACCTGATCTCAGTCGGCATTGTTTTGGCATCGTCGGACGTTACCTTCAGTTAAATTGCTCGCGAAGCTGACTCGCGACCTAGGTGAGCATTCCACACAAACTGCGTGGCCGGTGACTTTAGTCCCACTAACCAGGTGTGCTCGTTTTATTAAGGTTACACTCTTCAAATGTTTGCTTTTTAGTAAATGCAACGTATGTCGCGAAAAAAAAAATTATTTTCTGCGTTTCAAAGGTAATATCGGTTGAAAACAAGTATATTTAGAGATCAATCCGTGGGCAGATCCACCACGCGAAATTGAGATTAAATTTATCGTGCCACTACTAACTTTTTTCAGTTTAACTCAAATACAATATAAAGGACAATTAGGCTAAAGTACAACAAACTTCTTTAGAAAAAGTCAGTTACACGGTCATATAAACAATTCAGTTGAAAACAGGAAACAATTAGAAAATATAAAAAGATCAGAGGCTGTATTATTCAACGATTCTGCTCAATTGCAGCACTACTAAAAAATTTTCCATATCGTTTTAAACGAAGTGCTATGAAAAATGTTTATTTCAAAGAAACAGACATATTTCTAGATTAACTATTGTAGTTTGTAAGATACGGATATGAGTTAAGTCTCAATAGTTAATTTATGAGTCTGTGAACGTATTATATTTAAAAAGTATCCTCCAACTAAGTAGTACCTATTATAGTCAGAATGATTATTTAATTTATAAATATTCCATAGTTTTGTGATTTTTGTAAATTAAAAAAAAAGTTATATAGCTCCAAATCTTTGAAAAGATTTTTTATTTTTCGATTTTAAAGTTCGATTTTTTATATCTCGATTTTAAAGTTCGTTAAAAGTTTTTAATCACAAAATGTCACTTTTTTATTTACAACTGTATCAGTTTTTAATCATTCACTTCTAAATTTCTGTTTTTAAACAAATATGAGCTTACAGAACTCAATAATTAAGTAGATACATGGAGATACCTCTGTTCAATATTTTTTAATTTCATTTGTTTTCTATTTTCGCATTGGGAAGTTTTAATATCTCAAGAAATAGTTAAGTTTGAGAATTTAATATATGTAGTATAATATTGAAATGTTACCTTAAATCTTTCTGGAATGCTTTGGAAAATGGATTTGCATTTGGTAAAACCTTTTACAAACAAAAGAACCTAGGAGTATATGATAACAATAATATTGTAGAAGCTCGTAAAACAAACTGTATATGTATAGCTATAGAGAATTTTCATAATTTGTAATTGGAATACATTTACGTTTTTATACATATACCATATGTGTAGGAATTATTTTGAAAGTGATCGTGCCGTGCCGTAACAATTATTGATTATAATGGTTCATTATAAGGGACGTTTATTATAAAAAGATTCAACTGTATTACAAAGAAGTGTTTTTTGGGCCTTTTTAAAATTGAGGTGCACATGGCGTTGTTAATCTAATCATGTTCTGAGACTTAAAATTAAGAACAATATTCTAAAGAACTACATAAATATCACTGTAATAAAAATGAAATTGTTCCCAGAAATGATACAATACCTGAAGTAATAATAAACCAAAAACAAAAATGCACTTTTGTGGAGTGCACATGAACAATTAAACGAACTTAGCCCGATTTATAAACATATTTGTTTACATGTTTAGCTTTATTTCTTGAGTTTGAAGGCAGATATAATTTATTGTTTTTATAAGTGCTGATAAGACTATTTATGTTATATATTATATAGCGACGAGAAAAATATTAGCATATTGAGATAATGGATTGACTGCAAAAAGAATTGCTGCTCACATCAACAGGCAACATATACAACTATCAAAAGATTATAATCGATGACAGCAACTCCCAATATGTGAAGCGAATTCCTAAATAAGGGTTAGAGCGAAGACACAAACAGAATAGATTGACATCATTATTTTGGGATGAAAGTTAGATTTATTTTTCGGATTAGAAAGCATTTTATCTGGATGATTCTGAAGGATCGTAGATTAACTGGGATAAACTAAAACAAAAAATAGGCAGAATGGTCCGAATTTCTGAACATGGGTCACATTCTGAATAAAACAAATAGGCACAAGTATTAAGACTAGTTGGTCAAAGATATTTAAGTATATGCTAGTGAAGATGTGGCTGAAGGTATTTGGATTTTTCAGTATAACAATGTTGCTGTATATTAATTGAATGATACCAAAGAGTTCTTGAGGAGCCTTGCTGATTTCATTTTATATAATCTTAAATTATTAAGTTGTATTTCATTTTACCTTTTTATTAGTTCTAAATAACGAGCACCAATATATACAATTTTGGTATTATCATTACTTCATAGCGTCATTTCCACCAAATAGCTATTAATTCCATCCACTACCTCGTAAAATTCCAAAGAAAACATTTAATGCAAATATATGTAGTTTTGAGAAAAATTGTTAAGTTAAAACTCGAAGCTCATAGTACCATAAACACATTGCTACCTCCTTCTCAGCAATCCTTTTCTTCCTAATGGCTGAGAAATAGTTTTGGCTTAAAGTTAAAGTTTGGTAATTTGCATAACTTAAAGATCGGAGGAATAATAAACAAAAACATGCTTTATGCATGGAGGCAATAATAAACAAAAATGTACTTTATTGCAAGTTATCATTAGTCGATTTACATGAGAGAAACATCATGCTAACTGACTTACACCAGATCCATTGCTTATTCTAATTGCAATCTATTCCCACAACTCCGACTCGCTGATGCGCAAAGTAATTAAGCACGCAATTCGCTCCATGAATATCTAATTAAAGTGATTCATCACTCCAACATAACCAGTCCGCGCCGCTAAGGCAAAGCCGCCGCTCCGACCTAAGCCTAAGCCTAATATGAAATGCGGCTTAACTTGGCATTCCGGGAGGGGCCTGGTGGCTCCGCAGAACATTGATCAAATGCTAATTTCATGCGCGACCAGATTAACTGACTTTTGATCATTTCACAGGTGCACGACTGGTCGACGGATTTCTGCGATGGGACCCACCTCTGCGCCCTGGTCGAGAACCTCCAGACGCGCCCTCTGAAACCCTCGTGGAACCGGCGACCTGCAAACCAGCACCACTACCTGGAAAATGTGACCACCGCCTTAAATGCAGTCGAGGCGGACCACATAAAGCTGGTGAACATCGGAAACGTGGACATCGTCAACGGGAACGTGAAGCTCATCCTGGGGCTGATCTGGTCCTTGATCGTCCGGTACCAAATCGGAAGGAGCAAGTTCCCGCCCAGGAAGCTGATGCTGGCGTGGCTGCAGGCCGCCCTTCCCGAATGCAAAATCTCGAACCTAACCACGGACTGGAACAGCGGGATCTACCTGTCGGCCCTCCTGGACTACTGCCAGCCCGGGCTCTTCTCCCACTGGAGGAACCTTGATCCTAGTCAAAGCGTACGGAACTGCACCAACGCCATGGACATCGCTCAAAGAGAGTTCAGAATACCAAAGGTCCTGGAACCCGAATACCTGGCCTCTCCCTGGCTGGACGAGTTGTCGGGAATGACTTACTTGTCCTACTTCATGAAACCGGGCGGCCCTGGATACAATGCAACCATGCGGTGGGTCAACACCCAAGTCAAGGACTCTGTTAAAAATTTCACGGTATTTATAATAAAAAAATAATTCGATATCAAACTCATCAAACCAGCATTATTTTTGATTTCGATCAAGCTCGGTAAGACTCTTATTTTTTTTTAAAAGTAAGAAAATTTGGCCAAATTCTAACTTTATGTTCTATTTATTTAACTTAATTGTTATCTAGCTATAGTACATTTTCTATTGAAAATACTATTTACTTAGCTATCTTTTAATGAAATAAAAATAAAAATAAAAATAACTGGTAAAGATAAATCAATTTTGAATTAGTTATATTTTATTAAACAATTTAAGCCTCTTTACTTATTTTAATTGGCTAAATGCACATCAATAACTATTTACATATGAAAAAAACCAGATTCAAGGAAAATAAATATTGCCAGTCGTTTGTGTCATTACACCAATAACCAATATCGGAAATTTTAAATTTATTTTGTCTAATATTATTAGTTACAGACAACTGAAAAGTTTATAAAACAACCAGAGCTAAAGTCCATTTTAAGGAAATTTCATTTATCGTTTTCACAACTATCTTCGAAAACTGAGTTTCTTGAATTACCACTTTACATCTTGCAAGTGCGATCGTCAAAATTATATCTCTAATAAACTATTTAATATAGCACTTTTTTATTTAATGCTTTAGTAATTGTGGATAAGAAAAACGAGCATTAATCGAAATCGAAAAGGGGCTGAGCCAGCTTTTTTCAATGTTATATATTATATTTTTGATGATTACATATCGAATAATTTATAATACTTAATTAATATACATAGGGTCATTGAACGCAACTTGAGGCAAAACGTACATTTTATGTGTATGCGATTTTTAAGATGTATAAAATCGTAAGCGACGAATTATTGTCATTATAGCTCCAACTTGCGTCAGTTGACCTCTAGTAAAATGCGATTAATAATTTTATTAATTTAGACCGACTGGAACGATGGTCGCGTGTTTTGCGAAATCATCAGAAATCTTGGGGGCACTGCTCCTGCTCCAGAGAAACTCAGCACAGATCCTTTTCATTTTGAAAATAATATCCGTAAAGCGGTCGAAGCTGGGGAGAAACTGGGTGTGAAGCCGGTCTTATCCCCGAAAGACATGGCGAACCCAGAGGTGGAGCACTTAGCCATCATGACCTACGCCACTCATTTGCAGTGGGTGCCGCCGAGACCTCCGCTTTCGGACTTCATAACCGTCCACCTCGAAAGCACTTCGGGCAGAGTCGGAGAACCGGTAATTTCCTTTTATTTTGTAAAAGCTGCAATATTTTGTTATTTAATATTTTAAGATGCATTTTCGCGTCGACGTCCATTCGCGAGAAGTGGACATCAGCTCTGTACGAACCTACGTCTTATCACCATCAGGGATGACCCATCCGACACGCCTCAATAAACATGGCGAGGGTGTCTTCACCCCTGAAAAATATGGAATGCATGAAATTGTGGTTGAAATCGGGGAAGACAAGTAAGTGTTACATTCTGTGTAAATAAACTCTTCATAACAAGAACTAATTCTTAAAACACTTGGCTACTTTTCAATAACTGTACAATGGACTAAAATTATCCGATTCAAAATGATAAGAAGAAGAGATTATTATAAATGCTATAATAGCTTTTTAATTCACTTACTAGTTTCCAGGATATCCTTATAAGTAGAAACAAAAAAACTGGTTTCCAAGTAAAATTAAACTATATTGTTTTTTTTTCATTTTCCGTTGAGGTTAGATAGCAAATTTTGCTTTGAATTAAATTTTAAAAGTTCCCATGTATTAAGATTTTAGAATTTTTTAAAAGTGGTTAATTTAGAAGTTAATCAAGCAAACAATTTTAACATCAATCATTTTGTACATACAAGCTACTATCTTTTCTGGAATTAAATAAATATTCTTTTATATCTTGCCAACAGTTATTTTTTAAGTTATATGTAAGCCATATAATAAAAATTTATAGAATAGAAGTCGGATGAAGCTATTCAAATTTAAAAGTAGTCCACAATGTTTAGATACGTTACTAAGTTTTGAACATAAAATTTATGATTTGTCTTTTTCAGTCTTGGAGGCCATTTCTTCCGTGTCCTGCCACGGCTAGTTCAAGTTGCTCCGCCCGGGATGTCTCCATGTGCTCTAGGGAGTTTGGTTGAAGTCCTGGTCAATGCCACAGGAGCCCCAAAGACTGAGGATATTCTCGTAACAGCAGTAAGTCCCTCAGGACGTTCACACAAGTGCCCGCTGAAAAAGATAGACGAGGGTCACAGTGCCATATTCAAGCCGGATGAAGCGGGTATTTGGGAAATCGCCATTACCTACCAAGGACGACACATTCAGGGCGGGCCCTTCACCTGTTCGGTTTTCGACCCGACAGGAGTTTCAGTTCACGGTCTCGACGGAGCCATGCCCCTTAGAGCCCACTCCTTCGAAGTGGACGCGAGGGGCGTTGGAGTCTCCGGGGAGCTTCACGTGGACATCGTCCATGATAAGCGTTCGTTAGTTTGCTCCGTCGAGAGGATTGTTGATAACAAGTACAGGGTGACCTTCATGCCAAGACAAAATGGAAAGTATAGGGTGTATATCTACTTTAATGGATATGATGTGAAGGGTTCACCCTTCATTATGCGGGTTGGCACCAAGGGCAGATCTGGCAAGACCAGGAGTGGATCTCATCACACTGACAAGCACAGGTCAGAAAGTCCTTCGATGTACTACAGCTCAACAACATCTGCAAGACACAACGACTTCAGGACGGCTAAGAAGGAGTTGGTCAGCCAGGAGAAGAGGTCCTACAGTCCTCAGTACTCCCCAAAAAATGATGATGCGTACCGATCTTCAAGTTACTACTCCAACAAAAGGGAGAGCGAGGTAGGACAGTTTTTGGCTTTTTCTAAACATTTTTTTGTACTTCCAAAAAGCATATAACTTTAACTTTATTGCACTCGTGTTGCATTTATACTTTTCGTTCTTGGTGGACACTTAATTAAGAAATCCCAAAATTAATCGTTATTGTTTCTTTTTCTTTCTAAATTTAATCATTAAGCTTCATTTTTAAGGGAAAGGGTGAGCACATTTACGAAAGCTGGCTTTAAGTTGGTTCAACACTTAGTCAAGCACAATCTGTCCTTAATTTAAAAATATAAGAATAAATTTCGTGAAAAATTTTCTGATAGTTGCTCTATTAGGATCCATCATTTTGATGCCTATGACAGTAATTTCAGAAGAGCTAATCTGAACAAATTCGAAATATTTAAAACAAAAATTTTAACACTTAAGCTCATTGCTTGTTGCTAATTTTAGTTTAAAAATCAAATTTTGTCTGAAATATCTATTCTTACTGTTTAAGATATTCAATAAAATGAATAGAGATTTTTAGATAATAGAAAACGAATGACACAAAATAAATGTTACTCTAACAACTAATAACAATGATATGCATATATTTACAAATTATGGCTGTGCGCGAATTTTAATGAAAAGGTATCATTTCAATTATGTTGTTTTCGGAAACAATGGAGCTATGAAATTATATATTTGAAAGCAATCATTTCATTGACGGAATTCTTCAATTCATTCGCACTTAACAAATGGCAGAAAATGCAAAGCAATTAAAATTAAGCTTATGTTATCTCCGTATCTAAATATACGTAAAACGTAATGTCTTTTATTATAACAATTATTATTAAAACGAATGAAACTCAGTTAATATTTGGATAGTCAAAATGGTATTTTGAAAGATATATTGCTCTTAAGTTGACTAAGAGTTAATTTCATTGTAAATGATTGACTGGTTGAATGATATACGAAAATTAATTGGCACAGGCCTTAAATCATGCACAGCAAAAAGTCACAGTTAAATTAATAAAACTAATTAACTAACAACTTAGCAAATATGTAAAGTATAATTAAACTACAAATTTTAAACTCTAAAACTTTAAAAAAAATTTACTAAGCAATTTATTATAATATAATTAAATCTCCAATCAGAAATGGAAATTTTCAAAAGTTTTTTATTTTATTTTTTAATGCAGCATTATTCGCGAATTCAAAAGAACTTCAATGCTTTAACAAACGAAGAAATAAATCTTCGAGGAATACACAAGGCAGCATACTGAAAAAATACGTGGCTAAACAAAATCTAACAAATAACAATACTACTACACTCAATAAAAGACAATTATAACAAATTTAATAAATAAATAAATAACTGATGGGTATGAATTTTTTAAAGTCAAAAATATAATAGATTTAAGAATTTATTAAAATTAGAATATAATGAATATACTTAATTTTAATCTAAAAATCTCTATTTACTTTTAAAAATATCTAATAAAAATGATGGTGGGAAATTTAAGTGGTTTAATATCTTTTACTCGCAAAATATTTTGTAAGAGTTGAAACTGTATGCTTTTTGAACGTACATTTAATTTTGTCCACACACTATTCTTTAACTACTTCCATTGATCTTAAAGTAAACATCTGTAATAAATCTAATCAGAGCACCAAATAACAAAAGAATTTTCAAAATTTTGTACTAACACAGGTTTACTCACCAAAATTGGCATCACCAATACGCGAGGCCCACTCACCAAAAATAACATCAGACTCACTCTACTCGACGGCGGTGAAGAAAGAATCGCGAAAGCACCTCGAAAGCAAAACCGACTACTACTACGACAAAGAGAACGAGCTCTACTCGCGCAAGAAAGACGAACTAACCCTTAGTCCTCCCAGGGAGGACAGGTACAACAGCACCACCGCTTTCACGGCCAAAAGCTACACAGATAGCTTCGCCACTAAGCAAAGAAATAGTTCGATAAGTCCAGCCTCTAGTCCTGTCCATGTAATCAGCCTTCTGAGCCCTATTCCCTAAATATGAATTTATGAGTGGATTTTTCAGGTAAGGTCTAGTCCTGTGGCTAGGAACAGTCCCCTCACCATTAAGACCTCAAGCCACTACGAGTCATCCACGAGGAATGTGACCTCGAGCCCGCGCAACTTGACGGCGTCGCCTTCGCCGAGGCACTACACGTCATCGCCCAGTAATTACATCACAACGGCAACCCACAGGATTGGCAGTCCTGTGACGGTATCGAAGGTAAGGCAGATTTTTAGGGGTCCAACTGAATTTTTTCGAATTATGCATCTTCATTGCGTTTTTAGAAACATATTGTAAAATCGATCTACATATAATCTTCAAAATATTAGATTTGGTGCTAAAGGACACAAAAACTTAATAATTAAATTTATAAATATAGCGTGTTCCGTGTTCAGTGGTACAAATGAAGCTAATTACAAGGATATAACATTAACAACTTTTTGACCACTTCCATGTACACTTTTTTGAACCGAATCAATAAGTCCTCATCTCGATTCTGCTTCCAATTTGTCGATTGACATCGAGAAGTGGCATAAACACATGTCTTATTCGGATCGAATTGAAATGAGTTTAAAAAAATATTTTAGCTTTACTATGGCATTTTTTTGTAATATAAAAAGGACTTTTGAAAGATTTTTACAATTCCGTTCGAGCAGGTTTAAAAATAGGAGAGACTGGAAAAAGAAAAGGCATAAACACCTTCGTAATAGGTTTGACTCAAGACAGTTTTCAATTCCAAACTAATTTCAAAGAGTGCAACATTTCACTAACGAGATAACAAAGTTCAAACTTAAAAGTTATATGCATTTTTGTTTACTTTTGAAAATTAAGCTTTTTGTTTTTATGAATATTAACAATATTACCCAAGTACTTAATACATATGTATATTGAAATATAATTTATCATTTTGATCTTTCAATAATGCAGTTTCTAATTTAACCACCTAGTATCTATTCGAGATTATAAGCAAATAATATTAGTTTTATGATCTTCATTCTGTAAAATTCTTACTACTATTTTTATCATTTTACCTGTTTTTTCGACGAACGCATAAATATCAGTAAAAATTCAAATGGGCGCTATTTTTATCGTAATTTTCCTCGGTTTATACCTACTTTATTAAATAAATCGACAAAAAATAGGGAGGAGTTGAAAGCGTTCGACATGTAGAGAAGTCAGCAGTTTATAAAAGCAATTACGTGAGTGACTCTAACTTGCGAGCCAGTCCTTTAGCAGGACCCACCAGACGCACTGTAAGTCCGGATCCTATAATTGACCACTCCTCCAATGTGAGGGTTTCGTCAATCAAACCGGCCTCAGCAAGGCGCGATAGTTGGGACGTTATCAACAAGACTAAGCACCTTTTATCCCCAAATTCCCTGGAGTCCTTAGCCAATTTGACGGAAACCCAGTTAAACACGGATTTGTCTTACAACCGACATGAGATCGACAATGAAACCGAAAGAAACACCCAGTACAACAAGTTCGCCCTGGCCGAAAGCAAGCTTCAGCAGGAAAGGAGGAGCTCCGATGAGAATGACGGTTACAGGTGAGCAAGGATTCAAGCTGAGGCTAGGACCTATTCCATATTTTATTTCTACTAAATTAAAGGACTGGAGGAGTGACAGTTCGACAATCAGAAAGCTCCTACAGCACCAGAGGAAACTACTCGACTGTCGTGAAAGACACCACCGAAAGGCACTTCAGTGAAAAAACGGGTGAAGTTGGGTACTCCTCGAGGTTTCGCCCCATCGACGTTAATGCGACGGGGGCGAAAGCGATAAAGGTACAGGATATCCCAAATGGTGTCCTTGGTCGTCCAGTCGAATTTGAAATCGATGGATCGCGAGCAGGATCTGGGAATCTTGAAATTCTTGTCAATGGCGGAAGAGTCACTTCTTCTGTAAGGTCCTTGGGTGGACAAAGATTTGTCGCAAGTTTCACACCACACGAATCTGGAACACATACTGTACAAATAACATTCAACGGAAACACTGTGCCAGGTGAGTTTGACTTTAATTTTATTTAAGCGTGAGAATTTGATTTTAACTTTAAAATAGTTTTATTAAGAAGTCGTAAAATTTTAAAATCTCGTAAACGAGTGCTGAAGTTAGTTATTTCGATACCAATACTACATACATATTTATATACATAAAAATATGAAAAAGTGTAGCTACGAAATACTTCTTTAAAAAAATGATTGAGGAACGCTTGACATAATCTGATCATATAGATACATATACATACATATGTATATACTATTATATAAGTTTTCGTCACAAACTTAATTCAAAGCAATTAATTATAAAAGAAATATGTAGTTACCTTATTATGCATAAGATTCTTAAAATGTTTGGTGTATTGTTACTTCTTCTTGAAATTGTAAATTTTTCACTTAACCTACATGTTGCTTTGATATTTGCAAATCGAAAGCAGGAATTGCAAAATAACTACTTTCCTACTTTCCATACAAAACAACGTTTTATCAGTCATCTGTCGAAGTGTGTTTCAACAGTTCACTTTTCACGTTGAGTTCGCATATTTCACGTAGCATAATTAATGCCTAATAGAAGAATAATGCCAACCTTGAAGAAAGGCATCAAATTTCTATTTTTGATTTGAATCTTTTATTGCATCCATCATTCCGATTAGTGAATGTTGTGATAATTTGCACAAGAGTTAAATGCCGAAGATCAAACCGGTTCATCCAAAGTACGCGAAACAACAACCAAACTAGATTTAAGAAGGGTTAAGTTACGACCTAAGAAGTGCACTCCTCAGATAGGCAAACTGGCTTCACTGTACCCTCGAACGTTAATAAATAGTAAGTTATCGTTCAAGTGTATTTTTAGCTACGCAAATTTCTCGGGAATTCGTTCATTCGATTTCTTCCCAAATGGCAACTTTCGGTGATGGGTAAACCGGCTCCAGTTATCGCCTCCAGGTGTAATTACAAACTAAGAAGAGTTAGCTCCGTAAGTCGTAAACTGTTGAGAGTGGTAAGAAATCGGCCAGTGGATTTGTCAAATTCTTACCTTCACTGGGTGAACAGGTGACTGGACCAACACCCACCTAATTTGAGATTTTTTTTCGGCAGTGAATGGGTTCTAGAACCGCTAGGAATTTCAGTTTCATCGACTACCAAAGCGCGAGTGCAACCGTAGTTGCAGGTAAATGTTACAAAGGTGTGTTGGGCTTTGGGCACGGTTAATAAATTACTATACGACTGGAAGCACGCCCGTGACGGCTGCTCGACGAAGTGGACAATTTTTTTGCAAAAGTGGTCACTTCCCGTGTGCCATTCCTCCAACAATATCGAAAGATGCGAATAAACGCGATCAACCGCGACATGCAAAAGTATCACTTGATCGCGAATAAATTCGTTTCAGGCTGGGCTCAGTAAAGCGGTTCAAACATTTTACAGACACCTACGAAATAAAGCATCCAAGTAGCAGTAGAAAATCTATTATTTTGTTGATTGATCAAACGATCAAACTTATTTGTAGAGATCAGTTAAAATCATCGATTAGCTTGAATGGAATTTTTGCGTTATTTTAAATATTTAATCTTAAGGAGATGCCTCAAAATATTTCAAATTCACAAAACTTATAGCTTTATTATTTCAATATTTACGAGTATATACTAAAAATTTGAGTAATATGTGTTAAAGAAAAACGTTATAATGTGTCGGTTAAAAAGTCAAACCTACCTGCTTAGTGTGAAATGCATATTTTAATTTTTAATTGGATAATTTATACAATTTTCTTACGACTTAAAAATTGTGCAAAGGATTTTTTTCTTCAAATATTGCTTTATTATCATTTACATTTTATACGTATTAAAGAAATCATATACTATGATAAACTGGCTAACGTCTCAAATTTGTAAAATTATTTTAAATATTCATATCGGAAATTTAAAAATCAATTTTAGAGCCTTGTAAATATTGTTTTAAAGTCATAGTGTGATAATCGCCTAACTAATGATTTTTTTTGTTAACTGCATTATTTTTGAATGATTGAAAAGTTAAAATATGATGTTGACATTTAATGGGTAAAATTATTTGAAAAGCGAGCCTGACAGGAATATTTTTATTTTTTGAAAGGATATTGAAAGCTAAAAGTTCATGACTATCATTGGGACTGAAAGTCGGTGGGGTAGAAGCTAGAAGTCACTTCATCTGTTTAAGTGTACGTGATGTGAATCTAAAGTGATAATTTAAATAAATAAGGAAAAGTTTCTCAATTTGTAATAATAATAATAAAAAGCTATTTGGGTAATTTTGACCGATACTACCAAGATGGGAGATAACATTTGCGGGTTTAGGCACCTAATGAAATTTGTAACTATTAAAACTAAGTTAATTCTTAGGGTAGCTCCACCAAACCCCACATTTCTTGCCCAACCTTCTAAGCAGTTTTGTAAGTCAGTGCCTGCTCCAGCGCAGTGTTCGTGACGAACCTGACAAACAACTCAGGTAGGTTCGCGCTCAGGTATTTTCTTGAGAGGTAGGTGCTGCTGAGGGTGTGTGCGTGGTAAGTGGTGAGCGCATGCACGTTCACCTGAGTGACCGCATCTTGGAGATTTCGTTGGCTCGCCGTTCGACGGATGTCTCAGTCTCGATCTCAAGTCGTGTTCAAGTGGGTTCGCCGCGAAATATCTCGTGGCGCGGACGAAGGTTTTTTCATGCGCTAAAGCATTTCTCGCGATTACTGAGGTGTATTTAGACGGAAAATATTTTTATTAATTTGCATTTTCACCTTGCCCGCCAACAAACTCCGTTGCATACACGAAGGAATTTTTCCATAATAGGCGCGCGGCCATCTTCTGTTCATCTTAAGATTTTCCGCAGACTTTCTCGACGGTTTGGTCTGGCTCGGTGCGTGGACGCACTAACGATGACGTGACAAGTCCTCTGATTTTTTCCCCCGAGTGAATTAAATTGTTTGTTAAAAGGTGTAAAACGGTGCGAAATTTCTAAAAGCGACCTTTTTCGCTGCTCCAGCTGTACACACCCACGTTGCGACGAGTTGTGGTTTTTTAAGTGGGTTTTCTGTGCTAGTGCCAGTGGCTTAGTCGAGTCGTGGTTTTCAGTGAACTCGCGGTTTTTCGCCAACTGCCTTTGCCGTGCACCGCGGAAGAGCTTCTTGGATAAGTTCAGGTAAATGAAATGCACCAGGAAATGCAATTCCTGTCTGTCCGCCTGGATGGCGGCTCATTGTTTGGGGCAGCGTCGCGGCTCATTGCACTGGGGGGTGTGGGTGGAATTTACAAGTGCGGAAGTATTAGAAAATGCACTTCTTTTGCACTTTTGCACTCCGTTCCTGGTAAGCGGCGATTAAGATAGCACTTGGTCTGCTTGTGTTCGGCTTCTCGAAATTTTCATTTTCCGGCAAAGAAGTGCTGCGGAAACGGCTGAATGGCTTTGCCTTTTATTGAAAGGTATTCAATGCCCTCACCCACTTGAAAATTAATGAGAAATACACCGTGCATAACTGTCTTTTAGCGTTTCTTTACAACCGTCCAAGAATTTCTCTGAATATGTTAGTTTGAAGTGAAATTCAAACGAGCTTTGCAAGTTGGAAAATGATAGAATTGCGTCAAACTCTAAGGCTTTTAGTCAAAGAGAGTCATCAGAATTTTAGTTTTAAAAGGCGATACCAAAATTAGTTACATATTTTTCAAAAATTGTAACAGCGTTCAAACGAATTTTAATTAAGCTTATCTTTATTATTTCCATAAGAATAAAAATTTCACACAGAACAAGTTTGGTAATGAATACGTACCTATGTATGTATATACATATTAGGAAAATATTCATGAAACGAAGAAAGTTAAAACTCCGATGACACGCCCACCAAGTGAACTTTAGAATGCAAGGTCAATTTAAGACCAAGCCAGGAATTTTTGGTATGGAGCAATTAAAGACAAGTTATTTTAACGATTATGCAAATTAAACATTTTGAAAGTAAATCTTAAATGTCTAGTAATTTTCATTCCGAAAATCTACAGTGGTAATATAAATCAATCTAAATATTATATAATAAAATAGTGATAAGGTCGGAACCGTGGATATCTAAAATGTTTTTTAAAAAAAAATAGTCATTAGTTTTGATTTAATTAACTTGACATAATATAATATTATTTTTTCGAACTTATTTGTTTTTTTGTTGATTGTGCATCACGAAAAAACCAATGGTTTTAATGCATTCAGTGTCACTAACTTGCGACTTAGCCAACAAACGCGATAGAAATATCACACTATAACTTTGCAAGTGAGTAGTAGAACATTACTTCTAAGTATGTATGCTTTTTTAATTAGCCTCATTTAGTGATAACCCAAACACGAATTTTGATGTTTTTAGAGACTTATGTAAAAGGTAATTCAGGCTCAGCGAATATTGCAAATAGGTTCACTAGTTCAACTGGAAGCACAAATAAATGTTTTGCGGTGTTAAAATTTGATAAATTGAACAAAACTTGCAATTAGTAAGTTAAGTTTCGGCAACAACTATAGCTTCAATAACCTTTTTTAATCCACTTGTCATTGTTCTTTATTTCGTACTCGTTTGAACTTTTTCTTGTTAATATGAACTAATAACAATATTGAATGTCTTCTAAAAATCTCAACCTAAAACTTAAAAAGTAGTAACCATGTCCGTTTGATTGTTTTATCTTTGATTAAAAACAAACATGTCAATATGTTAAAAAATTAGGTATTTCTTTTCGCAAACACGATTACGATTATTTAATAATAATAATTTTAGAAAAAACACATTGTTTTAAGAACAAAAAAAGAAATTTAGAAAAGTTTAATTACTTTTAAATAGATTTATATTGAACGCATTACGCAAATCCCGCTACCAAAAAAATGTTGAAAACAACTATTGCAGACATCAAAAATTGCGAAATGGAAGTAAATAAATGTTTGCACATATAAGTAACGATATTTAGATCATTTATTTATTTGCGCAGAAAACTCATCAAAAGATTTTCAAAACTATAGCCCAATATACATATACATATTTACTTTAGCCAAAAATGTGATAAAAACAAGTTTAACAGGTGGTAAGCGAATTAATCGAAAAGAAGTTTTAAAATGAACTAAGCAAAAAATATTACAACCAATTTACTCTCCACTTTGTGCAGATCACAAAAACGTGCATAGATTGCGATCTTGCATAAGCAATTGTTTTTAGGATTTAATTTAAAAACAAAATTATTGGTAACTGGTGGAGAGTGGAAAGCTGCATACATAATTATAATTAGGGAGCAAGAAAAGTCGATTAAATATAATATCTACAAAAACCAGCAACATTTGTATATTTAATGGGCAATCAATATGTTTTTTTTTTAAATTCTGTAATCGGTAATATTTTCTTATACTTCATAAAGTAGAGCTTGCAAAAATGAATGTTTTTGAATGGAAATACTTGCTTTAGGTGTTTAAAATTGCTTAATTTAAAAAAAGAAATAGTAAATAATAGTCAATAATAGGCATTTCTAAGTAAATGTATTTAGAATAATTCAAGTTTCAGATTTGAAAGCGATATTTGCTATTTCTGTTATCTCAAATTACACATTTTTGAATATTTCGTGTCCAGGTAACGAAGACCCAGATCAGGTCCAGTGAATTATATAATGGTAGTAATATTTAATAAATATTACGTAAATTTCTAATTGCGTTAGTGAATCAAATAGTGGAAAAGCAAACTCTCATTAATAGCCAGATACAACGGCGCATTCAGCAGACTTCAATAACTTCATCAGGAGTAAAAATCTGCATATTCGTGCAGAAAAAAGAAAACATTTTACACGCTCGTTTATTCGCGGCCGCGGCAGCAGAGATCGCTGCAAAATGATAAATCCGCTACTTCTCCTGAGCAAACACTTTTTTCTCGCTAATTGCCGCGGAATTTTGAGCTGGATGCCAGGCAAAATATGAAAAATATTTGAACCCAAACAGTTTTCTACTATGCAAAAATCAATAAAATTTATTCTGAAAGCAAAAATGTTTGGTTTATGAAACCTCTGATGGAAAATGTTGCATTTCTCCATTATATTGGTTTTTTATGTGTATGTACGTTGTCAAAACCCGCGGTGTAAAAATATTATTCATGCACTTATTCGCGGATTCGTGCAGGCACTCAAAAAATTGAGTGAAATTCTTTTGATGAGTTTTCTGCAGCGATCGAATCACTGGTACGCATGCAAAGTGCTGCAATAATTACCCAATCCAATTCGCGATTTTCGAAGGTGTGGTCATGTTCCGGCGGTGCACAGCATCACCTGAATCCGCGGAACTTCAGTACCTTTGCGAGAAATTACCAAGAATTGGCGGTGTGAGGCAAGCTCTGAAGAGATACCCAGGGCGTCGGCGGAGATGTCGCATAATTTCGCGGACTGTCACTCGAAGATTGCACCTGGCAAGGTGAAAGTTCCGCTTCCGGAAGATTTTTACAGACGTCGCTCAGGTGGGCCAATTAACTGATAACCTGATCGTCGCATTCCATTTTCAAATGAAAAGTCGTCGGACGTGCGCTGCTCGAATTTCAGGTATTGGTGGTTTATTTACGGTCCACTGAGGACAGTCTCGGCTTAATATCGCATGCCACTGAAACTGACTCTCCCATCTCCACGGTGCGTGAGTAGATCCATTAGCGATACCCGCATGCGTATTTCAGCGTCGTGCGGTTGGAGCCAATTGCAAAATCATTTTGCAGTATAAGTGTAATTTCTCAGATGCGACGGTTTGGAAAGTTATTTTTAATAGAGTTGCTCCTGCAGGTGCAATATTGCAGCACTTCCACTCCCTTTTAAACAAAATTATTAAACCACAGACTTCCTTTCCGAAAGACAATAATGTAGCAATATTTTCGTTCATTGTTTGCTGTGCAAAATAATAAGCACATAACTTTATTTTGCAAATTATACAAAAAAATGAGGAGTTATGTCAAAGCAATTAATTGTTTTCAATACCAGTAAGACAATTAAGAAAAACAGACATAAATATTGAATTCAAGTAACAATGTTCAGAAGTAAAATAAAAACTTCAAACTTTCTAGGATTTTAGCTGTGGAAAAAGATAAGCACACTTAAAAAGAAATAAAAATTTAGAATCATAGTTCAACATTTAAAAAAATTAACAATGATTATTGTATAAATTGGCACAATGTTTGTCATCAGTATTTAGTAGTACTATTCTTATTTTCTAAAACTGCTCTGCACCCTCCGTGGCATTGGTTCGATCAACTTTTGGCATAGTGAAGTTGGTGTTTCATACTAAATTTTTTTGAAAGTTTTCCCAGTATGCGGCTTTATTTTGTGGCTTGGGTGTATTTCTGAGTGCCCTTTTAACATATCCCTAAAGATTTTCTATGGGGTTCGGGACTGGGGCACTGTCAATCTTGATATGTACCTACATACATACATAATATTATATTTCATATTTAAAGTATTCTATGATGATATGTCTAGTTTTATCGAGAAAAATCGATAGTAAATATTCTGTGATATCCTTGAAACAATTCCTTTATCGATTCGGATCGATTAGTTTATATATGTTTGAAAACTTGGCGGGTATACCTAACATTGAAATGATAAATCACCCGAAATTGAGAAAATCTCCTTTAAAATTGAAGCAGTTTTAGGACAAACTATCTGGACAGAAAATATTTTCTTTAAAATGTGAAATTCCATGTTAATTCGTGGCTAACTACTTTGGACTTTTATACTATATTTGTTAAAATTGGGCAAGAGATACTCTGGAAAAAAGTCGGATGATCAAGATGCCAGTTTCAAAATTACGACAAACGAAATTTCGCTTCGTTAATGTAAAGGTCAATAACTGCACATATATTTAGAAATACCTTAATAGCATTTTCATGGAAATTCAATTAGTTTTTGACACGTCCATTAACCACGCTATAATAAATTTTTAATGACCTTAAACTCATCTGCACCTCTTATTTGCATACAAATCGCAATGGGCGGTGAGGTGAAAGCTCCCAAACGAGCGACGACCGTCAAAACAAAGCCAGTCACCTAAAATGTTAGGCTTGTACCGTCTTAAAGTTGCAATCTCCCGGGAGATATACGAGTAGTAAGTCAAATGAGGGTCGTTAAGGCAGACACCCATTCAAGATGCGCTAATTGCAGCAGGGTTAACGTGCCAGCCAAATCAAGCATGCAAAACGCAGCGCCATTGTGCAGCGAAAGGGAGAACGTCTTAATGCGCTGGAGTCGACCGACCAAAAAGTCGTAACGTCGTTACTGCATCGCTGCAGCAATTCAACTCGACTAAAAAGGGGGCTTTTAACGATTATTGCGAGGTCATGGAATTGCCGAACTATTCGCGACTCTCTGCGGGGAGTTTTTTAAAATGCAAATGAAAACTGCTTCTATACATTTACTTTGATGCATTTTAAAGCGGGGAGAGAATAATTAGCTTAATTTTTAACTATTCGTAATTACAGGACTTTACCGTGCTTAAAATACATATATTTGAATCTTCACTTTAACAGACTAATCTAGGGAATGAATTTATTATGATCCATAATGCATATAATTTCTGTGCAATGTAACATCTGAATACGATTTAATTTATTTTTTTTATGATAATATTTAATTACATACAAGTTTTTGTAAAATGTCTGTTCGACAGGAAGTCAACTATTCGTATACAAATTATTATTTGTTATTCAATATACAACATGCTATTGTCAAATGAAGCAAAAATGAACAAAATGCCTAAGATATGATATGATATGATTTCAAGTTTTTACGAAAAAGTCTTTTCACTTTTAGGTACCTATAAAGTTTCGATATAAAACAAGAAAATTGAGTAAAAATTGCCATAAAGTTCTATTGAAATAAGGGATGAAAATGAGTTAAAAGATATTCGAAAACTAAATAAATTTAAATTTTTCAATGAAAAGGAAGAAATTGAAGTATGTCGAACCGATGTGGCAAACTTTTAGTTTCAAAATTTGTAATACCATGACTGCGCTTCAGATCTTTCAGCGTGTCTACAATTTGCAAATTATTCGACTCAAAATAATTTAAGGTTCACGAGACATACTGTACCCAAAATGACTATTATTAGCACGCGGAACAGCGCGTGAATTAATGCCTAAAAAGCGCAATAAGTAGCGCAATTTAATACTCTCATTTTCGTACATTTGGTACTTTTCTATTTAAAACCGTTAAGATAAATTTTCCACCTGAAAGGTGTTCGTTTCCGTGTTCCGACGTTTCCAAGTATTAAAAACTCCGTAAGCATGATACAGAGCTTAGACCGTGACTCGATCTTTGGGGACAAAACCACTTTCATTGAAATCAGCACACCAAAACTGGGCCTCTCAGGTACGCGTCAATTTTCCACGCAGCCGGGAAAAGCGTAAAATTTCACCCAATTAGGTCCTTGTCTTCGACGGGCACCCATCTGGAGTCATTGAGAGCGTCGACTTCACTAGTAAAAGGCAGTACAACTTTTAAGATCAACTGTCCCGTCTTGTAAGATGCTTCGAAATCGAAAGTGCCTTGACCGGTCGAGAATGTCGCACTTTGTGGTAGTGGTGTATGCAAAATAATGCAGTTCACCGAGGCTCAAAAGTGGTCATTCGAAATCATAATTCTAGTTATTTTTTATAAGTTATAAATATAAGTAGTAATAGTGCCTTTTTTATGAAAATGCATTATAGTGTGATTCTGGCTCTAGATGCAGCAGGACTTTTTTTACTGAATTGAGATTTATGAGACGTTACAAATATCAAAGATTTTTTTATTTTGGGAAAGTAAAATCCATTTATCTGGTTTTATACCTATTTTGCATTTAAAACTTAATCCAAAAATTTATTTGGTTCAAGATTTGAAGTGTGGATGAAAAACATATGTATACTTATGTATGTGAGGGCTATTAAAATTCAATCAAATGCAAAATTTGTTATGCATTCTGAAGCAGATCGAAAAGATGATACAAAAAATAAAATACAGCACTACTGCACAAAAATCCATTAAGGAAGTGTGTCAACTCATTGTCTCGGCAAATGGGAAATGATATTCCGACATTTATAAAGACTGCAAAGAAAATGCAACTGATTATATGTATGTAGATTTTTAAGTTTTATAGTATTTAATGTACTTGTGTTGATGGAGACAGTTTTTTAGAAAAATGGAAAGCTCTTTGAATAGGTTTTTTTAGTACAATGTCTCACGATGATAAGTTGCAATTTCTTGTGGTCAATTAAATAATTTGAACGCCCACTGTAATTTTCCACTATGACAAAGTAATAGTAATGCAATACTTAAAATTTGGATAAATATCGGGACAAGTTAGTTAATAATTTTCTGCTGCTTAACTCTTATAAAGAATAGCGTGATAATATCTGTTGTTGATTCCTTTGTGATACTGAGCTTCATCAAATTAAGTCCAGACTCCAGATTTACAGAAAAATGGAAAAAACAATTCCCAAAAATACTGTTTGTGTCGTTCATATTACTTATATCGAACCAATTAATTTTAACAAAAACATAAATACAGATATGTTCTTAATGAACAAGAATGCAAAAGGTTACAATTCCGAAACAATATTAATTTAAATACGCCGGATTTAATGGGGTCAGATGGTCACTTTAAATTCATATTTTATCATTGTAGGTATTAATTAAATTGCTTAATATGCTTTCAGTTTTATATAAACCAAATTTGTATGCAGTGTGATTCGGAAAGTCATGTTTCTATATACATGAAGCCTTGTTATTTGGTCCAAACTATGTAACATGTGAAAATTGAGAACACTTTGTTTTATACTTCATATCCTCCCCTTTTATGAAATTACGATAGGATTTACAAAGGATTTACAAAGGACTTACAAAAACAACGTTGCTCTCTTTAATGGAGTATTTTCCATTAGAAGCTTTAGAGGTGCACTTTTAAACGAGATTTAACTCTGCAATGTTGATAAAACGTAGGGCGGTTTAAGCAAGTGCACTTAAACATAATTCAGCTTAAAGAAAAAGGTGACGTGGATGAAAGGTTGCCCAGGGTTTAAGGGGCGTTAAAGAAATTTCATATGTATATTAATAAAGTTAAATAATTATGTAGTCCCTACCAGAATTAGGTGTTTTTATTGAAAATATAGCATGGCTGTGAAATCTAAGTTATGGTTTCTTATTAGAGTTGGTTCGGCTATATTGTATTTGAATAATTTCAAAAATCATATTCGATTTATTTGACTTATTTCGAATTATTAAAAAACATTACAAAAAATTAGAATTGTAATTGTTATTTTATAAACAAAATTAATTCGTAATCTTATATAAAAATATTAAATAGAACTTTTAGATTCGCTCCGCATTATTTGATGCTTCTAATTATTTGCAGAGGACAATCCTTGTTTTTTAGTTTGAAAAATTCATATCAAATTTCAAAATAAATATATAAATATATGTATATATATATGTATGTATGTCACCAACGATATCTATAGTACAACATTGGTTTTAAAATTTGGCACTAACCAGCCCAGCATTTTTTTTTAAATCACCTGTGCAAGTTCGAAAAATCCTGTTTCGATAAAAAAACGTAGCGTATGGGGCAGAGTAATTTTGTCGTTTTTAAATCTATGTTGCTCTAAAGAATCTAAATTATTTTGAATTTTGTAATGAAACTTTGAAGAAGGATTCATAAAGGTGTATGCTTTCAGAATAAAGCAAAACATGTTTTTTTTAAATAGTAGAATAAAATAGAACATATATTTCAAAAAATGATATACAAATACATATTACAATAATTATTGTTATTATTTTTTTATAACTTATTTTATTTTTATTTGAATTTGGTTATAAGCGTAAACAATAGAAGTGGGATTAATATTTTGGCATGACCATTGTCATTATTAATTTAATTTTACATTATTCGGGAGAAAACTACATATTTGTACAAAATAGTACAACCGGTGGCAAAAACTAAACAACCCGGAATATTACAATAAAATACTTATGGATAGAGCTGGAACCTAAGTTCATTCATCTCTAATTTTGTTTAAATTGTAGTCTAGCAAAAGTAATTTTTGGTATGTAATATTGCAGATTTGGGAAAAATTAGTATTTAATGAAAAATCCTTTGAAGTTTTTAAATTTTAAACTAGAATATCCTTTTAAAAATAGAAGCTCTGAATTGATCGTTAATTGTCGCATTGTGTCCTTTGCAGGGTCTCCTTGGCACGTCGACATCATGTCGTCACCGGGCCTGACCGCCTTGGGTGAGTCCACCCGCCTCGTCCCCGCCAACACGCCGGCGGTTTTTGAGATACTGCCGCCTCCTGGATCCAGCCTCAGCCGAGGCGATTGCCTAGCGACGGTCTTGTCCCCGAGCAAGACCAAGGTCAACGCTAGGGTCACCCACGAGGCGGCAAACGGTGCGATGCGCATCGAGTTCGTGCCCAGCGAGGTCGGCACGCACGTCATCGAGGCGTCCATCAGCGGGACGAAGCTCGCGGGAGGCCCGCTCATCGCGAAGGTCTACGACGCGAGCCTCATCCAGGTGACAGACGTCAACGGGGGAGTCGTCGGGCAGCCATGTCAGTTCCGAGGTAAGACGTTAACCTGGACCGCTCTGGACCTGGGTCATCTCGCATTTGCTCGTTCGCAAGAAGAAAACCAAGATTGACATTGAGCGGGTCGTAGTGAACATTTTCCTCAAGGAAAGTACTAAAAAATAGAATTTATAAGGATTGTTAAACTTTGATCGATTGCGTTTTTCACTTGGTACACATATAAAAGACAAAAGTATATAGTCTAAATTAAGTGTATATTAGATAACATTGAGAAACAAAAGTTAAAAATGTCTATATCCTTACTAAAAAAATCATAGTCTTAATTCTATAGGATCTGTCTGATAAAGATGATAGTCATGCAAAGCTTAAAAAACAGGTTAATTTTCTACTTCTACAAGTTATTCCGCCACTACTGAGGTAATCAGGAATCTAGACATGCATGAATTCTAATTCTTCTTTTTGGGCCCATTGTTTTAAAACACGAAAATTATTTCGTTGAGGACTCTTTATTTCTCAAACAGCAAAACAATGTCTTTAAATTGAAAGGAAATATCTTATTATCAATTAAATAATTAAGTAATAGTAATTATTGCTTTCCGTTTCTACTACTAATTTCCATAACTATGGAAATTGTTTACAGAAATTAGTGAAGATTGATTCAATTATTCACAACAATTATTTAAAAGTTACATCACTTTTCTCTGTGAAACAAAGCTTAGATAACATAAATAAATAAAATTTTAAAAAGTAGTAATGGATGAATTATCTGCAATGACTTAAAGATTTCTCAATATTTTCATAAATTCAATTTGAAATTATAGTTAATATTTTTCTTTAGAATTAATTAGTTTTTTAGTTTCGACTATACTATTTTAAAAACAAATCTGAATTTTTCAAGTATCAAATATCAACTCCCAAACCCAACGCAAAAATAGCGCAAAACAGCAAAAAATAAGCCCCTTTGTTCTTATTCAAGTAGACACAGTAATATACATATATTTCCGCCAGTTCTAAACAAGTAATCGACTTTTCATAATTATAATCATACATATAAAGTTTGTCTTTTTGATCATACCAAATTAAAGGATAATTTTTTACATAACATACTGTCAAAGAATAATATAGGGACATTTAATATTAATATAACCTAAACTGGTCACTTTGTGTTTGAATTATTTAGCCCTTAAAAGATGTTTTTAAAAGTTATTGGATTTGTGTGTTTAATACACATAAATCTCAAGCTTTATTCGCTACCGTTTTTCAAATTGTAAGAGTTTATTGTTTCAAATTAGGCTACAGTAAATAGCAATCGAATTCGTAGTTTTTGATTTCGGCTCTATTATAATTTTTTTTAACATACAAAATATTCTTTTAAGTTGGTTGATTCAAGAGAAATAGAAAAAAGTATAGCTTTTAATAATATTTGTATATAATAATTTGTTTGTTTTGAAAAAATGTACCAATCGTTGAAATTTTAACAATTCTTACATACTTTTAGTTATAACAATTTCGCCCATATTTCCTTAGGAGAATTGTTTATTACTACGACTTTCTCAATCGATTTCAATCAATTAAAGTTTTTCTATCTTTGAATAAGAGAAATGCGATATGATATTCAGATCCGTACTAGTCTTAGTCGCGGCTAAATTCGATTTGCAATTTAATTGATTCCTCCGGATAGTCGACGCCAGCGCTGCAGGCGAGGGGCAACTCGAAATCTCGATAAACGAGGGGGAGGTGCCCAATCATGTTCAAGTCGTCGGGGGCGGTCGATGCCTGGTGTCTTTCACCCCAGAGCAGCCCAAACCGCATCTCATCGACATTAAATTCAACGGCGAAACAGTACGCGGATGTCCTTTCGTCTGCTCCGTAGCCGACACAAGCAGGGTCACTCTGAACCTATCGAACCTGGAGCTCATCCCTTTGAACCGTCCAGCGTCGTTTCACATCACGGTCAGCGGGGGAGGAGCCGCAGAGTTGGCGGTCAGTGTCAGAGGGCCCCACGGCGAGCTCCCAGTGAGGGTAACTGGCGACATCCACGCAGGATTCACCGCCGAATTCACACCTGTCGCAGTCGGGGGTCACTCCATCAACGTCGAGTACAACGGCTTCCCAGTCCAGGGTACCCCGTTCCTTGCGAAGGCCTACGATGCCAGCAAAGTGGTTGTGGGGAGTGTCTCCAAGGGTACTGTGGGTAGACCGGTCCAATTCACCGTAGACGCCGGTGACGCTGGAGAAGGTAACCTGGAAATAACGATTTCTGCAAAAGGCCATAACATCCCCACGCAGGTGCACCCGCAAGGAAACGCCAGGTAAATGTGACCCCACACTCGTCCGCAGGAAGTCCCTAAAAAATGCGTCGTATCTTCCTTCAGATTCTCGGTGTCTTTCGTTCCGGCGGAGGCGTGCGAGCACATAATTAACGTGTCCTTCAACAAAATGCCCGTCCCTGGGTGCCCGATCACGGTCAACATAAGCGGGGGCATGGCCGGACCCCAAGTCTCCCTCGGCGGTCCAGGACCCGTCCATCAGCCGAACTCCTTCGTCATTAATCACACCGGTGGTCGCCTCGAAGATATCGAAGTCAACGTTGAAGGTACGTCCGTGTTCTGAGCAAGACGAAACCATTGGCAGGCACTCTCTCGTTTCTGTACAGACCTCCAAGCTCACTCTCTCTCTCTGCCTCTCTTACGTTCAGATTTGGTCTATTCACTCGTGCACGTGACTTTAAATAAAACAAATTTTAATATCCTTGAAGCTCTGTCACTGTTTAATCGTTTCGTTTTATTTTTGGCTTAGAGTTGCTGCATTTCTTTTTTCGGAAATATTATTTCAAATTTATATTTATCTTAATAACGACTTTATTCGGTTATTGCATCATACACTCAGACTCTTTTGCGAAAAAGTTTATTATTAGATACATATTTATATTATGTTTATATCTCTGGCATGAAAATAATTTTCGCGTGTAGATTTGCTTTAAATTTTATGAAAAACTAAATGTTGTAAATATGTACTAACCTTTATATTTTCAGCAAATTTCAAAATTTAGTATCTAGGTTTTGTAAATTTCACGAAATTGTAATCATAGCTTTCATTTATTTTAAAGCGTTATCTGCGTCCATAAAATCGTTCAAGTCAATTTTGAACAAGCTCCTTTTATCAGAACAGGATAAAATTTTGCGGACTTTTATATGTACGTTCCGGAACAATGAAATATAGTATATCTAACATCTTTGTCAATCCAGTATAGCGAATGCCTTCAAAAGGGCGGACTATCTTTTCTTTCACAGCTTCTTTAATTTATTTATCAAATGAAAGGGTAGAATAGTTTTTCACTTATTAAAACATTTGAAATATTTTATTATTTTACGACTATAAATAAATAAATAAAGATTTCATTTTAAAATTAAACTATATAAAAGATTAGAAAGTACATAATTGCATTTTCTAATGAGTACAGTTAATGCAAACTGTTATATTAATTTAACCTATTTAGAAAGTCTTAACGACTAACCGAACAAATATATTATTAAGTAGACATGTTTTTTGTGGAAAAATGTAATTATTAAAATTTTTAAAAAATCACATTTAGTTATATTTAACCTTTTGGGTGCAAGCTAGTTCATTTCAATCGAAAAGTATGGTATATCGTGAATAATTCAAAGCGATAGAGAATATTCCAGGATTAAGGGTGCCTAATTTTACTCTGCACGTGCTCCAGTGAGAACGTCGCATTTTTCTGATTTTGTTTATTTTTAGCTGCCGATAGCAAAAACCATCATTGTAGCAACACCATTTCTCCGAATTAAACGTTCGACACACAAATGACCGTACAAAATTCATTGCTGGCAAAAATAGTAACCTTTGTAAGAAAGAGTATACAAAATCTTTTTCTAATATTATCTTAATAACGCTTAAGTTAATAGTTTTACTGTGGAGAAAAGGGATATTTTTTGAAGATACATATGTGAGTCTTATATAGAGATATAAGGATTGATGCTAGTCTTTTAAAAAGAATTAATTAGACCATAAAAATTTTTTTAATTTGATTTATGTACGTACAATGCATTTTATGAATTAGATTGTAATACTTTATGATTTGTTACTGCAAAGAGGAAAGGCGTAATTACAAGTAAGTATTTATTAAGTTTACCAGGAGCTGGCATGGTACTGAATAAAGCTAAAACTAAATATAAACAAATTAATAAATAAATAATTTTTATTAATTTTATATATATTTGCTTAAAACTTCTCATATTTTGTTAATTTTTATTTTACTATATTTGATTCTCTGCATATACTTAAATGGAGTTTTCAAGAAGGGACTCAGTAAAACCAAGTAAAACCTTTAGTGATAATGATTTTTAGTTTTTTAAGCTTTAAAGTTGCAAGTTATCGTAGTTGTAGATATAAAATAATTGCCAACATCCTAAAGCAGTAGAAACTTTGAGGATAATGAAAAAGCATGAACAAAATAGGAAATGTGAATTTCAAAATTGCACCTTTTTAATTCAAATCCCTAAATAATTATCTTATTAGAATATTTACTGCTTTTAAACATTACTTAAGTAAAATAATAAACTACTTTCGAGGTTTTTTTGTTTTTCATAAATATGAACAAAAGAATGGCTTAAAAAACAAAAACAAAAATATCTTAATAGTCTTCAAAGCAATTGTATGCCATGTCTCATAAAGCTTAGTTTGTAAAATCTGAATTGCAGTTAAATTGCAAAATGAACAGGGTAAAATATAAAAATATTTAAAGCTAAAATACCAAAACAGTCTGAGTGTGTGCCAGCCATTAGTTGTAAGACTTAAAAAAGAATCTAATTTTCTCTTTTAGCGGTTTGTAATAAAGTTTATGTTTTCTCACTTATATCTGTATATTTCAGGGCGACGAAGACTATTGTACTAGACTTTGTGGACAGAAATATAGCTCATAGCTTTTACTAACCCAATTAAGTCTTTTCCCAATTTACCTGAAGTGGTACTTAAAGCGGTTTAGCTAAAACCAGACATGAACTGAACCAGTACGCTGAGAGTTGTATAATAGAAAAGAATACTTCTTACTAACCCAAAAATAAAACGAAAAGAAAAGAAAAAGTAATTAAAAAAATAAATAAACAAAATAAAATGTGCCAGTTAAGGCTCAAATAAGATTCGAAGAGAGAAAGGCATGTCATGACCGGTGTAAATAATAATTAACTGGTGAAGGTACCGTTCTCTTCTAGTAGACTGTAGGTTTAACCTTCTTCTAACTGTCTTGTTTCTATTCTCACAACCCTTCCAATATCCTTTGCTTGCATTCGACTTCAACTGTTCGTACGACAAGAAAAAAAAATTTGTTTTTGACTCAAAGAAAAAAATTTCTCTCTTCAACAACACCAACAACAACACTTCGCACGTGCTTGTCGCTGACCAACCCTGCTCTTATCTCAATGCAATAAAAATACAAACCTGAAAAAACCCTAAAACGCACCAAACGGACCCTGCAGGACCTTCAGGACAATCTGTGCCGGCACAGGTTCATCAGACTGCTGACGGCGTCTTCAAGGCGGAGTTCGTTCCCAGATCCGTTGGTGAGCATCGCGTGAATGTGTCGGTGAAAGGCCAGCCTACAGCTGGGAGCCCCTACGCCGCGAAGGTATGCTTCGGACAAAAGCCAGTGAGGATGGGAATCAATTGCATTTAGTTTAAAATAAACAAAAATTATTAATTAAGGGATCTTAACCGACATTAGTAACAAAACAAATGGGGGATAAATTGTATTAATATCATAATTTCAACAATTTGATCATTTCATCAGATTTGCGTAGAGTATCTGTTCATCTGTTTTTCACAATAACGTTTGTAAAACTACTCGTATATTTCTTTTTCTAAAAAACTCACCTCAGCGAGTATTACAAACCAATTTGACATTGATGGTTGTGTTAATCAGACAAGCAGTTTCAAAGATATAATCCAATTAAAATATTTTTATAATTTCAAAAAAATATGTACATACATTTAGTTTTATAAAGGAATAATTATCGAAATAATATCGCTATTTGACGTACTGCAACTAAAAAAAGTTGATACAAAACATTTTTCAAAACCTCGCGAAATAGAGACAGAGTCAAAATTTTATAAATCATGGTGCTCTATATAAATAAAAATTAACGCTTTCAAGTCTTTCTACAATCGAAGAAAGTGCCATTATTTGTTAAAATAGTTTGTTTTAACAAAAATGATTTCCACATCCATCTAGATTTATCGACTATAAATTAAATAATGTACATATTTTTGAAATTTAGCATTAATGCAATTTAATTTAAATCCTGTCCTGGCTGATTTATAAGTTCCATCATTACTAATAATCAAATGATTCGTAGGTGTACGATGTAAATGCAATCAAAGTAAAAAATGTTAGCAATGGAACTGTTGGGAAATCGGTGACATTTTTGGTAGAAACTTCACAGGCTGGACCAGGAAACCTTGAGGTCACTGTGAACGGAGGGCGGGTTCCTACGTCCGCCCAAGCCCAGGGTCAGCACACCTACGCCATTAGTTTCACCCCCAGAGATGCGCAAAATCACACCGTGGAATTACGATTCAATGGACAAGACGTCCCTGGAAGCCCATTTACCTGCCGTGTGTCCGCGGCGGCGCGCATTCTATCACCGGAAACCATGGACAAGGTCAGCGTGGGCCGTGTCTTCGAATTTGTGGTGGAGTCAGAAGAAACGCCGCTGGTCGAAGTTCTTGGTCCAGCGCGACGAAACGTCCCTACAAAGATTGATCCCATCGAGCACGGCTACAAGGTGAAATTCGAGCCGCTCGATGTTGGAGATCACTCCGTTGAGGTGAGGCTGCCACAGGGAGGACACGTCGAGGGAAGTCCCTTCCTCCTAAAAGCTTATTCTGCTGAAAAGGTCATAGTTACCGACATTCGACCTGGAGTTGTCGGGAAAAGCGTTAGTTTTGGGATCAATGCAAGCCAAGCTGGAGCTGGAAATTTGGAGATAATTGTGGCTGTAAATGGAAAGAATGTGCCGAATTTCGTTCAGTCAGAGGGTAACGCTCGCTTTAAAGTAAATTTCAAGCCAACTGAAGCTGCGCCACATTCGCTATCAGTTCGCTTTAATGGACACCCTGTACCAGGATCACCCTTCACTTGCCACATTTCTCCTGCTCCAATTGCCCTGCCAAAGGCTGTGGCATCTGGCGAAGGCCTAAAACAAGCCGCCGTAAAAATGGAGAACACTTTTGAGGTGGACGGATTCGAAGGAGTCGAACCACAGATTTTTGTGACCTCTCCTTCTGGAGATAATGTGCCATGTTTGATGTCCCAGCGAGGCGACTCCTATATAGCGTCGTTTAGACCTCTTGTGGTTGGAAGGCATTTGATCAGCGTTACAGCCAACGACCAACACATCAATGGATCGCCGTTTTCTTGTAACGTTTTCGACGTTTCCAAGGTTTCGATCAGTGGACTTGACCAGAGTGAGGGACCAACTTCCCTTGGGGTCCCGGTTACCTTTAGCGTCGACGCAGCTGGAGCTGGGGAGGGCACCCTCGAGCTCGTCGTCTCAACAGAGACTAGCACTGTAAAGGCTGAGGTTGTTGCCTGTGCCAGAGGGCTCTATGACGTCACATTTGTGCCCCAAACATGTGAAACTCACTTCGTCAACATCACATTCAATGACGTTCCTGTGGAAGGGAGTCCTTTCCGAGTGGATGTTCAACAAACCACTCAACAATTGCAAATTGGCAGTCTTGCGTCGATTGACCTGGTTTCCGAGGACCAACTGGTTGAAGTTATAGGACCTGACCACAAGCCAATCGCATACACGTTGACCAGGAATTTCGCTGAGTTCCGAACACACATGATCGGTAGTTACATCATTCGCTTCATCGACAGGGAGACCCGTCACCACATTACCACAAGAACAATTAGCGTCTTCGATCCCACGTTGGTGAAGATCACCGAAGTGAGTGAAGCTCTGTGCCACAGGCCCGCAACAATTTCAGTTGCAATAGACGACGCTGGTCACGGGAGTCTTTCAGCCCTGGTCCGGTGCGGCTCGACAGAAGTCCCTCATTCGATTAGGGGTCCGTCCAAGAATGGGATCTGGGAAATCGTTTACCACCCAACCCACGTGGCGCCCCATAAAATCGCTATAATGTACAATGGAGTCCCAATTTCTACGAAATCTTTGGAAATAAACATCCAAGCGCCTGGCGCTGGGAAGGAAATTAGCGTGAATGGTCTCGGTTTGTACCAGGCACGAGTAGGAAAAACCACTTCATTCGCTATTGACACCACCGGAAGACCTGCCAGGGAATTCGACGTGGTCGTATCAGGACCTGGAGGCGAAGCCCTACCTGTCCGCTGCTACCAGACTAAGGGAGGCCACCTACAGGCAGAATTTACCATCAACAAAATTGGACAGTGTTTGATAGGTAAGTAAACAAGTTTTATATTACCTTCTTAAAACTTTAATAAAAAATTACTATAGCTATAAGAATAAGGTTGTAGAAAAAATTTCGGACTTATCTATGTAAAATTAAAAATCGATGAAATAAGTATAACAGTAAAACCAAATAGAATAGTCTTCACGTACTTAATGCAAAACCTGAACAAGGTCATTAAACTTTGTTTACCCGAGCGTAGAATTTGTTCTAAAATGAGAAATTATAAATGAACCTTTTTAGATGCCACAGTAGGAAAAAATTAACATAAATTAATAAGAATTTCAAATATTCAATTTCCCATTTAACTATTTATATTTTCCTAAATTAGTGAAACTCAAAATCCTTAATTGAAAATAAAAATCATTTCTAAATGTTAGATAACTGAATATGTAGTAGGTTTTAATTTGAATAATTTCTTTTAAATTGTAGTATTCAGTGTTTCTGGTATTCTACCATACAACGCAATTCCCTAAGTAGAACATTTATTATATGAAAATTATTTATTATATAATTTACGCATACGTTGAAATCACGAATTTGAAAAAAAAATATACGTACGTAGTTCCCGTGTACATGTGACTAAATTTGAATTGTGTAGAAAAGAATAAATTTTCTGTTTTTTCTTACCTAAAAATTAAAATAATAATAAAAAATGACTTAAAAAATAATGATATGTTATATTATTAACGCACTAGTATAAAGTTTTCTTGGTAATTTTCGGATTTTTTTTAAGTTAATAACAGACATTTTCTAAGTGTGTATATTTTTGCTATTAATGGGCATTATGTGGCGTTAATGCGTCTTATTGAAACATATTAAAATATACTTTCTATTTTAAGATATTTTTCAATTATTTCTTTTATTTTTCACAGAGGTGCTTCACCAATCCAAACCGCTCCCAGGAAGCCCATTCACTTGTGAGTCTTTTGAACCGAATAAAGTTATTTTGCAAGGAGTTCCAAAGGGTCAACTAGCGCTTCACAGTCCTATTTCTTTTGTGTGTAAGTATTTATTAGCAAGATTGAAAGTATATATTATATTTGCTAATGTTCCTAATTTGGATTTTGCAGTGAAGACCGAACAAGCCGGAGTTGCGGATATCGAACCATCGATCATATCTCCAATAGGACAAAGCGTGCCAGTCCGAGTGTCTGAGCTGTCGGAAGGCGTCTACTCTGTCGAATTTGTCCCCACGATGCCGGGACACTACAAGGCCACTATTCTCTACGGCGGGGATCCAATCCAAGGGTCCCCACTGTCCTTCACAGTGTCCTCAACTGGAAGCAAGGCTGACTCCCGGGCTTCTGGGAATGGCCTAGAGCTCTCCCACCGGGGAAAAGAAACCTCATTTGTGGTTTATTGCCCAACAGCGCCAAATGTCCAAATCGAGCGCATCGACGAATTCGGTGAAAGGATTGAACCTAAAATTAAGGTAATTACAAATATTTTCTATATTTCGTTTTTAAAATGATTTTATTTTTTACAGGCGCTGGGCAACAACGAGTGGAAGGTGTCTTACACCATCCTCTCCGTGGGCAGGTACGAAATCAGAGCCAGCTGCCCCAGCCGTGGTCCTTTGCCTGGATCGCCGTGGACCATTTCTTGCGTTGACTCAAACAAAGTGGTTCCAGTGGGCGGGTGGGGGACTCTTTTAGACCACGACGGACGTCTTATTTTGCCGGCTCGAATCGTTTTTGATGTGTCTCAAGCAGGACCAGGAGAGCTGGTCTGCACTATCGACGGACGGGAGGTCCCAGTCGATAAACACGTTGAGGGTAAGGTGCGACTTTATCTCTCAGCGGACAATTTTACTCCAGGTGAGCATGATTTTGACCTCACCTGGAGCGGAGTTAGCATCATCCAATGCCCCAGAAGCGCCTACGTCACTGCGCAACAAGCTGCGGACAAAGTTGTCCTAACCGGACGAGGTCTCGCCGCTGCTCAGGCTGGGGAAGCGGCTCATTTTACGATTGACGCCACTGAAGCTCCAGCCGGACGTCCTGAGGTCATCTTGACCCACCAGGATAACACGGCTGTTCCTGTCAGCTTGGCACAACCACGCCCTAACGAAGCGATTTGGTTGGCTTCTTATACGCCCCAGAAGTCATCTTCAGGTCCTTTAAATTTGTCTGTTAAGTGGAACGGCCGTCTTGTGAAAGGATGTCCACTCACAGTCGCAGTCGGGTCATCTGTTGACGCATCGAAAGTAATTTGCTCTGGAGAAGGACTTCGTCATGGAATTGTCGGGAAGGAAATAAAATCCTGGATCGATACTCGACGTGCAGGACCAGGAGAGTTGACTGCTCATTGTGCTGGTCCTCGCAAAGTGGCCTACTGTGAGCTTTACGACCACGGAGATGCAACATTTACGCTAAACATAAAACCTCAAGAGCCTGGGCGACACTTGTTGACCATAAAATACGGAGGACAGCACGTGCCAGGATCCCCATTTGCACTCAAAGTAGCAGGTGCTCCTGATGCAAGCAAGGTACAAAATATGCTTTTCTTTATTCCAGGATCGAATTGATAGCATAATTTATTCGGTAGGTGCGGGTGTATGGTCCAGGTATCGAGCACGGAGTTTTGGCGACATTCCAATCGCGATTCATTTGTGATACTCGTGGGGCTGGCGCTGGACAGTTGACGGTGCGGGTGCGTGGCCCGAAAGGCGCTTTTCGGGTTGAGATGCAAAGGGAGAGTCAAAAGGACCGGACTATTCTATGCAAGGTAATGGTTATCATCCCATTTTTTGATTAACCCTAAATAATTTTCGTCCTTTCGGCTTTAGTATGATCCAACTGAGCCAGGCGACTATCGCGTGGAGGTGAAATGGGCTGGAGACTTTGTACCTGGTTCTCCTTTCCCGGTGATGATTTTCGACACTGAAGAGGAGCTGCGACGCTATTTGCAAGGCCTTTAAATTATTGACGACACATTTGCTGTTTAATTTTTATTTTTTCGGTATTTATACAACGAAATAATTTAATAATTCTTGTTAAACATTATATAAAACTATTAAACTGATGCTACTTACTCTTGATGTTTACTATTTTGCGCCTAAAACAACTCAAAGGACATTTTGCGTTTGAGTTACAATAACAAAACAACAAAAATTTATAAAGCTGCGCATAATTATTAAATTGATTTTAAATATCGTCATTCGTTTTTAAGATTACATGAATTTGAATTTTTAAAAATGCCAGAAAGTTAAAGAAAACGGAGTGATATTTAAATTTTGTCTAGGATACCATGAAAATTAATTTGAAAATTATACAGAAATAAAAACCTTGTTTAGAAATACGGATAATATCATGACGGTACAGAGTAATTGAATTTCTTTTTTTAAGTTTCATTAAACTCTTCAGGGACGAATTTTCTAAAGGTGAATACTAAAGTGGTTAAATGTTTACTTTTATCTTATAGTTACTTATAAAACACTAAACGCACAGATATATGAAAAAGGGCGTGAAGAGGTTAACTTAAAAATAACAATGTACGCAAAAACCCTCGATCCAGAAGTCGTATTTTAGAAAATCAATTGTTTAGGTTGCTATACAGATAAATTGTCTTAACAGCGTAAAAAGAAAGTTCATAGACATGGTAAAAAAACTATTTATTTTGGGTTAATTGCAACTTGCCGTTAAAGTATTTAAAAATAATTTATTTAACTCAAAAACCCGACTCCAGAAGCCCTATTTTAATAATTCAATTTTTTTGGTTGCTATAAACACACACTGGAAAATCGATTATCCGGACTAATTGTTATTTTTAGGTATTCGAATAATCGAATATTATATTTATTAAAGAAATAAAATATACTTCAACTAAAATCAATATTTCTTAAGAAACTTTAAAGAGATACGGACACACTACGAATGCCCCTATGTGTTTATGTGGATATACTTATAACTAAATTACTAACCCAAAATCATGAAATAAAATATTTAGTTTAATTTGGGTTAAAATATTTAGTAATTGTAATTTGACGTAAGTCACTTTTTCTCGTCATTGCTGTTACGTCACGAATTCGTTTTAACTGTAGTTACCTATTTGGTCGCGGTTGGCAGTCCGGATAATCGCGAATCTGTGTAACTGAGGACCGGATAATCAAGTCTCCACTGTATGTTGCCTTAGCTGCGTAATAAAAAAATTACTGAAAAAGTTAAAAAAACCCCGATTTATTCCGGGTTTTTGGCAATTTCCCTTTAAAATATTCAACAATAATTAACACAAAAAACGCCGACTCCAGAAGTGATATTTTGAAAATCAATTTTTAATTTACGTTAGTAGCGTAATAATTTACTAAAAGAGGTTAAAACTCCCGCTTTATTTCAGGTTTTTTTTTTATTTTACGGTTAAAGTATTTACAAATAGCTTACCTTTCGCAAAAAAACCCGACCCAAGAGCCATAGCTTAGAGACTTAATTTTTTAGGTTGCTATACAGATAATGTTGCGTATTCAGAAAATTACCAAAAATGGTACAAAAGCGGGATTTATTCCGGGTTTTTGCCTTTTCCCTTTAAAGTAATTCAAAATATTTTAGTTAAGGCAAAAAACCCGACTTCATAAGACCTGTTTGTAAAATCAATTTTTTCGGCTGATATGGCTTTAACTGCGTAAAATTCTGTTTCTTTTTATTTTTTGGTTTTAAATGTTAAGTTTGGTTACATTAATAATAACGTTTTTGACTTTTGTGTCGCAAGGTGCGTTCTTGTGGAAATTATCAAAAAGCTTAATATTGGACTTCTTGCTTAATTTGAATAGGAAACTTTTCCATACTGAAACGAAAACTTTGTTTATAAGAGCTTTAGTACACCCTAGGCTTGAACCATAGACCTTTTTGTCTAAATTCTCAAAATGCTTCGTTTTATAGTGTTTTTCGTAGTTTTATGAAACTTTCCATGTTTATGTTATTCATTGTTAACTTTTTGGACCGAATATGACTTTAAAATTTGTTTTCTACTACGAGGCTTTGATATTTAACAGTGACTACTATTCTACATTTTTTGGTTTAATTAGACTGAATTTACCTACATATGTCTACGATTTCTTTGCAGAAAATAACTAAGATTATTCTCATTATAAAATGAGATATGTGTATTTATTGTGTCTTAAAATAAGGTTGGAAGCTCTAAAACTTACAAAAGAACTTTTATTATGATTGAAATACAAAATAGTGTTTACACAAATATTATAGTAACACTTTAAAGTAAGTCTGAAACATTAAAATTATTATTGTTGAGCATTATATGCATATGGAATTTATATCAGTATAATTAATATGAGTATGCAATGAATATAGTAAAATCTTAAAGCATGGTTTAATTCTAAATGCATAACAAAACGAATCTAGACTCAAGTAATCACTAAAAACAATCTCTTACACCATCTTCAATTTTTAATTATATATTGTTTTTAATTACTCCTGGAATAATTTAACAAACAATTTCAAAGTTTCTTCGAACAGAACCTTTGACTACAAAAGTTTTTTACTATATTGATCTCTATATTTATGAGGTATTTTATAATTTAAAATGTATGGTTTAAACTTTAGTATGCTATTTAGCTTTATTTAAAAAATTTAAAGCCATGATAACTGAGATTTCTGCTGCATTGCAAAAGATGTATAATTTTGAAGTGTCTCTCTAAGATAAGGCTTAAAAAAAAATGATTCAGTAATTTCTGGAAAGTTTTATGTTATAAATTGATTATTAAAAAGGTGTGGTTCTATGAGTAACAATTTATGGAACTATTTAATCATATACATATAATTAGGTTTGAATTTATGGAAATCGTTCTTCATTTCCATTAAAAGTCCTTTTTATACCCATCTTTATATAACTGCAATTACAAATAATAATGTTTCAGAAAAGGTTTTACACTTTCGATAAGTGGGATATTGCAAATGCTGAATTGTGGTTTAGGAGGAAGTGGCCCGCTATTTCGTTATGTAATATGACATGCTGTTTAAATGCCCGTGTTTTTGTTCAAATAAAGGGGTTTTGTGAAAATTATTTTCCAGGAGAAAGGAAATGAATCAGTCGTCCTAAGACAATTTTCTTAGAACATATTATTATGCAGACGAATTCGCATTTACCACAAAACTTCCTACAAGTTGCAGTTGCAAATAGTGGGGTTTTAGGGCTCCGCTGGTGTGCGCACACCTGTCGAACAAAGGCCCTGGATGTTCATTGTTACCTTTGCCGCTGCACCGCCCTGTGGGGCCGTCCCCTCAATTAGGCTCCTGTCTGCGTTATTACCTTTGATGCTACTTAATAAATCAGGAGCCATTATAAGTCGTCTTGCCGCCGCCGCCCGCAGTCGTATGTGCACTCAGAATAATGAGAAAACTTTAGACATAGCCAGGAAGCAGCCCGGTGCCCGGATTTTTCCTGATGCAGAAGGCGGGCGGCGGCCGGGTCTCCTCCCGTCCTCACACGGAACTTGCACGTCGAACACTTATTTCGGCCGAGGTGGATAGAGTCTGGAATTTTTAGGAAGATTCCATCATTTTACTAGAACTAGCTCCCGACATCATGGAAGTTGTCGGGTGAAGTTTCGGAACTCTTCTGGAGCAGATTACCTCAAAGCTGTTCAGACGGATGGGCTTCCAATTAACTTAATGAAACTGTCGAAGAGATTGGGAGCCGTCAAACGGCGGTATCAGCACCTTTCCATCTTGTTTCAACCACTATCCAACTCGGAGATGAGTTACAAAGGACCGGCACGTATCCAGGTTACAGTTCGTACTCATCTTTATGATATTAAAACGCCACCTTTCTAAACATCTACACTGTCCACAGCTCAGGTACGAGAGCCTGGAACTAAAGGTTCAATCCTGTTTTACATTTTTACTATTACTACATACATATACCATATATGTATATATATCTACACACATAAAAATTTGATGTAAAAATTAATTATTCTAAGTAATATGCCCAATAGAAAACAGCATATAACAACATCAAAAAAAAAATCATCCTAAAAATAAATAAATTAATATATATACATATATGTATGTTAGTAATCACATCCATCTATGTACATGTGCATATAACACTTTGAGTTCATATTGCAAAGTAAAGTATAACTATTAGTATTATTGTAAGGCACTTCTATAAAATTTATGTAACTACGATTAAAATTAAGAGGCATCATTCGTTTGAAGGATTTGTTTCTAGCATTACTACAGTCACCAAACTGTCCTAAAAATTTTGTATTTTTTTGTATTATTCTAGCACTAAATTACAGTTTCCCTTAATTAGATTTTAATATCTTTACTGAATTTTTTTTATTTTCAACGCCACTACATCGAAATGTTTTTCCAAAAGAGTAGTAGTTTTATTTATTTTAATTTAATTTAAAGCACGAGAGTCTTTGACTGTATTCATCTTTACTTCATACAATTGCGTATGACAGATTTTTTATGTATTGTTTAAAATAATTAATTATGACTCTATCGTTATCAACCAGACGAAAAATCAAAATTATTTGACAATCGTTATTTGGTCATTTATATATTTATAATTGTATATTTTTAATTGTAATCATTACAGTCCCCGGTTTTGCTGCAATTTCCAATTGTGTTGATCATAAAATTTCGACTAGAGTTAGGAATATCTAATTTTATTTCATTTCATTTTCAAAATAAACGCTCAGAATTTATAGTACGTAACATCTAAACGGCAAATTAGAATTGTATACCCAAAACGAGTATGCGGTATAGTCCCACCCGCACCTTTTATTTGCCCCAATTAAAATAATGAGGAGAAAAGTTAAAACAAAACAATGGAGTCCAGATTGCGGGGTACGTTGGGTCCAGGGGCTACCCAAATCCCGGCGTCCCAAAAGCTAGTTCCCATCGGATCGACAATAAATTTCCATCAGTTGATAATTACAGGACACCATTGGTCGCTGGCTTTCGGGGTCCCGGCTCGAATCGGACGTGTCCTAATGAACCTTTAGCCATTTGTTTATGCAAAGTGCCTGCCATTTATTTTGAAAATCTAGTAAAACCGCGTATCTGAATTACCAGCCGTTAAATTGGCTTCCTATTGGCGATTTGTGCAGACTGACCGCAATAAGTCAAAAGAGATGATGCGGGGGAAAAGTTAAGAGACTTTAAATGGGCGAAAATTAATCGAAGGAAGTAGTTTTACCCTCTCCAATCGGACTACGGGTTTACTGGTTTATGGATTTACGGGAATATATCCTGTAATAACAATCAGAATTACTAAAACTTTGAATACGACATTAAAACATTTTTATGTGTAATACATCTAACATTAAGTTATTTATCGTCTTTTCTTGACCCCCGAAACTATTTCTTCGAGAGATGGAAAAGCGACACCTGAAAAGGTTTAAGCGAATAGAAGCAGTTTTTGTATAAGTCCTAAATTTTATTTATTATGCGTAAAACCTACCTGAACTTTGAAACACAAAAATTGTTCATTAGCATATATCCAGGTTCTTGAAGTTTTCAGAATTTGTTTTTATGGGTTAATTGATTATTCGAGACTAAAATGCAAGTATTAATTTACTTCTAGAGAAAATGTCAAGTTATGTCCTGTGAAAATTTTCGAACAATATTTATTTCCAGATAATATTATTTTATTATTTTCTCCATACCATTCTCTAAATTATTATTCTTCTTTATTTTCCTCCACAGAACCCAAGTGCCCGATATCAGGACTCTGGGAGCTGAAATTTAACCTTAGAATTGTCCGAGAAAGAAACTGTCAACTGAAGGGGCCTAACTGCTTTAAGTAAACCAAGAATATACATATGTTACAATCATTATTAAAAAGTTCATTTTGTTTAATATTTTAATATGTAAACTGTCTTTTAATTTGTATGCATGAGCTTAGACAGTAGAAGTTTAACATTTTTGTCTTCAAAAGCGATGAATTGATGAAGCTAATTTCTGAAATTCTTTGGAATTGAGCAGGAAGGGGCGATAAATAAAAATTGTGTTTAATGTTTATTTGAAATTCTTATTCATTTAAACAAATTTAGGATAACTTGAATTGAACTTTAGTGCAAATATAATTTTATTTAGGTACATTGCAGATGAAGAAATTTAAAAATTGCACTCTGGAGTTCTTATTAATATAATATTATAATGATTATGAAGTTCAGTTTCAATATTTCTCCCGCATTCCGTACGGATCTACGGGTTTATGGGAAAATCGCTCGCAAATCGGTAGCCAGGCACCCGTAAACCCATTTTCTATTTGCATATTCCTTCCTCAATCAAAATGTTTTGCTCTTAGAAAAGTATTTAATATCAAAAAGTCCGAAGGAAGATTTAAAAACACCAACACGATATATAATAGAGATTTCAAGGAAGGATTTCTAACTCTAACAAAAACATTCTTAGAATTTCTGAATAACTTTTCGAATATATGTGTGATATGCTTAAAATATTCAGAGCAAAATTAATTATTTTATTATTATTTTCTGAGGATCAGGAGTATCCTAACGAATGGAAGGTTTGGAAGGGATGTTATAAATTTGGTAGATTTTATTCAACCAACGGTCTCGAATAGTTTTAGGCCATTAAAGCAAAATTATAAGATTGAATATGAACTATGAACTTATAGTACATAGCACAACATGCGATGCAGTAAAGTATTTTGAATATTCTGTACTTGATTTTAGAGAGAATAAGTAACTACCTTACTTAACAAGTAAAAGAATTGTTAACATTTAAAAAATGTTGGGATACCGTAAAAAATTTAAATTAGAATATCAATATAATAACTACAAATCTGACTACGAGTTGGAATAATAATCCGACCTACTAAAAAGTAGCAGTTACGAAATAATTCAACGGAATGAGAGTAGTATAGAAATTGTTGATTTCGTCTATGCTATATGCTAAGCTCGGCAACAGCAGGATTCAGGAGTAATTGAAGATTCTCCTGTTTTGTTTCCTGGAAAGAGTTTCATCCAAATGATGGAATTCTGCACGACTGGCAGACGAAAACTGCCATTTGGGTAATTGCGGGAGTTCATAAAAACCCTTCGAAAGCCATTTCTTACTTGAAGGCAAAGATTAGGGATGATGAAAGTTTACGAGGGTTCTCCCCATTGTTCGGAGCTGCGCTCTCAGCCGGCTAACTTGAATAAAGATCTCCGGTTAAACTCCATTCCATCTCAAATATTTTCCGCTTGCTTTGCTCTGGAAGGGGTTCTGATTAGCTACTTCTATCAAGTAAAAAGACAGAGTCCATGCTAAACAAAATTATGCATATTGTGGGTGTAAAGGTTCATATTTTCATGGATTACCGTCAATTTACGAGTATATGGTATGCACCCCCGCAATTACGCGCCGAATGGGGGTGAAGCTATTCAATTAATCAAATGAAAAACTCCTCAGCGTTAAATTTCTGAGAATTGAAGAAGTGCCCTTCGAATGTCTGCGCTGCATGGATGGCTACAAAAATGCTGGGCAAGCAAAGCATCCCCAGCGGCTGGGCGAGCACCCGGAAAGAATTTGCGGGCAGAAATAAATCAATTAAAAGGCAGATAAAAAAGGACGAAATGATAAATTACTTGCAGCATCGATAAAGCCCAGCTCGGCCGACGCAGACGGGCTCCGGGTGGTAATCAATTTATCTGCGAGGACGAGGCCGAGGACCTGAAAGGAGGGTGGTCTGCACCTATTATTACACATTTTCCACGGATTATACTCCGCCTGCGATGAGCCTGGACTGAGCCTGAGATATGGACCAGATGTCGGAGCGGTTCCTGAGAATGATGAACTGACATTAAGAGGATTACATTATCATCGGCTGGGAAGGTACTTCATCGCCGGCCGGCGGATTTCGACTAGGTGCGGTTGTTTATTTCGTGTCATTGCGGCTTGCAGGGATCGCTTCCCGGTTGCCTAGGGAAGCCCCATAGCCTCTGTCGAAGGGAATTATTTTCCCTTTTTTAATCTTTTTTCCCGTACCTATTATTTTATAGTGGGGGATGAACTTCTTATAAAACAATGTTCACTTACTATACGAACAATTTGTGGAGCACTTCAAAGCGATTACACTTGGAAAATATTCAGGGATTTTTGAGCTGAGCTGTTAGCGCTCTTTTCTGCAATGTGTAGCGTTTCCATTCATCAAATTCATACTCACATACACTTTATTTGAAATTCCTTACTTACCTTTGCTTTTATTCATTTTTAATATTTTCCCCTGAAAAAAGTAACATGCTAGTAAATCCTTCCATTCAAATATGTAGATATCCCGAATGCTATGTTTAAAAAAAAATATTCTCTAAGCCTCACCTCAGTGGATTTGAAATGTTAGCGCCACAGGGCTACAAAAATTAATCCGCCCCTTTTTTTATTGAAATATTTATTACCAAATATTCGTATTTAAATTTTCAATTAAATACTTCACATACAATCGATTTTATCTTTGGCTATAATTGTAGTGGAAAATTCATTTTTGTTTTTCTATACCATTTCCATATAGAAGATATGCAGAAAAGGAAATACACTCACCTCCCTCAAATCATCTTTCAGCCACCAAATACTAACATTGAAGACTATTAAATGCCATTAATGTAAAGGATATGATATATATTTTAAGATAAGAACAGACAATTTTTAAATTCGAAAAAAATATTGCAACAAATGAAAGGTAATTTCTAAATCAGTAGGTACCTAATTAAGAGCCGGTCAGTGGAAATATGGGCCTTGTAAATTGCATATTAATATTTTGAAAGCACAATTTTTGCAGTAAACCTCCACTGTGTTTGTAACCTACCAATAATGAGTAAGCGTTTCTTAGAAATATACGTAATATATATATGTATGAAAGAGAATTATTGACTCCAAATTACACATAAATGACTAACAATTACGATTTTTCAATTTTTGTGCACTTATTTGAATTGCTATTGTTATTTCATGTAACTATTTTATAATAGACTGTACAATAATTCAATAAAACCTGAATTTGCCAATTATATTTTCTGGTGCAACAGAAAAGGGGTTAAAATATGAAAGAATGCTAAAAGTTTTGCAATTGATATACAAAATGCCTTCGTGGGAGTTTTTTGGTGTCTGTTTTTAAATTATGAGAACTTAGGAAAAGCGAAATTTAAAACAGTAGGTAGATCCTAATCAAAAAATTGGCATCACGTTCAAAACTTCGAAAGCTCTAAAAGCTATGCATAATTTAATTTTTAATTAAGATTTTACTACGCGCTTTGTAGGAATGGAAATCGAACTGATAGTCTATCATCTCAAATAGAGTTTTTATCAGTTGATTTTAATAATTATATCTTTTAAAAGTTGCAGCAAAACATCACTATAGTCTGTAAGAATTTTGTTCACAATTTATTTAATATTGCGCTTCTGGAAATTAAAATACTCGAGCACGTGCGATTTTTTAAAAACTAAAATGAGATTAAAGATTGAACAACCTCGTTTTGGTGTGAAATACTTTATTACAATTTATGAGGTATTAGATAATGGAAGCTTAAACGGTGAAGACAAACTATAAGAATTATCTATAAAACAAAACTTAAATCGTAATTTTTTTAATCAAATATTTCATAGGACACAACAAGTTGGAACTAGAAATCCATCCAGATTTAAGATCTTCGAAATTTCATAAAAAAATTGTTTCATTTCTAATAACGATTTTAAAATTTTCAAAATAGATTCATAAGTGCCTAAAATTAGCTTTATTTTTACTTTCTTCTAAGAAAACCTGACTTGCTCAAGAATTTTAATTTTCGGATTCGCAATCTAGATAAAAATCAGGAATCTCGTTCAGAGTAATTTATTCCTTATATTTTGACATGTGTAAGCTGGAGATTGGATATTGGAATATTTTTGGAAGAGTTTGAGTTTTGTGTTGTGTTGGTGGATGGTATTCCAAGAACTATTTAACTAACTTTTGTAAGTAATGAAACATCGAACCTTTTTCGATTTTTCGATTTTTCGATTCTTGATCCGCCTGCCACATGTCGAGATGGTGACAAAGTTATTAACCCTAAACGACAGTCCCACAAAAACATTTCCCGGTGCAGTTTTTGCCTGTTCCCTGGACCAGCAGTGCTCCAGATCCAGAACCAATATAATAGAAAAAAAGCGGACCGGGCATATGACACGCCGGCAGGCAGGAAGCGTCCACCGCCGAAGCCACTCGGCACCAGGACTTGACCGGGTCCGGGCTCATTGAATAAACATCAGGCGGGCGGGGTCCGTCTGTTGACATTAGGGCAGGCCTAATCCTGCCGAATTCGCCCTCAGGATCTCGGGAGTAAGATGAAACCGGAGCTGGAGCTGGTCGCCGTGCAGCCGCCAGCACCCTTCGCAGGGGCTGCACGTGAAGGGCTCAAGGGCCCATCCTCGAAGGTAATCTTATCACTTCCCCTGCCCGAGGCATCATCCACCGGACCTTTTTCAAGCGGCAAGCCGATGGCCACGACCGCCCGGTCGCCGGCCGGGAAGGGACTGGATTTCGAGCGGTGGGAAAGGACGTGCGAGGAAGGGCCTCAATTGCTCGGCTCAACATCTCAAGAATCAGTTTTTGGCGGCACGCAGAGGTGACACGGCCGGAGTACGACGCACCGGTCAAAATTGTTCGGGGAAACCTTTCGAAGAGATCCATTTTTGTATAATATATTAAAACGTGTGGATCTTCAGCGCGAACTAGTGCAATATGTTGACGCCAAAGAAAACCCTTAAGACGTCCGCGAAGGACACCGAAGTGATGGTTTTCGAGAACGGGACCGTCCTCGGTGCGGTTACGGTGGATTGCGACACGAAGGGCAGCTACTCGGCGGTGGACCAGGACGAACCTTCCCCGGTGGAGGGTTGTGAGACCTGCGAAAACTCGTGTTGTGCCGCCGAGAGCCCCCTGGACCCAGCGGGGGCTGGACCCCTGCTAGTGGCGAGTGTAATAAATTCCAGTGAACAAATTGTGGAGAGTGGAGCGCATGAATCAGCACCCTCCGACACCCTCGATTCCAGCACGTGCTCCCGGGAGTCACGGCAGAGCAGGCGGCTCCGGAGGAAGATCAGGAGGCTCCAGCGGAAAGCGGATCACCTGCCGCCGCAGTACACAGCGATTTTTCTGGACGGCGGACCTCCGGCCAGTGGGCTAGCAACTGCAGTTAATCAGCCGGGCATCGCCCGTGACAGCACCCACCTACAACTTTCCGTCCCCCAAAGGTAATTGAAAAAAGATTCCTCACATTCTCAGTGCTTCCTAAATCCCATAACCCTTGAGACCCCGTTGAGGTCGTGTTGAGTAGCACTATGGTCTTCGAATTTAAGCATAGTATTGATTTTGTTTTACCTTTATTGATAGTGACTATTTTTTGTTCTTAACATACCTGACATGAAAGATATTCAACCATGTTACTGAATCTGTTAAGACTCATCCTAAATATGATTGAAATTAATAAGGTTCTATAATGTGTCATGAAAAAAAAAATTAATTTGGACATTTCAAAATAACAATCCATAAGTTCAAAGGAAACTTCGTGGATCCGGCGATCGAAACGTTCTAATTACATACAAAATTATTTATTTCCATATACATACATACATATGTATATAGTCCGTGCGACCCTATTTAATATTATATTAAATACAGATTCATATCTCTAATATAGCGGAAGATATTTAAACTTTAAAAATGAAATTATGTCGTTTTGTTTGCTTCTGAATGCAATTGTCATATTTTAAAATTCAAATTGTTATACAAGATGGCAGAAAGTCGATTGAATTGTTACCGTATTAAAAACAGCATTACTATAAAAGTACAAAAATTCAAAAATAAAACAGATCCAGTTCCAGGTTTTGCAGACATTTTGCACTAAATTTAAATTTATGTAGAAATAGTTATCTATCCATATACCAAAAAAAAATTTTTTTATTGAGCGAAAATAATATAAAATTCCCTGAATTTATGTAGTTCTTTGTATCAAAAGTGTCATACTAGTTAAAGTTACAAGTTTCGATAGGTCGATAGGTAAATAAAATATCATGGCAAATTGACACACTTTTCCCAAATTTTAAATTCCTCTACGTAGCAGTTTTTATAGTTCAATTCAATGACAAATTTGAATGAAAATAGTAGAAAGAGCACAGTTCTTATAGATTTACATGAAAATTACTACACTTTGAATGAAAACCGGTTCGCTTATTGGAAGCTGGTTAAAACTCAATTTTAACACACTTTTAAGATGCTTTAAATGAAAAGATGTACAAAATTAAATGCATATGGGTCCATGTACAGCCGGATTTAAAAAGTAAAACTTGTTTCACCAAAAGTGTAAGAAGATCATACTGTTCGCCAGCTCCTCGTTTAGTTTAACTTCGTAAAATTATTCTTAGTCGAAAAAGGTAATGTTTTTCTAATTTGTTTAGCGTTTTAAGAATTACGCAAACAGCTGTTTGTCATTTGTTTTCTGTATGGTTCTAAATATGTAGTCCTCGCTCCCCTAACGTAAGGATTTCTTTTAAAGTTTGTTAAAGGGGACTCAGAGGTCACAAGGTTAAATGGAAAACTCGACTCCTGCTTTTCTGAAAAATTGCCAAAGTAATTAGATTGATGTTTTTTCTGTCTAAAAATATATGCTATGTATGTATGTATTTTAAAAGAAAAAAATAATGTTGTTTCTGAGTAAAAATGATCACCCTAGGCATTATAGAGGCATACAAAATCTTTTGATTTAATTTTGCTATGCACATAGGTTTAATTCGTTGAAAAACTTGGTTTAAATAGGAATAATATAATGTGATCACATAAACTTTACATTGAAAAAGGACGATGCTGATCTGGTTTTTTCAAACATTAGATTAAATAATTGATGCTTATGATAGTACAGCATTAATAATATCTAATCCGAGTTGCAACTTAAATTAATATTTTGCTTGATAAATAAATGAACATATGAATTTTGGTTATTTTACCTAAGGAGATTTTTTTTAATGCCCGTTGGCGAATCCCATCAAAAAAATGATTTCAATCAATAAATCAATGAAGCTGTAAGAAATTCAATCAGCAGAAAATACCTTGAAAAGTATGCATGTATGTATCTACTTAATAGAATGTGAGTAAATGAAAAGATTTAGTAGTATTTATTTCGTTCAAATGAATAGCGAATACTAAAATAGAGCGCATTTTACATACATAACTCAAAAGACCTAATGTTAGGTAAGATTAGGTAGATAAACGCATATACACATAACCACGTAACATTTAAAATAAATCTGTCAATTGATTTTAAGAAAAAGTTTATTCCAATTATGTCATATGATATGATAATTGACGATATCATGGCGACATTTTTAGAATTTGACATCTTGAACTAATTGAAAATTACTTACTTGCCGTACATTCAAATAAATATATAGTATCTGGGGAAGATTCGTCCTTCCCCCTCTCAGATTGTGCCTACATGTACATGTAATTAAGGCTGTATGCACATGTACATATATCCATATGTATGTACATAAAAAAGTCCAACTATCAAGAAATAGCTCCTTTAACCATCAAAATCACGTGAGACCTGTCTGCCTTTGCAGAGGTGGGTAATTGGTAATTAATTCTTCACCTTGTGGGTGTTTCCTGAAATCCTCGACGGCTAAGGCCGCGTTCTACTTTCTCGCCACATGTGCGGTTCCACTTAAGCGAGACCTGCCGGGCCGTGTGGTCCTTAGGGCCGTTTTTTTCCTGTGGGTCCATTAAGGGAAAGTCGGGCCATTTAAATGTTCGACTTAATTTAGTCCTCAGCTCGAACATATTTCACGGTGCGGGGTCACATTTCAGACCTAATGGCATCAACATGTGCTAGCAAGTGGGATTTGCGCGCAGGGCTTCGGATTGCGGTGGCCCGGCCGAAAAATGCCGGCGGCGGCGGGGGCGGCAGGAGCGATCTCCCGTGTATCCCGGATCCAGCCGGGATCCAGCCGGGCTCCATTACTCCTCGCAAGCGGCTACTCAATTATTCACTCCGACTGGCTGCTCCAGATCGGGAGCGTTTCAGTCTCAATTTACCCGAAAAGGCACTTGGCCTGTTCTCCCGGCACTTACGGGCAATAAATGACTGCGTTTTCCAGGAATAAAGCGATGCTTATTTGGGGAATTGCAGAACATTTAACTCAATAGATCAGTTGTGTACTTTCTCAAATTCGTGCGTTTGCTTTATGGGAACCTCGCCCTTATCTCGTCCTTCGTATGCAGAATTTGCCGGCGCTATTACTTTTTATTGGCGCCTGTTTACCGCAGAACGAGGTTCCTCCAGGATATTGACTAGTTTCTTGGCTTTACCTTTTTCGTTGGGAAATCAATCCTACCAGGCACTACCTGTAAATGTCATAAAGGAGCAATAAAATATTTCAGGTCGACTTTATGGCACTTCCTTCCACCTTGCCGCGTACGACGATGTCTTTTTTCCCATGTCAAAGGGCTTCGCAGAAGGTGGAATTTAGTTATTGCCTTACTTCAGAGTTCGTGGGGGGTAATTTGCTAGAAGCTTCAGATAGTTTACGATCCTGATAAACCTTTTGATGAACTCCTAAAGGTTTATACATAGTAAATTGATTCTCGTTATATTATGCTTATGGATACATCTTTATCTATTTTAACCAGACAAATTTCGTATCCAACAAAGAAATTAGAAAAGCAGAAAGAATGATTGAATGAATGTAGTTATTAGAATATTTTTAGAAACCACTTGTAACCTTTAGTGTGACAAAGTAAATACGATTTTTCCGAGTAAAAATATTTAAATTTTGAAGTAAGCCTCTACAAAAGGAGCACAAGGGTAATAATTTAAACAATTTGTAGAGACATGCTTGCTTTACAGAACAACTTGGCTTTACAAAATTTTATCAAATGGTATAATCGTGGATATATTTAAAGGGGCCAAATATAAAATTAAGTTAAATAATATTTTCAAAAATTCGCCCGAATGATATGGCCTGTAACATTTCACAGACCTTGTACAGTCCATTACCGCCCTTAGAAAAAGTTAAATGATTATTGATTGAGCATCGTTGTACGGACGTTGGTCTTTTGACTAGGGTGTTCTGTAATAAGATATGTATGTATAATACATAATAAAATATAAAAACTAAAATTGAAATTGGTATTTTATAAATACCTCCATTATCGAAGACTATTGAACTATATATTGAACTATATATAACCCTTGAAAGCACAATTATGTATATCTATAATCATAACATATGTAAGTGTCAATGTTGAACATTTTATTATAAAATATTTTAAATTAGTTGAAATGTTATAAGAAAGTTTGTTATTTTTAAGGATATAGCACATATGTAAATAACACATAATTGTGTACACACATAATGGAATTTGTTATTTGTGTCATAATGAATTAGTTAATAAATAGGTATTGATAAAGTAACCTGATTTCTTAGCTCAATATATCTACTGTATCATAATTATTCAATAGTGCCAGTTTTTCAGTAAGCACGCATCTAATCGTTATGCTTCAATGTCCTTAACATGAATTTCAAGGATATAAGTGAAGAGAGCATCCTGATCTAATCGGCAAAAGCTCTTGACAATATGGAATATTGATCGGAATATTTCAATGAATAGGTTACGGGCCACCCTGTATAAGGAGGAATAAGATTATTAAAAAAAGCTATAGCTTTATTAATCAAACTTTTACCTAAAGTAAATGCGAAATTATATATAAAATAAATATTCAAATGTATTTTTTAACCTTTCTAACTACTATATGAACATAGTGCTTTATTTAATTTTCGTTACCTCCGCGAATTGCTTCGTGGTGTGTGGGTTGAAGTGAAGGGAACCATTAGACCTTTACTTTATCGGCTCCGAATTCTTTTTTTGTTATTGTTTGCTCAACTTCACGGATGCGAGCGGTTATCGTTCTCAAATTACAAAGCGGCATCGGCGGCGTATTTCTGGATTACACTTAACGCCCTTACCTCCTCCGATAGACCAAATGGTTTCTTGCCCGAAAACCTTTCTGATAAAGGTGAAAACGCGTAATAAAAAAATGCACCTCTGGCATATGGTGCGTTGAGTCGATCCCAAGTCCCTGTCTACCTACCCGGCAGGTGCAAATGGCTCAAAAAATCCCGCGCACTCCGATGCCATCATTTCAGCTTCTTGTCCTCTTGTCCGCTTTTTTGAGCCAAAGGACCATTTCTGCCCCATTCAGCGCACTTTCGAAATGGGTTTCTGTAGCAATTTAGGTCCCCTGATAGTCCCTTTGTGCCCGGACGGGAGATAAATCTTCCTTTCTTCAGAAACTGCGGCTGCTGCCAAATATGCGTGGCTTAGCTGCGAGCTAGAAATTTGGGATATGACAAAGGAATGCAACCTCCATTCGCATAAAATCTTTTTTATCTACGCCTTTGTGCTCGGGTGATGAACGAACGCCATATGGACCAATTATTCGCATAGAAGGGATGTGTGTGTGACGTCTTCGGGTGTGCAGCCGACCGTCCTTTAAATAGGACAATTTTTAGCCGGAAGGACACACAAGTTTTCAATTTGCTTCAGGTTGCAACCAAGATCTTTTGTTACCTTTATATCTTGACTACACATTAAAATCTTTTGTAAGACTTCTCCCACAGGTTTTCTGATCTTTCGGTTTTTTACTTTTTGTTTTCGTGGATCTGAAATAAAAAGTAATCTACCCTCTCCCGAATTCCTTACATTCTCAGAAATCTTGATGTAATGTTTTAAATCAAAATTTGTTCTTAAATGTTCAAATCGGACTTTCGTATTCTTGTTTTACTTTCAAGAATTAAATTCTTGGGATTTTAAAACTGCTTTAGTTTTTCAGTTAATTACAATAAACATCTAAATATAACATATTACTTTTTATTGAAAATGTAGAGGAGGATTTTTTTGTTTGACACTTGAGACATATGTATCTTTCCTTGTTAAAACATTTAATTTAAAGAAATTGGACCAATAGGTTTGACTTTAACTTTTGCTTTATTAAACTAGAACCGTAAAAGAAAGATAGAGATTTCAATTTTCATTATGCTCGTAATATTATATCTCATTTCTAAAATTGCTTTTATTTTTTTGGTGTTTCATGTTTTGATTTATGTGTGTATATCTAATCAATGTATGGTCTCGTAGTTTTGGCTTTGAAGCCTCTTAAACGATGCTACAACAGAAAGATGATGATTTAACCATTGTATGAACATACTTTAAATTTTATACTTTAGTTCGCTTTCTATTTCTCAAATAATTATAATATTTCAATATATTTGACTTTATCAACGCCATGTCCACAGGTATCAGTTGGTTATACTAGTTTGTTAGAAAAGGTTTCAACACACTTTTTTCTGTGTTCATAATGTGTTGATATTCGATTATCGATTATATCGTTATTTATGTATTAACTTATAATAAATTCAGTATATATGTAGAATATTAATGCAATATGGAAACATAGTTAATTCTTATACGTTTTTTCTTGTTTTTTTTGTATTGATATTACTTAAACATGAAATTCTCGTAAATAAGGAATTAGTTTTTAACGTTTTGCTACAAAAACAGGATACTTACTACATTGAGTTCGTTCTGTTAAAATATATGTATAGAAGGTCCACAATATAAGTCCATAATTCTAACCTTGTTATGATTGTTGAATTTTGTCATTACATTTCTATGTATAGGCAAAATATATTCTCTATTCCTTAAAAAAAACCTAAAGTTGTCAACAGTCATACCTAAAATGATATTATTTTGATTGCCAAATTTGTTTTTATATCCCGATAGTTATTTCCAATGAACGTATAAAATTCATGAATCTCTGGATATATGTGTAGATAAACATTTGATTAAGAACTAAAAATATTTGTTTAGAAACGCGAAGTAATTGATTACTTATAGGCGAGATACTTGAATTTAATTTTATTTATAAAATGAATTTAAATTAAAATTATGCGAATTTCCACATTATTACAGAGGAGGTGTTGAGTTGCCTAGAAGAAGGCTGACCTCGTGCCTGTTCAGGATTCCGTCGGTGCCCTTTGTGATTGGGATTCTGGCCCTGGGCGGCGTTGCGTGCACCCTCGGGGGAATAGTCCTGGGCTCGACAGGCCTCATCGAGCAGTCCACCCACTACCTGAGTGCAGCGCTCTTAATGATAGGTAATTCGAGAGATCTCCTGCCGGCGGCCAGGTTAATTAAGACCCTTTTGTTCCTAGGCATCGGAGTGTCCTTGCTGGTCATTTCTGGAGCTGTATGGAAACTAACCGTGGCTGACGAGCCCCCCGGCTGCCCCTGCTGCAGACGCCTGGAGACCTGCAGGAACTGCAACAGCGTCTTCTGCAACAATCGGTTCCTTGCCAGCAACTTCATCTATCCCGAGTTCCAGCACCGAACCCCGCCGCCATCTTACGTAACCAGCTTGAATGAGTTCGCCGTAGGGTAAGTTCAATCCGCGATTGACGCGCAAATTGTTTACAATCAATTCATTGCCTTTCTTTGGTGCTGCCTTAGGCTGCTCCTCCATGACGCCGCCAATCTGCCGCGCTGCTCAGCGCAAATAGCCACACCCCCGCCGTCCTATCGATCCTACAGCATAAACTCGTTGAGGTATTGAAATTGCACGTGAAAAAATTTATTTCTATTTCATCTATATGTAAAATGCATTTGTAGTGCATCGGGGCTTGTTCGCCATTCGGGGGACTCGTACCTCCAGGAGGAAATGATAGACAGCTCCATGACTAGCGATAAGGAGCCGACCTACATTGAAGTGGAATAGCACTGGATGCTGCGGAAATTGGAGCGTGTTCAGAAAAGCTTTAATATTAGATATCATGTCGCATTTAGCTTGTACCAAATGTAGAAGAAGATTGTTAAAGGAAGTGGGAGTAAAGAGGAAATTACTTTTTTAATGAGGCGTGTTTTCGTTATTGCAAAAATGGTGAGTGGGAACTAAGTAAAAGGGGGTGTTGCATATTCACATTGTAGGATATTTTATTTTGAAATCAAAGAAAAACATTTATGTATTATCAAATATAATACATGCTCATACATATATTAAATGCTACAATAAGTGATACCGTAACTGAACGATTTGATCGATTGATTGAAGTACTAACATAAGTTTGGTGGAAGTCCCAGCTAATCTTCGAAAAGGTTAACTACGTTTTTTGAAATTATTTAGCACTAGCTGGATTACCTGGTTTCACCCGGTATACAAATATTTTAGCCCCACGCCGTATTGGGTCCGTCATGTTGATTCTCAAATTTTGAACATATATTCGCAATAACGACATCTAAAAACCGTCAAAATACCAAGTTTTCTGCCAATACCTTGATATTTTTAATTTTAGGGCGCCATCTTGGATCTGCCATTTTCAAATTCGCATGGGCCGGAATATGTGGTTCCTTCACCAAAAAAAAATCAATATTTTATATACCTATATACATGACTAGCTCGTTGGAAATTGCGGTCAAGATTCCAAACGATTTATTAAATGTTCTTATAAATACAATTTAAAAAAGAAGCAATCAAAAAATAATCCATAATGTTTTGAAAATAATGTTTATATTTCCCGTAAAACACACAATCAATAGCTACTTACCATAAACCTATCAAATACAACAAAGAAATTGATCCGCACGAAGAGAAACACACTGTACTAAATCGTAATTAAACAACAATTCCAAATCTAAACGTAAATATGGGAATTATCGCAGCGTTATTAAAAAGAGTTTCATTATTCTTTTGGTGTAACTTTAAGGTATATATTAAACCCTCCTACACATTTATCCTGCTTCATAACTACTACTTTGATACACCACATTCCAGAGGCCAAATGTTGTGGTAACAAGTTGCTTGACAAGCTAATATACTTAACATAATATGTGCCCTGTAATTGATTGGTTTCAGTTTCGATTTAAACCCAACAATTTAAATACCTCAGGAAACGGACAAAGTCCTTCTTCAGAAACAAATGGGATATTTGACTTTCCCTCCAGTTCGGGTTGTACAAACTGCTTATAAATAGTTTTTAAAAAAACGCAAACTGTAGATGGTGGTAATCGCAAAGGAGTTTTCATAAAGTTGCTGTTCATCCTTGGACTATGAAAGGTTTCCGTCACAACCTGAGAATATGGAGAAATTTAAACCTTTTGCACTGAGTTTTCGTTGCAACAAAATAACCAAGTAGTTGTCGTCCAAATTTGTCGTGAAAGTTGCTGTACCATTTACAAAGTACTCTTTGCCCTTTCTGACAATCTTTAGGTTGCTTTTGAATAAAGACTTCTCATCTGCCAAAATCGGCTCAATTCGTTGAAGCTCATAGTCATAATCCAGTTCCTGGTTTTAAAAACAATCACAACGTTTTTAATATTGTGCGGTAAATGGTACATAATAAATGTGCTTTGATTAATAATTGTAAGTATATAAATTTAAAATAAGTTCCAAAATTACGCAACAAATAATTTCTAATGGCAGTAAAATACTTATAAAGTCATTAGAATTAAATTTTTTATGACATTGTTTCGTTATTCCGAAATATAAATTTAGTATTTCGTAATCATTTTGTTTCAAAAGAGAAATTAGTACAGCACAAGATTTGAAAATATCCTAATAAGATGAAACCCGTGGGCGCGATTTTGTCGGAAATAAGAACAAAGTAGTTTCACTTTTAAAACAAAATTACTACGAAACGTAACATATTTCAACAAGAAATATACACAAAATCTGCAAACTACATAATAATTTTAATACTTTTGAAAAAGCATGGAGTATGAAAATGTACACGGCCAAAATTTGTAACAATAATGATCGTTTCATGACGAAAGTAACAAACTTTATGAATATCGGGACAAAAGCGATTCGTTTTTATACTTGTTGTACATTACTCAATTAGTATCTGTGTTATATCTTATTTTTCACACGCAAAAATTGTTATATTTCCGCCTATCATGCAGCCATCTGATTTAAACCATCAGCAATTATATTTATCACAAAAATAAGCATCGTTATTAATTAATGATCTGTATTGTGGCACGAACCCCACGGTCCCCGGTCTAAAGTGAAAACAGAATTAAATTTTTCACTCTAGACCTAAAATGTTGTATGCTCCAGCAAGAATTATTCAAACGAGGCAAGTAGTCGATGCTTCTATGGTAAAAACTTTGATTTGTTTTTTTTTCTTTCTGAGCATAATATTCGCAACTATATACATAAAAATTTTGAGCGCAAATTCGAAGTTTCTAGCTGTAGTAGTGGCTGAGGTACATATAAAAGCTGTCGGAAATATCGGCCTCACAAAATATAAATAGTATATTCGGTTCATCCATTTTGGAGCTCTGATCTCAGTAACAGACAGCCATTTAAACTATAGAGACTGACCAACAAACTAAAACTCCTATCTTACAACACCCCGTGCCGGAGTCGGTGCTTACAAAAAATAAAGTTCAATTCTTTAAAGTTATTACAGTGTGTGCGTGAAATCTAAAATATACCTAGTAAGCTAATCACTACAGACAAATTGCAATGCAGTTTAAGATCTGTTTTTATGTTTTTTGGCTTTCAAAAAGGTCTCTTAACGTATGCTTGCACAAGGCATTTAAAATTTATTAATTTAATGTAATTGAACCGAAAAAATAAATTTTGAAGAAAAATGTATATCTTAATGGTATCTATGTACTACGCAGATATTTCTATTCAACTTCCATTATATGAGAAATAGCTTTGGATGACTTATAAAAATTTGTTCAAGATTTTTCGTCGTGTCTAGACAGACAGATGAATAAACAAAAGTTCTGGAAACTATTAATTTAGTAATATGAGCAGCTTTTCCGTTATCATATCGATTACTTTCCTAAAATAAAACAAATAAATAAATAACGTAAATAAATAAAATAAATAACTTGGATAAATAAATACACAATTTAACTGCATCCTTGGCTCTGGTACAAAAAAATGGCTCATTTTTAAGTAAAAGGTAAAAATGAAATAACGACTCTTACGTCTTTTAAGTGAGTGCAGTAAACACAGCCCGTAATATTTATAAAGTTTAATATTCATTTGCGTTTCCCTCAAAATGACTTTTCCCGATTTGGGTGGAATCATAACTCTGAAGTCTAGAGACCGGTTATTGTATATACATACATACATATATGTGTATAAGCGTCCGATTTTCAAATTTTCGAATTGAAGTATACACACTACGTATACTAGCTATCCTTCATGTAATAAAATTTAAGATTTTATTTGTCTATAATTTTTGAAACTACTTGACTATTTTCAATCAAAATTTACAGACATGAAGAAGAGGATACCTGGAGTAACATAGGCTACTTTTTTTAACTATCAAAATTTACTAATTCAGATTGGTGGATTGTAACATTTTGAAGTTTGTGCGATATTCATCATCTTGATATTTTGGAGGTTTTTATTGCTGATTTCATATACTTGAATGGACATTTTTTTATACAAACTTTTTTCAGCTCATCACAGTGATGCATCTACACAAGATCTACACCTTTAAAATAAAACACATAATTTAAACGCCTGCTCATATTACACATACATATATGTATGTAATTCCATGCAGTTCTGGTTAAGAACGCCTGCGCAGATATGAAATTAGTCCACTTTGAGATACAATTAAATTTCACCAATTTCGAAGATATCGGCAAAAGTGGTTTTATTAACTTATGATATTAGACATTTAGTATCCGAAATTGCAAATTCTTCTCATTTTATTTCTGAAAAAGTTATTGCAATCTGGTTGGAAAGTTACATCTTTGAGATAACTTTGTTTCAAAAGTCTTTCTCAACACAGAGTAATAAGTAATTAATTATTAAGTAAAAGAAACTTCATTTTTCCATTTAGTGCATCTATTCAAAGATTTTATTTTGTAAACTGTATGCGTAATTTTCTCATAGTGTTTTTGATAATAATTTTAATTAAATATTAATATGTTTATACTTATGCAATGCCTCTGGTTAGTATATATGTATTTATATATAATGGGAATAAATTAAATGACTCATTCATCCTATCGGGGTTCTAACTATACTTCTGTGCATAAAGCATGCAGATAATCTAACAAAATCAAAATTATTACTTAAGTTTATTAATTGGATACGTCAATGTTGTCGTCATATCATGAAGGGGTTTCGTTGCTCCGACATGTGAGCATAAAATTGAGTTTCAAAAGCAGATTATCACGAATTCTCTGAACTGCCTCTAAAATGCCCTAATTGTGGAATAATAACTTCTCATAACACACCATTTTCACTGGCACTTCGCTGAAAAACAAAATTCCCAACTTTTGCCTTGTTCTTGTCCCGGGAAGTTGCTCGAACAGCTATAAAACTTTACGCGAACAAAGTTCCGCCATTCTCTAGGCGGATTCCGCGCGAATGTCTGAATGTCTTGTCGCCTGTCTCTGATTGTTTTTCTTCGCAAGATGCATTAGCGGAATTATCTAAAGTTGCGAATTTTCTAAGATATTTTGTTAATTAAAGCGAAATCACAGCGAGCGTCTTGCGAACTCCTGCTGGTCCTCTTTTGAGTGCGGAACCCTTCACTTTCTTCCCGGCGGCGAGGGGTTCAAGACATAAAAGTTGTTATTACAACGAAACGAAGCTTATTACTGGTGAACTGTTGGCAAAGTTGCATTCAAAAAGTTGTGCACTTCTGAATTGCATCCGCCGGGCAGGAAGGAAACTCTGGATAAAGTTGATGGACACTTAGTCCTCGGGGAACTTTCTTAACACGCTCTGGAGCGGAAATAATTTTATTTATTCTAATTTTCCTTGGATCCAGCGAAAATAAGTCGTTTTTGCGAGGGTGCAAAGAAGTGAATTCCACTTGAGCGACTTAATGGATTTTTAGAGGTGACAATCCTCCCCTAATTTTTACGAGAAGTGCCTTTAAATGAAATATCTTTAATTCGGCTGTAATTGGCGCCCTGTTGCTATACGTCTTCAAGACGCTTGCGAGAAGTAACTTGATGCGCCCTTGAATGCGATAGCAATAAGGCGCACCAGCTGAGATTTATCTCTGCAATGGAAACAAATTCGGAATTTATTTATTTATTGTTGTTTTTGAGCGATCAATCGAGAAATCGCCGAACACGTTTCGTCGGACAGTGGGTGGGCGTATCGAATGGATACTTATCGAATGAATACTTATCGAAATAGACAAACAACGCAATTGTCTTGTGAACTGAAGCGTGCCGAGGGTATTATCCACTCAAGGGTATCGAAGCCGATAAAATTGCGCTGCAAGTTCAAGCCGGCTAACAAGATAATTTCGCGGTGTTTGGCCAACGCCACGCCTGTCCAAACAAACAGCTTACGTCTGTATCTGCGCCGGGCAAACAATGCAGAATTATCTCGTTTTTAATTTGATCTCCACTCGCATTAGGTTCTGCTGCATCCGAGACTATCTGAATTCAAATTTTCTCCCTTTATGGATTCCTTTCTGCAAACACCGTAACGAGTTTCTTTCCTCCGACTGAGAGGAACTAATCCAGTGAAAATTCAAACCCCTTGCCATTCATCCATCATCAGCTCCTCCGCCCCAAATTGAAGACGTTCAAGTTTTCCACCTCATTTGCCGTGTTGAAATAGCATTAAGGACTAAGGAGTAACAAGGGTGCTCTGCTCAGGTCTGCACAAGTTCAATCGTCTAATTGCATCAGGATTAAATTGAGTCCCAATACAAAGAGTAGTTTTCAAGATTTATTTAGGAACGGAGAGTTCAATGGACGCTTATTACGTTTTTCAGGGGACATCGCCGGGCGGAGACTTCCCGCCCCCTTTATGATGCAGCCAACATCCAGACCATTGATTGATTTATAGCGCATCGCAAAGGTTTCTATTGGAACGCAAATTAAACCAATTTCCTTTTTATCGAAGGGTGCCCTTTACTAGGGCGGAAATACTCCCTCTAATTGGATATATAACTTTTTTTAATTCTCTGGTTAATAGTGGTAACAATTTGAATACGTGATTTCAAAATATGGATGAAGACATTTTATAAGTAAGAAATGCAAAATCGAAAAAAGATGCACACCTAATTTCAAAATTACTATTAAATAAGAAATTATAAAACTTTTATTTTGCTAATTAAACTCGAGAGCAATCATTGATATTTGTTAATTTGCTGTATAGTGTATTTCGGAAAACATATCCGTAAGTTTTAAATATAAGAACTGGATATAATTTGACTTTTAAATAATTTCTCGTATTTAACTGATGAGGCAAATTTAGTCATTAATGAATATTAAAGAAAACAAAACCGATTCCACAAAATTCGAAACCCCAAAAGTTATAAAATAATTATATTAGAAGTCCACTGAAACAACTTTCAACATTAAATCCAGGACTTTCGTAATTTTTGAAGTCAGTGCGAAAACCTAACTGATATTAATCCAATACTAGGTAGGTAATCAAGAGAATCTGGTTGCCTTAATTATTTAGTATTGGATTAATATGCGTAAGTTAATTCATGACTATAATTATCAAAAATTGATGAGAAATGTATCACATTTGTTTTCACATTGCTTTTTTACTAGTGTTCAAAAACTGATGCATTGTTAGTTTTTCGTTCATTCATTCATCACTAATTGCTCTTATTTGCGTGAATATTTGTATACAAGTTAAAAATAATTGTCTGCAATTCTAATTTAATTTCCTAGATCTAAGCCGTAAGTTAATTATGTTGTTAGTGTACTTTTTAAGGTCATACCCTAATTAAAAAATGCAACACACGAGGATTCATTTTTGGGATTGATGTCAGATACCTTGATAATACTACTCTCATTTATTTTTGACTAATATTTTTTTTTGTCGCAATCTTTTGTAGAATTTTTCGGTTTAATATTTTTCATTTGTGAATTTCAAATTTATATTGATCTTTTGAACAATTTCAAAAAGCTGGTTTGTACAGGTAATCAAATTTTTGATAAACGAAACTGTTACACCGTGAAATTCTGAAATGAAATAAGGAAATTTGATTTTTTGTTTGAATCAAGGGCAGCCTAAAGTTATGTACCCGCATGATGAACAATCATCCACTGTTTCTTATTTATTTATTCAAATATGTATGTATTAATTTGATAGGAAATCTTTTATACATATAATTAAAGCTATGTTTGAATTTTTGACTCCAGATGAATAGACAGAGAGTAATCGTGTGTTATATAAATCCAGAGCGGGGAAAGTCTTTATGGGGTCATCTATTTACAAGTGAAATAATTATTATATTGAAAAAATACAAATTTCTTTTGTGACATACTGATTTTTTAAACAAAAAAAAATTGTACACTCCACATTATTGGGGACTTAAAAGTTTAAATTTCTGAATCACGTAGTAAAAGTACTACGAATTCAAATGAAATCAGAAGAAATGCAATCAATGTAAATCATTCCGACCTGAATGTAATTTGAAAGTGGAACCCGTGGGTCATATTTTATAAAAAAGCACGTACGCAAATCTAAATGCGTGATCTGAAGTCAAATCGCCGAATGTCAGACGTTGATAACGTCATAACGACATTCTCCTCGTTCGCACAAATGATTTATTTGCGTTTCGGAGGGCTGTGTCTAAGTGAGTCGTTTTGAAGAGTAATAAATTACAGCCATTGGAGTCCTATCGGGCCAACAGAGGGCGTTTAACAGTCCTTCAAGTCCAAACAAACAGACAAATCTATCCGGCTGGAATGGAGTCCGGGCTTGGACCCGGCGCAGCTCCAAAATTCACTCAATGAAAGTTCGCTTACAAAAAGGCCGGCGGTGCCGAAAATGGGCCTTAAGCCCCGGTCCCTGCGACACCAATTATGCGAACATAATAAACACGATCCCGTCCCGGCGGGGGGGTCACATTTCGTCCAGATACGTCCTGTTTTTGCATCGGACTCATAAATACACGAAACTGTCGAAAACTTTTTTACGTGGCTGTCCATTTCTGGACCCCCGAGATCAATAACAATAAATTCTGGTGTTTGCAATCCCTCAGCCACTCCATTTTGCAGCCTCTCGCCGGCTGGTCGCAGGACCAGAGGGTCGAGGGGTTCCAGGAAATTGCTGACCCACAGAACTAAATTTTTTCCTATGACGTAATAATTCCAAGCTGCTAAAGTGAATTACATGCGAACCCTCCAGGGCAATTCTAGTTTTGAATTTGTTTGATAAAGTCCCAGACACTCCCGTCCTGTCCCGGGCAGCCGGAGCGGGTGCTTGGGGTCCCGATCGCCGGGAAAATTAATAAAAGGAAACTCGTGGGGCGTGAGAAGGGGGTAGGAAAACAAATTTGCGTCCGGGGACGGCCTGCCAGCTGGACAGGGTTGATTCGGCGAAATGAGTTCCTGGCAATTAGTCGCCCGGGGACAGATTTTGCCCGTTTACCCGCCAAACCAACTTTTTGCTCAAAGAAAGACCGCGGCCCTAATGAAAATAATTACTTTTGCCCTTGCGATGGCTGCGAACGCGAGTATTTAGCGGACCAATCACAAGAGCATCTGAGGGCCAAGGGAGCCTCCAGAGCCGGGCGGCATCCCTGGAAAAAAACAGCGTGGAGCTACATCAAACAACTTTTATTAACTCCGCCAAAGGACGTTACATGCGCCCCTGCCATGACATTTTATCCTCTTGCAAGATTTCTGGAGGCCGTCAGTCAGGGAGTAGGAGGTCCTGCTTTTCCTGGTGGACGCTTTTTGATATGTAAAGAGGGCCATAAATTGGATTCCTAATATTCCACGAGAGCCTCTTCCCGACCAGCAGAGTACATTTTTCTTTTTCCCCAAGTTTTTTATTTCGGGCCGAGCACCGCGTTTTTATTACGAGAGATGTTTCCTTTTCGGTGGAGGATTATGAAATTAAATTCGAACATAATGCTCTTAACTTCACCGTCAGTTTCTGGATAGACGTCGGGAAGTAAGTGGGTCCTAATTGGAAAGCACTAAGTGTAATTGGATTCAAATTTCCTAGAAAAGAGTTGGGATTTCCGTATGGGCTGGAAAACGGAGAAGATTTCAAAGAATTTAAGAATCCCTCGAGAAAAATAATTCTTTTTCATTTCGTCCTTAAAGCAATTAAGCTGGACTTGGAAGCGTACCGCATACAGTTGAAGTGGCAGATAATGCTGCATTTGTTAAAATCCCATAAAGAAATTAGGTTTCTCATGCAAATGCACTATTTGCTGGATGATATTACCTCTGGAAAAAACGGCCACATTTTTACTTTGATATGCATTCAACAAATTTACTTTTCATTAATATGAAAAATATTATGAAAGAAGGAATTTTTAAATCAGAGGCTTGCCTCTTAAGGTTTGATATTTTGCATAACAGGCTATACATTTAAAATTGTTTTTAAAAAATTTTGGAGATTCTCAATATTGTTGAAGCTAAACTAAATATACTAAATTTAAAAATGATTAGTATTACAAAATATGTAGCACTTTTCTAGATACGAGCTTTGAATTGTCAATTTGATCAATCAAATCTTTAAACCATGCTTTGCACGAAACATTGTTTTCCATGGATTAGATTTCGCATTTCGATAGATTTAATTGAAACTTAGTACACGTGGCGAATAATATTATAGGGAAATTATTTCAAAATGTGCCTTATTACTACTAACATAGGATAACTAAATTAGGCAATTAATTATTTCTATTATATTATAAATCATATCACTATTAATTTTGCATAATTTCTTGATTCAAATTTAATATCATTTTATGTTTACAAGAGCTAAAATATCAGTGTAAATTTTTATTAGTTTTGTTATTCAGCACCATTTGAACAATATCGCATTATTAGCTTTTAATTCGTGTTAACTACTTTTATACTGGTTATTGGTAATTTAGTGCCTTTTTTGATTATTAAGACAAATTATTCGCTAAAAAATCAAATTGTAAAAGTAATAAAAGTTTCAACACCCCTTGGCTGAGAAATTTCTGGGTTTCTTCAACTTACTCGAAATCGGTTTATTAAGACTTTATTTAATTAACAATCTCGAACGTGTTTAAAGTTCCAGCCTACTTTCAACTACATTCGTAATCAATTTAATTTCATTGGGATTGAGTGTATGGGTTTATTTAATGATATATTAAAGGGAGATGAATTGAAAATTCCCTATATTATATTTATCAATACTAGCTTCCTCATAATAACACGCATCAATTGAATTTATAATTTGCCTGCAATTTCTAAAATGAATGGATGATTAAGCTCGCCTAGTTTAATTAGGACCCATTAATTATGTACGTGTTTGGGCAACCATCCAATAATTATGAAAAGTTTATTGACTCTATAGAAAACGAATTGATTTGAATATAAAATAATGATAATAAAAAACTTTCGAGGATGATGAGGTCGAACAATTTCATTGCCAAATCAGAAAATAATAAAAGCTGCTACATTTCCGGGAAGATATTTCCCAAATTATCCGCCTCTCCATCCGCCTTCATTAAAACTTATTTTTCCAATTCCGGGACGCAACTTTGACCGCAGAATTGCTTCATTATTCGGACTCAATTAGAGGCCGCGGTAGTGGCGGCGCGGCTACTCGAAGGGTTGTGACGCCCCCACAAAATAGTCAACGTGCCCGGAGACCAATTCTATGTGAAATTGTTTAAAAAGTACGCACCCCAAACCGCAGGCGAACAATTAAATTTTTTAATAAAGTTCTCTCGTTGCAAATTTTCACACAATGAAACTTCGGAGTCGATGGAATGTTTTGATTCGCGCCCACGAAGAGTTCGGGGTGAGTGGGATTTGACCCAGTTTTTGGGGACCCGCGCGGCTGTACGAACTTTTGCTGGCTTCAAATTAGGGGTGGTTCTAATGCCGGAGCGGGGGAGCATTTATCCCTTCACTAAGAGGTGGTGATGATGCTGCCTCGAAGAGATGAGGACCAGTTTTTGAAGGACGAATAAAATTCAGGAAGGGCGCCTCTATGTGGCAGAGTTGTCGTCCTCAGCATTCGATAGTCACGCGGATCAAGTTAATTTCGCGCTCAAGTTTTTGACGATTAAATGTGACATAGCCGAGTCGCAAGAAGCGCTATGCTGCAAAGGGAACGGGGTAATGAAGTTAAATTTTAAAAGCCCCTCGGGGCTTCTGGCTAAGATGGATGAATTCTGTGGGGTAAAGGATACGACAACTTTGCAAAAAAAGATAAATTCTTGATGAAGGCAATTTGGACGTTGGATAGAAACTACTTATTCCGACACTTTTTCGCATTTCGGGAAAAATATTAATTTGGCTTGAGATACTTTTCCGCTTATTATTTCCAGGTCATCCCTGAAAGGCATGCTGTCCTTAAAAATGTTTACACAAACAAAAATATCCTTCTGGACAGAAGATCATGGAAAAGGCACTCAAAGCAAACAAGTTGAAAATTATTTCGGCTATCAGATGCTCGGCCCGGTGCGCTTCCTCATATTTTCCGGAAATTCGATTTCCATAAAGTGGGCGTGCCTCAATTTCCTTCTTAAAATTGCAGTCTGCAGGAACGAGCTTCGGACTCGATAAATTTTCTGAATAACACTTGGAACTCGTGTAGCAACCGAGAATTGGTTGTACGAGGAAAGTCCTTAATTGGTCTGACAGACTGTTTTTTATTTAGGATCATGTAGATGAATTTTGCTTTTCTACTTTACATTTTTAGCGGGCATATGCAGTTACGATATCCTTTTTTACTTAATTCCGAACAGACCTAAAAAGGATTTCTAATTAGATCTTTCTGCGTTTACATATGTATCTAAAATATTCCTTAAATACATACATTTGTAAGTAGAAAATGAAAATGATGTGCGTTGCTTTTGAATATTGGAAAGGATTATACTATACATTATATGTATAATAAAATATTGAATATGTTTCCAATATCATATCTTGGAAATAGTTCCTATCGTGTTTTATGGTAAACCCCAAATTAGAAATCCAAAACTTCGAGTTGTTAAAATATTATTCTCTTTTATTTTAAGAATAAATGTCTGAGCTCTAAAATAATGTACATATTGAATATTACATGTGCTAATTTATTTTAAATAGATGGAGTTCTTAGTATTAGGTAATACTTGAATAACTTTCAACAAAACTAAATTACAAGTAGATATAGTAATCAATTGATTCCCTGCCACTAAAAATTTGTATTTAAAATACACGTTTTAAAACTGAAATCGGATGGCGCAAGCCTTTAAGTCAAGTATAAAATATTGTAGAGGAAGATTAACCTAAACTCAACTGCAAAGGTCTTGGATTAAAAATAATTTTAGTCAGGGACCAATAAAATCTATATGCATCTAAAGGAATGCTTCGCCTACAACTTGGTATTTTTAACACGAGAGTCTTGCAGTTCCCCCTATAATACATATTTTATGCTTGCTTTAAATTTGTGGGCAGTTGGGTTTTAAATTTTAATATTTTATTTCATTGGTAGATGTACCTTCCTTAATTAGTTTCAAATTTTTAAATTAAGAAAACGAATTCAAACATGATTTCTTTGACTTCTTCTTAAATGTTATAGGAGTTTAATGTGTTCGCCGACCTCGGAAACTAAAACATATTGTATAATAAATCAATGACTTGAATTCAGACAAGGCCCTATCAGAGTTACGAGATTAGTTCTTCAAATAAGCGGCATGATTATGTAAACGAAAATTTCAACTTGACATAATGAACAACTTAAAATGAACGAATAAAATTATAATACTATAGTTATATAATTTTTCTCTTTTATAATAAAGTTAAACTCTGAATGAGACTAAAGATCCATTGTTGGGATTTTTCACAAATCCACGAGAGCCATATAAGTAACCAGAACAACGAGCCCAGGAAACAGCCCTCTTGAGGATAGAGTAGGACGATTTTCAATTAATAGAGGAAATCCTTCTGCAGTTCTCGAAAAGGGAAGGTGCTTACAACCACAAAAATTGTATCCCTTCGCCCATACTGAGACAACAGGATCGGGAAACCTGAAAAAGACAAATTATTTACCTTCGATGTCGAACGGACTTAGCACAAAAACTGCTTACACATCCGCCGGATGTGGGGCGCGCTCCGAAGACGTCGGTGCCGGAAGGCGAGGACGAGAAACCAATAAGCTTAAAAGCTTCCTACGTGACAAATGTCCTGAGGGCGTACGTCTCGGTGCGGTTTCGCCGCAATAAAACTCCGCCGTGCGCCACTCAACACCGGGATACTGGGTTTATTCGTGCGGGTGGAACATTCCAAAATAAAAAAAAATAATACAGGGGCGAAAGCTCGAAGCCGCCGGGGGCCTAAGGGTTGCAGGCGCCAAGAAAACAGGCTTCTAAATCAATTTCCCATCATCGACCCTGTTCGTCTGTTTTTCTTGGGGGTGTTTGCGCACACGTTGTAAATTGCTACCAGCTTACCTTTGTGGTTTCAATTGCCGTGTGCACGTGGCTGGCGGTGAATCGAACAGTTCTGGGAACATATCGCAGAACGCCCTTTTTTATTGCATCATCACTTCTGTTTGATACGCCCTCGAATTATTCAAAGGGAAAAAAAATCAATTTTTGATCGACGTGCCAACGATTTCGACCTGAAGACAAGTAGTATGAGATCCGCAAAAAGGTTTAAAAAGAGTTTGATTCGCACACCATGTACCATAATGCATTGAATGTGGAAAATTGTCGAGAACGAGTATATAATACTTATAATGTCGCTATTAAAATAAAATAATGAGTATACATCATTGCTTTTAGTAGAGACACTAACGAATAATATTTACAGAACCTAGACTCCTGTATAACACATATTGTGACGACTTTTTATGTTTCCATGCCGTAGAAAAACAAGCAAGCCTAATAGTTTCGAAATAATTTTATTAATACACTTTTAGCACTAGAACGCCAAACTTTGATACATGTATATGTAGATAATACTAATCAACACAATTTAGCCACAGAACAAATGATACATCATTTCTGCAGAACTTTATATGTATGTTATGTTACGAATTCGGAAACCAAAATGTTCCATCACATCTCGTTTGCGACAAAAATAGGTTTGAAGAGATATATATGGTAATATCCTATTTTCGACATTTCTAAAAATTCGTTACAAAATAACGAGTTTTAATGGAACATTGAAATGTTAAATAAATAAGTTAAGTAAAAATTTGAACCTTTGCCTATTTTTCTAAAATACTAAAGTCTTCGAGACTTTTCGGAATTTTTTAAGAATTTAATTTTTTTCAGTTAACGATTAATGGTGTAACCGTTGGTATTGCATGAAAACTACAACAAGATAAAATATAGAAAATAAAATTGAATATTTCATGTTATTATAATAGCATACGACGATTTCACGATTTTATACAGCATATAGAAACGTTCAACAGATGTGTATAACAAATTCATTTTGTTAAAATATCTAATTAAAAAATAGTCAATCTTCGATGATTTCTTTGTTATCAACTGATGAACTTTGTATTTATATTAAATTGATTGCTGCTGGTACGGAAAATTAAAATGCATCTAATTTCCTTATGAATTCAAAAAGAAAATGGATTTTTGATTGAATATGTTATAGCCAATTCAGAATATGTATATCGTTAAATTTGTTTATCTCCCGAAACTCTTTCGCACAATATCTGTTCGACATTTTGGAATAGAAGAAGAATATTGTCAAATACTTGTAAATTTAAAAAATATGGCAAAGAAGAATCGTTGGCACTATTGCACAAAAAGGCGATATGTTTTCGAATGGCTAAAAATGTCCATTAACTTCAAGAACCTCCACCTCATAGAGCAGCCCCAGGACTCTTAAAACTCTTCCTGTGATTTATGTCGTCGGGTCCAAAAACGAACGCGGGACAACATCCACTTAATGTTTCATCGGCGCATTTCTCCGCGGGACAGGGTGCCACTTAATAATTTTATTCCGCCGTCGTTTCTCCTCCGTAAAAGTGAAAGCCATCAATCAATCAGCGCGGAACTGAGTGCACCGCCAGACCTTGGTCGAGTTTAATTTCGCGCTCGTAATTAAGAGTGCGCCTGCAAATTGACTGACGGCGGACGCAAATTAATGTGTTTTCGGCAAAAGGGTTAAATCAAAGCTCGTTCGGCAGTTACGATAGCGCCAGGCGGCGGAAAAAATTAAGAAAATTATTTTGAATTAAGTGGATTCATTGTGCATGTCTTGGCCGAAAATTTTGACTATGGCCCACCAGTGCATTGGCCACGCACTTCGGCGATGACGGCGTTAAACGCATCTTAACTGATACTAAAACAATACTTTTTACGCGTATGCTCTTCCGCAATTTCTTTTTTAATATATATAATATACATACATGCTTGTAACCATGTTACAATTTTATTTTGCTGCAAACATTTATTTCTTCAACAGCCAACAATGGTATGTATACATTAAGTATAATACAATAGGGATATGCGAAATGTTGGCTGACAACAAAAATAATAACATATGGGTAACCTTTCCCTTTGCTTTGAAGAGCGGTTGCAAAATCAGCTGAAGGCGTTTGGAAATTATTTGCTTAATTTACATACTACACATTTATTTAGAAATTTTCGAGCCGGCTAAGATCATGTCATGCTTTTGCTAAAACTTTGAAAAATTTCTATTTCTTTTCAGTATGAGAGATATAGAATCTTCATTAGACGCTTTACCTACAGTTATTATTATTTTATTTATATTATTATGGTGCTTTCATAAATGAAAGTGCATTATAATTGTTAATTGTTTGAACTAATTAATTTCGTTCTACAAAAATATGATATTTGGGCTTTTATACCTATGATTATTCTCGATAAACGTTGTTATATACTTAACGTTTTATTTTAATTTTAAAAAGAATATTCTTTCTTTACACAAAGTTATTATTATTATTATATTATTATTATTATAGCTTATTCTACTTTAAGTGTCGTGGTTGGAATTAAAATTATGATATTCAAGGTAAATATCTCAGAATTTCTGTAAGTTTATTCGTAGAAATTATTTGCTTGCATGTATAATATTAGCTGGAGAATCATCGGCTTTTTAAAATTAAGAGTTAAAGTTTCTGTCCACTCAGTTTTAAAACTGATTGTATCAATTTTTATTGCTACCAGCCTAAAGAGGATGTTTATGGGATGCAAGAAGCACAACAAATTTAGATTTTTTACAAAAATGCTTTTATTATAATAATAATATCAATATTACAAATAAATATAAAATGGTGTAGACTAATTCAAAGAGGAGTTAACTATCAGGAACAAGTCGTTGGCTTCATCCTCAGGGTTGGGTCGATCTTTGTGGGTCAACTTCCAAGTGATGTAGCAAATGGCAACCACGAAGAAACCGATTCCTATGAAAACAATAAACTAAGAAAAGAACAATTTTATTCAAAGGGGATGGGGTTAGTTTACTTACCCATGAGAAAAACGGCTTCAGATTTATCGTCTGCAAGGCTCTTTGACACCACACAAAGAAGCGAAATTCCGCCAAGAAAGCAGAGGGCTCCACCAATAGCGATAAGTGTGATGACGATAGTGAAGTGGTCCGCGGGAAACATCGCGGATTCTGCTTCTCAGTGTTGATCGCCAGATTCAAGATCACAAGCGAAATTCAATTTTTGTAACGACGAGAACTCGGCGCCGTGTCAGAACCGAAAGTGGATCTGGCTGGCGTATGTGTCTCCGAACATAGCCGCGATCGGGAATCCTGAAGTGTAGTTCTATTTTCGAAGTCAGCTTAATCCCCGGAGCTGTCGCAGATTGCGGGAAGTGTCTGCGGTCCCTCGACCAAATCAGTTTTCGTCTAGGAAGTAAATTGGCTGCACTTCCTTCCCCGGACGCAGCATCAGTTTTCCGGAGCAGTCGGGTCTGGGTCTATTTTTGGTCGGCTGCTAACACTCCCAGCCTGGCTGAGTCGAAATTGGCTGCAAGCCTGTGACGTCAGTTATTTATGTCTGACAGCACCTTTGCCGAAAGGAGGAAAAATTCAAAGGGCCGGGATTCTCAAGGCGCACCCAAGTGGAAGTGAAAAACGTGCCACAGAGTCTTGTTTCTTTCATCCCTTCCGGCGAACCTCTTTGCGCCACGTCGACGATGACGGCCCGGTGAAGTCAACTGAAAATTTTCCTTGCTCCACTGACTTTCATGGATCATTTGGAAATCGTGGAGCTAACTTACTGGCGACTGGCGAGTTACACATTCGCACCTTTGAACCAGCTTTATTAGGGCTGGATCCTGAGATCGATTCGAGTCCTTCAGAAAAATCTCCAGGTTTTGGCGGTTCACCGGTGCGGTTCCTTTCTGGTTCCGCTCCCTGGACCCAGAGAAGGCTTCCTGTTCCAGTAGAAGTGAACTCTACGAAACCCATAAAATGCCAACCCCTTAATGCTGTGGTAGCTGGAGCTCCTCAGCATGCACCAGGGAGCGCCCGCCCACCACTATATCCTTGGGATCCTTGTGCTCGGCACACAGAGCGACTCGATATAAACTAATTATTTTAGTCGTTACGACAAAAGGACTCTCGAGGATGGAAACTGCCGAAACAAGGTCAGCACAAACTTAAAATTGAAATTAAAACCACCCGCGCAGTGCTCGGGTTGGCTCGTTGTCGCTTCGCTTCGTACCGGGGCGCGAGCTAATGACTTTCGGAGCTCCTTTTAACAGCTTGCCTGAAGGGCACAAATTGAAAAATTAGAACGTCCTCCTTGGGAACAATGTGGGTGAGCTCTGTGGCCCACATAACCCACACCTGTGAACCTCATTCACTTGAGCACCTTCTTCGTTGGACCACCACCACTCTTAAATCGTCAACTGCTTCAACACAGGTACAAGATTTTGCAATGAAAGGAAAAATAATGAAATCAGAATATAAAATCATACTCAGTTGTTAAATGATTTTTTCACAAAAATTGTCACTAAATCTAAACAAAATTCATAATTTGCTCAATGGTACATGTGTCAATTTGGTTAGGTACTATATATTGTAATTGTAGTATCAAGCTTTGGCTTAAAACTTTCAGTTTTGGGAACGAAGAATTAGAAATATTCAGATTTTGATTGCCCGCTATTTGAGATTTATAACTATTGACTGTAGATTTAAAATCAGCGGCCCCAAAAATACGTACGCACAATAATTCATATAGCAATCCATTCAAATATCAATTTTTAAATTACAACAGCGAAATTTGTATTCACATATAATTTCATATTTTTCGTATAACAATTATAAACAAAGGACACGACACATAAATAACTCATTTATAATTCGACATACAAAATTATATACTAAACTGTAATTAATAAATACTAATTATATTTTACATTTATTTTGAATGTATATCTCTATTTGGAATAATTATTTGGAATATTCTCAGAAACTATAAAAAATCTGATTTTTGTGTATTCAACTATAATATTTTAGTGCATTTAAGTTTTATATTTTTCTAAATGCTTTAGATTAATTTATTTTAAATGCTTTTGTTTAAGTAAAACAATTACATACATGCATAGAATATGTATATAGAAATGCAAGGCAAATCCACGATCATTTTAGGAATTTTGTATTGAGCGACATTTAGTTTATTTTATAGCATATCAGCACCACAGAGCATAATTGCTTGGAATATAACTTTATACAAATGAAATTAATTTCCTAGTCTTTAAGTTGATTTCCTGTTTTTGAGGGGAAAATCTCATAAAAACCCGGCTGCAGTTTATATGTAGATGATGTGGAAATGAGTTCTTCGAGTTATAATGAAAATATTCGAGTTACAATAAAAGAAAATAACAATTTGTTTCTCTTATGAGGATATTTACGAATTACAATCAGAGTATGTAAGGTTAATTGGAAAAACGGTGTAGCATTTAAAAGTGTTATTTTTCAAAAAATTTCTATGGACTTTTATTTCAATGACTTTTTTATTACATACTGAAATTATGGCAACATTTTAGAAAATATAGTCCCTCTGTCTGAGTTTTTTGTAAAATGTATCGTTTCCGAGATATGGGGGAAAAACTGTTTACACCAGTTTTTTTCAAAATCGCGACCAACCCCAAGACATACATATGAATCCTGAGTTCCTACTTAGTATTAAAGTTAGTTCATTGGCAAAAATAAAATTTGGACCTACTCAAAATGCAGTTAGCCCTTTTAAATATAACATTTAACTGAACACATATTTAAAATCAGAGAAAGTTTTTTATTATATCATAGTGGGTTTTCTTAAACTTTGGACCTTTTAAGTCTATGACTAGTATCATCTATTTGGCTATCGGTTGTTATATCTTATGCATATATATGTACATAGATATATAATTCCTCTGGATTCGGCTTTATTCATATCCGGCACCCATATCTATTCAAACTCTCTACATTACGAGCCGTTTCTTTGAATAATCTCCATTGACATGCAAAATGCATTTTTCTATACAAGAGTGTTTCTAAGGACTTCGCCCAACGGAAACGCGTTAAGATGGGTGGGAGCATCTTTCTCAAGGAATTTTCAAACTGTTTTCGACAATCGGGGGAGAAATAGATTCATGCTCTGTTTACGCCGATAATGGCAGCCCGTCGCTCCCGCACATCTGTGGCTTTTTTTCCAATTCAAACATCTCAGCATAAGCACAAGGGTAGTAGATGCTCGCATTATTCAAATTTTACGATACCCCCTCAATACAGGGGATCATTAGACACAGCGATTTGCCATCGAGGACCTTCCACGTTTAATGTCCCTTCGCCAGAATTCACTTATCTTGTTGGCTATTAAAACGTGTACTTCCGCCGAGTAAGGAGCTCCGCCAGAAACAGGGATACACTTTTATGGCTCGAGTTTATCTTCCGAGCCGCACGTCCTCCTTACAAAGTTGCCAGTGCATGGATGTCGGATACGCCTCTGCTCTATGCCATCCGAGCTGAAAGGATATGCAAATTCGCCCCTTCATGGGAACTGGCTGGCTGCCTGCACGGTATGACGATTTTAATATTTATAAGACAAAATGTAAATTTTAATGAAGAATTAATCTCGATTTCCGCAGTGGTGGCGCTGCGGCAACAATGCACGCCAGACAGACAGACAGACAACTTGTTAATGTGTTACTAAACTGCGACTACCTTTCGCGCGGGGGTTTGATTTTACGGAAGTGTGCTTCCAGCTTTAAGGCAGAATGATCTGTTAGGTACTATAGAAATCCCCGGGAAGTGGGTTATCCGCGCCGAACCATAAATATTTTATTTGCTCGCAGAATTGCGTTTGCTAATAAAACTGTCGCCGCGTTGTCACCGCGATGTCCACCGAAAATTTTCGGTAGAACGCGACTCCCGGCGTTGTCCTAGTCCCGCTGTCCCCGGGGAGCTACTGCTCAGCGTAATTGGGAGAAATGTGCATACGTGTGAAAAACGGAGGCAAATAAAGAACCGATTCCCTGTCTGGTTACAATTCATGCCAGCCTGGGTTACTAGCTCCAGGCCCGAAATTTCAATGGAACCCTTTCCGGGTACCCGCCCGAGAAAGAAACTAATTAGCTAAAAAGCTTTTCGCCCGGCGGTATCTGCAGTTTATTTTCATTCCACTCACATGTGGTCTAGTCTGGGGCGGGTGAACATACGTGGAATTGGTAGGTTCAGGTTCGGCAGTGCGGAGCCTGATAAACCAACAGGAACCCTTCCGTGCTCAAACAAATAATTTTTCCTTTTGCCCCAACCCCGGACGGTATCTTGAGCCCTTATTCACCTTTGAGGGATGTGCCACACTTCCGTGGCCGAAAGACTTACGGGCTTCGATTTGTTTAGTTGCAAGTTTAAGGCGGAAGGATTTTACAGTCAGTTACTGGCAACCTGGCTACTGTGTGCAGAACACACCTCGTCTCACCTCACTTCATCCCTCCCGTACCGATTCGCAATCTCCAATGCTACTGCATGACTTTTGGGTACTTTTCTTCCTGTTCAGAAGAAGAAAATGTTTTTATGTCTGGTGCACTTCCTTTTCGCTAGGATGAACATTTCCGGGCAGGCTTTAAGAAAGAGCGAAAAATTGTTTCTTCAAGCATCCTTTTTCTTGGAAGACATAGAGAAACTTAAATTAAGAGTGGGGCAAGGCAGGTATTTGAGGGCAAATAAAAATTGCTGTTAAGACAACAAAGCTGAAAGTTAGAAGCCCCAATACATTTTCCATAGGGTTTTCTTAGATTCAGAAGAAGTCCTTGAAAACTCGATTGATAAACAACCTTCAACGTTAAAACTAAATTGTAACTGCTCTACCATTGAATGCTCTACGACTGATTTGAAAAGTTTTCAGTGGTTTTCAAAGAAAGCGCTAAGTCTCTATATTATTTACTATTTAAAATTAGTTGCTGAAGATTTTCGACTACATTCTATAAACTAATTGAGATATTGATATTAGACATGAAACTGATATCCGGTAAATCCGGTATCCGGCCTATCCGACTTAAATTTAGTTTCTGACCGGATTACCAATAGTAACTCAATACTCGGACTGATACCGGGTATTCAAAATACTATATAACAATTTATTCTTTCAATTAAATATTTGTAAGGCAAAATACCACAATCAATTATATTACAAACATCATATATTTAAATTAAGAAAAAAAATTAATACAATCATTTCACTTATTTTTATAAATAAGGCCAACCTTGGAGAAATGTCTTTCGCTATAAGGGCTGCTGATAAAATTTGATAAACTTTGTGAATGTGGCTTTCGAATTAGCTAACCACTTAATTTAAGGGTCACGTCTGCGAGAGATTCTTGATTGTGACACTGATCAAATAGCCAACTACCGAAAGAAAGTTTTCGAAAGTAATAAAATTAGCGACACAGCTAAATATTTTGAATTTTTCTCAACAAAACTTACCCATTCCAACTTTTGTTATTTTTGTGTATTTGTCTTATAAAATATATATTCCGAAAATCGTAATTTATTTTATTAAAACAGTGCTGCTGAGATTTTATCCCTTAGAATTTATAACTTTGAGGCATTACACTTTAGATCTGAAATATGAAATAAGAGCCTATTTCGATTATTTGATATTTGGATTATTTCTGTTAAAAATTATATTGGTGTCTAAATGACAAATTCAATGAGTTTGTCTAAAGTTAATAAATTAACCGATTGCAGGTGAATCACTGTGATCATAGTCCGAAAAAGCGAGTGGTCGAAATCTTAGTGCGAAAAAGAAAAGACTGCAATCTCAGTTGCATGATACTGCAATATGTTAATTTTCCCAGGTTTTAGTTACTAAATTAAGTTATCTCTCATCAGTAATATTGATAAACTATCAAATTGAGTTACACACGTTCAAAAACTTGGAAAACTGTGCCCGCCAGAAAAGTGTTAAAATGGATTTTGGGACTTTGCCATCTGAAAATATATAAATTTCATTTCAGTTAAAGTGGTCACATGAAGGTAATGCGGGTTTCTAATTCGAATTTGTTAGATTTAGTTATTAAATAACCTTGGATAAATATTTTTTTAAATTTTTTAAAAAATATTTTAAAAGGAATTAAATCCTTAAGGTTTTACAATTTTCTTTCGCCGTGGACAGAGTACAAAGCATCTTATACCTTAATCAATTTCGCATTTGACGGTTCTAATTAATAATACTAGTATTTAAGTCTAAATTTCTTATTTATTTCGCATAACAAGTAGGTAATTTATCAATAAGGAATGATTCCAAATTAGGGGAGAGGGACCCCAAGAACAACAATGATATCCATTATTTTACTTTGTTTCTAATTTTACGCATCTTGCTTTTATAAGTTTAAAATGAAAAAATATACCACCCATAAATCTGAAATGGATCCAGCATCTGTTTCGAGTCTTTCTTCATTTCTTACAAATTTTTATGTAGTGGAAAGCGTCATGAAAATTCCGTAAAAACATACTTTGAATAACTGTGGGGGAAATTGTAGGAAATGAATGTTTTCAGCATTCAAATGCTCCCCCAAATGAGCGCGGCGGCGGCGACTCCATTACGCGGAGTCAAGATAATCTCATCGACATGAGCCGCCGCCGCGGTCGATGAGAACTTCTTAAAGGGAGCGATTCCGCTGAAATATGCCTGTTCATAAACTGGAGTCGGGACTGGACATTAAACCGCCGTAAAAAAAGGTGATTTATCTCGAAAGTTGATGAGGCCAATAAAGAGCAGACTGCAAAAGCTTGCGCCCACCCGCGGAAAAGTGGCCGCAGCATCCGCCCGCGATTCGCCGGAGGACGCGTCCGGTTTGATAGATGGACCATTGAGCCAATTAGGTCGCATACTATCAGCCGCTCGGCCGAAATTCTCAGCTCATTTCCTTTTTAATTTTCTTAATAGCAGAAGCGTCTCCTTATCTTTTGTGAGACGACGGGGCAATTAGTAGGCCCATCAATTGCAGCCCGACCCCCCGACGCCCCGACGCCCCGACTCCCGACGGCGGAGGCTCCGAGGGAGCAAATCCCTCATGAGTGGCTGGGCGCTGTTCCGGGTCTGGGAATTCGAGGAAAGGGCATTTACGTACTTATCTGGATGACACTTAATATAACTTCGAGTGTAGCCAAGTGAATCGGAATTAAGAGGCGTCCATAGGAGCGTTATTAAATCCCCCGGGACGCCGAGCACCCACTGTGCGGTCGACGACGTTCTTGGGGCTCTATCTTTACGCTGATGGATGCGCAGCGTAACAGATGGCGTCAAGGGAGTGTTTATTGGATGGAATTACTGCAGATGTGCTCATCGATTTTCCACCCGCACAATCGAGACAAGTCACTCCTGGCCATGGAAATTTATAACGACTTGAGCGGATTCTTCCCTTGCTGGACCGGCGATGTCGATGACGGCCACTCGTCCTGTCGCAGTCCGACCCTTTGAGGCTTCAACCCCCCAGGCCGGCAGGTACTCGGGAAAAAATTTTCCGATTTGTTTGGCATGTAAATATTTGACGAATTTCCAATTTCGTTACGACTCCTAAAAGTTAAGGTAGCAAACGCCAATATTGGCTTACTTTGAGGGCCGTCAAGAATTCAATTTCGAAACAATTTCGTCACGACAGACATTTTTGGCAAAAACATACATTTTTCGGTACCGAGAATCTCCATTAAACTTTATGAGGAGCCAAAAGTTTCCAAAGCACACAAGTCTTAGTTGCCATTAACCTAGGCATCGAAAGGTCGTGCAAAAACTGTAGCAATTCCTGTTTGTCTACCCGTTCCGATGTTTGACGAAAATTTAAAATGGGTAGTTAAGTGGGCGAAGCCAAAGTTAAATTTTATGATTTTCCATTACCAGTAGATAATGCCTAATTTTCAGATTTTCGATTCTATAAGTGCTCCTTTTAAATGCATTGCGGTATTTGAAAAATTATACAAAAACTACAAAAAATTTTCAATTGAGAGATAATTCTTCAAATGTTTGGTGTAAAATGTAGAAAATTGTATTACATAATGAAAACATCTTTATAATAACACATAGTGTTTGTTTTTCATATTTTTGAATCTAATACATACGACCTCAATTTTAAGTATAAACATTAGTACTAAAATTTTATTTATGCAAAACACATATGTATGTATATTATTTCCATGGTATATAATACCGCATATTATTTAAAACCCAATACGCTGCAATATTTTGTAGTATATTTTTAAAATCAGTATTAAGTATGGTATTTTGTAATTTTTAATAATATTTTTTTGGAAACAAAAATTGAGCACTTTTAGTGGTCTACTGAAAAAATCTTTTAAAAATGATGTACATACTCTCTGTTTCACAACAAGATTAATGTTACTCTAAACCTTTTAGAGTACTTAGGGTTAAAATGAATGGTATAGCTACATGTCGGTATTATAATTAATGGATTTATTAAAAGTTGTAATTGTATTTAATTTATGCATCATTTTAGTAACATATTATACAATTCATGTAGGTATTTTAAAGTATGAAACTATAATTCTTAAGTCACATTTGGCTAAAGGTCATTTACGAGACTGATTATGAAGCTGAATGTTTAGAGTGATTACCCTTTTTATAAATGCACATTAAGACTTGTTATTTATGCATATTCTTCAAAGAGCAGGTAATGTAAAATGTCATGTTACTTGAGATTTAACTGCGTTCGACATTTCATGTAGATATTCATGTGAACTGTTAAAAATTATTTCCTTGCTTTTATTCTCCTAGTCATCCAACTACGTTCGTAAATTAACGCCTATCACGGAGTAAATAAATGTTGTTTTAACGATAATAGCTTAATCATTTCATAGATTTACATATTAATCGACTGGAAGGAACTAAAACAGATATAATGGCGCAGACTATTATTTAGTTATTATAACACTGTTGTCTTCTGGTGGGCGGACATATTAATAGACCTACATATGTATATTTAAGGGTTGTCGTAATTATGTGTGGCAAGTGCTTTAAAATAATGTTGAATTTGAAAGAGCTTAAAGAGTAAAGTAGTATAATTCCCAAGAAATCCAGCAGCAGGTCTACTTTAAGATAATATAACCCGGTAAGTGCTAAATACACTCTGTTCGGTGTTCCCTTCATCATAGCCAACACTGCTCGGGCCTGTTCCCGGTTCCCATCTGCTGGGCTGGGAAATTATATCCCGAAGAAGGGCACACATCGAAGACCATTCAGGAAGGCTCCTGTGCAACGCACACCCGTTCCGGGGCTCTCATTTACGAGTGGCATAAACAGGGCTTTACCTGTTGTAAACAATGTTAATTATTCATTTATCCTCCCACACGGAAGCGGACAAAGGGCGGCCGGGTCGTGCGACCATAAGATGGAACTCCCCGCAGGGATTATGGGAGCAATACATCACGATGTCTTCACGTGCCCGGTGATAACGACGCCGTGATATATCTTCCTAATTATTCGGCCGCACAGCTTGACCCGGGTCCAGTTTGGGGGCGATCGCCCGGCCGGGACCCAGGAACGCTCCCAACAGGGCCAAAATTCGAGGAGGCCACTGGTCCGGGACTGGCCTGCCGCTGCGACAAATCTTAATGTAAATCAAGAAGTGGTCGACAATTAATTCGGCCGTTGAAATGACGGCCCGAGATGACATTTGTTTGCCCTTTACCCGAGACCGAGGCGGGGCCTGTGCTGGGCCTGCTCCGGCCGGGAGTCCCGGGCTGGACCAGAAAGCGGTACGATTTAATTGCCGCGCTGGTAATGATTTATTCACCCTCAAATGGGTTTATTGCCGCCATAATTCACTGCCGAAATTCGAGCGCTGAATTCAAAATTTAATTCCGGGCTGAGCCGAAGTGGCCACCGCCGACGTAAGACGTGCCAGCGGCCAGGCACTTTTCCGGGAAATTTACGAGCTCGAGGAGCGCCTAATCATGCAGATTGCGTAAGGTATAATTTTTCTTTTTCCTCTCCGTAACGAGTCGCCTCCCAGGTATCAGGCACTTGAACTTCCTGGAAAAGGCCCGAAACTTTCGAGTGCCGAAAATAATTAACAGATAAATTTAAGTTCTTTTGAGACAGCTCGAAAAATCCACTAATTACAGGAGGCTCCATCACGCCATTTTGGTGTAGTGCACTATAGGGACGGGCGAAACTTTTGCAAATTATATGCTCGCCCTCATTAGGCTTCTTGAAAGAAAATTGAAAGTTCCTGAGAAGGGCTAATTACCAGAAACGCTTAAAAGTTGCTCATTTGCTACAAAATTTGCCGCTCTCTAAAAGTTGCAAAATTATCAAAAGTTCTACACTGCACGGGGGAGCAGTTTTGCAGCGCCCCATCTTGGGGGTGTCGCATTGATGCCAAGGAAAACTCTTTCACTTCTGATAATTTTCTCGAGAGGAGGCGTCCTACAAAAGCGTACGAGGGTGTATGCGGCGTAAGGGAAGAAGTCGGTACCTACCCTTCTATGGGCAAAGGGCAAAATTCACATGACTTTGAGCAAGGGCATGTAGGAGGCGACGTGCATTAGATTAAAAAAGTGGGCGCCATACATCTCCTCATCCGCTTTGACGTCAATGGGAGCGTACCCTTATTCAGGCGAAGGACATGAGAGCTCATTATTGAGACTCTGTTTGTTGCTAATTGCTTAAACATACAACGCACATCGCCACACCACCCTCGATTTTACTTGTTTGTGTTGATGGTTTTGTGGCTGTGTACGCTTCTAGCCTTTACTGACTGTGCGAAACCCAGAAAATTTTAATTAATTGTTCTAGGCTGCGTGGGTAATATTATGAAGGGTACGAATTACCACAGGGCACGGCATAGCAATATAGTTACACTATTTAAATCTTCCGAAATTCTGTTCTTTTGGGGTAGAGCGACTTTCCACTACTGATAGGGGTTTATAGAAAATGTAGATTAATAAGGTATAGGACACCAAGGTGAAAATGTATGATCATCACAAACAAAAATAAGATCAAGCAGTTTCGTGAAAAACTCTAATGGTTTGGGCAAAATAAATTATTTAAACCGACAACTCCTTGAGCCGCTTTTTGAAAAACTTACAAAATATATCTTAATATATCATACTAATAGAAAAAGTGAAAGTGATAGTTACGAACATTTATGTTTTTATTTCATGTGAATACTTATGCTGCTTGCAATGACGTAATCTTCCTACGATTTGATTGTGGTTTTCTTGTAATGTCAGTATATATATGGGAACTAGTTTATTTGAATAAGACATATTTCCAAAATTTCGACGTGGAGTTCAGCTTAAATTCTCACTGCAAAACGGTTCTTAATTTCGTATACAAAAGGTACAGAAACCCTTTTTGATTAAAAATTTATTAGTAAGGTTCTTAAATTGTCATCAATTTAAAATATGTAGTTGCCTTTGATTAAGTAATCAATTTTGGAAACTTAACTATAAGTGAGCCGTAATTTATACTTCCACAATCGTACTGTGAAAACGAAGAATGACTAAATGAAAGAATCGGTGACGATCAGTTAAACTTGTACTGTAAAATCGGGTATTAATTTAGTTTAATTTCTGGTAAAATTAATACACTTGATTTAACAAATTACCAAGAACAGAAGGAAAATGTTTTTATTAATCATTTGAAGCTATACGAAATATGAAATAAAAAATAATAAATTTGATTTAAGAAATTACATATAAAGGATAAAGTTTCGTTTTCACGTGTGTAATAAAACACAATAAAGGTATTTGTTTTAAGAACTTACTCAGAATAATTTTTTTTTTCATTTAATAATTTACTATTTTTATTAATCATTTGAAATCGTGTATTTGAACCCTGCTTTTGGAGCTATATATCACATTTTTGCATTTTTAATTTGCTCCCATTTTAGACTTTTTTACCTATACATGTATGTGTGTCGGTGTTTTCACAAAAGGACTTAATTCGTATTATTTTATTTGTCATCAATATCGCTACTTTAAAAGCCAATCAAATATCTACCCCTAAATTTGAATCATTTTATTACTGTTTTAGATTTAAGTTTTGCTGGTATATATTTTTTCAAATTTCCTGCTATGCTAGTTACAAATGGAATTACACAAATCGTAAATGGACTAAAATCTGCTAAACAAGTTAACGTATTCAAAAAAAAACAAAAACGTGCTATTGATCGGGTTTTCTTATGAACCACTGAAACATTTAGTTAAGAGTGTTGAATGGGCTCTCAATGTCTTTAAAGACTTCCAATATTTATTTAAATATTCAAACAACTTGCTGCTTGGGAGTCCTAGCAGCTTTTGAAAGCATTACTTTGTTACTCTTTCTATTTACTCTACGTCTATGCAGCTACATAGACACAATACTAATACCAAAAGTGCCCTTCAAAATTTTCCATCCCACTAAATGTAGCCAAGGTCCGAATTGGCTCAAGTCCTAAGTGAATCTTCAAATATGCACACAGCTCCACTCGCCGTGTATATTTGCTTCCTAGTTAAACTATAGTCGCCTCCTTGCAGGGTTGAACAAAAAAAATTGCCCAAGGGACATCGTCCGCGTCCTCCGCCAGCGTCGTCCTCCTGAAAAGTCTTTTATCCGACATAAGCGCTCCATCGGCGAAACGTGCTCATTTCCACGGCCGCCGTTTCTTATCTAAAACGAGGACGACGGCGGAACTTAGACTCGGCTTCCTCCTTGCCTTCGAATAGGATCCAGAGGATGAAAAAAGAAAATGCGAAAAAATCTCGCAATCAAAGCTTGTCCTTATTCAATTTGTCGGTTGGTTCTTTTGTTTCAATTACGTCTTCTGGGGCGGGGTGGAGCGGGGCGCGGAATTTCATTTCACTTAATTAGCACCCAGGAGATATCTGATTCTGAGAGGGCTCCGGCTGGATTCTGTTCGACTTTGAAATGGATTTATCCCTTTGGCAAATATCTGAACGAGTGTAACCGTGCCCGGCATCCTTTTTAATTTGCATTTTCTCTAGAAACTCCTTAGAGCGCCGCTGTGTTCTCGGGGAAAAAAAATCCGCCAGATAAGACGTTTTTGTTGACCTCGCACATAATAATCCCGTCAGCAGCCGGGATATTGGTAGGATATCGGATATTAAAAGTTTTAATTACTTCTTAAAGCGGCGCCTTCCTCGGGGATATTATATTGTTGAATCCGGGTTAAATCGAGCGCTGTGATTGGCTTTAAGTCCTGCTCGAACACCATCGGGAACCAGGACTGATCCCAATCGCTGGCGATACATGGTGACTTATTGCCGGGTCCTCCCGCAAAATCGAATTAGTAACATTTCAATTACTTTCTGATACGTTCCCATGAAGTCGGTCACGCATTATTGAACTTTCCTGTTCCTTGAGCTCGCAAGCTGACGACGTTTAAGAGCGGAACTTTGGCGTTCCTTTCAGTGACGGCGCCGCCTCCCGAATTTATTCAAATGTGAAAAGTTGATTCGAGCGTGCCACTGATTTCTGCATATTTCGGCCCTCGGAACGAGAGGGACTCCCTCTGGTGCGGGTGCACGTGTAATTCGGGCTCCCCACATCCTGCGGGATATGCATTAAAATACAATTCGGAAATTTTCAAAAGTATGAGCTCGCTATTGAGTACGGCCGACGCGGTAATTGAGTCAGTTGGAAATTGTAAAAATTTCATGAATATTGAATGAGTTGGGCTTGCGAAAAAAAACTGGGGGTTCTTTCGGGGGTGGTTCCATTAAATTTTATTCCCTGCATGGAAGGCCATTTAAATTTGTCAACAAATTGTATGTCGGGAGAGCTTAACCGTGGTATTGCAACCGTCATCATTCAATACCGAAAACTTGTTGAGTTGCAGTATATAATGATAGCCACTAAACTTATATGGAAAACCTCATTTGCGTGTTGCATAATAAATTTTGCTAATTAAGAGGCTACATAAAACTAGGTAGTTGGAAAATTTGCACGTTTTTAACAATTTAATTATTTTTAAACAAGATTTTTCAATTTGCAGATTTTTTCTTTGACTATTTTTAAGACCGAAAAATAAATCGGTGGTCTGGTTAAAAAGAAATGATTTTCTAAAAATGTGCAAATCCAATCTTATAGATAAATTTAATTCATAAAAGAATTAAAAATTAAGAATTTAATTTTCAGATGTTTATATAATGTCTTCTAGAAAATTATCGAATTCAGAAAAAAATATTCCTTCAACTATTTTATGAGTTTTAAAATATGTAAATATAAAAACTTTGGGTATATAAATAGTATATTTCACATCACAAAAGATTAATTATTAAAAGCACTATACAATTCACAAAAAAAAACATATGAATGAATAAAATGTGGAATTAACAAATATTCATTCATTCATATTTATATTTTTTAAATCCTCGAGAATGCCACCTAAATATTGAGAGTTTGATTATGAAGTTCTTGTTATTGTTAACGAAAAAGCTAATTTTACAAAATAATAATAATTGATAACTCTAAACGAAAAATCAATTTTCTGTTAATTTTGTATATAATAATTTTAATCTTCAGCTTCTGACTTCAGTGATCAATATTAATTTGAATTACCGACTTCATTGTAGCTTCGAAATTAATGGGCGCGGATGTTTATTTCATTTATTTTAAATATTTTATATATCTGTTACATGTTTAATGGTAAAAATTTAAATCATTTCTCTCATTGTCCCCCATTTGCTGTCAAATAAAAACTATACTTCATTTTGAGCACCAATAACTCCTGAAACACTGATATAACGTGCATAAATAAATTAATGAGATATTTAATTTACAATTTCATTTCCAGGTACTGTTTTCAAAAATGCTCATGTAATCTCATTTAGTTTTGGAATTAATGCTACAATTTTCATAATTAAGCTTTTTCTACCATTTTTTTTTATTTTACCTTTTCTACGTTATGCTGTTAATGAAATATTTATGTGTATAAAATTAAAATATTACAAATATGTCTCTGATTCTCACAAGGTTTCTTTTAAGTTTATTTGAAAACTAAAAAAAAGGCCAAATAATGAAAATTTGATAAGTTTTAACGATTGCAAAAGCAAGAATTTGATTTAATTTCTATAATAATTATTTTTCTTATTTCTTACTTAGATATTATATACTAGCTTTCAACATAAAATAATTGAACAAAACTTTAAAAATAATTTTCCCATCTTTAAGAGTTTTGTTTTGAAACAAATAATCTGAAGCAACTACTGATACAAATGGCCGCCAAACTTTTTCAAATTTTGTTGACTCTTTTGGGTCAAACTCTCACAAATACCAAATATAAAACGAATAAAATCAGAAGCGGGATTCAGATAAAATATTCGGTGCTTATTTGTTAAGATACTAATAAATAATATTAATAGAAATATTTTTGTCGAAGGTTATTTTTTCTTCTGTAAAACATGTTTTCGTTTTTAATTGCACATGTTGACAAGGCTATTCTACCATAAATTTAAAATCGATTTCGTGGTGCATTAGCATCTCTTCTACACCGTCACCGAGTTGAATTGAAAAAATTCATTCCAATTACCAATTGTATCCAAATCCACGTGCTCCACCGCATCTCTCCGAAAGAAGGATGCAAACGAGCTGCACACGTACCGTGGAATTCCCACTTTGATCCTGGCAGCGTTTAAAGCTGCCAAGCTCCAAATTGCAGTTCCGTGTCATGCTACCTAATTTGAATTCGGCCCGCAAAAGGCGCTCCCAGGATCCGGTTAAACATTCAGGAGTGCATCAGATGGGGCGCTCCCGGGACGAGTAAACGAGAAAAATACGAAAAATTCAGAAGACGAATAGAGCACCCGACCCGGCTCCAGGGAAAAGATTTAATTCGACTGCGAGGAGAGCTATTTTCAATTACAGTCGGAATTGGGCAGGGAGCCCGCTGAAACCCTGCTCCCGGGATTTGGGCGCCATCCCCGGGATGGGCCCGGACTCATTAAAATTCCCCCCACGAAACAGCTGTAAACAGTCGCTGACATGTGAAAGCTTTGCCCTTTCATCGTTCAGGCAAATTCTTTTCTCCGGGCGGAGGCTCTGCTTTGAGGTGTGGCAGACAAATTTCTTCCGCTCATCCTCAAAATCCTGCTTTATGCCCGGAAGAGGGAACGAATCCTGGGTCGACGCCACTGGGCATCCGGGGTCCGCCACTGGAGCGGCAGTTGGGGGCTATCTTTAAGATTGAGGAAGTGCCTTTTAAGTGACAGCCATATCTGAGTTATCAAGCGTAATTAACGAGATCAGTGGCTTGGGACGTGAGCCGAATACGCACTCCGTAAAACATGAGGAGCTTCCGGGAAGTGTAGGGAAATTCACTTACGACGGGGCTCCCGAAATCCAGCCCACTCCCAGACATAGCCTAACTTTTGGCCTATTGACCTCAGCGCCGAGGTCCTTTTGTTTTATTAATGGCCCCGGGAAAACACAACCGGGGGTCACGTCCGCCCATTCGCAACCGGCCTTAGAATCCTGAGCGGGATTTGAAGAGGCTCGAGTGTGCCGCAGCCGCAGCATCCGCCCAAAATGCAAATCCAAAAATGGCTCGTAAGGATTCTGGCCGGATGCGAGAAAGCAACACTTTTCCTCGGCTGTGCTTTACAGATTTTCCCAGTTTTTCGCACGGAATTGACGAGAAATGAATTGAATTTTCTTTCTTTTTTTTTGTTTTTGCCTGAAAAAGGATTGCGGAGTCACGACGTGTGCCCAGAAAGGGAATATCAATGAAATGCAAATTTCCCAGCTACACACGGACTGCGGGCGCCCCACGTCCCAGTGCGATTCCTCTCCTGAACCCACAGCCCTTCAGCCGGGTGTCACTTAAGTTGAAATTGATGCGAATTGATGCTGCGGATGATACTTTTATTGCATTTTCGCTAATTTATGGCGCCGATGTGCCTGCCTCGCACGTTACTGCTGTAAGCACGTCGAGGGGAGGCTTTGGTTTGATTTGATTTGATTCTATTTCAAACACGCCCAAGTAGTTTTCTCGCGTTTGAAATTTAAGTATTTCATCTTGTCTGCTAGGTACTTACCTACATATCATATACCACAGCATCCATTATACACTCGTATTCAGGAGTATAGCGATGGCTGCAAATAACGAAAAAAGTCGTAGAAAATGAGTACTTTATTATTCAATTCAATGTTTGTCCTCTTTAAATTCAGGAGTAAGAAATAACAATTTTTGCATATGTGTATAGATATATAAGAAAAATCAAGTTGACCCCAAAATGTTCTCTAGGAGGTCTGAAACCCTATGACTATGATATTTTTAATATTGTCTTATAAGTTAACTAGAAAAAAAACCTTTAAGAAGATAGATACCGACGAAAACATACATAGTTCTTTTTTATACCAGGTAGGTGTGTTTCATTAGGAAGTCTAAATCGTGAAACAATAAATTTTCACACCATGCGATATTTTTTCAGTTAATTTCAAAACTAATATTTGTATTTTAGAAGTAAATATTTTTTTTTTAAACCTTCAAAGTTAGGACTATTCAACTAAATACGTAATCCCAATCTATTTAGAAATGGCGCATTTTTATAATCTTTCCTAACAAAACTCAAGTTTTTGCTTAATTATAGGGCATTTAATTAAGTCGTCGAATTTCCTGTATATTTTTATATATTTTTCCATTTAATCTTCCAATTGATAATGTAGTATGGTATGAAAAAATCATATAATATATATATATATAATATATATCATTAGATTCATCACTATTACGATGTTTCTACAATACATAAGGCCGTAAATATATTAATCGATTACGTGAAATTTCATGATCGTAAATTTAAAAGTTAATTTGGATAAGTGGAGATATACTGTATTTGCCTTAAGTTTGAAACAGTCTCTCATTTGATATAAATATTTCACAAATGTTTTTCAAAGCACAAGGAAACCCAGTTTACGAAAAGAAATAAAAAATATAAAAAAAAATGGTGACTCGTACATTTAAATGTAAATACAATTATTTATTCAGTTGATGAAAGTAATAATAGTTGACGTACTTTACATTTTCCATCTTCATAAAATGTTTTATTCAATTTTACAAAAATATACTATTAAATTAAATCAACGTTAGGTTTAAAAAATAAGCTTACGTTCCAAAAAAATTATAATAAATTGGCTGCTTGTTGTTCATCTGCTTGAACTAAAATGATATTTTTTGTGTATTCATTTATATTAGTTTTTTCTTTTATTTTCTTCTTCTTGTGAAGGGTTTTCTTAAATGTATGGGACTTCTGTAGTTTTTACATGGACAAATATTGAATAATGTGTATGTATATAATGCAGAGACTACATCTTCCACTAAATAAACCTCTTCCTTTTAGTTATATGTGAAGAAGAATAAAATACTTCTCAGCGCATTTACAGAAATGTGATGTAAGTATACAATCTAAAAAGTGACTTCATGCGAAAGTTATAAAATTAGTTAAATTAATTTGAAAAAAGTTTCAATTGTACAAATTGCTCAACCGTTTTTAAAGTTAAAGGAGTTTTATATTCATTATAACACCATGAGTGCAGTTTCGTTTTGAGGATACGACAATGACAATCTGCTCTTATCCGCCCCTCAGAAAACATGAAAATAAAAATGAGTGAAAAATATCGTTGGAGATGGCGGAGTATGTTGGCCCCAGGGCTGTAAAGCAGGCTCGTGCTTGGAATTTGTAAGGGCAAAGGTTTAGGGGATTGTGAACAAAATAAATTTATATCTGTAGTCCAGCAATAGCCCGTTTCTGAAAGGAAGTTGTTACTCAGATTTACACAAAAAGGGCGCATTCTGTAAAGAGCACTTAAAAGAAAGGCCCTGGGCAGGCATTCGCTTCATATTGCCGTATATTCAATTAACGTTTCATTCTGACCATGAATTATCCATTCATATCCCCGAAAAAAAAACACCTTTAATCTCTAAACCGGGAGCTTCTCCTCGGTATTTATAGCAGCCGAAAAAACCAGTCATATTCCGTTCAAAAGGGGTGTTCAACATTTGGTCATTTTCCGGTTTCATACGACGACGTCCCTCTCATTCAGACCACCATAAAGGGCAAAATTGCCTGCCGGGGTAAGGATGACTCGGCGATGTAAAAGGGATTATCCCACCTGAACTCTGGAACCCGTTTTTGCGAGACTTAAAACCGCCAGGTATAACCGTGCAAAGGATGCTGCCGCAATTAATTAATTAGGTACCCTAATCAGTCGTGATGAGCCCGCTTTTGACTAAGCGGATAAAGGACTTACCCGAGGCGGGTGTGTGTGAATCGTAAAAAATTTCGCCCGCCTCCTCCAACCCTTGTCGGGGGATATAAAAATATAATTTAATGACAAACGAATGGTCAGCAGCAAAAGAAATCCATTTATCAGAGCAGTGTTCTGTACAAGAGTTTTCTTCTGAGCTTAAGTGTATTTTTCTTAATTCAATTCGAGAGATTTGGGGTAGAAGTGGGGTCAGTAGTATACCGAAATTTAACTTTTTGCGTAACCAATTTACACATATAAATTGGACACCTCTGATGTCTGCTGTTTACTTTCATAGTGTATAAGATTAGTCTCCTTGCTTAGAGTATTAAAAAATTCTTTCATGTGTCAGGCGCAGTTGATGGATTTCCAATAATACACACAGATACCAGTTATTGGTAACTGATGATTAGTTGAAAAATAAATAAATAAATTAAATGTAATTTTAATAATCAATACTGTTGTTAATGAATTACGCTTAAATTCGTAAAATTATTTTTTGGTTTTATAAACGAACTCAATGAATGTTTCTAAGATTACTCATATTGATGGGACAAATTTAAAACTAAGCCCTAATTTCAAATCAATGGAATTCATCTTCACTCGGTATACAGAATATTTATGACACCTGAAACTATGAGAAAGCTCGACACTTGATGAGTTTTCTAAAATTATTAGCTTGCTTTTAAGTTTCATTCGTTTCTATTGAATTTCTTTGGATTCAAAAAAAGGGTTCTTTGATTTTAAACAATAGTGAGCAATAGTGAGTTCTGAATTTAAAAAAAAAAAATATATTAAAAGTGAAAGCAAAAATAAGTTTTAGTTTTTACGAAAGAACTTTAAAAGAACAAATCAAAACTATTACCAATTTTTGGAGCTCCTCAAACAACTTAAAAATGCCCAAAATTATTTCTGCTAGTGTATGTGTATTCTTTTTACATACACATATAATTTAAATTATATGTATAATATTATTACATTAATACCAAACATGTAGTACATAAATGACAATTGCTATGCTGGGCAATGATTATATAATAAAATGTAGCAGGTACATATATCATATACGTTTTTTTAGTGAAATAATATTCTAATTCAAATTAATTATAATTAGTAAAATTTGTTCAATTTCAATATGAATTTACGAAACCTGAACAGTCATGTTGAATTACTGCTACGTATATACGTAAATAATAAACCCTGAATATTTTATAGCTCTGTTGAAGGAACTAATTTTACAATATCTCTTTTAATCAAATTTTAAAAGGAACGCTGATTTTAAAAGCTCTCTTTTAACTTTCCACTTTGGATTGAGGACGTACTGCAATAAAGCGATATCTACCAAAAACATAATCTCTGAGGAAAGTAATTACGCTCGGGCAGCTCCGAAAATACCATTCTCAAGGTAATGTGCAATTAGTTTGAAGATTTGCCGGCGCTTTCAGTTCTTTCAATCGCCATGAGCATCGGCTTTCCACCTCTCTTAGCCAGTCAATTACAGAAAAAATAAGGACCAATGTCTGCTCGGCTAAGCGGACCTTCTCTGAATTGAATCGATACAGCAGCCTTTGCTCCTTAATGAAATAAAAGCCCATCTCTAATTAATCCGTTCAAGACTACCCCTGCTCCCTTGGCCTGTCCGCAGCAGAACTGAGGAATCAGCAGAATTGCAATCGTGTTCCTTCCTAATAGATACCTTGGGAGCACTAAGGACCTATCGATATCAGTTCGCCTGGAACGGAAAGAAAAGGTTCGAGGGAAGTTTCCCAGGGGTGCGAATCGTCGGGGGTGTGGAGCACATGGTACAGCGGAAGCTGCACACCAGCGTCCTGTCGCCGCAGGGACGACTCCTTGGCGCCGATGATTAACTACACACCTCCGCCCGGATCCTGGCCGTGATTTGCATAGGTCTCGTCTGCGAAAAGTAATTAATTGGCACTTATTCTTCCGGGCAGATGACCCAGATCCACTTGGGACCTTCTTTCATCTTTTGGCGTATACAAATAGCATCGAGTGGCTGACAACGAACAACATATGCGACAAATGGCTCTTGAATGATGGGTGATGCATGGGCGGCAATTTCTCAACGTCCTATCTGAGCGGAGGAATAAATTTAAAGTGAGGGCCTGTAATTTATAGTGCACCCTGTGGACTCTTTATTCTGCATAACACACAAACACACCGCCATGGGGAGGTGTAATTTTTCTGAAAGTTTTTTGAATTATGATGCGCGCCCTTGATGCTCGCGAAAATTACGGCCTTTGATTAAACGCAGCACTTTATGCGCTACAAAAGAAATGGTCCTTCTTAAATTTTTAGTTTCCACACACATATGATGGAAAAATTACATGCCTACAGCGAACAACTCTTCCAATCAACTTCAAGGGAGCTCTGATCTGATTTATATCCACCATTATGCACTCCTATGAAATAAAATCACTTATTGATATTCTATAGCCAGAGGGTTATGAGGGGGTAAACGAAACAAAATTTTCTATTCAACTTAATTTAGCGTATTTACATAATATGTACTTTAAACTTTTCTAAGGCCATAAATGTTTCATGAAGCTCGAGGACAAAACAATTTTCTTTTGATTTTGGCCTCGAGCGTCAGGAAATATTTATAATTCGATTTTAGAGACCCTTTTCAGAGTGTTAAAAGCGAGAAGTTTGGGACCACTTTTAGGTTAAATGTTGCACAAGTATCCTCCGTTTTACACAAATTTAATTGGTAATTATAAAATTCGTTATTATTTAAGTAAACAATGACTTTGAATGCAGCGCAGTGTTTAGAAATTCATTGGTAGGTAGTATGTAACTCATAAGTAGATCAGTCAATAGGCATAAAGCGTCATATAATATTTTTTTAAAGTAATACAAATTTATTATATTGTAACTGTACACAAAAATTCTGAATTTTGTAAACTTTGTGCAGCATTGTATATATTTCCATTTATGTCTTATTATTTCATTAAAATTTTTAAATATAGGAAAACTCACCAAAATTACAACTCCCCTAGCAGCAATTACTGAAAAGTAAAAACATATTTCAATTTCAAATTATTTCTCAGAAGTCTATGTTTTTGTTTTTGTACTGAAATCAAAGATTGTAAAATTTTGAATTTAATGTGAGTGTTCTTAACTTTCTAAAAATATTAAAACACATTTCAACTCCCCTGGCACGCATTTTTTATGTAAATTTAACAATTTTGTTTTCTTCAAGAATTTTAAAATAAACTATGTAGTTTTAACACAAAGTTTTTCTTGCATGGATGTTGTTTTAACAGGAATATGGTTTTTAAGCAATATATTTTTTGGACCCCATTTTCAAATATTCCCCCATATCAGAAATATCATTGGATATTCTTGCGTTTACAAATGCACTTACCCATACATACAAAATATAATAAAACTTAATGCAAAGACCAACAAATACAGTTGTGTCCAAATTTTAGAACCATTTGCAAATTTTTCATACTATATTATTATTCAATTCAAAACAAGATAATGTTAGCCTTATTTGGATTTTACCTTTACTTTAAATTTAGCGACTTTTACTTAAAAGCTTAGGAAAAGGCCAACCTGCTCATAAAACTTCTCAATAAGCTCACTTCTTCCGTCTTTCTTTTCCGGTGTTCCCGAACCGAAATAATATTAGAAACTTCTCTTTAAAGAAAAACGTAGCTAAACACTAGCTTGTATAGAGTGATGAAATATAATAAAATGGCTCTTTTACACTACGAGTATCTAAATGTGTGTGTGTGTAATTATTTTGAAAAACATCATATGTCTTAGTCACTATTTGTTTACCCAAACATTAGGATTTCAATTTACCTGACCAGTTCTAAGACCGATTTGTGAACCAGATAACTTAAATTTTTTTGTCTTTAACTTCTAACTATTGGACTTTGAGTTTGGGAGGTTGACAAAGAAACAATCGCACCGACTTCGCACTACCTGTCCGCCTCCAGTGGAAAGGTGCTAAAAGCTGATTGATTTTTTGGAAGCTAGCCGCTAAAAGCGATCGCGAATGAGACGTGATCGTTTGGGTTCACTGCAGGTTTCAGCCTTGAACAAGTAGTGCTCGTGCTTTTTATCGGCATCGCGTTCTTCCAAATGATCTTTTGCGAGTGCGGAATAGCCCGCGGAGAGGTGCTGATGATATAACGACTTGCGATGTAGTTACGTAATTTGGTAATATGACCATCGACGCAATGCTCAAATTGGCCTCTAATTAAATTGATACTGCGGAACCGAAATTTCGCAAGGTTCTTTAGATCGCACCGATCAGTCGCAAATTGCACGTAATCTCAATGTCTGACCTTCCGCACTCCGGTCAAAATAATATTACAGCCTCTGCGGATGATTCGTCAATCGAAATCATTTCATCCCCCAGAATGCATGTAATCTCCTCAATGGCTAAAATAGTCTAAAACAAAATCGAGTGGACCAGTTCTTTCTCAAATTCGGAAAATCGGTGCGACCGATGTCCTGATTTTCAGCCAAAACTATTCCCAATTCCGGAACAGCAGGACGAAGGAGGCTGGGGTGGAGTGTTCGGAAATTAATGAATTCATGTCGACATGAATTAACCCGTGTGGAAGTCGGTACCTTAAATTATCATCAGCTGCAGGCCGCGCGTCGCACTGTCCCCTGGCCTGCTAAATTATTGAAACTTTTATGGTCCAGCCAGAAATTTGCCTGTCGTCCTGAGGCGTAGGGGTGGAGGGCGGAGCCCAGCAAATGCACCTCCGCGCCGCAGAACTACAGTTCGAAAGCATCAATGACGACGACACTTTTCGGGAGCGTTCGGGACCAGTTCCTGTGCCTAGACAGCGCCAGGACAGCACCCGCCAGGATGCTAGCAATTCATACATCCGAACTTCGAGAGCTTAATTGGAAAAGTTTTTCGATTTTAATTACAAAACAAGGGAAAGAATACGTGGCGTAGTCGTCATTTAGCCAGGACGAGCGCACCCCGGCCGCATTCGGGTGCTATTGCCATTTAGTTAGGAAAGTTTGATGCTATTGCTCCAATTACAGGAACATCCGAACGATGGAGGTGCTCGCTATCCTAATTTTCGTTTTGTTCCCGCTCGCCTTCAATTACTTGTAATTGCGTTCGCAAAGTAGTTGCAAACGACGCAAGTAATCCCCATTCTGATCACGGACACGGTCGTTTGTTTCTGTAATTATTCAATTATTTTATGAGATTGCTCTAAAACAAAAGTACTTTGGCCGAAATTGGAGTTGTTACATAGCAAACTAAATGGATAATCGAACAATACCGATTACATAATTATAAATAGAATTTTCGAACACATTTCATTTATTTAAATAACATTACAAATTAAGATCTCCACAACAATGTTAGTAACAATCTGCACACACGTAGGTATTTTATTGGTTGTGTTAAAATACCGAAAATTAATATTGTTTGTTACAAAACATAAGTATACCTGTATACGAGTATGTAGGTATATACAATACTTATACAATCTTAAATTCCATTAATATCCATAAACCCAAAATCCAAAAATCTGAAAAATAGATATAATTACAAAATATTGTCCATTTTGAAGTAAAAGAAGTAGAATTTAAATGTTTAAAACTGTAGGTATTTAAGCAATTTTTTAAGCTTTTTAACCTTTTAGGAATTTTGTTTCTGCATAGACAAATAAGTTTCGAAGTCAGTATGTATAGGTTTAGTCAAATGTTTCCTTTTGTTTGTGGTTTCAAATGAACTACAACTGTTTGTTAGTATTATATTCAAGGTACTTACATATGTGCAAAAATTAGAAAATTTAGAACTTATTCGAGCATAACTTATATTAAATTTTTTTCGTTTTATAAGTAAGCTTTTCGTAATTTAGTAGTTAAAAATGAAAATTATAAGTACCTAGCTTTTCTGAATAGGACATGAATAATTGTACTGACAAAAAGAAAACTACGCATCATTTTTCTAATTCCAAAGAATCGTACCATGAGCAACTTCACGACTCTTCAAATTAGTTGAATTTTCGAGATGTACACACCTACACATACTGAGCAACTTTTATAAGAATGAAGCTTTTAAAGATGCTTACGATCTTAAATGGAGACCACAAAAGAGATTAAATTTGAAAGAAAATTCCGAAATGATTTAAAGCGAAATTTTTTCTTCGATGTGTATCTTGCAATAAACGACTCCATTTTGCACCCACCTTTGATCCCTAAAGACACAAAAACGCTCCCGGAAATTTGTATAAAGCAAATTTAGACATTCAGAAGCGTTTGAGTTCCCTGCCCAATTCTTTTTCTTTTGGAATGTACGAGAGCTCCCCCGTCCTTCCTGGGGAATCCCTTAAAAAAAATTCTGAAGCTACGCCGGCACGGCGCGGCGGCGGAAGGATGTCTTTATGAACACCCTTAAGAAAGAAATCTTCCAGAAAAGACGTTAATCTGACACGAGAAGGGTATAATGCGGCGGCATCTTCGACTTGATTTAACACTTCGAACACGTTACTCCCTCCTTTCGCTGTTATGAAATTGAAGCCAAAGGATCAGAGGACAAATTCACTCTGTTCCGGAGGCGGGATGGGCTTCGACCTCAACTTATAAATTTTTTATAAACTTCAACTCAGTAAAATTGCGTGGGACGAGAAGGGTTAAAATTCGGTTTCGCTTGCATCGTATCTACATAAAGTGCCTTTTCGGATGCCTACGGTTGAGATTCCTTGCTTTTTCCAGAATTTTGGGATTTTCCAAACTATAGGGCAAAGTGGGGGCGGAAATGATGTGATCAGAATTTAGCAATCCCGGCAGATAGAGCCAACTCTGGCCCAGGAAAGGAAAGACCACGATTTTCCGTAAATTTCCGTGCTATCACCCCGTGACCACGGTCGTCCTGTGAGAGCACGCAAATCGGAATTTGCATAATAAATTTATTTCGTGCAGTTGTGACAGGTAAATGCCTATTTTACAATAATAATATTTCGTACGGGTGTTACTGGGGTACAAAATCTGGGAGATCAGGGCGAAGAAAGGGATATCGTTATAAGGCTAATAAAATTTGCATATTGGCAGGACGACGCGCGGGTGAGAGAAGAAGGGCGTCTTAACTCTGGCAAACTTCCAAAATCAAGATCCCGTCTCCCGCGGTGTTGTGTCACATAAACCCATGAAATCGGAAAATCAATTACACGGGAAGCAACTTAAATAGGAACATTTTGACTCTGACGGGATTTAATGGGTTTTCGCGAGGAAAATGAGATTTTAAGAGCCTTAGTCAACCGGGCGGCGCCTCCTAGTCCTAGGGCAGGTAGCGCGCTCCGCCATTATGCCCCATATCCAGGCACAATATTGAGTCCTCAGGATCACATCTTTTCAGCGAAACTGACATCGCAACCCCCGAGTCAAGTTGGCGGGGGTTTTGATGGGACTCGATCCGCCATCCAGAGACACTTCGCCCTGCGACGGGCGTGCCACAGCTATTCAATTTAAATTTAAGCAGAAGATTCCATTCGTCGGGTAGGCGTCGACTACGAAATTCCAACACAAACACTAAACGCTAAACCATACCAAAATTTATCATGTTTTCGAAAGTGGTTATTAAAAAACTTCTAGGAATTTAATAACAATTTATCTTCACCTTCCTAATTACGAGACATTCTAAAAAGCTCAAAAGTTATATATGAACACATGTATTTAATACTTAAAGTAGGTTACTTGAAAAAATGTCAACAATTTTCCAAACATTTTTCTTGAAATGTATACAAAACTTCTTCAAATAGCCAACATTTTTTCGAAAATAGTGCATAATACAAAGGCAAGAGTGTTAAATAGAGCAACAAAATAGTATAACATTGAATATTTTCATAATTGTTTAACAACCGATTTCTTTACATCTTTTACAATTTCCAAATAATAAGTAGAATAAAATACCTTCTAGTTCTCTCTAAAATTACTTTCATAATTTAATTTAGTTTCGTTTATAATTCAGCAAAATTTATATTTCATTAAAAAAATTTGATATTTCAAAGTGATAGTTTTGAATTAGTTTTGATTTGTTAGCAATTATATAAGAATAAATAAGGGATAAATATCGGAATGCAAGTACGAAAGCTATCTTTGTTCTGACGCTCTGAGTATTGAATGTCTGCATCCCAAAATATTAAAGTTCAAAAGTTACGAAACTTAGATTTTCACAACTATTCCATTTTGTATACGTTATATATGTATATGTATGACATTTAAAGATATTATAAAACTTCCAGATGATCTTAGTTACTCCTTCAAAATTCTAGAAGTGCCTTTTCTCCAGAATTCATCTCACTTTAACAGCTGAACTTCTCCTAAATATTTCTAAAACAATTAGTTTCAATTTATGAACATTTGATTAGAAACGTCGAGCTCTAATTCTATTAGTATCTATATATCACTCCTGGATTTGCTCCAAGAATGGATTAATTTCTGTCTTGTCTTCAGTTGAATTGTTTAGAATTCATTCCAGGCAGAAGGTTTAATAATAGCCTGGAGATAGAAGTTAAACGTGAATTTAATATGATTAATAACAGAAACTGAACTTTCTTTTTCCATTATGAATGTTCGAAATAGGTATCTACATAATAATAAATATGTCAAAGTTGTTCGTACAAATGGCCAAATGAATGTCCCAACCGTCATCATGAAGAGAGACAAAATTAGGGTTCATCTATTTTATTGATTTTTCGTTACTTTAGTAGATTGTAGAATATTTTTGTGTGAATTAAACGACTTTGAAATGTTTTATATTTTACTGTAAGGGATTTTTCTACGGTTGATTAAATAACTTAGATTATTAATTACTTTTTTAGTAGAACATAGAAAAACATTTTAAGTAAATAGCCTAGTATTATGATTGTTTCACACAATAACGTCTACACCACTACTAGGGCTTTAAAGGTTAAGTTCCTAAAAATCCTTTATTAGCGGATGCTAACGTCATAAATCACAACTGAAAACATGTACTGTTATTTACCCGCATATGCATACATGTATGTATTGAGATAAGAATAAGCCTATATTATACAAAAGGCGCAATTAATCGAATTAATTTTCCAAAAATAGCGTCATTTTCATAATAAAGATTCAAAGTATGGTTAATTATAGGCACCATAATAATTTACCCACCGCTGGTATGTCTTAGACATTTTATATTTAAAAAAACAAAATATGAACAATCATTTTTCGAATAATATTTAAGAAGGAGTAAATTCAGAATTTTGGTCATTCCATTCTGTAGGGTGCAAAATTTTCGTGATTTTCAAATACTAATATAGTAATAAACTGAATTTTAAGACAAAAACAAGATTTCTTTCGATTCATTTTTGAAATATCTCCTACTGTAGTTTTCTGAAAAATGCAGGCAGTATTGAGCAGAGTACATATGTATGTATTTATATTCAAAAGGGTAATGTTATTATTTAAAACATGATTATTTATTGCTTTAGTCGTAATTCACTTATAGAGATAATGCGATTCTGGAAAAGTCTTACCTGAATTTCAAGAGTAAAATAAGTCATTTTATCAATTAATTTTCCTTGAATTTAAGCACTTCAATTCGCCATGTATGTATGTGAGTTGAGCAAAAGTATTCCAGGAAATTTGCTACGCACACAGCCGGATGAAATTCAAGCTGCGGCTGTGGCTTTCCACTTTCCACAATGACTGAGTTCGCCTAGTTCCCGGCGTGGATGGATTCCCTAAATAAGTTACTGCCTGTTCCCAGGCGCCCCTATATGGAATAACCCGCTTTTGGAATTTGCCTTGAATACAGCACTAAATCAATATTTGCCCAGTAAAGTTCTCCATATGTGGGACCACTTGGTTAATTTATACATTCCATCCGGCCTGCATATTAAAGCCGCTCATATTACCGGGCTCAAAACGTTCACGATATCCTGGACGTGTCGTACACTTTTCGGAACGTAACCCCCAAAAACCCCCAGTGGTTAGAACTGGAGAATATCTAGGAAAACTTGCGGGCTTTGCGGAGATTTATTAGTAGCCCCCGGTTGAGTCTCATAAATTTTGCAGTATTCGTCAATGACATTAATGTCTCACCAATAAAACTTTACTGGGACGGGATTGCCCTACTCCAGACGGTTGGGGCTTCCTTGAGGAGGAGTGCGAGGGCGGACAGGCGCAACTTCTTGAGTCGGTAAAAGTTGCCATACCCGCCGGATATTGCCAAACATCGGAAAGTTGTGATTCCTAAAAAGCTGCCCCCGGTCTTGTTGGGCTCACCTAGAAACCCTGCAAACCTTATAAGCCCTACACAGCCCACACACCCCACCTCTGACCACTAGCCCGGGCCAGCCAGTAACAGGGTTCCCCAGGGGCCCAATAAAATTGAAATTTACTGAGTTTGTTGTTTGAATTGTCACCCAATATCGCAGCGAGCAAAGAGGTTTGTAATGTTAACAGTCACTCGCCCCCGGGAAGACATCCAAATTTCACGTTATTGGGTACACGTAATGCGCTAACTTCGCCAAGTTTGCTGTCTCCGAGCTTCGGCACAGAACTTTTGTATCCTTGCGATTTGGAGCGCCCGTTCGCCGGCTCGGGATGAGCCTGGATGACGGGGGTGTTAAATACCTTATCCAGATGGCTGGAGGAAGGAGGTGGATTTGCAGGTCTTAAGGAACTAATTTTTGGTTAGTCTGTAGTTTGGAAGGCAGCCGCAGCCCGGTGGGCCGAGAATTCTATTTAATAACAAGGAAAGGCAGGCCCCTTCAGAGGGGATTTAGCTTAATGCGAGCTTCTTGAGACGAAGTTCCCAAGATTCTTTTGATTATCGTAGGCACTTCAGGCTGGCCTAAGAAAAGCAAGAGAGTTAGTTAGAGGATGATATTGCGGTGTGGAAACAGGATTTTAAATGTGGTGGTTACCACAAATTAAAAGTGATAATTAATTCTGAAATTAACCACTGAGTAATTACATAAAAGAAAATAAACTTATGTATGCATACACACATACCATACATACATATGTATATACAGTGGTAGAACAAATACTAGGTATACAAATAACAATATATTTTCATTTTTATTACTGTACTATTAATTTACTTTATATTAAAATTACAGCGATTTTAATTCTTTCATTGAAAGGACGCCCAAATTAAATTTTGAAAGTTTAGCTTTTTCATCTATTTTTTCCACCATTTATAGGTATGCATATATTTAGAACCGGGGTAGTAACTATTAAGAAAAGCGATAATTATTTTATTATAACGATGTTTTTCCGACCAAACACTATCAAGTTACTTTTATTTTGACCAGCTGACAGATTTCAACCCATATTCATTATTGAATTAATTTCATTTCTGTTAATTACGTTTACTTAATTTTTGCTCTAATTTTTACTGATACTACATATATTGATATAGAAAGCTACACAATATTGTAAATTAATTTTTCTAACATAATAATTTGTTGCGTCATACACATGTAATCAAATTAAATAGAAAACTGCAATACAATTAGGTACAAACTAATAATTTTGTTTGTTTATAGTACTAATGAAGAAACAACCACATGAATCAGCATATCTTTTTGAAGTATTTTGAGGTGCAAAAAACGCAGCAGCTATATGCACAAATATGTATATGTATGCATCTATTATTATCAATATTACGACTAGTTAATATGAAAATAAAATGATGAAATGAAAAGCATTTTGGAAAGAAGTCTTTCAGCATTCTAAAAGTTATTTGTGTTATTAAGACGCGATCATTATTTTAGTATCAGTATATAAATTCCAATAAGAAACATAAATATGCGTTTATAAAAAATTAAGATTGTCTAATATAATTATTATAATAAAGCGATTTAAAAATAAACAGCAATGCACAAATCGACGAAATAGTAAATCTATAAAATTTCACTAAATTGTGTTATAATATTCAAGTTTAAAATCTATATTAATATTTTTGTTTTAGTTTTTATTTTAACATTTTGCAGCATTGATACATCCAAGTTTCAAACTATTCAAAAATTGAACTATTTTATATAAATATAACATATTAATTTTATGTTTTTATATTTTTTTATGCTCATTTGTCCGATTTGGTTTTCATTTGACACTGATTCAAATTGAGATCCGGATAAAACAAAGATAGTGTTGCATTTAACTTGTACATATAAGTAATCCATATCTTTTCATATATAAATTGCTTTAGTAAAAGCACCAAGCAAATAGCTTATAGAGAGCTCATCCTGAACAAAAATCTGTGACCGACGGTTTCAAGCTTTCTTGCCTTGCGCTGGCTCCCATCAGTTCATTCTCTCGCATCGAGAACATCCATGCGAGGAAATGAAGAAATGAACAGCCGAAATGAACCGAATGCTGCGAACGGGCTTCGGGCGGGAGCTACGATTTTGGCTCTGTTCTGCTGGGACTAATATGTGTGGGTTAGAATACGTGTGCTAAAGAGGAGAGTGTGGTTGCCCATTGCTGGCTACCTCGCAAGCAAAGATTGTGGATAATCCTTGCTCGCAAGTGCACAACGATTCCTAGAATAAAATCAATAATGTGCCGCTACAGCATTGATATCTTGATGGATAGATAAACCGCCTGCAAGACGGTGGAGACTTGAAATTTGAATCACTGCAGATTGTACTCTTGAAGTGTCAGCACGCAGAGCGTTTTCATAGATTTTATGGGCGAATTTTTCATTGTTTATACATACATAGGTATTGAAATTTGGCTTTCTTTGGGACTTTGAATATTGACTGTTGATTAGATTTTAGCTGTTTACTATTTGACGAATTTTGGCTTCCGATTTAAACTGACTTTCCCTTTTGACATTACTTTGACGATTTGGTTAAACAAATTTTACTGTTGACGACTTTTGGCTTTCGCTTGAACGACTTAAGAAATTTTTCGGTTTCTCTTCATTATTTTTTGTACTAATGGAGAATTATTCAGGAAAAGTGGATAAGAGAAAGTATGGGGGAAAATGTGTAATTCGGTTTTGTAAACGAAGTTATCGAGATTCCCCTGAACAATCCCCGGTTCGCCTTTTTAAATTTCCTAAAGACCAAATTAAACGTCTTTTTTGGATTTCTAAATGCAAATTGTCTGCCGATGTTAATGTTGATACTGCACGAATCTGTAATTTGCATTTTGAAAAAAAGTATTTTGGCAAACGAAATTTAAAGTCCAATGCTATTCCATCACTTCGTTTGTTCGAAGATGACAAGAATGACGACATAGCTATTCCATCATGTTCCTATGAATTTCAAGATGAGCCTGAAAATACTCCTAATAAAAACTTGTATTTCAAAACAAAGAGAACATCTGGTGATGAAAGTGTATCTGAGCTAATACAATTTAATTGTGAGCAACAGAAAGAGTTGTGGAAAAATTTGAACACATATTCAAATAATGAGATTAACTCAGATACGAAAATGAATTCTGACCTTAATGAAAATGACTCTGAAAATGAGAACGAAAATATGGAGGAATTTTGCGATTATTGCTTAAAGAAAGAAAAAAATGAATTATTTTATAGAAGAAAGTATACCGAGGCTTTAAATTTATATAAAAAAGAAATAATAAAAACAAAAAGGCAAGAAAAGGAAATTCGTTCCTTGAAGGCGACTCTTAAGAGAAATAAAATGAGGGGTAAAAGAACGATAATAACGACCAAAAAAATGAAAAAAAATGACATAAGTGCTATTATTGGCAATATACCAGGAATTTCTGAAAATTCTAAAACTTTTTGCAAAATGTTATTGAAAAAGAAGAAAGTTTGGGAAGAAAACGAAAAATGCATTGCTCAAAGCATTAATTTCTACTCTGCAAGGACCTATACATATTTAAGGCAAAATCTTGAATTACACTTGCCTTCAAGAGCCTCTTTATGTAGATGGGCACCAATTAAGTTTCTTAAATGCGGTATGAATCAGAACTTGATTAGCAATTTAAAAAAAATGGTGGAACATATGGACACAATTAGTAAAGAAGCAATTTTATTATATGATGAAATATCCATTAAAAAAGGTTTAGAGTATAATTTACATGAGGACGAAATTGAAGGATTTGTGGATGATGGGCGAAATAAACATTTGAAGTTATCAAAACAGGTTTGTGTGTTTATGTTAAGAGGTCTGCACTCCAACTGGAAATTTATCCTTAGTTATTTTGCTTCTAGTACAGGACTAAAAGCAAATGACTTGTGGGAATTTATCGAAGAAAATATAAAAGCTGCTGAATTTGTTGGAATAAATGTGAGGGGAATAGTTTCTGATCAAGGATCAAATAATAGAGGTTGTTTTAACAAATTAAACATTGTCCCTGAATCACCTTACTTTATGTTTGAAAACAAAAAAATATATGCCTTCTATGACGCTCCTCATTTAATAAAATCTTTGCGTAATATTTGGATGAAGAACGATATAGAAACTCCTGATGGTAGAGTTTCATGGAGTATTATTGTAAAATTATACGAATTGGATTCAAACAGCGGTTCAACTAGACTCTGTCCAAAATTAACACTGAAGCATATTTTTCCGAATTCATTTGAGAAAATGAAAGTTAAATACGCAACTCAAATATTTAGCCATACCGTTGCTTCAGCTATTCAAACTTTAATTCAAATGGGTCACTTCGAAAATTGCCAGGATATTGCAATTGCTACCGCTAAATTTATAGAAAAAATAAATAAACTATTTGATTGCCTAAACAGCCACGTATTATATGACAAAAACTATTACCGCTCGGGACTATGTGAAAATAATCACATTCAATTATATTTAGAGGAGATGAATAGTTATTTTCGTGCCGTTAAATATTGTTCAAGTACAAAGGTTTTTTGTTTAGACGGAATAATGCTCTCTATTTCAGCAATTTTGCTATTTGCCAAAGATTTATGGAAGGAATCAAATGGCATTTTTTATTTGGCTCTTTCAAGATTAAATACTGATGCCATCGAAAATTTATTCTACCTTATAAGATCCAGAGGTATGAACAATGTTAATCCCTCCCTTTTCCAGTTTAATTTGATAGTTGCTAAAATTCTTTCAATGAAAATTATTTCTATTCAAACCAATTCATCTAATTGTGAGCCCGATGAGGATGATTTTATTATACCAACATTAACAGATTGTGATGATGAAATTAATAATATTACCTTAAATTCGGAAATTAGAGAGCATTCCTCAGATTCAGTAAATGTTCGCATAATGGAAGAGGATTTATCTGCTTTTGAAGAAATTTCAACATTTTCGGTAAATAACGAAGATGAACTAAATCAAAATTCCCTAAGATATTTTGCAGGCTATATATTATTTAAATTTTTTCAAAAAAATAATTGCGACCAATGCAAAACTCTCGTTAAAGAGGAAATTTTAAGCAGTCAAAGAAGTGAAATATTTTTAATAAATAAAAATTATACCTCTCAAAGACTCAAGCTGCAAGCCCCAACCGATGAGTTTTTTGCAATTATATTCTTGCATGCAAAAATTTTTTCTGAAAACTTTATACACATATGTACTTCAAAAAATATTAAAAAAAATATGTTCAATTTGTGTTTTGAGGGTACAAAGAAATCCGAAAAATTTACCACCTGGTTCGATGAAGAAAATAGCTGCTTTGAACACAGGAAATATATTTTAAATTATTTACTTTTAATTTTAATAAGAAAAAATAGTCGATGGCTATCAGAAAAATTAATTAAAAGCAGTAGAAATGGTAATTCAGCGAAGTTAAGAATTTTACAATCTTAAGTAAATAAAAATAAAATATGTAAGTTCCTCACTAGAAATCTCTCGCAAACACATTGTTAATTTTTTTATTTGATTCTCAATAAATTTTTGACCTGAAAATATTGATACAGGAAAAAACATTATGCTGATGACAAAATCGAAATTTATAGCTCCCATAGTCTTGCAGGCGGTTTATCTACCCATCAAGATATCAATTCCCTGTAGTGCACCAGCAATGGGCAACCACACTCTCCTCTTTAGCACACGTATTCTAACCCACACATATTAGTCCCAGCAGAACAGAGCCAAAATCGTAGCTCCCGCCCGAAGCCCGTTCGCAGCATTCGGTTCATTTCGGCTGTTCATTTCTTCATTTCCTCGCATGGATGTTCTCGATGCGAGAGAATGAACTGATGGGAGCCAGCGCAAGGCAAGAAAGCTTGAAACCGTCGGTCACAGATTTTTGTTCAGGATGAGCACTCTAAGTTAACAACACAATTTATAATAGTATGAATATAAAAGTGAGCTCAGACAGAAACAAGATTTAAGTTATTGCGGTTTTTAAATTTATGTGGTTCAATAAACATGAGCATATACATATACATATTTCGGAAATATCAATTCTTTTGTGACAACATTCACTTTCCGGAGTAGGATGACTGTCACATTTACGTAAATTAATAATGGAACTGCTTCATCCTTTTTGTGTTCATAATGTTCATGACATGCTTCAACTTTCAAGTATATATGTATTACACTGTTCATCAAATATATTTTATACCAAGGGGAAGGTGTGAAGTATGCTTCAACCGTTGGTATATTGACAAAGTACACTTTAACCAAAAATATTATTCAATTTGTATTATATTTTGTAGGCATCAGAGAAGGAGCCAGTCAACAAAAATCGATACCGTGTAATAACGATGTAGCGAAAGTTGTTTTCGTTGACAAAATTAATAATATCTGTACTATCATCAGGCGGCAGATACAAATAATGCCAAATGATATTTCATATATTTCGTTCCTTACTTTTCTTATTTAGGTAGGTAGTAATACGATTACTGAAAGAGCACTGAGAATCAGCTTTAATATCATTAAATTACGAAATGAAATCTTGAACTGCCGGGACTTACAACAAATCTGGTAGAGTTGTGGAAAGAGTCCAGTCCAAGATAATTACAGCAGAACTGTATACTTTCTCTGCCGAGAGGACAAAGCAGAAATGAAAATTGGTAGCAAACACCTTCACCGCCTAATATCGCACCAAAAGATATCCTGCCGGGGCTGAAACCCGTTCTGCCGTTTATCTCCATCGGGAACGCCTAAATATCTCCAGTAACTTAGTTCACAATTGTTGAAATCACGAACAAGACTGTTTCCGGGCCAGACCCCGCACTGCAGAAGCAGGAAGCAACTCTTTTCTTCAAATAACCCGCCCAGTCTCGGTGAAAATTTGTTTTCTTATCTAATTGAGATTTTCTGCGTTAGTGTGCTCGAGCCCGGCGAACCTCAGCAGATGGAAAGAGGTCGACGGCAGGATTCGCAAATTAAATTAAATTAGTGAACTCTCCGAAGCTCTGGTGCCAGGACCTTCGGAGGTGCCTCAATTCGGTCTGGAACGAGACGGCATATAATGTGCCCGGAAACAAGGCCATAAGCCCTGTTTAATTTGTTTTTCCTCCAATTTGGTTTTCACCGGGTGCTTTGTATGCAGCCTGTGAGATTTTCGCGCTACCATCCGCCCACCCACCGCCCATCGCCCACCCACACCATCCCTCGACGGGCGCCCTTTGCTAAATCGCAGTGGCAAGTCGAATCCCTTGGTGCGGGCAGAGTAAACAAGGCTCGGGCGTTTAAGGAACTCCCAGCTGATAATTGTCTGCAGAGCTGAAGAAACCTGCATCTTCACTTTTTGCGCGGAAAACCTCTGTCGCTTTGAAGGAAGAGGTTGATGCAGAAAATTAAACATTCACCGAGCAAATAGAGTACTTAGCTAATTTGAGTACAAGCTCCGAGGATGGAAAAGGAGCAAATCCCTAGGAAGGAGGCGAGTAACTTACAGACATAGGGGAATAATTATGCGCTATTAAGTTTCTCTGGATTTACATTTTGATTTAATTATTATCAACGAAATTTGAAGAAACAAAAACTTGAAAATGAAGTCGAAAAGTAGTAACTTATTTTAGCTTTTAAACTATGCACATAACAAAGATGTTTTGTTATTTATTCGGTTTTCAAACATCATTTCATTTTGGAAGATTCAAGCCACTTTAAATTTATTCGATTTAAGCAGAATGGAAAGGTAATTAGTTGATTTTTTTTTAATGTAAGATTAATATTTCATTGAACGAATACATAAATGACTGCTATAAAATTAAAGTAATGAACCCAAATTTTGGGTCAGGTGATATGATGGTATATTTTTTATTTTTCTCTTAGAAAACAGGGTTTAAAACAAGAATTGTTTGCTATTGCAAAAAGTGAAAATTAAACATTAGGTATGAATTACATATCTTGATCCTCGTAAAAAACTAATTTGTTTTAAATTATGTGAATTAAATCTTGAAGCATGCTTTGCACTTCCTACATTACGGGCTAAGGAATTGTATGTATATACTGAAGGTTTGAAATAAAAAAAAAAATCGCCTTTTTATTAAGTTCCATATATATATAAATTTAAACATAAATGGTGGAGGCCATCGGTCTGTATGTAGTTCAATATATGTATGTATGTATGCATGTATATACCACGCATAAAATCATAGAACCAATTTCTATCCGGTGTAATGTTTTAACCTCGGAATATATTTTTAGCGAAATTAAAATCCATACAGAAACAATATGAGTGAGGGTCGGTGAACGCCGAAGAATATGAAAAGATTTGGTTTACATCCGCTGGGCAATATTGCCATTTTATTATCAGAACGGGTATCATGGCCAAGAAAAAGAGGGGGGATCCGTATTCAATTTGGCTCCTTCGCCAGGAATCCAATCTAAAAGCACAACATTTTCCGCATTTCTACAATGCCGTCAGGCTGGAGAGGACAGAAGAAGGGAAAAAAGGGACTGAGACATTTCACGTATAAATTTCCGGCAAATTTATTCCTGAGGGTTTTTGCCCGAAAGAGCCAATTCCTGAAACATGTAATTCCAGACAGAGTCCTCTGGGACAGTGTCAGTACCAATTTCGGGAAATTACTAGACATCCAGAAATGAACGCTTCCCCTGCTACCACTACAGTGCGTTCCGGGAGCACTTTTTCCATTTGAGATGTGCTTGGATACGCCACAGAGGCGAATTTATTGAGTGGACCCTATCCCAATATTGAAGCACCTTCCAGACGGCCCTCGGATTCCCATTGAGCCCTCCAATTGGACTTCTAATCCCCATTTATAAGCCACCTCTATTGGTTTCGCTCCAAATCCCCCCAAATAAGTCTTATACTGCCTGGAGTGGAGTTTTTCTCGTCCAATTCGACTCAGGGGAGGCGGGCTAAAGTCAACTTTAAAGGAGGTGTCGAGTCGATTTGATGGCGCTATCATGTTAATTTAATGCTAACTTTCGTCCTTCTCCAGGACGAGTCGCATTCAGAACAGGAAATTAATGTTATCGATTCCCTCGACGCCTGCAAGGAGAGCTCCGGCCTTGAGGAAGGCTCGATGCACTTTCTATGCAAACCGTGCCTCGATTGGGCCCTAGCCGGAGCTCTAGGAGTTATTAAAACGTCCGGGTGGCATAAATTAACCGCGAGCGACAGACTCGTAACCAAACATCAATCAACAGTTCGAATCCAATTTGCAATTACAAATGTAAATTCGCTGGAGTGCGGTAGACGCTCCTTTGGTGTTTATGTCAAACACTGTCTAGTCTAAGTGCAAATAGCTCGCTGTTGACTTTAAAGATTCATTCGCTGGGGCAGGTGAAGGCGACAGGTTTTAAGAATTTGTTTTCGACGCTTTTGTGTTCGACATCCTTTCCACTGCCCGTAGCGCAAGCCCCTGGTCCTGCAGGTTGATTAATAAGGAATCAAAGGGACACTTCACTTAGCTGAACACACAAATACACGTGGATCCACGTGGATGGGCCGAACAAATGGCTCTGCAATCGCACATCAAAGGGACTCTGTACACATCGTTTTTCTATTTCGAATTCAAGTCAGAAATGAACGTTTTCATTTGAATACTCAGAACTGAGGTATGAATGATGGGCTTGAAGATTTGTTGGCTGCATCCTTTAAACGTCTCTTTGAATTTATAATGAATACGCTTATAAGAAATATCAAATAACCCAATTAACTATTAGCTAAAATGTAATACCGGTAGGTACTTTCGAATTGCAAATCAGAAATTAAATTCAGGATTCAATAATAACATAATAATAAATACACTTGCCGAGCAGTTAAGTGTTGCAAGTGCTAAAAAGGTAGTACATTAGATAAATAATAGTATTAGTAAGTATATTTTTCGCCCTACTAGTAGATCGATCCAGAAATCTGATCTTTTCAGTCACTTGTACATTTTCATTAAAATACCTTATTGAAAAATTTCTATACATACCAATTTGTTTATTAAAAGTCTTTACCTACACAAGTTAAACCATATAACACATTCGGTAAATCGGCGAACACCCAAATAAAAGTATTTCTTCTTCTTTTAAACCCAAGCAATTTAATTTCATAATTATCTCGAAATCGAATTAACAGACTTCATTATGTAACTTCTCAACTACAGATAATAATGAAAAATTAACTTTTTTGTATATTTCGATTTGCAAACATTAAATATTGTGAATTTTTTATGCGCACATTAGGCTTTGGTATTTTTTTGTAAAGCAGATTTAAATTCTTAAATCTTTTACAATAGCTTTTAATAACTTTTAGTCCACTAATATATAAATCGGTTTCGGGCAGACGGTAACCAGAATACAGGAATTTTAAGTGGAATGTTTGAAGGGAAAACAATCGAAGAATAAATGCTCAGGCGCTGACAACCGCCCGGGGGGTGGTACTATTTCAATTTGTTACGGTACCTCCGCGAATCAACCCTGCACTGCTGTGGCAATAACGCGTATTTTCTCCCTATTCATGAAAAATGACCCTCGTTCCATCTTGTGTTATTGGTGCTCAGCGGGACTGCCTCAATCTGGGGCGCGGCAGCAACCAGTTACAGTCCTTGCGACAGGACGGAGATAAATTTCGGCTGTTTGAAGATAACTAGGAACAATAGATCACTGCTAGCCGGAAGACGCTGCTTCCTCCTGAATTCCCTTGTTCGGATCCGCTGGATTCTGGAGCAGTCAGTGGCGCAATATTTCTCAGAAATTAAACAAGACCTGCCGCATTGTGCTCCACTTCAAGGTGCTGCTCGGCAGAATAAGGCTCGAAAAGTTGAAATTTCAATGTAATTGCTATTCTAAGTGGACGCCTGTTAACTAAGCAGCTGTTAATGAACTGCGAAGAGAGCTACTGGCTTTAAGCAAATTTAGAAATATTATATCAATAAAAGTCATGAAAATGACTTTTTGATTTCTTGAATGTTGATTTCATTGGTACAGTAAAATTTCTTTTATAAAGATAATTTTATTAGCTTAAAAATGATGGTTATATTTAGGTTTCCTTTTATTAGTATCCTAAATCGTATTTCCCAAAGTTATTAGCAAAATTTCCTTAAACAAAATTATCCTTGTATGTTATGTTATTATCACATTTGTACCTACTCTATTCTTGGTTATATTATGAATTGTCAAATTTAGGAATTTTAATATAAAAAATAAATATTTGTTGCCTACCAATTGCAGGGCTATGACAATCTGAAAGGGTAATTAAAAAAAGATCCAGTTCTTTCATCTGGCCTGTCATATGTATGTATGTATATAATAAAATATAAGAATTATGAAAAAATTGACCTATTAGAAAACATCTATTTTAGCCTTTTTGCCTTGAATTTCGCGAAGTCATTTCTACGTATCTATAGTGATACGATTGCTCCTTGCAAACAAAAATAAATTCGTATGCCAAAATTTATCCATTTAGCAAAAGAACTAGATTAATTAGTAAGGTAAAAATTTGCTAAATGCAAATATGCACTAAAATTAACATTTAGGCGATTGGGCATACAACCATAGTATTCAATAATAATAACTCAAAATATACACAATTTTCCTGGGCCATTTATTTACCAATCAGCGTGGCATTTTAATTTATGTAATTAATCATCTATCCTTTCATCTTGGAAATGTGAGGATAATATGGTATAAGAACTTTAAAATGAATGCAGAACGACGAAGTACAAGTACATAAACTTTTATTGGAAAATGAAACCATCACAACATTTTGATTCTTTCACCATTTATATAAAAGTCGTTTGTAGTTAGATAGACCAAATTTCTCAAAAATGTATATGCTGGCATACAATATGTTTAAATCATTTTTCACTTGTGAGAACACAATGTTAATGTCTGGTTTTTCGGTTGATATGAAAATTTAAACCATATTTTGATATCAAATTGTGCGCAATATTAATTCATAGCAAAACGGCGAACACACGCGGGAGTTGTTTGTCTAGCCAGGAAATGTAGAGCTAAAAATTATTTTAATTGTGAAATGGAATAAGCTAGAAATTATCACCCAATCGAGCGGGGGAGTGCATTCATTCGGATCGCTGGGTCCTTTTGTTCGTCCTAAGCGAACCGATGAACTGATAAGCTTCGTTACACGCTCAATTGTCCCACCTTTGAACAGGACCCACGAGCGCATAAATGATTATTTCATGTTCATTATGCGACTGCAGGACAGGGGCTAACCGGGGGGTCAGAACCCCGCGCAACCGTCTAATTTCCTTTTCTGTCCTGTATCATTGGGGTTGGAGCACCAAAACTTTCTTTGTATGAACCCCTTCACGGCTTATGAAAGGGTTAAGCCCCGCCCGCGCACCTCCACGCCTATTATAACTTTGCTCCATGGTAATAACTTTTGCATCTGAGCTGCATGCCAAATTGAATCTTGTGGATGTTCTGCATTCGATTGCTGCAAAACCGAGTTTCACCCCCAACCCGGCAGCGGGGGTGCGGAAGTAGGAGATCCCTATTTCTCTGGCATGGAAAAGTTTCACTTCGCCCCATTATGGCTGCATTCTACGACATTAAACAAAATTCAGAGAACTTGCAGCGATTTTTATTATTAAAAAGTTTTCAACGAGGTTCTGCCGGCACGATTGGTGCATCGGCCCGTCTTTACTTGCATTGTGCCCCCGTTGAACCCCTGGTCGGGTGGGGAGCATTCAGAGAACCCTCGGAATTGTACCGAGTTCGAAAGGTGAGGGTGTGTCGAGGCGTATTTCTTTTGCGATTTTCTTTAGCATCTTCAAGATTACGAAAAGTTGTATGAACTCTAACACAGAAGCAAGAAATTACTTTCAGTTTTTATTTTCGTTCAGAGAGTGTTTGGCAGTTTTACTCTATGCCTTCCAAGTTCTTAGAGTTTTCAGTGAAATTGTAATTCTTAGCAAAAGTAAAAAGGAAAAACTGAGATTTGTAAAAACTGTGGCTGCAAGTTTCTTTTATTTTATTATAACTTTACCTTCAATTATGTTTCAGAAATTAAAGGGCAGATATTACAGAAGACTTTATATTAATCAAATTAAAAACATTTGCTTTTAAATAGATAATGCACAATTGACGTTAGTTTGATATACATATGTGCGTTCTTTAGTTTATGCGCTTTTTAATTATATTGCATCCAGAAATCTGGTATTTACCATAATTCCAGTTCATTCCGTTACTTTTATATGTAAACCTACGTTGAAAACCTAATTTTAATTTTAGTTTCTTAAAACTTATATTGATAAGCTGTTTTAATTTTAAAAATTTAATTTGGAAGGCAAATAAATAATTTTCATGATATCAGCGTCGAGAAAGTGCTTTTAATAAACGAAATGTAGTCGCAAAAAGTGATTAAATTATTAAAGTTATTTCACCATGTATTATACAAATTTTTACAAAACAATATAAGAAATAACGTTATTACTATTTAAATATAAAAGTAAATAAAATAGATACTACATAAACTTAAATCTTCTAATATTTAACTCTAAAATTTTTTAAATGGTGACATTTCTTATATTTTGGATCGGGAGGGATTCAAAATTTACCGGCTAGTTTTTCATAACTTAATTTTGATTAATTATATGCAAGAATCAATTTTAAAATAACGAGTTTGCATAAAATGGGCGTAATAGCATGATATTAGAGTCTTAGATATTTACATGGCTATACCTATTGTACTTTATGCATATAGGTACAACTTTAAGATTTTATTCAAAGTAAATACTTGACAAATTATTCTGTCTTTTTGGGTATGAAATGACACTTATAATTTATTTAGTTACAACATGAGTACTGAAAGAATTGTCTGCTCTTTATACATATATACAATATTTATGAAAATTGTTAAATGTATGCAAAAGTAATGAATATTACATAAATTGTATAGCATTTTGAAACAAGGATTCTTTCCCTAATTTTAACTTAATTTAAAACACACGTAAATCAAAAGGCATCTCCGACCTGCAGATTTCACTGGTGAAGTACTTTTAAATAAAATTCATTTATTGAAAGGGATTAGACCAGATAAGTATCTTAAAGCCATCGCCCTGAAAATCTCATAAGCCGGCATTTTGTAATTAAATAACAGCCCTCTTGGTCCACATACTCACCGTCTTTTCTGCCCTTCGAAATTGATCCTCACAGCTTTAGAAATTCCATCCTAATTTTTTTAATTAATTTTAAATTGTGTATTGATCGCTGAATACAACTCCGCTGAATTGGTTTTTGCTTGAGCATTCAACCCCAAAAGGTTTCCTTTCATAATTCAGTCGTGGGCGAGGGACCTGCGGGGGTTGGGGTTGGCTCAGAACTCTCCGCAACAACAAGCAGTCGGGGCGGGGAGAGGGGAATAAAGAGGAGTTTGAAGGGCTTCAAGTGCTGTAATTGACTTGTGCCTAAATTATCCCAAAAATTCTGAATAATTTATTTTTTTTCTTTAGCATCGTTCCCCAGGTTCCCGTCTATGTGGGGGCGAGGCAGCGTGGCGGCGGGCGTCGCAACGTTCCGAGTGCTAAAAAATCCCTGCATCTTCACAGTGTATGATGATGTCGGGCGCTCCGCCCCGCACACTTTGTCTAGAGAAGTCTTAAAAGTTTAATAGAAAAAGTTGTATGGCTGTATCTGAGATTGACATTTTCTCTACTTTGGGGGAAATGCACGGAATAAATTAAATTCGAAATGAAGGTCGCATGATGGATGAATGCCTTTGTTTAGTCAGAGGAAGAATGGATGAGCCTGAGGAGTGTTCCTTCTAACAAACCAGAGGTTCATCCGATCCTTGGAAAGTTCCGTTGATTATAAATTATATGATACAATAAGATTTAGGGAAATTAATTCCGAAAACTTTTCAAAAATTGTTTTATTTGATTGTATTATAGTTAATATATATTTTGCAGCTTCAAATCGATATTATATATTTTTTTATATTAATCTCCATTATTATGTTTTGTTGAAAATTGGTCGTATAGAGGAGGACCTGTTGTTCATAAGCAACGCTTCCTAAACAAACCATATTTGGTCTTTTCCCTTCCAGATTGAGACATCATACATATAAGCCTATTGTGTCTTGGGGATTAACCTAAGTTACTACTAACGGGGTTACTAGGGAGGTTTTCCAGCCTTTGGCGGTAAGGAGCTGGCCATTCGCAAAGTAGGAGCATAAACGACAGGTATCATGGTTCGCGAGGCTATCTTTTTAAGGTGAATTTTTAACGGGCAGTGACCCATGCAGGGGTCCGCAAAAACCTTTAATCCCCGCTTTGTTGAGCGAGAGAATAATTTTCAATATCGCCCCTTTGAATCTTTTTGAATACTTATGTACGTCCAAATTGAATCATCCTCAGGAGTGATTTTTGCTTTTTTACCATCACTTTTTAACTCCTAGAGACCATAGAAGGGTTCCAGTTCAATGAATGGTGTTTCCGCTCCCTGTTTCATTGGTAATGTTTTGACTTAATATTATATGATTTGGTATCCAAATATGTAAATATATGATATTTTAGGAAACAACTACAAATAAAAATACCATATAGTAAATTACAAAAAACATTCAATTTTTGGGTTGATATATTTATGCTCTTATCAACAAGTGAAAGGATTCATTCAAGTAACTAAAACTGTTATTCAACCTCGAAGCGTCCCGGAAGAGAGGTAAACGTAAAATTTGCCCCATGAAAACCAAATTGAAGCAAAAATCTCAGCTAAAAATATTTATAGTTAATTATAATAGTCAGAATTTCTTAATTTTATAATTTTAAATACTTGTCAATAATCTCATTTTAGCCATTAAATTAAGTCTAATGTATGTATGTATATACACAAGAACATTAAAAACATAATTTAAAATCATAGACAACGTTCAGTTTGCATATGCATAAAAATGTATTTAAAGGACATTAACACTATTAAATTTAAAACAATTTTTAATATGCTTCATCTTAGAATTACCAATTTGTTGCATGGAGATGTTAAAGGTGTTTTGCTATTGGAGTTATTTTGCTTTTTACTTTTTAGATGTTCTTTTTCATGCTATCGATATCATTCAACATTTTAAAGTGTAATTTTCAGAGATTTAAACAATTTGAAAGTCATAGTTGCAAAAACGCTTACTACACACATATGTTCTGACATTAAAAACTTTTGCTGTAAAAGAGGTGCAGGCACCGTGACAGTCCACCTTTATCATAGGATATCCACTTAAAAAATTTCGAGATATTCCCAAATCCCCGAACTGTAAATCCTCTTTCGAGAACTTAAAAGGACTCCGGAGGAGTTTATTTATATGGAAACTTTATCTAAAGTTGAGAAAAGTTGGGGCAACTTTGCGGATATTTAAGGACAGTTTAACTTCAGGACGCTTTTTACAAAGAGCAAGTTTTTTATTATCTCTAACTGACCAGCACGGGATTCCGCCGACGGTTTTCTGGCAAAGTTTCTACAAAGGCAAAATTAATGCACCGGCCCTGGGCGCTTACCGCTCTAATAAGCCGCACGGGAAAAAATCGATAACCAGACCGCTTTCGACAAATTTTCCGGCGATTCCACCTTTGAGTATTTTTTCACTACCCGCCCCCACCTCGGAGGCTATTTGGCGAAAACGTCTTCGATTATGACGTAGCCGCAGACTATCAATAATTCATCAATCTCCCTCGTCTGCCAGGACCGGAGCAGAAGGCGACAAAGCGTTCAGCTGAGAGGCTTAATAAATTTTTAGAGGCCGCAATAAAAGGAGCGCCTCCACCCGCGCACCATCGCGTCCTTCCTTGCGTTGCGGAGGAACTTTTATCTCCGTGTACTTTATGGCGTCTTGGGATTTCGGGCCACGTGAGCGCTTCTTGCCAGGATATTGCCCGAATGCGTTTGACTAATGCCCACCCACCCCCGGGAGCAGCATATGAGCTATGCTTGCTAACGCCGAAAACGGTCGCTTATTTCGAAGATTTCCCCTCTTATCTGATAAGGGCGCCGATTGCTCGGCTCGGAATGGATGTGATGTGTGGCCGTTCGGTTTTTACGGGCATCAGTTAACTTCGCCCCACATAAAACTCCCCCGAATTGAGACATTAAGCAAAGCGTTATCCCTGCAAAAAGTGCCCTTAAGACCATTTGTATAACATTCGAGGCATGCAAAGAAATGGGGCTGTGGGTGGCTTAGCCACCACAGGACATGTTGACTGATTCGCCTTTTTCCGGACTGCTTTTTGTTCCGCAGAGAGCCTTCTTCGTTCGCCTTTTGTTCATTTTGGGGGATTTATCAAATCATGTTCAACACACGAAATCACTGCTTCGTCCTCTCAGCGAGCAATTAATCACTCAGAAATTCTTCACCGCTGCAGTTCGCCTGATCCTTCTCCTTGACCATTACTGACAATGAAAAATGGAGAAATTTTCGTCTGCGTCGGTCGTAGTTGAACAGTTGGAATGCTCCTCAGAAAATGCGGTTTAATTCCTTGGCAATTGTGTCTCACATTTCGTTAACAAAATTCTTTGACACAATATAATATTAGAAATTATATAAAGATTATTTAAAATGAGTACATATTATTTAGAAATTCATTGAAATCAGAATTTCCAAAAATCTTTGTTTTTATGAATGGTTGTTATACATAATGCATGTACCTATTAAATTGCATTGATGTTAATGAAACATTCATATTATACTTTTTTTTAGAAATTGCATATAGAAGTAAATTAAAGTAGCTTATTAATGTTACTAACTTACCAACATATAACAACATATAAGTACATATCTATACACATAAAGCCAGAGGAATGCCATTAAGAGAACACCAAACTTACGATATTTCGACAAAATTGCTATTATATTATACTAAAGCCATTTTCTTTATAGCAAGTTTAGAGATCAAGAACAAATTCAAAATCATACTTCAGTTAATTTAAGATAATATATTATTTTATCAATGAATGAAACAAATACTAAAGGTAGTAATTTTCAGTAAAACTTTTATGTTAGGAACTTTTTAATAAACTTATTTACTAAATCTATAATACATATTATAATTTTTCAAAAGAATTATAAAATAATATATAAGAAGACACTAAAGGTAAATTTTCTAACAATAAACTCAGTGTTTTCTGGACTAAAAAGAGTCACTAAAAAACTCAAAAGAGTTAAGCCCTGAAATATTGTCTTTTGAATTATTGGTTATGCTTTTTAAATTACGAGTTACGACCTTCCATTACAAATCTTAATTTAAATAAAATGGAACATACCCTATCCTTTTTGAAATATTGTTTAATTCCTGCGTACAGTTTTGGGTATGCATTAATTTAATTAATTTAATTAAAACTACGCTTTACAAAAGATGTTAAACTTTGTCCAGCGGGATAGGCATTAAAATTGAAGAGATATGCTTCTGGGTATCCCAAATTTTGGTTTACAGGCTAAATAAAACTTATTGACATAGCAAGATACTTCCTAATTATGTTTTATATTTTAGCTTATTTATGATTTAGAAAGTGCCACTTGAATGACAATTTATTTCGATTATTGAAATACAAAATTCACTTAGAATTGTTTGGTTTTGTATTCTTACGAGTTCTCTGTTCGTTCTGTGTTAATTCAATAACTGTCCGATGTTATAAGGCCAAAAAACGTTAAATTTTAAACACACCTTAATTCTAAGAAAATAAATCTAAATAACCTTATACCACTGTTTTAGAAAAATTTGTAGGCTTCGCGTTTCTCAAACTGATGTTTACGTAGCCTTGAAAATATTCTAACAAGGACTGCGATAATGAACAAACCAAACGGAATGATGATTTAATGACAAATAGGTTTTTAGACACAGGACCAAATCCTTTATCCTAAAATTGGGTATGACAACATATTATATGTATATGTACATATGTACAAAACGCGGTTTAGTCAGGTGTGAGCAATAATAATAAATGAAATAATAAATGCTTGTGAAGAGTCGCCAGAAGTGACAAAAGACTCTTCATTACAATTTTCTAGTTTTATATAAAGCTATGAAATTTTAGACATGGAACTATCCATTTCATTCGAAACTTTTCAAAAGAAGCAAACATGTTGTCTTAATAAAGCATACCATACGTAATATGCACATGTATGCAGCGGGCCGAACTCAAGTACAAAACCCCCGGTGTTATCTTAAGAAGTGTCTAAGGGTTAACACATTCAAATCGCACTTTACCATTAACAATGCAGCCTTGATTTTCCTGCTTCCCGAAACCCTCAGGAGCGGCGACGGCGGGAGGAGGCTGAGGCATCCGTCCAAAATGGATTAAAAGTGACGAGATAAGCCCTTCGAGTACACCGCGCCGCACTGGGCCTAGAATGGGACAATTTTAAATTCATCTGGGAATATGTAGGGCAAGGACTACATCTGTTGAGGCGCGCTCTGATCCTGCAAACCCATTTCCCAGTCTGAAGAGCCAGGGTTTTTTTCATCGGGTAAAAGTTCCAACCTTGGGAAATTGTGAAATGTGGCCGCCCTCAGCTCTGTCGCCCGCCGCCCACCGCCGCCCACCGCCGCCCCGTCGTCGTTGTCGTTGTCGTCATTATGCGGCCTCGACACAATGAGCGACTTCCTTGCCGTTCAGTCGATCCCCCTGTGCGCCGCAGACTTTTGTTACATCCCTGAAAAGCTTTCTTTTGTTGATAGTACACAAATGGAATTGTTGGAAAACTAACGATATGAACAAATCCCAGATTTAAAGAGGGCACCACTCCCTCGGGGGCCCGAACCATCCCCGTCGAGGGCACTCGCTTTTTGTGCCCGTCGTTGTCGGCGGGGAGCAGCGCATCGGGAGCTCTTTTGCGGGCACTTAGACATGGCTGACCTAGTTGGCGACGGGCTCTGAACGCAATCGGAAATTAGCGTTCTGATAATCTCAGAACGATTTGAAGGAAGCCAAAACAATCATGGTCCTGCTGCTTTGTTCCCGGCTAGAGCTGGATCTTCGAGGAATTACATGGGCTCCTCCGGGAACCGGAAATTGTCCCAGTGTGCGAAAAAGCGAAAGAGGCTCACTAATGCGCCGGACGCACGGCCTCGAATTTTGCTGAATTATGATGAGCCGCTGTCGGCCAAGGACACGTTCTACCTGTGAAGTTGATTGCGTCTTCTCAAACTCCGCGAAATCCGCCTCGAGTCTAGAGCTAGCATTACGCACAATTGTGCTCGGCGCACAGCAATTCTACGACCCGCGGCGGATAATTAAGCGTTTTACCCGAAAATCTGCATAATCAAAGCTAATTTGTGAGCTAGTCACGGCCACAGAGCTGATTTGGCGGAGCCCGGAAAGCGCAAAACACGCTCAGCCCCCCAACGGCGGAGACCTCCGGGCGCAGCTCCGGTCCTGCTGGAGGCTGTTATCAGCGGCATTATCACCTGCTTTGCATTTCGAAATTGAAATCAGTCGTGCCGTGTTTTGAGAGAGTTGGCGCTAAGCGGCTCGGAGAAAGCGAAACGACTTTTCCCATCCGTCTTTCCTTAACCTTCACGCCGGAGACAGATCCGTCACTAATAACTCAAACCCATCAATGCCCCGGGTGACGAATTCGCGCTCACCTGGAGCAATTCATCACCCGCAGGTGTATGGGGGAAAAACAAGAAAACTCTTTTAGAGTCCTGAAACAGAACATCGGAAAGTCGACCTTGGGGACTAAGTTTGGGCGTGACACGCTTTTCGGGCTCGTAAATAAGCTTCACGGGGCGGTGGCGTCTTTTCGCCAGAAGCTGGACATATGGCGTGACATAAAACTATGAAACTCCGTGCTCAGCCCCCGCGATGTGCCCGGAATGCGAGATTTCGCATTATCACCGCGTGCCACGGCAGACCTACGTCAAGGCGAGTTCCTCAAACTATTCGTCAGCCGCTCCCTTTCAAATGGAATTGCAATTTTCTAACAGCTTTGTGACGTCGCGGCCGTTCTATGGCGAACGGTAGGTAAAAGTGAAAATTCAACATTAAAAATTACTTTTCTCCTTCCCTTAAGGAAACTACATTTTTAGAAGTTATACTACATATGTATGTACATAGAAATAATGTGATTCTTGTTATTAAGTCACATCATGATAAATATCCCATAGATATACAGAAAATTTGTAAAACATACCGATGACATACATACCATATATAAGCGTTGATTTTCTCATTATAAAATAATATTAACATTTTCTACTTAATAAATAATGCGTGAATAACAGAATTCAATTCAATTTTGCTAACAAAAACAAACATAATATCAAATGATAAACCAATATCGATATGATCTTCAGGAACTTTTGTAACTACGTACCTATGATTGCATACGGTCTAACAATTTTTTTTTAAATATCTGACTGCAAAGTGAACTTTTCGATATAAATTCACTATCATTATATTAGAATTCTTCAAGAATTGAAATTTTTGTTGACAAGATGAATTCATGTCTTTGGGAAATAAAAATAGGGAAACCAAGGTCCTAAATTAAGCACTATTCAGAAAATGAATTTACAGGTAGTGTTAATACATAATTAAAAAATCAAAACCGTAAAACAGGTAATACTATTGACACACTACATTGTATACTTAAATTCAGAATTTTGACTCCACTCAATTTCACTATTATTAAATTGTGTACATTGTTTTGAAATTAAAGTTAAATTAATGTCAAAATCTATCTTTGATAGAATATTAGCCGGTTTTTTTTTAAAAACGTCTAAGATTAAACTAATTTTCTGCAATTAAGAATGCCATGAAATTTTAAATTTCGTCCGGAGTATAAAACTGAAATTGTAATTTAGGTTTTGGATAAAAAGAAACAAAATCTATAGTATTTAGATCGACATATTTAGCATTGATTAAATAATAGTAATAATAATAATAGTAATTAATCGTTATAATTAATGATACCTCTTCAAAAACAAAAAGTATTCATCTCACTTAGATCGCTAACAGATTGTGTTAGTCTTCCAAATGATCAACGATTCATGGATCTGGATGCAAAATTGCGACTTTTCTGTTGGAAAACCTCCAGAATTTTTGTTTAAGACCATTAATAATGCTTTTATTCAATGACTTATATTGACTTTAGTCTTATGCTTACATTTACATATGTATTTTATATATGCATTATAATAGACGAACTTACTTACGTGTCCTGCTGTCAATGAATATAAAATACCTATTATAGTTGGCTAATTGAGCCGTTTATTTTGAAAGTGGCCTAATACCAATTATGTTAAAATCGAGATATTTAAGGCCTTGAGGTTTCAATATACCTACATAATTTGTCATTTTATTAATCAAGTAATATTTGTTATAAAATAATCTTAATGATTTTAAACAAATTTTGTACAATTTGTTGTAAAGTGTAAAAATAACGCAGAAATATAATTATTTAAATAGCAAGCTTAATTTTTTTGGAAAATGGAATAAAGTCACTTTCAAAATAAGAGGCTAAATATGAAAATTTAGTTCACTTCAGATTCCACAAAAAACCATTGACAACCTTATTTTATCGATGCCTAGAAGATGTCAATCCTTAATCAAACAAAACAGCTTCGCTACTAAGTACGGGAATTTATTATGTTAATATAATTTTTTTAACTATAGTCGAGTTGCTTTAGTTTTTTCAAGATAATTTTTATTACATGTAAGAACTTAGACTGTTTATCAATGTAATATGTTGAAATTATTATGATATTATTATATTTCGTCGTAATTTAAAAGGATACAAGAAGATTAATTTAAATATACTTTATTTCAAAGTAAAGCATACCCTTGTTATTTTTTTTTTTTTAACGATTGGTTTTTTGTATTGAGTTGCTTTAGTTTTCTCCAACACTGTATGTATATAATATAGATGTGAAAAATATTATTTTTGGTGAAATATTTAAAGCTTTTTAAACTTTAACACAACCGTACTAATATTACTTTCAGCTAGATAATGCGATAGAGAATCCGATTGTCGAATTTACTGCCAACTGCAAGGTAATCGGAAATAGTTTTCTCCTAAATTAAGCATTTTTTTTTATAAGTTTTCAACTTTTTCCCTGCTTACGTACAGGTTCGCCCAGGTTCGCAGATACACCGTTGGCAACTACGCGCACCCCCCACCCCCTCGTTCAGCGTCTTTAAGACGACGGGTAAAGGGAGCAAAGAAAGTTTTGCAGAGTTAGATATTCCCGTGATAAATGCAATCGTTAAATCTCTTCGAAAAGAAGCCACATCGGGGTGCAGTGCCGGAATTCAATGCGAACTGTCCCGGCGTTTCGGGACAATTTGTTCGGGTCATTTGTCTGTGCGAACAAACCCCGCACCAGACAAATACCTCAAACTTTCCCCGTCTGATGGATGGAAATAATCAATCTGCCTCAGTTGCTTCCCTCGGGAACCTTGTTTTGGCTTTCCATTAAAAAGGCAACGACTTTTTCCGAACCCGTTGAAGTGAGCGTGGGAGCGGGCAGCTGGTCCCCCGCCACCAAGAAAGTGGTGACCTCTCCGGGGGGGCTCATTTATTATGGAACCGATTGGTGCAGTGGCTGCGGGTCTCAAAGTGAGCAGCCTTCACACGTCGGGTCCATGGAGCTAAGGAGCTCCTGGAGGATGAATTACCACCGATCTAAAGTAAACCGCACACGCCCCCACCGCCGCAGGATGCAAGTGCTCCGCTTCCGACAAGGAATCTGGCACGGAGCCACACACGCTAAAAAATTCAAGGCGGCACCAGCTCGTGTCAACATTTTTAAGAGCAGCGAAGTACCTCGTTGCGGGTCTGGTATAAAGTTGATCAGTCAATATTTGACCCAGATCCTGGAATCCTGGACGGTGCAGAGCGCCCGGAGCGGGCTCACGTCCGCAGGTGTGAACACACCCCCGCTCGAAGAACAATTTCCCGGGCATGAATTAAATATGACAAGGCGAGATTACCATCAGGCCGCCGTTCCCACAGCGGATGAATAGTCGTATCGTGCTCACGGCACGTGTGTGATGGGCCTTGTTAGCACGAATTATGGCGATGATGGAGTACTAAGGATCGCTTAAGCACATTACTCACGCAATAAAAGTTCCTGCCATTAATAAACTTCGGCGCGGGTGGAGGCTGGCTACAGCTACAGTCGAAGATCTGCTCCCAGGGAGATGCGTTAATTTTCTGTTCCAGCACATTCTCATAATTACTGGAGCTAAATGGAGTCTAAAGGATAATTACAAAGTTGAAATCATTTCCAGGCGCACCAGGGCGAGGGGCGCAATCAAAGGATCCTTTTTTCGCAGAATTGGCGTTGCGTGTGAACGTGCCCATGATGAAAACTTTCACAATGCCTATATCCCCTATTTATGCGGTGGAGCCCTAACTCCGCATTGAAATTATAATCACTACTCGTGCTGAAAAACAGCAAGTGCGAATTGCTTCACGAAAGTGAGAAAAGTATGTAATTGCCGCAATACAAGTCCACTAGTCTTGAAATTTAGTTAGACAAGGACGAAAATGTAAAAAATAATTAATTTGAAAAACGTAAAACGCAACTGTGTTAAAACTAAAAAGGAATTTAACAAATACTTGAAACCAAACCAAATGTATGTATGCATATATTATAGGTATAGACAATCGTATATCCTCGTCCTGAAACAGTCACGAACGTGGGTTCACTAAATTTCATGCTATCAAACGATAACACGTTCTCGAAGTCAGAGATTACTGCTGAACCTGATTATTGATTTCTTTGTTTGTTTGTGTGGAGATATGCAAAATTGAGTTCTGCGGGGTTACTACGAACCTATAGCTATAAATATTCTATTTCGTTCATATGTATAAATTTGAAAAATTATAGACAAAACAAATTATAACTCATAAAAATAGTATGAAATAATAATATCTTTTCGGAATTCTCCGTTGCTAGATAAAATATAACACATCCATAGATTCTATTGAATTTTTAAAATGCCCATACCAAAGCTTACCTGATTGTGATAAAAATTCAATTCAGAAAAATTATCGATAATAAGTTTAGGATTTCGGTTTTTTTGTCTACTTCAAACATGGAATGACATCTTAAGATGGTTATATTACATTTTATAATTTTTATAGGGCTTTTCATCTTGTGAAAGCGCTTCTACTTTTGCAACAATTTTATTGGTTTTGATACAGTTGTAACCGATGGGGATAATACTTTCTACTACAATTCTTCCTGATATTTATATTTACTATAGTCTGATAATTAATAGGTAATGAATTATAGACTTGCGCTTGAAGGATCGTTGAAACTTATTAGAATTTACTCTAAAATTCGAACGAAACGTGTAGTTGTGATTTCTGCAATCAACTTATTTCAGCCTAATTTGTGCTATTTATGTCGATATACCAATAAGCAAAATTGCCGCTTTTAGAGTAACAAAAATCTCGAAGAGAACAAAATATCCAGAAAAGAAAACTATGGCTTCATTCCTTCTTATTATTATTTTCAAATAAACAAGGAACAATTGACGACTTGGAAGCCAACATTGTACGTGTTGCTCGTGATATATGTATGTGGCACATTGTTCACAAAAGTTACCCTAAATTGAACTGAAAGAATGTGCTTTTAAGAAGAATGGTCTGGCCACATGCCCGAAGTTATTTATAAATATGGATAAATATCATAAGTTTGTTTTCGGAATAACTTTGCATAGCACATACTAACAAAAGAAAAACGAAAGGTATGAAAGCCTTATGAAAGTTCTAACACTGATGGTATCGAATATCCAAAAGTTTGACTTATATATTTAAAATTTATTCGATGTTCCTTGAATCAGGATATGTACATACATACGTAACTATAGTTATTCAGTTTGTTATCACGTCGATTTCAAGTAAAATTTAAAGGCTTTAAAATCTTCACTGCTTGTAGTGTTGATTTTCAATAATAGAATAATTATATCAATTCCGTACATTTAACGCTAGTAACCTTTTTTCTAGATATAAGAAAATTTATTATCTCAACAGAAATTAGGAACTTTTTAGAACTTTTATTAGAAATTAAAGATCGCTTAAATCTGGGCTGGTTATTGCCATTTTGAGACTTGGAAAGTGGTAATTTTTTTGAAATTTATACTTTCTTGGCATTTCGATTTTACTTTATTATATACACATATGTATATTTATACAAACACATATAAAGTTTTGATAACTCTTACCTGCCCCTCAAATAATTGTTGGAAAGCATTTATGTACTTACATAGGTAATTACAAAGCACTTTGCTATTTTTGCCATGACATGATATTTAGTAATTAAATTCCTAATTTTTGGGCATATTCGAAAATTGAGGCCCTGGACTTTTATTCATTCATTAGGATAGGCTAAAAGCTGAGTAAGCACTTTCGAATATCTGAGAAGCCTCGAAAAATCTGCGGACGAGCATACCTCACATTTTTAATTATTATCTCACCTTTGAGCTGAGCAACGGGCTTGAGTGAAAACAGCGGTGCGTTACCGTCGTACCGCCCATTGCAAGAAGATGGAGGAAACGGCTGTTAACCCGCAGATTGGTCGTGCTTGAGACGTCCGGAACCTTCATGGCCGTTAGCTTAACGTCGTAACGCCTGGGAATTAGATCCTGCTTTGATGCATCTCGTACCCTTCAACCTCTGCGGTGCGGTGCTGGACCCGCGGTGCGGAAGATGGCCCCACGTAGAAGCAGGCTTCATCAGCTAGAGTCATAAATCTCCGGCGCGTAGACAATGGCCCGCGGCTGTACCGCTCCGGTCGCGCAAGAGTAACTTCCCGCGTTCTTCGCGGGTTCTTGAGGAAGGGAAAACTGATGAAGACAGCCGCGCTGGCAAATGGATGGCGGCTGACCGGTCACGGCCCTGCTTAACTTTCATTTATGCAAGTTGGTCACAGCCGGACCCTAGCTTACCCCTGCTCGTCGTTAACACGAGGCTGACCGCGGTTCTGGGCCTGCGCGACGGGCTGCAACGCACCGCGCCGGTAGTGCTCCGCTGGTGGAACTAAGCGCTGTGGTGGCTTACTACTTTCCGGATCCAGGTGGTCATTACACGGGTTATGCTAATGGCGGACGTCTAGATTAGGCGAGCGAAACTGCCAAGGGGAGATATGCAAATGCCCGGTTACGTAACGAAAGGGTTCTGAAATTGAAAGGAAGAGGTGCGACTTACATACCCATTTGAAGGAACCAAGGTCGAGTGCCCATTTCGATAAAACAATTGATAAATGTGAGATTTGTCCACATAATTCATATGGTCGCATATTATAGCTTTCTACTACTTCCTATACAAACAAAAAACCTCACTAAAGTAGCTCTTTTGATGCTTATAATATTACCATATTAGACATTTACACTTTACCTACATCTAGTCACACTTTAACCTCTTTAGCGACAAATATTTTAAAGATGGAAAAGTGGTTAAATGCTTTATTTGATTATTTGTTTATTTATTTTTTACCGACAGCTATTTAGTAAGTAAAACAAATTTGGGAAAACAATTAGTATCAAAAATGGAATTTAGTTCACATATTTGACAGTAAAAATTATGTTTTCAAAATAAAGCAATCATTAGAAGTGATCAAATTGTATATATAATTTATACATATGTATATCAAAAATTTACGGTAGTTTTCTAATAAACCAAAACGAAACCTTGCGATAAACAGAAATAAACTTTGAAATATTTTGAAAGAAGTTATTTTCATGTGGAATGAAATGGTACCCCTATTGCCATACAAAAAAGTTTTTGGTTTTATTGTTGAAATATAATCTAATGAGTAGCTTTTTAAAAGATTTTAACTTATTTTCCAGTAGGAATAATTTTAATTTCTAAAACACTAAAAGTCCATTAATGTGGCCAAGGGTTTGAAGAAGTTAAAACTAGTTCTACACAAAAACTGTGTTTGCTTTCAAATTGTTCTCACAAATTTCAAAATTTTGATACACAGTACATTTTGGCTTTTATAAAAATTAATTCAATACAAAATCTGCTATCTAACCTGAACCAGATAGGGAAATGAAAACAAAATGCAGCTAAAGTATTTGTAAAGAATTAAAGTGAAGTATTCGAGGTTGAATTCGAAAATATGTAGATTATAGAGACTACTAAAAATATGTTTCAAAATTGGAAAGTAATGTCACTAATGTCACTTATACTATTTTTGATATGATAGCATATATAAATATTTATGGGAAGAGGTATCGCCAATTATAGCTAAAATAATTTTTTACGATATACTGATCAATATTATAATTTGTGCAAACTACATTTTAATTGTGTTTTGTATTTTGTACCTACGTTTGATATTTTTAATGATAATTTAACACAGTACGTTTCTGAGAAAAAATAGGGTTAAAACAAAATATAAATCGTATCTTTGACATTTTCGATAATTGGTAAAATATATAATATCAGAACATGAAAAGAGTTCGTAACGCGATTTTAACGAGATATGAATATGTACAAAAAATACCACCATTATTCTACAGCATTTACGAAGAGTATTGTGAAACAAGATTTTCATTAATGCACGCACCATTCACTATGAATTGTATGAAATATGTAATCGGTTAAAAAAAATTTAGAATTCATATGTACATACTACTTATACATTGTAAGCCTATTAACTTGATTTATTGACTTTACTAAGAGTTATTTATTGTAATCTCGAATATTTGCTTAATAGAAAAAATTAGTACCTCTAGCCAGTAATATTTTTGACGAAATAATACGTACATCAGAATTCTTGTACATAATTATTTATTGCATTTTGTTTCCGGGTTGTTTGAATTTTGGGTAGCGTTTAAGGTTAGGACTGACTCCAAAGTTTGAATGGGAGGTTTAGATATAATAACTTTTCGTATTGCATAAATTATTTTTGACTAATACTAATATAAAAGGTCGGTATTCCCGAAAATGAAAATGATTTTCTTTTCTTAATACATATAAGCCATAACTTATAAGATTTCTTGTTTCCTTTTTCTTCGACTCATGCTGAAGCAGTCGGGAAAATTGGATGGGAATTCCCAGAGTCCTCTGGATTCTGAGAAAATCTTCCAATCACATAATTCAGCCTTCAGTTCGTTTCTATTGCAAGCGGGCCTATTAGTCGTAATCCAGGGCGATATGGTTGCCGTCCGCCCCCGCTGGAGATCCGCAATCTCTGGCCGGGCCTTAACTTCGGCATGCCTACGACTCCTTGGGGACTGGGGCGTAAAAATATTGGCGGAATTCTTATCATAGGTCGCATTAAAAGAAGATAAGCCTCCGCAGATACCCGTGACAACGTTAGGTGCTCCTGGCAGAATGTTATCCCGGTGGATCCAGCCACCGGAGAGCGACTGCATGCCGCCATTGAGGGATGCGAGAGCGACTTTGGCCGGATTCAGGGATGATTCCCGGGGCGCAGACTCACCACACCGGGCACATCCCCTGCTGCCAAAAACGAGGCGAGTTCTCGAGGACTTTCCACCAGAAACGGCTGCCGTGCGGACCCACAAGGCTCCACACCGTTCCTGGAGGATTCAGTTTCGTTCGAGTTAAGCACGTGGAAGGCTCCCGGTCGACACGTGGCTACAGTGCGCGCAAAATTCGTGAGTCCTCCGTAAAGAGTGCAGTCCCAAGGATACCTGGAAAGGTCCTCCGTGTAAATGGCCTTTGTGCTCCCGGCCCAAGGACCCGGTACTTAATAACTGTGCAAGTGAGTGGGAGTGCGGGTGCCGAGACGGCTGAGGGACGTGCCACCTGCCTCCGTGGATTAAGCACTTTGTTAAAGAGGATACCCAAGGATTCCATTAATCCCCCCTCCGAGCACTGGATTGTCTCGGCACCGGGAAATTGATTTTTCTGTGTCACTGTGATAGCGTGTCATGATTTGTTTACCCGGTGATGGATTCGCTCGAGGACTAATATTCATCGGTGGGCGGGCGGCGGAGGCGGAGCAGACGCCACAGGGTGGGTCTCGCATGTTTACACTTCTTCACGTTATTTGCCGTGCCTTGCGAGCCCTTGATTGATCAAATAGAGTCTGGGACTGGCGGGGCACATGTGCCGAGGAGTCCCTTTCAAATATTCAAGATGTGAAAGAACGTCGGAAACGTATAGGCCCCCCGTGGGCCCTCTGGAGCACTGGCGCTTAAATTTCGCCCTCGAATAAAAATTCAAAATTGAATCGCAAGTATACCGCTCGTGCCGGCAGCGGACGGTTTGCGATGCAATAGTTCCATTAACTTTTCAGGCAGTTCCCCAAGGACTTGCCCCTTCCGGAACGTGCATTTTAGAAAAACCTACTTTCGCCTGTTGAATAATTAAAATGCAATTTTACTTCGACGAGCCACCTCCTAAAAAGCCTCGTCACTCAGCTCGCTGGCAAAATTATTATGATTTCTGGCCGCGAGACTTCCGCTCGCACGAAGCCCTTCCTTTGGGATGCGGAGGCGCGGTGTGGCGGTGCCCAGGGAGTCGGTGGTGTCTGACTACCGCTCCTGGGAGCTCTTGCGTTAATTAAGTAACCGCTGTTGGCATCCCCATCCCTCAATTTGCAGGTGCAACTGCATCGACGTACCCTCGTGGAGGGTGGGTGGCCCCGAAGGGAAAATAGGGCAATTGCAATTCCTCCCCCGTTTGCGTGCGTGTTTGAAGGTCACGACTCAGAGCTGCTGCAGTAGTTCGTATTGATTGCATCCTCCCACGGGTTCCGCACCAGACGAGGGCACCTGACGTCTTCGCAAGGGTCCTAAGAAGCTGCTTCAAGTAGTTCTCCTAATAGTCGTCGAATTCTACGAACGCTTCCCAGAATTTGAAGGAAATTCCTTGCGGGCGGATGCTTGATGCCTTGTCTCTGCTTTTAATGCAATTTAATTTGATATTCGAAAATAGCAAGCACGTCGCTACTCTCCTGTGGTTTTCAGATATTAGTGCGCTCAGATGAACAACGAACTTATATCCAAAACACCACAAGTACATTATTGTCATGTGCAAAATTCGTTAATGTATATATGTATGTGCATTGGGAAATATAAAGTAAAAAGATATCTCACTCAGAGCGCAGCCAAGTAATAGGTGATTTATTTCTGGATTTCAAAATAAGTACGTACTAGATAATATATTAAGACACTCTAATAGCAAATAAAATAAACGAAAATAACCAGTGCTATTAGAACTCGCGCCCAGAGGGTTCCGCGTCATTAGCTACCCATAAGGCTTAGTAAGTACCTATAGCAATTTTAATAGTTTTTCTCTCGAACATTCAATAGACTAATTTTTATATAATTTCTTCTGTAAATTATGAATCTGAAAATGAAAACTTTCCATTGTATAAAATTTTCTAGAAAAATGAGATTAAAACTTAAGTAAAAGATTCAATTCTTAGCTATTAATATAAAATCAGATTTCAGTAAGCTATTGTCTTTATTTACGAAATATGAAATGTAAATTGGGGGATTTCGATGGAAAGTGTAATTTGCTAAGTTTCTGAGTAAAATTTGGTTCACTTTGCAACCTTATGTTTCTCAAAAACGAAATGTAATGGAAGATTTTCATTATCGGTTTCGTAATTTACGAAGGAAATTTTATGAAAAGAACAATCATTGTTTCAGGGAGAGAGAAAAATCATGGAACAGTGTAAATAAATTTGAACCATATTTGTTTATGATGACTTAAAAAATTAATGGTGATATCAAAACGTCGCGCTTCTTAGCGCTAATTAAATTAAGCCTTACGAAGAAAAAATGAATAGCACCCCATTGTTTGTCATAAATCAACTTTTTCTGGTGACATACATATTTGTAATAAAAGAAAATTTGGCCACTTACTTCTTTTCTATTATTTCACTGGTGAGTAAATTAAAATATTTTTTATTGTAAACAAATTTTGCCATATGTTATGATTATGTAAATAAAAATGATGTAATGGATAAACAAAAATGTAGAAACTAAATACTAAAGACCGGATTTTGCACAAAAATCGTTAAGCATAAAGGTTCGTCACGAAAGTTTCCAGAGTAAAGCTTAAATGAAAATCTGACTTCTAATTTTGTATTAAAAATTAAAACTTATCTCTGTGTAAAATAATAATAAGTTTACAAAATAAAATCTACTGGTTATTACGAAATGTTTTGAAACTTTTCGTACCTTTACATTTAAAATAGCTTCAGATTTCAGCTTAAGTTGTGCAACTTTGGGTAATTGTTAACGATTTTTCATAAACGATTAAAACATCTTCTTTTGTAAATATCTACTTTATAACCCTATTTTTTCTTAAAAAGGGTTTTGAGCAATACATCGTTTTAGTATGGTTAGGTACTAAAAACAGTGTTAGATAAATCATTCGAGAGCAAATAAATCTGAAGCTTGGAACATAGTATGTCAATAATCTTCAGGATATTCAATTACTTATTATATGCACTATACTCTTCAATAACACCGCTTCAGTTTCAGAAAAAATAAAATATATGTATATATTTTTTATATTCAAATGATAAAAAGCCATTAAGCTATATTTTTTGATTTAATTTTGTTTTAATTATTGTATCTGCTTCATAAACGTAAAAAAATCTAAAAGATTGAGTTTCATTCATTTTCTTCTGAAAACACAAAATTAGAAGAATTTTACTAAAGCTTTGAATTTGTTGAATCCTCTCATTTACGAATTATGTGGGACAATGTTTCTTATTGCTTTTCTTGCTTTAGCCTCAATTAATTTCAATGCTTAAGGGAAGTTTTTGAGCTCAAACAAAATTAAGGTCGGTTTTGAAAAGAGTTCCCTTTCAACATTTCTCTGCAATTAGGAAAACTGAACATTTTTCTGTTTGCAGAAGATAGCTCAGTTCCTTTTCAAATAGTCTCTTGAAATCGGTATCCTGTCCTGTCCTCATGATCTATGAATGGTTTTAGTTTAACGATAAGGATAAAGATGTTAATGGTTCGAGCGGCCTTGATAAGAGCTAATAGTTTCATTTTCCTTTCAAAAGCGACTGCTTGTTTCGCAAATAGACAACCTGCTTTATCATGCAGGGAAATCGCACAAACAGACTAATCAAGGTTTCAAATATTTGATCAAGCGAGAAGTACAAACGTCGAATTTATCGCAGTTCGCAAGCACGCGCATTGTTAGCGCGTCGCAAAGTCCGGCACTTTCCTAAGACCCTCGGAGACGCCGATAAGACGTCCAAAAAATCTCAGTGGTCGCCGGGAACAAACAAAGCGTCGATAGTCCGCGACGCGGATTCCCTACGTGCTCCCGGCGCGGTTTCACTTTTATTAACGAGCCCCGACCGCGACTCCGTCATTATTTGCGTAGAGCGCGACTCGCGGCCGCGGATCACAAATGAAATCCCATTCGGCTAATTTTCATCTTTTCTGCTTTCAGGTGACTCGCGGTCCACGTAACCAGATCGCGGCGGGCCCAGCACCTAGAGCTCAATTGTTCGAGCCCGGGGTTCCGGAGAAAGTGCAAGAAACGTCTTCCTGCATATCACCTGTCAACGTTTTCACATTCTTCACGTAAATCGGATTTTCCAGCGATGATCTGAGAGCGATCTCGTGTATCAGGCCGTTTGGACGCGGACGAGTGTCGCGGTCGCGGGGGCAGCGAGCGCATAAATTTCACGTAGAAAGTCTGGTGAGCCGCGAGCCCAGCCGCACAATGGTTCGCAAAGTTTCTCCGCGATAGAGACGAGAGGCGGAGGCGCTCGGATCAGATGCAAATTGAGATGAGAAGAAGCCCCAATGGAACGCAACCATCGGCGCCCACCTGATGTCGAGGAGGCCCTGTCCTCCATGCTATGGACCCCTTACGAGCGCACCCCCTCGGACAGCTCCTCGGACGAGGATGAAAGGCTCAACACGAAGCTGAAGAAGTCCAAGAGCAGCTTCGACTACGCTTTTCCTACTACCCACTATGTGCCTTCTTATAGAAAAATTGAAAGATATGACAACTTTAGGTTTAGCTACCCGTACTACGGGCACTTCCCCGTGGCGCCCAAGTGCATCACGGAGCCGCCCTCGTACGAGTCACTCTACCACAACATGACGCCGGCCTTGTCCAACATAATTGGGCTCAGCGGACGTCTTGTGCACTCATTCACCGACAACTTCATCGTGCAGGTAAGAAATAGATGCAATTATCGATATTATATCACAAAAGATACCCACAATCTCACAACCTAAGAAAATGATCTCGAACAGCATTTAGACATATTGCGTTTAAAGTCTCCTCGCGGATTTTGATAAAACTTTGTAGAAGTGCTAATTTGGAGTTAAAAGCGACAAATATGCAACAACAAAAAATTTGTCTCCGCACGAAATTCTTAATTTCGAAATTTCGAAAATCCATATTTTTTAATATATAATAATCCCGTTAGTTTCTAATCTGAAATTCCGGTAAATTTAAAGATAGGTAATGATTAGGGATTATTTGATTGAATGTATTCGTAAATTTTCTGTAATTCTTTCTAAACATTTTTGGAAATGCTGCAATTGACTCTGTGAACTTTTCGTCATTTTTTGAATTACAGAAAAACAATAGAAAAAAACATATATCAGATCAAATTTTAGCTTTAGAGCTTAATTTTTGAATTTAAATGTGTTATTTAAGAAAGTGACGCGTAAACCGACGGATTTCAAATAGTTAAATGAAAAAAAACATTCTGTAAGCGTAAATTTTTAAAGGAAAAAAATTACAAAAAATAAGACTATTGAGTTTCAATCGAGTTTTAAAAAGAAGTGATTTTAAAGTTCTGGCGCGTAGTTATTTTTATGTAATACCTGTGAATTGATGGAAAGGGCAAAATACAATCTTGCGCGAATATTGGAAAAATACAACTAAGAATGAAGATAGGTCATTATTGTGCCGCGTATCAATAGTGAACTATATAAAAATTCCAATTTTGATGTCAAGTGTTTAATTGGTTAGTTTAGATCAAGACAACTCTCCCCTAAATGTCACAAAGAAAAACTTCAATCATAAGGCATCCTTTTATAATATGTTACATATATCAATTTTATAGTTGGAATAATGATTTTTTAAATTGCGATTATATAAATATATACTTCTCGGTTATAACAAAAAGCCATTTTTTCGGTTCCTTCGAATTCGGTGCTAGTGTTGTTGTAAGAAAGAAAGTAGTGAAACTATTCGCGAAATTCATACCAAAGTATCATAATCCAGTGTAATCATTAACGGATGGATAGGTCAACGATTTATGAAACCACTGAATGTTACTTTAAGATTTTATTAAGTTTCTATCTCAAAAAAAGCATTTACTCAGATAGTTAGCAATTATCTATTAAGAATATAAAAATTCAGATAAAAATGTAAAATCAAAAATATGCTTATTTTGAAATATCATAATAATAATCATCATAATCAGATAAATCAGAGTTATACAATTATTTCAGTCAGCAAGTAATATGCATAAAAGTGACGGTAGCAAATTGTATTTTTTATATTTTGAGTTACGCGACTTCGATAAAAGAGAGTTTTAATATGATACTTATATGTATGCATGTAGATATAAAATTCTTTTGGAATATACCAAAGTTCAAAATCATTAGCGCATGCGCTTCATCGCTTTTCAGAGCTCCATTGATCCAATTTCCCACCCGCTGGGCATTCCCTCGGGACAAGCCCGGACTGGGCCCTTTGTGATTCGTCTGGAGAGCGCTCATTACGAGTTCCCCAAATATGGAAAAAAATGAGTTATTGCACTAATTAAGTTATCCGAGGGCACTGCTCCGGGGGAACAAAACCCCCTTCTTCCAGGGCCCGTCGGCAACAGTTTTACACGTGTAGCGGGAGCCGACCGGGAATGTCCCCAGCCGAAGAACAAAGCGAAATTAGCCCAACGACTTCGCTATCTGAAGCAATATTGCTTCGTTCAGGCCAAATATTGACCCTATCGGATAACTGAGTTTCCAGGGCTCCTTCAGGACTCCTTTGTAGGTGTGGCGCCCTAATGGCTAAGCCCGATGAATGTAATTAACGCGAAGAATGTCACGAACAACGGGCATTATGGTCGCCCGGTAATTTTATGTGGTTAGGGCCATTAAGCGCAGTTCTCGGCGCGAAAGTAGAGGTCGCCCCGAACGACCAGAACTGAATACGACCCATTAGAACTAGGGTTTTGTTTGCCCGCCCCGCTGTTGGAGAAGTGTTTCTGACTTCTGCGAGGGGGTTGAAGGCAATCGGCAGCCCTACGGCGATAATTTGTCGACCCTCGGCACTCTAACTCATTTTTAATAAGAGTGCGCTTTCTACTGGGATACTTCAGATAACAAAGGGATTAACAATCTAGTCACTATGACCGGCAATTTGTACCTAAATAGAATAGGGAACGAATTCCAAAACTTTTGTTCGTTCCCGAAGTGATTAGTTGTCATGGTTCTGTATATGGAGTAATTAAAGGCATATTACATTCGAAACTTTATCTACAAATGAGCAGTTCGAATTCCTCAACAAATTACCTCAGTGTATGGGTTTATTGGATGAGGTTATTATAAAAGAAAAAAATAATAATGATAAGAACAATAAAATCTCTTACATTCAAAACATACTTCTCCCTTATAATGTGGGTGTAGACGGGGTAAAATTTTATGTAGCTATAGTAGAAACAAAATCCACTATAGTTATTAGTTACTAACCTAACAAATAAGTGGGGGCAGAATAAATTTAAGACATTCGCAGATTTTAATTAAAATATTTAAAGTAAAAACATAGGGAAAACATTTATCGGCTTGTTTGTATACTTCCCAATTATTCAAGTTTGCATTTTTAAAAGTTACATATTTGTTTATTTCATGATTTTTAAGATACATTTTCTCATTAAGTTTCAATGAAAATTGTATTATATAAATAACTTAAATTAAAAAAGCTTCCTTCAAAATAAAAATAATCATCATCTTGTGCTATGGCATATCGAGTAACTAAAAATTTCTTTCTTTCCAGCACTTGTTTACAATTACATATTTATGAATATCAAGTGTAAATATTTTTATTTAAGAAATTTTTCAAAATAATCATTATTTTTCAAAATTTTGGAAATACAAGACACGGAAAATGTCAGTAATTGTTTACCCTAAATTAAGATAGCTAACAAAGTTTCATCAGCATATGAGGGGAGAACTCAAACTCATATACATACATAGTTTATTTGCAGAAATTACTGAGACGGCGAATTCTTCTTACTTGCTTATTTTCGGTGTTGAGCGATTATTAATATTTAATAAATGTAAACCAGATTCTTATTTTTTGTTTCTTAAATCTTTTGTTTTTATGCAGTGTGTAAAATTTTGCCTAGTAACGAGTAAATTCATTTTCTATCTCCTCTTTGCTTTCACCTTTTAGTTGAAATGAATTAAATTATGGAATAATAGCTATGATAAAATTAAACTAATACCCGTTAAAGTAGTAAGCTTTCCAATGATGAGATAATGAGTTAATTTGCTTTTGCCTTTACTTATCAAGGATATAAGATGAATTTTACGAGTTGCTAGAAACAATTATAAAATCGTTCCCTGAAGCAAAGGTCTAATGATGCAGATAATGAAAAGACAATTGAATTGTGATCTTTTACGACTTAGTTTGGGAATAGAAGTAATAAAACTATCTTTAAATTTTTTTTAAAATATGACGGCAAAGAGTATAAAACGAAGGAAAAAATACTGCAGCATAGAAAGTGCATTGCAATGAAAGTCTGATTGGCTGGCACATTGTTGTCAAAGAAACCTTAATGTCTTGGAATAAAACATTTATGTAAAACTCCAAATAGCCGTTAAATTGTCAACAGAGGCCATAAATAGCAATAACAGCACTTAAAGCTGTGAATAATCATAACTACACGTATTATGCACTTTATTTTAGTTATTCTGTAATGTAATCTGCCATTTATGACCTCACAAGAGTTATTACTCAAAAGAGTTATTGCTTTGTCGTTAATCCAGCATTTTGAATTTAAAGAATTTTAATATACCGCAAAATCTCAAGAAAATTTTTCAGATATTGATATGTTTTTGAAAATACGTGAAATTGTTTTCATATATGTACATATTTGCGTTAACAATTTAGTAACTTAAAAACTGAATGATCGTAGTGTGAAAATAGAGATTTCTCAATTGTTATTATTATTGTAAAAAAATATAAGAAGTAATTTATTTAAGCGGTTTTCTAAATATCAGAGTAGTTATATTGGGCAGTTAATAAAATTTCATTGAACGGTAAATTTAATAAATTTTCTGAGCAAATATTATTTGACCGACAAAATAAATAGATATAGGCTCGATAATAATTCGATTATTTTCAAATCAATTATAATAATTGTTGTATTAATTCAAAATACGAATGCCTAGGTACTGGTTTACAGAAAATATATTCTGCATTAAGAATACTAAGTATGTTTGCTGAATGTTTTCTTTTTACAAAAGTTATAGAACCGCGTATACCAATATTTCAAGCGTATCAATTTAGTTTTGTTAATTGCTCATGTGCTGCACAATTATTCATTTTACTGCTCAGTTTAATTTTCATGCATTTAAGTAAATATTTATTAAACTCATATTTTATCAACAGGTTCTTGAACGCACCATTTGCATTTTAATACTGGCTAAAACTATAAAAATATATATCAATTGCGACCACTTAAATCACAGTCCAAAAAACATGACAGAAATTTTGGCTTAATTCAACTGATGAAATCTTTAGAATGAGTATAATTTTTCTTAGTAATAATAATTGAATAATGGAAATTACTTCCGGGACATCCTTTCTATCTCTGATGATAGAAATCCATGCAAAGATGTTTCCTCTCAAGAAAAGTCTGTGGAGAATTGCAGTATTATCCTTGTCTTCTTGATTTAGAGTCTCATCCACTTTTAAGTCCAATCTCTCAGCCGACACTCTGCCGCCATAATTATTGTTCAAAACATGTAACGTTTCGAAATTTCCTTTGAAATTTATTGAATTTTTATGCCACTCCCGCTTGGGCCCGTCGGACTCATAATCCTCCGCGATGGCCTCTTTAGGAGTTTGACCTCGTTCCGTGTATCCTTGTGCTCCACCTTAATTCCCAGCCGAAGGGAGGCTCGGCGCTTCGTAGTCCTCACTACCAACGTTTTCCTGGAGCAATTCTTTGCCATTCAGACGAGAATTCCTATAAATGGCAAATCATCCTCTCGGCCCCAGTTATGCAAATGGGAGGAGATTAGAATTGGATTAAATACAAAATCCCGATCCCTGCGCGGCCGCCTTCCGCCGCGATGGCTGGAACTGGGCCGGCGGCGGCGGAGCTGTTTTTTAGCTGACCTTTTCACCGCGCTTTGCATTTTCTATTAATATCAGAAAACTTTTCACGCTCGCGGGGCGTGTAAGCAAGCGGATCGCGGAGCGGTTTCGTCACAGCCCACAGCTCTGCGGCGCGAAACGCAGAGCAGCTTCTTATGCAACTGGTGCAATTCGTTTTCTTATGATATCATTTCTGTAATTCGTTCCAGAATCCGGCGGCGATGCCCCCAGCGCTGAGCATAACTGAATCTGGCTTTCCCGGCGATTTCCCAGACCGCGGACCAGTCGCCGCGATCGCTCCGTGCGCGGCCGAAGATGTCGACGACGACGACGCCGAGGAGAGTTCCGCGTCGAAGAGGTTCAACCCCTCCAACCCGCGCGTCTTGAAGACGACAGCTCCAGGCGGCGCGGCGGCGGATGCTGCGGAGGAGCCGCAGATCAGCGCCGCCGGGGAGCCCCAGGCGGATGACGGCAACCGCCGAGACCCACTTCTTGGCGCTGCGGACGGTTACGGTGCTCGCGAGCTGGGAAAGGAGCAGCGGCAGGCCGCGGTGCAGACAATAACAAGCAGCGGGACCACCGCGCGTCTACCTGAGCTCGGCAGGGTCACTAAACCTGGCCGCGAGTTTTACTCTTCGCTTGGGTCACGTGACGCGGTCCTCGGCGTCGCGCTCGCCGACGGTGGAAGCGCCAAGGGTAAGCGGGGCGCGGGCTGTGCGCGCGCAGCTCAAACGGACCACGAGCGGAACATCGAGCTCAGTTTGCGGAGTATTTTCGAGGAGAGCGGTTCGGCGTCGACTATCGTTACGGAAGCGTACTCAGATGTTGCTAGCTACATCGACGTCGTCGAGTCTTCAGTGTCCAGTGAAAGTGGCGGATTTCGCAATTTGGCGGTCAACGTCCGAAGGAAACTGCTGGCGATGCGCCTGAGTGTGCCTGCCGCCCCGGATCCCGGCGTCGCAGCATCCGGCGGCAAGGGGACGACCTGTGCGTCCAGCGCAACAACGACGAGCGTCTTTCTTTCTGCGGGCAGCGGCGGAGATGCGAACAATGGGTCAAGACGCAGCCTGGTCACGAACGGAACGCTTAAAGGTGCCATAGTGCCGCCGCCGCCGCTGCCGCAGTCGCAGCCCAGTTTGACGATCCAAGTCAACCAGGGCACCGATCCCGGGAGCCCCGCGGGGGGAGTAATCAGTGTCGTGAATTGCTTTAGCAGTGCAGTGCCTCATGTTAATGCTGTGAGTAATGAGCGTGATGTGGGTATTGTTCCAAATGTGGTTACGGCGACCGCGACGGCGGCGACGACGACGACAACAACGGCGACGGTGACCCCAGTCCCGGGCCCCGTCCCCGTCTTCGGGGATATCGGTAACTTCGGCAGACCCAGCGCCCCTGGGAATAATCCGCGATTGCGCACCTTGGAAAGGACTTTCACATCGACCGAGTCGCAAACGGATGACTTACACCTCGACCAGAACGAGGTCAGCCCGAGCATGTCGGGCTCCGGCTTGAGCGGCCCCGTCCAGAGCCAGACCGAGGCGCTGATCACCAGGGAGCAGAGGCGGCGGGAGCGGCGCGAGAGGCGGCAACAGGGCCGGAACAGGCATCCCCACATCCTACCACCCCCGCCTCCCACGGGAATGAGGCCCATGCTGCCCGACATCCTCCACAGCCACTTCCCACCGCCCTACACAGCCCTGTCCCTAACGAACCCGCCCCCGCCCCCCTCGTCGCTGATAACGCCCGTCATCTCAACGGTTCCTATCGCAGCGACGGCGGTCAACGACGGACGCTTCACCATCCCGCTCCCGGTCATTCGCAGGTAGGTGCTAATTCTAACTCTTATCCCGAAGGGTTTGCTAGTCGCTGGATTAGCTTAGGATTAGGAGGAAGCTGCGCGGGCCCGGCCGATGGCACTCTTGACCCACTCGGCGGCCCGTGGCCTCTTCCAGCGCCTGCTTTCCCGCGGCGCTCCGCAAATCGACCGCTGGCCGACGCGCTTGTGGGAGTAGCCGCGGCGCTCGAGGAAAATCCCCGTAGCTGTTTCGCCGAGGTTCAGCTAACGGGAAACCAGTTACTATTATCGTTTTCAGGCCAAAACGCAATCCTACGGAGATTTGCAGCCTGGCCGTGCTCGCGGCGAAGCCTAGAAAACCGGTGACTGAAGGTTCGCGCACTTTGTGAGAATCGATTTGGCGTGGACCTTTCTTGAATTTGAATGAACTTTTGGGCGAAGAAGTGCTTTATCGCCGCGACAGGTCCAAATATATTTTAATTTCTGAATTCTTGCGAAATGGTCCAAAAACATGTCAAGGCACATTATTTATGCAAGTATTTTTGACCATAGATCATTTTTGACAGCTTTTGAAAGCAACGAGCAAAACTCATCCTAAAAATTATTTAGGTATGAAAAACCATCGCAAAAATGTACTAAAAGAAGATTTTTGTACTAAAAGAACATTTTTGTCATATAATATATTTACGTTTCTATTGATGATTGTTACATTGTCGAAGTAAATCACTTTAAATTCAAACATTGATTTAATTACTTGGACTGCATACTTATGGTATACATATGTATGTATGCATTTCAATTGAATTCATGAGAAATAATATTAAGAATATCAAAACTGAATATTTATTTGAAAACACCTTTTGAAAGCAAAATTAAAAAGATCTTCGAATTTCGTTATTATATATAAGTACAAATAGAATTCTATTGTTGTGATATAGTATAATTATGTGGTGGTAGCTGTTTATTACTAAGGCAAAATGCTCTTAAAATACCATTCTTAAATAAATATTAATTAGTTAGACCCCGTTTTTGTACCTTAGAGGTTCTTAATATCTTTGCTCGATTACCTTTTAATTAAAATTACTTTGTGGTGTTTTCTTTCATGTTAAAGATGTAGGTTACAAGCCAATATAATTATTTTTATAATCTGGGATATATTACTGATTTTTTTTAATTGTCATTATCTTCTTGCTCTAAGAAACAATAATTCGTTTTCCAATAGGTTCTTGAATCAAAAATTGTCTCAAATACTTCAATACCTACTTCTACATTCAAATATGTACTTAAATATTTTTCAAGAATCAACGATGAGAGAAAAGAAAATATCGAACATTTTACAATTTTTGTGACCGAAGTGTTCTATTATTCTTGCGTGTTTCTAAAATCAACTTAAATATTAAAATTAACTTCACTTATAAGTTAGTCTGCTAGATAAGAAATTTTGCTGATTGCAACTGAAAGTGCAAAAATTTGAAGACTCATTAAAAAAATATTGTGTAACACAGATCTAAATTAATTCGGAAATAAATAAGTCGGAAACTAACTTTATATAACAGATAAATCTAAGTGATAATCTTAGAAATTTATGAGTGCAAAAAGATTATTGATTACAAGAGCGTATACATCATAATTATGTCGAATAGAAGTGAAAGGTAAATCCTAAAAATGTTCGAACATAAAACTTAAAGACAATTATTCTTAGATAATTCATTTTATAAATAGTCTCGCATTCTCCAAATTGAATAAATCTGAATTGGCATTGCATTGAAAATATTTACTTTTTTCGATTTTAATTTTTTTTTATTTTAAAAAAAACTGTCGCTTGCAAATTTTGTTAATATGATAAAGTATGAACAAATGAATTTTCTTTTTTGTATTTTAGTATTGCTTTATTTTTTTAAAAAATATCGCTTAAACATTTTGTTAAAATGATGAAATATGAACGGTTCAAATAAGAATTTTTATAGTTTTTCTAAAATCAAGAAATATACTATTCTAAATGAGCTCCGAAATCTTTTTGCAAAATCAAATGTTTTTCAAAGATATCCCAGGTTAATTACATTCATCAGAAATGGTTTCTGATTTTTTAGGCCGCGATTAAGCGTCATTACTTCTTAAAGTGTTAATAGTGCCTTGAGGCGTTGATTCCCATCTTTAAGCCAAGTTGTAATTATCCGAGCATTTGCCCAACGAGGTCATGCTTATTATTACGCACTGCTAGAAATGTCCATCTCATTCATCGCCAGCGGTCATCATGACACTTTTGTTTGTCCCTGGACGTAAAAAACGCAGTCATTTGCTAAATGATAAACGACGTAGTTGCAAATTTCTTAGCCTGCGTAGAAATGGTGCGATTATAAATGTTACCCGCAAACAGGTTGGCGTTGTTGGCGCAAAAACTAAAATGTGTTCGCATTTTTGTTTCACTTCTGTGGCGGCTGTTTAAAAAGGTTTGTTGGCGCCGCCATTGCCCGAACCACATTAACCCTATTAGAAGGAGGTCAAAACTTGGAATTATGAACTGAGATCGGTAACCCGGTCCCGAAAGCAATTTCCCAAGAAACCGCCGAAAGCGCGCGCTGTGAATTATTAGAAAATGGAAAATAATTTGAAAAATTTCCACATTGACCAGTGGGCAATCTTGCACAGTTCGCTGATGAAAATCCAGCAATCCTCACGACTTATTTGGAGTTATGCAAGACGCTCTCTTTCTAGAGTTCAGCCATCAACGCGGGTATTTCTTTTTCAGATGTGAAAGGCGTTGTTGTGGTCAGTCTTGGTCAGCTAGACATGGTTTTGGTTTCCCAATCGATGCGGAGCAGTACTCCGCCAAATGATTGCAACGCTAATTTTTTCCACAGCAGATCGAAGAAAGTGAGTGTGATTTCTCCGCCACTGCGACATGGCCCAAACGTGATTTTTCTATTGTAGTTTGAGGCACCTTAATTAAAGTCTACCAAATAAAACTATACACTGTCTTTTGAAAGTATATAAGAGCTACTGTTTTTTGCTTATAGTATACTATAACCATATCAAATTTTCAACAGAGTACAAATCTCATATAAAACAGCCCTCTTCACATTTGAGGCCGAAATTGGCTGCATAACTGGCATTCAAAATCAGTAGGGCGAAAGTCAAACACAGTCTGATTATGATTACAAAATTCTTTGGTCGTCGTGTTGCGAACAATCCTTCCGCAATCCGCCCCCAAACTGCAGCTGCATACACTGCGGATCCCGGAGATAGTCGCAGAATTTTCTGGCCGATAACTCACAGGTCATAAGTCAAAACGCTAATCCCGGAAAGCGCCTGGTCGGATTCCGCCGATGGCGGCAGCCGGGAATTTAGTGGACCACGGTCCCGAACATGTCCCGAATTTTTGGCGAGAACTGCGCTGCAATGGACCGTGCGTGTTTTCCCCGGTGGACGAACTCGGCCCTCCTAATGAAGTGGAACATTCCCATTTGGATGAGATGCGAGCCCGAGTTAAGCTTAATTAGGAGGAGGATTAATTAAATCGCAGCATCATTCACAGGGCGAGCGCGCCAAAGTAGCACGGCACGGAGCGCTGGTCTATTTTAAGAAGGGCTGCGGCTACTTCCTGTAGGTGATTTAAGGGATCAGCTTACTTTGGGAATTTCGCAGAGGATAAGCGAACGAAAACACCCGAAGTAGAGCATATTTTTGCTATGAACAATACCGAACCAATATAAAGCGAAATTAATTATGAAGATACTTCCTTGAATTAGGAGTATCTTATTAAATCTGTAATATCTTACATTTAGTAGTGGAGGCGGCAATTTAGGGCTTAGAAAAGAATCGGTTACATAATTTCTACGAAAAAGCCATATAATCGGGAACATTAATAATGTATATGAGCTATTGATTTTCCTGCAACTTTTTTTATAAGATGAAATTTTCAAGAAATTTCGAAATTTCAGTTCAGCACTTTCGCCCGCATTTGACTTAATGGAGTTGATGGGATTATTCACAATTGATTTAAAATCAGAATTAAATATAGGTCATTTCATTATCTCACTTTTTTTTTTTTTGATTCTGGGTGATGAACTATCGCGATCAATAAGAGATTCATCATGTTGGAAAATGTTAATGACCCTAATGTTCATTAAACTCGTCTAAATAATTAAGGAAAGTACGATATCCAAAATGAATGTATCCAATTAAGAAGATCATCAAGACAACTTGTAGTGAAAGAAAAATCTCGTCACTGATAATAATTTGCCTCCTTTAATCATTTCACGACAAATGTGGCATTGCAAATTCTATTCGGGCATTATTTTTTTCTATATAAGATTCTCACCTCTCGGATTGTTGCAAACTTTTAAAATTGTCCCACTTGCTTGCTGCAACCAGATCGAGTTTAAGTCAAATTTCAGAAGCATTCAGTTGATTTGAGCATACTTCTTTAATAATTTCCCATTTTTTATGGATGAGCAGTCATGATTTGAGATTGTCCTAACCTAATAATTTTCTATAATTTTGTTCTAGTTCCACCACATTCATCATACTCTCGATGTGCTTTGCTTTTACCAATCTCTTCGCTTGAAAATGGCAACATTTGTTGTCATTCAGTCATAACTTTTATTGCTTTTATTAAATTAGTACATATACTAATTTTAATTCCCAACCTGCAAACTAAGAAATTGGACCTTTTTTTTGAAATTAGGTTGATCTCTAAAGTGAACGAAACTGGGGCTATATTTAAAATATCGTTTTCTGTAACATGTTCAACTCAAAAATTGCGAAAAAGTAACTATGAGTAAACTAGCTTGCTTATAATTTGGATTATTGTAATTTAAGGTAACTGATTTTAAAGTAGTAGTACATAGTAATATCAAAATGCTAAAGGAAAAAGAAAACTTCTTATTCTATATGTTTGAAATGGTTTGTACATATTATGCCAATTTTGTAATTACAAAAATTAGAACTAATTTAAAATATTTACAAATAGTGCTACAGCTACATCACACTTCTTTCGGAACCTGTATTGTCTGCGATAAAGTGAAAATTCGGAAAATAATTCGTGTTTATTAATCAAAAAATTAATTATTTTAGTATCTTCAAGGAATTTAAGTTTTGCATAGAAAGTAATTGTTTTTACCAATAGTGTGCTAAATTTCAAATCGATTAAGTGGTTTTACTTTTTACAATGTTTACGAAAATAAAAAGATTTTGTGAAAACCGCATTTAAAAATTGAGATTAAAAAAATGTGTTTTTAAATGACCTAACCTGACCTTACCAGATTAGGAATTGCAGAATACTCTGGGACCATGAAATAGTTCCTCATATTTCGGTTAGTAGCGGTTACAGGCTTTGGAAAGACTATGAATTTCGCTCTAGAATTTCATAACGATGTTCTAGATATTATATGTTATGTATCATACATACTTATGTAGAACGTATACGTTTGCTTAAACAAACATTTTATTTAATAACAAAATATAATAATTTTTGAAGGTTGCAAATGAGTCCACCACTTTAAAGGACCACTTTTGTCAAAATCTCAAAAATTACTGATTTCCACGACTATGTACAACATTACCAAAAATATTCTTCTTCTGCGTTATAATATTGACATCTAATGTTGCTATCCAACATTTTACGAGAAAAAAAATTGACTAAATTCGTCGAGAAGCACCCTGTATAATGAGGGTGCTTATAAATAAAAGAAAGTAAAAGCAACGACTATGATAAGAAGGGAAAGGACAACATTTAATCGTTTATTTACGTGCATTATTCTTTTTACGTGGTATCTCTTAACTAAATTACCACAGTTAAGAGCTAATCGAAATTAATTTCTCATTAAAAAAATCGTGAGATGCTTTGTTTTCTCGTTCACAAAGCCTACAGTCGCACGCCAGTCTTGGTCGCACTGTATTAATTAGGCTAATTAATTTTCCCGCAGGTTCTCGAGTGCGGGGACATTTGAGGGTATTAATCAACGCTCCTGACCAAAGGATGAAGTCGGATAAACCCACAACGTCCCCGGTGGAGACAAAAGCCCCCGAGACTCAAAGACGCGACCGACCTGCTTCATTTATCTTCGCTCGGTTTTCTTTTCCCGAATTTTATCTTTATTTTTTCCCTGTCTTCCCTCAGGTCGAATTCGGCTCTTTGTTCAAACGAAATTCCATCGGAAGTTGGGTTCCCAAAATCATCGCTCCTCTCAGCCGCCGGACAAAAGAATTTTTCGTTTTTGTTCTTTTAATTCAATTGCGGCTCTCGTCTGGACCCGAAGATTCTTATTTACACTTTCAAGAACTCGTTCAGGCCTGTCCCTGCCGCCGGGTGAGTCATTCCCAACTACCTGGAGCATCTCCCGCAGGAATAACAAGAAGAAGAAGCGAGCAGTTGAATAAGATCAGCTCGCCATAAAAAAAGACGGAAAAGAAGATCAAAACCTGAATTGGAAAACGAGCCCATGCAAGATTGAGATCCAGAGTTCTTCGGCTTGTGACACACTTTGGGACTCCGCTCGCGCCGCGAAAGAAAGGAGCCGAATTAAGAACTGGCCCGCGGACGGCGAGCGGACGCGGCCTGAAAGTTGTTTGGCCGGCCGCGAGTTCCGCGAGGTCCGCGGCCGTGGAACGCGCAGGGTGCCAACTTCCAAGATGATGCGTGCTCTTCTCTTCACGCCCGTCGATCGCTTGATCCGATCTCAGCAGCGTCTTCGCGGGCCGCGATCGGTGTTGCTTTTGTGCTTCGTCGAACCCCAGCTGAGCAGTTCGCTTTGCTCCAGAGGCGCTCAAAGATGCTGCCAGCAATCGCCGAGATGCACTTGAGTCACCTGAGACCTTCGTAAAATCGAATCGCTTGACCTTTCCCAGCCGCGGCCAGGTATTTAGTTTCTTAAAAGATCTGCCATTGCTCGCGGACGCAAATAGAGTGCGAAGCGGGAAAATGGCGGTTTTAACTGTTTACTCTTATTAATCCGCTTATGATCCTCGCGGGGGGAGATGAGGGAAAAGTGAAATAATCACAAAAAACTGGAAAGTGTCTCGAGCACTGCTCCGCAACGCAACGTAACGCTCTGCAGTTTGCACTGTTTTCTTGTCACTAATGTTTACGGTCCCCCTGCTTCTTGAAGAAAACGAAGAAGACGAAGAAGGCGAAGTAGAAGAAGAAGAAAGAGCTCTGTCCGGTGAAAGAAACCGTCTTGCGCTGGTTGCCTGCTTCTTCGCCGAGAATTTCCTCGGTGAAGACAAAAACGACGCAAGTCTTGGAGCAAATTGCCTTTTGTTGGGTAATAAATTGAGTTGGCGATCTTTTGTTTACCGAGTGGCGGCCGGGAGAAAATTCGCGGTCAAATTGATTCGCGGTTGCACGTTTTCAATTTTGTTTTGATTTTTAATTTTTCTCCGTTTTGTACGGGAGCTGAGCGGAATGAGGGCGCCTTCAATTGAGCGGTCGCGTTGGCTCCCAGGCCTTTGAAATTCTCACTAACTAATTCGATTCAATCTGGAAGTTTCTTTTTAGAAGCGAAAACGTCGTTTCGTCATGGTTTTGGATTTAACTCTATAATATTTGTAGAAGGAACAAATTTTTAACTCATCAACATATGAAAACTTTAATACCTTCGAAGTTTTGACAAACTAAATTTAATTTTATAATCATGATTATTAAAAGGTATAGATAATATACACTTTAAGAAATTTTGTTGTAATTTTACCCTCTTATTAGAAGGACATTGAATGCCTTCTATAATAGTAGTAAAATTACACTTAAAAAAATTACACAAATGTAAAATCCCATGGATTCGATTTAAGACAAAAACACTTATTGTAAAGTTAGAGCAATATCTTTTGATGACTTTAAGTGACTTTGTTAGTCATCACTTTCAAAGTTATATATTATAACTAAATGTGTTTATGTTTTTAATTGTAAAGTGACTTTAGGAAAAGAGAGGTTATAATTTTATATTTCGGGACAAAGCAACTATTTATTTTGTTCCCGAAAAATAATACCGAATAACAACTCAAAAATACTTAAAGCTGCTTCGAAATTGTATGTTTTATTAACGCCACTTCGAAATATTTAATCTTTATAATGCTGCCAAATTCAACTAAAAAGGTATATAGAACTACTACCAATTTTGGGGTTGCAAATGAGTCAAAAATGTGGTTTATTTATTGTTCAATGGAATATATGCATAAAACAAATAATTCATAGTTCAAAAGTGCAGATATCAGTATTGAATAGAACTTGCGAACAAAAATAGAGTTCCTTTAATATGATTTGACTAAGGTACCATATTAAAAAGTGTGAAGTGCTCCGTTCATGAAATAAGTAATTCACGAATAGCATTACCTACTAAAATATAAATATAGGTGAAACGCGGCAGGTTATTTGGAATACTGCCAGTGCTATAGCGAGCCTGATGTAGATTTGTGGGCCCCAGAGCTCAGAGGGCCCCGGACCGGTCCAAAAGCTATTTCCTTGAGAATTAATAGTTGAGACATTTTAATTGACAATATTATAAATAAGTTATAGTAATCCCTCAATTAGATATGCGAAGCAGTTTTATTAAGCAAATTTAATTTATTGTGTAATAAAATCTAATTTTCGTTTTAGTTTCGCAATGTTTACCTTCTGCTTCTATCTGAATTATTTATTATTATTTCATTCTATTTCTGTAGCTTCTCCAGGAGCTGCAAAGCCTTTTACCAGTAAAAATTATTAAAAGCTATTTAAAAAATCAGTAATTCTGGTTGAAATTTCCAAAATCGGCTTTTAGATAAATATCAATGATAGCAAATGAAAGGTTACTTCCAAATGAACTGTACATGAAATTAAAACATACTTTACTCAACCACTTTTCATAATATTCTTGTTTCAATTACCATACATATTTAGTTCCTGGTTTATATTCCAGATTACGCCAATTTGTAAGATATTTCTTGTTATAATTTTTGCATACTAGGCTAATAGGCTCAATGTTGAAAGTCTAAATTATTTATTAGGTCCAAAATAGTGAACACGGTACTCGCATAAATTTGGCTCCACATTAAAAGTAAATAAAATACATACTAATTATATTTATGACTTCCTTTTATATACAGATGACGTATTACCCTTTTAGTAACAAATTTTCAAAACATTAAAAAGATACATATTACATATTTATGCTCAAAATTCAGTACTCAAAGTTTCAAATTTGTATATTCAGGTTTTTGGTTTAAGGAGGATGATATGATGTACTTACATGATATAATTCTATTCTAAGAGCAGAATTTCAAATAATCTGCCCTATAACTCTTCAGTACGGAAATTGAAGAAATCTCATCATTTTAATTTGGCCTGCTTTATAATTTCTCCACTTATTATTTCTAATTTTTTCTACTTATTTCACACCACGTTATTTGACCTCACTTTTGCGTATCCTTAAAACAATGTTCTTAGACTAGAAATATTCCTATTTGTACGTCTACACTGCGAATATGCGGCTCGTAACATAACTTCTGTGTTTTCTTCAACCTCTTGAAAAACTAGGGCAGCAAGAGCGTATCTTCCATTAAAATCTTGAAGAAAACTCCTTAAAGCCACTAAGATGAGTTGCTGTGAGAAAGGCAGAGGGTGAAACTGGTGCATTTTCCACTCAACAATTTACATATAGTTACCACAAGCCCACCCCCGCTTCGACAGCGCGCGCCATTGCTAATTCTCAGTCATATTTCACTAGAAATTTACTCAGTATCTGCGAGTATCAACATCCAGACACAATTTATTATCATGCCCATTTGCAACAGTCCGATTCATTTACATCCATCCATAGGATGATTTATGGCGTCTGGTTGGGCGTGGGGCTCGGGTGGCGTCGGCCACATTTAATCATTTCACGTTTCAAGGATGTGACGAAGTGCCATTCAATGTCAGGACCTCCGAGGACAATGGTGTCCTACTTCCCAAATAAATGGCACAAAGAATCCGGCGAGATGGCATCTCGACGTGGAGGAGGGTGGGCCACTAAGTCAATGTGTCGCCCAGCACATTCCAGGTGCGAAGGTGTAATTCATAACTCAACCAGGTGGAACGTAATTCTGTTAACATCTTTTCAGCGGGGACATGAAATATGGACGTGAGTTCGCTTCCGGGTGCAGCTGCGGCCCTGGTAATGTAAGTCCTCTGCAAACAATAGACACATCAAAACGCTCCCTTCCGCAATAATTAATGATTCGAGAATGACTCCACTTCCACCTAGATAAATATGGGTTTGATGGCGGGCCGGGTACCCACCCACCTGGCGGGTGAATCACCTGGATCCTGTCTCCTACTCAATTTCAATAACGAGCGGGAAGCGCGCGTGATTTGCCGGGACACAGGCGGGACGTTTGCGGTCTCACAGTGACACATTCTCCCCCAGGACTCAAGGGATAATTGCAGTCGAGTTAATGACGTTGCACCGCAGGTCCCTTGCTGCCAGCCACCTGAGGGCGGCTCCTGCTCAATTTGCCCTTTTCGAAACTCGTCCGTGCACCTGCCCCGCCTGGTGAAGCACTGAACTTGGCGCGCGGCAAGGGAGTCCCCGCACTAACACCGCCGCGAGGCGAGGAGCATAAATTAAACTAGTTTTGCATAAAATGATAATCCCATTCAACCGGTGCAAAAAAACTTTCGTCTGCTTTACGTAATCGTCGGGAAAGAAAGCAATCTCTCGCCCCTCATTTGCATACGTGGATGCTGAGCTCCATGGATTAACGATATCCGCGTTGCATTTAACGAGCCGCGGCGAGCACCGCGGATAAGCGGTGCGCCCGCTGATAAGGAAGACGCGAATATTAAGATCAGTGGGTCTTCGTGTCTTGTTAAGGTTTGCTGCCGCGAGGGGAACGCCTCTAAGATGCTTATCGCGCTTCTTGGCGGGGCGAGTGCTGTTTTTGCACAAGGCGGAAGACGCGGCGGAACAATAGGGACAAGAACCGCGGCTTCGACTACTCGAGAGGAATGCCATTCGAAGATTATTTTTGGTTCGAAGGTCATCTGCCTGCCGAAATGAACAGCGGAGTCGCTTTGGAGAAGAAAATCACAATAGACCTCAAAAAATTCGCAGAGAGTGATTTTTGAGACAGCTGCGTAAGCAATGGGAAAAAAAATTAATGCTGACTTACCGGAAGTATGATGTAGTATAAACAGAACTCATTTGATGAAAAATATTCTCATGAAAAGGAGTAAGAGGCTCAATACAAAAAATTGTGGTGTGATTGTTAGGCAGAACCATCTCCGAAATTAGCTACACGATAACAATTTTTTTTGATGCTATTACTTTAAAACTTCACTTCTTTTGTAGTGCAATACTATTAATGAAATCACAAATAAAATCTAAATTATTAGTAGCAAATGAGATATTAAAGATATCGAATATGTACAGGGGCTTCTATTATATTATACTAAAATTGTTGAAGTTGTTGAATATTTTTTTGATATTTGAAGGGTCACAGGGCAGAAGTGATAAACCCCTTCGAAATCCTCTTTTTTATTTTAAATGTGATAGGGCAGAATTTAGTAATTTTAATATCCAAGGATTTAAGGAATGTAGTAAATAAAAGTAATTAAGATAGTTAATCAAATAAACAAATAAATTTTGGAAAAGGAATAGCTTGTATAACAAATCTGTTTTTCGATGTGTAAGGAAGGGATTGTCTGTCTTCTGCATCTTCAGAATTGTTTTCATTTTCGGTTAAATTGTTTGAGTTTATTAATATTCTTTTTTAATTTTAGTTGTTTTTTCGTTTTGCTTGAACTCTTTTTCTTTTCTCATATGACAAAGATTCACGTAGAATATAATTCATTTCTTTAAATGTAAAATTAGTAAATATTAAGCTTTCCTTTTCAAATCTTAGAGTTTCCATTACTATTATTAAATAAAAAATCAGTTTTGATATTCTAATTCTACCACATTAAAGGCTCCCAATGTCTGCAATACTAATATTTTTTTCAGCTTAAACTTTTCTTGAGTAAGATTAAGTATAATCTATATTTGAAGTATGTTTGCAGGGCTCAAAAGTTATGGTGAAGCAAAGAAAAAATAGCTACAATTTTATTATTTAAGTTAGACCACTAACGATAGTTATTACCTGGGCATATGTGGGAATATTTTTCTTTTTTCATTTTTTATATTAGTGGAGTTTTATTTAATATTTAAGTTTATTTTCATATTGTTCATGTAGTATGAATAAATATATTGCGATTTTTTTTAAATACTGTGTAAATAAAAGAATATGCATTTGAATAACTAAAGTTGCTTAGTTTTTGCACAACACTCTACAATGACTAAATTGCCTTGCATTTTTGTCCAGTGATTTGTAGGATGGAACTAATTTAAAATCTTTAAAAAATTGTTTGAATATTTATACCTCTAAAAATTCCTACAATTGCTTAAATACGAAACAAAATAACCAAAACTGATTTTCTTTTTTAGTGGAAAAAACGTGTTCATAGCTTAAACTAATTCCAAAAGGTGTCTAACAGGTAGCAATTTAGCATATGAAATTCATGACGTGCACTTCCGTCCGAGTTGGCGAGCAAAAGCAGTTGGAGAAAAGTAAAAGGACGGAAGAAAGTTAATTGGTCTATTAAGGCGACGAAGAGCTCATAATTTCACTCTCGCCGGGGGCCCAAGACGGTCGGGGCCCGCTGGCTGAATTAATGGGGCCCGAGCGCCAGGCCAGGGGAGCACCCGCTGGTGGGCCGCTTACGTAACTACGTGATCGGCGGGTGCCGCGAGTTGCAAATCAGCCACCGAAAGAACTCCAAGAAAAGTCTGTCAATCGGCGTCGACGTCGCCGTCGTTTGTTCCCACGAAACGTCCAGCAGTTCCGCGATCCCTAATTAAAGTCGTTCCCCGAATATTTTTGGTCGATTGGTTAGGGAACTGGGACGCAGTCGAATCGATGGCCGGGCGCCTAGGAGGAAATCGCGTTTCCCATCAGGTAATCCGATTCCCGCGATTCCTTCCCTCGCTAATTGGCGATTTTCGCAATTTTCCCTGTCATTGAGGAAAATTACCGGCGAAGCGCACTCAAGTCGAACTCGCTGTCCGATCCGCCGCGGTATGTTTTGTTGGGCAAACAATCGCGGCTCGGAAGTTGCGCAACCACCCCCATGAGGTGCTTAGGCGTAGGCCGCACGAGCCCCGTTCTGCGTGCGCGGTGCGTTTCCTTTCCGCCGCCGCCCTCGTCTTCGTCTTCGTCGCCTTCTTGCGTGCCTGACTTGGGTGCGCAAAAACGAAAAGGAAAGTTTTTCTGATGATTACGTTTTCACCTTGCCACGCTGCCACAGTTGGCTTTAATCGATAATTACGACACGAGTCGCGAACTTGAGCCTTATGGGGCGGGGTGAGGGGGAGTACGACGATATTGGCGCCACAGCTCCCCTGGGATGGTGGAGGTCCGCAAAAGCTTGTCGAACTTAGCCCCAAAAAGCCGCGAACCTATAAACAAAATATCGCGAGAGCGGCTTGACCGTTTTCGAAATTAATTGGTGTGTGCATACTCGAAACCCCCGAGGCACACAATTTTCGAGGTCGAAAGTCAAAGTGAAATTCATTCGAACGGCACTCGAGTGAGGCCGCTTCCGGTTGAGTTTTTGATGCGAGCGGCGGCGGTGCCGCCTAATAAAATTCAATTTTTGTTTTCTTTTTTGCATCTGTTTACCCCCTCCCCAATTCTGTGGAGGTCTCTTTCGAGAAGGCTCTTCAAACCTTACGACCGCAATTTAGTCGAGTGGCAAAAAACCAACAAAAAAGGGGTTTACGAGCATAAAGCTGCATAATTGGCGGGTTCGGGCGAAACCGCGCATTGAAGTGGGTGGTTCATCTATTTGCGAAGCTCTCAGAGCCTCCATCTGCCGGGGAGCGCTTTTAACTATTAAACAAATTATTGCACTTTCCGCCCGTGTGGCTCGAAGATAAATCCACTTGCTGAATTTTGCAAATTTTGCAGCTGCACCCGTGTCGTCGGACTTTGGAGAACCTGTGCCCGTGGAGAACAGGCCCACCTTTGGGAGCCTCACATAAAACGAGCTGGTGCCCTGGTTCCGCCATTAAACTGTTTTGACAAAAACTGGTGCTTCTTGGCCGGGAACATGTTCTCCATTCTATTGAAATCTTGAATAAAAACCCATAAAAAATATCTCAAATCCAGCGGGTTTTGCAAGTTCCAAGTAAAATACGAAAGGTTGAAATAACTTAGCTCCAAATGCAATCTTCTGTAGTTTAGTATAGCACTCAATGGTAACTAGCACAAAATATAAAATTTCCTTAAATTATATATTATATATAAATGGCATTAACACTTTATAACGATTTGCCTTAAAGAACTATGACACTATCCCTAACTTCTACATTTTTGACTTCCAATGATAATGAAATTTTCAAAATTTAACTATATGCAGACGTTCTTTTAACTTACTTCAAAAATATGAGTTACCTACAATTCAACTCCTATGCCTTGTTTGTTTTTTTTATATCAGTTGCCGTTTACATTTCTAGAAGGGTAAAACAATGAATTTGAAGATTCTGAGAATTAAAAATGGCAAATTCAAAATGGAGGGGCTTTCAATAACAAGTTTAATAGATGAAATTAAATAAAAATGAAGTCGTATAGAAGACAGATATGGAATAAAATATTTAACAACTGTTTTGATTTCAAGATTCCTTTTCCGTCATTTTTATTATATAAATACATATACACATATTTGGTATATCTGGTTCAGAATTTTTTCTTAGCAACATTGATATTCTTTCTTGAATTCGAATTGAACAATTTAATTTAATAATACCTATTATTATCATATTATATACCCGAACAGATACTAACCTACCCCGCTAACTTCTAATCGTTGAATCTATTTATGTTCATAAGTTTTGGAACATTCACATGCTGTAGTAAAATAATTGACATAAATTTAATTTGGCGTAATCAAAGTCGGTTTTAATGAAACTGTGCTGTTGAAAAATAATCAAGACAACTTTCTTTAAAATCTTTCCACATGATTTCTGTAAATAGTTTTACACATTTCCTTCTATAAATTGATAACATTTGACTTTAATTCAATTTTTTCTAAGAGTCTTGATATATTATTTCAACAAAAAAAAGGAAACATTTTTAATTTTAGGTATGTTATACACAATTTACAATGAAACTAAAATATTTCTGGAAGTTACAAGGGAATGACAAATTGCTTTTAAATGAACATTCCCACAAAGCAATATGAAATCTGTGAAAAGCTGAAAAACCTTTTACTAAGAAAAGTTTACTTGTATTTGAAGTCTTATTGTAAAAGGTAAAATTTGCTCAGTGTACTTAAACTCTTATTAGCTTTTGTATCAAAGTAATGCGGTCGACAAATATCAACCATTTGATTAATTCAAATAAATTAAATGAGAATGAAAAGGTCCTCTTTAACTATTAAAAATTCCAAACATTGTCCTGGTCTTATAAATGCGGACCGAAAACAACCACTCACTCATTTCAGCAGTAAGACCAATTTCTGCTGACCCATCCACCGGAGCGGGAGTGCAGGGATGGACGAATTTAGAAAAGACCATTTTATCCAACTTTCATTGAAATGCGCAAAGCGTGCTTAATTGACCTAAGCACTCCTTAATTTCGCCTTTGTTCGACAATAGCCCCCAGCTTTAAATTGGGGCACCCTGCTCCGGGACCCAGGATGCATCGGCTGGACCGGGAAGAGGCGACCAGCAACTTCCAGTCTGGAACTGTCGCAAAAACTATTTGTGCCCTCGTGCACCAGACAAATAAGTGGACGAAATTATTGCGGGGACAGGAATAAATTCTTGTGCTTTTGGCACTGTGCGGAATGCTCGTTGTCGTACCAGGACAACTTAAACCTTTGTGAAGGTGTAGTTCCCCGAGGTTGAACCCTGACCTCACCCACTCCCGCATCGTTGAAGGATTGGCAAATATTTAAAAATTTCGCTCAATTTGCATTTAATTTGCATCGTAAAGGAATCGGTGACAATTTTATTCCATGCAATTTATAGAGCACTTTATGGTGGATAATTGCGGCGAGTGGGCTGTGGCGGATCATGAGTCGTCAAGAGGAGCCCGAGCACCCAAAATTGGAAATCTAGGTCTACCGGAATAACTCTGATCCGCATCATGTTTGAAACTCGTCAAACCATCCGCAGAGGCGGAGTGTAAGTGCAGGGGGTCATAATTCAGGGGTCTTTTGGATTATTTTCAGCTGCATTTGGGTACCAAAGCAACTCCCCCGCGCGGTGCAGAGAGGAATATGTTCCCCCTGTCTATTCACACTTTAGAGCGGCATGGGACCGGGAATTGGGTCACGCCTCCTGCTGCGATCCCGCTTCTGATTAAAGTCTAAAATTACTCACCCACCTTTCTGCGGATGGCCCACCGTTTCCCATGTGAATCCCATCCGCGGCCTCTATTTCTGTGGGAACTAGGGTTGCCGCCTTTACGAAAAGACACCAATAGTGCCTGCAAATAAAAGCATCTTGCACCTAAGTTTAAAATTAGAGAGATATCATGTATAAAAATAAAACTTAGGAAAACGATAACATACTCCCCATCATCAGTATGCAAACTGATATTGTTGAGCTTCTCTGGATTTCTACCAATATTTATCGAAAATCTACATACAGACATATATATAATTCTTCATTTCCAAACTCACTCATTGAAAATATTCATAAATAGTGAACAAAGGATTGGATTTTAAGCCATTTAGAAATTCATGAAGTGTTTGAAAAGTTATAAGTTATAACCATGCATTTCTTGTAATACTTTGAAGATTGTATTTCACTTTTACCTTTGCATTACAAATTCTATGCGAGAAAAATATAGTAACCTTTTTCTTACTATTATTTTTCCCTCGTGTAAAAGTAGAACTAAATAAAATAAGAAAATAATTTCCACCTACGCCTTTTTACAATTTAAAAGCATACTTAAATAACAACAAAAAAAAACTTAAAAAGTCTTTCAACAATAACATGGAAAAAGAGTTACATTAATTTCTGTATACGAAAATCGCAAATTATTCATGATTGGACGATTTACTGAAATTAAATAATGAATAAATTAGTTAAGTTTCAAAAATAAAATTCGTATTACAAAGCAATGTGCGGAAACAACAAAAATAATAAATGTCCGAAATTAACTCAATTAGCCAGAAAAATTTAAGTACAGAGTAAATAATTAATGTCTTTCAACGGATTTTGGTCTAAAGCTTCATAGAATAAAATTGGCGAAAATTGGCCTTGTATAACCTTCATAGTCGGCTACTTTTGAAGCATAAAAATAAAATTATGTTTTATCCTAAGCGGTTTATTTATGAAAAATAGACGATAAAATAAACAACTTTTATAACAGATCATACTTTTAAATTACATAATTTTCAAACTCGTATATTTTTAGGAATTTGTTCCTATTGCAACTAACCCGTTTCTGGCGTTGTTTATTTATTTATTTAATTTCAATGTTATAGTTGTTTTCTTAAAACTTATAATATTTATATCAAAAGAAAGTTAACTATCTCAAAAACACATACTTATATATATTTTATATAAGGTACTAAAATGGTTTATGTTATAATTTATGTCAGCAATTTAGTTTTTCAAAGTTGATGATTACTATTTTTTCTATACGACTAGTTGAGACTATTTTTTAAGCATGTTTCGATTAATTGTAACCAAATCCTGCATACTTATGGCTTTTGTAAGATAAAATGTCATTTTAAGATTAAATTACATCGCACAAATTTCTAGTCCAAAATTAGTAAAACTTATTAGATAATATGACCATAACATTATATACATACATAGATGGTTAAGTGAGTAGTAAAAATTATCATACCGAAAAATTCAGTAAAATGCTTCTGAAAGGGTACGAATGGTAACTCTAGGCAAGTGAAGTCCTCCGTCATAGTGTGAATTGAACCTTCGTCCTGCACCTCGATAGGGACCGAGTTTTCCTCCAAAGTGTAAATCGTCGTAGGGCATTTTCCCCATAAATCAATCGAGGCATGGCGTCTTTGACTGAGTCCGTGAATGACACCGCCGGCATGTACGAACTCGCGCTTGTCCCAAATATTGAATTTTCCAATTTCCCTTTTCGCGGGAGCACTTGAGTCCTGCAGTGCGAAGTCCTTCGGGATCTGTGGGCGTTCCTCAAGTGCTATTTCAAATCCTGATAAATATTTCAGCGGTTCGGGGAGCACTTGATTCCGGACCTGGCATGCCGCAGCGGTCTTCTTGTGGGTAAATATTAAAATGAAAAAATTAAATCAAACTCATCGGTCGCAACGCCGCATACTCGACGCCGGGTCGACGCAAACAACTGAGGAGTTTTTATTATTTTTTCCAGCCGAGTGGCTGATTGAGCGCCGCAAATGGTCCGCTTTTATCGCGGTTATTAAAAAAGGTGAAATCGCTGTACCCGTCAAATCACGATTGTGTAAAATGCTTTTTTCAATGAATTCGCGCTCCTTTGCCGCTCAGGTGGGTAACTACCTCAAACGGTGCGTGCTCATCAAAGCGTGCAATCAGGGTTTATGCAAATTTCACTTGAAACCTCCGGCTTCGATATTGCTCGCTTTTTAACCGATGACACGCCGTGCCGCCTAACGCAATCGTAACTTTCGTGCGACGACGGCGGCAGCGTCGCGACGTCTTCGCTTTGACTTCCCCCAGGTGGAAAACGAAACGTGAAGTGCACGGCAACAAAAGGTACATGGATCGGATTAAGTACTCTCGTTACCTCGCATTTTCCCCAAAACGGGGGGAAATTTTAAATGCTCGTAACTCCGGCAGCTAACTGTGTCACTTTCACTTTCCCGTCGTGCTTGCATTTGGGTTAAGCCTCGGCGGCGCCGCTTTAATTAAAATTTTTAAGAAGAGTTATGGATAAAACTTACAAGACGGCAGCCAGCTGCTAAGTGACGGTAATGAGCACTTCTTGCACTAACTCAGGTGACTTTATCGAGCCATTTCGTCCCCGTGTAAATTGCCACCGCCACCTTTCCACGTGTGGAAGACGGACGTAACGTGTATTGGGAAAGAGTGCACCACCCCACTCCCGAGTAGTGGGAATTAAATTCTGAAATACAATTGAGGGCCACCTGCCGGATATGTCCTTATGGAAGGAACCAAGGATTTTTGCCCTACCAATAAAATTGTAATAGGCTGACGCTTATGACTCACAGGACTAATAATCTAGGGTTCTTTACAGTGATTCGTGAATTTTAGCTTTGGGTGTTACAAGGAAAAGGTCAAGAGCGTATTAGATATTATGGATTTTATGTTATATTTTGTTTCGTGCAGGAAACAACACGACACTAAAATATCCTCATAGATTGGCAGCAGACACAAGACGATAAACTGACACTGTTAATAGCATGACATAAAATTTCCAAAATTGTCTTGATATCTGAAGTTCTTTATTCCCCTACGCCAGTCTTTAGTATAATTACAGTTCTTATAACCAATATACATATGTATAGCTAAATGACTTTCAGAGGGACCAATTATGTCTTTTGTTGTATTTCCTGGATTAATTTGTATAGGGCAAATACGAACATAGAGTAATCTCGAACACGAACATTGTGTTATAATATGTATTATGAACGATTTTTGAGGATAATAATCAAAAGAAAAGAAAAATAACCATATAGGAAAAAAATTAAAAAAAAATTAAAATCATTACTATGCCATAAAGTCTAACAATGAAAACAAAAATGTTCTCATTTCCAACTTTGAAAATTTTAAACTTCACCCAATCAACATTAAATCATGTATTATACATATATATAAATTTTTAGTTTGTACCATATACCATACATACATACATATAGATCAAATGTATACTAAAGGCTTAATGACTGCATTTATTAATTGCCTTTAACATAACATTTAATTTTAATTGAGTCGATGTTCGGAATTACGCCACAATTCATAATTTTGAATTTGAAAACGATCTCAAACGTTATTCAAATTAACAAAATTACCTCGGTATCAACAAAAACGGCAAAAATATGCTAATTTAATTTAAAATTAAATTGAGATAATACCATGTACTTACATATTAGGTATGAATTATTATTTTAGCTGAAATGATTCATTATGATAATTCGTCTTTATTAATTAATTAATTGTGTATGGTTTTCTTTGCTATATAGATATTGTAGTTTATTAATTTATAGATATACTTTCAATTAAAAAACTTACCCGGTTCAGGGTTTTAAATTTGGATGGGTAATTTGATGATTAAAAGTTCCCTAAACATTGAAGTGGTCCTAAAAATGTTCACAGGACTAATGCATGGCATTATGTTATATCAATTAAAGTTACATACTTATTTATAAGTATTAAATTTTTTTATATATTAAAAATAACTATTGAAATTAGTATTCTAACCAAACAATGTGAAAATAACATCCAAAATGACCGTACCCTTCATAAAATCGCATCAAATGAACGTTACACCGACTTTCTTTCAATTCCCGCGATGTTTCGGAAATTACATTTCTTCGGGTCCATTTTCCGCCTAATTGCATGAACTCAAGCAGAAATTCGCGTCAATTAGACGATCGTGTCTAAGACGAGTCCGCGCAAGTGCCGTGGCCAATTTAAGGAAAAGGCAAAGATAAAAAACCCCAAGACGAATGGCGGCTTAGCCCCGGGGATAATCCATCCGCGGCCACGCCGACCAGGTGAGTGCAGCGTTCTCTGGCAACCCGGCAGATTTCTCCGTGTCTCGCACCTTGTTTCCGAGGCGGAGTACCTTCACCTAACTGTAAACAAGAGGACGGTGCAGCCGCGACTCCATCACCTGAATTCGCCGCGATGAACGGTTGAATCTAGTCGAAGTTCATCAAAACGTCTTTGCGGGATGCCTCCGGGACGCGAAATTAAGCCGTGGATGGGTCTTTGATTTATGCCCTTGCGGGCGACGGCGGCGAACTGCGCTAACTTAATCCGGGAAGACTCAGATCCGGCGCCTCGTTCCCACCCCATTCACAGGAGCAAACAGGTGAGCTACAGAGGGTTACACGGTTTTGCGGTAATGGCGCGGAAATTAAATTCTTTCTACGACTGGATTCTTAGCACTCCGAAATTCGCCGTCACGGGCAGGGCTTTAGATAAAATTTATCTGAATGCTGATTACCGGGGAATTAACAGAGTTTCCCCAGGGATGTGGATCTCTCCAATGTTTTTATCTCGAAAGGTCTGTGGGTGTTTACTTTTTTGAGATAAAATAGACCACCGAATCTGCTCAAATTCAAATCCACGACTGGTTGAGCTTAATATCAAGGGACTCTGCACGATTTTGAGATTTTATCGCACTCGTGTAGCCACCTTAATACCCCTCAGCGAGAGCCCGTCCTTTCCACGGCGGCTATCTTAATTCGATCTGGAAGCAATTGAGTGTGACTACGTTCCTTTTGGTACACTGTACATAAGTGGAAGGTGTGGATCCTGTCCAAAACTATCTTGCAAATCCCAGCTTCTAATATGATATTAGTGGAGTGTGCCCGCGGCTGCTGAAGGGATCCATCTTTTGCAATTATGTCGCAATCGCCCCTTGTGCAAGTGGAGATGCGATTATCCCTAACAAGATCTGGCCTGACCCGTGACTACTGAAATAATCCATGTAACGACCGATGAAGCGTAACTTAAAATAAAATAATCAAAGTATTTCTATGAAACAAATAAAAAATATCTTTATTGTTTCAAGAAGTTAATTTGCAAATCACAAATTAGTTACAAAAGCCTTTTTCCCACGAGCTTTCAATGTGTATTGTTTAAAGTTTTCCCTTTAACTTAGCGTTATAATTCTACCATATTATGCATATAACATAGGTTTTCTGAAATTTTAGAGGAAAATGCATTTGATGCAGGGACTGAAAATAATGATTATTTCTGATATTTTCAAAATATACATTACATTTTTGTATCCTACTAAATTAAAACAATTATTTTGTTTAATTTCCAGTCTCACGTACTTATATTATACTTTATAATACTTTACAAAAAAAATGAAATGCTTTTGCCTAAATAACTTTTTACATTTAGATCGCTTAATAATGATTATGAAGTAGTTTTTATTTTTCAATGGCTCGATAATGATTAGCAAATACACTTTACTTTTGGAACGTTCACTACAAATAAATGAATAATTCTTTTTATTATTTTCCTCCCTAGCTAATTGGTCATTATGATCCAATCGCTGATATTAACAATCTTGATAGATCATTCACTTTAAATGAAACTTAAATAGGTAGTTATCCTACCCGATAAAATGCTTTTAATGTAGCCGCCCAGTGGTAAGAAACATTAAGTTCAGCACCGGCATGAAGGTGTTAAACAAGTAAGATAAAAAATTAAAACAAATCGTTAAAATAACTTTCAAAAATAAAACAGATTTATTACGGCTTAGATACCCTATTATTTTCCTCAATAGGTCTAATAATGTATATTAACAATTAATAGCAGAAGAAAGAGATAAGTTCTTCCTAAGCTACCATTTTTCACTAATTACTGATACTTCTCTTGTTCTTCCTTCGATATCTCTCTTGAGAACATCGCCAAACAGGAATTAATATAAATCACACAATAAAATATATCACCTGCCAAATCGGAAAAATAAGAAATTCCCTTTAATTAGCCTCGAACTCTCCCAAACTCCTTTCGTTCATTACGGAAGATATACACGTTCTATAGAAGATATATTCGAGCGTATTGATCTATTCGACGTTTTATCTGCCACAAACAGTGCTAACAACGGCTGCGATTCCGAAGCGGTGACTTTATGACACAATTTAATTAACTTTCTGTCTATACCTTCTCTTTGATTACATCGATAAACCACACATCCGGCGGCGGACTGGTCCCAGCACGACGTCCCCATATAAATAATTTTTGTCAAATTAAATTGACCCTTCAGATAAAGGCAACTGTCCCATCAAGAAGTATCCAGTCCGGGTCTCTCCCGGGAATCGACAATAGAAACCGGCCGGGTTCGGCGTAAATACGGTGCATTGTCGCTGGAAAGTTCGGAGGAACCACTTTTTGCTTTTATCCACTCCCTCGAGGGGTCCTTAATCGAGTGCATGCAATCGAGTGCGGGGAATCCCCGGCCCAAGTACCACATGTACGTTAAATTTGAGGGACAGATGGGGGGCTCGAAGTTCGTTCAACTTTTCAATCGATTCAACATAAACCCGGGTATATGCCCCAGAGCGAGGTCATAAAACAGAGGGATGATGGTTACGCTTTAATGGCCGCTTTATCTTGGAATCCTTTCTCCGAGGGCGGAATGTAACATTTTTCGCATATCAATTTGAAATGAGAATTTCGTATATACCTACCTATTTCCAAGTAAAAATGTAGGATAACTCCTTCCGTTGACGAAAATTACTTAAGTGGCTCCTTGGCTTTAATTAGAGTTTTCGGTTCCTGAAATTGGTTTTTGGGGAAATTTTACGTGCCCCCGGCAACTAAAGCACATTTATGTAATTTGAGATATTTAAGGCATACCTTAACTTTAACCTTTTGCAAGCTTCAAGATCTTTACGTGTATTAATCTCCCCCGTTTTGGCAAATAATTAGCACATCTTGCGTTCAACATGCGTTATGTACTTAAAAATTAAAGAATGCCAATTACTTACATTCCATCGAAATTTTTTGTTTATCTATTCCTAAAGAATTTTGTTTGAAATGTTGTTAAGATTATAAGTTTATCAAAATGTTTAACACCTTTCCTTAAAAAAAACTTTTCTGATTTACCGACAGTGACAAACACGCCTTTGTTGTGTGAAGTAATATAACGAAAAAGTTATCTTAATTTAAAATGTTTACAATTTATTAAAATCTATTTGTTTAGGCCAAACAAGATCTAAAATTCAAGAAATGAAAATTTTACACAAAAAAATTTAAATTCCTCCTTCAAAGCCTAAGGCATTCTTAAAATGTGATATATGTATATATCTAATTTAATGTAGGTAATACGCTTGAATTACTCTTACTTATGTATATCTTAATAAGTTTTTATAATGAGTGAAAAGGTCACGTTAATGTTACTCAATCCAGCACTATGTATAACAAAAACAAGTGGTAACTACTACCACTTTAACTTTTATTTCATACTTTTTCTAACACAAACAGTGTTAAAACATTTACTATTTTATTTAATTCTAAAAATTGCTTTAGAAAATAATAAATTTAGGTATAATCACACCATCATTATATCAATTGTTTTAACATGGCTTAAAAAACGTCCTTCTATAGTGAATGGCTATAGAATCAGCCGACAAAAACAACCGCATATCTGAAATCATCAAAAATTATGACCCCTTCACAAGCCATTCACGAAATAAAAATGTTTTTTCTCGTAAAAATATTGGAATTTTGTGTGAAATTGATATTTTTATGCAACAGAGCGGATTCCATTTGCGTTGCCCAACTTAAAACTGTCTCGACCTTTGAAAAAACAATAGAGGCTTTTTACGATATTTTTTGGGAGTTTGCAAAAATAAAGTTGGCCGGTCCTCAGGTGATTTTTGGTCAGCTTTTTCTTAACCTGATGCTGGGATACGGCGGTGCTTATTAGCTTCCAGCAGCCGGTCAACTTTCGCTAGTCATCACCTTCTTAAGATTAAGCAACGTAACGGATCCACCCATCCATTGTTTGTGTGAATATCGAGTCATCGAAGATTTATGGGTGTTATACCACTCCCATAGCAGCGGGCCACCTTTTTCACCTTTTACGAAATTTTAATTTATATCCATATCGCAGTGTCACGAAAATGCGAATTTCATTCAGATGGGCTCCGAGCGGCTGAGGAAAACCTAAGAGCCCCTTCTCGATCCGATAGTGTGGCCGGACCTTACCACGTTTACAATCGCCGAACTGACCGTGATGGGAGATTTAATGGTGCGCGATTTGTCCGATTAATAGGTCAATGATTAGCAGAAATTTCGACTTTTGGGAAATGGATGTTGCGGGCCCGGCAATCTAGCCTACATTTATCCAAATTGCCGAACTATGCCGGCGTTTGATGATGAATGGAATTGCGAAAGGGGCCGGCCATTGTTTCTTGACTGGCTCCGATTGAGATTAAACGAGCGGCCGTCGGCGCCAAAATTGGGCAAAGAAGCTTCAAAGACCGGTCAAACTGAGACCCGCGTCTCCGGTAAGGTGGATTAACCAGCGTCAACCGATTGTGACAAATGACTCCTACCAAGGTGAGATATTGTCGCTGATGTTGTTACTTTTCAGCAACACTGCCATTAAATGTAATCTACTTAATCCTACTGAGATCACAAATAATGACCTTGGCGACTTCGTGGACCTGCACGAACCGCGGGCAAAAAGTTGCTTTTGTGATATTTACGCCACAATTTGTCTGTTTCGGCACTTGTGCTCTGAGATCGTAGTGATGACAACTGGGCATTTAAACAATACTTTTCTTAAACAGCCGCTCGTTACTGCGATGACCTCACAATGGACATTGGAGTTATATAAATGTAGTTCCACAGAAAGAATTGATAAGATCCTCATATAATAAAACAAACGTTTTCTTTTTAAGTGGTCCAGATTACAATTGCGCTCAATGGCTATTACTTAACCTTATGGTTTTTTGTCGGAATTGTTATTTCAAACTTACATAGTACGAAAAAATATCTTTTAATTTAAAATTAATGTTGGTGTTATTATCTTATAACCGCAGCTTTCCGAACTGCTAACCCACACTTTTAAGAATTATGAATAAATGTTCAACAAAGAAGTTAATCTAATCGGTTATACTAAAAGTTTGGTATTTTGGTTTCGTATCTCAAACCCAGCAAAATTTATTCAGCTTCTAATGTCTAAACATTATGCATATGCCTATGTACCCACATACATATCTCTTCTCTACTTCTATTTCATATTCAAACATCATCGAGTATGTACATAAATACTTATTTAGACTATTCATATAGGAAGCGAATCATCGAGAAAAAAGTGAACTGTAGGCGAGGTGTTTGCATGACTGTTCAGACACTATGTAGTTTTATTTTTGACAACGACTTGTTTCACAGATATTCATTAATCAATATTTAATTGATATTAATGACAAAAAAAAAATTGTTATTAAACTTCTCTAAAAAGATACATAAGGCCGATTAAATCTTAATTCCTAAATCTCTGTTGATCTAGGCTCGCCCAATAATTATTTGAATTTAAAGAGGAATTGGTTTTCTTATTTCAATTATGATTTCATATTATAATCTCAGCCTTAATTGGTAAGAATTTAGATTATTGCTTTAATTTTCTTTTTATTCTGTATATAATATATTTTGAGAAAGCGTAAGTCAGTGTAGTAAGAAACATATGAAATCAATTAGCTAAATTAAACGCAAATGTAGGCGTATAACAATTCAATCAAGAAATGAAAATGATTTTATGTTTAAGCAGAATTATATACGCATCTAAAATTTTCGGAAGTAAGGCTTGAACGAAGCCTGTGTAGTGTACATTCTAATAGTTCGTTTAAAAGTACAATAAAAATGAAAATACAGCACTAAAAACAGGGAAACAAAACATTCATCAAATATACTTCTAAAGCTTTCTATTGTTAAATTTAAAATTAGTTTCTTCCTTTTAATGTGATTTTAGAACCATTACTCAAAAAGTTATTCTACACACATGTCATTGCCATGCTTCCTTAAAAGGGTTACTAAACATTTTCTGACAAACAAATTGAGGACAGATCAAACATAAATAACCAACAACGGTGCATAATAGTTTATTCGCCAAAAAAGCGCCGAAAGCTTGGCAATAAAAGTGATTAATGCTAAATTTCGTATTCTAATTTTGTCACTATTCGGCGCTTCGTGGAGCACAAAAGAATTGCCAGTCGCTTTGCCCACTCTTAGAAGCAGAACGATTTTTATTGTTCTGCCCTCGTGACATGTTCTGCCGGAAAAAGTGCAGAATCATAAAATTTTAACGATCATAATAACTAAAAGACGAAAAGAGAGTGACTCGCTTAATGGACCCGGCTCACTCGTTTATTCGTTGGCCTCTTAGTCAAAAAGAAATTCTAAAACATAATGAGTTTTTTAGATGTACCCATCTGAAAATCTTTGAGCATGTTGTGAAAGATGTCGAATTTGCCTTCAAGCATAATCAGATGTGTTCTGAAATTACTCCCCGGGAACGGACCCTCCCGGGTTCACGAATCAAAAATCATTTTTCCACGCGAGTTAGTCTGGACATATGGCAGCTTCGGGATTACAAAAAGAGCGAAATCGAACATGAAAGCGGATGCATTAAGAATTTAGGAAGGCGATGTTTGTCGCTTTGATGTTCCGCGCCGCTCGCTAATTTTATTTATTCGCCCCTCGGCCCGGGGGCTGCCGGGTTCGGTCTATTTGCCTATCGCACGGGGCACGAGACGCGGGCTAGTGGAGCGGTGAAACTCGATAAGCAGCCCCGCCCCAGCGCAGCCGAGTCCCCTTATCATCAAAGAGCCAGAAGTATAAATTTACATCGTTTTCCACCCCTGTCTCTGTTTATTTACACTCGACTACGTTTATAATTCTCAGAAGTTCCGAATCCATCAAACTTGTATCGAGTTACTGACAAAAAAAAAATGGCGCTTCTTTGAGTGCGGAATGATGGATGCCAGGGTGGGGTGGGTGGGTTGATTCCCTTTTTGCGCGCAATCGACGACGATTCCATTCAGCGCGACCAGGGGGAATGTCTCCAGCATCCGTAATCATGTCAAAGTCTCAAATTACGACTTCATTAGACTCGGCCGGATCGGGAGGCTCGTGTGTGGAATTGTTAGTCAGGGGCTATCCCGGCTGGAGCCCCCGCCCGGGATAATCGCATCTGTATGGCGGTTGATTGCGACATAATTGCAAACGTCGGGACCCTGCAGCCGACGTTGACACACTCCACCTATATCCGAACTGACGTTGGTTGGAAAACTCCCAAAGGATACAAATTAACGGAATCTAAACCTTCAATTGTAATGTCGGTACAGAAAAACATTGTAACACTCAATTGATTGTATCTTGAGCGGCGAGAAGGGCGTTGAACTGGTACAAGTTTTTTGTGTAATGTCTCTAAAACAACATTTTCAAACAAAACATTGTCTCTCAGTTTTAGGTTGGTTTTACAAGGGTGTTTTTTCTCAGTAACCTATCTACTTAAATTGGACCCAAAAAAAATATGTTGGAATTTTGGAATAGTTATTGTTTTTTAATAAGCAGTAGAAAACGATGGTATGCTGAGGTATTATAAATTGAATAGCTGTACATATATTTTCATAATTTCACATATCCACTAAAATAAAATCAAAAAGTGATAATAGTGAATTTATAATTTCCTCTTATAATTTATATCTACTGGAAGACAACAGAATCTGGTTAGAAGAAAGTGATTGTTTGGGTTTTGTTTTACCAGCAATAGTATTTAAGGCCACACATCGGGAGTTTTGATTAAAAATAAAATGTTTTTTGAGAGACGATTTAAAAAAAGTTTAATAGATACATATAAACAAAATATTTTTCACACATTATTTTACTTCATTATAGATTATAAAAACAATTTTTTTTTCGCATTATTTTTCCTATTTCATTTAGACACTAGATTAAACATTTTAACCCTCAATGAAAAAAAATATTCAAAATTAAGAAAATTATGAGGCTTTGAAAAAAAGTTGCAAATTTTTTCAAACACGTTCATTGAGGCTTAATGTGTGTAGAATTGCATAATAAAAAAATTAAAAAAACAAACTCCTTTTCCGTTATCGTTCGGGCCATTTTGGAAAATTGCGTTTCGAGATAAATGCATTTGAAAGTTCGGAATATGAAAATATCCATATTCACTTTTATTATGTGATGTAGAATCTTAATTATTAGAGAGATTTATTTGAAAATGTTTGTACACATTTTTGAATAATTGTATAGCAATAATCAACAACAACAAAAAATCGATTTTCAATAAATTTTATCCCGATGTGTGGGCTTAAAGAAAAGTGAAGCATTGAAAGTAGCTTTAAATTTAAAAACTAACTTTAATTGAATGAAACTTCGTGTTTTAATTTACAAGTAATTTTGAAAACAGTTTTATCTAAGCTGCAATTATTTTTGTGGTAATAATGCGTTTTAAAAGATAACAAAACTCATGAGGAGAACCCTAAGGCCTAAATTCAATTTAATCCTTTTTTATTGAAATGGAAATGACAAAACAAAACTCAACTTTTTATTTGAAAAGCTATAAGAATGGGTATTCAAATTAGCTTCGAGAGTGAAACGAAGTGATTCGAGAGCCACAGCCTCCACTGTTGCAATCTCGTAATGAAAAAGGACACTTCAGCGAGGACGCCGAGCTCGCGGCATCCAGCTACGCGTGACCCCTCGGGCCAATTATTCCGCGAGGCCAAACGTATTTGTTTTAATTTCCATATGCACCGGCAGACCGTGTCACCGGCCGGACAATAAGTGCATCCAATTTATCCAATTGGCCCCGACAACTGGATCCACTGCAATTGTGAATTGTGGGCGCAGAAGTACGCAACAGTCCGGCTGACATCACCGCGGTGAAATGAATCCGCGGCTCGCGGCACCACGGATTTTATCGTGAGATCTCGCGGAGGAGGCTGCGATGACCCTATGCACCGCGAGCACTTTTAGCTGTCTCGTGGAACCGGATTTCCCAAGTCACTCGAGGCTATTTCGAGTGGATCCAGGGCTTAAGTTTCGTTTATCTTTCGACAGCGAGAACCATCTGGGCCCGCACCCAGCGGTCGTCCGGGAATCTTCCCGGGACATTCACGTCATTAGCAGCTGACGCGAACGTCTTAGAAAACTATCGCGGGGCGGCAGCGTCTTGAGTGGCTGCAGGATTGGGGCACTTAGGACGCCTTTGCCCGCAATAAATCGTGCGCCCAAGATCAAAGGGGACTCATGCGTCACATGTCGCGGATCAATAGGCCTATAATTAACTTTTCCTTTCGGAGTGGAACCAGAGCCAGACCACGGAGGAACCAGTTCCCGCCAAACTTCTTGGCGGCGCTCCGAAGTTTCATTTTTCGCCCGAAGAAAGCGTCCGGAGCTGACACAAACTTTTCGCATGGAAAGTTTCGGAGGCGACGGAGCGTGGCTCCCTTTTTTCGCGATGATAGCCCTGGATGCCGGGACCCTCGGGCTCCACCCGCGCCGGGAGTGTCGATGATGGCGGAAGCAAATTGACAGTGCGAAAAAGCGGCAGGAGACCTTCCAGTCCCGGCGGAGGACAGAGCCAGGTGAGGCGAACCGAAAGTAATCAAGATTAGATCAGGCTCGAAATCACCTCCGCCCCGGGGACCCTGCGCGCCACTTTCTCCTCGGAGCGGCTCGCGAATTGTTAAGACGCGGCGGCGGGCGCGCGGGTGGGGGCGGGCCGATGGCACCGCGATGAACCCGGTTCTTTTTGCTTAATGAAACGAGGGCAGCGCCAGTAAGTGGCGAAAACAATCCAAGATGGAAAATTTGCATAGTGCGCGACGCGAAGACGGCGGAGAAGACGAAAGAAACCAGAGTCGCGGCCGCAGAAGGAAAGTTGCCGAGCGGCTGCTCTGGATGCGGATGATTTGGTAAATTGAAAAGCGCTGGTATCTGCTTCTGGATGGGCGGCGATGTAATCGATCTGCCAGCCCCCCCGTGCCCCGCCGGAGAAGTCCCGGATTCCGGATCGAGGTACTATCTCAGGAACTCGGGAACGTGCCTAACTCCAATCGACTTGGCCTGGACATGTTAAAAAAAAAAAAATTAATTTGTTTCTGGCGATGGAGTTTATTTTCAGACCGGGACGATTTGGATCCGAAGGGGCGCGGAACCCCTCACCTGGTGATCCATCTTTTAATCTGGAATTCTTCGGCCGTAATTGAGAATTTGTGTTGGACCTAAAGTTTCAATTGACATTTTTTCGGCAGGAATAAATTAGCCTCTTCCGGGAAAGTAAATGTTTTCCGTGCCTTTGATGTCTTCTGAGGATGACTCGGGACCGGGACCGGGACCGGGACCCGGCGGTGGTGCGTGTGGGCGGGTGCGCCCTAATCGATACCGGTCGACTTCTTTTCGTTGCGAGGAATCGCTTTACGAAAACATTCTATTTCGGGAAAAAATGTAAATCCACGCGGGATGGCGGGGGATTTTATCATGCGCCTCGGATTGGATATTTGTAGGATTTTGGTAATTTGCCCCAAACATGAATTGATTTGAATTTTAATTCGAAGGACACGTCGAAACTCTGGCTGTGATCTGGGATTTTCGAAATTGATTGGTCCTATTGAGTCTCGAAGATTTCACGAAAATCGCATCTTAATTCCAGATATTTTCTGTTTTGAGATATTTGAGCCGATCATTATGGACTTGGCATAAATCCATGTTTTTAACTTATGATTTCAACACTTTCCCCAATTAAATCTTAACGTGTACATATGTTCATATATATGTAGTTCTTACGTGGATTTTTAAAAAGTCCTTTCAAAAATAAACACTCATTTAATAGTTTGAGTTTGAACAAATTAAAAAGCATTTTTACAATAAGTAAGTTAAAAAATTAATAAGCAAAGAGTGTTAATTTATATCTAACAAATTACTAAGTATTATTATTATTTTAATTGTTTTTTAAATTTTGCCCACAAGAGGTGACAATGAATATATTACTTAATTATTATTATCAATACATACAATTTACACAACATATTTGAAAAAAAGTATTCTCTTTTATCTCAATGTTTAAATTGACAAACAATTTTATTTAATAACATTTGCCAACATTAAATGGATCAAGCTAGGAAAATTAATTCTAACGAATCGAATAAGTAATCCCAATTCAGTTCGACTAAATCAAATATTAAAACTCACTTTAAAATAGGTTGGTTTTATAAATATAATCCTGAATTATTCTAAGAGGAAATATTTACATACAATACGAAATTTGGTTCAATCTCGCTTCCTCCAAATGAAATGCAGAATAATGGTTGCTCAATTATATGTATAAGTATGCTTTATTCTTCTGACATCTCTCAATAATTTTTGTTTTGATTTATTATAAGCAAAAGTAAATTTGAATGATATGCGGAATCTCATAACCTTTGAACAAATAGTTAATTCACTGTATATTATACTTCGTGTAAAAACGTTTTACTAGAGCAAAATAAAAACAATGTCGTGGAATCAACGTTTTGTTTCATATTCTATAAAATATTTATGCTCTGTTTGGTTATTTGTAATGACGGTTCCTATTCTAAGTATTTATGTATTTTAAAGCTAAATATTCTGGAACATAAAATGAAAACTTTAAATTTTATCTAACAAATAATTTTTTTGGTACTAATTGAAATGACTATAAATTTAATACTTATACAAAATCTTTCCGTGAATTGGGGGACTTAGAAAGGTTTTTAATTTTTAAATTGCTCTTTGTCAAATTGTAAAAGTTAAATATATAACTTTAGACATAAGAGTATTTTAGAAATGTTAAAAAGATATAATACAATGTATTTATTATTCAAGTAAGGCCCATTCTTCAAGTCCAATAAAAGATAGTCCGGGAAACTCGTTTTTCATTTAAATAACATAATTATTTCTAATAATATGCGCACAAAAGAGTGACTCACAATATTTATAGCAGTTTTTTGCAACATCCGCAGTTTAACCTGCCGCAAACGAAAGTTCAAGTGAAACGCGTTTCGGTTTGAAAAGATCGGGTCTCACGGTATGAAAACCGAAGCCTCTAGTCACGGCCGGATCAGGCTCAGGCTCGTTAATCCACGGCTCATCTGGTTTTATCTACTTTTTTTTTATAAAACCAAAACAAATCAGTTTCGCTTTCAGTTCTGCTTTTAGAACGAGGTGAAAACTGGGCGCCCTTGCTCCTCAAAAACTGTCTCAACTTGCCTGTTAAATTTTAACACCTGTGCAATTAATCCGCGAAAAAACGCGATAAAAAGCGACAAATTCGAAAAGACAATCGTCTCAGGTGGGGCTCGGGACAGTTTCAGTGAGGGGCCGCCAGACTGAAGGTGCTCCCAGGCGGGGCCCCAATCACGCACCGGCGGCACGGCACGCATGCCCGCGCAGGTCACTTTTGACGTGCTGGCGACTGCGCGGCGCAGAATGGATCCGTCGTCACGTGCGCCGCGTAATAAAAGGCGGCAACGACGACACGGCGCAAAATCTGAGCCGCGACCGCCTTAGAATTCCCAATGCGGCAAGACGCAACCTTGCGCTGCTCCCCGTGATTTATTGCGCGCCGTAGACCTAAGTAGTTCAAAGTCGCAAGAATTCAGTCGGAGACGTTCTGAGCAGCATGCGTAACGAAGCGTTCTAATTTCACCTTTTCTCTTCTCGTTTCAGGTCACCGTCGGAGCGATCTGGGAAAGGATGCTGCGGCCAGTGGTTCGCAGGACCTCCGCTGCGGGCGCTGATAGCAGTGGTCGCACTTGGCGGAGTTGCGTGCGCCCTGGGAGGGGCCGCACTTGGAGCGACAGGACTGGCGGGCCCACCTACGTCTCACCTCACCGCCGCTCTTCTTATGATAGGTAAATTAATACGCAAACAAACAAAATTTATTTCCCACCTTTTTTGGAGCGATCCACGGCCAGTAAGTAGGTTTCTGAAAATATACGAATCATAACCTTCTTTCGGATAGTTAAGGGCAAAAACGTGATTCCTAGTGCGTACGGCTGGGAAAAGTCGGAGGGGATCTCAGGAAATCTCAGAAAAACCGAAAGAGACTCTTGCAGCGAGTCAGTCATGCGGAAACGAGTTTAATTGTGAGAAAAACACGGTCTCAATTTCGAACGTCTATCTACTGATTTATACCGTTGGATAATTACTTGCAGATGGTGCTGGCACTTTCTTAGACTTTACACGGCTCTTGCATCTTTCTTGGCACTGTTGCCTTAGCGCAAGAAAATTATGTCACTATAAACCTACTCAAGCACAGTAAAGTAAAAGATAGTAACAACTTAAAGTCGGATTGATGGTAACTTTGAAACTGAAAATGGGATTGACATGAAAACAGATAGTCAGGGTTTTTAACGTTCGCTTATTTGAGTCGAATATAGCTACCAACATTTGTAACAGATTTTCACTGCAAATTAGTAACTTTTTCTTTAAAATATTTCTAGTTAAATTTTTGCAAAAATTCTAGATTATTATACCTTAGGTATTTATATCAATTATATTTATTTTTGATCTTTTGCGCTTTGATTGCTCAAAATATTAATTAATATAATTATTAGATAGATTTGAACCTCAATGGCATAAAACGAAAACATAATTTATTTATTCAATGATACTTTTAAAAAAGAATTTTTAATTTATCGAACCTCCTGTTCAGTCACCATTTTTTAAAACTGTTAAGCTAATAAAAAATTGCTAATTGATAAATATAGTTTTTGAAATCAGTCGAGAAGAAAATTGTTCAGTAATCCTCGAAGTTACAGCAATCTTAAAAGTAGTAAAAACAACGAGCAATCAACGTGATTCACACTCGACTAGTTTTCCTAATAAAGCGCCAAAAAAGGTAATTAAATTGGTTAATTTGATCTTACTTATATTTTATTTCATCTTTCTTGCGATTGTTGTCGAAGCTCAACGGGGCTTACCTGAGTTAAGCTACCTGTCGCACTAAGGCCGGGCTTAGAGGGGATTAAGTAGTTATATGGCATTATTGCGGGCGGTGGAAAACTTGAAATTTTAATGATTTAGAAACCGCCTGCAGGCAGTTTTCGAGTTTTCAGCTGATTTCTCAGCCATCAAACAAATTGAATGGCATCGCTCCGTGGTGAAAGGGGCCAATTAAATTTTTCTGATCAGTGATTGCTCTCAACTCCAGCGGGACTTTCGGTCCGCGAATTGAGTTGTTGACGCAGACTCAGTCTGGATCTGATCACTTCCGCGATTAGGCGCCCGCTGAGCGGTTTTTGCCCATTTGGCAGACGCGGATGCGAACTTTTGCTCGATATGGATGTTGCAAATGTATGGCAACATTATTTTCTAGCAACACCACCATTCTTTGGCCCTGAACCTAAATTGGGAACCTTTTATGCATGTATGCTTTAGTGTGGGTGTATGTAATTGAATTTAGATTGATTTTTAATGATTCTGACGTCCGGTAGCCTTTCAGCTACCACAAACCTATACAAATGTCAAAGCCGTAAGAGAAAATTCCTAATTTAAAAGTTGACCGTGCATGGTGATGAGCTTCTTGCGTGCCACTGCACTGGAAAAAGACTTTCTTATATTTAGTATATGAGAAGTTCGATAGTGTAGAAATAAATTTCGATTATTGCTAACAAGCGCTATTTTTTGTAACTGGTCTTAAAACAATAGCAAAAATTTCCATTTTATTGGCTCTTCCGCCTTCCTCGGTTTTGTTTTGAGTCAGCGTTGCGAGAACTGCAACTTTTAACAAAATTATGTAATGGGAGTAAAATCATCGTAACCAAATAAGACAAGCACGTTTGTTTACAGGAAAATTATCGAAATTGTTAATTTCACGCATGAATATTACGCATTACGAAATAAATTGTTTCATGTGGCTTGTTTCAATTGAAAATTGGAACATGTTTGAATTAAAGTTTAGGACTAGTTTGAAAATAGATTTCATTAAATTGAAATCGATGGAACTGAAATTTTTTTCCCGAGTAATCCTTTTTTTTATTAAAACACTAGAACTACCAGCACTCAAACATCACTTAAACAAGTAATTTCATTAATTTTTCCCGCCTTTATTGTAAAAGTGGAATAATAATAAATTGAACACGATTTCTGAATATGTCGTAATTAGGAATCTTAATAAATGTTGGCGTAAATCTTAACCAATAACTTTACAAATTATAAATCCCTCATAGAAGAAATTGAGTACGCGTCAATTTGAATTGTCTTGGAAGTTCTAGTGTTAAAGAAGTATATAGTCCACAATTTTTCTATAAAAATGTTTTGTTATGTGACAGAAAATTACTTAACTCTTGCATTCATTTCAATACGGCGATTTAAATAATGTGGCTAAAATTTGTTGGAGCTTGAATTAATTGAAATTATGATTATTAATAATTATTCAGCCATATTCGTAATAATATCTAAAAACTCTTTGAAACTAAAATAGAATCGAAGTAGTAGTAGTAGTAGTAGTATCAAAATCCTGGATTTTTTGAATTGAGCGAATTGGTTAACTAAGAATTTAAAAAATGGTTGTTTAAACTAGGTTTGTGTTAACATTCTGTAAATTCTCTCTATTTAAGAGTTATTGTAAGAGTGTTTTAACGAGATTGGATATTTGTGAATAACATTTGTTACACTTTATTTGTTAAAGGCTTTATAAGTTTTTTTTTTTTTTAATTTTTTATGAATACGGCTGATAGACTTCAAATTTTGAAAGAGAATGCTTGAAAATACCGGAGTATGACTTTTTCTAAAAAAGCATTTTAATTTTATTATACTTTATTAATGTTATATAAATTCAAAGGTGCAGAGTAGTGCAATCCCGACTTTGAAGAGTTAATACGCAATCTCAGGTTATTTAATCTGTAGTTAATAACAGTAGAAAATTAGTTTTGATTACTTTGATTGAGTTAAGTTGAGCGAATCTTTTTTAATGGAACCATTCAATTACAACCTATGAAACAGAACGCAGAACAGGAGAGATAAACAAAAATCTTTCGAGAAGAACTCATATGTGGGGTGGGAAGCATATCTTACTTAGTTCTAACAACTCCACTCAATTCCCATGAATTTTCTCTTCCACCGTTGGCCACAAAGTTGCCAAGATTGAGGACAAACTTCTGGAACAAGCAATTTTCCTTGGCCGAGATCGGCTGCGGCGCATCTGTTCGCCGAAAGAAGTTGCCCGCTTAATATTCTCCCGGCAGGACTCCGGGAGCCGCCCAATTTCCCGTGCCGCCGCGGACCCACGGCCCCGTCGCGTGATTATGGGCTCCCATTATTGTTCTCAATTATCTTGGACGCGGAAGGAAAAAACATTTTAAATTTTCGGGGGAAGTGCGCGGACCTCATGAAAATTCAATTTATTAAACCAACTTCGCGGATGTCATTGACTCGGCTGCGGTGGTACCTCTTTCAAAAATTAATTCACGAGCCCCAAAAACGCACCGATTTCACGCGAAAGGGCTAATTACGTTCGCCGCATGCCTATTTTCCCATAATTACGAAAAAAGTAGGCAAAGTCCATTTCTCGTAATTATCGCAGGAATTCTGGCGAGATCATTACGTAAGCAGAAGGTGGTCGCCATTAGATTAAATTTGTTCTGATTGCGTGACGGCGCGGCGGAGGCGGCGGGAGAGCGGGAAGGACCACGACGACCACGACGAGGTCGCAAGGTTCGGTTTCGGTTGGGCTGCGTGTCGGAATCGCTCCCCCGCTGGATCATAATAAAAGTAACAATCACGCATCATTTCCGAAAATTGGTCACTGGACATAAGAAATTAATAGCAACCCCCTATACGTCTCCCGGGAAGACAGATGACGCGCCTTTCGGCCGGAGGGCGGAGGCTCTCATCGGAAAACGACTTCCTGGGAGACAGCCGGCCAGGGTCCTGCAGGACGCCCCGGCCCGATAAATTGTTTGCCCACAACTTTCCCGAACTAATCAATCAAACGTCGATTAAAGGGAATGGCTTTTGTTTGCGGATCCCCTCGCCCCGCCCCCGGCCGGGAAGTAATTTCATTTTCTAAAGTTCGAGTCGGATTGGATTAAGACGAGTGGACGACCTGAGCTTTGAGTGGCAGCTTGAGTCCCGCTTCGAGATCCACGCGGCGAACCTGCGTTTGCACTCAGTGCGTGCGATTTATCAAATTAATTTTTCCGACATCTCCAGAAGGGACCATCAATGCACGTATTACTGGAAGATTCTGGATCTTTCGGTCTGAAATAGAATTTTTTCTCCAGACAAGAAAATGATGTTCCGAACTTTTAGAGAGAGTAGAAAGTTTCTTAAAATGCGCGTCGAAAAACCATCGCGATAGATGAAAGATGCTCGCCAACTTAAGACGGATCTGCTTTTCGAAATCTTCATTTGAACCTGGCTCGGATTTCGATTAAGTTTGATTATGACGGGTTAATAATCAATCAATCAATAAATCTCGCATCGGTAAATGCAAAAGCTATTTTGAGATAACTAACTAATCCGTTGTACTTTTATTTATTTATTTACATACATATAATATTTACAAATTTCAAAATAATAATTGTATAAAAAATCAAAATATGTTTCATGGCAGAGAATTTTATTTTTTATACATTGAGGTTACGTTTGTAAGTTTAGTTGTCGTGTGTAATTCAATAATAAAGAGTTTAAGCTGTCTCAAGCTAAAAAAAGTAACAGCATATACGCCATTTATATATATCGCGATTCATGAAGATAACTAAGCATATAGCAAAATCTCCTTATCTAAAATCTTTAAATATTTAAAATGACAATTTTTGATATTACTTCGTAACATCATGCCAGATATTGGATGAAAATAACGCCATACAATTTTTTCCTTTTCTTTCAATATACTCAGCCCATATTTCAACTATTATATTAATGTTGGGGTTTTTTTCAGAATATTTGTTTCTAAATTCCCAATACGAAGAAAATAGGCAAGCATGATGTATTAACTGCGATTTTTTAAAAATAGGATTAGAATCAAATTTAGCAGTACAATTTGCATTGAATCGATATTTTTAAATAGTTTACTTATGTATGTCAACTAATTTTTATGTCGTGAAAACAAAACCACATTGCTTTGTTTTATACCCAAAAAGTTAATCTAAAAATATGTTATTACAATCTGAATTTATATCGAATTATCAGCAATTTGAATTTATAATTAGGGAAAAACTAAATTTTCTATTCATCGCTAATAATTTGTGTCCAATTTACGCTAATTTAAAAATAATCGATCAATAATCTTTTCACTTTATTATGTCTGCGTCTTTCTTTTTTAAATTATTTTGTTGAACAAGTATCGGAATTTTGTTATTTTTTATATACTAATTATAACATACTACATATATTTTCCATAGAATATATAAGAGTTATGATCTGTTTACATTAAATGTAATGCCAAGACCTTCTATGAATATTCCAATGTGAGTTTTGAGTTTGCTGACGATTTATTTAATATCATTAATCGAATATAATATTTTCATTTTTGATTAATTTGTAATTAATTATTAGGAAAAATAGGAAGTATATATTTCGTATGCTAGTACAGGGAGGCAAATTTCAGTAAAATCTGTTTTTTTTTTTGCTTTGTTATATATTCCAATCAATCGATTACAGTAACATGTTTGTCATATCTACTCATCAGACTTCACCAGTTGAAAATGATTCCAGAAGATGTTGATAATGCTTGTAGAAAAGTTGTATAGTATCTACAAGTTATGTAAATTGGATAAGAGTATACACTTAGTTAACATCTTTAGTAATGCATGTATAAAATATAAGGAATTAAGAAAATTCGCAGCAGATAGGCGGATATGATAAAGTTTTAAACAGAAGTTCTTAGATGCTGCCAATCCCTAAAAATTTTGATTTTCGGTGAGGTAGTCGAATTTTCCCCAGTTCCATTATTCCTGAGTGTTAATGCATACGCGACTTTTGACCGTGATCATGCGGCCTGCTCAAAGATCCGCGTTCTGAGCCGGCATGCTAAATTAAGTCATAAAGTCGCGTACAGCCATTTTGCAGAGACTGGAATGCGATGGGGCCTCGTGCATTCATCCCACCCGGCGTCGGCCAGAATTCCCGAGGCTTTCCCGGTCGCAACCGCCACCGTCCTCGGGACCCTCTACATTCGCATAATTTGAATTTCCGGGCCGAATTGAGATTTATAAGCTTTCTCCCTTCCGGCATGGACCGGAGCCACCCCAGGCGCGCCCGTAGAAATGAAAATTAAAAAATCCCCCGGGAGCATGCTAAACACATTTCTGTGCGGTTGTGGTGGCGCTGGTTGTTTACGGATGCGATTTTTCTTGATTTCGTCTCCTTCGTCCTACCGGGCCCGACCCCGGACCCGGCGCTCCGCAGGAGCACTTTAGTTTCGGGCAAAATATGACCAGCGGTGGAAACTTAACTCTTTAAGGTCGCCTCGCCCCAGCCTCCAAGGAGCGTAAAATGGTTTTTTTTGTTCATCCGCAGAAATTAAAAATTCATTTCACTTTAATCTTCCCTTGCCATCCCGCTTAATGCACCGTGGCAACTTGAAGAGCTTATTAAGGCTGTGGCTCCTCCTGCGGGACATCTCGGGCTCGGGCGGCCTTCAAATTGAATTCGCTGCCGAGTAGTTTCCTATTAAGTTAGTTCCCCCTGGCTACAAATCACACAACTTTTCGCTTATTTCTGGTGTTTGCCAAACTTTCCAACTTCGTTTCGAATTTATTTTTATCTCAAAATGTTTCCCTGGAATTTCGAAAACACCTTGTTTGCATTCGCTCGCATCAGGCGAAAAGGACGATAAATATTTGGAATATTAGGAATGGAGGAATGAAATGTAAATAAGAGCAGAGACTTGAAGTCTACGAGCATAATGCGAAGGTACCTTACCCCAGCTAACTTATCCTACAAGTTTATTCGTATTAAATTTGGGATCGTCATATAGCAAACAAAATATTAAAAAGAAAATCTGACCAAAATCGGACTTACAAAATTGTCTTGTATGTATAAGGTCCTTAGTTAATTTTCTAGCATTTGCAGGGACTCTGTAAATATTGTAACTGATAAAAGTGAACTATTATATGAGAGTTTTCATGAAAAGCGAATCCAGTTTATAATTTTGCAGTCCGTCATTTTAAATTTAAGTGCAAGGTGTTCAATTTCTTTCAAAAAGAGAATCAAAGAAGAAAATTAAATATGCAAAATTACTCGAAGACCGACGCAAAGTATGTAAAAACAAAAACTGGAAATGGTGGCAGATATAATAGTCAAACAAAGAACAAAACTTTTTAATTATTATGCGAATTTCAAAAATCTATATTATATAAAAACTATTTCGAATTTTATTACTCACTATCGCCGATAGAGAGATTTTGCATAACTTCAATGTAACATCTAATAATAAAAAGTCGTAAAACTTCAAAAAACTTTTGATATGAAAACTATTGCAGTTTTGCAAATTTGGTTCTTCTTTTTGTCTATGGTTTTGATCAATATATTAAGATTAATTGAGCCGTTTATTTTGAAAGTGGCCTAATTCCATTTTTCAAAAAAATTAAGCTAAATAATTACATTTTTACGTTATCTTTACATTTTGCAGCAAATTGTAGCAAATTTGTTTAAAATCATTAAGAGTTTTTTTTGCAACAAATATTAGTTGATTAATAAAATGACGAATTATTTAGTTTGAAAACGCAAACCCTTAAATATCTGGATTTTAACATAAACGGAATTAGGCCACTTTCAAATTAAACGGCTCAAATATGTCAAAGTGCAACTCTTTGCGTTAGTATTTTCTAAAGACGGCTTTAGGGGATGCGGATTAAATTTTGAAAAGATCAACTTCATTTCGTATTGCGGAAATTTATTAAATAATTAAATTAGGAAAAGGAGTAATAAATGGCAGAGCACTGCATTACAAAGCCGGTGAGGTCGACTCCGCACTCAGTTTTCATTATGCTGCGCCTCTGACCATTATTTAGAGTATAATTTCTCATAATTTCTGTCGCCAGGTGTCGGAGTTATCCTTGTGACGGTCAGCGGAGCCGCGTGGCGAATGACCGCGCCCGGTGGACCGCCGTGCCTAGGATTCGGGTCTACCGTGGACCTGGGACGCTGCGGCCGCCGACCCTGCAGCAGCAGAGGAGCACCCCATGGACTCCTGTATCCGGAGTTCCAGCACCGGCCCCCGCCCCCCTCCTACCAGGCGAGCATGCAGGAATACAGACTCAGGTAATTAATCATATCAGCGCCGTCCCATTGTTGTTTACGAAGCCCCCAGAATTCTGGGTAATTTCGCTGTTCCCGAGAAACGCGATCTTCGGGATCATTGTGTTCCAGAAAATTCCCAGCCGGAAGCCACTGGAGGCTCGCCCTTTGTTCCTCCGGAGCGCGGGATGCAATTAATGATTCGCCCCATCGCACCGCCACCATTGCCGCAAACTGAGCCTCACTATTGCTTCTTGCGGCACCTCGATTAACGGTGAATTTTCTCTTTTCGTTGCAGATTGCTCCTCCTGGACCGGGACCGGCAGAATGGCGTCGTGCGGGGTGGCTCACCCCCGCCAACATATCGATCGCACGCTGGAAGCTTGCTAAGGTAAAAACATTCTCATAAATCTGCCCGAAGGGAACCCCCCACCCCCTTGCCCCTCGTCTGTGCGGAAGAGGCTGCGGCCGCCATGCCGTGCCTTGCGACTGCGAGAGAGGATTTGTGCAACCCCTAAATAAATTTCACGTTTCTAATGAATTAGGGGTGTGCGGGGGTGGGCCCGACTCGTGCCGAAAAACTGACAGAATTGCAGCAAACAAAGGCCTCAGTCAAATTCAGTCCCAGACCCCCCGGGGGGTTTGAAGTTTGAAGGAAAGTTTGGCACCCTCTCTCCCTCAGGAATCGGCTCGGAATGGGTCGGGACCAGAGCCAAACGCTTTGAACTTCCGGAACCGCTGCTACTGCTGCGGCGGAATTCCCTATCGCGCCCGTCCTTGCGTGTAAATTGACTTCCAGGATCCCTCCTGTGCGTGGGGATCGTCGGCTGGGGGTTCCCGGGCGATTCCCGTAATTGCTTGCTGAACTGTTCGGGGAATGGCAAGAATTCCACTTGCTTACAGCTGTATTGGGGCCATTTCGCCGTCTTATCTTAAGTGGTTCCACAGGAACACACATCCAGGGAGCGGGGCGACGGCATCGGCCTTCAACGGCTTTTCCACATGCAGCGCCTCTTTAAGCATTTATTGGCTCTCATTAAACGAATGTTTTCGGCTTGATTCATTTGTTTTCGCCCCCCAGCTCCTCTATGCATCCCCCTTTTCCCGGGAGCTAACCATAAATCTCGTATACCCGGGAGCTCCAGCGGCTGGATGCTGGATGCCATCTCCTGAAGTGAGTCTATGAAGTGGGCAATAAGCCGGAGCGCCAGACATTTGTACTAATTACGCTTATTGCCACTTTGTCTTATTCAGCTGGTCTCCCGTTTAATTTGGCTCTATTCACTTCGCTTCTCGTTTTCTGGACTTGATCCAACCACAAAGAGCTCCCACCTCCAACTATTGTCCGGGTCTAGAGTTTATTACTTTCAAGGGACCCATTTTGTAAACTAGATTTTACCAAAAATGTCGTAGAAATCTCTTCATTTACTAACCTACATAGTTAGATTTAGAGTTTGAAAAACGAGGTTGCTATATATAAAGAACCTTAATCAAATAATTCTGTCAGTGTTTTGCTATTTCATAAACGTTTCAATATAATGTTTAGTTATATCAGAAATTTCATGAAATGAAAATTCGAACTTTCATTTATTCAATTGAATTAAATTTAGTTATTAGAAGACGATTTCTTGATCTAACAAAGGGAGTATTAGAATTGGGAAGATATTTAGATAGAAATAATTTATACACTGCGAGCAGCACAAGCGACGTAATATAGCAGTATCGTGTTCGTTTTAATAAATAATTAAATATTTTAATTAGTAAATAAATTAATATTTTATATTATAATACATGTATGTTTTTCATTTAAATTAATTTTTGTAATTCGCTTTAATTTAACAACAATGGGGTAATAAAATTATAAATTCTGAAAAGTTAATAAATTTATGTATATTTAATAGAAATGATAGCTTAATATAACATAAATTGCTTCCCTTATTATGGACAGTAAAAAATCAAGGAAATAAGTAAAACATTTTCAGTAACATTGACATTTATAAAAAAAGAAAAAAATGTAATACATTAATTATTATTATTGTCATGTAGACATACATTCATCCGGATGATATGCATCATAAAAGCACTCAATGCCTGCAATTGAAAAAATATGGTTAGGCCTAAACTCAAAAAATTGTTGATACATAAAGCACCTAAATAACTAGAGAACATTTTGGACAATCTTGTTTTTGTTCTTATTTGCTGCTCGTAGTTTAACAATTAGTTCTATCAAAATTAATTTTAAAACTTTAAAGGATCATATAAAATTTAATCTTATATCGTTAGTCGTAAACTAATTATCGTAAAATAATTGTAAATAGCTTTACTAGCTAGTACTGCACACTAAGTAATCTGTTTAGTGAATTTTAACTAGACTGGCTCAGTAAATTATTTAAAAAAAGTATCAATAAAGTTACCTGAAAATACCCGAAAATTATTCTGACTGCATAATCTAGAAGTAGTTTAAACGGTCGCAATATTTACTAAAATTACCTTTATGATTATTGATGTCATCACACTGTGGCACGTCCTAGTTGAATGTCGCTCCTTTTTAGGAAATTGCTCTCATTTTTCGATGCACAGTGAACTCATTTCGAATTCTATAGTTTGTCAATCGAGTTTGACTTCTTGAAAAGGCGAGCTCCGATGTCCTTTGCGCCATAATAAAATTTTGCGATTGAATTAATGTAAGTGCATAAGGGGTACTTTAAATATAGAAGCGTTTACATGGATGCATTAAGTTGGACAATTATTTGTTATGGAAATGCTCCTCATGTTTAATTGCCCTACTTAGTTTTACTAAATCCTCAGGAGCCATTTAAATGTTACTGCAATATCAGTTGTACATTGTATTTCTTGCGAAATTTAATGAATTTCTAGCAAAATCAAATAGAACTTCAGTAAAATTTCCTAGATTACAGATTAATTTTATTGGTATAATAGGCAAAACCCTTGTATTTTTAAGGATTTTTACTAGGAAATTATTTAACTAAACTATAGGGAATTATTACAATAAAATTCTAATAATTCGCATTTCACTACATTTTGAATTTCATTTCTAAGGAACTAAGTCTTATTTAATAGTTTTTTACTGAAATGAATTGTTCCTGAAATCTGTGGTCTTCATCATTTTTTCCGCACAGCCTGGTTGTTGTTCTTTAATTCTGCATATGTAACTTTTTTGTGGTGACAGTAGGTACCTTCGATTTTACAAAAGCATAGATTTTAATTGAATTTGAGTCTTGCGACGTAATGCCTGTAGCATTTCAATTTCAGGCAAGCTAAATAAAGCATGGTCGTGGGGTAAAAAGGACTTCATATAGTCCTAATATTTTTAATCAATATAGACACATGGCAAATTACTCAAAGTGAAACTTCTTTGTATCATTTTGGATGCACTGTTCCTTCATTCTAGACTACAATAAATAGACGATGGATTGCATCCTAAACTTTTCAAGTTATGGAGTCTGAAATTTGATAAATTCTTCACATATACATACATATGTAAACGGTCGTAATTTATTATCAATTAGTTTGTGATAGATTGCAACTAATTGGAAACTCAAATTCTCTTACGTTTGAGAGCGGATGATGACATTTTAGGATGAAGCATCCCTTTTCACTTAAATTCTCAGTCTAGGTTATGCAAAGTTCCTGCAAGGATTTACAAGTAGTTAAGTGAACTTATGGTTATGAAATATTTTTTCTAAAATTTCACAAAGATTTACAATTACAAGTAATTTCAAAAATATCTATTCCTCTATTTTTTTTAAGTGACCTCATTCTCTGATAGGAAAATCATCTTCAATCAATTATTATTCATTATGTGCTATGTTATTGGTACTATACTGATTTTTTTTATCGATCAGCAAGTCGTTTTCTAACACGTTCTCTTCCGTCAAAATATAGAACATCTTACTGATTTTTAAATTATCGAAGGAAAACGATGTTTGTAATTTATTTAATGTCTTAGCTTTCATAGCTTTTGAAAAAAAGTTTGAACTCTTCTTCCAAAGCCGGCTTTGTAAACAAGTGAAGTTCATTAACTCTTGTTTTATTATTACAATGTAGTGAAATAACAAAAAGTAATTAAAATTAAAATCTTTTAGAATATTCTAAAACGTAAATTAGACTCCTATATAAACAATAAATTGCGGCTCCTCAGATATTATTAGGATAAATTGAGCCTAGAAGTTCAAGAGTGAAATAAATGAATAAATGTTAAATAAGTTAAACCGACGTGGCAGTACTTCAATGAATATTTATAAATGTGATATTACTAAATTTGATTTTAAATTGAATGGTATGAAATTGTGTGGCATTAGTTAGTTTCATTTGATTCCCAGCTGTATTCAATTCATCTATATTGATAAAACGAATTGAATTGCATTGAACTCAGCCAGATAAACCCTCAGAAGCCACAAAAGGATTGATTGGGGTCTCATGTAGGATGGTACAAAATCACCTAAATTTAGAGTAACGTCCAACCCTCAATTATGCGACAAAACCGTCAATTTATAGGAAGAAAAACCCTAAATCAAATTAGCTATCCGGCTGCCACCATTGGTTTATCCACGTTGCGTCAGCCACCCGCGAAATTCAGCGACCCGCTCGACTGCAGCTCTTTAATTAAAGCAAATAATAATCTGTATCAATTGGCATTATCCCCCGCACCCGCCGCGAGTTGCACATAATCCAGACAAAAGGCAGGACCCTATCAGTTTGGGCTCCAGCGGCTCACCTAGGGTCGCATAAAATGAATTATTGCGGCAATTTTGGGGCCGATGTCGATTGTCTGGACCCCGTCCACGCAGCGTGCAAAATAATCCCGATGGCAATTTCTGCATAAAACCGGGAACATATTCCGGAATATGCTCCTCCTTGTACAATGCGTCCCTAATTCATCTGCTTCGTCTGAGATTCTGACAACGGCAGGATTTGCTCTGTTCTCCGCAGTCCCATTCGCTCCTGGAGCAGCGTCCTCGGATTTAATATTAACAGAAAATTCCGGGAGGGGTGCAGGGTCAGAGCCCAGCGTGGTGCGGATTGTTGACTAGGAACCCGAATGGGGCTAGCACAAAACCCGAGCGGAGCCGCAGAATCCAGGAGCCGGTTCAGAGACGGGAATAAATCAAACTCAGGATATATGCTAAAGCCAGATGAATACCAAAAGTTTATTAAATTTTAGGACTCCCCTGAGCACAACAAGCCGGGGTGGCGGTGGGAACGGCAGCAGCATCGGGGGTCCCGGATCAGAGTACAGCCTCCCGCCCAGCTACCGCTCACGCAACACGGGGAACAGCGGCAACAATAACAATTCATCACGTCCCCCGACGGTGTTCGGGGACGAGAGCATGGAGTCATTAGGTAGCAACAACTTCAACACTCTGTCGTCGCGGGGCAACGTTCCAGAGCACGACTCAATTCAGTCGACGACGTCGACGACGCCGACGTCGCCGGAGCACCCTTCCGTCGAGGAGTCCTTGCCCGTGGCCGGGATTATCGCCGATGACACGCAGCCCACAACCAAAGATCGCGACGCCACCGTCAACGGGGGGAGCCTTGCAGTTCGAAGCCAAAACCTTAACGAGAAGATTACTCCTAGAGTTTTAAGTAGTGATAATCTTAGCTGTAACAAAAGTAGCCCTAATTCGAAAGGTCCTTCTCGGGGCGAGCACAGCGCCGTCGTCCCTGGACGCAAGGAGCTGATCACGATCGTCACCATTTCGGCATCCCGGGGACCGGATGAGTCACAGTCGGAAATGGACATTCTCGCGCACTTGTAGCAACCCTGAGTTCGAATCCTTTCACATCCTGTAAGATAGGTAACGCCCCCTCCTTCCCCCTAGCTCTTCACATTCAACCCCGCCCCAATCATTGTACATTTTGTAATTATTTATAACTCGGATAAGTGCTAGAGTCTGACAACCAACTAGGTAGGTGGAACGCGAAAGCGGTACCGCCCACTATCCCTCCCAAAGTTATATTATTTTTTTAAATATTTTACAGAATCCTCTACTGTTCTGTGTTTATACGATATTTCCTGTTTGCTTTTAACTTAAGAGAACTTACTGAGAATAGTGCATAGTGTAAAAAATTGTTTTGATGAGAAGTAACCCCCTGAATAAATGTTAATAAAATTGTTTTATGCGCTCTCTTTCATTTAACCAGAAATTGTCCCATCCCACGTTAACCTTTTCAGAAAAAGTCGGAAGAATTCATTCTACTTTAAAAATTAAATTTTTTCCACTTACTCCAAGTAGTTAGTTAAGATATTGCGCATTTATGCGAATTATTTTATTTGCATGTATATAGGTATAATATAGTATAATTGTTTTGACGAAACTTTAATTCAAAGTGAGTTTATATAAACATCGTGAAATACGCGTGCTAAATTGCTAATCACAACCATTTCCTACCTTGGACACTCGCTAATGGTTATTTAATCAAACCTCAAGATGTGATTTCATTTTTGATTTTGGTGTGAGTTTTTGCAAAAATTATTCTAATGAGTGCTTAATGTTTATTTCGTTATTATTACTGGCCCAAAATTAAATAACCTGTAAGCTCTTTTTCTTATAATCAAGACCTCTGTTAATATTGTATAGGTACAATTTCCAAGATATTATAGGTCTTCTGTATTTTGGACAGTTTTACTTTTTTTTAATCGCCAAATAACTAAATTGATCATTGTTAGTTTAGCTAACTTTAGAAAATTAGTTAGTTCCCTAATTTTGAATACTTCCACGTTATTTACCAAAATGTAAAAAGAATAATTTGGACCTTGAAATACACGAATTACATAATAAGTTTTGCATATAGTTGGATACATAATTTATTATAAAAAATAAATACAGGGCAAATAAAAAATTTTATTTCATCCAAGTTCTAGTCAGACAGTCAAAATACAAAACAAAAGAAATACGGGTATATTCTTATATAAATAAATTAAAGTAGTTAATTTTTGCAGCATATCGCTTACTAAACTTGATTAAGGCTTTATGAATTTCTAAACTAAGTATTACACAGAAATTTAAAAGATGGGCTTTGTTAGGACCTACCTAGGTCCTATTGCGGTCATGTAAATAGTATACCTTATATCGCCAAGATACAAAAATCTGTGATTGGACACTTTTATCATTTAATTGAACAATTAAGATATTAAGTAGTTCTTTAACGTATTTCTATATACAGTGGTGGAAGAAATAATAGGTACAAGTGAAAATAAACCATATTTATACTATATGCGATGGACTGAGCTAAATGTGCAAAGACTTATTTATTTATTATATAATTATATTATATATTATTATTTATTTTAACTCGTCAGATAAAATTTTCAATTTTACGCTTACCTATTTATTATACGACATTATTGTGAATATTGAAATTACGAGAGGAGACAGGGGGCATTTAGCAGGTAAAACATTCAAAGGGTTTCCAAACATATTTCATGAGCAAAACTATATTACATGCAAATGCACAAAAGTTTATCTTAAAAATTAAATGCATTTCCAGGTAAGTAACATTTAGTGGATCGCAGCTTTTAGAAAAATAACCAAAAATATTCCACCTTTGAGAGATACTTTGGTTTTCATTTTCAATTGAAATTGATTGAGCATTTCTTTGAAACGGTCTGCACATTTCCTGGGAATTTATTTAGTAGCACATAATTCTAAGAGCTTTAGTTTCCAAAGCATAGTTTTATATGTCATAAAGCATATCAAAGCAGGTTTTGACCAAATTTTTGAATCGATATCAGTATTTACAGCCATATTCATAAAAATATTTTGAAATAAATTTTATGCGTTCATTATTTACAACCCTTTTTAAGACTAGAAGGCGTTTTAAATGCACTATTCATAAACTCGCTGTTAACCCTTTGCAACTAAAATAGAATTAAAGTCGGTTTTACCGCTGCCTAGTTGCAATAATACGCAAAAATGCTGGATTTTTGGAATTGGTTGATTGAAGTAGGTGAGAGCCTTCTGTAAACTTTGTCAGAGTAAGAGTGTTTTACTGATATTGTATGTTTATTAATAACGTTGTCAACAATTTAATTGCAAAGGCTTTATAAGTTACTTTTAAATTTTTATGAATACGGGTGTTAGTCTCTATTAATATTAGGTTTCAAATTTAAAGATTTATATTAAGTTGATTGATATGCTATTAGTTTTTTCAATTCTAAATTCGTCTCAGCAGAGTTTGAAGTGAATGTACGTGTGTACAGTAAATTACATACATACATACCTACTTTTATTTTTTCTATTCCACTGTAATGTATGCATAGGAGGAAAATCGAATTTCTATCAATTTTTTGGTAAAAACAGAAAAACTGATGCACAACGGGTTCCAACTTACACACCTATATATAATACATATGTATGTATGCACCTGCTCCTGATTTCAAATCTTTTGTATGGTTTCCAAAATTTTGTTTATCCGTATTTGATGCTTAAATTAGACATTTTCTTATAATCAATCTGAGAAAGATGGGCAGCATCCCGCTTTTGGGTCCAAACTTAAGCCACTTTGACAAACTGCCGGTCGTCGGCAGCTCCGCGCCGCGCCCAGACGAAAGATCTGATAGGAAAGTCTTTTAATAAGCCGAGCGCGGGGGGCTCCTTTGGGCGGCTCCACTATCTGGATCTGCGTTCATCTCCCGCCCCGCATTAATCACAGCACAAATTAGAAGACATTAACGAGCCGGCCGCCGGGACGCGGGAGGGGGGCTCCTTAAGTACTTCGACTGCTGTTGGCGGAGATTATATTTTCCGGGCTGACAGAGATCTGGACCGGCTTTTTTATCAATTCATCGTGGAAAATTAAATTTAATTAAGCAATTAAGAGGGAGACTGCAGAGGGTCCAGGGCGATGGTTTATTTGGTTTTTCGGTCGTCGCGATGACTGCGATGGCCTCGCCCATTATCCTCCGCTTTGTGCTCTTTCGCGGCGGAAGCCTTGGCAACGACTTCGCCATTCATCACCTTTTGCGGCGCGGAACGTCAGCGAGTCGCAACACCCACCCTCCAACCCCACAATCTGACGAAGGGCTAATTCACCCGCCGGAATATGGCTCCGGTTGATGAAGGACATGCTTTAGAATTGTCGCGTTTTTATTTCAAAACCATCCCCAAATCGCCCCCGCTGAACAACATTCGCCGAATGACAAAAACGAATGGGACGGCCCCGTCACGAAAATAAATTAAGAGCAGTCAACCAAATCAAATGCGTACAATCCACCGGCAGAGCACGTGCTCGGTGGAGTAAAAGTTGGATCTAAAAAATATAATAAAAAATACTTTCAGTCAGACAAATAAATCACGAAATTCGCGCTGCGCTCTTATCGATTTTTCGCGATTGAAAAACTTACAAATCGCAAAAATGCCGGCAGCCTCCTGGTGTCCCGGTGAAAAACGAAAAACGAAAATCGAAAATCGAAAACGAAAACCAAAAGTGACCAGGTAATAAATCCTGGACCAAATCAATTTCTGCAACCACGTCCGAAGATTAAACGACAATTTCTCTGCGGCCTCAGCAATATTGAATTATGAGTTTGCTGCGAAGAATGGATTTAAATTTAATCGTAATGCCGCTTTAATAAATTTTATTATACATCTTTCACCCCCGCTTTTGTTGCGTTATTAAAAATAATTACTCCGCCCTGGTGTCCGCCGTCCGTTGTCCACTCTCGTGCCCTGTTGCTGCTAAAAATTGCATTTTGTAAATGGCGCGATGCCATAAAAAATGTTTCCGATGCCCCCAAAAAACAAATTTAATGAAAATCCCTTTCGCACCGGCGAATATTAAAAATTTTTATGGGCTTCGTGAAAATTCGGCCAGCAGTTATTAATCATTTATAGCCATTTTCGGCGTTTACTGCTCCTGCGATGCATCTCATCGACGACCGCTCTTTTCCTGAATTAAAATAATATTCGCGGTGGTAAAAAGTTAATAATAATTTCAACCGGCGAAATAATTGTATTTTCATTTATGACTTATTTATCCACTGGCAGGCCGGGTTCCTTCCTCATTTCCGGCCCAGTGCAGCTCTCATTTCGGGGGAAGTACAATTGGCAGATATTTCATTATATCTTTGTTTACACGACTCCCTTTGGGCATTTATTTCCCGGCGCAGGACAATGGCCATTTGTTAAATTAAACAGGAACAATGCAACTCACCTCATGCATTCTAAAGCAGCTCTTGTTGTGCTCGGGAAAACCAATTTTCTTCACCATTGGACTAGAATCAATACCCTAACCTTGTAAGAAAGTTTCTTTTAAGCCATGCCAAGTTGTTAGTTTTGAAAAAGGCGTATCAACGACATCGCTTTATTACCTGCTTTTTATACTTGATATTTTTATTTTTATCATTCCCTAAATATTTTTAACATGCAAAAATAGTTTTGTAGAAAAATAATATCTGGACGACCGAGCTATACTCAAAATAGATATAAAATGGTTACCCTAATATATTTTGCATGAATAGATCTTCTTAATTTTTAACCCAAAAATCTTTTCTATATTCCAAAATCATTAAACCTATTTTCAAGCAGGTATCTAATTGCAGTTTTTTAAATACAATAATGAGATCGAAATTTGGTCGCGAAATGATGAGAAGAATAAAATTTCGTTTTCAAGCAAGAGATTACTAATATATATACTATATATATATATATATATATATATATATAAATATCTTTCGTAAGTGGGGATTCACCTGTATAAATTGTAAAAGTACAGCAAACGTTATTAAAATCAATTATTTCAAAAGAAAGATGCAATGGGACAAAATAGACAAATAATGACAAAATCCATCTCTCATTGTTCTCAAAAAAATTCATAAAAATATTATAGTTCTGCATTTTCAACAGCAACCCCATACAAAAGAAATAACATTTGAATTAAGTTTTCCCTTCTAAAAAATATTTCTATTGACTGAGAATTTTCCTTATATGAAATTAAATACATTAATATGTTGTAAAGGAAGCAAAACAATTAACGAGTTTTAAGTTGAATAATCAAAAAATAAAAACTAATTCTTAATTTGATCGAACAATCCGGCCCGCATTTCGAAAAAGGACGCACTACATGTTATAATAATATGTAAATAATTTGAAAATGTCCTTTGTCATTTTAAAAGTTCATAATTGTATTACGCATTCGAAATAGGAACCTAAAAAACTTCTAGTAGATATTTGTTTTGTATAAGATGCAAATCGCAGAACATTCGTTCTAAACTCTGTGATTTTCTCCTGATATTTTGAATTTTCGCATTTGTAGATTTGTATTTTCTATAAACACGAAAGTTAAAACTAATAACGGTCTTACAAACTAATTTCCGATAGTATCTTTATATTGAATGTAAATTTTAGAACTTTTCATAGTTATATGATGAATAAATAAATTAAAGTTTCGAATCAAACTAAATACAATTTCCATATCATAGTTATGCACCATATGTATTTATGCATAGAACAAAGTTACATGTATTATTTCAAGCTATATTTTTTGAATTATCATTATTCTTACCTTCATTTACAACATCGTTAATATGATATCTTTCCCAACCATGCTCTGTCTATGAGATGTCCGTACCAATTTTTATTATAATCTCAATAGCAATAAAAGTGTTCCACATAGCAAAACTTTATGTAACCACCCGGTAATAAATATACTATACGTATGTGTTCTATTTATAATCATTGAAAAATAAATTATAACAGCATCTGATAATGATATATTCCTAAAATTTCTTTATAAAATTACTAATAATTAAGTATATTTTATTTGTTAGTTATTGCTCTTTTACGAAAAATAATCATCTGGTATTGGAAAAATTGTACTCTAATAAAAATTAATATCCTAGTAGTTTTAATCTCTATAACGTCTATTTTTTAATTCAATATCCGGCTCTCGTCCTTCTGACCCTTACCTTATTTTCTGATCAAAGTTTTCTATGTTCTGTAAAGGACTAAATTTTGAGAAACTAGGTAGATTTATTTCTTTACAAGTTTTTAAAATATAGGTGCACATGTCATACATTTGTTTTTAAGAATGCGCACAACATAATTTTGTTTATACTTAAAAGTATGAAGTCCTTTCTTTTAATATCCGAAGTTCTAATTAAAAGATGAAAAAGCACTAAAGAAGTTCAGTTTTAAGGAAAGTAGAGAATTACCGAATGTAGAAAAATTTGTCTTAACATTTTTTATGTAAAAATAGTACTTACAATGAAAGTCGGAATATTTCTCAGCTAGTCTCCTGCTAACCAATCTTGCATAAAAGATGCAAGATGATTATAATGAGTGCTCTTGCGCATGACCGCTTGATCAAATCTCGTGGTTTTACAGTAGAATGCGCTAATGAAAATCTGCTTTATGTAATCCTGGTTGCACCAGTACATTAATTACTTAACCGTAGCAATGATAATTCGATTTGTAGAATTTTTAAAGAGTTTTTATTTAATTTAAAATTTATACAAACTCTTAAGCACATTTTCCTCAGACGGAACTTTTAAGTGAAGCAACACTTTCGAAAGCTTATAATTAAAAACAATTAAGGTAAATCATCCGTTTAACAAAAGACAGAAACAATTGAGTAATATTCATAGTTTGCAGTTAATTAACAAAATACGTTTGCTGTGATTCGTAATTTCGCCTGAAAATTGTGAATAAAAAACAGGTTCATGCCGCAGATAAGCGGAAGCACTGCGCATGCCTAAGTAGCCAGCGCAGAAATTGTCCCGGCCAAGCGAATGCACAGTTTTCGATGTTTTTGGTTGATGTATCGGCTACAAACAAGTTCTATGTCGGCACAATAGATTGTCTAAGCATTTTCTTCATAAGTTACAAAAATATTTTTGATTTTCTATTATTGCAGAAAAAAAAAAGGTTTTTTGGGTTTTTTACGCTTAAGGTAGCTGGGGGTTATCTAGCGCGCGTGGTTTTTGCAAAACGGACGTCCGCCTTTGTTATAGAAGCTCTGTCCTTCCAAATTCTTCTTGCACATCTGAAAGTAAATTTTGTTAGGTTTCGCATCCTTATTTTACTAAATTAATTAACATTAAGATCTTACAGTGCAGTTAAAGCATTGGCTGTGGTAGTTGTGGTTCAGAGCCTCGACCCATCTGTCTCCAGCTTCGACTGGGAATCCGCAGGCAAAACATTTCGTCGTGAAGAGCTCATTCCAGTCTGCCTCGCAGTAGGGTTCACCCTCTTCCAGGAAGAACGGGCTGTTCCCGAAGAGTTTTCCGCAGTAGGAGCAGGTGAAGCACTCAGGGTGGAAGTGTTTGCCAATCGCATTCAAGCAGTCGCCCTATTTAAAATTTTCAAATTTGAATTTTCCATCTTGAAAATTTGTTTTTTAAAATATAAGTATACTCTAAAAATTACCCCCTTCCTTCATAGGGACACCATTATATTAGTTAATTTAAAGTTAATGGGAGATACCAAAGTTTACAAATAACTTTCGCTTTTTTTTGTGTATAGGGCATAAATCGAATTATCCACATATTATTTACCTTAATTTTGGCATTGCATTTGCTGCAACTTGGGGCCAAATACTTTTCAAAGCAGTATTCGCAATAGAGGTCTCCCTTTTCTTCAACGAAGCCAATGTCCTGGAGAGGACGACGGCAATTGGCATTCACGCAGACGAAGTGCTCTGGGCACCAAATGCGGCCCAACGCGGTGATGAAAGGTCCCCTGTTGAATAAAATTAATTAAAAATTTATTTAAGCAGAATATAAACAGTTTAATCGCACAAAAAGAAACATTTCTTTTCGTAAGATTTAATCATAACAAAAGCTAACATGCAATTTTAATTTTGGTCTTACATTTATACGTAATACTTTTAATACGAAAGTATATTTAACCAGTATTAATAATCCTAGCATAGGTACAATTAACATGCTCCTTGTGCCAGCCTTAACTAAGAACTACAAAAACGACAAATTTTGAGGTCACCTTTTAAATATTGTTGACTTATATACATAGTCAAAAGAAACCCCTTGATTTTAGAGATAACATAATTTTTGCATATTCTTTTAACTATATGACGATGGTTGGAATTGTGAAAAAGCTTAAAATTCATAATGATTATACCATAAAAGTGATTACATGTAAGTGTCTCGAAGGTAATTCTTTTAAGTAAAATATATTATTGGAGGGAAGTGATACAATAGAAAAGTAAAATTTGAAGAATACCTTTTTTTAAAACATTGAAAAATCAAATCAAATCTATTAAATTATAAAACTCCAACTACGTAAATAACCCTATCAATTCTGAGCTTTACAAAGAAAAATAGGTAACTAAAATATATTTTATTAATTTTAAAATGCTTTAATATAAAATAAATATATATAGTCGTTGCTATTTAAAAGTTCCGATGGGGTCTTTTCGTTTTATAAAAACCTAGAAATCAAACTCTCTTACCTAAACCAAAATGCACAAAAAAAGTTAAAATACATATGTATTCTAAATAATTTTCAGCTCTAAAGTAGTCGTAAATATTTCTGAATCGAAAACACTGATTTCGATTAATATTACTAACTTAACTGAATCGTTAACGCAATTGTAATAGGATATTTAAACGATTTTATACAATTTGCAGAGCAATTATATTTAAATTTTGCTTGTTTTTCAATAGTTTGCTAAATAAAACACAGAAAAAATAAATTGCTTAAAAAACAAAAAATATTTAAGCGCAAAAAACATCTCGTACTCACCTCATAATCGGTGCATTGCATTGACAGCAGATGGGATGCTTACCATCGCTGAGTTCGCTAGCGATTTTCTCAGGCTGAACATCGTTCCCGACTTTAGCAACGATCTCGGGACTATTGTCCTGCTCAAAACTTTGCTGGTCCTTCTCAATGTAGGACCGCCGATCCAGAGCATGTGAGGTTAGTTCACGCTTAGCATTCGGGTTAGTGGACTTATTGCGGTAAATCACAGTTTCAAGCGGCTCCAGTTCCTGTACCTTACCGTTAGCTGGTGAACTCACTAGGTTGTCCCTGTCCTTAATTTGCTTGATTGGGTCAATGGGAACAGGTTCAACCTTAGCTTGCAGTTGTTTCACAGTATCAGCGGGGAGCGGGGGATTTTTGTTTTGTAGGCTTGCATCGCACATGTCGATAACACTTTTCATAGGATGGGGTGCAATTTCAACTGGTTGTGGTGGTAGCTGTGGAGGTGGTCGGGGAGACGTCTTCCCCGATAGCCTGGCCTCCAGCATACTCGACAGGATCTTTCCAGCTTCGACCTTGAAATTGTCCTTGGTATTAATGTCTAGTCGCTCTAAGGAGCTGGCTAGCATTTCTGTAGCTTTTCCCAACCTTTGACCTCCCTCGCAGTTTACCCTCCTTAGGGAATTGAACCCATTTGCTTTTGGCGGCTGCGTTGGTAGTGGTGGCGGCGGCGGAACTGGTATGTTAGTATCATCTGGATAAACACACAACAAACAAAACAACAGTGAGTTAGACATGCTTAAACAACTATTATTTGTTACATGAGTACGGAATTCATAACGCCAAGATTATGTAGAGTTTAAAAAGGATAAAAAACCAATTTTCTTATTAAGTTTAGTTTTCGAGATACCATGGGAATAACATTTTATTCCTTAAGGAATTTGTAGGGTTCTAAAAATAATAATTTGATTGTGAATCAACAACTCGAGCATCTATAAGATATTACATCGAAAAATTCTCAGTATCATGATATTTCTTTGGAAAGTAAAATTATTTTCTGATATATTACACATCCGGTAAAAATTTAAATTTTGGGTAACTATAATAATAGTTATTGCTTTTCGTAAATAATTAGCTTTATAAAATAGTTATTTATGTAAAGGTTCCTAAAAAGGTATTTGAAATTTAATTGAAAGATGAACTCACAACTTACGATAACAAAGAATTATTTGAGAAGTTCAATTAATAAAAATATAATTTATAATTCCAAATAAATGTTATAAATACTGATAATATATCGTATTCTTTACTAAACGATTTAATCTTTAAGTTGTATTTATAATATATCCCTTTATTATTTAAAAGATATATACATATTTCCAAAAGTGGGTTAAATTTGAATAAGAAATTCTCGAAAAGAATTTTTAGTAGTCGTTACATGCAAACTTTTTTTGGAATAATATTTTAAATGCATTTCATTTTCATGGACATAAGCCTTTTCAATAAAAGCGACCCTAACTTTATAAAGTTTTTGTTTGCAATACGGTAGACACATAATTATGTTAGATATATGTATCTATATTGGTGTTTATTTTATAAAAATTATTTATTTACATTTAAGCTAGACACTCGTTAATTTAGAAATCATGAGCATTGTAATTATTCAGAAGTAAAATCAGAAAATAAAAGTTTATAGAAAAAACTCAGACAGGTATTCCTTAACGTTGTTTTTAGGCGATTTGAGATGTTTTTTAGCATCTCAAATTAAATCGACTCAATATCGATATTCGAAAAGGTCCATGTCTGGAAGAATATGATGTATTGATTTTGTTTTTTCCATTTTTCTTAGAAGTACAAAGTTTTGGAAGCTAGAGATACCGTACTCATCATAATTACTAATTAGTTAGTCTTAAAACTAGTTTTCGTGCAAAAGAAAAAACTCTTAAAAGTAGGGCTAGAACATTCGGAACACCCGCAAGGCAACGCACACGATCTCTACCTGACTTGGGCGTTGCAGCAGCCGCACAGCGGGATGCGAGCTCCGGGTCCAACGGCCTTGTTGAGGATGCCCCGCCCACGCTTGGGGGCCGATGTCGCTCCAAAGGCGCCTCCCTTCCCGGCGCCGGGGCCAGCCCCACCTGTGCTAGCAGGACTTGGGTCACTCGCGTTAGAACTAGGGTTTATGTTAGAGGGTTGCACCGGGGGCGGTGGCTTGAAGCCCGCCGGCCCAGTCGAGGGGGTCGGCTGGTAGGTGTTATTGCTGCTGGTGACTGCGGATTTGTCAGTGGCGGCGCCGCCCCCTCCCGCTGAGAAGAGGGGCGGCTTGAAAGCGGGAACAGGGATGGCGCTGGCATAGTTAGAGGCGGAGCCTGCGGATATGTTAGAGCTGCCTAAGAAGCTGTGCGAGGCAGATGATTGGGAAAGTGATGATGCTGCATAAGAAGAAGACGAGGTGGCTGCGGCACTCTGGGTCTCTTGAGCAGCATATTGGTGAACAGAGTTGCCAGAAATGAAAGATTCTTGCTTTTCAGGTTCACCGTATGAATGCAGGGGACTCGAAATAGGAAATTTGGATAGCGGTTCGGGGGATTGAAACTGGGGAAATTTCGACGACTCGGACTGTCCAAGGGTTGCAGCCCTAGCGCTGATTGCCTGCGCCTGGCTTGTGAGACTGGAGATCTCATTCTCGAGGCCGGACAGACGACTTGTTTGGTTTGCGACAAACCCTGTTCTCCCGTACTGATGGGTTTGCTGGGTTGTGCCACCGGAGGACTTGCGGATCTCGACTGTTTTTGCCTTTTGGGTGTGTTCGAATTCTTCCACAACCTTTCTTCGCCTTTCGATTTGGGTGTTCCCAATTTGGGTCGTTGTTTTGCTCTCCAATTTCGATTGCTGCTCCTCGCTAAGGTGGCTCTCCTTTTCGCGCCTTTCTACCTGCATATCTCCGATGCGAGATTGCTGGACCACTTCTGGCTTATCTACGAAGCTATGCGAACCGGCCTGGCTTACGGTTTGGTAGTGCGAAAGGACCTGGCCCTGCTGCTGGTGCTGCTGCATGAGCTGCCCCCCGAGGTAGGGCTGTCCTGTGGTGATTGAGCCCACTTGGGGGACTCGGGCGGGAACCAGGTCGTCTTCTTTGATGCGAGGGGCGCGGATAGCGTTCAACGGGTTCGGTGGTGGTCCAGGGGCTGGAGACTTGGCCCTCTCCGGCAGGGGCGAGACCGATCTGCGATCGAACGGATGCGAAGTCGTTGCGGGGCACTCTTCAAAGACAAGATTCTCGGCGGTTTGGTAGAATGGTACAATTGGGGGTGCTCTGTTGATTATCGAGGGCGTAAACGGCCGGGGATGGGCGTACGAATGATCGTCATGGTGCTGCTCGGACGGATCATCTATCGATTGAAAAGTCATTGTAATAGGACCAGTTCGGTCTTCGATAATAATTGGAACGGTCGGTGGTTGCATCTTCGGTTTGGTTTCGCTAGATCTTGTTGCATTTGAAACAGCGGCACCAGCTGAAGATGGACCGGAGATAGAAGAAGAAGCGGGTGTTTTTACAGCCTGAGGTTTTTCGATATTTGGGGACTGTTCACGGGACACATCTACGAAAGCAAGCGGTACGTTCTCCTTGAGTTCTGGTGGTTCCGGGGTTCTGACTGGTCGCTGTGATGGCAGGACTGTCCAATTTCTTTGGTACTGTGGAATTGTTTCGGGTTTATGGAGGCCGGACAGGACTGCCTTTTTGGCGGGCATGCCAGGTTCGGGGGGGAATGAGACAACCTGTGTTTTTTCTTGGGCGTGCTGTTTTTTGTGACACTCGGATTTAGCGCACGTTGTCTGTTTGTGACACTCTGATTTAGCGCAAGTGGTCTTTTGGATTTGGGTAGTGCTCGAAACTTGTGTTTGGGACTGTTGTGAGCTTTGGAAGGAGGAACTCGTCTGAAACATGCTTTGTTGCTGTTGTTGTTTCTGGGCTAGGGAGGAGTGGCTGGAGTAGCTCGTGTAGTGTGCGTCTTGTGCCTGGCCAGATATTGAAGTGGTTTGCACTGAACTCTGACTAGGTGTGTAAGCAATGGGTTCTAATCTGGGCTGGAATGAACTAATGGAACTTTGACCGGAGAAACTTGCAAATGCAGACGATGCTTGCGTCTGGTCTACGCCAACAGAAACATCTACGGACTTCTGAATTGTTTGCTCCTTGAGAGAATCTCTTTTACATAAAGATGTTTTCTTATCTTCGTTCTTTTCGGTGAAACTGAGAATATTTTCAGGGTTCAGAGGTGAGTATGAGCGGTCTGGAGCAACAGTTAGAGCATCAACCATAGTAAGTCTTCCTTTCGGTCTGGGTAAGTCGTCCAGCTGGGAGGCCACTCCTTCGCCTAAAGGACTAAAGGGCTCTTCCGGTGCCGTCGTCAATGCTCTTAGCAGTGGCGATTTTGGCCTAAAGTCTTCTCGAATGTAGGGCTTCATATCCATCGGAGGAGGCATGTAGGGTTCTGTCTCTTCAGGAAGAGGAATCGGCTCACTTGACTTCGGTGCGAACTGAACAGGATCTGTTGGGGCTGTGGAAACCACCCTGGCAATAAATGAGCCCTTCGGTGGCGTCTCTGTTAATACCTCGGGCTTTTCTTCAGCAATTTCTTCTTTCGAAACTTCCTTTTCCTTTTCCTCTTTATGCTTTTCTTCACGTTTTTCAGCTTCTTTCTTACATTTGCATTCAGCAGCCTTGCAGGGCTCTTCACAAGGACATGAAGAGCATATATCACTTAGAACGACTGGTTTTTCAGGAGCTGTTGTCAGTGCTTTCTGCATTAGACTTATCCATTCTTTGGGTACAGGGTTTGGTATGTTTGACGGAGGAACAGGCTTAGGTTCTGGAATTTCAATTTTTATTTCAGGAGCAGGTGGGAATTTCCTTTCAATTTCGACCTTTTCAAAAACTGCTTCGGAAATCTCTTCGTCTTTCTCTTCTTTTATCTTTACCTCTTTCTTTTGTGCTTTAGCCTCAGTTTTTTCTATCTTTACAGCGCTCTCTTCTTTCTCTTCAATATCTTCTTTAAACTCGACTTTTCGAGGTCCTTTTCCCGATGGAGGCGTTGGGCTAGGAGTCACTTCGCGAACGAGATCGATAAGTTTGTAAGTACTCACAGGTCCTCTGATAGTCTCAGCGCATTCTTGGGCGCTTCTTCGGCCACTGTGAGCAGACAGAAAGTCAGATGAGGTTGAGTAAGATTGCTCCTGCTGCTGTTGCATCGCAGCAACCTCCATGTCCATGTGGTAGTCCATTTCTGATCCGGACTGCTCGAACATTTGCTGCATTTGGTAAGCTTGTACCTGAGCCTGGTACATTCTCTGGTACTCCTCAGAAGTTGTCGTCGTTGTCGTGCAGGTCGACGTGTAGCTGTCCGAACTGCTTTCAACATCGACTTGTTGCTTGCCAACTGTAAGCTCTGGAGCTGATCTACTTTGCCACTGCAATGCCTGCTGCTGTTGGTACTGTTGTTGCTCATACTGTTGCTGTTGGTAGACCTGCATCTCATGCTGTTGCATCTCTCTCCTTTCTTCAGCAGAAATTGTCGTCTTTGTTTGCTCCCGTGTTTCTTGGTGTGTCGACTGTTGTTTCTCTGTTTGTCGACTTTCTCGATGTTCGACTTTTTCGATATATTTCGGTTTAACGTGCTGCGTTTCTGGCGGCGCTATGTATAAAGGGGTTGCGGTGGGAGTTAAGCGATAGTCTTCATGTGGTGGTGGCCAAATCACATTGCTTACTGTGGCTGACGCTTGAGTCGCCTGAGACACCTCTAAGTCTTCTTCTTTTTGATATTCATAACTCTGTTCGATTTGTTCTTCTTTTTGGTGCAAAGTCGACATGATTTTGTGTAATTTACGAAATCGGTTTTCGGGAAGGTGTGACAATTTAAATGATCATGGAATGATTTAGTAATGAATAGAGAAATGGGCGTGAAGTGTTAGGATTGGCGAAGGATGTTAAAAATATCAAAAAGAAAAAAAAATACTGCAGTTAGAAAGCAGAAGCATTAAAAGCATTTTAAAAAATTTCTAAGCTAGCCTAAATTATGATTGTTTGCGTAATGGATGTATTTTGTATGACTGAAATATTGTGCTGATTTTCAATGTTTTATAACAAAATATACGAATGAAAATGAATTTAGGCGATGTAATAAACTCATTTTTAATTCTTATTATTATCTTATATTAGTGTTAAAAACTTTCAAATCCCAAAAGAAATTTAAAAAGATTGTAGTTGATTGCTCTATTTTTCGTTTTTTTCTAATTACTATAGTAATATCAAAGCTTTCCTATCTTGGATGAAATCCAGAATTGACTAAAGAGTACTCTTATAAAAATTTTGTTCAATTTTTTAGCTCAATAAGTTGTAAAAGATACGTAATTTATGTTTCTGTGGCAGATATTTAGATATATGGTAATTCATAAAACCATAAATTCATGGTGATGCTTCCAGTACGGCAACAGTAAACGTTTTCTTTAAAATCAGTATATGAATGTTATTATAGTACGAAGTTTATGTTAAATTTTAGTGAGCTTTAAAATGCAGTTTTGTAAAAACAAAATATACATACAAAAATACCTATTGCAGTTAAACTAGGGTGACAAAATATTGGAGAATTACATAATTTGTTCATATTGTCATTTGTTCATATGTCATTTTCTCGAAGTTTAAATTTAAGTACAATTTTATATTAAAAAAAAATGCTAACCGTTTTTGTATTGAATCGGTGACTAGATTTTTTTAGGGTCATATGAGGAGCCAACGTATGAAAAACAAATACTTAAACATTAATTTCTGAATCGATTTCTAACTTACACCGGGCAAGCTAAACGCTTAATAAATAAAGGTGAAAACCTTTCGTGAAATAACTTACTTTCAATCCTCTCAGGGTCATACATGACATTTACCTCACTAAATAACTCATCGACGTCATGTTCAGTTCCAGTCCCTAGGACGAAATTGACGGAACATTAGCCAGAAACCCACTCAATAATAAAATACTGCAGTGAAACTTATTTGGAAAGAAATATGGAGTCATCATTTTGTTTTAGACCTGAGAGTTCCCTCAGGAGCACACATGCTGCTGTCGTGGGTTTGGTATTGGTAGACAAATATATATAAAAAACCAGCATCCATTTTCCATTCTAAAAAACTTCTTCCTGTCCACTTCAAAGGGAAAATTCGTTTAATATTTTATCCAGGATATTCAGGGGCGGATGATATTGCGGCCGCCCAGCTCCAGGGCGGGGGCTCTGAAAAAGGCGACACACATGAAACACTACAAAAGTGTTTCGCCTCCCCAACAATGCAGTTACTGCTGCGGGGACATGTCATCTTCAGGTGAATCTGCAGACTATGACATTTAATTTGTGTGAAGTTGAAATATATTTCTGGTTTTAGCATGAAAAAAGGTACAATTCTTGTCCGCATGATGCTCAGGTTGGCACAGTTCCCTTAGCCACCCCCACACTCGATTCATCTGCATAAAGCGCGACGGGAACGCTACGGGAGTCGCAAAGCAGCGCATACAGGAAAAACAAAAATGAAGATAAAAAATAAAGGGAGCTACAAAGGGAAAGAATAAAATAAAAACAAAAATGGGGGGAAAAAAGGAACCGACACGAAGCTAGAATAAAGACATCCTTTCCGGGGCCGATATGTGCACGCTCGCTCATCGCCCGGATCCAGAATCCAGGATCCAAGTTCCAGGATTCATGGACCGGGACCGGGACCCGGGAGCGGGTTCAGTCTATTGGATCGGGAGGATTGAGGCTCGCCCGCCGTTTTTGTTGCTTTTCCTGATTTGTTTGCACTTTAGCCCTTTTCTATTAGGTGCCTCGCCCACCCACCGCCTCGTCTGGATTTTATCATCGCATTTTCCATTTTTGTTTATGCTTAAAATAAATTCACGTGGAAAATTGTTCAATCTGCATAAAGTAAGGCGGCCTCCTGCGAGTCCTGCGTGGGGGCGCAGTAGTTTGTCCTCACTGGGCCTCCTTATTTTTATTATTTGGCGTCGTATTTGAGATGCGAGCGGCTCCGGAGCCCCATATACATATAGATCGGCGGCTTATGCTAATTTCGGGGGCCCGGGGGTGGTCCTCGTTTCGGGATGCTGCTGCTCCGCTCTATGGAGACGGCGAATGGCTTGAGAGGGTTACGAGGGATCATGATTTACTTAGCTTTTCAGCACATGAATGCGCGCCTCGGAATAACTTACAAATTTTGTTAGGCATATTGAAATGTTCTGGGCAATTTATGCTCCCGAGATTCCCCGAGTGGAATTTCGTCTAGAAAGGTAATAAATGGGGAAAGAAAAGTGATAGACATTTTTGTGTATGACGAAGAATTGCTTGAGAATCGTTTCACAGGAATTAGATGATATATGATACTTTGGGCGAGATGATAATAGGTAACAAGACCGAAGCGGCAGAGCATACTTTTATGCTGATATGGAATGTTACGCACCGAGGACTCTATTGTTTGTAGGTATGCATGATGATGTGTCGCCCAAAATTATAATGATATATCATTTAAATTCTAGCAGAAATGAAATGTAAATTTTTAAATTCTTAAAGAAGTGTGCTCACCTTTAGAAAAGTTATAAATCGCACTCCCCCTAACTTTACAATGGTTTGTTTGTAACCTTTATTAAATTTTGTTCAACAAAATTTAAAATGTTTCCAACATTTTGGAGCATTTATTTTATGTAAACACGATTGAATTTATATGTAATTAGTATAACCAAATCACTTGCATAAGAAATAATTATGAAGATATAATATTTTAAATTCGATACAAACGATGCAATTTAGAAAATAAAACAAATCGTAAACACCCCTATAGAGATTTGATACTAGGAACAAGTGGGAAATAAAACAGCCTTGAATACATTGAGCTTGAATTTTACGACTTTTCAGCATGTTTTTATTACGGTGGATTTGAAAATATGGGATATATAAAATCAATTTGATGCAATTTATGGTGATTTAGTACACTTCTGGGGAAAAAGGTTTGAACGTTTTAACGGTAAAGTTAGTGACGATTTTGATTAGTAACGGGTTCAAAATATATTGCAAGTTATGAAAATATGTTTTTATGCTATTTTAAAGAGTATAACTTCCAGCTTTATTAGATGATAAAAGATATATCTGATGTTTTAAAGGAGTTAATTAAATTTTTCTCAACCATTGAAATCCCCGAACGTAAATCGTTTTCATTTGTCAATGTAGCTTTCATAGTTTTGAACGCGGTTTTCTGAAAACTGTATTTTCAAAATTAATGTAAGGAGTAAATAAAAAACAATGTCATCGAACTTGATCAATTTGTGCAGGCTTTAAATAATTGTTAACACATATTTATATGTAATTTTAAGTGATAATAAAATTTGAATTTAATATTTAGAAACAGCATTCAATTAAAATGGATTATTAAAACTTTAAATTTTTTTTATCTACGTAAAAGATGTTTCCGAAACTTATATAAGCATATGGGTATAGAAACCAAAACGGTATAGTAATTTTTCAAAAAAATGAAAACAAAGTACGAATTTTACAATTTAGAAAACAAAAGTAAACTAACAATAGTATTTTATAATGGTGTGGCTTTTTATATACATAACTGCAAATACAAATATATGATAAAAGAAGCGTTTGAAAGTCAATTTTTGGTTCTTTTGGTACAATGGACAAAACCAAATTTGTCAAAAAGTAGAATGGTCACAATTTTATAAGTTTAAGATAATTTTCAAGATTTGTACCTTATGAATGACAAACGTAAAAATATAGCTTGGTAAAACTGGGCATCGAACGAGAAGATCATCACTAAAATAACACCTATTATACTCATTTCGAAAATCGTGTTTTTCGTATTGGTGGAAGAGTATTTGATATTTGTCTCGAAAAATATATCGAATTCAGATGAGACTTGATCACAAAATTGTGTAAATTTTGCTCAAAACTCAAAAGCATTATAAATTTAATTTAAAGCCATTGACTTATCAAACAGTCCTCACTTATGTAATTTATAATCTGTTTGAAAAAAAGAGAAGGTATAGTGTAATGAAATAATGAAGTGACAGCCAATTGAGTATATTTATTAACAGTGTTTTACAAATTGCAATTAATCTAAAAATAAAAAAAAACAATAATTACAAAATAGTAAATGATAAATTCGTGACTAGAACTCCCTGCATCCGAAACAAAAGTCGCTATGATGAAAACATGATTTTTATGTCAATCCTGTCTCGCATGCAGGAAGAAAAGGATGAGTTATAAAAGAGTAGACATATAAAGACATTTATAGCACAACACTCGAGTAATTCGTATGTTCGACAAAACCAATTTCTTATGCGTTAAAAAAATCGAGGAGATTCGTGTAGTTAATAATAGCGTCAAGTAACCATCACCTCTTATCATCATCTCAAACTGACCGTGAAGATGTCTCCACCTCTCGAGCCCCTCCGGAGGTGTGTGCATTTAGTAGGCTGAAGGTTGTGTGTGTTTGTGACGATGGAGGGGATCAGGGGGGCCATGGAAGAGAAAAAACATTATTAGCACAATTGGGACACTCGAAATGCGACATTAGGACATACAAAGCAGCATTATAAAAATACGACAAGTGTTAGTATGAACAAAACGTTTCGGTTATAAAATGTCACATGTGTCACCGGACGTGGAACATCTCGGGTGCGGACGTGCACAAATTGAATTGCTTTGAAGCGGTCTCGTGGTGGGGGCGGACTGTCAATGGAGGGGTAGCTGGCGGGGAGGTGCAGGGCAAAAGCGGGCACCGTGCGAACATTAACGGGCTCTATCTCATCTCATCGGGCTTTACAAACATTTCAACCTTTTTCCAGGGGAGCTATTTATTGGATTTTCTAAATATATCAGAGGTGACCTATTTTGAGGTCGCCACGAGATGAATTTCATTCAGTTTATTGCACTGGAAGCGTATTGAATTGGCAGGATGTTTTTATGCAGCGGAGGCATCATCCGAACATGCATACGAACCACCCCCATTGTCGAGAGTCGCACTCGTACATGCATTTCTACTTTTTTTTTTTTTTTTAAATAACCCCTGACCCTCTTCGGTGTCGTCCTGTTTCCATAATCCCCTCAGTGTGTGCACAAAAGCTCTTTATGCTTTAATAAAATCTTTTAATTTGTGAAAACTCGGAAAAGCCTTCTTATTTAATATTTTTAAAATAAAAATAAAAAAAACATGGAATGATTTTTCCATGTCCTCTGCCTATTTATACTTTATGGCACTCGTTCATGTTGGGGGGAAAATACATTTTTAAAAACCACCTCGGGAAATTATGAGGGATTTTTACCGCATTCATTTCCATAATTTGAAAGTTTTATTTTCGTTTTATGGGTTTCTCTTTTTAATTTATTTTGTTTTTACTGCTCGACAAAATTATGGAAAGGGAGACTGAATTTAAACAAATATTGCTTAGTCATAGCAGAGACTTTTCTAAAATGGGCCTCGTAAAATATTTACTATATACTCTCAGTAAACAATAAAAGCAACGAATCCTGTTCAATTCTCCTTGTTTGAGTTAGAAGTTATTTGTATATTGGTATATTTGGTCCACCATCCAGCAGAGTTTAAACTGTGTAACAAGTATTGACTCACCACTCCTATCTCAGTTAGCTGGCAATGAAATCTGACCATTAACTGATTTTAGAAGTGCTGAATTATAAATGATACTTATGTGCATTAAGTGCAATGCATAATTAAATCAGATATTGTGACATCTCTTCCAACCTTGTCCTGCTTGTCAGTCTTTAAAATCTGAATGAATTTTTCAGTTTACAAACGGAGAGTTTGAAATTGTCTATTTATTATACATTGAAATTGGATTATCTAACCTTATTCTAAATATTCTGTTGATATCCAAGAAGCAAATACTTCTGGAAAATCAGTAAAATTTGATTTTCCTCTGAATAACTTATATAACATGGTAAGCCAAAATATAAATTAGCAACTTGATACATGAATTATTTACATAGCATGTTCATTTATAAATAGGGATTTGAAATGAAAATGGATCTGAATTAACTTTACAGAACAGTATTTGATAAAGCTTACGAAATCTGAAACATCCTTGGGAACCTAAACGTATTATATACTATACATAACATTCAGGCGCAATGGCGTTCAGAATTTGAAATACCTAACTAACACACAATTATTTAAAACTTAGAAAAACATTATTAAAGGAAATATACGTATTTGAAAAGGAACAGAATTGTATCCAAAATACTGTTGTAACGTTAGGTTGAGGTATAAATATTAAATATCGTTTCCCTTTCTGTAACTACGTAAGTAGCTAATAACCAGAATCCTCCACTCCTTTCCTTACCCGGTTCTTTGTCTAATAAGCTGCCTTTCGCCATGCAACTACAAGAGTTATAACTGCCCCTTTCCTCCCAGATATTCAAATTACGCCTGTAAGCATGATATCCGCTGATATATGAAATGATGGCGAAGCGAATGAATTGATGAATAAGTAAACGACACGCACATAAAGGAGCCAATTTGGCGGCCTCGTCCTGCGAAGCAGTAGTGAAATGATGCCTATCGTGATGATGTGGGTGCAATGAATTCGATATGGTGCTGATTGCGCAGCAATGAAATAATAAACAGCAAAACAAGCCCGGGATATCTTTTGTTTTCTGCCGTGTTAGTTAGCTTTGCCGGGGACATTTACATATATTTCGATATTTTCAGTGAATTTTATCGATCGTACCTCGATTAAAGCTAGTGGGTCCCGGCTTGTATGTGTTGAAGCGTCCTATTTTGGATAGTTTATTTATTTTGATTAATCACTTAGTCTATGTACATTTTCTTTGTTTTAATGATGGTGTTTGTGTTACACATGTACCTTTTACTTATAATACAATTTGGAAGATTTTGTTATGTTTATTTTTAATTTTGTTTTTCTTTTGCACTCCAACTTATCACAGTATAATTAACCCTTTACTCTTTTTTTTATCAGAAACATCTTTGCTTGGTCGGAGTGTGATTTTTCGTTGAAAGAAAAGATGTATCCACGATAGAAAACTAGAAATTGCTAAATATAGTACTTTAAGATTTTAGAGGATTCAATTTGTGCCTATTTAACAAGCGTCAATGTATTATTTGAAAAATATAATAATGTTGTGTGTGTGTTTTGCTCAATTGAATCAGGATCAAATTAGCTGGGACAGTTTTCATTCAATTGAATTTTGTAGGCTACCCCCTACATAAAACTTTTAAAATTTGCGAAAAGCACATCCACGATTTTTATTAATCTAAGCTTCAAATGTTGTACCAAATAGATTTTTGGATTAATTTGTTCGCACAAAGTTCCTATAAATCAAAACCATGAGATTTTATATTCAGGAAATAAAAATTGTTTAATATGGGCGACTCTACATAAACTTCAATTCAATAAAAAATTTCCTGTTATATCTGATACAGATCCGATTGTGACAAAAACCTCAGCTAATAATAGAAACAATAAAATTAAGGTTTTTGGATTACAGTCCCTTTAATTTTCATCGATTAAAAATCGTTGCAAGTAAAATTAAATTTTACTAAAAGAAATATGGTTTGAAAAATCCTGTAATATGTATAATAAAACAAAAATTCTTTAAAAAAAATTTAAACTGAACAGGGGTACGAACATATGTATAGTACAATGAAATAATGAGAAAATTATATCTAACCTAGTTTAGAATAAACTGCTTGGAAATGTGTAATAAGTATTAGAAACAGTATTCAAAATCAAATTCAGAATCCTAAGAAGGTACGACAGTTTCGAAATCTAGCTGGTGGTTAAATAATATTTACAAAATTGAATCCTTTTTTAAAAATAGTCACAAATTTTATAAGTTTTGTATCGCAGACAGTACCAACCAAACAAAGATGTCCTTGGAACCGAGCAAATAAAATTTTCAGGATTTCTCACCTTGTGATTGTCCAGTAGACCTGGGCAGAGTTGCGTACGGGTTCACAGCCGGCTTGGGTTGACCCCAACTGGATCCCTGGCTCGGTGGCGGGTATGTGGAAGGTGATTTAGGTCCACTGATGGGTGGAGTCTTTGGTGACATGTTGAACGGCTTCGGTCCGCCGTATCCTTGGTTTACCTAAATACATAAACGCACTTTTTGTAAATTGTCATAAACGCTAGGGATCAATGAAATTAATTCGATAAAACGCGTTAAGAGCGCTAGGTTTAGTGCGGCAACAAACAAAGCTACAAACCTTGTAGTTGGTCTTTATACCCTTACCGGGCGGAATGACGCTCTTTATTACACTCCCGTCCAGGGTGACGTACTGAAACTCGTCGTTTGGCTGGATTTTCGTGTCGGCCCGGATGGATCCATACAGAGATTCAGTGGGTGTTGCTTCCTGGTGTCCATATCCCGGGACTCCGGTCAGTGTCACATTTGCGGCGCTGTTGCTGCCATTAATGTCCCCAAACGATGATTTATTCCCGCCATTGACGGTGTCACTATATTTTTTTAGGAATTGATTGTATGCGCTAGTCTGTGACGTCCCGGATTCTGTCCCGCCGGGTGCGCCATTGCTCGTCATGCTGCGATTGTTCGAATTCATATCATTTTCGTTTTGCTTATAAATAATCGATTCGCCGGTGCTGCTCATTGTGCCGAACGAAATTGGTGGCACCGAGATGCCCTTCAGTTGCTGGAGTCCTGCAGATCCTGATCCTGATCCTGGTCCACTCAAAAGACTCCCACTGCCGCTTGACTGCCGAGAATGGACCGGTGATAATTTTTCTGGAGTAGACGATATGTTCGGACTGAGACTACTTATGCACGAATTTGTTGTGCCAACTGATGACGACGAACTGGTTCGGGAGTGTGATGGCTGGAAGGGCGGCGGGGTTTGGTCCTGCTGGTTTGCCTTATTATTTGGTTCACACGAGCACACAAAAATCAGGTTTTTTGGTTTTTATGGGGAAGGCAAATATTTTGCGGTTAGTTAGTTTTAACAACATTTACTCAGGGAAGGAAGAGAATTTTCAAGAATTTCAGCGCAATTTTATATGAGTACTTTCTATAGAGATAAAGTACAGCAAGGATTCTGTTGAGCTCTCTAAGATGAGTTACACTTTAAAGCGAAATTAATGACCCGTAGAAAGTGTGGAAAGGAGAAATAAATTTATTTAAAGGCTTCTCTAGCGTCTGACTAGGAAAACTTCTTCTTTTAAACTGCGGTGGTTTATAGCAAAGCTCTATTCTGAAAGTATGAAGTATGAAGCATATACATATGTACGTACGTTATGTAAAAGAAAATGAACATTTTACTGTAAGTTCAAAGTGCATATACTTCATGGGTTTATTAAACTAAACCATAATGCTCAAGCACAGACACGCCCAGCGACTCTTAGTGTTCGTGAAAATTGAGAAAAAACCTACAAATGCTAATATGTAGAAGTATAATTCTGAATTAAATCAGCAAAATAATAATATCGAAAAGATATTCAATAACAACGAACTGAAAATTAGATTAGACATGTAAATTTATCTATTTTACACATACGAGTATAGGTATATGTTAACTTCAAAAACCTTAAGTTTGAGCCGAAATATTTTGGTTGTTTATGCTCTTCGTAAAGTAGCTAAATTTATATTCTGATTATAGCAATCACAATTATCCTTAGTCAAGGAAGAAAAACATATATTAATGGAAAATTGTATAACATCCCTGACAAAACAAGGAGTTTTGAATATGACGGAAAAAATCACAATAAACCTACATAATAAAATAATATTATTTAATAATTTTTGTAACTTAATTGACTCTATCTTATAATTTCAACGGAATCTCTTGTATATATATACTATATTCGTATTAGTATATATAATAATATATTCTTTAATAGCAAAGTTATTTATATATATTTTCTTTGTAGTTGGTATCAAACAAAGCAGAAAACCAGGTTACAATTTTAATTTTTTACCTAAATATCTATGTATGTATTGTAAATTAAAAGCCTCGAAATTTAAATTTTTGATTTGTCCTTTTAAACTAATAAATTTAAAAATTGATTAGGTATAAAACCGACTATTTACACAATAATTTTTTCCACCTCTGATGCACCTATGGGGCGCGGCTCGCTTAGTCATTTCAATTTACTAGATGTGAAAATAAAACAAACAGAAATAGAACGATAGTCACCCGATCGTCTTTACGTAGCTGATATGACTAACAGGAAACAGTCTTCAACAATTTCCTTTTTAGAATAATTTGCTTTTAAGAGATAATTTTTTAAGTTTTCTAATATAATTTTAAGGGTTAATTTTTTAATTTTTTTATACTGATTTGCTTCAGTTTCGAGACAATTAAAAAACACCCTCATAAACTATGGAATAACACATCGATGAATAAATGATTAACTTAAAAAGATTGGTAACTATTTATAAAAACTTTTACCAATTATAGCAAATTTTTGTCTTAGGTTTATTAGGAAATTTAACATATTAAAAGGAGTAGGTCAAGGTCACCAATTTGTTATCTAACACTTATCACAATGCTTAGAGTGCCTATAAAGGATTATATTGATGGGGATGATATAGATCTTGTAAAATGGCACAATTTTTATAATTAAATAAAACTAATAGATTGTTTTACCGGTCGTTTAAAATCACTTCTTAAGAAGAGTCACAGAAATCACGCAAAAATTACTTTTTATCCGAGATTAATCGGACTTTCGTACGCGTTGTTGCATCGATTTAAAAAAACTGGCTAATTTCAGGGAGTGGACTTGAGTTACCATGCATAAATCGGAAGAGCATTGACGAATCGATCTGAAGTGCTCCCAAGTGCGATAATAATAGTTTCTAAAATTACACTCGGCCCCCGAGTTCCCCGTCCCGAGAGAGGGTCCTGTCTATAAAAAGCACCTGGGCACTGCTCTAAAATTCTTTTCCTTCCCTTTGCAATCGGGAATCAATCGATTAATTATTTATTTATAGCGAATGCACCGCGAAGGTGGGCGGGAATTAGTGCATGCCAATCACACCTGATTAATCCGCGACAGGCCGCGGGTCTACTTACATTGCTCGTTGGAGAGCCTATGAGGTGGCTGGTTCCATTTGATTGATGGTGATGTGCATTTATAGCCGCGGAAATAGTGTTCGCGCTCAATTTCGCGCATCTGAAAAGACGAAAAAATAAAAATGTAAGGGTGAAATATTCATCGGGTCCACAGGGTGAAATGAAAAGCAAATAGAAGTTGAACAAATAAGTTAAATGGGCACCCCCAGCGCAAATAGATCGCCTGAAAAAGAACAGCGCGGCAGTTGGATTCAGTTTGATTTTTCGAGGCCATTTTGTCACCAATCGAACTGATAAATTTGTCCTAAGCGGGCCATTTCGCGTTGATGGCCACACGCTCCCCAATGTCAAGGCCATTCGCTTCGAAATGCGTAAAAAACGCTCCCAAGGGTTCTCAAGTCGAACAAATTGCGTAGACAGTGTCTTTTTCAGATAACTCGATTGCCGTGTGAGGAACGCGGCCTTTCTGCTGATTGCCGGCCAATTGAGACCCCGCCGCGTTTCTGTGGAAGCTGTGATTCAGTTGCAGACCACTTCCAATTAAGCCATTTGGACCACTTCTAGCCACTTTTCTCAAATGTTCTTGTGCTTCAACATCTTTAACCTACTCGTACCAATAAAGTGGGACAATTACCTGTGAAGTCGAGATACACTTCATGTGTGATCATTGATCGGCAATCAAGAACACGAGCCTATCTCGTGATATTAAGATAAGGTTAGGACCAAAATTGACATATTGAGTTTGAGTCCTGATATCTTTATGTTTTGTCCGAAAATGTGTGTTACTCTTAATCTCTTCGTCAAAAGGTTAAAAAAGGCTAATGAACCCCGAAACAAAAACGGTCACTTCAATCAGTACCACTTAATACAAGAGCATTGTTTATTTTGGTTCGAATAGTAAAATCTTCCACATTTTTGGGCTGAAAATATAACATTTGTTCAAAATTGCAGGAGTACTTGGGATGAGTAAAAATTGTTGTAAAATATTTAAAAATCATCACTTTCTATGACTTTAGTTATAAATATTACTTTTCAAAAAAGTAAGTAAATTAAAGAAAACAAAATCATAATTAAATATTCAACTTTGAGCATCTAATGATCAATTTGACATGAAATCTTAAAATCTCAGGAAAGATTTTTTAAATTGGTACTAACATATTATACATGATTGAATTTTAAAATTTAACTATTAATTCCATTATCTTATATCCATGGTATAAATTCCAATTACGCCCCTTGATTTAATCCAAACACGCCCATTGCGTCTACAATTTTCGTAACATCTTCCCTATTTTCCACGAAATTAAGTGTTATTTAAAAGCCCATTTGCAAATTGGCATGAAATTGGAAAATAATTACGAAATCCGGAATTTCAACCGTAGTGTTGTACGTGCATTAAACAATTTTAGGTATATGAAGATAAATGTTGAAATGTAATAATAAGAATCTGTGTTGATATTCAACCCTTTCTACTTTTTACAAAAAAAATAAACCGGATTTAAATTAAACGAGTGTAATTAAAAAGCTGTTTTAAATTTGGCGATAGTTCAAAAATAAAATATAAAGTAAAATAACTTCATTTTAAAAACATATTCCGAATTTATATTATAAAAAAATAAATAAATCTCCAAAAGTTATGCCCTCTTAAAAAAATCCTGTTTTGGCATCGGGACAATTCATTTGTAGTGGCTATTTTTTTAAATTGGGGTTAAAGTGTCGAGTCTAAAAGAATTGAACGTAAGAATATTGGTACATTTTATAAGGATACCTAATCAACAATTTCTTAATTCGAATGTCACACAGTGCTTTAAGTATTTCTGTAGATATTGAATTTTTCTTTTATTTTTTTGTTACTTGTAGTTATTGTCTAGAGATATTGAAAATGATATTTTTCAGATCTAGAAAAGTCCATATTTGTAAAGGATTCTATTTAATTCACTTCTTTTTCTATCTGCTCCTAATGTTGGAATTGAATTTTGAACCATTTCCTGTTATATTTACAAACAGGCTGAAATTTTTGCAATATTATATAGGATATATAACATCTTTCTTAATACAATATGGCCGACGCTTCAAAATGGCAAAATACTTTTTACACTACAAATCTCTTGATATGGGAATTAAATGAAAGGGTGTGACGGCTTGAATACGTAACACAATATGGCCGATATTTCCCTTTGAATAAAAGTTTTCTTAAAAAGTCAGTTGTTTTGCGTTTATTTGATGTTACATTTGTACTAATGCAGCTACTAAGCTAAGCACATTACTTTTACCTTAGGACAAGATTTGACGTAGATTTCTGATATTACACTATATAACCAAATTATGCATATTTATAATATTACGTGAAACTACTGAAATTTCGTTCATTGCATTACGAAACCTCAATCCGTTTTAAATTGCATAATTGCAATAATCATGATGAAAACAAATAAGCCACTCGATACTAATAATCAGAAACACGTTGAAGGAATCCTCCTCAGTACCCTCCCCAGCAAAATGGGTAATTGAATTGTGTAACTGTGTTAATCACAGCTCCTGACTAATTAAAGAATATGAACGGCCGGATTAAGCCCCTTACGTAATGTGTGCATAATCTGTGGGCGGGTTGGAGACAATCCGTTGTCGCCAATTAACTTATCGAGTTCTTGAAGTGGTCCCTGTAACACAATAAATCTGGAGCTCCTGGAGCTGTTTAACATCGGGAACAGCACGAGTGCAGCCCGCCCCGCTCCCAAGGAATGCAGAACAGCTCCAGATTCGCCATTCCGGGAAATGTATCCTCCTTATCTCAAAGCAATTAATTAGTGTACTTACGGTTTAATTGGCACAGGCATGTAGCCCTCGGTGCCGGGGGGTGGATTATTCATGGCGGCCAACTTGGCGTGGATGTCGCAGTACAACTTGTTGTTGAAGTTGTAGTATCCTTGGTTCTTCAACGAGGTACCACAGGTTGCACACTTGAAACAGTCAACATGGAGGTTCTTATCCTTGATGCGAACAAAGACACCACTGTGAAGATGAGATGAAATGAATTAAAAGAAATGAACGACACTCAGGTGAGGACGCTTATTATATGAATGCTCCTTGCAAGGTGCATCCGCTCCTCCATCCACTCAGGACCCATTCACTCGGAATTTCGTTTTACTTGGCTTTATTTCAATACCGTTCCCCATTTTGCAGCCTCTTTCTTCCCCGAGGTGAGCCCAGGGGATTATCACATGGCTCCGGATTTATTAAGGCTCTTAGTTTGAAGACAATATTGAAACACTGACGAAAAGAATGTTTGATTTGATGTCGAACATTTTCCTAAATCGATGCTCCTTGGGGAATTTCTTTGAATCGTCTTAAAGCCGCTAAAAGCACTTGCAAAAATGACAGAGTAAGGAGCAGTGGGAGTGGGATTAAAAAAAGAAAGAAATCATTGAGGGATGATAAAATATGCTTTCAGGGAATTTTTCCACATTTTTGGGTCATCTATTGTACTATTTGCTGGCAAACTGCCAGATGGTTTACACAGAAAAGTAGAAACATTTTATGACATGAATACTTTTACAATGAGCGCCTTACAATTCAATTTTAATAAATAGATAAACATTATTATTTTATTAAAAAATTGTAAACACTTACAGAAACACCACTGAATGTTTTAATTAAATCATAATTTAAGAGTAAGTAATCCGCCTTGCAAAAAACAAAATTTCTTTCCATATTGATCGAAATAATCCATGAATTAGAAAACTTATATTGAGAGTTGTAACTTTCAAATCTAAAAGAAACCAACTTCAACGCTTTATTTAGGTAAAATAAAAAATTCCATAAACATTTCACAATTAGGTATAGTTAACAAAAGTTGCAAAAAAAAATTTGTTTGGAAAAACTGGCAACTAATTTAAAATAAATTTTGAAATTAATCAAAGAAAATAAAGAAATTCATAAAAAGTAATTGTGATGATAATGTTAGTGTCTATTAATTGAGTTCGTTTCATTGATTTTCCCTTATCGAGGAATTCCAATTATTTTATGTTCTTTAATCTTCAAAAAATGCCCTGAACTTTTCCTTTTTGCCAGTAAGCTTAAAACATAATAATGTATGGGAATGGAAATGAAATAAAATCTTTTTCAACTTTCAAATCTATAAAGAAAGTTTAAAGACTCGATGGATTAAAATCAGATATGAACGTTTAAAAGTATGTCATTTTGCTTGTTTTCGATAGAAATGTTAACTTCTTATATTGATTTATTGGACATAAATTTATTTTAGTAAATTCTACAAATTTCGAATTAGTAGAAGTATTAAAGGAATTTTATTCTTAAAGCTGCTTCTTCAATCTTGAAATTTCTCCACATTGAAAGTGTGCTTAGAATAGTTTTTCTCTGTACGTACAAAATAAGAATGTAGGTTCCAATCAAATTAAAAGAAATTGTTAATTATTAATATATTATACACTGTTTATAATATATACTTATTGTATGAGTATAATAGATGTTCATAACAAAGTTTACAAAAATAAATGAAAATAGCACTTGCAGTTATCTAGAGCAATAATGTTTTGTAAGGAATAAAGTTGCATGAAAATTACAACTAAAATTACATGATATAATAAAAGAGAAAAGGCTGCGATAACCGAATAAAATAATTAATTTAGGGTTCAGCTTTACTGACCACTACCACGAGCGCTGTTATCAGATGCTGCCAGTTTCCAATCACTGCCAAATTAAACTCGTTGCTTCAATAGAAGGGGTAACGCTTAACTGTGTTATAGATAAATTCAATTTGCATAATTAAAAGCAAAATACGTCTATTATGTACATCTGTAATGTAATCAAAACTTAATGAATTTATTATAAGCAGTGAAAACTTCAATTAAATAGGTGATAGTATATGCAGTGAACAAATATATCAACTTTCAATTCAAACGTTTTATTTCAGTATATGTAATTAAATGATATGTCATTCATTCAAATTTCAAATTATTCATTTCACGGGATTTGTGTTAATAAACTAACATTTACACTTTAATTTTTCTGCTTAACAAAATCAAAATTTTATTCAAATAAAAATAATAAATATGTTTAAAATTTGCATTGCCTACTAAATTTTGACATTTAATAGTTAATGTTTTCAATTACTTAATTACTTGATATTGTAAGGCTTCTAGTACTTTTACGCAATGCAATGAATAATAATTAGAATTCCTTTTCGAAAGTAAGACATCATTTGGGAATCTACATATATATGTATATTATATACAGTCATCACAATGATGTACATAAGACTAAATAATCTCTTTTAGTATTTCCACATTTAGTGTAGCATTAAATTCAATTCAAATTTGTGAAATTAAAAGGACACTCGATATATGTAGTTCAATGTCAACTTACGTAAACCTATTTTATTCATAATACGAACTTAGATTCAGGAGATCAATGTCGTTATTGAAAGCAATACAACTTTGACTTCGAAGTCGTTCATTTTCAAGTTAGAAGTAAGCTGCTGCCAAAGTACCTACAGAACCATAAAATTTTCTATAAATGTCCTTGGAAGGCTTTCTATTTGGTGTCGAGGTCGACATTGGACGGTGCATTGTTGTTAAACCTTTTCCGAATGGAACATTGGAATAATTGAATGGTAAGCGGTTTGCAATAACGAAACTTTCTAAAATGGAAATTCAGTAGAAAGCATCGGCATTTCGAAAAAGTAAATGTTCGACAAATCAATCAACAAAAGGCTTTTGAAAGGAAGAAGAACTTAAAAACTCCTTGAGCATTAAAAAGAAGGTCTTTTAAAAGTAACTTTTCTGAAAGGAGACGAATTCAAAAAAAGTCGTGTTACAAGAAAGAAAGCAATTCAATGAATGAGCGATGACCTGAAATGTATACGATGAAGGGGAGGCATGTTTCCGTCAAAGGTAACAACAATAATAAATGGGAAAACATAAAACAACATTGAACACATCGCCAAATCCTTACACAATGCTGACTCCACACCCGTCGCAGGCGGTGGCTCCAGACCCGGAACCTTCGCCGGATGGCTTTGAGGGTGCCGCGGATTCACCAGCTGCCTTGGCGCTGTCTTCCAGCGCGGGGGCGGAGGGTTCTGGAGCCTGTTGGTGTCTTAAGGGAAGACTTGGCCTATGTGAGGCTCCCGGGGACAGGGCGCTGCTCTGCTGCTGGTGCTGCTGCTGCTGAGGAGTTGCAGTGCGACCCTCCTCCGCCCCGGATGGTGCAGTTGTTGGAATTTTTGGAGATTTTCGTCCTCCTATCGCGTGACTAGCAGTCCAGAAGAAGTTTGCCGGTGCAGGAGGGTCTTCAATGAGGAAATAGTTGAACTTCTTGTCATTCAGGTAAAACTTTGTTAACTTTGTAGTTCATGTGTTCTTGGGTCGCTTTTGAGTTTCTGGGGTTAGTGAGTAATAACAGCGATTTTTAACGGACGAACGAACGACATTCCCACATTCATACATACAACAACATTCAGTTAGCTAAGCATTTTATCTCATCCAACAGTCGCCACTTAAAGACGCAATTATAAATATTGGCGACTGTTGCATAAAGGACAATATTAAGGTTCGGGATCAAACTTACACAATGAGGCGTTCACAATTGGCACAGATATTCTGTCCAGTCGGTAACCCTCCAGTACTTGGGGCTTTCGGCTGATTAACAGGAGCCATGACATGCCTGGTTACCGCCGGCTGGTGATTAGCTGATTGTTGTTGTTGTTGATGTTGTTGATGTTGTTGGTGTTGTTGACTTTGTTGATGTTGTTGATATTGTTGCTGGGGTGTTTCATAATGTTGTTGGGGATTGTGTTCAACAAAATGCGGTGGTCTTTCAGCTGGAAGTTATTTTGTTAGTTGAGGAATTTATTTAGTATTCTGACAATTGTTATACTGTCTACAGTTTTACTATGTACAAGTTTTTATATATATGATATTAAATATTCAAGTATTGTGAATGATTCTCATGTATTATATGATATGAGAGAAGCTTTATTTTGATTGATTGAGAACTTAAGTGGCTGATATACCTTATAGCCTTTAATTATAAAATAATCTTATAACGTATTTTTATACTTTGCAAATTTAACTAAATATTAAAGTGAAGTTTTCCTCTATTCATATACATATTAAATTCGAAATTTTTCATTACACCAAATTACATTGCGTTCACTTAACAAGGAACAAAATCAAACAAAAGTCAAATTTCATTTTTCATTGAGTTCCGAAATAAGAGTTCAAATACTAATAATACTTTTGAAATTAATGAAACTAACACCTCAAAATCTAATCTGATTTAAAATGGAAAAACGTTTGTTTGAAACTACATTTAAGGAAATAAAACACAATAAAATCTTCCTACGTTTTTACAGAAATTGTATACAAAACAAATTTTTTAATAAAATTTTGAAAAATCTATAGGGACCAAATTTTACGGGAAAACATAAGGTTTAAAATGTTTGAAAATGATGAGATAAGAGTTCAAATTTTACATAAATGAGTATATGCCGTACACGATGTTAGCATTGCAATTTTTCACTCTTATTAAATTAAAGCGGAATATCCACTGAAAAATTTAAATAATGTTTTCCTCTTTGGTATATCAACGCATAAATTCTCAATCAGTTTTATGTTGAAAATCCTTACAATAAGCCAGCAAATGTATTAAACATCGAACAGCTTCCCGTGCAAATAAAAACACCAAAGTCGGCGAACATCTAGGTGTTAATATTAATAAGCTTTTAATATGCAGAATGCAAAACATAAAATTAAAATATTAACGCCATAAGCGGGAGGCACCAAGAGTTATGAATTGAGTGACACAAAAATGAATTTGGTATCGTGTGTATATTTCCTCGAATTTTATAATTCATTCGATAATCTCATCGGCGAAAATGCTCTTCTCCCCGTTGAGCAATTTGAGCATGAGGGCTAGTGCGTAATAATGCGAATACATTTCATCTTTACCTGGTTCGCCCTGGTCCTGCTCGTGCAAGAATTTGTAGACCTCCGAATTCGCGGCGTTGTAAACTTTCTCGTTCTTCTTGAAGTTAACTCTGGAAAATAAATTTATAAATGAGAATTTTTGCAGCCACAAAGTATTTTTCATAAAATGTTTTGACCGAAATGAAAACGCTGAGCGTGGGAATTTTTTGAAATATTAAAATTATCTGAGGGAAGAATAGTACGCACGGGATTCAGCCGGGGATAATTGTGAATTTCCCAAGGAGAAGACGTGGGAAAAATAAATTTAAAATGCTCTGGGTCCCGCACCCGGGCCACTTCTCCCGGTGCAGGGCCTCCGCTGCCAGGAATTTAGATCTCTCCGGGGCAAGTTGCTTAAACAAATTTCGCAGCAGCAGCAGCACACATTTTTCATTAGCGAAAATAAGCCACAAGAACCCGGCGAATTCCCAACTTTTCTCATTTCTCAACTGATTCTATCACTCTGCCGCATGCAGACGTTCCGGATTCCCTTTATAGGCAATAAAACAGCAACAACTTGTGTAAAATAATTTCTCCGGGTCTTAGCCCTTATTTATGTAACAAGGCGAAAAGTTTTTCAACCGGATCCTTTGGCAGCGGCCCGGCCCCGGCAGGGTTGGGTGCTAGGCCAGGATCAGGTACCGCCACTGCAGGGGCTGCTCCGCCACCAGCGGGCATAAATTCAAATGAGTTTCCCAGCATTAAACACGTACTGAAACAGTACATTTGCTCCTGATTTGATTACTCGTGTTGCATGGTAATTATTGCTCGACATTAGTTCGTGCGGGGCCGTCCGGGAACCTCCGGGCGAACCGGGCAAACCGGGCAAATCGGGAGAACCGGGAGAACCGGGCGGCCCCAACTGCTGATAATTAAAGGATTGGCCCGAAGCCACCCCTCCCTCAGGCCACCATTTTATCGAGCTCCGAATGGCTGTGCAAGTGAAAATTGCGGCTGTTTCGAACTCAATTTTATTCCCCAGGAAAATTTCGCAGAGTGGAAGAGATCAGATTAAGGAGGGAATTAAAAATGAAAATGCAAAATTATTTACGTTGCCTGTCCAACAGGCAGTGCCCGAGGGTCTTCTCCTGTTTTCCTCTGATCCGACAGGATAAGTTTGCAGTTAATTTAATTTTACGGTGAAAAGTTGATTTCGCCCTAACCTTAGACTAAATGAGAAATTTTTGGTGAGAAAAGCCAGTTAATAAAGTTATTAGAAAATGTTCACGTTTTACTGCTTTCTGAAGTGTTCAAAATAAACTAATTTAGTTTGGGTATGTACTAGTAATTTTATGAGATTTGAGGTCATTGCCAAATTGGATATTGTTAATTTATTGCGAAAGGCAATATATCTCGTGATCCAGAAGGTTGCTTGATAGTGGAAGTAACATCAATTATGATGTCAACAGTCCTGCTGGATTTCTATCTTTAGGATAAGACGTCTGGTCAAGACGACCAGAATAGAACAAACAGAAGACGTTGCTAATTTGGGAATGCAATCATCCGGAATTCAACCTAAAGCAAGATAAGTCAGGATAGAAAATATATGCGGAGGATGTCTTCGAATTGTAAGGACATTTTCTTCTTCTTCTGGAACTCAGAACATTTCCTCTCTACTTAGAGCAATATATCTAAGTTTTGTTAAATTCAGTTTAATTTCTTGAAGTCTTAACGCAAATATAACCGGAGATGAGTGTGGGTCTTGTTTCTCTTAACGAGTTTAGTCTGAAAATGGGAAATAAGAAAAATGAAATGTTTTATATTGGGTTTCAATTAAATGTGCTAAATGCTATATCTTTCAGTATATGAGAATAATAATTTCTGTTTTGAATTTGTGAGCCTGTACTTAAAAGTTGCTTTTAAACATTAAATTAACACCTCAATCTTTTACTTTTAGTCATTTAACTAAAGAAATTATATAATATTATAATTTCATTTTTGCTCGTATAAATTAGTTGATTTTTGTAGAAGGAAGCAATTATTCTCAATCGCAAGACTAGTTTTAAGATTTTATTTTTCAACATTTAATTTAACTAGTAGGTCTTTCGTTTATTAGTGCACGATTTTTAGTAGAAAGATGTCTCTTCTGTGCCAACAATTTATCAGGTTGTACCTCGGTCCCTTAATTTTCAAATAAAATTTTATTTGATTAATTTTTTCTTCTAAAGTTGTAACATTCTATGTGAGTGTTAGTTATTATTGAGTTTGGTGATACGCTCGAAACTATAATGATAGAATTTTTCTCATATTTATACCTACATACATAAAATCGACAAAATTATTCTAACTTGATCCAATGCCATAACGAATATTGTCCTTTTTCCCCAAATTATGTGATACTTCGCATAAATAAGGATAAATTTCAAATTGATGATTCGTGAATAAGAAAACTATAATTGTGAAGTACTAACAAAGAAACGGACAGACGGGCACTAAAATCTCGCTTTTTGACCCTTCTTTATGTTACTTAGCCCTTAAAAGTTAAAAGACTACTATCGATAAAAAGGTTATAGCAAAAAAGGGTAAAGATAGCCTTCAACGGATTTAGGGCGATTTGAGAAATTTGAAAGTAGTAAAGACTCTTCAACCACATCAACTTAAAAGACTACCTAAAACGAATTTCGAACTCACCCCAGCACACCACCGGCCAGCACTTCAGCCTGTGCGGATAGGGTTTCGGCAATGGCTTCCTCGCTGTAGATGCCGACGGGGGTGTTGTACTGCTTGTTGACAATGCTCTTCACTTGACCATCACTTCCATTAACCTAAAATGGGACCAGAAAAAAGCGCGCTATTTAAAAACGGAAGGAAGCCGAAACGACGGCAAGAAGTTCGCATTTGAAACGAAAATATTCAACAAGAAAAGTAAAAAAACCGAAAGCGGTTGAAGCGCCAATCGATGCGGGAGAGCGGACGTCGGGCATCCTCCAGCAGATGCCCTGGACCCATCCTCCGGTCGAGAAAATACTTACAGATGAAAATGGACGGGCCGCGTTGTTGTAGCCGCTGCCAATGTGACGGACCTCCTGTGGCCTGTGAGCTAGAGAAGTTTTCGTCACTGTCGGGATGCTGTTGCCATATCCAGCAGATGGGACTTGGCCGATGGGGGTAACCTGCGGACGCCATGTTGAGCCACCCCTATTAAGAGAGTTTGCGACATTGTCTAATGAATATTCATCCGAAACCACTTGTTGCGGCGGCGCTCACCTTTGGATTGTGATTTCGAAAGTATTTCCGGACCGCACTATAATGTCCTGGGCATCTTTGTGTCTGAGGTTGAATACGTCGACGTTGTTAATTTTGAGAACGGCATCGCCGGGAATGAGACCCGCCTGCTCGGCTATGCTGCCACCATTGACCTGAAAAGACACAAAGTTTCAATCAGACCAACTTTCGAACTACTTCTGTCCAAAGCTATAAAATATTAAGCAAATCCAAAGGGGCCTGCAGATCCAGACTGACTTTTGGGGTGGCACCGAGTGCAGGGGGCTGGGTATAACCCGGACACATCCGGGCTGCACCCGCCAGCACAAAAGTTTCCTTTGGATCCAGATACGCACACCAGGACCCGCAGCTGGATCTCCATGGACCGGTGTGCGCTGGAGAAAGAACAAAACTTTGACGAACATCGTGGAATCGAACCTGGATCAGCCTGAGCCCGCAGAAAAGCGAGGGTGGGTCTCCGGTGTCCCTGCACCCAGAGCTCAAACAGTAGCTCAACTTATTGTTTACATGTTTAATGAGCGAAATTTGAATCGATTTGGGGGAGTTACGGCCGCCTGGTAATGGGTAATGGATAATGAATTCAATTAACTAATGCCCCGCCGCCGTAATAACTCGAATATTCCCCTGTTTGCCGGCTGCGAATATTTGCGGTGCCACCGCCGGCGGACTCGAGGTGCTGCGGCCCCACACAAGATACGTGGCTGGGCCGTGATTTAGAGCTCCACAGATTTAGACGTATTCCATTAGATATTTCATCTGGCAGATATTATCGTACTCGAAATAATTAAATTAAATCGACATGCGGATGGGGCCGACTATGATTTAATACTCGCCCGCGAGTCACGGGCATGCATGTCTGATGAGCGTGAACAATCGGGCGAATTAGTTCCACACGCGTAGACCCGCTTTGTTCGCCTAATTTAATTTAGTCGACAATTGAACAATGATTGCGGGGAGGCGGCCGCCTTCCCTCGTTAATGGTTTGACGCGTTCCAATCAGCTAGGTTTACCAAAATATACCCCATTTAATGCCAGTTACATTCCAATAATAAAAAGATATAGAGGTGCACTTACACTATTCAACGACAGAAGCTAACTTTGTCAACGACATTTTAGAACGAACAGTATACATATATAAATCTAGAGGCTACAAATAACATGAAAAATTAATTTATTGTGTCCTTTCCAAAATTACTCATGTTATAACTAAATTTTCCGGTATTGATCAGTATAGACCTTTGCAGCAATTCTTGAAGGGTTTAAAACGAAATTATACCAATCGATTGAGCTGGAATTGCTTTAGATACTTATGTATATACCGTAAATGACATTTTTATGTTCATAACGTTGCTTCGACCCGACGTGTTCTAACGTCACACATAGGTATTCAAGAAAAAAATTATAATTATTTAAAACTCAGTTTCAAGGTTACTTACATACTACAAATAACATTATTCCAAAATCGATTTTTACGATCAAAATTGCACACGGTGTCTAATAGCGACAATATGATATTTCTTTTTTAAAGCATTTAAAGCAGACGTTGGATATGGCACGTTCGAAAATCGTTAAAAAATTTATCTATATTAAATATATTATAAGAAGCCAATCCTGAACCTACAATGATAGAATGAATTTTTGTGTGAAGTACTTAATTATAAAGATTGTTACTGTACTGTTATTTCTTCAGTCCTATTTGCAGAGTTATATTAAACAATCGTTACTATAACACACATTTATTTAAATACAAAATAATACAATTTTTTCATTTGCAACTCCTTTATAGATAGGCTTGTGGTTTATACACTTTATTTTTGACATCATTTGTAGATTAATTTCATTAACACCCCTTGAAGTAAAATCGACTCAGATCTTCATTGGTCCTAAAATAATGAGTCACACTAGCGATTTTAAAGCTTCTGTTCAATTACGATCTATAATTTTAATTAACATTGCTTTATGACAAATTTGTTATTAGAAAAGGTTAAAGTAATCTACAATATCTGGACACACAGAACATTTAGCTTTGTATGTATAGTATAATCGTCTACATAATAAACCGAAAGCTATGTATGAACAGAGTATGCAAAGAGAAAATTGTAACTTAGTCTGCGGAAAACCAATTTAAGATTTTTAAGAAAACACATAGGTCGAAGACGAACTATAATCTTTTCAAGTTGTATGTCTAAAAGGCTGCAGAAAACAAAATCGTAACCTACAATTTTGATAATCCACGAAGTATAAAAATCTTTGCTTCTAACCTTAAAAAAAAATCGAATTGAACCGGAGTAAACGTTTTCCACAAAGACTTCCTTCCGCTAAATGCAAATATCCGCATCCGGGCACTCCCTTCAAAGTTCACCTGGGTGGAAAAATGAAAAGCAAACGTCGAGGGGCCCCACAAGGTTTACCGCCCTAAGAACGGATGCTTAGGGGAGCGCTAAGTCGTGGAGCCACAATTAGAATACAAAGCATGGAGCTCACTAGCAATAAATTTCTATGTGTTCCATGCAAGGAATCAGCGGCCGCGGCCCCAAACACTTTTTATATTCAGGAGGTGTGGGAATGTCCTTAGTCGAAATCATTCAACTTCATAATCCCATAAATTCCTTTTGTGGCGGTGTCGCCGAGCATAAGTTTCCTGCTGGGACGCTCTATTCCAGGTAAAAAATGCACCTGAGAGCTGACGAGTGAATGCAAACTCAGGTGAAAAACAGCAGACAGCAAAAACCTTTTTCGGCTGTAATTTTTCTGCGAATAAAATGCAATTCAGGGCCAGGCGCTGTGCTGGGGCGCAAAAAACAAATTCGCCAAGATGTGTAGTTGCTTTTTTGATAAAAATGTATATTTACGTGTGCACTTGCAACGGCAGCCCCGGCTGAATTACAGGAGCACACCAGCACCCACGGGACCCCAGCTAGGGAAACAAGAACAACTCTAAGTGGTCCATAAATTGGGTCGCATTAGCATTTCAAAAATATATGGAGGATATGTAAATGCTTTTCAAGAGCGGGATTTATGGCCCGTGTACAGGAATTCCTTGAGACGTCTTCACGTGCATGCATCCCGGGGCCGAGGTGACTCTTATGAATGCGCACATCTCGTTAGAAATGGACTCGGATAAGCATTTCAGAAGAATTCCCGGGAAATTTCAATGCCGCGGAACGATGTCTCCTCGGAGTCCCATTAGTGAATTCTGCAACTACCCCCGCCTGCAGACTCGCGGCACTCACTCTGACAAAAACCTCCTTTGCCAAACTCATCAGGACAAATAAATAATAGAGTACATTATACGGAAAACCAAAAAATGAGGACATAATTCATTAAACACTAAATTTATCTTTTATGTTTATGAACAACGTAATATATTTTATTTAAAGTGTTTGTGTAACAATGATCTTGATGTGCCTTTAGACTGTTTGTAATTAACCAGCTTCGTTTCAATAATCTGCAATTAAAATCGGTTACACGGCGTTCGTGTAAAGTATCAATTTCTACAACCATTACCTTAATGTAGTTAAAATTTTTATGAAAATTTTGTTTATTAAGATCTGAATTTTTGCAAAGTACGGAAAATTACATAGATAATGACGCGCCATTAGGGGAAAATGCCAATTAATTAAAATTGACGTGATACCAACCGTCTTGCTACCACAAGCATTTTTATAAAGGTTGTAAAATTTAACTAACACCAAACGAAAACGTCCATAATAAATTAATGAGAATAAAGTTCATGGAATAAAATATAATTAAATGCGCTAATACCGCGTCTCGGTTTGATAATACTCGTACCGTGTAGTTAAGAAAAATAAATTAGAATTATACTAATATAATGTTTATCACTTATTTTATTAATAATTCATTACATTTATAATCAACCTGCTTTAATTGTTATTGACACTAAAAGTAATCTTAATCTTTAGATTAAAATCTATTTATGGCCTTTCTTATATAACGTATAAGGCTGTTGGCAGAATTTTGGAAAATACATTTAATATATCCAAAATTTGATAATATGAAGTTTTGATTTCATTCGATATTCTATTTAAGTTTTGATTCGATGCTACTGATAAATGATAAGTAAAGCTTTGATTTTTTATTCAATATCGTGTCTTGCATGTCGAGAGGACATTTGTATGGTAAAGCAAATAAACGTTTTTATTGGATAAAACAAAGGCAGTATGATCGGATTCCCAACTCGTGTAGACGGCGCAATGTTCGTTAGACACGTAAGAAGAGAGTAACCACAAATGCAATTTCCATTAGTCGCCATCTGATAAAATCAGGAGATAATTGGTCTGATATCAATACTCTGATTTTTGGCGCGGAAATCCTAACGATTACGTGGGCAATCCATCACTCCCGGAAAGGATGACTGGGATGGGACAGGAACGGGAGGAGCCTTAAGTGCATTGAGTGCCCCTGGGAATCGAACCCGGCCCCGGGCATCGATCGATTGTCTCGGGTCCACGGGAAAGGAGCAGAGTTCGAGTTTGGAGTTCCGACACGCAGCCACACACCGCCGAATTTGCAGACGGCCAACCGGAAAAACTTTTTCGCTTTTATGTCCGAATTGCATGCAAAAATCGCATTAGACCTCTGATTAAATGGGAACAAGTCCTGGCCGCGGTCGCAGCGGCAGGAGCGGCAGGAGCGATGGCGGCCAAACTGGCGCTCTTTGGAAAGTTTTGCGCCGCGGTCGACCGCACTGTCGGGTGTAATTTTTCGGCGTTAATTTATTTTGTTGGCCAAAATCGAGCTAAATTATTAAAAATAATGAGGAAAGTGATTTACATGCAAAGCCTGGAATCACTGCAGCAGCCGAGGTTCCGGCAGGACGAGGTTTCTGTGACGACACGCCGCGGTGCTGCGGCTCAACACCGGGCGCACAGTAATTAAACGTTGTCTTGATGGGTCCCGTCTTCCTCGCAAATCCCGGGGATTACTGGTGCTTTAATTTTCCTTCGACGATAGCACTTCGGATGATTATAAATTTTAAGGAGGTGTCGCGATAGGACAGCTGTCTGGACTAGCTGAATGCGAAAGTGAGCTCCTGAGTGCGATGGAAGCTGGCAAATGGAAGTCTGAGACAAGCAGCATGAGTTTTGGTTTTTTTATTATATTAAGTCTGCTGGAGAAAGCATAAGAAAACTGTTTGTCATTTATTACGTTGATGGTGCCACCCTTGCCTGGCGACCTGTGTTGCGAAAAAGAAAGAACAAACACCCTCTTGTGACTACACTACTCACTACGGCTACAGCTACAGGAATGAGCTTTGACATTAATTTTGTCTTAATATATCACTAGTTATGTTGAAGGCAAAAATAAGTTAGACCCTACAAAGACATAATAGGAGTATTGTATTTCGTAGAATTAAGAGCTTATGTAGTTTGAAAATTAAGTCTAACGGGAAAATAATTATAGTATGTATAATTGAAATTAAGCAATGTTATGTTTTCAGATATGTACCTGCTACAAAAATTGAATGAAAAATATTCTGAGAGATCTCTGATTGAACCGACAACAATAATTTAGTAAACTTATGCTTATATAATGTACATACATATATATTGAAATCGAAATTGAAGTTATTATAGTTATCCGGTTGGTTAATAGATCTTAGAAAAATGTGTAGAAATTTGCATGGTCTGCTGGGTAATAAACTATGCTTGAAAGCTATAATTTTTGTAATGTAATAAGCACTAGGATTTATGTAGTTGTACTTCTGGCATTTGTAAGATATGCGTCAATAATCTAAGGTGAAAACGACATTTAAAAAAGTTACTTGAGTACGTTTATTAATCAAATTTATATTTTCGTTAAACAAAAGTTACAATTGAGAATGGGTATTTCATTTCATGTGTATATAAAAATAACGCAAATTGGATTAGCATAGAGCACATTGATAAATTATTTCATTATATTGTGTTTGGTGATCTGCAAAAATGGAGTGCATAGAAGTAGGTATTTAATAAATATTTTGTAATATTAATAAAAACAAGTAGATTTTATTTTTATAACATACATTAATGTTATATTCGGTGGCAAGGCAAGTGATAAATGGTATAAAAACTTATTCAGAAATTGAAATCTGACGTCGATTATGAAGTTACATTATATGAATTAAACAGATTTGAAAATACGTGAATATATGCAATAAATACTCAACATAATGGAATATTACAACAAATATTGAGCTGCAGTGATATATGTATTTTATATGGTCCAACCACGGACATATATATATTATTTAAGTTGAAGATACTATATTAAGTGGTCACATACCTGTATAATTACGGTCAAAGTAACTACGAAAACTTCAGGTATGCAGCTGGTATAATACTAGTTGCAGCAGACGCTATTCGTATTCGTAGTAAACATAATATTATAGAGGCCTGTTATTTATGATAAGAGTATCTATATATGAATATATTTTAATCGAATCGACCATTGAACTGTCAGAGATTTAGTCATAGTAACTAAAGTTTATAGTCGTACTGAAAATCATATGACTAGTTTACTATTAGAAGTGGATAGAATTTGTATATACTTCGGGTAACTTAGGACTCTAGATTTTCATTTACATATATACAAATGTTAAAGATAATCATTATGATTTTAAATATTTCACAAATTTTCCTTAAGTCTTCATTATAGTGTATCGAACTTGTACGTATATAAATTGAACAGAATATAGTCAAGAAATTTCTCTTGCTGCTCTAGGTAAGGTGTAAAATAAACCCACCGCGTGGACCAACTTAAAAGAGCTCGTCACCGAGTTCACCCAGTTAATGGTTTTCTGGGAACGACCAAATAATAAATTATGCGCTTGTTACCTTAAGTTGATTTTATTCCACAGCGCATATCTCGGGCGCGAATAGAACTGGTTCCGCTGCACATATTTCACCTTCCAATTACCAGGAACAGACCGTACATAGATTGCGCTACATGACCAACCCGAGTCCCAGATCCGGTTGTTGTTGCTGGCCAACAGGTTGCGTTGCTCGCGACCCATTCCCGTATATTTGACAAAGGCACAAAGGTATAAAACTGGATTTTGGCGGGACCAGCCGAACCGAACCCAAACCCGTGATCATGTCAAAGTGGCATGGCAGCCTCTAAGTGTATCGGGTAATTAGGGAGCTCGCGAACCCTGCGGGTTCCGCGCGGCTATAAAATAATTTAGAGGTCTAATTGCTGCACGACTCGTGCTGTGTTAGAGCACGCAGTTTGAATGATTGCAGCCCAAGATTTACGACAATCGTCGGACAAGTAGTAATCGCACTGCCCACCTGGTCTGATTTATTGCAGATCGCGACAAACACACCGTCTGGAAAATTGAGACATTATTGCCGTGTGCCGGTTGTGAACCTTTTATTGATTTCACGCCGATAAAGCGTAAAGGCGCTCCTCCACGGACAAGTAAACTTCTAGAAGTCGGTTGCTGAAGTGAGTTGAAGAGAATATTCTTCATATATCATCGTTTGCAACAAAATTTCCAGAAATTAACTTGCTTCCAGAAGTTACTTGGAGAATTCAAAATGTATAAACCCTTTCCATCCAACTTCCAGAATTATTTACAGCACTTGCTGAGGCTGGAAAGTTTTTGGCAACTTCCTGCAATTTTCTAGTCGCTCGTCGATAATACAAGTGAAGTATTTGCTACATACATATACTTCTTTTCTCATTTTTCTCAAGAGACTTGTTTCTTAAAAAATAAACTGCCACTTTTAATTGTGCGCACATTTTTCTTTGGTTCAGCAAAAATGAAGACTGCGTTAAGAATGAGCCTCGGATACACTTCTGCAATTAGTTGCAGCAAGTAAATTGGAAAAACGAAAAGTAATCCTACGGAAGTTTACATATCAGGGGAAATATCCCTGCAAGTACTTCCAGAAGTAGTCTCCGTAGAGGAGCACCCCAAGATAGAAATCATCCTTAACCCTTCACACCATCAGGCTAATGGAGTCCAGTCGAGACTAAGGGTTGGACCGTTCAGGAGCCTCTTGATTTGGTAATTTTGCAAAAATAAGTAATTCAACGGAATATTGAAAAATGCATGAAAGGGCGTCGAAAGCTTTTAGTGGTACTCCCCACCGCTGATAATTTGATAAATCGACGCACGTACTCTGGAATAACTTTTTGCCGTCAATTCATATCAATCGCAAATTGAATTAAGCCCGGCGGAAATGCTTTTAGTGCGGAAGCCGGGCACAGAAATAGCATCTGCGGAAGTTATTAAAAGTTTGCCAAACTGACTGGAAGAGCCCATCCACCGCCTATTCGGGCTCAGCCAGCTAAATTTTTCCATATCTGCCGCCCTTTCGGGCGCGACCCTTCCCCACAGCGTTACGTTCATATTTTTACCGGGAACCTCTGGTCTGTGCACATGTCGTTTTGTTGCAAAATCAGGGAAAGTTATGTTGTAGCTTGCACCAGTGTGCACCGAATTGTTCTCTCAATGCTTTCCAGTTGGGGCCCTCATAATAAAAAACAATGGATAAAAATCCAGGGGAACTAACATAACAAGAATTTGGAATACCTGCTGCAAGCAACATATTCATTGCACCCACTTTGCGGTCAGATATTGCATTTTTCAATTTACTTTCGATTTACTATACCTATTTGAATTGCTGCTGAACTCTTACATGTAGTACCTACTTATTTGCGTATAATAAAAATGCTCATTTTTCTGTACGGTTATACCTACATCCATACCATATGTATGTGTTTCATTATAGAATGATGCGCGAAGTGCATTAATTATTATTTTTCATTACTTTTAGTGCCAGTGAAAATAAAATTCCACTTCCACTAAATGGTTTAAGCAGTAATGAAAATGAAATCCCATTACCATTAATCGATTAGTGTTAGTGCAATTGATATTTCATTACCATTATACGTTTAGTGCTAACGATTTAATTGCATTGGAATTACGATGATAGTGCAAATCAAAATGCTTTGACCGGACTCATACTTATAATCATACTTATACTCACATTTATTTGTTATTAATGGATAAAAAGAATTAGAAATAATGAGAGCCGATGTAATGTATTTTTTACATGATAATACGTTTCGATTTTCATTATGATGGCGATGCTAATGAAATTTAAATCAAATACATAGTCAGTACTCGTTTGTTTAATGACAATGCAAATTCCGATTTAATTACCTCAAAATATTTAGTGCTAGTAACATTTTATTTGCGCTATCATTGAGTCGTTTAGTGATAATGCTAACCATAACGAATTACTCGCATTTTGATGATACAACAACAATATTCATATTAGAAAAATTCTTCAAACCTCTGAGACTTTTAAGAATTACTCATTTGACTTGAAAGAGATTAATTGTAAATTAATGATACGATTTGAGATTTCCTAAATTAAATTTAATTGTTTGGTATAATGCCACCCAAAAAATATTAAACTCAGTGATAGGTAAATTATAACAACGATGTCATTTGGAATTTTTTTATTCGATTATATACATACATATGTATGTGCAGATTATAGATGCATACAAATGTATGTAGTGAAAAACAAATTTATGCAGTTCCGGCAAAACTAAGCCTGTGATTATACTTCATGTTTTTGCAAATTATTGATTCACTGTAACAGATATCTTAAAAATGGTTGCGTAATATTCTAGTGGTCAAAACTATTTATAGTTGGATTGACCACGTTTGAGTTGATCATGAAATAAAACTATCACATTTCAATACTTTTATCATCGGAAAGAACTCAAAAAATATCGATGTTCTAGGAAAAAATTATTATAATCAAATTTGTGCAAAATTAAGTTTTCTACGAATTATATTGTATGAGTATACTTCTCCACGTGAAATTAATAGTTAGCATATTTTATGTAGAAGTAATAAATAATATCCATATTGTGTAATAAATGTAGGGAAATAATTACAACTCGAAAATTATTATATTATAAATTACATGGGGCATTTGCCTGTTTAGCAGGAAAATATATCTATTATACTTTATTAATCTAATTTCTTGGAAAAATTTTAATCAATCATTTCATGTAAAATTTACTTTTACTTTGAAATAAAACTCAGTTAGTAGATATCAAATAACAAAAACAACTTCTAAGTTGCAAAAGTAAAAGCGACATCGCAATATTGAACATAATTTTCCTGTAGGGTTAATAATATTTTGTTTTAACCTGCTTTTAGCACTTTCATCGCCAAATTATGCTTGGAAGTTTAGGTATTTGAAAGGGAAAGCCACTTCAGACATTTTGTTTGCGTACATAAAACCTTGAAATGTTGCATATGCTCCAAAAACCCCAAAAAACGTTTAGTGGGAATCCAATTTCTTGGGAACATTTCAAAACTTGATTCCTTCGCACGAGGCGTAAAAATTCTTTGGTCCTTTCAAAATTTGCATTCTAAAGCGGTCTTACAATTGTAAATGAAGGTGCCGAACGCGACGATCGGAAAAGTTAGCTCCCGGGGAATAAATTTTGCACAAGGCTTCCAAAGGCAGCAAATCTTCTGGCTCCTTGGTTTTGTGGCTGAAAATGGTAGGCCTCCCGCAAGGGATCCTTCTAATTTGGCCGACTCATTAAAAATATTCGGTAAATTTAGCAAATGCCCAAAGGGTCGAGTGCTGGTTTTATTTCGGTAGGCGTTAAACTAATGGCGCAAGTAATTTTTACAGTCCATTGCTAATTATTTCATCACGAATCCCTTTCGACATAAAAAATTCTCATTAACATCCAGAGTTAATCCCGTCCCATATCCCAGCCAGAGTTGTTTTAATCTTTCAGAAAATTTAGGCCAATTACCCGCTCTACGCTTATCCCTTTCGATGAACCCTAATACCTTTCTTCACCCCCCACCACCCGGGATAGGGGTGCGATGAGACAGAGGGATTACACCGACTCGATCCTTAGGTAAGCTGCTTTAGTAGTTGTGCTTTAAACTTTTTCAAAAGTAAAATATTTCCAATCCCAATTTCTTTTATGGATGTTTTTGCGGGACTGAACGGGGGAATTGACGGGCAGCTTTGACCCCCGAACAATAACTTTGGCCGGGCAAGCGAGGGATGAAATGGCGCCTCTGTCGCCGAGGGTGGCTATAAACTGCCGATAAGCCACACAACTATCCCCGAGGTTTGACAAAAAGCCACCGTTTAAAGTCAACTCTCCTGCGAGGGTGTTCCCATATGCCCGCCCCCACCTCCTCCCGTCAAGGGGATTCCTGGGGATTTTCAGAACCCTCGCTAAGTGCTTTTTTTGCCCTCCAACAAAGGAGCATTACATTTATTTAAGAATTTTACTGTTTCCCGCACAAAAGAAGCGCTCCCGACTAAATGCTTGCTTGGAACCCCCGCAGCCTCCGCCAGGAGCGGGACTCGCCAGTGGGCGTGGCGGGGGCGTGGGGCGCAAGAAACGTGCACAGCCCTGGGATCTGGAGCTACAGAACATCATCAAGATAAGCAGGTTCAATAGTTCTTCCCGCACGGGGAGAAATAAAAACTTTTTTCCACTTTTTGCGAGCACTAAATCCTCACGAAACGGTAGGAAAAAATCGTTTCGCCTGTGCTCCTTACGTCCTTGGCCAGGACCAGGGCTGAGGGCTTTCTTCGCCGGCGATGACAAGGCAACCAGGAAAAAACAGTTTTGCTTCCTTTTATCCCAGCAGGTGTATATCCGATTGTAATCGCTCGTGTGCTCCTCAGTGCACGGCACACACGTCCCTCGCCCTCCGCCCACCACCCATCGCCGACCGCCCACCGCCCTGCGACCTCCTCCTGGTTCAGAGGAACCTGGAGGATGCTGAGGATGCTGAGGAAGCCGTACATCTCAGGCAGATGTTACAGTTGATGAACCCGAAATGTAATAGTCCCCTGTTTCCGCTTTACGCTTCATGTGCTCTAGGAGGAAATTTGCGGAAGCTCCGTGAAATGTATGAAACTAGCTAATTGCTCGCAGTTTATTATGAGCGAAAAGGGATTTGCTCGAGATGGGGGTGGATTTTCTTAAATTGCACCCAGCTTAAGCACGACCAGGGATTTTCAAACATATTTGGGATGCTCCGTCCGGATCTGTTCACACGGAAAACCGACAAATTCGACAGGAAGTCTTCTCTATATTCTTAGGTGATGAGCACGAAGCGATCCATAATTAATGCGAAATAAATTGATGCCCTGAGCCGAAATTTAACTAGTTGGTCTAGTTGTAAGATTCATGCCCTCTCGTAAGAGTTTTGAACTTTTTATAGTACAATTTCATTTTTAATCACTTGTTCAAAAATATATAAGTTTGATTTAATCTAAAAACTTAGTGTGAATCTTAAGAGTAGTAATATTTTATTGATGTAAAGACGTACTCTCGAAAAAGATATATTTACATATATGCATAACAAACACGCGTTAACTCAAAATTTAGTCGTACATAGGTTTACAAAATATTACTCTACAGGATTTTAAAACTTAGTAAAAAATATAATAAAGTTTGAGAGATATACATATGTATGCGATTTATCTTTTCCCGAGCAGTCTTTACAAGATCATCTATATTGCTGCGTTAAAATAACCTATGCTAAAAAAATACTAAGTATATTTAAATGATTATATATGCCCAAAAATTTACATCTTCTATGTTCTTTTACAAAAAACGAAAATATTATATAGGTGTGTGCAATTGTACTACCATTATGGAAGGAATTCAGTTTCCTTCTTCCCAAAAGGAGATAAAAATACACCAAAATATTTTAGAGTGTGTACTATTTACTTTCAGTAGACTTAAAGTCAAAATTTTAACAAAGGCCGACCTAGGTTTAATCGTTAATAGCAATAGAGTTTTACTCCCCTTTGTTCAACCAACTCTCTAACCTGCGTCCTTAAAAAATTACAATCCATATATTTTGAAGAAAAACCAATTTGCGGCGGTTTATTTTTGAAAATAAAGATTTTATTGTTTTAAATAATTACTATTAAGATATCGTCATGTCTTAAATCCTAAAATTTTTAAATAATTGTCTTTTATTGAAGCCCTCGCAGTTATAATTTCCAGTTTTGCAAATAACACAAAAACTACTTGGAAGCAACTCCCATTTATTTTGAGCGTTTATTTACTATGACAAGGAAACTATTTGGACATTAAAAATGCTGAACAAATATTTATTATTATTTGTGAACTTGCATAAGCTTCATGATATGCAACTACATATTTATGTAGATACTTAATGCGGTGTTATTGAATTTTTGTGTAATTTTAAATACTCATTTTTTCCAAATTTCAATTTCAAAAAAAACTAAAATTGTCATACCGGAAGTTTTCGATTATTTCGTTTTGAAAAACGATTTACAATTTATAAAGTTACATTGGCAACAATTCTTACCTGTAAAAAAAGAAAGGAAAAGTGTTTAAACAGCGAATCTAATTATCAATTTCAGTATTTAAATATTACTAAATTTATCCTACTACGACAAGGAATTCAAAAGAAATTCATCCGGGTAAAATAGAATTGCATAAATAAAATAATACACTAAACGCATCGCTTGTTTGGAGTTTTCGACTATTCGTCTAAATTTAACTCCCGAAATCATCCAGCATGTCTAGAGTTGAAATTTTATTTAACGTTTCAACATCTTAAAATTAAGTATATATTTCTGGCCAGAAGATAATATCAAAAGGTGACAGAATTCGCTGGTTGATTCGTGTGCAAAATGTTTACATGATGTGACATTCACGCAATTTTCTCCGGCTTTCTAAGTACCAAAAAGCAATTTATATTTAGACAAAGATAAAAATAACTCCATACCGCATTATTTAAGAAGAGAATGGTTGAAAATTTTGAAGATTGCAAGACGAATTTATGATTGTTCCTGTGTTTTGGAAGTGAGTCAAGCAAATAGTCACAACAATTGGAGTTATTCATTGTTGACATTTTTAAAATATGTATATTCGCCAAAAATAATATCGTGTTATTACAAATGATTTGAAAATTTACAAGCATAATTGGCATAGTCTATTTTGAGAGGTCTGAAAACAAGCGGCGCTATACTAATTTGTTCTAAAAATTATCAAGCTTTGGGTGTTGAAAATGCAAAGGTCAGTTGAAAATACTAGAAGATCAAGGATATTTCTAAAAACTATATAAGATATACAGATTGAATTAAATTTTTCAATAATTTTATTCTTTATATATTTATGACGTATTTTTCAAAATTGATTTTCCATTGTGGCGATGAATAAAATAAATTAATTATAAGCGTTTGAAGAATTTGATTGAAGCATGAGGCATAAATAAGTCGTTATAACGCTTAATTACGCAAATTTCGGGAACAGATGCTGCAAAGCGATTTTAAATTTTAGAGGCTCGATAAAACTTTTAATGAGCAAATCTGTTTCGTTTTATATCTGTTATATCTCGTAAAAGCTAGGAACCTAAACGTTAAAATTTATCTATGAAGTTTATTTTATATACATATATAAAACTCCCAAGACGATAAAAAATATATGAATTTGCTGAAAAAGAGTGAACTTTGTCATGCAGGGTTTCTCTTATAATATTCTGGATCTACATACATACATAAAAATAAAAATAATTCTCAGAAACTTTATAAGGATAGTCTTGCGAGCTCTTAATTCTGACTAAAAGTTTAGTAAGTATAGGTCATATAAAAGTTTGAATATTTTAAGAAGCATTTTCCTGAAAATGGGTATAAAGGAGTTTTTGGAATCGTTCATTAGTGATGTGAAATTTTAGCTTTCATATCTTATTTAGACGGAATAACTTTGGCCATGGGCAGCGGAAATGAGTTTGGGTTTCTCGCGGGGCCCTCAGTTTTGGGCTCTAAGCGTGTGCAAGAGTCTGGTCGGTGCAATTTATGTAAGTACCGCGGATTGCACTGACAAAAACCAGAAAAAAATCATCAGTCGATGGGCTTTTTAGCTTTGGTAATGAAAATAAAAAAATATAAAAAGGGAAAACCCAACCATCGTCACTCGAGGGCTTCGGGCAGGGCAAGGAACAAAAAGCGGCGGGGAAAAGGGAAAATCGGCTGGCGAAAGCCGCTGCTCTGAAATCCGGAAGTAATTTGCAGCCAGACAGCATCCACTTGGATTCGGACTGCGGAAACAAAGCAGGGTCTGCAGGAGCGGGGCCGGGGCCGCGGCTGGGGCCCTTATGGCTGGCGGAGCGCCTGGGGGGCCTCGGGAGGAGACACGGCCAGCGGGAACCTTGACAATGAAAACAAAAGTGCCCATATTTTCCGACTTGGTCGAAAGTTCCCGGAATCGACAGGCCGTCGCCGCAGTCCACTTTCGAAAAGCGAGGCGCCGCCGTCGTTTTGGGATTGATTGCGATGCTCGTTCCGCACCACCGGGGAGACCCCGCGGGATCCACCGGGGCTCCCGATGGACCCCCAATTACACAGTGTTTACGTAATTGAGCCTAGTCATTTGGCGCGGAATGTTCATGCCGCGGGCATGATTTATATGCGCAGATTTATGTTTTGATTAGCATGGCCCCGGCCGCGCCATTAAAGAGTGGCATCAACATTTGTTTGTGCATCCGGCGGCCGCCTTCAACGCATGCCGACGCGGCCGCAGCCGACCCGGTGGAACTATCATTTCCATAAATTGATTAACGCGGACTCCAAACAACAAATTCCCCAGGCTCGGCCGATTCCAAATGATTTTTCTTCGAAATAAATTGGCTGATTATATGTGATATGCACTCAAAAAGGACTTTTTGATTCACTGTTGGTTCTCGTGAATTAATTGCGAGGACACAAGGGATTACTTCCGTAGAAAAACACAATTCAGCTTTAATTTTATTATGATAGTTGAAAAACGTGTTGAACAAGAGCTCAAAAACTCAAAACTGGCCCGTCATATTCATATGTACCTCGCTAATTGTATTGTGGCATAAATATTTCGTAATATCTAACATTTTGAGTTTTTTAAAAACTTTTATAAAACACAAACTCTAGTATTATTTCTCTAGCTCTCTACATGAAAGAATTCTAACTATATTCTAAAGTTCCAGCCCATATTTGAAAAGAACATACATATTTAAAATTACTCTTTGGAAATACTACTTCAATATTAGTGTTTATATAAAAACATACATATATCAAAGATTTATAGTTAAAAGGAAAACTTTTAAGTCAGTTTGGTTCAATATATGTTCTGAATCTTGAATTTGGTAATTCATTGAATATTTGAAACTTTATTTGTTAAAGCAAAGATTTTATAATTTACAAAAAGCTCCTCAAATTGCAATTGAAACAATAAGTCGTAAACTAAAAAAATTATTGGAATAAGTTTATGATGTTAAGTGAGCATAAGTCAATACTGTTCAAAATCCATTTAGTAAAATTAAAAAATGTTGCAAGCAATAATTTTTTGCAAAATTCAATTCAATATAAGTTCTGATTTATTTAGTGACATATATGTCAAGGCAAAGTAGTAAAATTTTTCATATCTTTTGTATTTATATGTATATAGTTTTCTTGTGCTCGCTATATTACACCCTAATCTATCTCTATACCATAAAAAAATTAATAATTTAGTCTAAATCCAAAATCCCAAATTTTGTTTAAAAACGGTTAATTCGCAAAGAACAATTAGCAATATTGACTTGAAATAGGTAAATATTTTTACATTAATGCACTACCATCACAAAATAGAATTGGAAACCAAAAATATTTGTATTTTTTTTACAGTGCCTACAAATTTTTGTAAGTGCATAAATAACCCATATAAAATCAAATAAACAATTATATATGATAGTTTTAGAATGCATAAGCACTGATCTTGTTTCATAATATGCGATTACAATAAATTTTATAACGATGTAGGTAGACATACATAAGTAAGCATATGCCATAAGCCAAAACTGTAGTCAACGTACAATTTTGAGAAAATCGCTTATCGTGTACAAAGAGACTTTTAAAATGTTTACTTATATAAGTAACTTCCAATTATATATGTATATTATCGGATTTAGCTTACATTCTGAAAGCATGTGTAAGACAAAGGCAAATTCAATATCCAAGTTTTAAGACAAAGTAACAAATTTTGTATGTCCGTTTTTGATACGGAATCTTCAACAACTGTAGAGAGCTCTAAGATTTTCTTAGAAGTATAAGACCATAAGTTTATTTGAATTTAATCCTCCTTACTTCAAAAGTAGAGATTACTGGAAGCGCATTTGCAGCTTAAGATATTCAGATTACTGCAAACGATTTTTACGAGCAATTCACGGAGGTCTTAAGCCGAACTGCTATAGGTACGCTGTCCAGGGTCTTGCATTAAAGCAGTGTGCACATTCGCTACCTTTTAAGTCGGATTAGGGCACCCACGACTTCCCTGCTGACAGTCGGCAAGGAATGCTTGTACCCGAGAATTTGTGATACGCTCGGATCAATTAACGTCACGGGAGACCCGTGTAACTACTTTGTCACTGGCGGGGAATTAATCGCGCCGCAGCCTCGCTGACCGGGCCCAGTCCGCGGATCGCGGATCGCGGGTCGCGAAGAAAACCGCCTGCTTGCAGCAGCCGACTTGTTGATGCGAGAAAGTGCAAAAGACAATCCGCGTCCGGCTTTCGTTACATAAATCCATTAAAACTCAAATTTCGTTGTCTATATGACGCTAATCCGAGCCTCCTTAATGCCCGGCAATTTTTCTTGGCGCCACGGACCTCTCACTAGCCACTTAGCCGAAGTGCGAGCAACAAGACGGTCCGGGTCCAGTCCACTCCCAGGGGCAGAGTGATTGATCCTAATGACTTCGGGTGCCTCCAGCGGGTTCCCTGGACGCAGATGGAATTTGTCATCGATTGCAGGGAAGACAGAGGGAGGGTCCAGGAAGATCCAGGGTCCAGGAACGGCGGGAGGAGTACATCCAGGAAATTCCTCAGTCTTGAAGTCGGTCCAACCCGGGCCCGGCCGAGATTTCAGGCGAACGAAAAGCCTTTGCTGATTGAGTAATTCCCCGTCGTTAATTTTGTTTTTCGCTGGCCAAATGCCATTTTTTATTTGCGGTTCGCTTAGAAGTGTTTATTTTGCTGTTGGAGCCAAAAGACTCGTGGCAGCGAGGTGGACACAGAAGAGCACTTGGGACCCTCCGCTAAATCGAAACGGAAAGACTTGGCACATTCTTCGCGAATAAGTCAAGTTGACTTTTTTCGAAAATTCGTTCAACGAATTTTCGTTTCGCCTCTAAACCTAGCCGAGCCCATCCTTTGGTGAAAGCGCGAACATGACAGCAGTAATTCGATAGAGGTTGAAGGAATCGCGCTGCATTTCAGAAAAAATTAAACTGTCGCGTACGACAATTTCGAAAATTGCTGGCAAACACCTCCTGGCAAAATGCACCGTGACCAGGGACTACAAACCATTTGCCTTTGATGTCGAGGACATCATTAATTGGTCGCGGAGACGTCGACGTGCCTCTCTGTATTCATGTCAAGGTTCGCGATGGGCCATTGACGCCCTGGCGCTCAAAACTAGGTGCATTATATGCTCCAATTATAGTTTGAATTATCAATTTATTAAAAACTTGTAAACATCACTATCTTGTTCCAGACTTAATCAAGAATTGCTTGTTTAAACCATAATGTAAAACATTCAATTATACTCAATTTATAAAAATGTAGGAAAATACAATATTCCAATCCCACTCTTTAGTATAAGGATATACCAACACCAAAAAAGGGGTTATAAAAACATTTCGACATTTTGTTAGCCTTGGAACGTGAATTTGAGATATATGTAGTTTGAAATACCCAGCATTTTTGGCACTTGTCAAATTTTGTTACCATTTTTCAAATTCGCATTAAAATTTAATATAGTCTTTGCCGATTTTTTCAGTAACATTTATACGATTTTCCGCAAAACCGTTGTAAATTCTACTATATTTAATTATATTTAACTACAATAATTGTAATGAGTTATTTAAGACCGTATTTAATAGTGCAATACAATGCTTTATTTTCAAATATAAATATTAAACAGCGTTCTAAAACATTGCTAGAAACATCTGACATATTATATTTATTTCAGGTGAACTCGTGTCATAAATATGAAAGTATGTACATACATATGTATATAAATATATATCTATACTAATTCTTCAGAATACATAAATCGTAAATGTTTAAATTGTATAAATATGCTCGTTAAATATTTCAAATACATATAATAAAATTATAAAACTATAAAACGTTTCTTCCTTTAAAAAAAGGATCATATTTCTCTGTCTACCAAGAACGCATTATAAATTCTTAATATCAATATTATTATACTTGTTTAAAAATAATTCACGTAAAAATCGTATTGTTCTTGGAAGCTTTCATAATCAAATTAATGCGCAAGTATTGTAAAAAAATAGTTTTTTACCAACAACAACAATAAAGCAATTTTGAAAAATTGGAAGTAATGGATTTTAAAAGAAGCAGAGGGATATTTTCACACCGAGGTCTGTTATTGACATACAAAGTACCAACTTTAAGCATCCACATTGGATTTTGTTTGGCGGATTTAAAGAATTTTCCGGAAAATATAAATTGCACAGGATAATTCGAATCGAAAAATTATTCGAATGGTTTCGAATGGCAAATTGTTTTTTTTCATGATTCATATCAGTTAATTGTGTTTACTGCTGAGCGAATTAAATACTGCCGCTGGGACGGGGTATAAAATTAAAAATAAAATAAAATTTTAAATTAAAATTTACGACTGCACGAAGGTGCGCGTGTCTCCGAGCCACACGAAGCGGACGAACATTTTTAAATAATGCCCCAGCTGCCGCAAATTACCGCCGGACCAAATTTTAATGAATTTCAAAATCCCAGCGGCGGGTACTTTTTTTTAACTAATTCGCCGATGGTACTTTATCCCCCGCCAGATAATAAAGCAAACGAATGGAGCATTTCAGCGCAAACATGCACATACGCAGGGTTGGCACCTGCTCCTTCCTGGGCGGCTTTAATGTCCACATGGTTCCGCTAAATGGCAACCTCGTGCTCCGCGCTAGTCGCGTTTGTCATTTTCATTAAAAGAGCGAACGTGGCCGCTGCGAAGGGATGAAATTTTAAATCCCCGAAAAATAACATATTTGCGCAGTAATTAGCGTTATTAAGGTGGAAATGGGATTGCGACAGCGCCATGCCATCGCCTGTTGAATATTCGTCAGACGTGGTGAAAAATTCGGAACATTATGCTCCTACGAAATTTTATAATGTGTTTAATCGTGAAAAATGATCCTTCAGGAAGTAAAAATCGTTAAAAATATGTATAAAATAAGATCTTCAGATCTTTTGATACCCTTCTACAAAATCAATTTTAATTTTTTTCCATACATTATTTATACTCAATTTCTCTACAAAGGTATGAATGTGTATTACATAAAGAACGGAAAAAACTACTTTTTGTTTTCCCGATTTTCAGTTCCTCTAATGTTCAAATCAGAAATATTTTGTTATTTGAGATTTGAAAACATCGGCCAAATGTGTGTTAAACTTACGAATGAAGTGTTTTATACTTTAACTTTGCGGTGACTAAAAACAAGAAATCAAAATTTTTAAAAAGTTTGTATAAATTGAATTTCATCACTATATTTTTAAAAATCGCATTTAATTTTTATAAATTATTTTATAAATGAAATTTTATTTATTAAGTACCTATTTGTAAAATTTTAAAATTTATCCGTAACTAATTCATGAATACGCAATAATAAAAGCATATAATAGACAAAGTACCTAATACTCTTCTAGGTATAACTTTATTAAGAAAAAACTCACTTTAAAAAGTTTCATTTTTTTAAAAGATTTAATACAGATCATTTAGAATTAAAGCAACTTAAATTTTTATTTAATTATTTTACTTTAAATCGTATGAAAATTGAAAGGTGGTATTATTTTCTTTAAACGAAAGACACATTTCTGCGAAAAGTATTTCCCAAGTCGCCAAGTCTGTTTTTATATAACTACAAGCAAAGGAAATAATTGCACAAATTCTAACAAGAAACATTAAAATCTGAAATAGCCACATCCTTAAGATAGATCGAAAATTCACTTAATTTAGTAATTGAAAATGTAATGGTAAAGAAAATGCTATTGGATTTTTTAATTTGTTAAAAGCGCTTTCATCTTTACGTTGAAGTTGCTTTCAAATGCGAATATATACATATGTATCTAAGTACACTACGTTCTGGAAAGAGAAACTTTAAGTTTTATATCTATGTATGTGTTGCCTCTTTTAGCGTTCTGGTTACGTATAAATTAACTTTTAAAATATTTTTTTATTTTAAATGTAGCGAATAAAATATGGAAACAATGGCGCAACTAGACTGTGCGTTTTCGTTTTAATACGTTTGGGACTGGGACACAAAAGTCCACCGATCTTTGCGATTACTTAGCCGCCCCTGGATTTATTAGAAGCGCCTTTGAGCGGGCGCGACGCAAATCAATCACCACCGGTCCTCCGGGATCTTTAGTTCTAAGAGGAGCCATAAATCCGGGCGCAGAGGCCCGGGCATCCAGACGCTCCCAGAAGCCGACGAGGCGTCTGTTGTTGGGCGGGCAACAAAGGCCTCTTAATCTCAAGGTTAGGCCGCAACCGGGCTCCAAGAGCAAAACACCGAAGACAATAAGTCACCTTGCGGCGGCGGGGAGAGGTGCGGCGGCGGCCGGGGGGATGCTTGCAAACCAGAGAAAATTGATTCTCGACTCGGATCTGGACCACAGGCCAGCCCGGTTCCGGCAACCGCAAATCACTTCCTATCAGATAACCTGCTGCAGCAGCACAGCATCCGTAACCCGAGTCGCTGGAGCGTGTGCTGCTACTGCAGGCCCCGCATAGATAGCAGCCCCGCCCGGTTTTGTTCCGGAGGCTGTGCGGTCCAGATGCAGCACCTTTCTTTTTTTTCAATTCTTTTACTTTCTCCGGGGGACTTTCTGCGTGTGCCGGGAATTTTTTCGAGCTCACCGTCTGCTTGCGGCAGTGATGTCATCACACTCACGAGCTCACCTTAGCCAGCAGCAAGCTCACTGACACAATTTATGCTAATTGCCATGTGGCTGCCGCTGCGGCGAGCGCGAAATTCTCATCTGGCCGCGAGATCCGTCTACGCGGAAATCGCGAAAACGCGGCCAACAGACTCCGCGGCCGCGCAGGAGCGGCAGTGGTCCAGCGCATGCTGCGGCGAATCATCCAAGTGCAGCGGAACGACGCGGATGGCTGAACTTAGCACGCACGCGTCTCCAGGCGGCTTGTTTAAAATCCCTGGACACGCCCGGCCAGGAAATAACCGCGAGAGTCCGCAATTAGACCAGATCATGGCCAAGAAGCAGTTTGCGGCTGATTGTTGTTTTGGGGCGGTTGCGAACCGCCCGGGGGGTTCCTGAAATTGGGACCTCCTGCTGAAAGGGGCACTTTAGGCTCCAATCCAGAGGCTGGAGGTTCAAACGCTTGGTAAATATTTTGTCTTCGGTGTGTTTACGGAAATTAGAGACTATGAAAACTATTGAACAATTTATGTCTCAATTTATTGATCTGCAACTTTGAGCTTGAAATTATACCAACGATTATAGTTTTAATAGTTTAACCAAAACATTGGTCTTGTGAACCAAAATTAAGTATTATTCTTTTGAAACTTCAAGAGAAAAGAACTTCCTTATCATTAATCCTCAAAATTAATAATTTAATTAAACTACCTCTTGAAGTCATACCAACGACTATAGCTTTAATTACCACGGTTTCGGCAATCACATTCATTCAAATAAGCCATCCATTAGCTATAGGACTAAACCTCCTCATTCAAACAGCAATAATCTGCTTATTAGTAGGTATAATAAGCAAAACATTTTGATTCTCCTATATCCTATTTATAATCTTCTAAGGAGGAATATTGGTATACGTAGGTACTATTTATCTATATAGCAGCCCTAATATCAAACGAAATATTCTCAACATCAGTAAAAATCGGCAACAAATCCATGTACATAGTTTCTTTACTACTTTAAATTAAGGTTTCCGACACATTTATGAATGCGTAGTATACAAACATTAAAGAAAGGCAAATAATGATTGCTTTAATCAAGCGCTAAAAGGAAAAAACAAATTACAAAATATAACCGGAAAGCCGCAACGAAATATCCTGAAGAGTAGGATAGGGAATTTTTTCATATTCCACGAACGTTAAACAATTTTGCATTTGTTTTACGGTATTCTAAAGGCAGTGTGAAACGTTTAATAAACTATCTTAATCATGCTCTTTCCAAAAACATTTGCTTTAGAAGCGATCAATACTTTATTCAGCTTAGTTCGCTCGGTTAATAGATAGCACACAATTATAATTAAATAGTTATATTAACAAAAATTATATTAAACAAACTTACTGTTTGTAGAAAGACGTGGTAGTTTCATTAATTAAAAAATATTTATTTTTTATTATAAAAATGTCCATAAGAAATTTTGAAGTAAAGGAATATTCAGTCAGGCGACAAGAACGCAAGGACTCTTTGTAGAGTTATTTATTAGAGAAGGGTGGAGGCTATTTTAATTTAAGCATTTTCCTTAACTTTTACCAAAGCTTTCCCAAAGTTGCAAATAATGCAGAAAATAGCAGAGGAAATACTTCATTTGCAATTTTAAAGTGATGGTAAACGACAACATCGTTTGCATATTTTTCACTTGTAGCGTTTTTACAACATTTCACCAAACTTGTTTGTTGTTTACGTAGAAAATTATTATATTTATGAATTTCCGAAAAACAATTTTTATATTTTTACCTATTGTAAACTAAGTCCCCAAAATTGATGGAGACAGGGGTATACTTGCAAAAATATTCGTTTGGAAACTAAAGTATGATCTTTGAATTAAACCAGCTCATATTTGAAATTTAAATTTTGTGCGCAAAATAATACTTGTTCATGGACTTGATAATGAAGACAAATTGGTTTAGACGTCAACTTGACAGACTGAGTCCTTAAAGGTGATAAATTTATAATATCATTCATTTCAGAATTAAGAAATAAGCGTACTACATAGAGCAACTTCAAAGCGCTTAAATAATTAACACTTAAGGTAAAGATAAAATAGAGCCTCTTTAAGGAACATTTTCTTAAACTTGAAGGAGTTTAGCAATCTTTTATTTAGCACGCTTGAATGAATGATTGAAGGATAACGAAGAATGAGTGCATTGACTATATTTATTTTTATATGGATTTGGCCCTGTTCCCGGCTTAAAAGTAATTTCGCCAGCAACGACCCCATCCCGGCGACAGCGTCATGGTAGGTTATAGCTTCTTTCAGAGGTTCTCTTTATTGCACCTCCACGAGGTTTTGGCGTCTATATTTTGCTTATCCAGCATTCTAGCTAGTGGGGTTAACTCAATATAATCCTGAATAAAATACGAGCTGTACTTGCATGTTTTCCTTCGATAGGAGCTAACTTAAATTCGTCAGCACATTTCTTAAAGATTTTCTCCTAACATCTAAACTTTTTCAAAACGGCAGCCACTCGCTGATTCATCCATCTTTAAAAAGCCATTGATGCCGCCACGAATAAATTTGCAGTTTAACTTGACGTCGACGGCTCTTAACAGCGATCCGGTTCCTCATAAATTCAAGGAAATTTCATAACAAACTTTAGTGCCTTCGAGCAGGTTGAAAGTGTTCAGAAAACAGGAAAATGTTCTCTCCCCCCTTTACCGTGGCGGTCCCGAAGGATGCCTGAATAAATCTTCGAGTCATGTCGCTAATGGCTGCTGTCCTCCCCTTTCAACTAATTAAAATATCGTATTATATGATGTAATTCATAGCGCCCCACGGGGGATAACCGAATGCCACCCACTCCGAAGGGGGAGCTCGGCTATCGGGAGCCGGGAGCGATGACGGTCCAGAGGGACGGCTGCTCTGCTCCACAGCTTCCTTTTGTTCGAGCATCTCGCGTAAAAGGGGTGCGTGCTTTATATTACAAATGACTCGCAAATATTTGATACTTCCACTAGAAAGCTCCGCATTTCGCAATTAATGAACGCAATTATTTTTGACAAGGGAAGCAGCGCACGGACATAAATTAATCCTAAATGGTGTTATACGCGGAGACATATTTTGTTTGGTTAATATATTAATTACAGGATGGGCCGGCGGCGGGTGCTTCCCAAAGTGTGAGGACTCTTTTCTCCAGACGGCCGCAAAGGACACAGAATCTGCTTGAAACGGTCTTAATTCATTACAGAACGATACCCGAAGACAGTCCCGTCCAGTGTATCATTTGCAGGGAATAAATATCCCTGGTGTCCTTCCGAGGGGCCTGCGGCAGCGGCGGTGGCATCAGAGCTCCAACGAGTAATTTCAAATTGTTCGCTACAGAGGAGGACCCTAGCAACTGACAGTTTGCACAGGATCCTTTTCAACGTTACAGTTTATTTGACGAATTAATGCCATTGATACAGACATCTTATTCATGAGGGGATATTCACACAGACAAGTTCCTTGCAGCTAATACCCCTTTTGAGGCAGGTTTAAGCCTATTTGCGTTTTGGTAATCAAAGAAAGAGGCGGAGACAGACGTGACTCTGATTCTAAGAGGGTTTTAAACAATTACAATATTAACAAAAGAGAATGTGTTCAACTTAATATCTATTGAATTTAGTTACATCATCTCCATATTCTTTGTATTTTGAAGGGTATCCTAGAAGAAGGTGCAGGGTTTGCATATAAAATAGAAACTATTGTGAATAAGCCAATAGGATAATAAATCCTATACAGATAGTGTGAACCTAGTTTAAGGTCGAAATTGCCATCTGAATTGGCAATTGTTTTCCATACCTTTCTTTGTATTTGCTCTTCGTTTTCTAAATATACTTCAGTAAATACAAACGATATGTATGTATTTGGAGTAAGCCAACAGAAGGACAAATATTGCGTGTAATATATTATGAAATATGTAGATTAGGCTTTAATTTAAATGATAGAGTGCTAGGCGGGTGCGTGTAAATGAGATCACGAAACGAACGATATTAATATATGTAAGTATGTATTAGTTAAGTTTTCGTTTTACATAATAATATAACACCAAGTTTCCGGTTATTGAATTAGTTTTGGTGAATTATGTAAAACCTCTTATATGATCCAATGAAGTTAAATATTTTTAACTGTGGTATTAACTTTTAATATCAGAATTAAAAATAGAGGATTCTTACAATATCTACATATACATTTTGATAAAAATCAGACTAATTTAAACATCGTCAGCGTGTTATATAACATAACATTAGTAATTACGAGTTTAGTGGCATAAAACCGTCTCTTATAAACCATATCTTGTAACACCTAAAATTATTATTCTTAAACCAACAACATATTTAAGCGCATGTTTACATAGTACCAAATTTATGTATGTAAAACTGCATCATACACAAATCCCTTATATATATGTATTTGTGTTTGTACTTTTATATTGATTGTTATTGAGCAGAGATTTTATTTAGCTGGGATTTCCTTTAAAAAACGGGTTTAATAAGTGAAAAGCAACATGGTATTAAAAAATGTGACTTTTACAGAAGTATTGAAAACAAAATAAAAATCCATGAGAAAGACAAAATTTTAATATCAAATATCATAAGTAGAAGCAAAGTATGCTTATATTTATAAAGGTGAACTATAAAGTACAAAAAACCGGAAAAAGGCAAAGGGGGTAATAGTGAGATTTTTAGTTCAGGGATAGTAAGACTAGCATTTCTTTTGCACATATGAACTTATAATGTAAGCCTAAATTGAATATGAGTATAATGGCCCAAAAATTGATGACATATACATAATTAATTAACATTGTAATTTTGAATAAGTCTGGATTGGTGTTACCGCCCTGATGTTAAGTGTAGCACAAAAGATTATGATAATGTTATTTTTAACTACATCAGTAATTTTAAATGAAAGTAGTCGTTGTATTTCATTATGTCTAATCATATTTCCACCGGCCCTCGCTCCAAATTTCAACCATTAATGTTGATGAGTTCGCTGCTAAACTACGAGTATTGGTAATTACCGGGACAGTGCCTGAAGGTCTCCGGAGTACGTTCGGCGCTCCCAACCCACCCGTTTTGCTGTGATATCGCCAAATTCAACCTCCCGATTTGGGGGTGGGTCTAATGGAATTCCTGTGTCAATTTACCTCACATCTCAACTGGATGGGACACGTGTAATCCGCAGCTCAGAGTCAATAGCTCTAAATCTTGGCGGGTCGGTTGACAAAACTTCAATGGATCGTCGCGCCCGAGTTTCGAAATCAAAATCAAAAATTCAAAAGGCGAAAATTCCCAGCCAAAGTCATTGTCTGGTCGCACGGATTTAGCCGGTAAAAAATTGCCGAGTCGATGCGGCTGTCATGTTCTACAGTGGACCTCCGATCGAAATGTGACACTAATTAATGAGGTCGAACACTTTTGTTCCCCGAGAGGCCAACAAACGTTCCAAGCGGGGAAAAAATGGTCAAGCGGTCATTTCATCATCGGTTAAGCAGCAGCCCGACGCGGAGGCTGGAGCTATTAATAACAAAATTCCTTCCATCAGCACCTCGACGGAGACGGAGCGAATGTGAATGAATGAAATTCGGGAGAAACAATTGTATCAAAGTGGCTGGCCGTGCGGCGGCCAATGGTCAGTTGCATTTCTTGGACGACCATTTCCGGATTTTGAGCGGCTCAACACCAGCGGACCAGAACGAGGAAGGGAAAACGAGTCTGGGAATGTTCCTGGATTAGTCATCCCGCCGCCGCGCCGTGTCGACGTCGACCTCTGCCGTCGTCGTCGGCACCCACATTTCTCCACGCGAGGAGGACCAGAAATTTACCAGACTCGCGCTGCAATTGCACGCGCATTCCTGGGCGATGATGCAGCGAGCGTTCGCTCAACCCTTTCGCGGCGGAGGAGGATTTATGGCACCTCTCGACCGAGGAGGGCTCTGAATAATTTATTCGGGCACTCGTAAAAATGATCGGTCCCCGGTGGAATGCGCCCTGCTCCCGGGCGCGAGGGCCGTCCCTTGAGAAAGCGGCCATTATCGGCATATGCGCCACCCGGCGGGGTGCTCCGATAAGGGAGCCCTTCCCGGGGCCACGGCGGGACTAATTCGTCGGCACACATTTGCAGGACTTATCACAGGGTTGGTTTTTGCATCCCATTGAATTTTCGGATGGCCGCAGGGGACCAGTCTACACAAAATAGATAAACAAAAATGCTCGTGCCAGGAGAGCCCGATTATGCAGAGCGGCACGGGAGGAGCGGACCGCTTATGGGTTTAGGGAAGCAAGGTCCCGTCGGAAGGGTTGGAGCCTGCAGGACCTGGAGACGTGTACCACTCCCGATTTGATCAAGAGATACGTGCTAATGCTTGTTAAGCGCCATCAATTCAAGTACGCCCTCCGTTTCTTTGGAATGATTAAGGTCAAATGGGGGCTGGGACATTAATAAGGGAGCTGCTGGCCCTGCACTCCGGGCGGACTCTGATGCGGGCCTGGCAGCCATCTCCGGACTCCGCCCGACCATAGGGACATAAAAACATAACAAGTAGTCGTCCGGGAATAAAATTAGAAGGATTAATCTTGTTTGTCCTGCCCGGGCCCTCCGCTAAGCCCTCCGCTTGCCCGGAGAAAGTTTATCCCACTATGCAAATATGTTTTGAATATTTTTGTAGTTGGTGTCTACAGGGCCTGGGAGGACGCATTAATCATGCAATTATTTGTGCGATGTTGGTCTATGCTGCTCTAGTTTTAATGAGCCCAGTAAAAATGGGTCTCGGTCGTTCTAAACGTTTGCTTAGGGAGTTCACTTTGAGGGGTTTGTCACCTCAAAGTTTCCCAAATGGCTAACGTCAGGTACGGCAGTTAAATTTCTAAGGGTTTACACCGCACCACTCATTTTCTGGTGTTAACCAGCAAAGTTGCCTACTTGAATATTCCCGGCCTGTTTATCACTCACGTTATTACGGTAGGCCTGGGCCGCACTTACGAAAACAAATTTTAACTAGTTGGCAACTAAAGTTTCAAATTAAATTACAATTTTGTCTATATACATATTTTTGAAAAATGATGAGAACTTTCCTGATTTTCGCCATTTATCGAGCTGTTTTCGGTTTATAAATTCATATTTCATAAAACATAATTGTACTTTACTTGTTATTAAAGCAAAATAAGGAAATAGTTCTTTACATTATTAAATATAAAAGTTATATAATAAAAACCAATATATATAAACAATTGAAAAGAAAGCGCAGTCGGTTTAAAAATGTTAAAAATTAAAAACAGGTGAAAAGTGTGCAATTTTTTAAAGTACAGGCACTAAAAATAGATATATTAACAATTGATAACTACCAAATGGTTATTTTATTACAAAACACTAAAAAATAGACTACATTGTTATTTTTACATTGTACGATAGATTTCTTGCACATTATAATTAACATTTTCATACATAGATCATACTAAGATCCATCACTATCTTGATTTGAGATTTTCTCTCTAATAATATAAATTAATAAAATTAATGTCCTTCAAGTTCACGTAAAATTTAAATATAACTCATATAACAACAAAGTTCAAAGATAGTTTTCGGTTGGACAAGTGATAATGTTTGCAAATTTTTCGTAGGTTGATATTCCGAAATTGAGAAATAATGGTCAAAAAGTAATAAAATGCGCATTTCGATTAATTTTGAACGCTTGTACGAAACGCGTGGAGCGTCGAAAAAACTCGAAACGAGATCCAAATAAAATCTTATAGCTGCAGCTATAGTTATGAAATATGATATGATGTTACACCTACTTTTATTTTTGTATGAAACACATATTCAAGAGCGTTTGTAATGACAATACGACCACAGAAAGAAAATTTTTATTTTTACCCATTGCGCTATTAATTTTGTTCAATTTCCGCTTTAATATAATTTATTTTGAATTGCGCTTCGTAAGCTCTTCTATACTTTTTAGAGTTCAACTTAGATCAGCTATAATCAATCAAAGTATTAAAATAAATACTGTGCGAACGAAGTATTATGTGTATTTGTTAGTGCTAAATATAAACGCGAAGAGTTCTGAGAATAAAAAAATAAAATGATAAATTGCTTTTGCGATCTAATACGAAAACATGGATTGCAAAAATACTTCAAAGTAAGCTGGTTCTGAAAACCACCCCCAACTTTAATTTCGAATATTTTAATAAAATTTTAATACAAATATTTCTGAAAGTTTTTTTCCAGGAAAAGCTAACATTTGAAACAATTTAGTGACCATTTAAAAAAAATTTTCTCAGATTTATCTTTTATAAGATTTTCTAAAAATTTTAATGCTGCTTTTGAAAGAAAAAAATTAGTATAAAGTAGTTACATATAATGAAAAATGTTTCTTTGAGAGTAGTTTTAAAAGAATCTGGTTTTGTTTTTTAATCGTGCCATGTGGAAATCCTAAATCTAATAGGTGTATTCAAATGGAAGGAAACATGGTGCTAAAAGGGGAATTACCAACTACTATACGACTTACCTTTTGGACAACGAGTGGAGTGCCGAAGTCTTTGCCGCCTTGAAGACGGAATCCCCAGGGCTGGGCGTCGTGGCGGCCCAAACGAACAGTCATCAGCTGAGCCATGTCTGGAACAGAAAGACAAAGGAGCTGGGATTAGCCGGGATCTACCTGAGCCTGCTCGGAGTTAATTAAGAGATGCTGTTTATTTCACTCAATTAAGGCGTGTAATTAGAGCCGCGCGTGCTCATATGTCCCCTGGCCCAGCGGGTGTCGGGACCGCAGCCACTCCCGGCGCAGTTTAGCCCACTTTGCGCCGTCGAGAAATCCGATACCACCGTAGGCAAGTGATTTACCGGGTCGGACCCGGGACCGGGAGCACGACTTCCTGTACGGGGCTCCGGCACTAACCCGGAGGAGCTCTGCAGCGACAGATTTGGGCGCCCCGTTCCGCTCCGCTCTTGACTTTTAAATTGCCGGATTAAGCGGGTATTAGCGATGGCGTGCAATTAGAATTTTGCTTAAATTAAATCGAAATGAACTCCGCTTTCTCTCCCACCGCCGCGACGACGACGACTCTCGTTAGGACCCCTGTGCGACTCGCACTGACGACACTTTATGCAATGCTCGCGAGATTAAGACCGCTGATAGACCGCTGAACCCCGCAGATAAACGCAGTTGATAGACGGCCGCGGAATTCGTTTGTTTATTCAATTAGCACGTTACATTTGCATCGGCCGGAATAATTAGATGGAATGGCGTACTTTTTCTGGGTTTATTGCTTCCCTGATAATCTCGGAATTTATTCAGTATCTCAGGAAATTGCTAGTCAGCACGTCTACTTTGGGCACAGCATGCCTTTTATTAGCTTGCTAAATTGGTATTTGAAATTCATGAACATATCTGGGGGCAATGGATGATGCTGTAGATTGCTAGCCCTGTACCAAATTGGTGTTCTCGGAATCAGAAGAATATATTGATCAAGAATTTCAGTACTGCACTATTCTGCGTATATCTCAATTTCTCTAATTAAGCGCTCTGTCGTTCGAGAAATGAATAATAGAAATTAATAGCCTGCATAACTAGTGCTTATGTATATACATATGTATGCATAAAAAGAATTGTTGCTTTTAGATGGTTTGCTCTCTATTAACTAATAAAATTAATTATAGCGATGCAATAAATCAACATAAAATTAAATCATTTCCTTCACATTACTCGTAGAGATAGCTTTGTAGATAGCGGCAAGCGGTAAACTTTTTCTTAAGAGTAATTTCTACATCGCTTTTATTTTCCTTATTATTTCAAACTATATTCGTTGCTCTATTGCTTAACTTTTAATTTTTCCAACGATCTTTTCTTAAAAAATAAATTATTTTTGTGCCACAGATTTCATGCACTTTTATAATGTGCTTTTGAAAACATTTAAAAATGTCTACCTAACTTTCGTTTAAATGCTTAAAATTGTGGGGGATTTCAAAATAAATTTATTATAATGTCAAGTTTTGACGTGTTGAGCTGCTCAACTTTTTTTTAAAATTCTGTTGAATTCTGATGAGATCGTAAAAGATGCATAAAATGTTGCATGAGAATGAGGACTACTTTATTCAAAATTTAATTTTGGTTGTTGGGTTGATGGTAGATAATTTAGTTTAGTTATTAGATTACAGAAAATCCATATTTAAATAAGTCGGATTCATCATTGACTTTGATTTTGGCTCTTCGCGACAATGCAAACTAGCCTGCTTTTCAAACTCAAAATGTAAAGATTTGGATCGTTTATTTTATTTGTTTTTGGTCCAATAAAAAGATCCGGATGAAACATAACGCATTTAATAGCCCTAAGAAAGAAATGTTTTCGTGTTTAAAGACATACTATATACATATGTATATGTATGTAGCTTCGTTTCTCAAAGAAGGGTTGAATATTTTAACAAATTCAAAATCTGTAATGCTCATGTTGGGTCATATATGGAAAGTCAGTTATCAACTAATAATGAGTAATATCATAAAATAAGAAAAGAAATCAAAATAAAATTGACAATAACTCGAAAATGTATAGACTGCAACTACGGAAGTGATATACCGGTTACTGGCAGTTTTGTTTTAAAACGTCGGTTTCCAATGTGTTAATTGAACTTCGTATGATTTTTCATCGCGAGGATGATTTATAAATGTTTTTAAAAGTTATACCAAACAAATTGTTAAGAATGTAATTAAAACTAATGTTTCTACAATTTAAAAAGTGGAATATAATGATTTCTAGACGAATTCAATATTTATGTATGTACATACATATTTGTATATTTTGTCGTTGTGTTGTTATTATACTTTATAACAAAATCAAGGTAAACTTTAAATCATTCAGATCATAATAAACATGTTTTATGGGCAAAACTTTTTTTCGTGTTTCTTAACAACTAATTGAGCATTAGTGATGGTATTATTGCAAATTTTATTAACGTCGATGTACTTGACGCCACTCAAAGGTGACTACCGTGCAATATCGTCATATTTGCATAAAAAGCGGAACAACTTCCTAGGAAACGTGCCGCCGCCAGTCAAGTCACACATGTCACCTAATCAGGCCCCTCACACGGCGGCACGTCGCGACGTGAAGCCAAGAGCCCTCTGGAAGTGGACCAGTTAACCCGAATTAATCATGTCACGTTCGTGGCAGATTTTATTGGCCCTGCATTTCCAATTAGTTGACAATGTCGACATCAATTGATACCTGCCCGCGGTGCGGTCCAGCGTCTGTCCCCGGCCCGTCAGAGCGTATCTCGGGTCCAGGGCCCGGGGCGGGATTTCGAGTTTCGAAATTCGATATTCAAGCGGCCGGGCGTCTCGGCGATAAGAGCCCCGGCCCCTGACTAATCGAGCCGGGCCCGGCCGCGCACCCGTCGCCGTCGCCGGGTGACACGCTTCTGGCAGTTGAATAAATAAACGAAAGTTGTTATGCGCCCCTTATCACACCTGAGCCGCGGAAATCGGTAATGAGGCAGCCGCGTGATAAAGAGCTCTTCGCCAAAGTGGGCCACTCGCGGGCTCAGCCCGACGCATGAATCAGCGTCCGCATTCCTTCGATTCGAGCTCGGCTCACGGGGGTCCGAGTGGTGCCGTGTTAATCCCACGGGAATGAAATATTCGTTTCGGGAATTTTCCAAGGACTGTCGTCGCCGCCAAAGATCATTACTCTGAAAAAATCTCAAGTTTACCGCCAAAAATGCAATCCAGGTTTTTCTATTCCTCCCATTTGTATAAATATTATTATTACAATTTTGGGTTTTTTTTGAGAAAAACTATTATAAATTACAATTTTGTTTTTGGAAAGTAGGCGAATACATACTTACATATAGTATATATCAACAAAGTAACATTTTTTTCGGAATCGAGTAATAATACATCATTGACAAATTTTAATAGAACAAATAGCTTTAATAATTACAGTAACAGTCTTTAAAAATCCAATTCAAAATTATAAATATTAACATCTTAAAAATAACGCTAATGCTTAAACGATCCATATTTTGTATTCTCCATCCATAATGACAACATTTTCATTTTCCTATTGTAAATATTTCCGGCAAAATTATAGCACCTTCTCAGAATGCGTTTATCAAGGCTCTTTAGTATAATCTACTACTATATATATTTTATATAGTTAAAAACTCCCATCGACCTACTGATAGAATTTTCCTCCGTACAATTGCAGGGCTTGTGAAATAATATTTCGAATTCTTCGATTTCCTCATTTTTATCGCTTGGGTGTTGGATCTACATGCATCCAGTGCATATTGTAGTCGAAGGATTATCTCATTCTTCAAATATCCGAGATAAAGATTGAAATTCTTTCCGCATGCGACTTGAACAGTTTTTCTTCCGATATTTTGAACTTGCATTGATTCTTCTTGGTATGAAAAGAATTTTTGTTAAAATATTCCAATTTTGGATTTCTTAATAATACTCTAATATTGATTTGGTAATTCTCATCTCACTTCGCCACCGAACGACGCATTGGACATATTAATATTATCATTATAAAACAAAAGTGAAGACAAAAAGCAGAAAGGCAAAGATGCCAACAGAAAGTAAAAGAGTCAAAAGATAAAGAGAAAGGTAAAAGACTTAAAAGTTTGCAATAAATTTTCTCGGAGAGGTAAAGACAAAGTAAATTTTAAATTTATGTTTTAAAATAATGATTATAATTACTCATCTTTAATTAAAGTGATTGACGAAGTTGTTTTCGTTATTTTTATTTTAAATGTGAAGTACAGGAAAAATTCATTTTACTTAATTTTTATATCAACTTTCCTTGTGCATCCGGGACTGCTGGGACTTTCCCTACATTTTTGATTTTTAGAAAATTTGTTTCATATTGTAAGAAGAGTTGATCGGAGAACAGACCAGTGACTTCTATTAGTTTTTGACAAATTAAGTAAGTTCACAAGTTGTTAATTGCAGTGAAAAGCGAAGAATTTAATCTTTCTTAATAATAGAGGGCTTTATAACATATGTACATAACTATGTATGTACAGTATCCAATTAAAGTCTGGATTATGTTAGATTTAAAATATTTGTTGTTTCATACTAATAAGCTGTATTTTTATTTTGAATTGCTTAAACCGAAATTTTCAAACGACTATATAATATGATAATGCCATAAGATTATAAAACCAAAAACATTCCTTCTGGTCTTCGGACACACGGTGCCGTGGCGGTAAGTTTTACTTCCCAGAAAATGAGCCTGGGGGGAGTCTTCAATTTCATTTCGCGTCACGGGCGAAAGAATTCTCCCGCATTTCGAATGCACTCGGCCGCGGTACGATTCCCACGTGCAGAGCAGGCATATCCAGGAACATCCAGGCGCATCCAGGCCTAACCCGTTCGCTATCCCGAAGGCGAGGGGTACCTGAGGGCTGGCGTCTTCGGAACGGAAGGCGACGCAAATGAGCACTATCCACTTCGTCATCTTGGCGGGTACCTCGGAGTGGACCCCATTTGTTTGGACGTCCCTTCCGCCCGCGCCCGCCGGGCTCCCGACCCGGGAATAATTTGCAAGTGTCATATCGCTCCAGATGCATGTGCGTTGGGAATTTCCCCTGTCGCCTGTGCCGTGAGATATGACAATCCGCAAACAATTAATAATGCAGTGGGCGGGGCGCGGGAGGAACGGCCGACCGGCGACGGCAAAAATTACACCCGACGGGGGGTTCTATTGCAATTGCAGGTAATGCACACGTCGCCGACGGGCCGCGGCGGTCCGCCCTTTCTTTTTGCGCCCGGGAGGACTCGGGTGGATGCAAATCTCCCGGATAGATCGCCTCCACCACCTCCTCCTCCCCCGCCAACTAGATGTGAGCTGTCAGCGATTTTGACGGAGGTAAATTGAGATGATGTTTTCTATTATTTTGTCCGCGCTCCTCGTGACGAGTGCAGCGGCGGCGGCGGCGTAGCGTCGACGTCCGGACGTCCCATGTACGGGGGATGATGATGTTTCACGCTTCGCCCAGAAAAGTTCTGGTTATTTATTCATGGCAGTGATCTGCTGCAGGATGAGGATTTGCAAATTCCTCGCTGGATCTTGTTTTGAGTGAGTGAAATAAAACCGAGGTTGGACTGCTTCAGGGTTTGGACATTTTTGAGTTTGTCGGAAATAATAAACGACTCACAGAAAGGAATTATTGTTTAAAGGACCATGAGTAATTTTGTACTGGGTTGGGTACAATCCAACGTATCACCATGCAAATTTAGTAGTTAGTTGACTACAATTTATGCGACATATTAAGCTAACAAATTACAAACATATTTGAGTTATATTCCAGTAGTGGATGGAGTTTCGAATTAAATATTTATGTTTCTTTCTATTTTTTTCCGAGTTACAATTTGAAAATTCGCATCTCTTTGCCTATTTGAAAGAAATATATTACACTTACTTTCTAAAAAAGACGTCATTATTGTCTACAGTAAAAATTAAAAAACAATCCTATTTTATATTTGAATATCTTTTATATGCTTATTAAATTATAGACTATTATATAAAAGAAAAAATTGTTAACTTTCAATTACCTACTTTAAAAGTATAAAATTCTAGTCTTGCTTTATTTCTCAATATTGTAATAGCTATTACAGCAGGTATCTAAAGTGCCTTGAACTCCGCACTGAGCCAAAGATATTGTAGCAATCAAGATTTTTTGATAAGAAAGAAAGCTTGTTATGCTAGTTTTGAATTTTTATTGTTTTATGAGTATTATATTTATTATTTTTCTTATTGTTCTTATAATAACAACTAATATAATACACATATTTTCGCATATTCTTCATTTAATTATACCTAATAATATCTCTCTGAATTTATTTTTACAAAAAATGCTATGTGAACAATTGTTTGTAGTCTGGAATTATGATACTGCAGAAAACTTAGTTTTCGGTTTAAAAATTTTATTTATAATACACAACAAAAACTTTTAAAAATATATAAATTTAATAGAAACCTACCAACATTAAATCAAAATACGAGAGGTGTTGCTTTTAATATAATTAACTTTCCCTTTTTTTAAATTCAAGAAATAGATCTGTTAAAACGATGCACGCAAGTTTCGTAAATCCGCTTTATTTAGGCGCTCTTTTAAAATACAAAATGAAGGCGAAGGATTAAATAGAAATTTGCATATCGATTGCAATTTCTAAGTTTAAGTCCCTGTGCGGAGTAGTCTCTAGGACGATTTTCAAAGCATGAGAAACCTTAACTCTTTTGGGCCCTATTTTACATGCCTCATACATAGTGCACAGATTTCATACCTTTCGAAAAGTGATGATGCACTCTGAGTCAGTCGAAAACAACCACTTCGGTACTGTGATTTACTCAGATGGATATTGCACGTAGTCCAGGGACGAGGTTATCATCGTCAATTCCGAACTTAGCAAGTTTTGACGCAAAGTTTCGTCTTCTTCTGCCGTGCAACCGAGCGTAAATTCAAAGGTAAATTCGACAAGTGAGAGCCGAGCGAACGCGTGATGATGTCACGTTTCAACTCAAAGCCCCAAAGGCTAAAGAGCCCTCTAAGTCAAGCGCACACCCAGGCGTTAGGACAACACAATGGAAGCACAAAAAGGACACAAACTTGAAAACCATGGTTTTCACAAAGCCGCCTCTTTGAATCCCTTTCATTCGCGAATTTTGTTACCTCAGCAAACCAGATGCGATTAACAGGAGAAAAAGGTGAGATGGACAATTTTCTAATATTTGCACCTGCCTATTTAAGATAAGACCAGCGCGATGATAGTTACGTTTTTGCTCTGTACGAAAACGTTTGCGTATAATAATAAAATTTAATTAAAACGAATAAAAGTGAATTTTTTAACAAATCAGCATAGTGACTGCTTTTATTTTAAACTAAAGAAACTAATCCAAAACTATTCTGAGTAAATTGATTTTGAAAATATATACCTACTACAGTAGCATATATAACTGAATTCAAAGTCCTTTTTTCTGTAAAATACTTTAAGTGGTAGAATTATTCATATTAATTGCTTTTTCGTTTTTTTGCTGACAAGCACGCATACATACGGCAATTTGAGTCCATGGGTCAACTTATTGCGAATCTAAATTTTCTATTGGTTTCACCTGCTCACTATGTATAGCACAAAGACTATAGAGTACAATTTTAGCATTTCTTGATCAAGACTTTAGCGATGAGGGGCCTTTTAGGGTCAACCGAGTAATAAGGAAACGTGTTGTCATGGACGTCTAGCAGCTGTGCTGAGAGGAGACCGCAGCAAACGAGCAGACGTCGCCGTTGCCGGCTCAAGATCATATAGGCGCAAAAGAAATATGACAAAGTCTAAAGTAAAAACGAAAGCAAGATGCTCAGCCAAACCGTCTTGAGGAGATAACGTGCGGAGCCCCAGACGCGTCCCCAGACGGCGGAGGCGCAAGGGCCGTTGCCTGGTCTTATTGGCACGAGTTCGGCTCTTAAATGCAACAACCATCACGAGTAAATGCAGCAAATAAGTTATGGAAACGAGCCCAAAAGTCGGTCCAGGGTGATGCTGGGCCGGGGAATCGGACGTTCCTGCAGGCCAGACCTGGATCTGGAATTAGCGCTCCGACTGGGACCCGCCCTGGGGGCTCTCGGGGCTCTCGGGGCTCTCGGGGCTCTCGGGGCTCTCGGGGCCGCGGCTGCAGCCAGTACGCGGCCGGTGCCCGCTTAATGGATAGACCCATTCACAGAAGCTTATCAGCAGCGATCGATGCAGCGATTTTGCAGAAAGGAGGATTCCTTAATTTCCAGAATGGCTCTGGAACGGCGGCGGCAAGGCGCGCTAAAAAATTCGCAATAATTCTGGTTTTTATGGTCCATCTCTTAAGCAGCTTTCCGCAGGCCTGGCTTAGTGCGCTGGTGCGAGGGGGGTCAGGGTTCTCCGCGTGGCTGAACCCAACTTTTGCAGACCCCGTGGTCCAGGGCAGCATCCCGCAGATGGGCACTGGCCATCCCTTTCAATTTCACACTCAGCTGGCCGGGTAGGCTTTAGTGACTCGGGTTTCATGAGCCGTGCCATCCAATCGCGTCTCATTTGCATACCGAGAAAAGGTTTCAGAGAAAATGTCTGTCGGTTCCAGGAAAAAAGTGCGAGTTTCTCGAAAAACTCCGGAATTTGTGACGAATTTAATCGACGAGAAACCGAGAAACTCAGCCATCACACTTTTACTTTTGCCGATTTATTTTTGAACTTTGTTTACCTAGAGGAGGCTGAGATTGATTTGCATCATCGCAGGTATTGGAATCATCGATGATTCATCGGCGAACAGACGACCTCCTGGAAGCAGGGGGCCATAAATCAGCCACCGGCGGCCTTCGACTATTCGCGGGCTTGTGAAAGCTCCTCTGCTTGATTGCTCTTGACGTGTTTCTTTTGATTAACTCCTGGGGGAGAGGCAGGGAAACGTAAATAGTTTTGATGCAGCGCGGCAGGGGTCACGGTAATTGATTCTTAAAAAATGTAGTCAATTAGTATTTTATTGTATGCGGAAAAAATGTCCATATTTTCTCCCGCTTTGTATCGTTTAATACGGAAACACTTAACGCGATGATCGAGAGGGATCGAATGTTACAACTCATTAAACGATAATTTTATTTCAAACCACAACAGATCCTTTTCGTTTGATTGGAAATTTATTATACAAGTATTTAATGTACAATTTTATTCATAATTTAAGTGCCTCTAATCAATTTTCAACAACATTTTTATACGATTTTTAACTCTTGACCCCAAATGTTTTTCGATACCAATAATTACATTATTACATAAAATTTAACTTTGGCACGTTTTCTGGTAGCAATAATTACATAATAGCATAAGATTTTACTATCTACATAGTTTCAAATTATATGTCCTACTTAAATAACATACCGAATTTCAAAATATCAATTTTTGACCAATATTACAATTTAACAACCTTTCAGTGAATTAATCAAAAGTACCAAAATAAATATGAAACTAATCGGTTCCATCGATTTCAAGATACATAAGTATTTTTGGTATCTATCACTTAAAAAAATTCAGTTTCGCGAAAAACATATTAACATGTTTAATTAATGCAAGTTTTTAAACTTATTTTCTTTTAAATGAAAAGGATTTAGTTAGGACCTCTCTTTTTATATACCTAATAATATATTTAATTTTGACACTTCAAAATCGTGTACATACTTTTATAAAAACTTAAATATGTAGGCTTTCAAATGAATTTCGCGAAGTCTCATACAATTATGAGATTTTAGGTAGATGGAAACATATTATATTATATTATTTAATTGAGTACTAAATTTCCGGATATTTGTGATGATTGATAAATATTTGGAGACCCAAGTTAACAAGTCTATGAACTCTACTCTAATTCTAGTTTCATTTAGTAAGCTAGGTTTTTTGAAAAATTGAAAAAAATAGTTGTTTGTAAAACTTAAAATAACTTGAATTCACCATGAAAACTGGTTGATTACATAGAGCAGCTGTAACAAGAGAAGAAAACATTGCAAAGGTTGTAAACATGCTATAAAATGAAAAGTAAAAGTGGGCTGTGACAACACAACTGGACCAATTGTTTGACTTAAAAAAAATGTTTACCCACTTTCTCAGGGTATTTTCGAATTATTCACGCTGGGGCTTAGCAAGCTTCAATTTTTGAAAAGCATGAATGAATCACCGCAGCTGCTTCAAGGAAGCGATATTTTGTTTGCTGCCGACCGAACAGAGCCCGCGAAGAAAACATTTCGCGAATTGCGCCGCTGTCGCGACACCGCGCAATGGAAATCGCGAGGAGAATGTCATAATTGTTATTTACGCTTCCCAGAGAAATTCCATTTGTTCAACCTCCACAAATTTTGTTGTTATGCGCGAGCACTGCAAGTAGCGAAACTAGTTCACAGCTGACAAGGTCAAGTTTGCAGTCGCCGCGAACCGCGAGTCCCCCCGGGGGGCTCCGAAGCCATATGGGTGCGAAATTGGAGGAGAAAGGAGGACTTCGGCGGCAGCCCTGTCCCAAGAACGGGCTCAAGGGGGCTCAAATCGGGCGCGACAAAAGCCGGGAATTGGGGTCGCGACTAAAGCAACATTACCCTGATTTACGGGCTGCCAATAGGAGTCCCGATCGGAAATATCGCCGGCTGGGTGGCTCCGCGCTGGATGGCTGCGGCGGCGGCGGCGGCCCCACAGCGCAAATTGAAATATGTCCGGAGTAATAAACACGCTATTAAAGTGCACTAAATCAAGCGGGACTCCAGCGGATGCTGGCCGAGTGCAGCGGCCCACTTGGAGGCCCGCTGAATGCATCGCAACCGCGCAGCGAATAGGTGGAGGAAAAACCTCTGGAAAATCTTGTGGCGTTCTATTTTCCCCTTGCGGAGGCCAATTAAAACTGCGGAGATACCGCGGCGATCTTAAGAAGAATTCCTTCGCGGTAGCCTCCTATTAAGGGGGTTACTGATGCGACTCACTAGATCCACCCCCCGCGGAAAAGCCAACCCCTGCCCGCCCGCGACCACTTGCAATTATCTCGCAATAATTATTGCTCTGTGCGCCTCCCCCGAGGATCAATTTGTTTGCAGCAGTGCAGAAATAGTTGCCCTCATTTCGGGTCCCCCACATATCTTTCAAAACTTTTCTATGCTCCGGGGCGGCGTGTGTGCAGCTGGTGGGGCCCCAATGCCACCGGTGTCTCGTCTCCCAGCATCCAGCCTCCTCGGGCTCCCCGGGGACCCAGAGTTTAGCGGTTGGCACACAATTAGCCGGGAACTATTGGGCAACGTCGAAGGCGGGCTATTCTCGAAATTTATCGCCCGGCTGGACTTGCGGCGGGATCTTTGGGGCGCGCCGAGGATTTAGAAACATCTTTCAGCTCGCGAGATGCGCAGTGCCTTGATGCAATAATCCCCGCGTTAATTGGTTTTGGTTGTCATGTCGCAACGACTCCGTCGCGGGATGCAACCCGTAAAAACGCTAAGAGACATTAGTTTATAAACTATCCCGTCTAAGTTATGGGAGTTTTATTGGTTGTCACCTTTTACACTTAAACGTTTTCCAGGGAGAGGCGCGATACCGCAGCGGATTGAGTTGTATCTGGCTCCACTCTATTTCTCATACGCTTTCTTAGAAAAGATCATTTAAATTGTCGCTACACTTAAGAGACTAGTAATGAAAAAACATTAGTTATGATAAAAGGCACATTTAGAAATAGATGCCATTGCACGAAAGTAAATTGATGATTTATTTATGTACGTATGGACAGACATTATGTGTCGTACATAAATCGAAAGAAACCGACATAATTTAATTTTACAGAAGAAAATGCATATGTATAGATATCAAATTTAAACGGACGCTCGAATCAATGACTCAGTTTTTGATTTGAGCAAATTCATGTTGCTTCCGGAAAAAGTGATAGATGATTCATGCTTTCTAAATCAAAAATTCTGGTTTATCCAAAGTAATGATTCAAGTATTTTAATGACTGCTCAGAATACATTCATGTATGCGCTATTAAAGATATTATTATAGTATAATATTGAAATATTGACTAAAGATCACCAACACAACATTATTGGTAACCCTTAGATTATTATTTCAAAATTTTCTATATATGGGGTTTTTGAGGTCACTGATAAAAAATTTACATAGGTCCAGACTTTCAAAATTCATAACAGCTATTCAAAATGATGGACGATTTGAACCCATAAATTTCTATAGGATTCGTAATTAGCAACTTTAAAAAATGTGGCGATATTACAATTTATGCATATTATATTGCTATAAAGATGCGAATATTTTCAAATTTTTCGTTCGCTGTTTTGAATTTTAATATTATAACATCAAGTTTGTATGCAGTAATTAAAAAAAAATCACTATTTGTCTATTATTTTAACCTTTTCCGAATAACTAGTAAGGTAAAACACTTCTCAGATGGCCTTAACATAAAAATAAAATGTCTAAAATTAATTTGCAAATTATTTTTATGTACTTGAAATTACAGAAGAATAAGGATAGTTTTTGAATTCGTGGGACTAAATTTCAATTTTTCAAATTCATATCGTTATTGGGATAATGAAAGTCAGTACCTTAATGTATTAATTTAACCTTTTTCGGAATTTAATTTGATGAAAACTAAGAAAAACACATAATGTTTCGTTAATAACTTTAGGTGTCGTTATTAAATTTAAAAATATAAAATTTTAATTTTTATATTTATTTCATACTTTTAGATCTGCTTACAAATTTATACGGTTAGTGGCTATACATGATACAACCATAGTATTGAGCTGCTAAGCTCACTCAAAGGTGAAATAATATTTAATAAACACAATGACTAATCAAACAATGCGGTTTCTTCAACTTTATATAATGCCCGCTTTTTTCTGCGAACATGGGTTATGTCATTTTTAAGGATAAAAACCTCTTTGTAAGTTGCCGAAAATAATACAATAGTTCTTTGTTTTCACCCCTATGATTCAACTGTTATACCATACTAACGACAAAACTCGAAGAGAAAAGTCTACATTTTGTCAACGAGCGATGCGTTAGTTTTGAGGATCGATAAAGTAAATTGTTTAAACAACGAAACATTTGCAGTCATCTAACTCAACTTATTTGTTCTAAAACGCTTTTTGGAAGTGTGTGCAATTACGATATTATGAAGATAATGCGATGGTGATTTGCAAAAATGCTTCGTTTTTTCAATTTCATCGCAAAAATTGAATCAAAAATCCTTCAGCCAGCACGGCTAAGACTATCGAAATGATATGCTAGCTGAGGCTGGAGCCGGCTGGCCGGGCAATAATTAATACTTAATTGCGCCCGTGGAGCGCCGACCTCTCTACTGAGCGAAACTCGTTTGCTTGACCGGTGTCCGCTGACTCAGCTGGCCAGGTTTCGTTCCGGAGGTAGTTAGTACCAGCCGGCTCAGGTGACTTCCACTCAAAGTAAGCAAATTTGTCAATTTGCAATGATTCTGCAATATTTTGCATTACATACGACTTCCACTCCTTTCCCGTGCCGCCGAAACGCTCCAGCCTCGGAAAGAATTAATACATCACAACCTTTGACTCATCCCCTACGTGACTCGGGAGTGAGTAAAGTGAATAAGAAATTCAATTGTTCCGCAAAAGAGGGAAAATGGAAATGAACGACTGTTTGCCAGCACGAGACTCCGCGATGATCTCACGTAACCTCTGTACCCTGACTGTGTGCCTTAAACTTGCATCTCGCGGCTATGCAAAGCGCGGGAATAAAAAGCGCCAACGACGGCAAAAAGGAGATGTCTAAAGATGCGGATGCTGGTGGTTGTGCCCGGCTCGGAGGACCACCGCCGCTCGATGATATAACCCGCCGCCGCTGCAGCGGCCCTGCATGCAAATATCAACAGAAAATGCATTTCCCATGCAATCAGAAAGTTTACATTATGCTTTGCAGCTGTATACCAATGTCAATTCGGCTAGCATAAGTTCAATGAAAACGTTTTCACTGATTTACAATGGCCTTATTGATTTTCGCCACGCTCGAAAGACCCTTGTTTCTGCAGCCCTGTCGGGACGCCCGCTGAATTTTAAAAAATGTGCTCAAAAGGGAAGGACTCCCATCTGCACATAAGGAGCCGAGGAAATTGTGTCAAGCCAATCCGACTTCGCGATTCTGGGCCAGGGAACCGGGTTAGCCGCCCTTTTCCTGAACCTGGGTGAGGAGATCTTCTTTAAAGTTTATGTGCTGCAATTGAATCTCGAGAAGTGAAGTGTTTTGCTTTTTTGAATTGTACACTCCAAATTAGTACAGACGATGCAGTAGTTTTTCAAAATTTAACATTATTTATGTATATGTATTATTTTCGGGCTCTAAAGCTTTCGACAAATTTTGAAATTTCAAATACTTTTACCTTAACTACAAATTGCTAAAGTAAGTAGTCATATTAGGATACTATTTAGTAATAAAACATCATTGCGGTTTCTTTTATATACTTGCATTTATTTTACAAGGAGTAAACATTGGCATTTTAACACTCTTCCGATCCCATCAAATAGAAAAAAAATAGACTAGTCTTTGTGTTTTAAAGTAACATATTTTCCCCTTCTTGAAATAGATGAGGAATCACATTTTACAACAGTGAATTTTCCTAATGGAAAAAATGGTTTAAATATTTTTATTATTCATAGTCGTATATATTATACCTAAGAATTTCCTATTTTGTCCATTGTAGGGCCTAAATTGTATCGAACATAACTACTACAAATTTTAGTAAAACAACATGTCGGAATTAAGCCGTAAAACCTAATTGGCATAAATAAAATCAAGATGAACTCCCTCATTCCAATAATGTTTTCATCAATCAGTTGACACATTTAAATTTGGAGTGTCGAAAGCTGTTCAAGCAACTTCTGCCATAAGTTTGATTTTCCTGTTGAAAGGCCAAAAATGAGCGCAGGAAAATAGGCGCCTTAAAGCTAAGCTATAAATGCAAGTGAAAAGGCGCCAGTAAGAAATATCGCGCCATATTCCGCGGAATGCTTGCACCTACCTACCGAAACGAATTGTCTCATAAAACTCGATTCGACGGTGCCAAAAACGTTGACATACACTCGCGAAAATAGATTTATCCGCGCAAATAGCCAAACGCCACGCTTACAAGCCTTTCAGCATCACTCTAATGGAAACTGTCTTCGGCATGTCTGCCGGCTTGAGTACTTCCCTCCCTTGGCGTGACGTGATGTCACCGTTGTGACGTTGCACGAGCAGAGCTTTTCCGGACGTCACGGGAAAGGAAGAGGAGATGGGCCAATACATTCGCGAGGAGCGGCTCCCCTGTGTTGAGCAATCCACGAAAATAATCCCCCCAAATATCTCATTTCTTTCCAATTACATCACAAAACTCCTCTAATCTGAAAATAGATCGACCAAGACACAAACTGGCAAAATTCGTGGGCCCGCGGAGGAGAACCGCTGGCCACTCCTTGGACGAGTTAAATTTTTTGGTTTTTCACTAAAATACCGCGAATACCTTGGGAGCACTTCTGGAAAAAAAACGATCCGCGGCAGGGAACGCACTTATCTCCGCCCTTTGCATATTTTATACCTCGTCGCCCGCAATTTCTAAAAATAGACTCACCTTGAAATGAGTTATCCAAAGGAAAAGAAAAGTTTCGAGACGATCAAAAGGAGAAAATTTTCTGCAGGTAAACGACGAAGGTACGTCACTTCACCTCACTGAACGGTTGGATAGGTGGTTCGAATCGTTAAATACTTTCGATTAGTTATTATTTATGAATTAACTTTGATTCACACTAAACTATCGAGGCTTATTCGAAAAGGATACACGAGCTGGTTGCTGGGCTATCTTGACTTAATATTTTCGTTTTCTTCGGCGGTACGGTCACGTTAACTAAGCGACGATTTTCTCTCAACTAAAGAACCAAAAAATCGTCGTGAAAATTCGAAATTTTCATACAGTGACACACAGAGACAACACACAACACACCGTCCCCCGGACCCACCACCGATGAAGCAATCCGTCGACCACAACACTAACAAAAATTTAAAATAAATTAAAACGAGGAAAATTGAAAAAGCCAAAAATTTCAAAGTGCACCAACACTTGCAAGGCCCAGCCGCCTCGCGGAAAGCACACACAGAGCCGCGGATTTTTTAGATGTTTTCTAGGTGAATTCGATTTCCAACTAGTCGAATTCAGATCGCGCAGTAGTGGAGATTAGCTGCAGATTAGCGAAAACGAACTTTTTGGATACAAACTGACTGTTTGCGTCTTAAGATGCGCGATTTCAGGGGGTCTCAATTTGCCGGGGGGTAACCGCGAAACCCTTGCAGATATTACCCGCAAAAACTCGCCAAGAATTCACCCCGAACTTTGGAAAATATAACGAAAATATTTGCCAAAATATAATCGCCTATTTTTAGCCGAACTCGCCACCCTAAAATTAAAGCTAACTCCCGAAGACAGCGAATGTGCACACGTCTGGTGCGCGATCTTCGCCAAGTATCTTTGAGTTCGGCGCGGCGATCGTCGCGTCGCGCCGCGGCGAGCAAGTAAGGTGCGCGCGCATGACGGGTGCTGATCGCGGCAGATAACCGCCGCGAAGAACAACAAATTTCTAGGGAAACTTGATCAGGTCGACGGCGTGACGTCACGTCTAAGACGGAGCCGCGAAATGTGAATCAAAAGTTAATCGCCGCCGCGGAGCACCTCGTTCGATCTTGCGAGTGTATTTTGCCAGCATCTCGTGTGTCCCTGTGACGGCGATTAATTTTTGCTTCTTCTCACTTAATTTTTGCCCCATCGGCGGCGGCTCACCGGCGAATTCAGAATGAGCAGAATGCGAGGGGTGCGTGTCGTGTTGAAAAGATCGTTTCTGCTTCTTTCGTTCGTTGTACAGACAACAAAAAGAAAATTTATTTATTTTTTTGGCTTTTTTTCGAAATTATCTCCTCCTGGTGGTGTTAATGAACCGCACCGAAAGTTTATGACTCGATGTATTTTAGGGAGGCAAAAATAAGACAAGTGGGCGCACTTGATTTACAAAATCTCCACATGCCCACGCACTCAATTTGGACCCAAAGGACGCGTTCCCAAGAGATCATTCGGGAGTTTTATTTAAATGGTGCATGTCTCACTCAACTCGGCCAGCGTTTGCCAGAGGAAACCGCACACATCCCCAGCTCAGACTGTCGCAATTAAAGTTTTCAAATTTTTTTGATTTATGTTCCACAGTCTGTAGTCGAATAGAAAATGGTAAATTTTCAATTTCGGAATTTTGAAAATATGAAAAATGTGAGGCCTTTGCACTGCTTCCTGAGGAAGCTATTTAAGATTATTTTCAAAAGCGTAGGTTTGAAGATTTTATATATAATTGTTTATTAGTGCAATAGCTTTCATATTTTTTTGTCAGAACAAAAAAAAAAATATATAAAAATACTTCCATTTGATTTCGTTTATCACAATTTATTATTACTTTAATGATGAAAATGATGACCACGATATTTCTCAACTTAGAATCAACGAAGAAATTTTTCATTCTCTTAAAATGCCAATTCATAAGCGAGTATTAACTTTCTTCACTAAATTAACATTTCGTCTAAATAAAGCATTTATCAGGTTTTTTTAGAAAGCATTTTCAATATTAAAAACCATTCGAGTAAAGTGTTAAGTGCAATTGTTTGATTTGATTCTCAAACTGAATTTTACTTTGAACACCAATTCCTTTCTTTCCGACAAATGTCAAAATTAGTCAATTTTATACTTTTAGAGAAAATCGGTTGTAATAGACAGATAGATAGAAGACTGATTTTTATTTTTTGTTTTCCACTTTGGTACGAATTACTAAAAATGGCATTAATACACTATTAAAATATATGTATGTAGTGAAATCTCATAAAGATCGCTTTCATTTTAATGTTATATAAATACATTTTATGGTGTTCGCATATTTTGTTTTATGGAATATTGAAAATCCACAAAATCTCAAATATATAGACTATTAAAATTTATAAGGAAACTGTTTGGTCATTTCATTTGAAATTTATTACCTATTTGAAAGAAACATATTCATTTCATATGTTGACCTAATATTTATATATTGGTGGTTGTTGCCTTATAGTATGTAAGAAACTTGGATATAGTAGGATCTATCCTTACATTGATTTCCGAAAAAAATAATATAAGTTGAACGCACACACATCGGTTTGAAATAACACATTCATTTAACTTAAACATTAATATCTACCTGCATACGCAAATAAAAAATTAAATTTAATATATAACATTTTCAAATCGATCTTGAATTTTAGTTACTTACACTATTAGTTTAATGAAGCCGCTAAATGAGTCTTCGTGAATGTAATGCATAAGAAAAAGCGAAACTTGCTTTGTTTTCTTAAAAAATAAACAAAAACTCAATCTTGCATTTAATAGTAAATTTCGTCTTAGTGTCGCCCTTTAAATTGCTTTTAATTTAGGGCGAGTTGCACCCTTTCAAATACCTCTATCATTACGCTCGTAGCTTATCGCCGCTTGTGGCGCCCATCGTCTGGTTGCCAGCAAAAATGCTAGAGGTAATTACCTGGCCAAGGTTATGCAAAAGGTAGAAAGCGATCTTATCGCTGAGCACCCAGAGGAATATTTGCTAGAACATTAATGAGTCATTGCAGATGATAACAGCCATGGAAATTTTTCTGACGGTATAAGAGTAGCAATTTACAATGATCTGCTTTTATTTATAATTTTTGAGGATATAAAGAGCATATATAGTCCGAACATAAGTTTTGTACCTCGCAGAAATACATTACCCTTTAGGCCATGCTTTCTCTATTTAAAGTATATTCAAGATCCCCTAAACCCCTAAAAACTCGATACCCTACTTAAAATTCACGGCCCTATGCCGAATTAGCTCCGCCAATAGAAAGTGTTTATTTAAGTCGGTTCAGTCGTTCACTATTTAATTATTCATTATCGTATGTATAACTCATGTGAATAAAAGTCGAATATTTTGTATTAAATATATATTATATTAACAATTACTTATACCCAGTTTGTAAAAACATGTGTGTGCAAAGATGTACGAGTATGTGTATATAAAATAAACATAGATTTTTAATTCAAATGTAAAATTTTACCAAAAGTTATAATTTTAGAATATATTAAATGTATCAATATGGCTTTTTCGTTTTGAATTTATTCACTTGTCATTTTCACAAATTTAATTTATTCCACGGAAGACATTTTTCATCAATATTTCAATGTGGAAGCAACCATAAAAGTTTGTTTTGTTTGAAAGTACCATTGATGCGGAATTTAATTGAACACATAACATTCACATATCGAATTTTTTCAGACTCATCTCTTTTTAGACGCCTGAAATTTCAGTCAGTCGCAAATTGTTATTTCAATTTGCATACAGAAAACATCGCTTGCATATAAAATTAAATAAACATATCGACAATTCTGTGTAGGTAGTGTGGTATGCAAGCAGGTGGAAATTTGCAACTCGTATTTATGCCAAACCGCCTAAGAGCATAATTTTCCGTTTGAAGAGAAAAGAATTAAAAATTGTTTTTAAGAGTCCTCTAAGAAATCGTAAATCTTTGTGTTTTCTTTGAAAAAAATTTACATTTCTACACCTACACATAAAGCTAAGAATTTGCAAAACAATTCACTTCATCTTCTGATAACAGTGCATACGTGTCTTGGGGTGACATACTTAAGCAGCTGTGCGATAATTTTTTCGAATAAAAATTTCACGCCATGTCGGCTAGCAATTTGAGAACGTTCTTTGTGCCATCAAATGTGAGCTAAAGTTATCTTTGGGGAAATTGTGGTGACGTCAACAAAAGCTTATCATTCAAACAGTTTTCACAATTTAAAGTAGTAGTCATCAGTTGAATAAACGAAAAAAAGACGAGAATCGAAAAATATTAGCTAAAAATACATATTTGAAACTATCATTATACAAATAACGACTTAATAAAAAAAAACGAAAATAGAGATAGATACTCCTGTAACTAAATGTAAATTATTATCATTTGTTGAAGTTTTCTGCAATATTGTAGATATTACTTTTTAAAAAACATGATTTGAAGACTGATATTTTACTTTTATGGTATTCGTTTAATTCTTGACCCCCAAAAATTTCTAAGCCAACAAAGGGCTAAAGTTAACCAGAAAATATTTGTTAAATTTCGAACTCGTTATGTACGTCAGCTCACTAGATCTAAAAATGAAATTATAGCTTAACTTAATCTTTATGAAACTGGAATATTACTTAAATTACCATTTCGAAAAATTCCAAAATAATTTGTTCTTGCAGAAATAAAAATAGAGAGTACCTAATAAAAATGTTATTACAATAAAACCATTTAAGGTGTTTAAGATTTAATTGTTGATTTTTATGGGTTCTATTTTTATAGATTTCCATATTATTTTGGATTTCAGATTTATACACTTTTATTTTAATCGATTACAAGAGTTTTAGGGAATCAAAAATTAATGCAACATCTGGCTAAGAAAATGAACTTAGAGGACGAACGAAGAAAATGTCTTGTGCAAATTTTCCGATCAGGAAAATTTATGTAGCAAAAGTCGATTTAATAATTTTTGAAAAATTGCAAATAAAAACTATTGTTTTGAGAAAAACACAATTTAAATTTGAGAAGGTATTTACATTCAGAGACTTTTTCCTTCATCAATTTTCATCAATCAAATCCAACACGACACGATAAAAGAATTGACTTTTTGAATCGATTTTTAGAAACCTTAATAAAAACCTACTGGTTATTTTTTCAAAAACTACATATTCTAAAATTAATGAAGGACAATTGTAAGTTCATGCAAGTCAGCACAAAACTTACCGATTGTCGTTTTGATTTATGCGGAAAAAACACTCGGTACTTTGTTATTGTCCGATATCGAAGTGCACTTTGGTTTCAAGAGATTTTTGCAAAATTGCAATATAATAACACCACCTGACTTAGCACAACACGATGCAAACATATTATCCAATTTATTATTTTTGAATTCAAACACATGGTATCCTGGATATACATATGTACAGGTATGTGCATGTAATGTATGTATAATAGCAGACATACCGCCAAAAATTCGATAAATCTGTTTCACATCTGAGCTGCATATGTGCCAAAGTGTACTACAATTTACTAAAATAATATTCAAGTATGACAACTAGCCTTGGGCTGAAAACATAAATTTCTTGTACCACCGCAGTGGTCCCCTCGACATAGTGATGCATTTGAACAAGCATCCGAAAAATGCATCCTATACCTCAGACTCTACTACAGGAGCATTTTAAAATTTGCCAAAGCGCTCGAAAGAAAATGGGCCACCGGGCAAAGCAATAATTCAATGAAAGTTGACGTCGACGGTGATTCAAAACTATTGGGGACGAATTTCTCAGAAATTTTACAGAACTTACTCATGCACGGTCCACTGAACTAACCAAAGTTATTAATTGGCTCAGTTCCTCTTGTGAATTTACCCAAGTCGTTCGTTGGGTGTTCCAATTTTTGAAAAGATCAAAAATCGCGAAATTTGTTTTAATTAATCGAATGCACGAAAGCGGACACGCCACCACTGCACACTGTCTCACACCGGTTGCATTTAATTCACCGCCGATTCGGGGGGTGAAATTTGGAGCAACAAACGTACGCACATTAACTGATCATTGCGCAAAAATTAGACGCTTCGATTCGTCGACGGATCGATCGATCGGCGGCGAAGGCAACACTCGCGGTGATTTGTTTTCCGTGCCGCGAGAGCGGATTAGCGCGGCAAATTTTGAAATCAGCAAAAACAAATCAAAAAACAAATCAAAACCAAAAACAAGAAAACAAGAACAAGACAACAGAAACAAGAAGAGCAAGCCAAACTTACGCGATATGGAACAAGAGCAATTTTCTGCACTAAAGTCGCGATGTTTGCTGGCCACACCACACCCCTGCGAACGTCTTTGTCTTGTGATAAGAAAAATCGCGAAATGCACGAGAAGACTGGGAACTGGTCGTCTTTAAGACGTTGAGGTGACTTCCCGCCGAACCGCTCGAGACGCCGCTCAGAAAATGAATGAAGCGAAAAACGTCGACGACCGAAGCGGGCGGCTGCGGCGGCCGCGGCGATCGACGACGGACCGCGCTGCAGCGGCCACACGGCGGACGCAGCGACGCTAATCCGAGTGCCGCGTACGTGGGCACGATCGGTCCGCAGGCGGTGCAGTGCGACGCGCTGCGAAGGCGCAGTCTTGGCGCGTCCACTTTTCTTGATCTTATTTCTGGGACACGGAGGAAAACGGACAAAAAATCCCTCCCCCCGCGGCCCAAAACTGCATCTGAACACGCCGCGTCGACCGGTGCAGTGTGCGTGCCATGTGCATTTTTCGCGCGTAACCACCGCGACGAATCTGGCCGACCGTTTCCCAGGGCGTACCAAATACAATGCATCAAAATTCCTCGCGAATATCTGCCGCAAACCATCGAAATTGTCGGGAGAAAATCTTCTTAATCTTCTTAATCTTCTCACCTGGCGATGCAAGTAACGCAACAATTTCAAATTTCAACCCCCGCCTCGCTTCGGGGGTGGCCAGGGATGAAATTGAAAATATGTCGCTCTATTTGGCGCAAACGACGCCAAAAGTTGGTCCACAGTCAGTAGGTAAACAGTCGGGCCAGCGAAACCGAAAGGGTATTGTACGCGTATGCAAATTGATATTAAGATGATTTACCAAATGGACAGTGAAAAAAATTAATTGAGTTATCGTCGACCGTCCCCGACTCTCGGACCCACACTCACTTTCACCGGATTCGCGCGAAATTATTGATTTCTGCCTGCGTCGCTTATCGGGGGAGATGATTATCATATTTTTGGAGCCAATATAATTTATGCATACTGGCCTCGGCAAACATTTACTCTGTCGCTCAGAGGTACGAATATTAAAAAGCGGCACGAAAGCCACTCCAGGCTCACCTCATTTTCATTCTCTGGAGCTCTGGATTTATGGGGAAGTTTGGAGGAGTCCAGCGGGTTCATGTCTTCAGTTTGGTATCCATAAACTTAAAAGCTCCAGTTAACGCGCTTTGGAAATCTCCAGAGGCGGGAACATTTTTACTAAAAGAAAACACAAATTAATTTTAAGAAAAATCTTGGAATTTTCACTATAGTAGCAAAATAAAAAGTTTAGTTTAACGTGCAATATGAATAACATAATCGATATATGAGCCGTTCAGTGCACAAATCGATAAACTCTACTTTTTGAAAAATCTTAAATTTAATTGCCAAAGCACTTGGTAATGTCAACTTTTTATATGTTTAATAAATTTCCTGAATAATAAAGATTAATATCAATAAAAGACAATTTTGTTTTGGCCATTGAATAATAAATAATTTATTTCAGTGGCCATTTAAATTAATTCTGTACTCTAGTGTAAATCGTTGCAATAATGCAACACAAATGCATTAGCACGAGGCAAATGATAACCGTAAATTTATTATTTATATTATAAGGGGAATTTTAAAAAACAATATAAATCATTTCATCGCATTTCGCAACTTTTTGTTTTATGGAGTTAATCGATGTGTGGCACTGAGCGACTCATATAATAAAACTAAAGTAAAATATTATTCGGTTTCGAACTAAATTCACTTTTCAAAGTTACTTCTTTTACGTACACATTTATATCGTAAAAAATTAGTAAATGTTGGATACTATGAAAACCTTAAAATTTACCTATATAATCTATATAACAAGGTGATTTAATCATGAACAGAAAATATCCCAACTTACGAGCATAATATAAAATTTTTACTCTAAAGGGAAATTACATGCAACCGTTTTTTCTATTAAACTATTTTATTTTTAGTATCTATTTATTTTTTGGCTATAGAGAATATATCATATAATTTGTAGCATTTTACGCAACGACATTTTTGTGATAAATAGAAGAGGATATTTTTAATTTGTAATACGATTTCGTCTTTGGGCAAGGCTTCATATATCATGTGTCAATTTTAAGTCGATATCTCTTTTTCTTTAGGAATTTCATTAAATTGTATTTCGCATTTTAATAATAATTGTTAAATGTTAGAGTACATATGTACATATGCATGAACCTCTATATTAATTAATGATCTTTATTGAAATCGACTAATATGTCGCTGTAAAGTGTCTAATTAAAAATAAATAAAAATAAAAAAGATTAGTCTCTGGAATTTAACAACGTTTACATTTTAACACTTTACATTTCTTAAAATCCAAAACAAGCAAAATTCGTAAATTTCATCAGTAGATTGGAAGTTCTGGTGATGTTAAAGTTTTTCTGACAATTTTTAAGATATATTAAGGGGGCAGAATAGCCTGGAAGATTTCAACCAAGGTATATTTGATAGAACTGTTTTTTTTTTGTGAACAGTCGTATGTAGTTTCTGAACTTTCAACTGATCAAATTACAATTTTGAGGATACTTCGACAATATAGTAAACTACTTAAAGGACCAGAAATACCAAGTAAAGACGAAAGGCAGGCAGACTGTAGGAAGTAAAAAACGAACTAGACTTCTTTTATGGTACGTAATATTAAAAACAATTTGAACAAGAAATATTATCTAATATATAAATATCATTTATTTATTTCAAAAATACATATACAAATACAATGTACTTTGATACTGGAAAACGTTATAATGACTATTGTTATTGATAATTATAATGTGCGACGTTCTTATCGATAAAAGAAATTTTTTTCGAACCATTTTGTTTTCATAATCAGTCAAATAGTAAAAAATATAGCCAAAATAGGCCAGACATATATGAATTCATAATTATTGAATAGGTATTGAATTGAATTTCGAGGTATTATTTCAAGTGTGGGTTAAATATTTAAATGAAAACAATAAATGTATAGTCAAATTGTACACACGTTTCCAAGCCCGATGTTTACTAGTTTTCCAGGTTTCATTCAATTTGAATTGTTAGGAAGTAAAGGATTACATCATTAATATTAATATTATTAAAAATATGTATTGCAACACCTTGAAATATATAGTATCTACTCGAATGAAAAATACTTTATTTAAAAAAAGGCTTTTACTTTGCTCTCTTAGTATTAGGCGCCCTTAAGCCAGTGCTTGAAAACCATTTGCATTTACTTAATGGTCACCAACTGCAGTCGACAGCGTACTTTTCCTATATTAGAAGAACAATTTACTAATTTGTTAGTCATTTGCATGAAAAGAGATATCCTTCAAAGATTGGACTTTGAGGACATACTCGTAATAATTAGGAGATTTTTCCCTTAAAAATTATACGAAACAAACTATTGGCGTTAACAAAAATTTAATTCTTAAAATATGTAGTTTATTATAAATATTATACTATTTTTTGATTTGTATAAAGCTTCATTCACATGTTTTTTTCTATTGTACAAATTCCATAAACTCTGTATTCCCAAGACCCCTGCATGGCCTAAGACGGCCCTGGTTTTATTCTTAGTTGAGAAAGTATATGCTAATAATTGACTATAGTACGTGCTCTTCCCTGGTATTGTCTTAATTTTCTTACCTTTTTTACTGTTCGGGAAGATGTACCTACTTAGCCTTTGGCAAGTAAACAACTTTAGTTCTAAAAGAAATACAACGTAATATTTAACTGACATTTATTATTTGACGTACGGTGATGACAATTTTAAATGGTCCAACGAGTTTTATTCGATCTTACAATAATTTTACTTAAAATATAAGAAAAACTGTCACGTAGGTACGATTAATGATCTATTTGCTTGAAATTTAGTTACTTATGTACCTACTTGTCTTGTTAAGCAGATACGTGCGGTATTTTTAATATGGCAGAGTTTATTGCCCTTTGTCTGTTGCGCTCCAATTATAACCACGCTACCTTTTTCTGATTTCACTAACAAATTGAGAGTATGTCCAGAAATTTTAGTATAGTAAAAATTGATCATGAAAATAACATGCATAGCATTATTGTGAAAAAGAAGATTTTCGTTCGTTGTTTAATTTGTAAAACAATTAATAGAAAATAAATTACTACTTGTTCTCGTTTTCTATGTACATACATATACTTATATAAAAGAAGACATATGTATGTATTTAGGTAGTTTAACATCTAAAGATAGTATTTGCTCCATAAAAATATAAATTAATAAGTTTATTATCCAACTTAAAAAATCTAATATAATCTAAGGATATGAAATTGAGAGGTAGAGATGCAATGTTAGTAATGTCGAATTTTATTAATTTATTGAATTTATCTTTTAAAACAATCAGATAACTGCATTTTTTTAGTATAATTGAATTGTTATACACCTACCTACATTCATGTAAATATTTTAGCCTCGTATAACCAACTCACATATAAGACTTACATAAATGTAATGTTATGGTTTTGATAGGTAGTTGTTTAATTGGAAAATTAATAATACCAAAAATGCACAGCTTAATGAAATAAAACTCCACTCCTGCAGATCTACTAAAGAAAAAGTCAAGACTACCGAGTTTTGTACTTTCAAAGGCAGGTAAATAATGTTAAATAATATAATAAATTGATTGCAAATACGTTTTCAATTGATGCTAGCTTTGTGCATGTTGGTGCTTCTTGTATGAATTAAAGTAATCAATTAAGTGAGGCGAAATTGGAGCAAACGCATTTAAATTTTAAAAAATGGTTGGGCCCTTAAGTAATTCAGACAGCGACATTTCCGGAGCGGATCTGGCTCAAGAATTTTTTAGTTGCAGACCAAAAATAGTAGCAAGATATTGAAAATATCTTAAAGGAAACTTATAGGTGTGATTTATTTACAACTACTAGACTGATTTTTGGATATAACATATATTTCAATAGTACATACATATGCACATTATGTTGTATTTTAATTTCGATGTTCTTGTTTTCTTTAATTATATTTTGAGATTTCAATGTATTATTGAGACGGATCAAAATATTAAATACCAGATACTAATTAATAGTAATTTTGGTTACATTGAAAAAGCAAGATAGTGTAATACGATTAGCAACTAAATTAAAATTCAAAATTTGAAGGGCTCGACTAAAAGGCACCGAAAAGCAATTTCGCTTTACCCTGATTAAAGATAGTGCTGCCCGTCGCTATTTGTTGAATTGTTTGCAAATTAATTTTGTAAAAGTTCTTTATTATATAAAATTTTCTAAAGCCGCTTTTAGTAATGAAGGTATTATTTTTCAAGCATCATGTGGAAAGGAAAGGACTAATTGTTAAGTCAAAGTTTATAATAAGATTTACAGCTTTGGAAATTGGTTAGATCTTTGTTAAGATTACGGCAAATGTTCAAAAGTATTTCGAATTTTGAAATTTGCGGTTTTCCAAATCCCCGTAAATTGCTTGAGTTCGACAGATTGAAAATTTCCCAGTATGCTTTACGTGTCCTGGCAGGTCCTGGGGAGGCGACTGATGAACCGAGGGCGCAGAGACATGGATCCCATTAATGCCCGCCTGGCAGGACGGAGATGGCAGACACTTCACACTGGGGATCCACAGGAATGCGGACATGCTGGAATCATATGATTTTCTAGGAATGGTTTCGTAAAAGCTCGCCCCTCCGTGCACTCGGCATCGGGTGTGCGGGTGGCTGGCATGCGTAGAGGTCGGCCAGACCACCCAAAACTTTAGCTGAAGAAAGCAAAAAACTGGAACACATCGATTAAAGCTTAGTCCTAAGACTATGTCCATGCTCCGAATCGGGAGTTCCATGGAATCACGAAACTTTCTTCGTCAAGCGGTCCAGCTACCGATCCCGTTCTAGTCCCAAGCAGCCCTCTCGCTCCCGTCGTCTTGCAAGAAGGGTTCATTCACAAAACGGCTGTGTGCCTTTGTAACCTCCACGAGAGGTTCCGGGAACGGCCGCCACGCGTCTCTGCCGCAGCTGGTGGTAACCTTTTAAGGGAACTTCTTCACGAAACTTGGCTCAAACCCTTCGCCGTGCAGAGGCCCTTTTTGTGTTTCGTTGATTCGTCGGCAAAACTTCTGGGCCGTGGAGTGTTTTTGGGGGCAGTGGGCATGCGCCCTTATTATCGATTGGTTTGCGTGCGCACGGCGAGGGACACGACCGAGGAATTTTGACTGTCGAAGGACCTGTCGACTCTTTCCCGTGCACTTTGTGACAAAAGGGAAATGTAAAAAACGAAAAAAACGGTGCGATGAAAAGTGCAGAAGAAGAGGCCGAATAATTGTCGAAAAAAGCTCCAGCCCCAGCGTAGCGCCATCTAGTCAAATTCAGTGCCATTTGGGGCCAGCAGATTAGAAGCAGGGTATACCGTGGATCCTGCAATCGCGCAAACGTTGCCCGTTTTTTAATTAAACTAGAAATACAAGGAACCATTTCATTTTTGTGGAGTTTTCTCGAAATTGATTTAAGTTTTGTCGCCAATTGAAAGCCAGGAGGTCGCTTGCCCACTGTCTCGTGCGGGAGATTTTTTTCAACGAAGTGCTCCTCACCTGGACGTGTAACAGTAGCCTTCTTCGGTGGCCCTACTCCTTGCAGCTCACCTATCCCGTGGGGGAGTAGTGGAGAGGTCGAGCTCGAGATGGAAATCGCGATCTCCTCGTTGGCTGCTTAAGGTTCCCTGCAAGGACATTAAGTGGACTCTGAGTGCGCTAAACGCCGCGGAGTGTAACGTCATGTGCAACTAAAACCGTCCCAGATCTCCCCACTCCGCTGCAGTTCGGTACCGAACTGTTGGATGCTGGCACCAATCCGGGCCTTGGAACGGATTAATGCTGCTAAATTAAGTGTAGAAATACGATTTTTTAAAGTAAAATTTGCAAATATCTTGCAAAATTCGCAAACTGTTATACGGTTGGCTTACGAGGACTGGTGAGGATGGCAGCAGCACGGCGGCTGCACACTCAGACAATTTCTCCCGTTTCGGATAACTCAAGGTTCTGTTCGCCCGCATAGGACTCTTTCTTCCAAGTTTTTTTTCTTTCCCTATGTATACCAGTTGATGTGTATAACAGTTCTGTTTCGTGTTACTCCACGCATCACCCAGTGTGCGGAGGGTTTGAATGAGGTAATATGAGGTGATATTCTTTTCATCAAAAAGAAGAAAATAAGAAATTAATGAGTTTGAAAACAACGACGCTTCGAGGTGGCTTTGTGCGTGGAAGCCCGCATATAACAGTTAAAAGACTCAACAAATTCGAAGGACATCCGCTGGAATGCTCGGGGGCGCCTGAATTTCGCCCAAATTTTCTGGGATGGAACTTGTGGATCCTGCGGCCAGATAGTGCCCAGCAAAATTTGCCGTCGAGGATCGAACGAGAGTAGCCCACATTCGGACCGTTCTCCGACACCGCGTAGAATAATTTCTTCGTTTCGTCTTCGTCCCTCAGTGCTTTTCACCACCGGAGTCCCTTTGTGTTTCGCCTCCGCTTAGCACTTCCCTGCGCTAGCTGGCACCTCCGTTTCGGTTATATACATATATACAAATATATATATATATATGAGCATTTTCGTGTGTTCGTTACATATTTATTAAGGACTTTTTATACATGCGAGTTGTTGTTGTTCCAATTAATGTGTGTGCGTTCAAAATGGCCGCACGGATTATAGGAGAAAATTCCCTTTTTTTAGTTGGATGTAACAATGGTAATTAGCAGTGGTCCCTTGTGTCATACACGTGAACGCCGTGCGTGATTTATGTAAGCGGATGGATTTTCGTTCCACCGGAGCAGCGCACAGTATACGCGACAAATTTACCGTTTTGTCCAACATAACGGGAACGTACCGAACGTACGTGCTTAAAAAATAAGATAGGCCCCACTCCGCCAATCGCAGTGAATGAGAAGAAAGCGGAAATCAGGAAAAATGGAAAAGTGAACGAAATTTGCTGGGTGATCGTGGAATAAAAAATAGTATAATAAATAAAGAAATCGAGTGCGACGGACGAGCAATCGGCGGCACGCATACAGTGGCCAAGAAACAAACACGAAATAAACTTTGATGCAGTGAACGAGAAAATTATAGAAATAAGGTGATGATGGGGCCATGAGCCCATCATATCCTCAAACCTATCGGAGTCGCAAGCGCGTCTCAAGCGGGCCTGCACCATGCTAGCGCCGCCGAACCCGAGGTCAATATGCGGCCAGGACCCGGGCTGGTCGTGATGGCGCTTGCGTTTATTTCGGGGGCTCGGCGTGGCAGCAGCACCAGTCAAAAACACCAACAACAACAGCAACAATACGACGACAGCGGCAGCAGTGGCAAACACCAAGTCACCTTTCCCAATTTCTACTACAACTCGAATAATTACAACAATATTATCCAGAGTAATATCGAGCATAATTATTTTGACAACGTCAAATTGGGCAAGATTGATTACGACGACGACGAGGATTACGACGGCGGCACTGGTGCCTTGGCACGTGTCAACCCGTGGTTGTCGGCCTGCGATCTGGCGCAACCCAATCAATCGGATCTTCAGGTAAAACCCCTTTCCTTTACTAATAGTATAGCCTCACCTTCAGTACCGGGATAGTTCTCACTACAACTGTCAAACGCCAAGTATTAAATAAACATTAATAAATATGATATATGAAATATGAACTCACCACGACAAATTTTACAAATTGTTTGTGATCCTCTATGATATTGTACCCTTTAAAGCCGTGAAGTTAATTTTGAAGTAGGGTTTTTTTGAATGGAATATTAATATGACAATCACTTTGAAAGGTTATTTTAAAAGGTTGTAAATTATAGTGAAGACTCTTACAAATGTATTGCAAAGATAAGTGCGGTCTTCCGTAGCAGGATAATAACAAAATATAAGAGCAACACCTTAAAAGTTATTATTATATTCATGTTAGCATTATATTTAAATTTAATTCTATAGTAGGTACATTTGAAGAAGTTTTGCACACCCTTGTAAAAACCTTAAATAAATCGGTATTTCACCTGTAATGAAATTTATACATTGACGGAAGATTTTTCTGTATATTGATTTATTATTATTATTATTATTATTATTATTATTTTATATTAAATTATTAGTAAAAAATTTTTTTTTAAATAATACATAAATAAAAGTTCATTGTATACCTACTATATAAAAAGTAAAAAAGTTAATTCAAACGAATTAATAACAATAACCAGAATGATTTTCATTATGTTGGCTATTTTCAGATTCATTAGAACTTTGAGAAGTTTGTACTGACAGGAGTAAGAAGTTTTGTTATTTGACAAGAAAAATTTGTTCGAGTCAATTCGAAATGTTACTTGTTATACGAGTTCCCATGTCTCGATCAAATATCAAAAGTTTGTCCTTAAAACCAACGACCATGTATAAATAAAACTTGGGAACCCACAACTTATTAAATCCCTCCTGCATTCTTGCGTCAACAGCAATTTATCACCATAAAATTCGGCATTGATGTTGACTAAATTATTTTTATTATTTTAGTTTAATACGAAAACACAGCACACTTTCTGCCAATGATATTCTCCATGATATAGAAATTGTTATATAATATATTATATAACAATATAAAAATTTAAGTGGAAAGATAGCAGGTAAACTTCAAAATAGGATATCATTATTTAAATTATTCTTCCGAATCACTGGTTTTTAATTTTTTGTTTGGTTTTCTTTTTTTATTAAACAAGAATTCCTTCCCCCAATAAATTAACTAGAATGTCATCCCTTCACGTGCTATTACAAAAACAACCAAAAAATAATAATAATAATTTTAAAACATAAAAAAACCATAGGAAATATTTTTCATTGAGGAACTAGAACTTTTGTGGAAATGTTTGCAAAATGGTTAATATTAAATAAAATAAATACGATGTGCACAGCGTGATGAGAAAAGTGAGGTCAAATACCAACCTCACCACGTTCCGGCATCCCTTAGAAATGAATAACAATTTTAGTTTAAACCAGCCGCAAGTTCTTTAAACGATCCCCAAAATGACACTACCTAAGAAGATTCAGCAATAGATTTCCTTAAAACTATAAGTTATTAAACACAATTTTACAACTGCAAAGCGAATACTCTTATTGGTTTCTTTCATTCTAACTCTTCAAATATTTTATATAATTATGCTCTTATAGTATTTTTATTTAATAGGGATAGGGTGTATGTTTTATACGATTATGCACACTTTTCTGTTTTTAATAAATCGTGTAAATGAAAATTTTGAAAAAATAAGTTTTTTCAGATAGGATAAGGTAGCATTTAAATCATGTACATACTACTATCAAAAGTGTTTAATATTTTACATTTTGAACAGTATCTGTCTCGATAATTGTGTGAATTCAATTATTTATTTATTTTTTTTTTTTTTTTTGTATTTCGAGACTCTCTGTAATGAACATTTTGAAGCTTTTAAAAGATTTATTCCTTATTTTAATAATAAATACTTTATATTTTCATAATTATTTTTGTAGAAACATTTAAATTATACTTAAATTTTAGTAGCGATTTTTCTTTAATCAAAACGGTTTTTAAAAGTTAAGCAAAACTATCTTGTTCTCTGGGAATTTTGAATTGTAATTATAACACACCTGCCGTAATAGAGATTTTTGCTTTGAGTAAATATTATAATTCAAAACTCACGTGCTGATGGCTGTTGCAAAAATTATTGATTGTTACGCATGGCACATTGCCCAAATCGTATGTGCACAAGCCATAAAGCATATCTTATGAACACGTTCGTGTTATATCTATTTTGTAAATATTGAGTCTAGTTAAATATTAGATTTAGGGCCCTTAACAATCTCGTAATTTTCTCTTGGAACTATTGATAAGCTTTGAATTTATGTATGTTCAGTACGTTTACAAAGTTAAGCCAATGTACTACTATCTAATTAAAATAATTGTTACGTGGCAAACAAATTGTATTTATTACAGAATTGAGTGTTCACAGCCCTCTTAATGTCATTTTGTTGTTCTGCCCTCAGTCGTATGTATGTAGCGCTGTTTGTTCATATAATGTATGTATCTTAATATAGGATGTTTTGTTAAGGTCTGAACACGGGTTTGCCAATCAATTCTAAATGGTCTCCAGATCAACGTTTGTTTGGAAAGTTCTTCCCCTAAAATCAGTCCTTCAACCAAGAATCACAATTGAAAATTTGAAAGGGTGAAAACGGCAATGGCCTTATAAGTCCTTTGAGAAGTATCGCTGAATTTTGCTTGATAACGTTTTAAAAACCTGAGCCTTCAAACTTTCCAAGAATACCTCTTATGATCCAATCCGTTGACAAACAAGTGCTGTAGGCCACGTCAAGCTTTGAAAATGGCGATTTCAATGTCCAAAATTTGAATTCGACCTTTCGTTTTGCCGATGTTTTGTGTGGGAAAATCAACATTTTGCTGTGTGGAATGTTCCTTGCCTTATGGCCTTTCTCAGAAAACAACCGCACTTGAATCCAACATCGCGTTCTGATGTTATTCGTGTTGGAGTGGCTGAGCACCATGGACCAGGTATAATAACAAATCCCCAATTCACGCGAAATCTTCTCCGAACAAATGTTGATGATGTTGACCATGTAGAAACGATTGGCAAAGCCTCTTTAACAAAACACTCTGAGTGTATGTTTGTATGGTTGGATTAGTAATTGGAAGTTTTATTTTAACCCAGCGGGAAATAACTATCTGTAGGTCCCTACGGCTGTATTTCCTTAATTCTTTATATTTGCTCCTTTGTCAAGTTTTTTAAAATACCTTTCTCTGCATGTCAGTATTTCTATTAACCTACATATGTATATGTCCGTAGTCTATGTACTCACTACACATAAAATAGCTATGAAATAAACTTTGGAATGCACAAAGCAATCTCAAATTATAGCTCCATAAACTTTTTTATAAAGAGGAAGAAAATATCCGATCTAAGTGCATGTCACTTGTTTTTAATGTGTGGGTACAAAAGTCGCTGGTAATAAATTTTTAATTGTTTCATTTCGCTCATTCCTATTCCCATTAGTCACTGAGATTCGGAAAAACAATAAAAGCAGAAAGTATGCATTGAAAGTGCATTAAGTGAGTCATGAGCTCAGTTAACATTTGCACTACATAATGGTTTCGTTCCAGTTGTAACAGCATAACTTATGGGTACTAATAGCATGACTTATGGGTAATAAAACATAGGTATTGCGGGATACGCAAACAAAATTATTATAAAAAAAAGCCTGGTATTACAAAATATGTTTATAGGAAATCATTTCATAGAAATTTTTATTGTGTTTTAAAAATAGTGCTTTCAATTCCCTTCCTGCGTAACAATAGAATTTTTGAACACTCACTTTTATAATGTTATTATTTTTTATTTCCGTTTTTTAGTACAAATAAAACTAAAAAAAATCGTAGCAGTTTCATTACCTATTTAATGTCCATACGTTTAAAAAACTCGAGCAACTTTTCTAGATTTTCCGCTTTGAGGAAAGCACTTTTGCGGCGTTAACTCCGATTTTATTTCAAAGGTCATAATGAAAGGAATGTAGGTTTGGTCCTGGTGTGCTACTTGCATTAATTCAATTATTTCCGAGGTTTTAATGGCAATACTGAAAATGTCCTATGTTTCTATTTCATTTAGTTTTTAGGAGTTCAATCGTAAATGAAAATCGGTATTTTTATCTGTGGCGTTTAAAAATAGAGATGCTGAAGAAACGCTTAAATTTTTATTCTATTCTTTGCTTTTGAGTTGAACTATAACTCTTATTTTTGTGTAATCATTTGGAATTAAGTGTAGGATTAAAAGATATGAGACCTTCAAACAAAAGTTTTTATAAAATTGAGTACAGTTTTTTACGCTCTGCTGATAGAAAACTTGTTGCAGGAAGAAAAATAGTTTAGTTTAGTTTATTGTCATGTGAGATATACCGACTACAGTTTTTTTGTGCTTAATTTTTGATGGTTTTTTGTAATATAAGTTAAAATATAAAATAAACTATAAGAAAATTAAAGAGTATCTGACTGAAAGTGCTATCCTAACAAAATAAATAAATTTTAAAGTATTAGGTAGAGGACGAAACCCTATTCCCGGTATGTAAGGGTATGTGTTTAATTTATAAAGCATGCAGCATAATTTTTCTGAATCTGAATAGTAGTAAATACTCGTTTCACAATTTATCCGTCCTTTGACTACAAGTTTTATTCACACATGGCATTCATTTCATTCAGCAAACTTTGGAGTTGTATATAAGTATATACCGATGCTTCTTCAAAATGGCAAAATTTTAGAGTTTTCTTGGAAAACTACAACTCCGGTTGGTAGGGTTCCGTCTGTTTTCGTGGAAATACGTTATAAAATCCATTCAATGGAAAATGTTATATTTCTGCTTTGAACCGTTCCAACATTGAACTACTAAGCTTTTAAATCTTTGAACTTTGTTGACATAATCAACTTTATAAAGCAATAAGCATAAAATTTTCGTAGAATTCTTTGTATTAATAGCTATGGAAAAATAGTTCAATAGTTCAGGATATTGTCCACAGTTTATATGTATGTATATTAAATAACTAACATCTGTAATTTCTGATAAAATTATAATATAAACTAATACATACGAGCATATATTTATTGTATTGATATTTTTTCGGATTAGCGTAGCAATCCTTTTTTTCTAAACATATTGTAGACATTTTTGTTCTCTGTTTGTATTTATAGCTACTATTTATATAGTATTTTATATGACCACTACTGTTAAAGCTACATATAAATGGTTTTCAGTCAGTCCACAAGACTTGACAAGTTAAATATTTACTTTTACAAAATATTTAATGGTGTAAATATTTAGAAGGATCCGCATCTCTCTAACTACTAAAATGCACTAGAAATTAAAAGTCCACTCATGCAACGATATAGTTTTTTTTAAAATTTTGCAAAAAAAAACAGCTTATATTCATATCGATTTTAACAGTATTATTAACTAGCTTTCGGTTCACGACTTTGTCTACTGAGATCTCGAAATAAATAGAACGGAATAGAAATAGAAGTATAGGAGAAATGTTTGTATAAGATTTTCTTAATTTCTAAATTTAACATCATGAAATTTGGATTTGAATGTTTATTTCTGTAAAACCCTGGAACATGTTGTATAGCTTCACTGCAAACAAGTAGTCTAAGTATCGAAATAGATGTCTCTAATTATTAAAATGACGGACTTCCATACAAACTTTTATTCCGCATTTTATTTATGTACTAGCTCAGGATATGATTTTCCAAAAAGAATGAGAAACGTCATTCGTATATTAATTTTGAACCAAAAACCTAAAAACTAATTTTCATGGTTTTAATTACCTGCCATTTGAAGTACAATAATAAAAGAATTCCCATACAAATTTTTATACTATATTTTACATCCATAAGGGGTAAATTTTGAAAAATCCCGAAGCTAAGTTAGCAAAGCCTATACCAATATTTGCTTGATTGAGGTAATATGAAAAGAATGTTATGTAATGGGAAAAGAAAGCGATTATATACGTTTATAGGCATACATATTCCACTAACACAGATTTTGAGAAAAATTAAAATTTAAGTGTTATTGATGTCACTTTCCTTTAGTATGGTAATAATTTCACAACGAAATTTTTGTTTCATTCCATTTATTTATTTTATGATAATACCTTTATAACTTTCCACTCACATAATACCAAACAGTATCTTTACAGAATAGATTCATGCCTTTTTTCTCCTGAAGTATTCAATTTATTATTTATATTTTGTATTTTAAAATATATTTACTATTATTGTAATCAATTTTCCAACTTAGCATTTTTGTAAACGAAATGTGCTATAAAGTATGCGTTTAATTGTGTATAATTACAAAGCGAACACCTTTTAATTTATATAAATTTAATTTATAAATAATGTGCTAAAATTTAGTACTAGTGTTCGTAATTTCCTGTCAAATATTGTATATTTTTGCATTACTTGTGATATCAAAATTCATGAAAAGTGTCTTATTGTCCTCCTTTGCTATGAAATATTTCACAAACTAATAATTTGTGATTCTTCATTATATATATGTATATATGTAACATTCTATATATGTATATATATAATATTCTATATACATATGTATATTATATATATACATAATATTTAGAGCACTCTTATTTCTTAGTTTTAGCGCATAAAAAACTAAGTAACCAGTTGCAAAATAATCTTCAGGGCGAATAACCAAGGTTACTTTTGAAGCTACATTATGGTAAACGTATGAAAAGAACAAAAGTGAATTAGGTGCATCTTGCTAAAAACATTTTATATTTTTTCATAATATGCAGCCTCTGCAACTTTTGCTAATTAAAGAAGTCATAACCAGAAAGGGGGCATGATGCAACAGTCTTCCTCTTTCTCGCGTTGTGTATTTCACAATTAAAAATACTAGGGGTGTTTCTTCTTTGTTGTGTTTGGTCTTCTGTCCTAGCAAACTCCCACAACTTTATACCAAAATACAATCTGCACCAACAAAATGAACGTGACACATATTAGCAGCGTTTCTTTCACAATCAAATCCGCTGATTTGTTAGGAAATTTTCCATTGAATTGAAATTTAAAAATTTTTCCTTATACACAAATTTTAAAATGTGCGATAAATACATCAAATTGAACAAACTTCAAATCTTTAACCGGGTAAATTTTTGGATTAAGTTTTTAACGCAAAGAGGGTATAAATCACAGTAATTCGATTTTATTTTTATTAAATAAATTAGTTTTATAGGAACAACTACTTTATGAATTTGAATTCAATGCAACATTTCCTGGTAAATCTGATCCGGATCTAAGTGTAAAAAAACGCATATAATGGATTAGAGGTAAAAATTAACAATAGGACATATGTGTGTACGTGTAACATTTTGAATATTCCACTCTTACAGAATTTCCTTCATTCAGCTACTGCGATTTTGATTGTAATTTATTTTTACGTGCTTTTCGTTCAAACTCAAAATCTATCAAGTAATCGTCTGACTGCTTTATCATATAATAAGTTGATCGAAATTGTATAAGAGTATTAACAATATTTTGGTACACGGTGCTCACTCATCACTGTATACAAATATTACAAAGTTTCTGTTTGAATAAAAATACATTGAGAAGTGAATACTTCTACTAAATTTGCGATTGTAATACATAATTGTTCAACAGGTGTATTTAGCGTCTTTTGTGAAATGACAGTATCATACATGAGTTTAGTGAAAACTGAAGTTCTATAGTTAAACTTTTGCATAATGGTGCAAAAATACACCTTTTAAGCAAAATGTTTCATACTTTTAAGGTAATACCTTTGTATACAGACATTTTTTAGAAGAGATGCTTAAGTAACAAAGATACCAATCATTTAGAAGAGCAGATCGACATAAAAATATTTACAAAATTACATTTCTCCAATGCCAGTAGTAAGTAAAACATTTTGTAAAAATCCACCAATTATAGTTATGTTAGGTATCCCTTACTATTGTATTTTATTATATTCAAACCCATTAAAAAGACTGGACAAAGTGGTTAAAGTACGGTTAATTTTGGCGCTGGACTAATGTAGCCCCAGAGCCACTATTCGACCGCCCCGGAGCAAGGCCCGATAGGGCAGTAATTTAAAAGTTATATAAATTTTGATGGTCACTGTGCAAAGGGAATTTTTTACAGGAGCAGTCAGACCTATTGCTATAATACCCGAATTAGACGCACACCCTTGCAGCGGTAGACAGGGCCGCGGCGCGGGTGTGTGCAAACGTTCAGTCCAATAAACTTTATGTGGGGCTTATGTGCGATCCCAATCTTGTCCTCGGGAGTCGCAGGGCTCCGCACATAGGGCGGGGTGGCGGAGCTTTGAGTGGGCGCCTTATGTCAATGTTTGCAGGATACGTTCGTGTATTCCCTACTTATGTTGTCAGCCTGATTTTCATTTTCCGCAGACAGAAAAAGGGAAAAAATCCGATTTTACACGCCTTAAACGTTTTACGAGTCCGGGCACCGTTAATTTGCCGCAAAAGTATCTGGATTCAGTCGTTCATTTGGGGCTCCGCGACGAGGAGCTCCTTTGTCTGCCTGATGGCAGCGCACACCCACACATGCGTCGATCGAAGTTTCGTCAAGTCCACTTGAAAGCGTGGCATTGGCAAAACTGTCAGGACGAATTATGCGGAGCGGGGCCGTGCGAATTCCCTTGGTATTTTTGAGGATTTCGAGTCCCCGAAGCAGAAACTAGGGCCGTCTGCTTCCCGAGCCCCAGCCCGGGTTGTCAGTGTCCTCGCTTCGGGCGCTGAATAGTTGGGGCCGCTTTCTTTCTAGGGAAGCGGAGCACCCCCGTCAGACCCAGGGGGTGCGGGCCGGGCTCGTCTCCGGGGTGGACCACTATTTCGGTGATATTTCACTTTCCTGATGTTACACAGCCTCCTGAGCCTCAATTGATTTTAAAGCGTCCTTGGTGGCGCTCAGCGTCCTGTGAATTATTAAATCGAAAAGAAAAGGCTCCCTAGATTTGGATTCCATCAATTTTACTCCACTGGAAAACGGATTATCTTCTGGAATTGAACACGTGTAGACTGTGATTATCTGAAATGGAATTTGTTTTGTAGTGGAGTCTTCCCTTTTCTCGTCTCCTCCTCCTCCGCCGGATTGCGGGGATCAAGTGTTATTCACATAATCGAATCGCACTCCAGGCGGGCTCCTTTCTGCTGCATCGCCGGCAGATCGAATTGAATTATTTGCGACATTCCCGAATATGGGGCACTCAAAAATGTTGGAGATTATAGCTAATCCAAATTTCATTGACACGCTCCTTTCCCTCTGTTGTCGAACTGTTTATCAAATAGTGGAGCTTTAATAACTTATAACCTTCTTCGGTGCACGATATTACGATGGAAAAAACAAATTTTCTGGTTCTGTAGTTCTCATAGCAAACGGAGGAACCAAATACAGTGCTACTGGAAAGCACATACATTTTTAATGGCGTTCTAAGAACCAACTGGGCTCATTCATCCAAAAACTAAACTCAGTTGCATCCTTTTTGGGGTTATTAATTCAGATGTCATCTCCTTTTATAAATCTGAGATTTCATTGTATAGAATGAGGCAACCAGTAAAATATCCACCCCCAGAATAAAGTACCTGAATAAAAGTTAGACAAAAACTGGCTCAGTAATAGTCAAGAAAAGTAATATAAAACTCAGTTTTCAGTAAATCTTTTAAATATTTTAATAAATGAGGTTTTTTATATATGTCCATACCATTTATAATTTGCATATTTTATTCTATGTAGACGTTATATATATATAATAACTTATCCAGGATTTTGTATTCTTATATAAATAATATACAAATGTACATACAATTTATGTACATTAATTTATTTACATTCATTCTGTTGCAAGGTTCCTCTATTTAAACCTTCTGCAGTGATTAATTAAACGTCACATTTAATTCTAAGGCAATTAATTAATAAATTAATTCAGATATATTATATAATTATAAAGATGCTTTCAACATCTTGAATTAAATATGTCGTAATCTGTTGGTTGACTACATACAAAAATAATAAATTAGATTTATCATTCTTGTTTGTACATTTAAAAGGTTTATGAACCCAAGTCTACTTACTAATTAATGTGACTTGGTTTAATCTTAATAGAATTAGAATAGGTCTTGATACTTGCTGAAGATGCAGTTTTTAGAAAATAATAATCATCAATACGTATATAGTATGACAGTGGGCAATATTCTCTTGTTATTGTTGTACATAAATGTATTCAACAATTTATAAAAATAGCATTACATTGAAGTCGTGATTATTCAAATCAAAGTCTGCAAAAATATTGAGTAGTTTATTCAGCCCACGTAAAGAGATTTAATTTTGTCTTCTTCCTCTGATTTATAACTAGAGTCGTAATTCGACTGAATTTTGAAGCTGCAGTTAAAATCAATATGAGCCTTGTTATATCATCTACATTACTGAAAAATACAGACTTGAATATGACTTAGAGCAAAATCTCTTACAGTAAACCTTGTGAAACTTGAAACTTTAACAGAAACTCGCATTATTATGCTTCTTCAAAAGAGTTTCGCATAAAAATCGTGTTATTTTCGTTAATACTTTTTTTCAATTTCATTTCCCATTTTATTGTTCAAAATAAATTCTGATTCAATAAACTTCAATACACTTTAACTATCATGTTCTTAATAAAGTGAATGTGGTTTTACTGTCGAACAAATAAACCTAAAATTATTTCAATTAATATCGAAAATTCGATAAAAAAGTAATTAAAATTTTATCGTTACTAAAAATATGTCATTAAATGGTCAAAAACAAATACATTTAATGGTTTAATCGTTTTTGTTTGCTATTTATTTTCTTCTTATTTTGTGGTATGCAAGTAGCATAAAGATGTACTAAATCTGGACGTATATATGTGTAACTATTGGTTTTATGTTCATAAATTAAACAACTGTCCCTTTTGAATATATATATGTGTGAGTAATTTATAATGCAAAAGAAAATATCATTTTCGTTATACTTTTGAACTAAAAGTCGACTGACCTTACATAAAATGGGTAGTTACTCACTCCAGCGAGTGTCTACTATGAGATGAAGTTACATTTTCAAGCATTACTAACGATTGCTACATTACCATTTAGTGGGAGAGAGATGCATATATTTTTTATTAACAACTCTTATTGACACTTTGGGCCTTACTAGGACTAGCTTGCGTTCTAGTGCGAATATTCGAACAACTTTTAATCTTCTCACAGTAACGATCAACAAAACTTACGGGCTTAGCCAATGCCTCTATTAAGTAAATATTAATATAAGTAAAATATTGTCATTATATAAAAAATGTGTATCTCAAAATCGCAAATTCGGAATTAATATTCATTTTTCAATGGAGAAAACAGAATTCCATAGTTTTATCTATTTTGGATTATATAAATTTTGGAATAGTCATACAAATTTTAGAATCTCATTTTTATCGATTTAACAGGAATCCAGCGATTATTTGGGGGATTGTCTTTTCAAAACGTCTCTTTAAATTAATGTTGATTTATAGAATAAAGTACGCAACACCGCCACAAGTTCGCTAAATGTTGACCAAAACTTCATAATCTAGCATCCCAAAAACGTTATAATATAATAATGTCAACCAAATCGGTGCATTAGTGACAAGACTTCTTCTACATTAATGAATATCATTTTCAATTTCTAAAGATTGAATAAAAACACGTAATTTTCAATTTGCAAGCCCTCTCAGATGACTTGAAGTGAATAGGATTACACATGATAAAATCATCTGTGTAATATTGAAATCTTACTATAAGAATTTTTTATGTCTATTGCCCCCAAAATAAATGTGGATTCTTTATTTTCAAATACAGCAAATTTTGAACAAGTTGAGTTTGGCAGAGTCTAGTTTTGTATTTTGGGTTTCTATTCGTTGCTACAGATATGTATGTCGTTGAAGCATCGAGATGGCCAGGATTTGTACGCTTTCAATAATATAATGTTGAATCGTTTTTTTTTAGATATCATTTTTGGGTTTTAACATGAAAAATAAAAACTACTTTTCCAATTTGGATTTTTTTAATTGCAGTTGTTAAATTTTTAAATCCTTTTTCAATGCACTGTCGCTTGGCCTACAAATGAATGTCGAATTAGGACTGCATATCCATTCAAAATATTTTAAATTTATTTATATTTAATGTTATTTTGTTCATTGTTTCTTTTATTATATGTTGTGCATGAATAGGAGTTGTGATTTATTGAAGTACTAACAACTTGTGTGGCTATTAAACTCTATTATAGCATGCCTTTTTGATTGAAACAGCACATATACATTACAAAAAGGAAACACTTGTGCATGAGTACATTAGTAGCTCAAAACTTAACTTAGAAATTTAAAGTTTTCTAGAAAGTTAACTAATTGTTGTGCCTTTTCAGTAATAAACGATTCAATTGTAATTAAACTCATTCTTGCCCTAAATAGGAGTTCTGTCTTCCTTAAAGGTTACTTTAAATTGTACTACAATCAATTTATACTCACAGGGTAAGTTTCCAAGCAAATTGACGCTTCTGCAAGAAGTTTTGTGTAAATTAGACGCCTTTGTGCAAAGTAGGCAATTGGGGAAAGGTTGCCTTTAAGTTTTGAACTTCACTCGAGCAGAGTAATCACTCAGAGGCCCGTCTCCCAGGGCAATTTCCTCGAAAGTTCCTCCCACAAAATCGTTTTCATCGCAGAGGATCGCAAGTGCTGCATTCACCCAAGCCCGCATAGTTTCGATAATATAGGACAAGATTGGGATCGAAGGGAATCAATGCGGGGTCCATCATTCAAATAAACATCTACTCTGGAATGTGTCATAAAGCCAAATAATTCCCAGAAAGCTAGCGCCTTTCCCCGCCCAGCAATTAGCACTTTAATCCGAAGCCCTTTGTCTCGCTGGCTGCGGCGACGGTGGCGGCGGCGGCGGGCATTTGACGAGCGAATTCTTTCCAGACTTGCACTGTCAACAGAGACCCGGCTCCCCTATTTCCGAGTGTGGGGAGACTCGATCCCGGCCGTCCAACCTGAACGATGGTAGGACAAGGGGGGAGGAAGCGGCAAAGAGGTACAAAGTAAAATCGAGACAAAGATAAAAATGGGGGAGAAAGGAAAAATCTCAAAAAGTGACGGCTTGACGGGCAGAGAGCGCCCAAAGGACGAAACACGAACAAAACCCGAAAAGACGGGAGCTTTCCGCCCCGCGTGGCCCATGACCTCAGGCTGCAATTTGTTCACTAACGCTCGGGATCCTGGACGCCATCACCACTATGCAGGATGCTGGGTCCTCGTGACCCGTACGGGCGATTAAGTGTCAATGCGAGCCTCTGTGTGCGGGTCTGCTCCTCCGAGGGGGCGGGTCGGGTCGAGGGCCGAGTAAATTCTTTTTAAATTAAACCTCAATAAATCAGCCGCCATTTTTTTTTTTGGTTTTTTTTGTTTTTATGCTCCTATCCGTAGAGCTCCTTTGGCCCTCTACTACCCCCGGATTCCCTAAGATCCAAGGGATTCGCCGGCGTAATTTTCGTTTTTCTTAGACGCAGGATAAATGCGAGCTTTTCATACACAAGTCTCCCTGTGAACAATCGCACGCGCAACGGCCGCACCCCCGCCCCCGCAGGAAAACCCGAGGGTGATCTTATTAAGGAATGGTGGGTGGGCGCAGTCTCCTCAAGCAGTTTTCTTACGAACTTTTAGAAATTATGTCTGAGTGCCGGGCCGTTTCTATGTGCTGAGATGATGAGCCACTGCTGCCAAAACTTAAAATTATCGCTCCGAATTCGAAGTCATACTAAGAGCCCGCGCCCCCGCCCCGCCTCGCGAGGAGTGCCCGAGTGGCGCAATTGATGTCCATTTTTTTTGGGGATATGTGTCTTTGTGTGCTGCGTTTGGACCTGGTGTTATTTGGGGTCAAGTAGATCCACCATTGTCCGGGCGGCTGGAGCGACGAAATTCTCACAGAATAAATTCCAACCCTTCAGCTTTGAGGGGTGGCCTGTAGTCACGTCAGCCTCAGCCTCACCACCACCGGCCGGGCCGCACTATGGTAGACTTTGGCGATTGCTTAATTCAATCGTCGAACCCTTTCTCCGGGGCTCGGCCCAGCGGGATGAGTGAGTCCTGGCGCTTCCGAGATACTTTGGGGCTCAATTTTTATGATGATTCACGGAAATAAAATATCGATGACATTTTATCACCCCCGGTACGTGTTCGCTGGAAGGCGTCTATTTGCTCATACGACAAAGCAATATATGTGCGCGCCACCCCCGAACAAACAGGGGCCGATTCCAGATATTGTTTTGCATGGCGACCTGGCTCCGGGTGGCCGGGGGCTCCGCACTTCTTTTGGGAGTTCAACTTCGAGGAAGTGCGGTTGGCCCCACAACCAAAGTCAAGTAAACATTGAATACCCAAAGTGCGTACGTAGGTGTGTGGAGTCCTGCGGGGGTGGGCGGCAGGAATCAACTCAAAAAAATGTTCAGCTGCCTGGGTGTGGCGATTTTGATTCAAGGTAACGAAGGGCGAAAGAAATTGACCTTTGCCGCCTCCGAGAATAAAAGTGATGAGGTAATTTGTTGGTGTACGCCAGATGTCCTTTTTCAATTCTCCATTTAAGGTATTTATAAATACTCTGGGCGTTTTCTGAAAATTAATGCTAGAACAATCACAAAACATTTTTCAATTTTTTCTTATTGATTTCTCTATGTATGTGTTATATACAGAACCCAAAAGAATATTTTCTTGGGAAAAATTTCACCGTGTATATCTCTAATGAAAAATTTAGAAAATCCGAGATATTACTATATGAAGAAACGAAAATAATAATTAAAGACACTTCAATAAAAATCTTTAAAATCGTAGGTACCCAATAACGGACTATTATTTCGCGGTTTAGGCAGTAGAACAACAAATTTTATTATTAACAAGATAATAAAAAGACGTGAACTTTCTTCCTCGAATCAAAAATAAATGTTCCAGAATAAAGCTACGTCTATTTATCGGCGTAGAATTTTATATATTTGAATACCACTCGCGCACTAACCCCAATATTGCACACATTTTTTTAGATTATGCATTATTTTACAGTTACGTCACCTATTAAGTTGAAATTATAACCCGGTAATTAGGGGTTACATCATTTTAACGCGACTGAATTAAACAATAATATTTCTACATTTTTATTTGTCACAAAATAGGGACGAAATGTCTATAATTTTTTAATTTGTATTCAATATGAAATAATTAACGTATTAAAAATTTTCTGTTAATAATAATCACAGTTTGTTTGCACAAAGTCATGAACATAATTTGTTCTTGGTGTTAATAATTTTTCTTGTATTCAATTACTTAAATAACTCAATTTTGTTTGACTTCTATCTTTCTTGTTTTTGAATAGTATATCTTTTATTAGATATTCTAACCCGCAATCTAATAGTAGCATAATTTATTACTATTGCTAATAGTGTATTTAATGGTAGCAAAGAAAAGCGATATTATGAGTGATATTTTACCAATTCGCGGATAACACCGGTCAACAACAAAAAATTTTGTTCTTGAGTCTCGGTTTATTTAATAACTTTTATATTAGTCCTGTACCAAAATAATGTAAAAGCACCCTCGCCCCCTTAAAGTTCGCTCTTGTAATGTTGGTAGCAATAATACTGATTTTTTAAACCATATCAGTAAAAATAAATGTTTATCATAGAAGTTTATAACTTCACTTAAAATGAAAGCGTAAGTCCTTGTCTAGGAATATCAAATACCTTGTATTTCAATATCCCATTTTAAACATTTTGGGCGAAAAAGTTTTTCACGAATGTGCGTTAGACATGTTCTTTAATCGCCATCGTATGAAATAATCATTTTACTGAAAAAAATTAAAATTCATGCATAACTACAAATTTTTAGTAGCCTTTTATGTTTTTATAATAGTTTAAAATTCAAGTTTATTTGTTAAATACAATTATTAGCTTTTAGAACAATTTGTTATTTTATAATGATTTTTATAAATGGTAAAAATTCGTTTTTTTATGCATATTTTTACCCTCTTTTGACTGAAACCGGGAAAACATTTAGTGTTTTTATTTTCGAATTCATAATCTACGGAAACAATTATATAGAAATGATCTGCTATTTGTTCGGGCTTTTTTTCACCTGTGCAATTGATAATTCATTTTAAAGTACGAACAAAGATTTTGTATATTTGCTTTATTTTGGAGTTTATCTAAAAAGTAAAAGTGGTAAAAACTGCTTGCATATGATAACATTATCAAATTAGAATCGGATTGTTTTAATTTTGAAGACTTTTCGCTCTGTAAAAAATAGGAGTAATGCATTTTTGTTTATAGTTATGGGGGAAATGCGGTCTATAAAAATACTCTCTCAAACGTGACTGCGTTTATAGAAATGAGGTTGAAATTAAGTTTAAATTGGTTAAATATCGCCATTAACGTCCCTTCATTAGTACAAATCTACGAGAATCGGCGGTAGTTGAATGGTTAAGTTATCCGCGAAGACAGCATCTGCGATAAATCGCGTCCAATTTGGCCGCAATTAATTTGATTGTCTCTGGCAGAGTGTCAAGTGGGTTCGCAGGGAGAGGCGGGCTCGTTCCGGGAAGCGAACCCGTTGCCAGCCCATTTCATTCGAATATTTATCGGGAATCGGCGGTTCAACACGTGTCCAGGCGCCCATCTGAAGGAACACCTTCGGCAAATTTGCGCACGGTCAACAACAGTCGAATTGGGAAAATTTTAACAAATCCTGCGGGCGGCTCAACCATTTGGGCGGGACTGGGCGCGGTGCTCGTGACGGGCTCATTTTTCCGGACGTGAGTGTTGCGGGCTTACTTAACCGGCGCCACCCACAGGAGCTGGATCCCGGCCCGGTGACAAACAACGGCAGAGTCCCACTTTTCGCTGACGGCCCCCTGTGCACGCCCGGCCGATATTAATAGCGTTATCAATCGATTTTATCTGGGCCGATGATAATTTCTGGAGGAGATGATACAAATTTGCTCGCTTTGGGTTTGATTTATCACGGAGGCTCTGTGTGGACGTAATTTAGCCAAACTGGGACGCTTTAGCGTGCTGTGACAGGACGAGGGCGGGGGTGGCTGCAGAGGGTGGGTATCACTTACACCAGTGGGGCCGGAACTATTTCATGATGGCTTTCTAACTAACATTTGATTATCCCTGTCTGGTCGGTGTAATTTATCGTTTTCGAGAGCCACAGTTTTGAGTGATTACACGGGGACCTCCCCACTTTGTTTTGTTATCGTTCAGTAAATTTTAGCCCGAATTACCATAAAAGCTGAACCGCCCAAAGAAACGATTCTACATACTTTTTGTAGAATTGTAGGAACATTTTTGTGTGTGTATATGTATGGTATATCATACACCACTTAGAAGATAGAACTTTTCTGAGGAAAATAGTAAATGTTGGTAACCAAAATACATATAGCAAATGTACATTTTCCATTTGGAATTAAGACTAAAAGCTTCTATCGAACTGTGTCTCGTTTATTGTTCACCCAGTTTTCCTACCTTTATAATACTCGTATTGCTTCAGATATGTTCTTTAATCTGCAAATTCTCTACACCAGCTGTGTATGTTATAATTCATTATTATTTTTTTAACTCTATTCCAAAATCTGCGACTCTTGTTCTTTTATTGATTTTTGGGACTTTTTGTATTAAAAAAAGACGCATATTTGTGTATGTGCTACATACATTATGTACATATGTTCATGCAAAATAAAATATTTTGTAAAAATATCAAATAGATTAATAAAACAGTTTTTTTTTTAAATTTTAATCACCAAGTTAGAAAATGTTTATAGTACTATATTTTTAGTAATATTGCTTCTTACTTTTTAATATATAAAAATCATTTTAAACAAATTCAAATTCTAAGAGTTACAAAGTTCTATTACATATACGTTATACAAAAATAGTTGTGTTTTTATTTAAAAATTTCTTGTTGAGGCATTTATAAAATGTTGTAACTGCTTTAAGAAAATGATAAAAACCATTTTTTTTTAAACTTCCTCATGGTCTAGAATACTCGCTTAAAATAATGGTCAACATAAAAATGAACTCGCTGCAGAAAAAATGATCCACATGTAGATTTTCCGAAAAATTATTACATGATCGCTGTTTTAAGTTATTACAATTTGTATTTTCCTACACAGAGAGAAATATCGCAGTAAAATTTATTGTCCTAGTGTAATAGAATTTATAAAACGATTAAAATCTTCTTCTTTTCTCCCGTTTATTACATTAATGAAATAATATTTACAGTATGTATTAAGCTGAGTTTCTATTGCAAATTTAATAGATGAAATGTCTATTATAATAAAATTTATTGCATCCTTTCTCTCAATGTAAAAACGGTACTTTTTCAAGAATTGTTCTTAAGAAAACTATAACTAAAAAACAATTTACAGAGCTAATCATTTGTTTTGAATGAAACATTTTATTCAAATAACCGATGAATTATACATTATGGTAACCAATCGGAAAAAATCCGCTTATTAAGAATGCGCCTACTAAAATATTTATAGTGCAACCAATTCTTCGAAATTGTTCATGAGACTTGCACCAAAATGGTCTTAAAAGTGCATGCTATAAAAACATTGATATAAACTCCCTGAAGTTCGAAAATTATTTTTTGACCCTTAGAGACCCTTCCGAAAATGAGCTCTAAAAATTTTGTTATTTAATTTTCCCGGAAATAATTACGTTTGTATAATTATTTTCAAGATGTTTATACAAACCATTAAAAAACTATAAACAAATATTACCAGTTAAGTGTAATCCCTTAAAACCCCCTATTAACTTTTATGCAATTTTACATAGAGCATAAAAATATTTAACTATATGAAAACAAAATGAGAAAAGAAATAACTATTTTTATTTTTTCGATATAAAATAAAGACTTGTAGGTTAATGGGAATTAACGTTTATTTAATAAGAGCGCTTATAAACTCACCCTCTTGAAAGTTCAAAGAGTGCAGACGAGGATAAATCAACTCTTTGTAACTTACAAAAGCACTGGACCACAAAGCTCGGAAAACGAACTCCCCTAAGCGAGTCAGTGAATTAAATCTAGTGGGGACTTAAATCGAAAGGACGAATAAAGAAAGTCGATTCCGATGCAGTTGCAGCCATGCAGTTCAAAGTCCATTCGGCTCGATAAAGGTCCAAGCTTATCTGCATCCGGCCAGACTTTGAAGTACCCAAAAGATATCAAAATATGCGCCCTCAAACAAAAATACAGGGTGACGACAAATGAAATTCACTGTCGCTTTTTCTCATTTCGGTCCGTAATAGGAGGCAAATTAAATCAACACTATAGCCACAAAGTTACTTATGTAAGTGACGAAGTTTCTTATTTCTGGCAAGACGCTCAAAGGAGATCGCCCTCGCTTTAAGAAGCCCCTCCCGAGTGCCGTGTTTCGCTGAAGCGAACTTTAGCGCGTACCCAGCTCCAGGGGTTCGAGGAGCCATCCACCTACGCCCGCGCGCTCCCGGGGGTTGGGGTGGGACTTTCATGAATGACGTTGAGCAGACATTGACAGCAAAATCACTTCACGTCTCCCAAGCTTTCTCTGGACGTTCTTAGGAATCACCCAATTCCCGACAGCCGCCCCCCGTCCCTCGGCAAGTAGGGAAAATGAAAAAAAAAAAAAAGAAATTGCGGGGAATTATGTGACGTTCGGCGGCGCGGCGCTGGTGGCGGGCGTGTGGGGGTGGCGCTGCGCCCTGGTAGTCACCTTCTCCTTCGCAGGCATTGTCTTTGCTGTCAAGCTTTCCCAAATAAATTTTCCGATGGTGAAATTAGTGACATTGAGCTCCTCGAGCTTTGCCCGATAAGAAACCGACCTGAAATGTGTGCTTTGTGCTAAGAAGTGCCTCTGAAGAAGAAGATTAGGAGCTAAGCATCCCTTCAGATCCAAGTGGAGGCACTGACTCAGATAGGAGATGCACCCGCCCGCGTCCCGCCCCCCGTCCCGCTGGGAGCATCTTTCTGGAGGCGGCTGGCATCTAGATCTATGCCCCCATCCCTCCGGTGGGTGTATTCTGCGAGAAGGATGCAAGCAGCATCCACCTTATGTACCACGTCTTGAGAATGTCCCCAGGGATGTGTGAGTGAGTTCATCCCTTGTACATCCTTGAGTATGCGAGTCCGTGGAGAGTTTGTTTTTACACAACCAAACACTCAAGAAAAAATCAATCGATTTCGCAAACAGAAGAAAAAGCTCCTTGGCGGGGTGGGGGAGCTCACTGGGGGTGGACGTGGATAGTTGAGGAACAATGCTCGCACTGTCATCGCCAATATTCAAATTTTCGACAAATAACGACAGCGCTCCAGAAATTCCTTTGTAGAATTTGTCCTTCGGAAAAGAAGCCCGTCGTGATGTCTCAGCCTTTGAGTGCTCCAATAGTGCTATTGCCGATTTTCTGCATTTTATGCACCCCCGCGACCTTCCAGGGCTGGACGAGCAGGGCTCTACGCGCCCTAATGTTGTTGCCGGGCAAAATAGGGCACCGATAAGACTGCATCAATTAAGTGGTGATGGATTGCAGTTTCCTGGAAATATGATCCCTTGGGGGATAATCCGGCGGAGTGCCACCATATATTTCCTTTGGTTACTCAATATTTCTAGACTAATGGACAAAATTTGCTTTTGAGTGTTTGAATTGAAATTTTCATAAAAATGTAATAATAGGTACTTTTATTTTTATTCATTTAAGATCACATATTTTACCATTAGACCATAAAATGCAATGAATTTGAAAAATGATACAAATAAATCTCGTTTTATATAATGCTTGCGCAAGATAATCTACATTAACAAATTCCGGTTTTCCCTGAAAACACATTTGCTCGCCCTTTAAGATAGCCTAAGGTTTGCAATATCAGGATATTTTCAACGCCAAAAATAGTACAAACATTTATCTTTTATTTCTTAAAGAGCTTAATAAAAATTTACATTCGGTTTTCATACAAATGCAACTTAAAATTTCTCAAATATAACCATTAAGAAATCACCCTATAATTTCCAACCTTATTTTACAACTTAACCACTATTGTAAATCTACTTACTCCCTCGAAATTAAGAATTAGCAGTGATAGGCACTTACAATGCTTAAGTTCTAATATAATCTAATTTTAATTTACTTGTTTAAATTAATGATAGTAAAATTGGAAAGGAAATTATAAAAGTAAAAAATAATCTCGGTCGATAACAGTAAAATTATTTTGAATATCAGAAAATACAAAATTAGATAATAAAATATAGCTTATATTTTTTAGATCGTCTTAGATATTTATTCCTTTTCGAGGAATCACAAAACGTTTTAAGGGAAGTAATCATTTTAAAAATCAACCGATCGATTGTAGACTATTGCTGTAAGGAAAAAAAGATAATTAGAGGTTTTAAAAAGTAATGATGATCATATAAAAACAAATCTTTCATAATCGCATATTTTTGCTAACATAAATGGTCACATATTAATTTGGGTAATCAATAACATTATAAATGTTTTTTAAATATAAAATGCACCTTTGCTCCTCTATCTTTTTTTTTGCTAATATCTTTGCTTCTGCTGAACGAATTTTGAATCGGTTTACGATGTTCACTCAGGAAGGTTTTAATATAATAGTTAAACCAACTGTAAAGAAGTACATAGTATACAGAATATCTACATATTTAAGGGGAACTGTATTACTTTAGTGTGATATTTTTGAAATCTAAAAGCATCTTGAGAAAGTGCCTTTTGTATATTTTTCCTCTTTTCAAATTTGGACTTGGTTTGGAAATAAGAAAAATTAACATTCTTATATCGCTGCTTTCAAAACTTCCTTTATAGGTTCCAAAGAAAAATTAAGTACGCGAAAAGTAAGTACAAATACCAAAAAAGGCAAAACAGAATAAGCACTTAATTAAATTAAATGAGAAAATGTCGTGAATACAGAGTATTTGCCATTGCATAAAAGTAAATGAGGATTTTTTTCTGGAGTCCTCTGCTGTAATCCTACCAAATTGTACAAAAATATCAATTTTCCAGGAGAAGGGAAATTGAAACAGACTGCAAAGGAGGGCCAGGAAGTTGTTTTGTGGCAAATTTCTTTTCTCGTTTAATCCGGGTAACAATACCAGGTGAGAACTACTTTTGCTATTTGACAGTGGGGGAGTTAATTAAGGATCTCATTGGGATCTTGGGAGCAAAAATCGAATGGATGTGGAAAGCGTTTTCTCAATAAGTTATTTGCTTTGAAGGTTTGAAACTCCTAAATTTAGTTCGTAACTTCTATACTGAAGGCTCCTGCTGGATTTGAATTTTATTCCGGCGCCGTTTGGGCGAGTATTGACTGTGCAGGGTGCATTACATCAAACTAAAATTTCGCTGGAAGCGGCTGTAAAACTCCTTCCAAAGTGCTGGTCCAAGGACTACATGGCAGCGGGGGTTCATATGGAGCAGCACAACTCAAAATTAAAGCCTTGAATATGGAAATCCTTCCTTAGGGTTCCATGAATGCATTTTAGAGGAGGAAACAAGGGCGGCAGTGGGGTCATATGTATGCAAACATCCTCTGGGTGATAGACGCACAAAACATGATCTCGCACATTGATGAACTTATGTAGATTTCTGCAAAGAGGAACTCTACACGTGCTCTTCACCACTGAAACAACCGGGTAAAGATCCACTTGGTCACAAAGCCGCAACAGTTTAAAGTGAAAAAAAATGTCCCCTTGGACCAGAAAAAAAGATAAAAATCGATCCAAAAGTTGTCTACACGAAATAATCAGCAGTGTGGTTTATTTAGTACAACTTCATGCGGTCTAACTTCAAGAAAAACGAACTAGTAGGAGCTGTCTCATTCCAGAACTCAATTTTTAGATTCTTAGGAACTAAAATTGCACCAATATAAAAAAAAGTTAAAGATGTCTAGATAATTTACTGAATAATTTTTAATACGTCCTATTTGTGAATTTGAAAAGTGGTGCTACATACATATATTCACCGACTTAGATAAAAAAATAATGCTTGGCCTCATTTTCAGCATGAGCTTGACTATTACTGAAAAGTCATTCGGCATTCTTAATATATTAAGTCAATTAAGCCAACTATCACAGATTGAAGTCGACTTGACTTTCGGTTTACAAAAATGTTGGTACACATAACATCGTTAATAATTAAAATTCCATAACAAAATGAAATTGGAGACATGTTTGTTTAAAGAAAATAACAATATTTTATTAATATGTATATCAAAACAAGATGTAATATCTTAGAAATGGCACAGTATACAAATATTTCCCTCAAAGTTTCAACTTTTAATATATCTATATATGTACGTACATACATACATACATATATTCATAGGTAGGTAGAACTGCATTATCTCGTGCTATAAATTGTTACTAAAATGTCAATTGTGGAGTCAACGCCATAATAACAAATATTTCGCAAGGTTTTATTTTCTTTTCATATTTGTATTACTTTGACCTTTATTTCAGGGCGAATAAAAAGAGTTTTAGGTCTTACTCTTAACTAATTTGACATTTCAATAACATGCATCTTTCCATCTTGTTAATAATTTAAAAATTTCCGTTTTTAACCCGTATTTGTTATGTTAATGGGGCACATTCATAAATAGGTACATATGTATATTCAAGTAAATATTATTGTAAACCCAAAAATATTTTAAGGGGAGTCAAACCATATTGTCATCTGCCCACTGGCTACGGTTTTGGGTAATTTATCCTTGTTAAGCTGGAAAACTCATTAATTCAAAAATTTATAACTATCGATTTATTAAACTTTATAAAGTCGTTTTAAGAAAGTCTTTTATCTTACCATGAATATTGAAGAAAGTATTTGATTGACTTTTCCCGGAGCATTTTAATGCTCCCGTTTCTAAGGTTTATAAAATGGGCTCTTCGTCTTTAAAGTGGAGGTAATGTGGGTTCAGTTGAGCCGGATTCCTGTAATTAAGTCCATTTTCGTTGAAGGCAGCCGTTTGACATCGGCCTAGGACCGTACCTGCGTCCTTTCGCTCTTCCGGCCACTGCGTTATCCTGCCGTTGCCATGCCGCATGAAGACAACGCCCGAAGCCGAAGCCACATACGAGGACACAAAATTACACCGTCCGCCCCTCAAGAGGAAAAGAAGCTAATTGGGGGCACATGCGACATCCAAGAAAAGCGACTCCCATCGCGCTCAACTGTTAAAAATAGCACGAAATTGCTGTAAGCAATTATTTCGGGGGCGGGGAGCGGAATTAAGGATTCATCCCCCGGACGACTGCTGGCCCTAATAAATGCAAATGGGTTAAAATCGAGAAGATGGTCCCTCACAAAAATCGACCCGCCCGGTAGAACCGGAACGGGCAGTCGGAGGGTATCCAAAAATGGTATTCTGTCTATCAAAGGATCAATGTCCTCATCTTCGAAGTTCCCAATTTGGGATGAACGGGGGCTCCAGGGGCGCTCCCTTTGGATTACGTAAGTGCGCACGTTATAAAAGCAATCCGGTGTATCCACCCCCACCCGCACCTTGTTATACAATTTATAGCGCACAGTTCAAAATAAAAAGCCACTTAAGGAATACAAATTACTCGAAAAAAAAAATAGGGAATTTATGCGGCTATGTGTCAAAGCTGCCTGGCTGCTAGACCCATAAATATCCGCGCCAGAACGGGCTCCCTTTCAAATCTCTGATCTGGAGCACATTGACACAGAACGAATCCTTCCCGGAGACAGGAAAATGAAGTCCTTATCAGCGGCGTAATCCACGTCTTACGTAATCTCTTTTGCCTTTACATCTGTCAACAATTGCCAGCGCGGATGGCACTTACACCTCAGGAGCCGCGTCCCGGTCCCCCCGTCGGTTAACCATTCACCAGAAAAATTAATTTAATTAAAATTAGCGCACATTCTCGATACCCGTCCCCCAGTGACGAGATCATCCTCGAGGCATCTCGCCATCTCCCAGCATCATCCCGGCATTTCCCAGCATCTACGGTTGCTTCCCCGCTGGGTGGGCTGAATAGAGGCAAACGGGGCGTAGGCCGGGGGCTGCGCTGGTGGAGCTTCTGGTATAAAAGGGCGCTCCCTCTCATCCCCTGCGCGGGAGTGGTAGTGGGTGCAGCTTTTCATATTTCCTCATTCATCCCTTTGTTTTGCGGTCGCGACTCGCCGATTCCCCCGGGCTCTTGCTCGGTCCGGCTTATTAACCCATACACACGCCGCCGATCCTTAAAAAATAATCTTCTCGACAATCATCGCGAATTGTTTTTTACTTATTCAAATTCGCAGGGCGCGGGGGCGGGATCGCAAGCAAACACTCGGGAGAATTTTCTAAACACAAACAAACATGCCGGGAACACACTCTTCCCGCGGCTGTGGGGCCCTGTAGGGCCCTGTAGGGATTTCGCTGTGCCCGGACTCAGCCGCGGGGGATGGGGCTCTGACAGGAGCGCTGGGGACTGCTGGGTCGAGCGAGTCCTGGGGCTCCTGAGGCCGACGTGCGGCCCGGCGCTCACACGGATGCTTTGCTGTGTAGGACGCCCCAAATTGATGGTTTGCTCTTTGTTAAGACCATGAAATAAAGGGAATTCGCCCGGGGGCTCTTATAAGGGATTTCACTTGTAAGCGAAAATTTTTTGAATAACACCTGGTACTCGGCCCGTCTCTGGAATGCCACGGGATCCGATTGTTTTTCCTTTCATTACGGCAATGTTCGCCCGAGAAAAATCTCTTTTCCGTATAAATTATAACAAATGAATCTGATTAGGAATTTTTAGGCATTCGCCGATGTGGAAACGAACCCCGGATTCTTCCTTTTACTGCCCTAATTTGTTGGGAACGCATTTACGATGAAATCAGGGCCTCTGCCCTTCAGGAGATTCCATGCAAACTTTGGGAAAGAGTTCAATTACGACGATTTTGTGTGGTTAAAGGTAATTAAAAAAGGAAAATGTGAAGAATTACAAACATAAAAACTGTCTGAAATTTCAGAAATCAGTGAAAAATTCTTCAATTTCTGAACAGATAAATTTGCATAGCTTTAAATGATGGACACAATTTCAGATAGTAGAAAAAGCCTAAAATTTGCCAAAAAACTACCGAGGTAATGAACAAAGGACCGACAACACACCAACAAAAGAGTCCAACAAAATTACCAATAAGAACCGAAAAAAATCGAATCTCTTAGGCCCACTTTCTGCCTGAACGTATATAAGATTTTTATATTTCAAATAAACACTAAAACATTTAAAAAACAAAAAGCAAAACCAAAAAAAAAATTTTATTAAATGTATCAAAAACTATGAGTTAATTAATTAATTAATCTACATACTATATACATAATAGTGCACAAAAATATCACTTATAAATTTTGAAAAAGTCTATTGTTTCTGTTATGGTTTTGATGACACACATTGGAGCGGGGGGTGGATCAATTGTAAATAAATATATAAAATATTTTATTGTTTCTGGTAACTGTTGTATTAGCACTAAACCTACTAGCACTCAAACATCACTCGAACATGTAATTTCAAAGAAGAATTTAAGCACCGGTCAATTTGGCCGGTCTTGGGAGGTTTAGTGTTAAAATAGTTAGCGTTTAATAACATACGAACTGCTGATTTCCGTATATTGGTGGCGAAGTCTCTCAGTTATTCACTTAGTACTTTCTTTCATTTCGTCATTACGTTCTAATCACTTCACTTCGAAGATAAATTTGAAACTGACATACTTTACTACTCAACTCCTTTCACTGGGCCTTGATTATTTTGCTTAGGCACCTACTTTTGACTCGAATGTTCGATTAACATTTTATTCAAGACGAAATTTTTCTAACTTTTTACACTCGTGTCTCCCTATTCAAGTTTTAAGCATCTCTGTTCGATTTGGCTTGTGGGATTGAACTTAGCTCTCTTGGACCCTAAAGTCTAAACTTTTCATTTCATTTTTCCGTTGCATATTTATGTATGTATATGTACATAATAACTTTCAATTTTGAAAAAATCAACTAAATTAAGTTGTTATGCTTGTCGTATAATAAAAGACGTAATCCGATTAATTAAGTTTTCTTCCATTATTAATTGAAACAACTTTTTGCGTAAATTGAACTAATTATTTTTACTTATATTTCGAGTATTTTATTAGTGTTTTTTTAATATCATTTATAAGGTTTTGTTCTTTTTAATGAAAACATATATTTTCCTTCAGGGAAGTTTAATTTTCTATACTGCAGAAATCTGGAGACCCTTTAGCCAGAAACTGCACTCTAAAACTCTGACAAGTTCCGGCCGCCACTTCGTTTTTCTTAAATTTTGTAGACGAGTAAAATTCCGGTGCAGGTCATGTCTTAAATGGAAAAAGTTTTTACTTTAATAACGCCAGTTGGACAAGTTTGTGGAGAGTATGCAAATTTTATTTATTTCAGTAATAATAAACTACGTTACGTTTGGTCCCCGAACTGTTTGTTAATTGCGCTTTTGGATCTTATAAATTTCTTTGTTTTGCTCGACCCGAACATTTTCGCAGTCGCCATTGCTCCCGGAATTAGGGCAATAAACTGAGGCCCTTGGCACTGACTAAATTTGCGAGAACTATCCCTTCGCACCCAGGGAGGGGCGAAGTTTTAAGATCCTTATAAAGGCAACATTCATCAAATTTTGTTTTTTTCCGAATCTTTGCAGGGTCAATGCTCGGCTGGGTCACTGCCTGTAGCATGGGTGGATGAGGGTCCTGGTCCGCCAAAGTGTCCAAAATCCTGTGAACAATTAAAGCTAGAAGAAAATAATAATAAATACGTTACGGATAATAAGTACTATAACAATATTCATAAACCTAATTATAGTTACAAGAACAACAATAATTTTAATACTATGGATAACCTAAATAACGTGAGACAGCAGCAGCCGCAGAGACAACAGGAAACACCACATGCGTACAAGCAGCAGCAGCAGCAGCAGCAACAGCAACAGCAGCAGCAACAGCAGCAACAGCAGCAGCAGCAGCAACAACAGCAGCAACAGCAGCAGCAACAGCAACAGCAGCAGCAACAACAACAACAGTGCCTTGATTATTTGGGCGATAATGAAGAGTCTAGTCCTACACAATTATGTAAAAAGTCACGACGCGAATTAGCGACCAAACTGCGTTCGTTGCGTTTAAGACATTGCTGTGAACGGAACGTGTTTAGTGCTTTACATACGTCCGCGCTAAACACCACCCTCGGTGGGGGTAGCGAGTGCGTTCGGACACTAAACGACATCTTGGATATGGATGCCCTAGCCACTAGGATCACCTGTGAATTTACAGAAATTTTAGTTCGTTACGATTGCCGTCAAGTTTATTCGTTAATAAATCATTGTGAGGACTGTAAGGTGAGTACAGTTTATGCTTTACCCTATTTTCTAGGTTAATCTGTTTTTCCTCCAACAATCATCTCATACTATCAATTTCATAGAGTTAAAGTTAACTAGCTAAACATTTTTAGGTATTCACACATCATGCCTGTCATAAGAAATATGTACTAAATGAATTAGGCCCCCTGATATATAATTAATTTAGTCTACATTGTATTTCATTTTTATTAAAATTAACCTTTGAAAAAGTTGTAAGTAAAATTATTAGAAATAATAAAAACATGCCTTTAACCAGTACTAAGGATTGGTCACGACATATTTACTAAACTTTTAATAACACAGGATACTAGTAGAAATTGTAACCGCTTTATTTATTTATTTAAATTCTTTGCATATTCACGATATTTGAGGCAACCTCGAAAAGTAGCTTCTCATACATATCTTGGACTTTCTAAAATCTACATAAAATTAAATATTTGTGACACAGCTGTTTAAATTCTCTGCATTAGTTACCTATTTACAATATAATACAGATATATGCACTTATGTATGTATAAAAATAGTCCGGGGTTAAAATGAGATTATATTATACATCGATTTGCACACAGTAATAAAATTTGTCATTTCATAACAAATTCATTCTAGACATCAGATAGACTTGATTCTAGTTCATGCGAAGAATATAAATGTGCCTACAATACACTGAGAAAAAAGATATTTTGAGTCAAATGAATTTCTGTTTTCCCAATTGCGCGGCGGAGTTGGATACGGCGAAGCCCGTATAGGCGTTTACTCAATTCCCTGGCGTAGTTGGCAGGTCAATATTGTCAATTCCGTAAGGAATTGAGATACGTCGTTAGCAGTTCGTTCTACTAACTATGAATTTGGTTTAATTATTATTATTGTTGATTTCAAAAAAAAGGAATTTGAATCAACTGAAATAATGTGTTCAAGTAAAACTGTATACTTTTGAAATAATTAGCATAATTATTGAATAAAATAATTATTATTTTCATTTGATTTTTATTATTATTGATTCTAAAAAAAATTATTTGGTTCAACATGAAAAAAAGAGTTCAATTAAAACTATTTGCCTTTGCAACAATATAAAAAATATTTTCGGGCAATTGTTGGCAGTTACGGTTTAGACGCGAAAATATTCGATGTAAAATTAGTTTCGATTTGAATGAATACTATCATTCCATCGAAAGAATGATAAATATCACTCTCTGAGTTCTAGATTTAATTTATTTAATTATTTCTTACAATTATTTTGGTGGATTAGGTTATTGACATAAATATTCGTGAATGTTCAGATAAACTTTTTTTTATTATATAATATATACATACAAAATTATAGATTAATACATGTTTTTGAAAATAATCATTAACGTCAATACAATTATTAAAAATTTACTTATTATAGACATTGTATTTAAATAAATGGTATACATGATAACGTTCTTAAATTATAAACATTTCGAGGTTTTTTTATAAATTAACATTTCATACTCTATACAGCACCATTCAAAGTCTGATTCTATATTGTAACCTTGGTAATGTTCATTATAATTTTTAATTTTCTTCCTATATTCACTTTCGTGACCATATGGCCGATCGTTTATTGGACGGTTTCCGTTATTATGAGAGTCACTATTTTCACCAGATATCTAAAGAAAAATTATTGTGTATTATTCAAATATATATCTTATTTGATATTTAGGATATGATAAAATTTTGCCACTCACAATTCCACTACACTCTTCATTGTCACTGGCCGGGGTTTCAGAAGAAGTTGATGGCGTGGAACAATCTTGATGAATTGTATCTTTTTTCAAAAAATTTTTCCATTTGAACGTGAATTCCAGCTGATCACCAATTATTGGAATAAGCTGTTTGATGGATGCATCATCAAGAAGTTTAAATCTATTGATTGTTATTTTTGATGCTAAAAGATAATTATTGATTCAGTTATTTATTATTTTTACGTATTATCAAATTCCTCACTATACATTACCTTTAAATGTATCAACTAGATCTTCAAAATTCCACTTTATTAAAATCTCACGCGTTTCTTCATCCGCCATTGCACAACACTATCCTGTACTAGTTTAATGAGTCTAGGAAAAAAACACAAATCTGAATGTATTTCCACTAATTTTGACGACACTATCGAGCACTAGTTCAATGAGTTTCGAGAAACAGCACAAGACTGAATGAGTTTTTTCGAAAAGAATGGTAAATGTTGCACAGAAAAACTTAAGGCATACGGTTGACGAATACATATTTTTTGATTGCTTGTGCTACAGGTAGGAAACAAGCAGACAAGACAACCAAACAGGCGCCGAGAATTTCCAGCAATAAAACCCTATAGGGTGCAATAAAACCCCCGGCGCCTTATACGTACAACGAAATGTTTTATTTTCTGTAACTAGGATCATGGGCGTATTGTTCATTTAACGAACGTAAAACTGAAAAAATACTGAATCAAGTACATAAATGAGTCCCTTATATTTAAATAAACTACAATGATAGTTAACAAAAGTAGAATAAATACGAAACACTAAGTGACCAAATTCATTGTTTCAATGGAGTAGGTTGCAGTTATCATTTAGCAATATTCAAAAAACAATTAATCAATTGTTTAATTTAATTAATTTAGCTTATAAGGACTTCCTACAAATTCATAATAAATTCGTTTATTTCTATATTAATTTTTATCAACTGTATAGCCCATATCAGTCAATTATACTATAATAATTATTGCAATTGCATTTACTTATTTTAAATCAAAGTATATTGTCATTTTTTTTATTGATGATATGTTTCGCACAAGGACCTGTAAAAATTTCCAAGAAATTTTTCAACATTTCAAATAAATTCAAAACAAATTTATTCAAATGTAAACATTTCCAAGTCAATTATTGACGATTTATTTATTGTACTAATAATTCTATAGTATCAATATATAAATTCATCTATCCAATTTGAATTTAGTGGACTCAACTCAACCTAAAACTTAAACTCAATTCCCTCGCGCAGTTGGTTTAAAAGAAGCTGCACAGTTATTCTGATTCCGACCGGTTTGCGTGAATCAGAATGCTATAGACTCAAATTCTAATTTGTCAACTCCGCGCGGAGTTGTAAGAATTTCATACATTTTTCTCAGTGTACATATATACAAATGGTTAATCCAGCAGATCTTAAAAAATTATGGTACCTTAATGATGTAGGTTTTTTTTTTTAATTTTTGATTTGCCATGAAACACCCAATATACAATTTACAAGAAATAGAAATGTTAAATACGAAATACAAATAGTGTTCAGCGAGAAAGTACCACATTTCATAAAACTAACATTTTTCAATTTTGTATGTTGTCAGTCTAAGTAAATATTTCTAAAAAGTATTTACCATCGAAATATTTGAGTTTTCCGATTATAATACTTATTCTGCCAAAAATAACATTTTTAATAAATTTATTACACACAACTCATTTATTTATTTATATTTATTTTATAAAACAAAAAGTTAGTTTTACTACATTTTTTCGACAATTAGCAACATGTTTTAAGTAAGATGTACATGTGAGAATAATACGTAATTAAAATTGTTCGTAAGAATTGGTAGGAATAAATAAACCGATAGATATTGTATAAATGTTGCACACTTGTTGTTAGATATGAGATATCTTAAATAATATATTTTGTCCGTAAAAAGATCTAGACATTTTTTATAATTGCGAAGTGTATTTTCAATTTGGGCACTAAACAAGAATAGATGAGCTACGAAAAGGATAGGTACTTATTTTTATAATAAAAATTTGGTTTTCTGTAACTTTATTGAAAAGAAAATGCAATACAAATTAAAGTAATGAAATCAATTAAACATTTATTACATAGTATGCTTTCTTCAAATATTCAGTATTTTTTTAGTCAGGACTTACGTGCACAAAGGATGTTTATATGTATTATTTAGGACCAGTAAATAAGATGTAAATTTAATAACTATTGACACAGCCAAATACGTAAAAAGTGAAATATGTATTCTTCTTCCGTATATAAACGTTTTTTAGAATCGCCCAGATATCAAAATAATAATCATTCAATTGTGAATTAATAACAATTCAAACCCAAGTGGAAATGTTAAACGAACGAATTTTGGAAATATGAATTCAGTATTTTTTTATGAAAAATAATGAGTGTAGTCAACTGCAAGAAATTGGCACTTCTTAATTAGAGCCATTAAAGTAAGGCTAATAAATAATTCTAAGGATCAAGGAACCTTACAGCAAAAGTAAGGGCAGTTTTTCACAGAATTTTAGATTAGTAGTGGAAATACTACAAAAGAACTTTGAATGACCGTAAGGTGGAAGTAGTCCCTTCTGAGCAGACACTCCTCAATTAAAAGCAAGGTTGTTAGGGTTTAAATTTTCCTGCGTAAAAGTCTGTTTGACCTTTTCCACGAAGACAGTGGACGACAGCCCAAGAAAAGCACCACAAAGAGTAATCAACTCGAATGGAAGGAGCCCGGTCAGGTGGAGTCCAAGCCAAGATAAGGGCAGCATTGCTTCTGGTAATGAGACCGCCCCAATTCCAAGAAGATTGACTTTGGTTCCACCCACTCCCTTAAATAGCTCAAAAACTGTTTCCGGTCGTGAGGAGACTACTCAGTGGCGGCGGCGGCTGGCAGTGGGACCAGCCCTCGCCCTTCGGACGTTCGAAACTCGGGGGCGGAAGAAGAAAACCGACTTTGAATTAAAGCCAAAAACGAATCCCTCCCCCGTTTTTATTTCGGGACTAGACTTCCTCGACCAACGCCACTCTATCAGGGGATAAATTTATTTGTGAGGTGGAGGTCCTACGCTTGGCGGAAACGTCTTTCTGATATCCTTTTTTACGACAAAATGCACTGCCTCGTGGCTGGGGCGGGGCGGGTGCTCCAAAAGGAGGTCACGCCACTCGACTTACTGGAATCGTAAAAGAGTTTTACACCAAATGAAAATTTTCTGTGACAACAAACAAAGGAAATCGCTCCGGTCTGTGTTGTGATATAATTCCGGAAAATAGGCCATTCAGCGAACTTTGAAATTGAACCAAAGTAAGCTGTCTTTTGCAGCGAGGCAAAAATCCTGTCGCTCTCACTGCACGAATTGCATTCGGCTGCTGACTTTTTTACTGCAAATATGATAATGATGACAACCGCAGAAAACTTCACTTTTTTAGTTCGGAAAGACAGAGTAGTTTTAAATGCGAACTCCACTGTATTCCCTCGCTGTAAGAGTTAAAAACCCTACACGTTTTTTAAAGTTATCTTGGTTGGCAACGGTAACAATTTGACTTAAATTTCTGAAGCACTTTACAGTCTCTTCAATCTTTTTTAGTCACATTTAGATTTTATAGCTTAAATCAATAATGCAGTGAAACCCTTCGGGCTATTTATTATATTACTTTTGAAGCAATAAACTGTCAAATTTAAAGTTTTAAGTCACTATTGATTTTATAAGTCTGTTCATATGACTTGTGGCAGCAATACCATTTATTTCGAAAACAGTCTTAAAAAATTTTAAAATGTGAGGCTGCATGCGACTTGTGTACCCACACACACTGCCAACTTTCCATTTGGTTTCCTTGAAAATTAAAAACTAAACTACTTAACTACTTATTACGCCTCTATTAATTGGACTCTTTTTATGTTACACGTGTTGGAAAAAAACATTATGCAAACCTTACCAGATGTATGTTCATAATGTAATTGTGCGTCTGGAGTTGATGTCATTATTTGTGCACGAGGTATTCGAGACGAAAAAACAGCTCGTGAACGTTACGCACACACACACCCCAGTAATCTTTCTAAAAACGATGGATTCCTGCTCTAGAGACCTCGAAATGTCAGATATATCAATAGTTTCATTTTCCAAATGAGAAGTGAATAATCATTCTTCATAACAAAACTTATAGATTTAACACAAAATGGGTAGCAGGTTTTTAATTTAATATTTTAAAAATATTTCAAAATTTCCTGCGATTTTTGGGATGCTGCCAATTTCTTCCATCTGCTAGCATTTACTAAAAAATCAAACGCAATATTTTCACAGATCTGTTTATTTGTTTGATTTTACTACTCGCGGCGCGACCGTCCTTTTCGGAAATGTGAACGCTAAAAACTTGATTAAATGTGCTCGAAGTCGAAAACATTTATGGACATAATGGACAAAAACTATCACACCGTATTCACACTTTGGATTCCGAAGGACAAAATATTTTCATTAAACATTTTTGATACATTACATTTCATTATAATCAAAATTGAGGTACATACTTTAATTTTATTATTAACCTTTTATCACAAAATTAAACAATCCTTTCTGTCCTCGATTTCTATAAATTGAATGAAGTAGGTCAAATCGCTTAATTCCTCGTTCAATAGTAGGTCTCCAGTTTTAAAGATTTATTATTTACTTAAAAAAATAATTTGTAATGAAAGGGATTTCACTTGACTATTGTATCGGCTCAAGCAATCAATAGAACTTAAACCATTTTTCTACCCGTATAATTTGTCTTTGAGAAGGTTAAACAAATTTTTAGCAAACTTATAAAATAATTTTAGGGTCAAACATCTTAAGGTCGACATACCAATTAGACTTCTCCTTAATTCCGCCCCGATTCGTTTTCATAGTAAATTTCCTCAAAGCAAATCTCAATTCTAATCGTCATGGTATTTAGTTTGCTTAAATCGAAATAAACAGAAACTTGCTGCCGAATTAAAGCTAAATTAGAGAGAAAAGGCCTACTGGTCCTGTATGTTCAAATCTCTTTGGATAATTTGCTTCTGAGATTTGTGAGGGACAGGGGGCGGCGTAAAACAGGAAATAAGTAAGAATCTGCGGCAAAAGCTTCTCCACCAGCAAAATATCGATTCGCCCTAATTTCCGCAGAGATATTTGCGCTGCTGACCCTGTCCGCGCTTCCACTGATTTTTCCAGGGTTCATTACTTTGGATTACCCTTATACCTCCAGGTACTCAAAGTTTCCTGTTCCTTTTTGCGCATCTCACATGTTCTGAATCTGGTTAAATGCCCCTAAAATTGGAAAATAATACTAATTAAGGGTAGATGAAATTTTGGGTGTGCATGTAGTATTAAGTGAAGTCAATACATTTTGACCTGGGGCTCTAAAATCTTACAAGTTGGAAATTGTGTACCTACATACATTGGTAGCAATTTCGACGAAACAATTTTTAATACCCGATCGAACGCAGGTGGTGGAAAACATGCCCTAAAGCCCCAAAAATATCGTTCCGAATTTATTATGCACTTACCATAAACATTGTAGGTAGGTACTTAAATGTAAACGAAAAGAAATAAAATGTGGACAAAAAATATATGAGGAGTATAAAAGCAAAATCAGTAAGCTCCACTTTCACAAACATTATACAGAAAATTATAAAAACATTAATCTCTGAAAACTCTCAAATAATTCTTTTAAGGAATATCGGTACTTTACTTAGAAATAACCGCAGTGTATGTATATCAGGTTAGCACAAAAAAAACTGTTTATAAAATGAAAAACTTATGCTTTAAATCATTTAGCATTCTCCATTTCTGGAGATAAAAAATAACAATTTCTTTAGATGGGTAAGTAAATGGTTCATATTTTATGTAAAATGCAAATTACCCATACGTTGAAAATTATCGTTAGTTACATTTATTAATGAGTTTTATTTTATGTGCATAATTTGAACACATTATTTTGTGTCCATTATCCTTCAAATTTTATTCCACCCTAAAAGTTTAATTCTATTTAATGTGCATTTCAAATTATACATAAAATAGTTCCTGTTAAGTTCATGAACCTTTGCAACACATTCTAACTAAACTCAAACCCATAAAAATAGTCAATTGCAATTGATGTTATTAAAACATTTGCATAATCATATTTAAACAGAATTATACCTACTATTGAAAACTAAAACCTTTATTAAATTTGATTGGAAAATGCTTTCAATGAGAAATTTATTAACAATAAAAATACTAATATAACATGCTTTACTTCTGCAAAAAACGGTCATAACCAAGTAGATAAATTAAAAAAGTTACTTGAATAAAATAAATTTTTGTGAATATTAAATCATGTATATATATAAAATCGAAAGTTGGTTTGTTTATTTGTTTGTTTGTTTGTTTGTTTGTTTGTTTGTTTGTTTGTTTGTTTGTTTGTTTGTTTGTTTGTTTGTTGCTCAATCACGCCTAAACGGTGGATCCAATCATTTTCATTTTTTGGGTGAAGTTAGTACATAGTCCGGCCCAACATATAGGCTATTTTTTATTCGCGAGTTTCAAAATGGCGGACCCAAGATGGCGGCCAGAAATTGAAAATATCAAGCGATTTCCATGAAAATTGGTATTTGGGTGCCTTTAGATGTTCTTATTGCGAATTTACGTTAGAAATTTGGAAATTCAAAATGGCGGATTCAATATGGCGACTAAGATGTTTGAACACCAGGTAATCCATCACGCCTAAACGGTGCATCCAATCATTTTCATTTTTTGGGTAAAGTTAGTACATAGTCCGGCCCAACATATAGGCTATTTTTTATTCGCGAGTTTCAAAATGGCGGACCCAAGATGGCGGCCAGAAATTGAAAATATCAAGCGATTTCCATGAAAATTGGTATTTGGGTGCCTTTAGATGTTCTTTTTGCGAATCTACGTTAGAAATTTGGAAATTCAAAATGGCGCATTCAATATGGCAACTAAAATATTTGAACAACAGGTAATCCATCACGCCTAAACGGTGGATCCAATCATTTTCATTTTTTGGGTGAAGTTAGTACATAGTCCGGGCCAACATATAGGCTATTTTTTATTCGCGAGTTTCAAAATTGCGGACACAAAATGGCGGCCAGAAATTGAAAATATCAAGCGATTTCCGTGAAAATTGGTATTTGGGTACCTTTGGATGTTCTTATTGCGAATCTACGTTCAAAATTTGGAAATTCAAAATGGCGGATTCAATATGGCGACTAAGATGTTTGAACACCAGGTAATCCATCACGCCTAAACGGTGGATCCAATTATTTTCATTTTTTGGGTGAAGTTAGTAAATAGTCCGGCCCAACATATAGGCTATTTTTTCTTCGCGAGTTTCAAAATGGCGGACCCAAGATGGCGGCCAGAAATTGAGAATATCAAGCGATTTCCATGAAAATTGGTATTTGGGTGCCTTTAGATGTTCTTATTGCGAATCTACGTTCGAAATTTGAAATTCAAAATGGCGGATTCAATATGGCGACTAAAATATTTGAACACCAGATAATCCATCACGCCTAAACGGTGGATCCAATCATTTTCATTTTTGGGTGAAGTTAGTACATAGTCCGGCCCAACATATAGGCTATTTTTTATTCGCGAGTTTCAAAATGGCGGACACAAGATGGCGGCCAGAAATTGAAAATATCAAGCGATTTCCGTGAAAATTGGTATTTGGGTACCTTTGGATGTTCTTATTGCGAATCTACGTTCAAAATTTGGAAATTCAAAATGGCGGATTCAATATGGCGACTAAGATGTTTGAACACCAGGTAATCCATCACGCCTAAACGGTGGATCCAATTATTTTCATTTTTTGGGTGAAGTTAGTACATAGTCCGGCCCAACATATAGGCTATTTTTTATTCGCGAGTTTCAAAATGGCGGACCCAAGATGGCGGCCAGAAACTGAAAATATCAAGCGATTTCCATGAAAATTGGTATTTGGGTGCTTTTGGATATCCTTATTGCGAATCTACGTTCGTAATTTGGAAATTCAAAATGGCGACTAAAATGTTTGAACAGCAGGTAATCCATCACGTCTAAACGGTGATTCCAATCATTTTCATTTTTTGGATAAAGGTACTACATATTCCGGGCCAACATATAGGCTACTTTTATTTGCGAGTTTCAAAATGGCGGACTCAAGATGGCGGCCAGAAATTTAAAATATCAAGCGATTTCTGTGAAACTTCGTATTTGGGTGCTTTTGGATGTTCTTATTGGGAATCTACGTTCGAAATTTGGAAATTTAAAATGGCGGATTCAATATGGCGACTAAAATTTTTGGACACCAGGTAATCCATCACGTCTAAACGGTGATTCCAATCATTTTCATTTTTTGGATAAAGGTACTACATATTCCGGGCCAACATATAGGCTACTTTTATTTGCGAGTTTCAAAATGGCGGACTCAAGATGGCGGCCAGAAATTTAAAATATCAAGCGATTTCTGTGAAACTTCGTATTTGGGTGCTTTTGGATGTTCTTATTGGGAATCTACGTTCGAAATTTGGAAATTTAAAATGGCGGATTCAATATGGCGACTAAAATTTTTGGACACCAGGTAATCCATCACGCGTAAACGGTGGATCCAATCATTTTCATTTTTTGGATGAAGGTACTACATATTCCGGCCCTACATATGCGCTTCTTTTTAGTCATGATTTTCAAAATGGCGAATCCAAGATGGCGGTCAATAATTGAAAATATCAGGCGATTTCCATGAAACTTGGTATTTGGAGGTTGTTGGATGGCTTAATTGCGAATCTGCGTTCGAAATTTGAAATTGAAAATGGCGGATTCAATATGGCGACTAAAATTTTTGAACATCGGATGAAACCAGGTAAAACCCCTCACGCTGGACCCAATCATTTTTATTTTTTGGATAAAGGTACTGCATGTTCCGATCCAACCTACAGGCTTCTTTATGTTCATGATTTTAAAAATGGCGGAACCAAGATGGCGGTCAAAACTTGGGACTATTGGGAATTTATGTTCGGTTTTTGGAAATTTAAGATGGCGAATTCAATATGGGTGACATTAATTTTCGAACTTCAACGAATTTAAATGAAAATTAGTATCTACTATGGATATTTTGAGGGAATATCAAATTTACTATAGTTTTTGGAAATTCAAAATGGCGAACTCAAGAAAGCGGCTGAAAATGAAAAATATCAAGGGATGCAATGAAAGTTGGTATTTGGGGTGCTTTGGATCTTCTTATTGCAAGTCTACGTTCGAAGTTTGAATTTTTGGAACTTCAAAAAATTTAAGTGAAAATTAGTACTATGGTTATTTTGAGGTCATTAATTTCGAATCTGCTAGAAAAATTTCGAATATTTATGCCTATTTTGAAAGATTATTTGATTGTTTGTTTGTTTGCTTCATCGTTTGTTTATTTATTTGTTTGTCCATTGAAAAATTGTCAATTTCTGTGGATTTGCTTCAAAACTGATATAGTTTCTGTATTTCTTATATTAAATGTTCTGCTTACTGAATATTATATTTTGATTGAGTCACAGGTCTTGAAAACTCAACAGAGTATTCACTCATGTGCTATATTTAGCTGAATAGACATCATTAACATTAACAAAACATAAAATTCTGCTTCTATGACAATGCATACACATTTCTGCTTATTTAAATCATTAACACAATTAATACAATAAATAAATATGTATGAGAACGTAAATCATGTATATATATAAAATCGAAAGTTGGTTTGTTTGTTTGTATGTTTGTTTGTTTGTTTGTTTGTTTGTTGCTCAATCACGCCAAAACGCCGAGTCCGATCATTTTCATTTTTCGGGTAAAGGTACTACATATTCCGGCCCAATATATAGGCTATTTTTTATTCACCAGTTTCAAAATGGCGGACCCAAGATGGCGGCCATAAATTGAAAATATCAAGCGATTTGCACGAAACTTGGTATTTGGGTGCCTTTGGATGTCCTAATTGCGAATCTACGTTTGAAATTTGGAAATTCAAAATGGCGAATTCAATATGGCGACGAAAATGTTTGAACACTAGGTAATCCGTCACGCCTAAATGGTCGATCCAATCATTTTCATTTTTTGGGTAAAGGTACTACATGTTCCGGCCCAACATAAGGGCTTATTTTTATTCATGATTTCTAAAATGGCGGACCCCAGATGGCGATCCAAGATTGAAAATATCAACAGATTGGCATGAAAATTGGTATTTGGGGGTTTTTAGTTGTCCTTATTGCGAATCTATTTTCGAAATTTGGAAATTCAAGATGGCAGATTCAATATGGCGGCCAACATTTTGGTAGATCGGGTGAAACTGAGTAGCCCATCACGCCTAGACGCTGAGTCCGAGCTTATTCATTTTTTGGCTGAAGGTACCACATACTCCGGCCCAAAATATAGGCTACTTTTTATTCACGAATTTCAAAATGGTGGACCTAAGATGATGGCAAAAATTTGAAACTGTGAATGGATTGCCACCAAATTAGTGTTTGGGGGATTTTGGATACCTTTTTGCGAATCTATGTTCGAAATTTGCACTGAGAGGTGGCGGATTCAATATGGCGTGGACTAATTTTCGAACTTCAGATATATTGATGTAATTTCGAATTCACTGTCAAAATTTGGAAACTCAGAATGGCGGACCCTACACGGTAACGCAAATTTGTGTACATTGGGTGAAACCGGGTGACCTATAACGCCTGAATATTGTGGATCGGACTATATTTATTTTTGAGGTGAACTTATTTCATACTGCGGCGTAGCATATGTATAGGCTGCCTTTTATTCGCTAATTTCAAAACGACGGAACCAAGACGGTGGCCACAAATGTTAAATAGTAAGGGATTGACGTAAAAATTGGTATTTAGGGGTTTTAGATTTTCTTATTGCGAATATATATTCGAAACTTGCAAATTCAAGATGGCGGATCCAATATGGCGACCAAAATTTTTGTGCACGGGGTAAAACCGGGCAACCCATTACGCCTAAACGCTGGATCCGATCATATTCATTTTTTAAATGAGATACTACATATTCCGGTCCAACATATAGGCTACTATGTTTGCGAGTTTGAAAATTGACAGATCCGAGATGGCGCCCTAAAATTGAAAATATCAAGGGATTGGCAGGAATATTGGTATTTTGGGGGTTTTTAGTTGTCCTTATTGCGGATCTATGAACAAAATTTGAGAATAAAGATGACGGACCCAATACGGTGCGCGGGCAAAATATTCGTACACCGGGTGAAACCGGGTAACCCAGCTAGTATAACATAAAGCAATAACTTATGTATATTATAACAATTATAAAAAAAAAAGAAGAAACAATTGAAGCTGAATCATAATAATTAGTAATCTTTCTAATAATAATATGTAATAATAATAATTTTGACTATTCATTTATTAATGCATAAATTTCTTAACCCTCTACTCTTAGCTCAACAATTTTTATACATGCCGGAATCAGTCAATTTTGTAACTGAATAACATATACACTGCAAATCTTGAAAATTTTTGTAAACTTGTTTGTCGATGTTACAAATCGAAGACATGCGAATTAGTGTTAGTATATTACTAATTTTATACCTTCTATGTATTTCAAAAAAGCATTTTGCAAAAATGTTTGCTGAAATAAGTGAAATACTGATGTAAATTTTTTACGTTACCAGATACTAAACTTGTGCTCAGGTGTATCTTATCCTCACATGGGGTAACATCCAAAGAGTAGCTTCACGTCCGGAAGTAGTTCTCCTTCCGGCATCCAAGGCTCCAGAGATGGATTAACTGCTGCGAAAAATCAATAAGATATTAAAAACGAACTCTGGCGGGTAGGACCTTGCACCATCTGTTGTTCTCGCATGTGACAATTCCACAAATCACAGTCCCACGCACAATTTATCTTATGTAAGCGGAAATCGAGCACAGGGCGTAATGTGTCATTTGGAACAAAACCGACGGAACTTACAAACTAGGTCGAGGCGAAGTCGTCCTCGGTATTTTTATATTTTTTTTAAGAGTTTTCCTTAAAGGAAAGCACATCCTGGAAGTCAGCGTCCATCATCATCATATCTGCCCCAAGACGGCCTGCATACATTTTAATCCTTAGCTCAATGCTGAGCCGGGTGCAGCCGCAGTAACAAAAATAAAACTTTGGGACTAAAGGACGAGGACTCATGGTGCCGAATGGAACGGGCACACCTCAAGATTTTGTGGGCTTGGCCTTGGATTTGTTGTATCAAATGGAAGGAATCTGCAAGGACCATGCACTCATAAAGTCATCGAATGGAAAAGTGAACCTTCATCACTTCTCTAGTATTCGAAAGAATATCTTTGGGGGGAAATCTTAGCGAGCACGGAGCCCCTCGAAGGTGCCCCTTGACCCAGTTCGCCTAATTGTCTCAAAATGGGCTGTGCCTGCGAACTCGAGATATCTGGAATGTGTCTGAAATGCAATGATTGAGTACTCAGGCTTTCTTATATGAACACCTCCTTTCCTTCAGGATACTTTTTAGCCCACCCCCGCGCCATGCAGTGGGTTAGGCGCTTTAATCGGCGCGCTCGGGGTGCTCCTCGTAAATCCTTTCATGTTTGCCCAGGACGATGTCGCGTCGTGGCCCCATCATAAAAATCGAACGCTCGTGGACACATTAAACCCGGGAGTGATTAGTTCCGGCGATAAAAGCGTTTGCGGGCGCTTAACTCATATTATTCGATAATTCAATAAACTCGGTTTATTGGAGATTATACGGCCAGGACGAGCTGTGTACGCCTGAAATCTTTCCTGAAAAGGACAAGAGTGCAAGATAGTGCCTTCAAATTAAAATTTTAAACGTATCGTAGTTTGAAAGTTAATTTTACGTAAACTTTAAACTGGCACCATAACCCTTAATTTTGCCTTTTGCTATAAATTAATTGTTTAAGCCAATCTTTCGCTTTTCATGGCTAGTTAACCAAAGGGAAGAGTAAATAAAGACTGCATTGCAAATCGATAATTACATACCGTGAAATCACACTATTATTGTATTTATTCAAAATGTAGGTTAGACTCATGTGAATTTATAAGTTATAAAAGGTGTTTCAAAACAGAAAACCCCCGAATTACAAATTCAAAGAATTAGTCTTTTCTGACCTGGAGAATGTTTCTAAAAAATACAAAAACGATAGTAAGTCAGAAGTCTGTTCTTACGCTAACATAAAATCATTAATAAGGAAATATCACTCTTTGAAATTTCGAGTAAGGTTAATAAAATTGTAAAGAAAAATTAAATACACGTTAAAACACAATTGCAGCTGTTAAGCTTGATGATTTTGTCAGCCTGAGTATTGCGATTGCTTTTGGATGAAGATATATTTTAATCGATTAAGCTACAAGCTGGGTAAGAACTGGCATAAACAGCTGCAATTGTGTTTTGGTTCAGTTGGCCACAAATTTCTATAGAGATAACTTGCTTTCGGAGCTAAGATACAATTAATTAATAATTTATAAATTTAAAATTTGTGTTTCCTAATCTAACAAAACTATTTAAATAAGAAAAAAACTAAATACCGCATTTTTGATACGGATTAAAAAGTGTTTCAACCTGTTCTGTATTATATTTATAAAGTTTTAAGACTTTAGCTCATCGGGGAGTTACAAAATGTGTTAATAAAACTGCCACGCTCCATAATTGGCAACCTCGCAAATTTATAGCAAATATTGTCCTAAAAAAAAAATGCAAACTGTATTATAAAGAAATAATTTTGAAATACTCAGAGATGGTCATATCAAGTGAACTGAAAGCCAAGGATTATAATGAAAATACACCACCAACAAATTTAAGTTAGCAGAACTACATACTAAAGGTTCAAAAGATCTAGTGTGCAAGTGCAACCTAATAACTTTTAAAAATTGTTCTAATGTTCTATGGTTTCAAAACTCAAATTATCGAGTTCTTGCAAGCTGTCCCTTTATTAAAAACCAAAGAAGAAAACTCGTCAACTACGAGTGGAATTATTTTTTGAATTTCTGATATTTGAAAAATTATTTTCGCAACAAAATAACTTTAATGTACTAACTTATTCTTTTTAAACTAACTTTTATATATGTACATAACATTGTACCAATAAAAATAATGTTTGCTCTTATTACGAGTGTAGTTTGGTCTGATCTTCATACGTAAATTCAAAAGTGTACATAATTAAAAGACGTGAAAATTTTCTGTTCTTGTCTAAACTTGCGGAAATACGGCATTTTGAAATTTTAAAACCCTGATGGACAATCTTTCATTTCGCATTGAGCATCTCGTAAAAACAGATACAGAACCAGTTCGAAAAATCTTTGAATATCTAACAACTCACTATTCAATTATTTTTAATTGTCGCATCGTTTTGAATATTTCCAGCCTTGCAATGGCAATACAATAATGGAATCAATATATCATTTTCTTAATTATTCTGCGACTTCCCATCCAAAAAAAAATAATACTTAAGATGGCTCAAAATTATCTTAAGTATGTATGTACAAAATTCTCTTTTTTCTTTCACATCCTTGAACAAATAAAAGTACAGTTCAAAAATCCTATGTTTTTGCCAGAAAAATTAATATTTGAAGGAGCTGTAATGATTTTAGGTAGTTGAAAAAAGAGTTGATAAAACTAAAAAAAATTCGTATACTCAATATAATTTCACAACCTTGTGTCATATGTTGTATAATATATAGCGAAAATCTGAGATTTTAAGCAATGAAACAGCACCCATAAGGCACAAAATTATTCATGAAAACAGTAAATGGTTTCTATTAATTTAATTGTCCTTCTGGGATCACTCAAAATATGCTTTAAGTGAGTGGAAACGTCCTGCTTGGAATACTATGTCTGCCATCAAGTATGTAGCAGATTAATTGCAAATGTCTTTCGCCAGTTTGACTTATAAATATTAATAAAACTACTTATTATATTACGTGTATACAAATTTGTGGTAAAGTTCTTCAGATGGGATTTAATTTTAAGAATTCCGCAATCGAGTCAGCAAATTTGTCTGAAGTAATATTTAATTGGTGATCGTGTACCTATTTCGAAAGATTTTCAGTTATTCGACATTTGGATTTGATTCCTTGAGTTATAGTTTTTTTCTTTATGCTCGACAAGAAAGGACGAAATAAGAGATTACTCAAAAATTAGACCAATATCAGTAAAAAGCAGTTGGCTTGCGAACATTTCTTGCTTTGGTTGTTAATAAAGTAATCTCAATTAAAGCGGTCCGGGTTTATCTAGGACTAGCTGATTTCCAAAGATATCTGTGTTTGTATAGGACCCATTGGACAGGATTGCGACCAGCAGCGGAAGATAGTCGAAGTCGATATGCAGAGCGCTTTAAAGTGGCAATGGCTGCCAGTTGGGTCGATAAGGTGGAATTAGGATAACTGGGCAACTTCAAATAATTTGGAACTCCTGAGTACCACAATTAAAATTGCAAATTTTCCCCTCTATTTTTATTCCATTTTGGGCAAATCGAATGAATATTCAGGCGTTGACTGAATCAATGACAAGTGAGGGGATGTGGATTTAAGCCGCTCCACTATAGTATATAACACAAAATTGCCATTCGGTCAAGCTCAAAGCAGAAGGACTCACGGGAATTCGCGAAACTAGCGGCGAATTAAACAAGTGTTTTAATGAAAATGAAACTCTACTTGGGTTAGTTTGGTAAAAATTATAATAACTTTTCATCAGACTTATTGCGAGTTTGGGTTTGTAATATTTTTTGATATGGTAACTAACCTTTAAAGTTCACACTCTCATCAGAAATATTTTTCGCAAAAGTGGTGAGCGTTCCTCATTCTCTTAAAATCATTTTTACTTAAGATATGGGTACTATATATTTATGTATGTATACATACTTATGCATAAGTAATCTGAAAATTTTAAGAGATGTGTTTTTAATTATATTGGCCCCACAACTGCTAAATTTGAAAATAGGTTTTTTGAATGCATTACAAAATAATAATTCTACTATTTTTACCTAAAAATTAAATTTGTTTTTACGGTTTTTGGGACATACAAACCGAATTTATGAAATTTATTTCGTTTTTTGAAACTTCTTTCATGATCATATTTCAACGATGTCACGATGCCATATTTATATTTACTGAACAATTTTCGAACAAATTATTATTATACAACTCAAAAATTAGAATATCTTCATAAATACTCCTTTTTATCTGAGAAATAAAATAACTTTTGAGTGTTAAGTACTAATTCAAACCGTTGTATAGATATAACTCGAGCTTGAAAAATTAAAAGGCCAATGCGGTTTTTAGCTTTGCTAGCAATAAACGCGAATTTCATATTTTGTTATTTTTGGCACGAAGCCAAACTTACTTTTTATTTTAACCAGTAAAAAATATTGAACTTTTGGGTGTCTTCTTCTTTACTTCAAATTGGAAAGGATTGTTTTTTAAGAACGCTAAATGAAAGTGAGTAGGAATATTTCATAAGTTCACAAGTTTTTCAAGTAGGTATACTATGGATATTTCATGCAACTTTTGAAGTTTAAAGATTGAAATATACAAGTTACTTTCGGTCCGCGGAGAACCTTCGAAATAAACTTTTCAAGAGCGACAAGCACGCATTTTTCCGTGTGAAATAATCGTGCGTTAATCTCAATGATATTTAGTTTCCAAAACGCTTCACTAAAATACGAAGCGATCCACATTTTAATAACCCATCAAGGTTAATGAATGAGAAATGTGATGTACACAAATTTGCATTGCAATATGTAAATGCTAATTTTTGCATGAATTTCTTCTTTCACTTATGTATTTCAATACAGGCAAAGCTCGTTAATATATAAATAATTCAAAGGTTTAGATATATTTTATCTGAAAACGTTAATATCAAAATACTAGACTAGATTTAATTCCAACAATCTTTTCATAGTAGGTAATTTATTTTCAAGTAATTTCTTAGGTTGGTTGAAGAAACTTGTTTCTCAGCCTGAAAACTCAAACGTCTTAAATATAATTTGCTTATTGCAAAATTCGCAAATCAAGCTCACCCCGTTCCCACTGTCTGGGAGGAAAATGAGTGTTTCTTATGCTCGGGCAAAAAGCGGAGCTCTAATTAAAATTGAGTATTTCATTTATTTTGGAAGCTACACGCCATAAACCGGGCGAATCCGCCTAACACCTCGACTAATTCGGAGTAATTAAATCCCAATGATTGCTTCTGACGCAATGAGGGCGGCAGCCGCCATGTTTTCTTTTCATTAACTGCGATGAAATTTGCGAAACCGCGCCACGTCTTCGTGGGGAGGCTGTAGGAGGCGATGTCATCTTGTTAACGAGGATCTCAGCGCAAAGTGCTAGGGCTTTAAGGGCTATTGACTTTCGTGTCTAGTAAAAGGGAGCGGGCTCGCAAACTGCCAAGCCGCAGCGTGTATTCACCGGTGCTCACAATTACGCCCTTCGCATTTTTTAAATCACCTGATTATAGGAGAGACACTTCGCTAAGATGCTGCGAAGATGATTAACTATTGGGTCTCTAAGCCGAGGATGCTCGGGGAGACGTGCTTAATCGCCAAGAATGAGGGCTGCGGTCCAAGATCCATAAGACGTTTTATTGTCCAGCAATAAACGAACGCACTATTCGCCGATTATATTGCTCCTGGTCCTGGAGCTGGGTGCTGGATGATGGCTGCAATACACTGACATTGGCAGACATAAAGCCAGATAGAATCGATCGGGGGAATGTCGACTTCGACCAACACCAACGCGTTGCAGGATTCATATCGTCTCTATAATCGCGTAATCCGATTCCACGTAGCTCTCCCGTCTGGACGCGCTTCGTCCTCTTCTGTGAAGCCAATTCAATTTGCCTGCATATCTACAGATATTTACCGACGATTTATCTATCTCTCCTCCGAAACATAAACTCCTTTGATGTAATAAATGTCCCGTCAGGACTGCCTGCAACAATGGGCGACTGTCGAATGCATTTGTCTTATTACCCCCCGCTCCGTTCCGCCTAAACCCACCCCCGACGCTGCCGTGTCGTTTTTATTTTGCCCATCCGTGGAAATGTAATTGGAAAATATTTTCTTTTTTCTGAGATATTTTCATCATTTCGCTATTACCGCCAAATAAATGAGATATTTCTGCGGATGGAATAACCCTCAACCACGGGCAGTAGGATGGGCAATAAATCGATTTTCGCAGCGACTTCTTTGCCGTGATTGGCACACATTGATTCTTCTTGACTTGGGCTATTATTTAGAGCTGTAATGTTTCAAGATATAGTGGATAAATAGAAATATTTAATGTTATAAGGAATGCCGTTGTCCATGCATTTCCCGAAATGGATGCAAATTCTCTTGCAACATAGAAAATTCACTTTTGTTTCACTCAAGAATCCCTCGTTTTTTGCACCAAAATAATCAAAACATTTCTTCAATTCATCTGCTTCAATAATGTTAGTATATTAGGTCTTTGCCTACTAAGCCACGTGTAAATCTTATGGTTCATTATCAGATTATGTATATATGTATATATTTTATTCAAAAACAGCATACTGGCACCACTAATGAATAACAAGTACCAGGTAAGGTAAATAAAATATGGCGTTGTTTGAGTTGAGGTATTCACTTTGTGTTTCTATGCCAAATTATTCACTTTATGTTTCAAAAATATACGATAAAGTAAAAAGTTGACAAACATTTATTCTAAATAGAGCAGCAGTGCAATCAAAAATTCAAGAGATTACAATTTAAGTTTTTATTTTCAAATACAATTGTGGAGTATAATAGGAAAACACGAATTTTTTGTTACGCACGAACTCGTTCGAGGTTATCCATTCATCTCATTATTTTGCATGTGTGGTAATTTTAAAAGCACGAACATAAATTGTTAGCAATTTTTTTCTTAAAATATCAATTATTTACAAATTCCATGTAGCTATAAGGAATTTCAGAATTTCAGTAAGGTGTCCTTGTTTATAGAAGCTTTAATAATGTGAAAGTGAAATCAAAAAAATTTTTAACTTTCAACTTTTCCAACTGTCGGGGCAAAGGCGTAACAAAACCAGGGAGCGGGCTGTGTTAATATGGATATTTATTAATAAATGTGTTTATTTGACGACGACCTCCTCTTTTCACACACACACACACACGACGCGAAAGAAGATATCTAGGCTTTATACCTGGAAATTTAATTAGCACTTATGTTTGCAAAATATAAAAGGACGATGGGTTAAGGGAGTTGTTGCTTTGAGCATTGATCATGTCACTAAGAGACCAAAATTGTGCTAATAAAAAGTGAACAATTCGCATCTCCTATGCTTTTTTAGAGATGAATTGTGTTGCGAAACTCCAAATACGTAATCAAATTGAATGTTTAGATAGCTGCTATTGCTTCACAATGGCAAGAAAACCTCGTAGACAGATGCGCAAGACAGACATTGTAACGGGTTTGCCCTTCCTCCTCAGGTTCTCTAACACTATATAAAAGCCCGGATGAAGAACATCCAAGACAGTATCTGCAAAACTTTACAGACATTACCAGTAATTGATCTTCTATCTGCTGAATTGATCTAAGATCTCAAACTCATATTTAAATATTTTTATTTTTCTTAAATTTTGTTGAATTATGGCACATATGCTTTTAATGTTGATTGTAATGCTATTATGTGGAGTTTATGGCATAATTAAACCAGTTCAAATTAAAACTTATGGTGTAAGAGAAGACGGTGATGTTCTTATACACTATGGTCGTACTAAAACTGTGTATTTTATTGCTCGTAACAAAACAGATGCAAGCATTTTAGACTTTCCTCCAATTGTAAGTATACATACGTATAACATACAAGTTATCAAAACACAGATACTAATTTTAAATCTGGAATTAATCTCACTGAATTATTTTCTTTAATATTACAGGGTAATACAAGACTTTTTAAGTATACCAAAATTGAACTTAAAAATTATGGAGCTAAATGGATTTCTATTAAACGCAATGGTAAACTAGGTAACACTAAAAAATGTGTAGTAACAGCGTATTATGAAAATTCGACCGAATTTCCGCTATCATTTGAAACTCTCATGCACCCACCATTGGTGAATATCGTATATAAAGTTTGGGGAGTATACGTAGGACCTGGGAATATTTCGGGCAATAACAAACAAAGTAATAATAATAATGGTTCAAATAGCTTTAATTAGTAAGTAAACAGACGTGATACATACTAATTATTATATTATCATTTTATTTATTGTAACAATAAATGTACAAATAAATATCCATTCGAAAAATATTAACCATTCAAGAATATTGTCGAATAGGATTGTCAAGCTTTGTTAATCAGCTCTCTTATTTTATTATATATTTATAATTTAAGCTTTGATTTTGATAATAAATTTGTTTAACAGTTCCTGACTTTTGTTATTCTAAATCGACTTATGTGAAAATGTTGGATTTCTATTTAGGTGGATTCCTACTTGAATGCAACTAAATTTATTCATAAGTTAATAGTAAACAAGTGCGAACAGTTTGAACATCTATTCAAAAAAAGGTCTTCAATAGATTTGACAACCACTTTCATATGGAAATATATAGGTAAAATGATATCACACATAGCCACCATTACCAGTCTTGCTGAATCCTGCGGAACCTGCTGTGCTGCTCGATCTTCTAACAAAATTGAACGTGGCCGCCCTCATCTAGGCATGAGGGCCTCCAATCCCCATACCCTTTGGTCCATCGCATCCAAACTAAACGTACGCGTCAAATGGGCCTGGCACCCGAGTGCGCTAATAAGGGTAGGGAAAAATTATATTTAACCCTACCCATATGTAAATAAATAAATTAATTAAAAGCATTTTTGAACCTCTAGACCGGAAACAGCAAAAATTTGCAAATAATCTTATAACCATTTTGAAAATCTCCAAATAACCTTATATCCTTGAAATGACCATTCGTCAAATTTTACTTGATGCATGCTAAATTAGCAAAATCCGACTCAATTTTTAAAACAATCTCCAAAATTAAACTGTAGTAATCGCTAAAAAGGTTCTTTAAGTCCAAAATTCTGCTTATTATTATGGCAAAAATATTATTTTACGCTTGTTTAAGTTCTTATTTGCTTATTATTTACACATGAATGTTCCAACTTTATTGCGCTGAGACCTCAAAAAAGACTAGGTAATGATCTATCGAATGATGAAAGCAACATAAATACATAGATGTTGAATTGTTCTCCAAATTATTCGAGATATAGTACATATACGCACACATTCGTCAAAGTGCGAATTTACCACGATGAACCCTCCTTCCAATCGCCTCGAAGAAGTTAAGTTTTATATGTATTTTACTAGAGAGGATAAGGTTTCAAAATCATGAAAGGTGTATAGGTTAAAGCAATTATTTCTTGAATATGAAACACATTGTTTGGTAAGATAAAACCTGTAAAAACTAAGTGATTCATTGATAAAATAGGTACTAATGCAAAATCTTTATTACAAAATATCTCATTTTTACTAAAAGTTCTATCACTATTTTCGATCAATTACCCTTTTTGTTTACAAATATTATGGATATAAATTTTTGTATTACCTATAAAAGTTCATCTCAATTGAAGAAGTGTTTTTTGTGCGCTTCAGTATAAACATCACAGATCAATGCGTGAAATTTTTAAAAAAAGGAGCATTTCTTATTTCATTACGATAACTCACATGGTTTTTACAGACTAACGTGTTTACTAATATAGATAACTCACGTTATATACGCACATTTCCAAAAACTTGCGCCAAACTCAAATTCGTAATAAAATTAAGTATTTGGACAACTGCTTTTGCTTTTAATTTACAATGCCAAGCAAACTTTCACGACAAGTGAGAAAGATCTGTAAAGCATTGAAATTATTGCTTTAGCTCCTCAGGTTGTCTAACACTATATAAAAGCCCGGACGAAGAACATCCAAGACAGTATCTGCGAAAGTTTACAGACATTATCAGTAATTGATCTTCTATCTGCTGAATTGATCTAAGATCTCAAACTCATATTTAAATATTCTTATTTTTCTTAAATTTTGTTGAATTATGGCACATATGCTTTTAATGTTGGTTGTAATACTATTATGTGGAGTTTATGGCATAATTAAACCAGTACAAATTAAAACTTATGGTGTAAGAGAAGACGGTGATGTTCTCATACACAATGGTCGTACTAACACTGTGTATTTTATTGCTCGTAACAAAACAGATGCAAGCATTTTAGAGTTTCCGCCAATAGTAAGTATACGTATAACATAAAAGTTATCAAAGCACAGATACTTATTTTAAATCTGCAATTAATCTCAATGAATTATTTTCTTTAATATTACAGGGTAATACAAGACTTTTTAAGTATACCAAAATTGAACTTAAAAATTATGGAGCTAAATGGATTTCTATTAAACAAACTGGTAAACTCGCTAACACGAAACAATTTGTAGTAACAGCGTATTATAAAAATTCAACTGAATTTCCGTTCACATTTGAAAGTCTTATGAACCCACCATTGGTGAATGTCGCATATAAAGTGTGGGGAGTATACGTAGGACCAGCGGAAATTTCGGACAATCAAAAAGCGAGGAATAATAATAATGGTTCAAATAGCTTTAATTAGTAAGTAAACAGTTTTGATACTTACTAATTATTATTTTATCATTTTACTTATTGTAACTATAAATGTACAAATAAATATCCATTCAAGAATATTGTCGAGTAGGATTGCCAAGCTCTGTTAATCAGCTCTCTTATTTTATTATATTTATAATTCAAGCTTTGATATTGATAATAAATTTGTTTAACAGTTCCTGACTTTTGGTATTCCAAATCGATTAATGTGAAAATGTTGGATTTCTATTTAGGTGAATTACTACTTGAATCCAACTACATTTATTAATTAGTAATGGTAAACAAGTGCGAAAAGTTTGAATATCTTTTCAAAGAACGATATTCAAACAAAGATCTTCAATAGATTTGACAAACACTTTCATATGGAAATACCTAGATTTAGGTAGAATGATATCACTCATAGCCTTAAAAGCATTTTTGAACCTCTAGTTCGTAGACAGTAAAAATTTGCAAATGACCTTATAACCATTTTGAAAATCTCCAAATAACCTTATATCCTTGAAATGATCATTCGTCAAATTTTGCTTGATACATGCTAAATTCGCAAAAGCCGACTCAATTTTTAAAGCATTCTCCAAAATTAAACTGTATTAATAGCTACAAAGGTTCTTTAATTCCAAAACTCTGCTTATTATTATGGCAAAAATATTATTTTACGCTTGTTTAAGTTCTTATTTGCTTATTATTTACACATGAATGTTCCAACTTTATTGCGCTGAGACCTCAAAAAAGACTAGGTAATGATCTATCGAATGATGAAAGTAACATAAATACATAGATGTTGAATTGTTCTCCAAATTATTCGAGATATAGTACATATACGCACACATTCGTCAAAGCGCGAATTTACCACGATGAACCCTCCTTCCAACCGCCTCGAACAAATTAAGTTTTATATGTATGTTACTAGAAGAGATAATGTTTGATAATCATGAAAGGTGTATAGGTTAAAACAATTATTTCTTGAGTATGGAACACGTTGTTTGGTAAGATAAAACCTGCAAAAACTAAGTAATTCATTTATAAAATAGGTACTAATGCAAAATCTTTATTACAAAATATCTCATTTTTACTAAAAGTTCTATCACTATTTTCGATCAATTACCCCGTTTGTTTACGAATATCATGGATACAAATTTTTGTATTACCTATAAAAGTTCATCTCAATTGAGGCAGTGTGTTTTGTGTGCCTCAGTATAAACATTACAGATCAATGCTTGAAATTTTTAAAAAAAAATCACTTGTCGACTTAGAGTATTTCTTATTTCAATACGATAACTCACATGGTTTTTACAGACTAACGTGTTTACTAATATAGATAACTCACGTTATATACGCACATTTCCAAAAACTTGCGCCAAACTCAAATTCGTAATAAAATTAAGTATTTGGACAACTGCTTTTGCTTTTAATTTACAATGACAAGCAAACTTTCACGACAAGTGAGAAAGATCTGTAAAGCATTGAAATTATTGCTTTAGCTCCTCAGGTTGTCTAACACTATATAAAAGCCCGGACGAAGAACATCCAAGACAGTATCTGCGAAAGTTTACAGACATTATCAGTAATTGATCTTCTATCTGCTGAATTGATCTAAGATCTCAAACTCATATTTAAATATTCTTATTTTTCTTAAATTTTGTTGAATTATGGCACATATGCTTTTAATGTTGGTTGTAATACTATTATGTGGAGTTCATGGCATAATTAAACCAGTTCAAATTAAAAATTATGGTGTAAGAGAAGAAAATGATGTTCTCATATACAATGGACGTACTAACACTGTGTATTTTATTGCTCCTAATAAAACAGCTGCAACCATTTTGGAGTTTCCTCCAATAGTAAGAATATAACATATGTTTTATCAAAACACAAATACTTATGTTAAATCTGCAATTAATCTCAATGAATTATTTTATATTACAGGGAGATACAAAACTTTTTAGGTATACAAGAATTGGACTGAAAAATTATGGTCCTAAATGGATTTCTATAGAGCAGAAAGGTAAACTAGGTAACACTAAACAATTTGTAGTAACAGCGTATTATAAAAATTCAACTGAACTTCCGTCCGAACTTGAAAGGGTTATGAACCCACCATTGGTGAATGTCGCATATAAAGTGTGGGGAGTATACGTAGGACCAGCGGAAATATCGGACAATCGAAAACAAAGAAATCATAATAATAGTTCAAATAGCTTTAATTAGTAAGTAAACAGATGTGATACCTACTAATTATTATTTTATCATTTTACTTATTGTAACAATAAATGTACAAATAAATATCCATTCAAGAATATTGTCGAGTAGGATTGCCAAGCTCTGTTAATCAGCTCTCTTATTTTATTATATTTAGAATTCAAGCTTTGATTTTGATAATAAATTTGTTCCAGACTTTTGTGATTCCAAATCGATTAATGTGAAAATGTTGGATTTCTATTTAGGTGGATTCCTACTTAAATCCAACTAAATTTATTCATAAGTTAATGGTAAACAAGTTCGAAAAGTTTGAATATCTTTTCAAGCAATCTCCAATAGATTTGACAACCACTTTCATATGGAAATACCTAGATTTAGGTAGAATGATATCACACATAGCCTTAAAGGATTCTTGAACCTCTAGTTCGTAGACAGTAAAAATTTGCAAATAATCCTATAACCATTTTGAAAATCTCCAAATAACCTTATATCCTTGAAATGATCATTCGTCAAATTTTGCTTGATACATGCTAAATTCGCAAAAGCCGACTCAATTTTTCAAGCATTTTCCAAAATTAAACTGTAGTAATCGCTACAAAGGTTATTTAATGCCAAAACTCTGCTTATTATTATGGCAAGGATAATATGTTACGCATGTTTAAGTTTTTATTTGTTTACTATTTACTCATGAATGTTCCAAATTTATTGCGCTGAGACCTCAAAAAAGACTAGGTAATGATCTATCGAATGATGAAAGCAACATAAATATATACATGTTGAATTGTTCTCCAAATTATTCGAGAAATTGTACATATACGCACACATGCGTCAAAGTGCGAATTTACTTCGATGAACCCTCCTTCCAATCGCCCCGAAGAAGTTAAATTTTATTTGTATTTTACTAGAGAGGATAAGGTTTGAAAATTACAAAAGATGTATAGGTTGAAGCAATTATTTCTTGAGTATGGAACACGTTGTTTGGTAAGATAAAACCTGCAAAAACTAAGTAATTCATTGATAAAATAGGTACTAATGCAAAATCTTTATTACAAAATATCTCATTTTTACTAAAAGTTCTATCACTATTTTCGATCAATTACCCCTTTTGTTTACGAATATCATGGATACAAATTTTTGTATTACCTATAAAAGTTCATCTCAATTGAAGAAGTGTTGTTCGTGTGCCTCAGTATAAACATCACAGATCAATACTTGAAATTTTTAGAAAAAAGTATGAATTATCGACTTAGAGCATTTCTTATTTCATTACGATAACTCATATGGTTTTTACAGATTAACGAGTTTCCTAATATAGATAACTCATGTTATCTACGCACATTTCCAAATGCTTGCGTTTAATTCAAATTCGTAATAAACTTGAGTATTTGGACAACTGCTTTTGCTCTTAATTTACAATGGAAAGCAAACTTTCCCGACAAGTAAGACAGATATTGTAACCAATTTTAGTACAATAAAGGATCCTATTGCTCTTGCTCCTTAGGTTGACTTATATAAAAGCCCGGATGAAGGTATTCGAAGACAGTGTATGCAAAATTTTAAAGAAATCATCAGTCATTAAAGTAATTCATCGGCTATCTGTTGATCTAGGATTTCAAGTCCAATTTAAAATATTTTTGTTTTTCCTAAATTTTTGTTTGTCTAGAACTTGGTTAATTGTGAAACATGTGCTGTTGATGTTTATTCTAATGTTATTATGTGGAGCTTATCGTATTATTTCACCAGTGCAAATTGAAAATTATGGTCCGAGAGGAGATGTTGATGTTCTTATATGTAATGGTACTACTAAAACTAAGTATTATAATATTCTTCATAAAAGAGTTGCAGACATTTTGAAGTTTCCTCAAACAGTAAGAAATATAGTATAAGTTTTATCGAAGGGTAGATATATTAAGCCTTGTTTACTCTAATTAATTTTTGTTTTAACTATTTCTCATATTCTTACTTTTATCCTTTGTTTCATCGTTATTTTGTTTAACATTCATTGATTGTACAATGGAAAAGAAGCTTTTATCCTTGTTAGTTAACTCTATTATTGTATTATGTATTTATAATTGCATATTTTATTTTGGCAATACATTTATTTAACCAATTATTGAAGTTTTAACCAAGCCGTTGCCTAGGAAAACAAAAAACTTATTTTATGATTTATATGTTATTTTGATTATTGATTTTGTTTCTCCCGACAATATAAGAAGTTAAAATTATTCGATTTCAAAATTCTTATCTAAGGTTGGTAGTAGGAATTTCTATATATTTGTGAATATTCTGAGTGTACAATTTCATCGTAATAGGTGCATATGAAAAAGAAGTTGAAACAGACCAAAACCATATGAATTTCTAGTTAGCAAAACAATCCAAGAAATGGTAAAAGCAACTAAATACATACTATTCCCAAACCTAGGCAGGTTATATTTTTAACTTTCCCAATTTTAGAAATTCTTAATTCCAATAATTACACAACTTCCACAAAAGTTATGATACATTTGACAGGCTTGAAAATTTAATAAAGTAATGAGGCTTTCTGCTGATTACATTGAAAAGCTTGCTTATGTTGATTTGCCAAATGTAACATTCACAAGTGTGTGAGTTTTATTTGCTTCGATGGGCCAACTTTACTTTAACATTTTGTCCTCACTTCTATATCTTCTCTTAATTCATAAGGTTAGTCGAGTTTATCTGTTCAAACAAAATACTTCATTCCATTCAACAACCACTTTCGATTATAGGTACTTACTTACATAAGATCGTAAATTTTCGTTTAGACTTAATAATTATTGTAATCGAAAAATAAGAGCAGTTCAATTTAAACAGCTCCGAAAAAAAGTTCCAAAACAAGTTCAATAAATTAGTAAAAGTGCAGCTGAATTCGAAAACAGGCTTTCTATTTCAAAGTTCACTATTAGTAACGAACTAAATTATTTTCTTCATTAATCTTTCTAATTTAAGAAAAATGCGTTCATTATAATTTGGACCAAAACTAATTATGTTAGTAATCACTTAGACATTTTCAGAATTATTTTAACTTCGCTTTTTTGTAATAAAGACATTCACATACAGATTCATGTGCAGAGTATTGTGGTAATTTAAAGGAAAATTAAATTATTTTTAAAAAGTCTTACAATTATACTCTAAAACTGAGTGTAAGTTCAGCCTAATTTTAAGAATAATTTTAAATTATTTTGCGTGAAAAAATTCAATCAACCAATATGTGTAAACATGGGCATAAATAAGTAAAACTACATTAAAATTTTGTAAATCTACAACATAAATTCGCTTATTTAAACCAAATTTTAGCGAAAGCGTTTTATTAAGGAATTAATTGAAAAAGCATTATGCTCTCGAAAAAAAAATGCATAAATAGCAAAAATTTTTTAAAAGTTTCTCTGATCCGAAAATACTACAGTCAAAAGATTATTTAAGACGAAAATAAACATCTTCTATATTTTTAAAAGTACACATTATGTATATAAACTGTATATGAATACATATGTCTGAAATTTTTATTATACAGTAAATATTCAGATGGATAGAGTATACGAAATGAAACAAAACTACCATTAAACTAAATCTCTATTAATGCCACAATTTAAATTTTTTACTAAGATATTATATAATGATTGTACCTTGCTAGGCCAGGCTCTTATTTATGGCATCAACTTGCAGGAAAGCCAACATTACAAAAACTGTGTCCTCCAAAAAGACCGTAGTCATACCATCGTCCATTGTTAAGACAATTTAATGCACCATACTTTTGTTAATTGTCCCATTTTGGCCAATTAATTTCTGGGTTGCACTGTGCCTTAAAAGAAAGCGAAAGAAGTTGTGAACATTTTGCAACCTGCATAAACTATACAGTAAAAACCTTTATTTAGGAGGTACCTTTTGTTAAAATTATGTCAACCTTTTATTCGTATAATGTAGGGGCACAAGGTGATGTCCCATTTCTGAAAAAAATATATATGACTTACAGCGCGCATTTTACTCTGCAATGAAATTCGAATAAAAAACTGACTTTAATACCCACGATTCAAAGCCATGAAGACCAAAATTTGAACTGTTAAGGCTGAAGCTTTTAGTTATGGTCAATTTAAATCATAATGTCCCAACTATCTGACCCAAATAATTAAAATTGCTCGTAAACACTCAGAGTCGCGCTAAAATTTTATGAAATGCAACACTAGCGATCCCACAACGCAACCCAAAACCCTTAAAACCTTAACTTGCCCAAAAAGGAAACCGCCCGATTTTATGTCCGCGTCTCGTATCAACACCCAGTCGAAGATGCGGGTGTTCTGGACCATAAAAGCGGCCATTCGCAACACCTCGACACAATTAGCCGCTGCTCATGAATTATTCGAGGCTTTGAGTGACCACATCGCCGCTTTCGGGGGCCGGACTCACGGCAGGACACGTCCTAAGCGCCGTGCCCCCCATTTTTGTTCCTGGCACTGACCCGATCTTGAGCATCTTTGCCAGGATCCGTCCCGGGCTCATCCGCTTGACCTGGCGGCACGAAGTCCTGTGCCCAGGTTGCTGGGTGCCGTGTTCCAGGCAAAGGATTGCTCCAACCCGGCGGCGCGGCGGGGCCAAAGGTCAATCGCCATTGTATGGAATTTTACAGGTGTATCTCTGCTTTTTTAACTTTTATGTGGTTTTCGTTGGAAGAGGGGCGCGGAAAAATCCCTGGTCAACCCACTTTATGGCATTTGTTGGTTTTTGTTTTTTTAATTTTTTATTTTTTTATTTTTTTTGCTCTCTTCCAGTTACGCCCTCGCCCGTGCTGCGAGTGGGGGTGGGAGTGTGGGTGGGGGTGGTGCCGCTTGTGCACGGCGCCGGGTCTGCACTGATTAAGGCGGAATGAGTTATTGAGACAGAAGAGTTTCTTTCCACACAAATGTTTGGATCCTTTTTTCCTCTGTTTTACCTTTCCGCGAACAAAAGGTATAAAAGTTTTGCACAAAAGCTTTTGCTTTTAGCAGAGACTCATATTTTTCTAAAAATCCAGTGAAATATTTACCTCGGTTTTTTTTCTTCTCCAGATGTAAGGTAACTTTCCTTCCAGCTCTCCCGCTAATTAGGACACCTTCTGCTTTTAGACGCCGTAAATATCTGTGTCATTTAATTTTATATGATATTACCTTAATTTCCCGATGACACTTAAAGTCAGCAATTTTCTCCACTCATTTGCCGCACTTTCTTTCAGTCCAATATTTGAATGTGATCCCTCGAAAATTTGGTATTAAAAATATTAAACTTTTCCTAACTAAGGGAAGGTACTTGATAAGTCACACTATATAGATATGTTACTTGTGCTGCTAAAACTTTCAACCATACCTGCATATCCTTTATACAACTATTTCATTAGCTAATTATTGGGCCTAATTTGAGTTATGACCAAAAACAGCCAATCAGTGATTAATTCACGTTTGATCTTATAAGTAGAACGAAAACTTCTAGATAGTCACAAGTTCAAATGAATTTATTGAATTTGCTTATTAGTTAATTAGTTTATACGTCCAACGAAACTGTTTATTATATTCGTAAATTACGAATTTCAAGTTTTTGTATTCAATTACAATAAAAAAAAACTGAAAACTTATTAATAACTCTATGTAAATTAAATAGTACTTAGAGGTTGAGTAAAAATCTGAAAAGACCATGTATAAGTTTTCTTGTCGATGTTATTTCAAATATGAAGTTATGAATTTGTAAGTTTTCCCTAAGCCGATAGGAAAGGGTAAGAAAGTAAATTTAAAAAATTCGCAGAAATTGCTGAAAAAGTCATAGCCCTGGCATTATATCATCCCAAAAGAGTTCCTTCAAAGATTTATATAAGTTTAACTATTTCATTGTTTTATTATAACGTGTCACAGTTTAATTATTCAGGGTGTTTTGACAAGTGCTAAACAGGAGTGTACCAAGCGATTCTATTATATGGTGTCCTTCTAAGAACCATTAATACCAGTCCTTTGAGAAACATTATTAAGGATTTTGTTTGATAGCAAAAACAAAAAATATAGCTGAGCCTTCAAGCTTTCTCACGATTTTTCTTACGACCCAATTTGTCAACAAAACACGAGAGACCCCACATCAAACATTGCAATATCAATTTCAATGCCTAAAACTTGATTTTGGCCCTTTGTTATGCCGATTTTTTGTATGAGAATTTCGACATTAACAAATTACTCCGTATATAGGAACTAAAGTCATTGCAAATAAAAACTCAATAAATATTTTTAATTCACATTAAAGAATCTAATCCTACTAGACCCTCTTACGACATACCTATACGTTTAAACATACAGGAAAAAAACATTTTCTGAATTAAAGTCAGAAATATACATAGTTTTTGAACGTTTCTACCTGCACTTAGTCATAATTGTACAAAGTTATACACATGTAAAAACATACTTATGTATCACTTTCCACAAAAAATGGCAGTTTCTATTACAGGATCAAAAAATTATTCAGTTCGAATAGAATTCCCTGAAAAATTATTTTTATATAAATTGTGAATTATCAATTGAATAGTTATTTTTGGAGCTATTTAATGACACAAATACATTTAATCTTTCCAGAAAAAAACAATTATTTATTCTCCAAAACACACAGACTAATTCTTAGTTAAATAACTCTCCTTTTTTTTAACCAGTATAAAAATTCTATTATCCCCCAACTCTATAATAAAAAAGCATCGTTTTGCACTCATATTTACACATATTTAAAACAATGTTTGCTTCAAATTGTTTCAATGTTCATATGGAACCACCTATCAAATAGAAGTAAATTAAATATTCATAATTTTACAATAATTGTCTTTGAATTTTATAAAACAATAATTTATACTCACGCTCCAATTTTTATAATAAATCATCTGTCTATTATTTGGGTGGGTATAAGTTATTAAATTTAGTTTTTTAAAAATTGCCTCTATATCGTATTAAATATAATTTGAACACAAGCTTTCTGCACGAACAATTTTCACGATTAGTTTTTGAATTTACTTTAGCTTACTATTATATTTTTCTGAAAATTTCACCATGATATAATTGAACTTAAACTTTCAATGCAGGATTTTCAAACTTTTCTTTAAAATTACGTATCTATTCCTAATGTTTATGCTTTTATTGATTAAAGCATTAATCCTAAGTGCCTGGGTAGTCATAGATGGGTTAGCCACTTAACCTGCATAATGCTTAAATTTAGATAGTCAAAGATATATTATAATTTTTCGGATTCTAGAGCAAATTGCAGAAGGAATGAAAACTTTATTCCTAAAAACTTATAATTGTCATAACATCTGTTAAAAAGGTTCTTTTGAGGCCATTAAGCAACTTATGCAATAGTGCTCAGTTTATTCGTCAGTGGTTGGGAAAGCTTTGAGTTCTTGCAAAACCCTCAAAATACCTTCGGGCCGCAAGAAATCGCTCCGGCAGTATTTTCGTTTTTGAATTGCGGCCGTGTGCACAAAGGCTGCACTTGTAAACAATTTGAGAAAATTGAAAAAGTTTTGAAGGAACTGCAACCGAACACGTGTCGGGAGCTCGGCGAGCAGCTTCACTTCAGTGGCGCTCACGTGGCTCGCAACATCCTTTTTTCATGCTCATTTTTTCAAGTTGAACATAAGTCGAAGTGGTTGTGCCAGGATTTTCTCACATGGCTGGGCTGCATTTTGTCGAGCAGAAAGTTTCCGAGGTCCTGGAACCATCTGGGCGCCGCCGCCGCCTTCAAAACGGGGCTCGCTTCCGGCCGATAAAGTTAAATGCAGCTCAAATCAAAGGGCTGCCGGGAGCACGGAAAAGCTTTTCAATAAATGATTTTCCCCCGCGAAAGGCGGCGGAAATCCCTAAATGAGTGGATTAGACGATTTATTGTCTCAGCGACAAGAATATGAGCGCTTCTTGAATCGGGCGAATCCCTGCAAGGACGCCCGGGCCCGGTGGGGACCGATGCCGAGCAAAGGGATGTTCCGGGAAGGAAAACCCCGTCAATGCCGCCATTTAAGCTAATTGTGCACCCCGGCTACACCCTCCCCTTGCCTCCCATACCAGCCGCTTTTCCAGGTCGTTACGTTACAGCCTCCCCCATCCGGGACGCATTGTGGCCCCAACGACGTCGCGGCGACGGAGCGCCACGGGAGCTTCTGCCGCACCGTGCCGGGATCGCGATAACTCCGGCGGAGGATTGTTTCACGGAAATCATTTTGTCAGTGGCCTAAATAGGGCCGCGTGTGTGCCACTGTGAGCTGGCAACAAAGGGACGTTGCCGCGCCTAAAATTGGGCCCTGCGCGGGACGTGTGCGTCCCGTAATTGCCCTTTTAAAGAATGAAATTAATCACTTTGAGAATCATTTGTCACGGAACCCGGAAAAGTGCTTGCCACCTCAAAAAAATATTCCGGCGAAAACCTCGCCTCTGGGGGCCAGATGGGGCTCTTCAGTAGCCCGAAACCGAAGCGGGAGCCGGAGCCGGAGCCCCAGCCCAAAAACCATCGGGAAAATATCCCGCGCCCGAGGCAGAGGCGTAGGCAACCGCCCCGGGCCGAGGAGCATCAGCTGCCGCTGAGAGCTTTGCCCACCCCCACAGCGGGGGTGTGGAACGCAGAAAGTTTTCATTACTTTTTCGTCTTTCGTGGCCCATTTCTCCTTTATGGCCAAGAGTTAGTAACTTTGAATTGGTGTGTCTGTGGTCATTAAAAAGTTGCTCAAATCAGAGTTGATTGAAGTTTATTTGTAGTTTAATTCACCGCAAGCCGCTCGCGCCGCGGCCGCCTCTCCGACGATTTTATAAACTTATTCAGGTCACTCGCCCCCTATATTCTAAGCTGGTCGTTCTTTGAGAAAAATAAACTATATTCTTTCCAGGTTTCACTGAAATCAAAAATGGCGCCGCTAACAATTTTATTTACTTTGACGATCAAATAGCCAATTACACCACAAAAAACTTTTTTAAGACTAATACTTTTCAAGCTATATCAACAATTTTTCGTATTGACTTTTAGCATTATATTATATGACCGAATAGTGTTTATAAAATATGGTATTAATATCTTCTAGTTAATTGTGAATTTTGAATTCGCATTTTTTAAGGATTTAATTTATTATTTTATTTTGAAACAGCTCAATATCTAAATCAATATATTCAAGCTTTTTTAATAAGTTAACATCTTGGTCAATAAATTAATTAGTTTTATTACTAAATACGGTTTCCGTTAGGTTGAAGAAAAAAATTGAATCAATGATGATACTTATGGTTTTGGTAAGTTACTTATGAATTGAAACAGATATCATAAAAATTGTTGCGCAATATTGTACAAGGTCAAATAGTCTCACATTCATTTTGATGTTCGATTGGCAATTGTTGAGTTAGGTACGAAATAAAACTGTCTTATTTCACTACTTTTGTCCTCGCAAAACATCATCGATCTCCTATAAAGTTAATTTAGGATAGTTACAGCAAATGAGTAATAGCCGTTTTAGCCCTCGTCTGACAGAAGCTTCCTAGGTCAAGAAATTTCTATTTAATTATTAAAAACTTGAACTGTTCCGAAACATATTTGTATTTATTTATTTATTTACATATGGGTAGGGTTAAATACAATTTTTCCCTACCCTTATTAGCGATTATTAAATAAGGGTTCAGAAGTAAAATCTAAGCTATTTATTTTTTGTATTGTTTTATACCGCACCTAATATAATAAACTCGCTGAAGACTAAAACAAATATATTAATTGCAATCAAATATTTTATGTTAGTTGAAAGTAATCATAAATATTCATAATTTCTTAAAATCAAAAGTTAATATAAAGGTAAAATAATCAAGCTTTTATGATTTAAATTTGGTTTCATGTGGCTCAAAGGATTCTATTTTTTTTTTTCAATAATGCCTTAAAACACAATATTAAATATTTTATTAAAACTTCTTTATCGCTGAAATTGATCCTATTCTACAATGGCGCGAAATAGCAGTTTAATCGCCTTTTAGTTTTTACTACATAAAAAAGTAGGTATGTATAAACATTTCAACAATATTCATACATTTGCTACGAGGTGGCTTTACAGATTGATAGTTAGCATTATGAAGCTTTAAGTAACTTTAATTATTTTTATTGATTTGATTTGTCATGCAATAAAAATTACAATTTATGCTGAAGTTCATTGAACCCATTACGGCTTGTAAGGGCTACCATTTTTACGCGTTCCATCGCAGAATTTTGAATTAGGATAGGGTTTCCAAGGTCTTCGGCATCATTAATTTGCGCCTGAGTAATTACTCATCAAACTTTTATACTGCAAAAGCAAATTTTGACGGCAGCGAAGCCTGTAACGAATTAAATCATTTTGTTCCAATTTAACTACATAACTTAAATTAGAAAAATGTTTAGCAGTTGAAATTTTATTAATGTATGGTGATTTGCACTTATTCTTGGTTCTCCTGGGAAAAGTGGCATTAATTTATGTTTGGTCTCGCATTGTGATTTAAGCACCTACAAATGAATCTTATACCTAATTAAAATCTATTGGACTTCAATTGCCAAAAAGTTTCCTAACAGTGGCATTATGACTCAAACTTTTAATCTATGTATTATAGGTATTGTGGAAAGGTGATAACATGAGATAGATCATATTGTATTTTTCAATTTTCAAACGGCTCAATAATATTTTATACGTTTGTTACCAACGTTTATATGTTACTTTTTTAATGCGGCATTGAAGTCTCCTCACAAAGTGTTATGAAATTTTGTAATAGCGTGAGCGGTGTTTAATAGAAACATACCAAAATGCGAATTCAAAAATATTTTTTATAATTATATCATAAAAACTTGTTTATTAAAAAAAGGTTAACAATGTTCTCTTCCTGGTCTTATTTAAAAAACAAAACGCATTTAAATTATGGTAAAATTAAAGGCGGTATGATTTACGTTAAAGTGAATCACTATGTGTTGTGTCAAAAATTAATTTGTACTTCTACTTATACGTGTAGTAAAAATTATGTTAAATGCTTAGGTAATCTAATACGGAACACCAATATCCGGAGTCCCGAATCGCTCTTTGCCGTCTTTTTAAAACGGAAAATAAATGGAAAATATGAATTTTAAAAGGTAGCAGCACAAGCAACCGAAATTTTATTCATTATTTGAAGAACTATGGAAGAATTACCATTTTGCAATTAATTTAATCTAAATTACGTAAATACTCATATATTGTACGTGCCCATTCCAAACTTTAAGAAGTTTTATGAAATTGTAATTACGGAAGGTTTAATATTCAAAAAAAATTAAATTATCTAGCTCCTAAATACCATAAAGTTGGATAGTAGGTATACACATCTGAATTACTGAACCACCACTTTACTGAGGCCAAAATGTCTAAGCCAAGAGATACTCTAGTCGAAAAACAAGAAGTGGCTCGCAGTCCCAGTTCCTCATTTCACGTCATTCTTAATTAGCATCTCCCACTTTAGATCCGGTGCAAGGTCGTCGGAACTGAGAACTGAGCCAAAATTTTAGCTCTGTCTAAAATTCGCGATAACGCGAACGTCTTCACCAAAAAATCGTTATTCTGTAGCAAAATAAGCGAAAGAATGTAGCGAATTGTCTGATCCAATTACGTCGAAAGTGGCGGGGCCCGTGGCAAAAGGTTTATTTTCGGCCGTTTCTAGATGAACAAATTCGAAAAAGTGCAAGGTGAAGTGCCGGGAAGGTGCTAAACTTTGCCACGCGCACTCGTCGAAAAGAAACGCCGGCTTTGAGCGAAAGGAGGCGCCCTGCGCTCCAGGGGAAGATGTAAATAGACAAGTGCCAGGATGTAAATGCTCGTGATTCTTGAGGAGTCGCTGCCAAGGAAGGAACTACGTCACTTTTATTGCACAATAAAAATGTAAAGCCGTGCTGTTGCCAGCCCGCCCACCCGCTGGAAAGGTCGTGGTTTTAAGTTGCTCCGGTTTCAAGTAGTTAAACTGCAAAGGAGTCTTCGGGATTACTGGAAAGAATTTAACACTTTGTGGTATATCCCAGGAGTGGCAAGGATCCCAGAAATGTTAAAACTCGTACTCGGGAAGACTGCACATAGTAATTAACGTGTGTAAGTCCCAGAGTGCAATGTCATCATCAACTCTTCTCACCGAGGAGGACTTAAGCCTCCTTTTGACCGCCTTTCTAATTTTTATGTAGGCCATTTTATTGCAATCAGGTTAAACTGAGTTGAGGAAGCTCAATAATGAAGCAGTATTTTGCATGGTTCCCTAAATAAATTTAAGGACCGGAGGATGGAGATTATTGGTGCCATATATCCTTTTTCTCTGCCAGCCTGAAATTTAATTTGAACAGCTCTCTGCTCTCTCTAGTGAAAATTGAATTTTCGACGGAGTGCAATCCGAAATATAAGGTAGAAACGAAACTGCAAATATACGGAAAATTTTATATTAGCATAACTGCATCGAAAAACAGACTAAAATATTAGTTACCTATGAAACTTTTTCGCTACAGAACTCAATTTGTTTCAAATGTAATTGTCAGGCTTAAAATTGTTTCTTTTTACATTTTTAAAATTTCTAAGCCTAGAAAAGCAATAAATCTTTTGTGAATTTTTCATTATTTCTATTAAACTTAATAATTCTTTGAAGTCGTGAAAACATATTAAATATTAGGAAAAACTATACTTTTTATAATAATTCCAGTAACACATTAAATCTCGTATTGAACTACAGATGCGTTGGTAAAAAAAATTGAAATAGGTAATTTGTTCAGTCTGTTTCTAGTTTTATTTTTTCAGCAGGGCTTAAATAATTAGTTTAGAAAAAAGTTGTTATAAGGGTGACATATCGTGTTCAATCTGTCAATCTGTTTCAATGTAAAACACAGTGTTTTACAAATATATTTTTTAAATAATAATAAATTTGACTTTTACCTGATTTGTTCACCCCAACTCTTAACAAGTTAAAGTAACTATTTTTTATGACATAGTATATGGGAAATGAAACGAATTATTTCAAAAAATGTACTTGGGTACAACTAAAGCAAGATGTTAGTTGCCTCCATAATGCTTCGCATGGTCGTGTTTATTTTAAATAACCGTAGCACACCTTCGTAGCATAGACGCTATTAAATTCATAATAGTAAATTGAGACATGCTTTTCTATTCCTTTTTTAGTGCTTCCATCAGTTTTTTTTTATTTCAGAAACCCAAACCTAGTACTAGCCGTTTAAGAAATGGAATTAAAATCTGGAATTTAAGCCGACCCATCACATCGTGAGCCCCATTCTCATTTATCCACTACTTTACAAGCTTTGAAGTGTGTTTCGGATCATTATCATTTTCAAATTTCCATCGGAGCGGCATTTCCCATTTTCGTCTCCAATTGATTTTTGTAAATTTGAATGAAGATCATTTTTGCATCCTTAGTCTCATGTCAGCGTTTCCGAAATAAAATAGAAGTAATGGAAATATTAAAAACGGAATGAAATGGGATACCTTAATGTACCTATATAATTATGAATTTAGTAGATTATGTTTTACGAAAAGGAGCTGATGTTATTTAAAATAAAGGCTGCCGTACGAAAGAGGCATCTAAAATGTTGCTTCAGTTTTGCACACTATCATGTACCGAAGCTTGTAGTTTTCTCCAATTTTCTGTGCATTTGTAATGGTTATTGAATTTCTATTCGAAAATTCGTCCCTATAAAAATGATAATAAATTAAGGAAGTAGAAATATTGTTCAATTTATTTTGGAACAATCGTGTTATACCAATTATGGATATTTATCTTTAACTTAAAGTGTTTACTACTCAAAAATTTCAACTGGTTATGCATAAAATGTGTATGTGAAAGTGCTCGCAACTCTCCATATTCCCCGCAATGAAGTAATTGTTTATGAATTACAAAATAAACTTAAGCAGCTATTTCAAGGAGCCCTCGAGAGCACGCTGAAATCAATAACTGAATCATCGCCAGGACGAAGTCGTGGAAGCTCGTTAGTCGCCCTCCGCCCGACGAGGGCGCTCCGCCCCTAGTTGACTCAGGGCCCCGTGCGTCGTTGTCGTCGCCTGGCACTTAGAAGCTTCAGAAAGTCCCTTTTGACGTTTTAAGCGAATTAAGAGGGCCCTTACACGGGTGTCTTTTATCTTGACGCCTGATCTAATTGCAGGTTGAGTGGCGGAGTAGCGAACTATGTCCCTTCGGGTGGCAGTGGCGGCTTTCTCTGGGGGGCGCTCTGAAAATCACACGACAACGCCTCCCCGGCCCTGCGACAACGACGAAGATGGGCGTTATGAACACAGGCGAAATTCTAAGATGTACCGAGTCGCTCTAAAATCAAAGCAGTCCCTTTACGAAGTGTATCCGATCAAGAATTCATGCGAGGCCGAATTCCCCAAACGTGTCAATCGAAAACGCTTAAATCACTCCCTGGAGTGAAATTGCTCGGTTGCCGACCGGCCTGGGGGCGGCTGGGGGCTCCTCCAGGTTCCTTTTAAGCTGTGGCCTGCGGCGGAGACTCCTCCACTACCCCAAAACGGCGATAATTTCGCTAGCAATGAGCATCACAGCCCCCCAGTAAAGGCCTCATCAGCCCGGCTCGAGATCCGCAGCAGCCGTGCAAAAGAATCTGAAGAAAAAGAAAATCGACCTGAGGGTGTACTCGGGAACAATGCGAATGGGGTGTATAAAAGCTAAACGAAGCATCCTCGCAGAAGTGGGGTATTTTGCCCTGTCATTTAGGGTTTATGCCAGCCACTTTAGTTTTTGAATCAGCTCCAAGTTTTTACATTATCATCCCCATGCCGGCTAGGGCTGGTGCAGCCCCACTGCTGCCTGGGGGAGCCCCATTCTGGGTGATCTACTTTCATGGCTTTGTTGCATCATGTACATGGGGCGGCACGGTGAACTGCACTAACTTTAAGCGGCTCCCCCGACGACTCCAGGTGCCGTGACGCTCCTTAGATGCTCCAGACGCAGAGAAATCGCCTAGTTGTTGATATCTCAAAGATTGTGATTAACAAGACAATTTACACAATTACATTTGTTTCGGAGATGTTTTGTCCATTGTCCCTACTCTAATTGTTTCTCAAAGAAGTTGCCTGCTACTTAATTTGAGGGGAGCTCCTTTTGTTTCTGGCTGGATGGGTGCTCTTTTCCACGCCCCATGCCCTCCTCGGGGTGCGCGACGCTTTTACCAGGACTGCTCCTACTGCAATCGCTGGGAGTTTTTAATTAGTCGGAGGTGCAATGGGCTCTCGTGCTAATTGTACACTTCTATTTGTTTTAAGTTTCCAAGATAGACAATAGACGGACTGCGAGAGGATGCTTTGTAGGTTATGAGCTTGCATACGACATAAACGATTTAAAAACTTACATCAAGTAGGTACAAACCATTTACACCAACATCGATTGCACTTCCAACACTTAAACTGTCGCAGCCTTTCCATAGAAGATAAAGGCTACAATATGGTATATAGCATATTGTGCACATTTGTAAAGAGATAAGCGTATTTTTAAGCTCGGAATGGAGCAGCAACCAAAATATTTATTATGTGTATTTATTATAAACACGTAAATAAACAATTACTTACATTGCGACTTCATCGATTTTGATAATTTTAAAAGATATCATCGATCCCCTCGAATTAGAATAGGTAATTAAACTTTACTACTTCGCATTTACATATAAACAGTAAAATTTGCTTACGGAAGTAACGACTTCAACATTCAATTCCAATTTATTCTAATCAATTAGTTTGGCAAAGTATTTGTATGAAATCACCAAACAGGACAATATCACAAAATCAAAATAGCTTCCATGTAAATTAATGAAATAAAATATTTTTGCTATATAACAATTTTTATATCACGTATTTTATGAGCATATTGACAACACCTGCCGAGGTTTCCCGGACTACCTATTTGATTTCAATATGCAATATCTAAACTACCATTATAAAAGCTAAGAACGACATATCAAATTTGAATCTAAATTTGTTTGCAAATTGGGTCAAAACCATAAGTTACAAACGTTCCCAGATTTTTGTTAAAAAACCTTCTGGAAAACCCTTAAAATAAACAAACTAAAAGCCAATAACTTATTTAAGTTCGAACGACGAGCGCACATTTGTCGTATGAAATCGAAAAATTGATTTTTTTTTTTAGGAAACTTTGCTTGTATTTTTGCGTAAAACGACTGAAAATAAAGGTATTTTGTGCTTGTCAGGATTTTATTCAATTTCTACAAAAGCTTTATGTAAGTACGCAAAAAGTTCTATCTTAAATTTCGAAATTTTAAATTAAAATGTTGTCGGCAAATACAAAGAACCAGCAACAACATTTTTAAATAATCGTAACGTTTGATTTTAACTTAACATTTCATCTGTATTTTTGACATAATACAAAGCTATTAGTTTGGTGCGGTACAATTTATTTTGTTTATTTTTTTATTATTAATTAAAGGACAATGTCGGATTTTCGAAAGACGGTGGAGTATTTTTTTGTTTTGCGCGGCCATTATTATCACACATGGTCGCGTTTAAAATTCAGTTGAGATAACCATGTATGTGCAACCAACAAATGTTTATGAAAGTCATTCTACGTAAAAAATTCATGACTGTCATTAGGGGCGAAAAACGTCATTAACCTTGATTAAATCCTCTGAAATGAGGGTTATGTAAATTTAAGATTTGACAAAAATCTATTGTGCTCCTGAAAGATGAATCAATGCATGGAGGTCAAAAATGGTAAAACAAAATCGGAAAAATAGATACTGGCATAAAAGTTATTTCTGTGTTATCAATAAAGAACAATCACAGCCAAGAATCAGCACATTAATATCAATCTTATAAATTACGTAAAACGATGTAATAAAACTCTCTTAAAGTTCTTCATCACTGAACTCCTCGGCCTCTTTCTCCATGTAGTTGTGTCGGATCATGGTGTTGTTATAAACGCCCCAAGGGACTTTTAAAAATAAATTGCGCACGCACAATCTACTAAAAAAGAGCAATGAGGGAGTTTAGATTTTATGTAACCTTTATAGTTGTTATGACCTTGAGGGACCTCAATGGATCTTTAGACACCTATAGTGTAATAGAAATTGACGAATTAGTATTTAAATTAACCATTACACATATATGAAAGTTGAAACGTTTTTAACTCGATTCACATTGAGACCAGTTAACTAAAGAAATTTGTGTGCTACTTTATTCTGAACTTATGTAAATACAAGGTCTGTTTGAACAAAAAGAAAACGTCAACTTCAGAAAACATTGGCGAGAGAAAAGATAAAATAACGTTTAGTATAAATAATAGTTAGTTACGATTTTATACCCAGAAGAATATCTGAATGACATCCACTTAAGTCTTTCGGGTTAGAATATGAAAAATATTTTATTTCGAATTAAAGTTATTAGTAAAATAAAGGATGAGCCTACTTTTTTCACGTGTCTCTATATATATTTATAAGTTTTTACGTAACTGAATTAATACAAAATATTTTTGCTAGAAAAAATAAATTGCCTACAATCGCGTTGAAAAGCTAAAACGTAGCATAGCAAAAATTACAGCTTTAAAGAAATAAATATTATGTTTTATAGACATGCTTAAAACATTTCTTGTATATTCTGTTTGTTTCCATTGGTTCTGTTTATTCAATTCTAATCGAAATTTGAAGTGAAATGTACTAATTGTTAAAAATTGATCTTCTGCCGTTCGAATACAATGATTGCAAATCGCGAAGCCAAAACTTCTGGTGCCATTTATGTACGCCTTAAGTATACATAGTCGATTCAAATCCTTGTATGAATTACACAAAAAGCGATAACGTCTTTCAGCAATTTAATTCATCGAATATTTCAAAGGAAGACATTTCTCTCTAGCGGAAGCAGTTGATAAATTTGCATACCCACCCCCTGATCCCATGTCGCACCCCACGGAGATCGCACTTACACCGACGAAGTTGTCATCTTCTTGATTTGTCTTACGATTTACTTTTTTTTCCAAAAATTCCCATTGAAGCATGAAAGCTGCTTGCATATTTTCTCTTTGACTTTCTTTTTTGCTTCGCATTTCCTTGGCGTGGGCGGCGAAAGTTCCAAAGAAAGAGGATGAATGAACACACAATTGTAAACTTGATTTGAAGCTTTATCCCAGGCGGATAGAGCCCTGAGCCCCTTAGATAATTTCTTTTGACGTGTGTGGGCAAAATCGTGATTATGTGCGAATAAACCTTAAACCTATGTAGGGCAGGTAGACGCCCTATGTGCCTGCGGATGGGGGTGGGGGTGAATCCTCCCGGCTTTCCGCTGTGAAAAGGCGAAGCCCGGAGCTGAAAAGATCACCTGATTATTGGGAAACGCGACAGGTTCAATGAAAAATTGTGTACATATCCCGAACCTCGCCCTCGTTTCCCGCATAAAATGACTTTTCGTGCCTGAAACCTGAAATCTCACGTACACACCTATGCACAGGGTGGTCATATGTAATTTTATTTATTTTTTTTTATAATATATTATAAAACGTGCAGGCATATAGGGTAAATACACGGGGCAGTTGCCAATCAATTACGTGATGCACATTAGAGCAAATAGTGCAGATCCCGGCGGGCACACGTAATTTAAGATTGTGTACCCGGGACGTGGAGCTCCAGAATTTTTCTGATTTTACGGGAGACCGTGTGCACCCCAGGCAGAAGCTATAAAAGCCAAAGAGCATTACAAATATGCAGAGTGGGGCCGTGCGCCCCATAAAGGGAGGGGCGATCCCGACCATCAGCACTTGTTCGGGTCAGGGCCCCAGTGGAATTTTATATTTCCATCGCAGGCCTAAGTACGAAAATTGACTCGGTTATTCTTTTATTAAAGCACCTGAATCCGGGGCGTAAATAACAGCGACCTCGCCCGCAAAAGAAAAATCCGAAAAGACCGCAGACGATGAGGTGGAGCTCTGATTCTGCTTGTTCGCAAAGTGTAGCTGAATACCCCCGAGTACGACTGAAGTTACGTAAATACAAAGCATCTAATCTCCCTGAATGATTTATGGAAATCCTGGATATTTTTGGAAGTGTTCAGTTCCACCCCCGGCGGACTATGTTACCGTGAATGGCGTGCTGCTGCCGAAATCCTTGTAAATGCTAATACCTTGCTCGGATCATGTTTCTTGCATTCGAGCCAGTAAGCCGAGCACCGCCTTTTCAATTAACATAATGCGCCCCCTAAATAGCAGACGCTCCGCTTATGATTTTGTTATGAGTGGCCTTAGGTTCGAATTATTGATTTGATTTGAATTAAAGAAGGATTATTAACTGAAATCCAAATAGTGATAATGTATGGTACTGCTAGAATGCAGCAAGATATCACCTAATTTATTTACTTATATTTTGGATCCAAAAAAGTAACAAGATAGGCCCAACCAAAGCAAAATTATTTAAATCGAAACGCTACTTATAAAGCGATTTAGTTTCCTTACGCCCACAAAAACTAACCATAAACTTACCTGTATTTTATCTATTGTGCACTAACAATAATTTATAATAAAACTATGAACAATATTATTTGAAGGAAATATCATCATACTCGTATCATTAGCCTAACTGCAATACCACGTAACTTACATTTTTGTAGATTTTTAAATATAAATATTTACCATCGCTTTTTCCATGCAACTCCGTATGTTTTTATTGTGTTCTTTCGATCAAATCCCAACAGAGTTCAAGGTTATAAGAGGAAATAAAATAGCACTCAACATAACTATTGGAAAACAACTTCCACGGTATTGCAGTTAGGCAAACTATGCACAGCCTTGGTTAAAAGTATTAGGCACCCCATAAATTCGCATTCTGGAGCTTATTTTTGTAAAAAGAAGAAAATTCAAACTAAGTATACTCATGATTGGGATTTCTTAAACTTTTAAAAAAATGCATTTTATGTTATGTTTCGATCAAGGGCATTCAATTGAATGAACATGTACTTGTTAAAACGTTACGTCTTATTCTTTTCATATTTTCAAGTAAGTTTTACTTGTAACACGTCTTTTTTGAGGAGGCTAATATCGTTTTGTATTTCATAGCTCTCATATGCATTTACAAAAACTAAATACCTACTTTTCAAACTGGTGTACGATTTATAAGAAAAAGTCTGAACTGAATAAAATATTCTTCCAAAATTTGTCGACATAATATATGTATAATTTGGTGGCGCAAAAATTTAAATTATTATTTACTTAATTACTCATTTACTACAAATTTTTCACAATTGCTAAAATGATACATAACCACTACTTAGTTATAATACATACTTATATAAAAGCTATACTTATTATGGCATCTTCAAATATCACTATAAATAAAATCTTGAACTGATCATCACACGCATATTCTTCGGGTTCTCTGCACAAATGTATATTCGTTTTTATACACTTTTCTTTCATTTCTTATTATTTAGCAATTTTATAAAATTATTTAAACAATTTTTATACGTATCAAGATATTTGTGTAATAGATTTGAAAAGAAGAATATAATATCTCAATTAAAATATCAATAATTTGTAGCTTGGCAGCACAGAAATTTTGAACAATGTTGCTCAAATTTTTCTTGTTTTTAATAATATTTGATACGAAGTCAAAGAATATAAAATGTCAAGCTTAAAACTCGGTGCCATCATCACTCAGAACAACAAACAATTAACAAATCGCTAATTGGACTATAAAATTGTATACTTGATATAACTACACAATAAACATAACAATACAACAATTCATGCAAAATACGTGTACTTCTAGATTATAGCATATCCACGCGTTTTAATGTTGAACAGAAAAACTTTAAAATTCAAAATTTAAGAAATACTGTTGCAAGGTACATTTCTTCAAAATTTTAAACTAAATTACATACATATGTGTGTAAAGCGGAAATATTGTGAATTCTTCTACTACTACTCTTATTTCAATAGTTTAACAAGATGCAGCTTCTTTGTATAGGTACATTTTTTCTATATCATTTATTTCATAGTATTTATGATACTTTTAAATGCCTATTAATATATCTTTAGTTTACAAAACTTACTCAAACCTCAGCTTAGAAATTCATTTATTTGGAAATAAAAAATAACTAGTTATTTGTCCTAGTTATTTTCCTCTCTCGTTATTAGAATAAACCTCGATAGTCAAGCATGCAGAAATAAATCTGCATATTATAATAGCGCTATACATCTTCAGGTAATTCCTTCAAATTTGTAGAGGAAATCACCTAGTTGTAGTGTGTAATATGAGTCTCGCTAACTTTCTAAAAGCGGTGGGACACATCCGGTACTCTTAATCCATATGATTAAAAGTTTGTGGGAGAAATTCGCATGTGCCCTATTACAAGCCCACCTAACCTGCGGGAGAGGTGCTCCTCAAAATGATTGACGTTAATTTTCCCAGACAAGCCATTTGTGTGGGTGGAGCATGTGCCTCCGGCGTTCCTGTTAGGGACAGTCGGGGTAACGACGAGGAGGGCTAACGTCGTATGAGCGAATGGGAAAATTTAGGCACGGGTGTCGGCTCCATCGCAACAACGATGCGACATTTTCATACTTAGGTATGGAAAACAGAAATCCTCATACTTCATACCTTTGGATTCCTTACACCTTTTGACTAATTCATTTATTCATCCCATCTAAATATTTCACTTTTTAATTTTGCCTCATATTTGTAAGTAACGAAATAGATATAAAGCTGCATTTTCGATAATCGGATCTGGCTAAAATTTAACAGGACATTTTTTAAATTCATTCATATAAAACAATTTTTGTAAAGCTGAAATCGAATTACTTTGATGACCTACATACATATATCCATTTTCCAAAAATTTACTTGGTTCAAAATTTAACGTTTGGATTAATTATAACCAAAACAATTTGATGTGCTTTGTACAAATTTTATATACATTGTATGTACGTGTGTATGTATATAGCAATGGAATTGTACAATTCAATTCAATAAAAAATTGATCGATATCTGATTGTCAAAAAAAGCAGCTAATGTAATTAATAAAAGCTTAAACTAACGCGTATTTTTTTATGCATTTCAGGAAGCCTATCGCCGGTGGGTATGTAGTACACTTATACCATATTTTGCTGAACCAGCTGATATTCGGCAAAGCACAAGAAAAGAAACAACATCGAATTCGAATAAAAGTGAGCTCCATACTGCAACACATTCAAACAATAGCCACGTCCGGACGAGTCGGAATATAGTCCCGGACAGTGCAGATGTAAGTGAAGACGGTATTAAAAATGATCGTAAAGTAAATGGGACACCGGATAAATCCCACTCCATATCGACTGCCATAGGGGATCCAATCGTTAAGGATCCTGTGATAGAAAGACTATTAAAAAGGTGATCAGTTTATTAAGTTTTCCTGTTTTGATTTCTAACTGAAATTTTTCTTTTAGATCAAAACGAAAAGTGGAATTCAGACGAAGAAGAATCCGACCATGCCTCAGTGTGTGCCAAACTGTCGAACAAAAATGCCCTTATTTTCTTCCTGGTGATAGAGCACCAGCTTATCCTACACAATACGCTGGAGAACCAACTTTTCTTTGCTTAGGTAATATACGAAATTTTGAAAACGAGTTTCTTCAGTTTCTCTTAATATTTCGATGACAAATGACTCCATATTTTACGTAATTAATTTTAGAACATCCGTATAAAGAGTTAGAGTGTTAGAATGAAGTTTACATATTTTCCATATTAATAGTACCTACATAAATGTATCAAAAAAATGTATATATATAAATATTTCAAGATTTGAAATGGTAATTTTTAAGAAGGGTCATTGAAACGCTGAAGAAAAAAGTAATTTTCAACCTTTTTAAAAAACGCTACATACATATATACACTATTCAAGCACTATGAATACGAAATTTTAAAATAAAATTAAATTAACATTAGATTAATGGTGTTGCAAATTTGGAAAAAAGTCACTTTCAGAAAAATGAATTTGAAAGTCAAATTTTGAGTACATATGCATGTGTGCGGCTAACACCACTATAAAAGTTAGTCACAATATCACAAATTTTTACGAATTAAAACTATGTAAATATATTTCTTAGGTTTCAAACAAAATCATTTTAATGTTTTCAACTTTATTTCTATGTAGTAGTAAAAATGTATTGGGATAAAGATAACGGTCTAAAACTCCAGAATACCCATGAACGTCAGAATATCCGGACAACTAAAACAACAAAATTAGGCTTTCGGAACATGCCACACTGGTATAGCGTTTTAAAGAAGTTATTTGAAATACATATATCCTTCTTCCAAAATAATATATATATATTTAGCTACAAAATGCAGCATTTTACTTCGATGCATTGGTCGAACCAGTAAAATTTCCAAAAACAAAGTTTGCAACTTTTGCTTATTATTATAGCAACTTCAATCGAAATAAAACAACGCTAGTGCAATATATATATTTAAAATGTGCATAATGTACACATATACATACATATAATAGGAAAACTGCCAAAAACAGCTAGAATGGAATCTGTTAAAATAGATATAATAGATAACATTTTTGTTTTATTATTTATGTCAAAGACTAAAATATAAATGAGCATCTAATGAAATTTTATATATATTTCAGATCCAAATATTCTTGAAACTGGTGAACAATTTCGAAAATCAACAAATGGACCTGAAAATTGTTGTTATCGTTACTGTAATACACCAATGGATGGAATTTGTGCACACTGTGATGATTTTAGAAATAAAAGCGATCATGTTTTAGACAGAAACAGTCACACGAGTACTAGGGCGGATGGAACATTATCAACGACGTCGAGTAATAAGTTACCACAATTCGGTTCAAGTTCGCATAACAAAATGGTAAATTCTGGAGATTATTACGATGACACCGACGATATGCCAAATGAACCCGTAGCGAATTGTCAGAGTTTTAGTAGTACAACAAGTGGAACATCATCAAACCGATGTACTATACCATACTACGCGTCATCGTCCACTAAATTAGGTTCCATGTTATTATCGTATCGTTATATGGTAATATGGACAGCATTATGGTGTTTAGTTAACAATATTGTAACAATAAGTAATTGGACTAAAAAATTACTACTGACGGACAGTGTCTGGTTATAGTCAATATTGAAATGTTTAATATCAAATATATCCTTTGTAAATGAAACAAACAAAACCACTATAAAGCGACGAAATGAACAGTCATAGTAGTTAAAATTAATTAAATTAAACAAATGTGCGGAAGAAGGAGCTAACAACTTGGGATGAAACAGGTACTGCACCTAAGCTAAAACAACAGTGCGTTTCAATCACATTTATACTTAGATGAGGACTTCATTCAATTCAAACGGAAAATTAGCAAGCATAGGTAACAATTCGTTCTTTTTTTCTAGATATTTACGTAAATTGTTGGATATATGTATCTGTGAACATATGCAATTTTGATTTTTTTTTTTCATAATACTCTGCATTTGTAAATTGCGTAACCGCGCGAATGGATTTTGTGAAGTGTGAGAGTGTTTAAAAACTTTTCGAATTTAAAAATACTGCCTTAAGCAATTAAAGATACTACCTTAAGTAAGACATTCGGTATAATTGAAGAATTGAATTTTACGCCTGAAGCAGTTTACAGAAAATGAAATTACAAGAAAATTATAAGGCTAATAAGCATTTTCGTGTAAAATATTGACGCCAATATAAACAGAGAAAAAATATTATGTCATAATATCACTTTCCACGTTGAATAATTGCTCTTTTTTTCTGTTGTTGTCAGAAGCTTTATATGACTTATCAACTTTTATTTCCCTACCATCCTAATAAACTCAGGACGAAAATCAAATTTTGAATCATTTTTAGTAACATAAGAACCCTGCATTACAACAGTTGGCCCAGCCGATTTTCAAAATCAATCAACTCCTAAGTCCATTAAAAGCTAAAGTCAAGAAAAAACTAAATTTGATGAAATAATCCAAGCATTGGAAAATTTGGAATCTTATATGGAAATTATAAAATTCAAATTTATTTCGGCTTTAGCTAACAACAAAACTCCGGAATATGAAATTTATTTTATGTAAAACAATTACATTTATAAATTTAACTACAAACATATTCACTCGTAAATTATTTAAACTTCAAAATCAAAAAGCGTTTTTATAAAAACTATATGAGTCTTATTTTTAAAAAATATCTAATGCTTCGAATTCTTCATCGAAATTTAGTATAACATAAAAACCGATAATTAATTATATAAGTAAAACATAAATAAGCTTTACCGTATTTTTATATTTGGCATATATATTTAATTTTTGATTATTTAAACTAATTTTTAATTTAGTTATACTACGATTTTATCCAAACTATTTATATAAAAGTTGAACGAGTTATTACTTCACAAAATTCATAGCGCAAAACAAAACTAAAATTATTTAAAGTAGCAATTTTAAAAATCGTTAACATTACTTTAAAGTTTAAAATAAGTCTCTCTCTATGTTGCTTACACTTGTTTAAATTTGTTTGCTAGCTAAACTTTTGAAATAGTATATAATAAATTCATTAATTTTAAAAACGCTTAATAAAAATAAAATTGTAATTGATTTTTTCATATAGTATGTGATTATATCTTCTTTGCTAAATTTTTTGACAACAATAAGGCAACTAAAGCACGAGCATTAAAAACACCAAATCAATACACATTACTTAAAAACCGGAAGCCAATGGCTGTAATACATATAGTGAAAATGAAGAGGAGCAAAATACTAAAAAAAAAAACCAACAACAAAAAAAAATTAAGAAACATGAGTATAAAACCTTAGTATTTAAAATTGAGGGAGCGATTTAAAAAATTACGAGAACCCTTAAATACTGCCATATTAGAATAAAGAAATATTTCTGAAATAATCCACTTTAAAAAAGAAAAAATTGATTTTGTAAAAAAGGAGCAACATATGAATGAAATCTGTATAAATCGTACTAAGGAATTAAGATCTCATTAACGAATATTAGTAATATTTGTTAACGAAACGACATAGAAATCATTAATTAAGCTCTTTGATTTTGTGCCGCTTTTATTCCGTGTTCATTTTTCATTTCCTCTAAACTATTAAAAAATAATTCGAAAATATGGAAGAAACGTTTGATGTAACTCTTTTACTATTCATATCATAGAAGTGCATGATGCAACATGAAATAAAAGATGGAGTCACTTTGTGGAGAAATTCATAGCAAGACAGTATTAATCTAAAAGGGGATATACCTGCAGGCAGTACTTATCCCCATGGTATTGTATATTTTAAGATTTTTGAATAACATACACATCATATTTTATTTTACATTTAAACATTTTTAAATAATAATTGCACTAATGACACTTTGTTGCTGTGCGCCTGTCATAAGTGTGAACAAGTGCACTTCCGCTTCTTCTAATTTGATAAAAATTTGTTGTAATTTGGAAATGAATTGATTATTAAACTTACTATTTCAAAATACGTGAAATGTTTAGCTTCGACGCGTTTGACATTATTTTGAAGAACGATTTTGATAACATTTAAAACTCATCTACAATTTTATTTAAAATTACTGTTTTTATATTTGATAATAATTTTACTTTACATTATGACTTCATGCACAACAGTGACTCTGAAGGAAAAATCGTGTTGAATCTCTCGGTTTCTTCGTCACAATATCATCAAACTCAATAAGCTTGAGAAAAACTCAAAATTAGCTGCTGGCAGCTATCAAACTAATTTCAAGTTTATACATGAGAATCAGAAAGCCAATTGGCAAGTGCATTCCGATAATAATTGAAACGTTTTAATTATACGAATTCGTGAACTTACGTTAACAAATGTTAGACTGCACTTAATGCATGACCTATTCAAAAACTTAAAGTAAATGAAATTATAAATTCATTAAATTAAATATAATTTAAAATTAACACCCGCTACAGAGGGAACCCAGAGACAAGCGTCCGCGAAAAAGTTGATTTTAAATGTACTTAAACACTTATAAAATTTCGAATTGAAAAGAAAAAATTTTATGAACTAAATTTTTTACACTTGAGAAAAACGACAAATAAGTAACTTTCTAAATTTGTAGTGTTTCTGCACTACATTTACAGAGATGTTTTATGTTGATACGAATTCTATTAGAGCTAAGTAAAGGAACTAAAGCAAAGTAAGAATATATAATGACGCAATGATACGGGAGAGATGTTTAAGAAAAAAATAAAATTTCTTTTTTAAAAAATTTGATAAAAAAATTAAAAAATTGTGCAAAACTTTAATAGTAATCCGACGGAAAAATTTGGAAGAAAAATAATTATTTAGTCCGTTGTTTGTAGGGACCTCGTTATACTAAATTGAAAAAGAAAAGTCGATTCTATTTTCCAATGGTAGATAGATCAGTAAGTGATCAATCGGGGTACATTTGTAAGAGGATTGACAGGGCACTTTGCTGTTAAGGATGTTTATTTTAAGTCTAGTCAAATGGACGAGTGTGTTTTAAAGTACGACAAATACTTAATAAAATGAAAACAGTTAACTTTATTTTTAATAGTGAGAAAGATCGCCGGGTGGTTTATTACTGATATTGTTTAGTAACGTTATCACCGTGGGAGGTAATACTAAATGACGGGGAGATGTGTAATAGCTAATGTAACAAAACTGTTTTAGAGCTGTAAAGTGTGTAAAGATAGGTTAAAAAGGTAACACGTTTATTTGCATAAAATGATGAACAAAAACCAAAAAAGGAATAAAAGCAAATGATATCGAAATTATATGTTTATAGGAAAAACAATTGTTAAACTTTATGTTATCCGAAATTCTTTTTCTAAGGATCTGAATTGACGTGAATTGTGTATCTAGCGTTTACGATTATTTCATAACTTATAACTAGCTGACTATAAAAGGCAACCGGCGAGGCGCTTAATTACAAAATAAACAAAAACAAGTTTAAACCAGATTTCTCTGACATATTTGGTAAAGTAAACACATAGGTTCTGCCCTGAGTTGAACCAAACAAATAAAACACACTATATAGGCCTTAACATCAATACTCAAATATTTTCGAATTGAACCGAAGAGCAGGAAAATAATTCTAAATATCTGTGAATCGCGTTTCTTTCACACTTAAATACGCAAAGGACAAAACTGGTATTCTGTTTTAGACCGTCCCTTTTACAAAGGAGGTCTATTCGAGAAGATGACGAACAAACAAAGTAATAAAAGCGAGGATGAAAACTTAGTTTGTATTTTAATAGTTAACATGAATAGTTGCCTAATTAACGAACCTACTTACACGCTTAATTGACTAATTGATAATGACGCACCAAATGCGGTTGAATAATTTGTTTTATATTAGTGTAGGGAATCGTGCTAAGGGGTTTTTTCAATGAAAAGCTGGAGTACGTACCTGGCTCCCCCTCCCCGAAGTGGGGAAGGAACAAATTAAAAAAATAAAAAATTATGCAAAAATCAATATAATTGCATAGCACAACAAACGAACGTGAACACTAGTGTATATTAATGAAATTTGATCTTATGGAAAAATTTTTTACTTAAAGAGATAATAAAGTAAAAGAAAAGTTTAAAATACGTGAAGAATTTTAACTTGGAGAGACAGCAGACACTACTAGTTAAACGTTTATGAATGTGAACATTTGATAACAATTGTTGTTGTTGTATAGCCGGTAAGAATGTGTTTGTTGGTTTCTTTTGTTTTTAAGAAAAAAGTAATAGTTCGAGTACAATTTTGTGTAATGCATCCAAAGACAAAGCGATAAATAACACGTTTTAATTTTTTATGTGTGCGGGTAATTTAGCAAAGTATTTATAGCAAAACGTTGTTTAGATTGTAAAATGTTGTTGAATATTTCTTCATAAGTAAAACACACACATCTTACAACTACACTTTTCTTTAACAATGGCTTAAGTAATGTTTATGGATTCATAAAAATAAGTTTTGTATTATTTTTATTTCATTTTATTTATTTACAAAATCCAACGTTTTATAATATTCATAATTTTTAATGGCCTATTTACTTTGAACAGTAAAGATTTATCTTTTTAATATCTTAACAATCTTTGACTTCTTGTAATATAGTTAAGTTAACTATATTCAGAATTTGGATCTTCAAATACGGGAATATTATAGGTACTGTTGTTTTAATTTTATTTTTTATTTACTTTCACTACAAAATTTATCGTATAATGATTAATTAAACCTTTGAATTAAACATTTCTTTTAACATTTTATTTTCATATTAAAATGTGAGCTGCAAAATGAATTATTTGTTGAAATAGTTCACTATAATTTCTCATTTTAACTAAGTTTTTTTTCGAATATGTATCAGCAAAATATGCTTAACGCCATTGTAGAAAACACCAATAAAGTAGAACTTATAATTACTAAACTAATTTTTGTGAAATTCTCTTTTATCTTTTAATTCTGTAACCCAAGCATCATCAGAAATCTTTAGTGGATGTTTCCAAGATGCAACAGTATGACCCACAGTCTTTGAACAACCATAGACAAGTTTTTAAAGTAGCCCATAATTTCATACTGCATTAAAAGTATAAAGTAATAGCACCGAGCCGTAAATTTTAAACATTATAAGAGCGCCAATTGTGAGACAATTTGAATGTAGTTACTACTTTTCTGTGCTTAATTAGAAATGTATGTTTATTTACTTTTATATATGTAGGTATGACGTGATAGCTACTAAATTAACTATACTTTAAAACATCCACAAGATTTCTAGAATTCGTAACTCGAAATCTCTTCCCTTACAATATAACTAATCTTTAGATGAAGCGAATCTTCATTTCAATTTCCGCGTCCAATTCTATGAGCTTTCTTTTAGACAACAAAATCAATTTTCAATATATGCATAACATATATTTCAGAGAAATCTGTTTCAAGTAAAATATCAGAGAAAAATAATATACCGAAAAGGCAAATCGAAGTTGATATGCATCATTATAGTCAGCGTGAAACGCACATAGTTATTTTAACGTAAAAAAAGTAAAAAAAAAAAACTTACGATAAGGTTAGCCACTAAAATAATTTAGAATATAACTCTACTCCATAAGTTAAAAATGAAAAGGAAAACTGAAAGTGAAGGAAAATTAATGAGATCACTGTAGAATAACAAAATTTATAAAACTTACTGTTAAGAGACCTATGGAAGTAAAACAACAACAAAAAAAACTAAATCTTAACTAGAGGGAAAATTATGAGAAGTGGAAACAGTAGGTATTTACTATTTTAAAAAATTTATAGAAATGAAAATGAGTCGAAGAGCCGAGTAAAAAGTTGGTGAATATATTTTCTTCTGTTGTTGTTTTAAAACGTTTTAAGTAAAGGTCAAAAGAAAGTGTAATAACTGTTAAAGAAATCAAAAAATTAGTAAACAAATTGAGTGCGGCGAACAGGTTACAGGTGAGAAGGTGACATCCTATCTAAATAAAATCGAACACGAATAACAAGGAGACGTCGAAGCCGAACAATAAAGAGAAACTTTAGATTAAAGTGAAGCACATAGATTGTACATAAATAGGGCCTATTTTGAAATCCCAAAAATCTAATAGAATTTAACAAAAATATTAAGAGAAACATAGCGAAACTAACAAACAAACGCGAGGTGAGGACTCCCTGCCAGAGGGCAGTACACGATTCGCAGGGAGAGTTCGCCGATAGTACGACTAGTAATGTCGCATTATTTTGGATAGCGTAACATGACTTTCCTATAATAAGGTTTTAGAAAAGATGAATAAAATTATTAACAAATAGGAATCTTCTAGAAATTTAGAAATATCGAAGAACCAAAATTTACAATTACAGACGTTTCGGGACAGAGTTCGATTATTTGCTCCGTTGATGCTCCATGCTGACGACGACTGTCGCAAGCACTCGGTGGGTAATTTTGTTGAACTCCACAACCACGAAAGTTTCGATTACTTACGATTCGGTTACAAAACACCCCAACTGCCTGAACCTTTGTACAACATGTTTTAAACACGAATTTCGTTTAGAAACAAACGATGAATTTAAGACAGTTAAGCCAGTTAAGACGAGCATACATAAGACGCTGTTGACATTGTTCTAATGCAAATCGAGTTCGAAACAACAAATCCTAAAATAGGTACCTATTTTGATAGTAAAACTAAAGAATCGTTATTCGTCGGATAGAAGCTTAAAGACATGTTATGAAATATGAACACGAAGACACACAGACACCACCCGCAACACCCTCTCGCCGGGGGAGACATTAAACGTGTTAAATAGCCAAAAAAAAATACTAGGAACTCAAAATCATCAAACAAAATTAAACAAATTCTGATGCGAATTATGAATATTGTAAAAATATGAGTGCCTGCGTGAGCTGTCTGTGCGTGAGTACTTCGTTGAAAATAAGTAAAACACGAAAATATTTAAGAAAAATAAAAACCAAACATTATGCGGAATATTTTGGATCTCCTTGTTTTCACTTCTGTTCGGTTTTGTATGCGTGCATGTCCGAAGTGAACGGGTACTACTTAAGTAAACAACTGGATTATGAATACCATTAATTGAAAACCATAAAATGAAACCACTTGAGTAAAATATTAATATTTGAAAGAAAATTATAAAGACAAACTATAGAAATGAGTAAATTTACAATAAGGTATAGAGAGACACTATAAATATACCTAAGATGAAATATGTAAGTGTTGGTTCGAAATTACAAAGAATTAAAATGTTAGAAAAAATTTAATTCGTGTTTTTCCTTAATTAATACCAATTCCACAACCTATTAGAAAATATTTACAAGTAACTTTGACTTCTTGTTATTAATTTCATGGCAGCCATTATTGCACCAAAATCGTCTTAACAGCTAAAGGTCAAGTAAGAACTTTATTTATTATTTGACTCCAAAATACAGAATTTATTTTAAAATATGGTCCCAAACGATATTCATTTAATCCGAAAATTACTTTAGCCTCTTAATTTTCTGTTTGGTAAATGGAAGCACCAACGTAGCTAACTTCCAAAAATGACAACCGTTTTAATTACAACTAATCCTTGTAAGCTATAGTTAAGGTAAGTTATCAGGATATGAACATTGTGAATTTGCACAATAACTGCAGAAAATCAGTTATATATCACATTTACATCTCAAAAGAAAACATGTCAAAAGCAAATTCAAATTCAACGGCAACTGTTTCAAATTAATGGCATCCAAATTACAGCGCCTTTTAAACAATTCAATTTTTTATTCAAGTGAAATCACAAAGATTACTTTTTCTAATATGAATTGCAACTTTTTCAACTCTAATAACAACGGTTTCGTTTAGGTTTAACTTATTTGAAACTCTAATCAGAAAACGTTCCAATAAAAAGTTATTGCTTGCCTCACACACAAATTAATAAGAAAACAAAAAAAATGGTACAGAACGAGGTAACTAATGTTAAATGATGATGATGATAATGATAAAAACATGAATGAATATCTTTACAAAAACTCAACAAATTGGAAGCGAATAAGGGTAATAATTGCAATGAAACTATTAAGCGAAAAGCAATTTTATTGTAAATAAAGTTCCTTTTTCAGCTACATAATTTGCATTTGAATTCTACTGTTCATATTATTGCAATATGTAGATAAATTTTATTACAGATACATTCTTCAGGTTTCCTTTTTAAACGTTTTTCCAAAGAACTTAATACGCCATAAGAAGTCTCTACCAATGTGACTATGCAAAAAATTAAAATAGGATAAAAAGACCAAACAATTTTAAAAAGGTATTGTATTAAATCGAAGCTTTGAATCTCCTTCGAAATTTAATGTTAATGTTTTAAAAGAAATATACCTTTAAAGAATGACAGAGGATATACAAAAATTAGTTTGAGGAGAGGGCAAGAGATAGCTGCTAACTATTTCAGGAATAACTATAATCAACAGGTTTTCGTTGCCTTTTAAAATATACATTACAAATTACATTTAAAATAAATATGTAGATCACACATTCATATATCATTGTCATTGTGTCATTGTCACATTCTTAAATTTGTAGATTGAACAAATATCAGCATATCTGGTATTTATTAAAAACATCGAAATGAATTGAAAATCAACCAACTTTTATATACTCGCGAAAAAGAAATCTTAAGTAAGTTAAATTTTCGTTCGTTAGTAATTCATGAGTTTTTGCGAGGGAAATAAAAGGACTTTAGTTCGTTTTTCTCCGGGATTTTAAAGTATAGTAAAGAATAATATTCACTTGGGAAAGTGCAAATAATCCGGCAGGTGATTTTTTTTCGATTATTTTGCAATGTTGTTAACGAACAATATGTTGGCTTAAAAAATTGTTTTACTATTCTTCTGCCAATAATATGTTTACTGTCATAAGATAATATATGTATATTACATATAGTAAAATAAATTTCGGGGGCAGCCTGCCTTCTGCCTGGATCTTTTAAAACCATATTTCTCTATATTCTATTTTATACAAAATTTTGTTTGTAAAACTTCTTGAATTACTCAAACATTGAAAGAAAATTCAAAAAACCCACCATCCTTCAATTGAATTTATTTACTGAGGTATATATTTTTCGCGATTTTTCTTCATTTTGTTAGGTAATTACTTCACCACTCTCCAGTACAGCGCAAATTGAGACTGAGAAGAGCCTCAATTTCAATCACCATAAAAGCGGGCCACTTTCCCCCGGGACCTCCGCCGCATTGAAGACGTTACTCGAAAACAATGGGGCTCCTGCGTTCCTGCAGGATGCCGAAACGTCCCCGCAATAAATCCATTTCAATTGGACTCCAACGGGCGCACGGATGAGGTGCGCGGCGGCAGGTGGTTAGGCGGATTGTTGACACATTTATTTTTAGCGGCCCGCAACCCCCTGGAAATGATTAAATTACCCCGAGGCCCCGGCCGGATTGCCGTAATCAAGGGAAGATTGCCCGGCTTGAGTTATTCCTTTCCATTTGACCCAAATAATGGAAATTGGTATCGATCGCGGAACAAAGGGCTTTATTACCCGCCGCCCTCCCCGCTCGATGCATCCGAAACTGACCGCCAAACACCAGGGGATTCCCCGGGCGCAAATGATGACAGCCACTCGCCCGCTCCCCAATTTGAGGAGTTTCGGGGGGACTGTCTTCGGCGTTGTCTTGGGGGAACGTGGCAAGGATCCGACAGGTAAGGATGCCAGATTTTTGTCTTATAAGATGGGAGTACATTATTTTAAAAGTTGCTATAAATCCAAAAAGGGATGGGATTTGCAAAATAAAAAACGCACAGCAGTTTGATTTAAAGCATTGTTGTGTAGACTTGAAATTTTACATGATTAATTAAATTCTTTACCAAATTCTGACAAAATTAATTTTGTTCACTACTTCAACTATCAATTATCTCATTAATGCTGGGGCTCCTATATTTGAATTTGCAGGCTTGAAAAAAATATATTCTTTGCAACCTAGAGCAAAAATAACTCCACCCTATATGCAAAGGATATGTTCTTTAAAATCCCGGTACTCTATCGTTTCTTTTAAGCTGCCATCCTCTTAAGAGGTGAAAAAAGAGTGCAAAACTAAAACATATCTGTAAAATGGAAACGTAAGAGGGGTCAATCCTTGAAAAATTGACTTTAATTATCTTTATTTTAATGATAATATAACCTTTAGTTAAACTTCCATACTTAACCCATAAGTAAAGGGACATAATAATATGACGAATGACTTTCTTTATTCATGAAAAATAACTTTAATAGGAAATTTTGTACTTCAGTTGATATAACACCAGTTTTAACTATTTAAGCGACTGTAGAATAATGCCACAATTTTTTAGCAAAGGAAAATTTAAAAACTGTTTTATCTATGAAAAGTTATCAAGTTTTTATTTTACATTTCTTTGCAGCGAAGAATGTAGCATGGTCCACCAATCACCCAAAAATATATAAAAATTTTATCCTAATCGAAAATTCTGATTTGGATATGTTGATTATTTTTATATAAGCTGCAATATTAAATTTAGCTTTTAACATCAGTCGCATTTGTAAAAAATAGGGTAAATTTATGTTTCATTTGTCACGGAGATATACAACACTAGATTATTATATTATTATAATCTTATGTGGGCTACTTTTATCAAAAATAACTATTTATATAGTTTTAACTGTGTTTTTGGAGTAGTTTTATTTACAACTGGAAAGTTTGATGCTAAAGTAATATTAACTTGTTTTTAAAATCACAACTTCTACGCAATAAAACTTAACATTTTTCCTTATAACGTTATAAATATTAGACATTAATTGATAAATATCAAATTATTAAAAGTTGCTATCCTCTTAAAATGTTCACTGATTTCGCATTTATGCTACCAGTCATAAAGTCGTCCCACAAATTTATTTTGCACAATAATTAGCATAGATGGTACATATACATATTATATTTGTATCATCTCTTTGAAAAGGAATATACTAATTTATTCAGTTGCAACAACATAGCCAAGAAATTAAAAAAATTATAGCAATTTGGCTAAAATTCATCAGTGAAAGAACAAAGATAAAAGAATCGGATAATTTAAAGTCATACCAGTCACACTTATTTAAACATTAAATTTTACCTGCTTGATTGACTGTTCTAATGTCCTTTAAAGAGGGTAACAAATAATTTCTTACCTATACAATTTTCACTACTATATATATAATATATTATATATACTATAATACATAATGAATTATTTATACACCAGAATTGGTAAAATTCTGAAGTCTCGACAGAATGGCCTCGAATAAATTCTGTTTTAATTTCTTAAAGAAGGTCTCACTTCTTTTGATGAAAAAGCAAAATTGTTTGTATATTCATGGAAAGGTATAGCTTAATTAATAACAACCCCTCCCAAGGAATGAAAAGAGGTTATTATATGGAAAACCAAAAAAGAACTTTTTTTTTATTCTATTTTGATCTATGTCGAAATGAGTATAAGTAAAATCGATCGGAGTTATTTTTGCTCTATAGGGACCAAAATTGCTCTCCAAAAGTCCAAATATAGAACCTCTTGCGTTAATCGGTTAAAGCAATACTATGTAAATCATTTAAAATAGTTTGGTACTTAAAGACTACATCAAGATGAGTAAAGAGTTAAGCAGCATTTTAACAAGAACAACGCATTCATTCGTTTTGGAATCTAAAATGGGGAGCTCAAGAATTCTTTGTTAACTCCTCTTTGAATGTGAATTAAGACCCCAAAGTATTTACATTACATATTTTGTAAAATTGTTAAAAAACTGTAGCACCGCAAAATTGAAGAAAAACTGGTTCGGTCAATAAAACTGGAAGACGTTCCATTAGTTTAGGGGTAGGGTAAGGCACACACAAAAAGTGGGTAAAACACCCCCTAAAAGAGGTACGTCTGGCTACCCTACTGACGTGGGTTGCGTCTCAGACGCACTACCCCCGGTCCATCGGTGCCCCCATCGTCTGGTAGAAATCTGGCTCGCATTTCACCCTAACGAATCTCGAAGGAGCCGGGGGCGGCCAGATTTCCGGGAGGAAGCGGTCGGAAAGTTTCCTCTTCGAATGTGGCGCGGGGCGGCCATAAATCAATCCAGACCCAAAATAGTTTGCCCCAAGGAAGCGTGCCTCCTCGAGCCGGAGCCCCCGAATTATTAATAAGCCCCAAGGTGGTGCGGTGGAGCCCCAAGGAAGATCCGTTATTGCCCGCATCATCCCCAATTATCCGGTTCGCAGAAAAACTTTGTTTTGGGCAAGCTCGGTCCAAGGGGAGCTTTCCGTGGAAGCCACCCACCCGGAGAAGTCGGGGGCATCGCAGCTGTGACGGAAGCCATCAGAAGCGAGCGAACCGTTGCGCAGGAAGGTCTGTTCCGTGTTTTTCGCCGGCCATTCGTTCTTTGTGTTTTTTTCCTCCGGTTCTTTTAGTTTCGTTCGAGGAGGAAATGGGTTTGCGCGCGAAAACCCTTTCGCCACTGGTCACCGTCTACCTGGTCGCGGGCGTCGCGGCGTGCATTTGCAACGGTCAATTCGCGTCTTCCGCCGGGGCGAGTGCAGGTGTCGCACAGCGGGGACAAGAACCTCAAGTGGTGAATAGTTCAGACGGGAAATTTCCTGGTTTGTGCTGTTACTTGAGCGTGGCACACAACCTGGTGGTTAAATATGTGCTTTGAATTTCAGGGAGGAAATTTAGGCGCAGCGTGTTTTTGCTGAAAGAAAACGGAAACGAACGGTACATCATCGCGGGGGAGGAACGGGCCGCCACAAATCGGTCCCGCCCCTACCCTCGTCCACGGTTCACGATAACCCAGACCAAGAAACTGCCCCTGGACCCGGCCACCTACGCCTGCCGCGAGAAGCGCAGCCACGAGTGCTGGACCAAGGCGAGCGCCTTCCGCAGCCGCGTTTTCCACGAGCTCATGAGGTCCGTGGAGCGCGTCGTCGACGAGCCCAACTACTACAACGTCGCGTTCGAGGGGCGTCCCGGAATGGGGTACCCCGTCCATCCCTACTGCCTCGTCGAGCAGGCCGGCGTCCAGGTTCTTCGGCGCCGGGACTCGCCCTTCAGCAAGCACTACTTGGGGAAATTGTTTCCCAGACACAAGTTGCTCAAAAAGAAGAAGAAGCTGAGCTACAGTTGCGCTATCGTTTCAAGCGCTGGTTCGCTTTTGGGGTCCAATCTTGGACCATATATTGGTGAGTAAATTGAAGTCCTGTTTTAAACAAAATAAATTTGTTCATCTGAAAGACATATCAAACTAGTTAAAAAATCGGGTGAAAAACGAGTAGGCCCGCACAATCAGAATTCCATACCAGCAAAAATCTAATGTACCAAATTTTGATAATATTCAAATTTTGTTTGAGCAACTATTAAACCAATAAAAACATCCTCACAATAAATTTCATACAAAAATCGAATCAAAACTTCAATTTAAAACTGATTTTGTAGATTTCAATGTTACCTTCAGTTATATAATTTAAATTTTGAAATCCACTCATATAGTAATATTGCAGAAAAATTACATTCCCTACCAAAATTTCACTTTAATTGAATTTTAACTTTTTCTCATTAGTTAACAGTTAAAATAAATTTTTTTCTTGGAAAATCAATGAAGCTTTTCTTATTTTTTTTCATTTTTTGTTATAATGCACGTGGAGTAGGAACATTTTCTTTGAACCTTACGCGAACCTAATTCATCCTCAACAATATTAAATATTACATTAAAAAACAAATATTTCATAATTTGTGTTTGTCGAAATAGATATTTGCGCGTTGCAAAATCCGAATATTCTGCCAAATTTCAAATTCCTTCATCACGTTGCTTTTGAGAAAACCTTCCTTTGACAGGAAGACGGACGGACACAAGAGTAATTTGATAAGGGTACCGCTTTTACTTCAAAAGGGAAAGCCCTAAAATTAGAAGGACGCCTTTTACACAGAGTGTCAAAAATAAATTTACAAAGGATTTAGAAGTTCAAACAAAACTTTTATTTTTTTTTTCAACAGGGTATCAAATGATAAGTCATTTCTACAATAGACGTTTTTCCATAAATAACTATAAATCTTCAAACAAAAATTCTGAATTTCCTGTTTTGTCAAAACAGAATTTTAAAAAGTAAATTCACCTTTTACAGTATGAAATATTTTTTTATACAGGGAAATTTTCACATTTCAAATGTACGATAAAAGTGCTATAGGAATTATCTGCCATTTGTTGGGCTGCAAAGTTCGTGTTGACCTGTGTTATTAAACAATTTGACTTCAAAACGGATTTAGAAATATAAAAAAATATTTCTTAGTATAGAAACTATTCGAAAATGCTGCAAAATCGGTTGCAGTATGTAACCAATTTTTTTGGGTATTCTCCTTCTTTAATTTATTAAATTTAATATTTGAAGATTTGGAAGGATTCAATTTTATATATTTTAAAATATTCCAGTAACGAGCTAATAGCTATTAACATTAATCAAAGTCCATTCTATTTATTGATTTGCTAATAGAATTGAATTCGATGTAATCTTTGATCAATTCGGAAATAATCTTATCTCCAGAGCCACTATAAAACTAGACTAACGAGTTAATCTACAGACTGCTTGGTATGCTTTTTTGGAATTGTATTTGAGTTCTGTATTTCTTATTTCCTGAGAACGGATATTATATTGTATTAAGTAAGCTTACATGAGGTGAACAAATTATAAAAACCGATTTCGCAGTCTTTAAGTTGCTAACAGATGATAATAATAACTTTGTCTTGCAAATTGTTTTGTAACTTTACTACGCTCATTTTATTAGGTAAGTAATTGAAATAAATAGTGCATATAGTAGCACGTTCATATTAACGAGAGCCTGGGCTGTAATCTACATACAATTACTCAGAATTTTGGCCGTTATATTATATTTATAGAAAGACGTATTAATCACCAAACACTATTAAGATAAGGTTAAGTGCACTGTATATACTGGTATAAGGTCCTAGACAATTGAAAACGAAAGTAAACAACTACTTTAAAAACTTTTAGTCAATAAATATGTAGATACATAATTAAATAAATCGTTTTTAAAAATAATATTGACACAAATCTGAAAAATGTCTTTTAAAATTATTTTCAATATAGAAAATAAATATTTGCTAAACATTCAAGTACAGTACCATCAAGAAACTCAACACTGATTTGATCAACTGATCCCATTAAAACACACTTATGTAATCTTTTCGTATTTTTTAGTTTTCTTGCTCTTTTCACTTTATTTACATAAGATTGGTAAAAAAATTATCGTCCAAAACATTGAACGATATCTTAACCTCGAAATTTCCAATATTTTGAACGCGATGTGAATCATATATTGCATCGATTTGAAGGTTTGCTCTTATCAAATAAACAAATTATGGGAAAAACCATTCTTCACACCTATTTCTGAGTACGATTTTGGCGGCAAAAAAGAAAACATATTATCACAAGAAATAGCCCTCCTATATTAGCGCACGTTATCGACTTTGCATACAAATGAGACCCGTGGTGCATTTAGAGCACCGCAAAGTCTCCGAAACGATTAATTTGATCGAAATAAATCACAAAGTGATATGTGGTGTCATCCCCGGGGTCCATGAATCATATTTTCACCTGGGCACAATGGTAATTGTTGTCGAATTGGTAAACCGCAAGTAATCCGTGCCTTGACCTTCGATAGGATCTCTTACCAGCGAAAGCCGCAACGTGGGGAGAATTGACCCCAGGTGGGATCATTAATAACTAGTGAAACATTACCGCTGTAAATCAAGCCAAAGTACATCAAAGAATGCAAAGTGTCACTAAGAAATATTTTCGGAGATTTTTAAGATGAATCCAGAAGACATGACATAAGACTATGTGATTTCTGTTTGCTAGTAGAACACACTGTGAGTAAAAAGGGCAAATGAGCAAACATTTCAAGAAATTATTATAATAATTAATCATATGACAAACTTAAAGGTATTACTCCCTGAAAGCCGTCGTTTGGAAAAGTTTGGTCAAAGACCTAAACGTAAAGAAAAAGAAACGAATAAAAATAAGCTGATTGAGTCGATGTACTTTACTTACGACTGCACGACAAAGCTTTAATTTACATTCCATTTGGATCTTGAACATTATTAGAAATTTATAATAACAATCCTATTGACGTCACGAAGCTGCTGTACTTTTTAATCTTTAGAAATACCATCTATTGTCAACTTAATTACAAAAACGAATATTACTAAAAATAAATTTGTCTTGGGAGTTGTTACTTTTATAGCTCTACTTTTATATTTTTATGAGCTTTTCCAGGCAGTTTCAAGATTAAGTACAAAATATGGAACAAATTAAGTTTAAGGTCTCCTCACGGAGTTTGATGAACTTTTGTAGCAGCCATTTGGAGTCAAAAATGATGATTACGCAAAAGGAGAGGTGTCAGTCACTTTTATATCGTTCCGAGATATTTAACTTTGAAATTTTGAAAATCAGCATTTTCCCGTCACGTAGATATCCCCAAAAAGTTTCTATGTAAATTATATATGTATGTTCCTTAAATTACGAATATTTCCGAACTTTCTTAATGTAGAAGTTGTTACAATAATATGGCCACTAATTGCAGTCGGGAAATTTCCTTTTTCATAAATAAAGAGAATGTAAAAATGAATTACGAATGACTATTCCAAAAATGTAACCTTGAGAATATTTTACACTTCAGAAATTTGTGAAGCAAACAATTAGAGTCTTTTTATTTCTGAAAATTCCCCAAAAATGTTTGTATGCCAGGGCAGGGATTAAATTATTTATTTAATTTTTTTTTACTTTTCTTATTATAGTTTGTCCTCTGATTTATTGACGTTTTGCAATTTCAAAAACAATTTCCTATATTGCATATCATATAACAAAAGGGCCGCTAACATAATAATAGAATTAATGTTAAGTACCTACATAGAACTGGTTACTTCAAATTTAAATTGATCATATTAACTCAAGTCATAGCAATTTCGAATTGTGTCTGTATGTGTGATCTTACTCTTGTCAGGAACATATTTAATATGATGAAACTCAACTTTGAGTGTAAATTTCTGATTTAATAAAGTAGCAAAATGTGCAAGATTAAAGCCTACTTGGCGGAAACATAAATTTCGCAAAATGCTCACGTCCGCGCCTCAGCATTTGTCCCATTTCCTACTTCCGCTTCCCTAGGCCCATTTTACTGCAAAACATTAGGACGCTGTCATAGTAAATAACGCCGATTTTCACTTCTGTTTCCAGATGACCACGACATCGTAATGAGATTCAATCACGCCCCAACCGAAGGATACGAGGCCGACGTTGGCAGAAAAACGACGATTCGCGTTGTCAATTCCCAAGTAAACAATAAAAGTCACGCGAAATGGCTTTCATTATTTTCCACAATTTTTCGAATGTTTAACACCTTAACACCTCCCCCGCGGCGGCCGCCGCGTTATTCCTGAAAATTGTTTGTTTTCGCGCAACTCGAGCCCGCGGTTGCATCCTTGACTAGGCTAATTGTAATGCGCGCGGCGGCTGTGTTCGCAGTCAGACGAACTCACTTACAGCAATTCATCTGGCGTGCAATTAACTTAGGGGATCGCAACAATCGGCCGGGATTTTTATTATTTTTTCCCCATATTAAATAAAGCACCTCTCCCGCTCCGCACCTACTCCATTTAGTTGTAAATCTCATTTTATGTCCGCGAAATAAACCGCGACTCGCGGCGTCTACTTTTTTTGGCCATTGCCGCAGACCATAATTTCTTTTGTGCACTTCCAGGTTGTGACTAAGCCCGAGTTTGATTTTGTTGGCGCGCCAATTTTTCAGAATGTTACAATAGCCGCCTGGGACCCCGGCAAGTACAATGGGACCCTCAAAGATTGGCTGAACAATGCCGATTTTGATTTATTTACAAACTACGAAAAGTTCAGGAAGCGCTTTCCAGATACACCCGCATTCCTGGTCAACCCGCACTCCGTTTGGCGCCTATGGGAGGCACTCCAGGTGTACACCCGCCTCCCAATAAGGAAAAACCCTCCCAGTTCAGGGTTCATAGGTAAGAAGGTCGTTTCACATATTTTTGGTGCGTTAGAGGCTTTCTAAATCCAATTACAGGAATCGCTTTATTGATGCCATACTGCTACGAAATTAAGGTGTTCGAATACATTCCGTCAACGAGAATCAATGGACTGTGCCATTACTTTGGAAAAGAGGTAAGTAAAATATGTAAAAAAGGAAAATTCCTCTACTCCAATAACCAAAAGAGACTAATTTCTACTTGTCCTACGATAAACTTTAATATCGAAGAAATATTAACTTTATATCCCTTTAACAACACTTTTGAACTTTTGTCATAAACATCAAAACAAAAAAGTTCCTTAAAAAAACTTTACAACAACTTTTAATTTTGTGATATTAGTCCTTCATAATTAATATGAAACTCATTGTTAATACAAATATTGGACATTATGAAATATTTACATAGTTAAAATGTACTGGTTTTTTGGATACTCAGTACGTTTTTCTTATAAATTATACCAATATTTTAATATATGTACTCAATGTAACTAAAATGTTTAATTAGCTAACTTATGACAACATTAAGTTTTCGCTATACTAATTAGTATATCTTATATCTTACTAATCCACTGAAAATGCTGTTGACTGTTGACTAAATAATATAAAGTTATTTTTGCTAGTTACTCTTTTTGCCACAGTAACAATGATATTAATTTTAGAATTCTTCAAATTTTAACATGATGATGAAAAATGATATGGAAAGAATGCTTCATAAAACTCTAAATAAAAACGTATACATATATTGAAAGGAGGATAAAAATACGACTGTAACAGCGATAAAATTAACCCTTTATACTTCTATAGAGAAACTGATTTTCTTGGATTTACAAAATTCATGGATATCTAAATAATAAATTTCATAATACTGTTTTTCAATATTTAGTTTAATAAAAATTGTTGGCAGTAATGTTTGTAGCTTCATCCAAACTGGAGAGGTTTTCTATATATGAATCACAATGCTTCCAAAGTTATGACGATTTGAAGAGTTATTTCAAATATTTGTGTAATAAAATAAAACAAATTAAATTGAATACATTTATATTCGGTCCTTACTTATACCAAACATATAATACGATAATTATCAAACAAGTTCCAAACACCACATAAAAATCTAAACAGAAATTCAGAACCCAAGTTAAAACCTGTTAATTCCAGTGAATTTCTTACCACGATTGTCATCCACTAACCTCGATGCGAAGCCCATCAGGATAAATATATTTACGAATATAAGAAATGTAAAATTGTGTGCACCTACCTTTAAATTAAATCAAATTAAATTATTCTTGATCTTCGAGTTAATTCAATTTAGATTTGACAATTTTTTCAATTTTGCAAAATCACCTCGATTTGCCGCAAATCAAAATTCCCAGCGCGGAGTGTGCGCTATGTAGTTTGAGTCACTCTTAGAAAAATTTTCATTTTCTTTAAAGGTAGCACAACTATGTATGTTTAAGAAATAATTCTTTTGATCACATAACCCTATCGAGTTGAGAAACCTTTAATTGTTATAATGCATCATCATTCATCTGTTACTCGCATTGGGGTTATTGACTTTATTTATTTTTGAATCATTTCCGATTCACTTCTGTTCAGTTACTAACAATAAAACGATTCCCGCGTGGTAGCGGAAAAGCCCAATAAAATGAGTGGAATCAGCAAAATCTGCCTCCAAAAAATGTTTGCACGCATGACTCAATTGCGTCGACCCGGTCTTGTTTTACTTCTTACACCTGAGTAGTCAAAGTCGCCACTTGAATGACTTCGCGGGGTTTACAACTCTTTACACCTACTCAAATTCAATCTTTATCGCGACTTTTTCGGGTGAATCACGCGGGCCTTAGACCACCTTCACCGTTAATATCGTGAGAAACATCTCTTGAAACTTTATCTAAATAATTGTGTACTATTAGATGTGGTAAATGTGTCAAATAGTTTGCAAACGCAACGATTTTATCTAAGACGTGAACGACTAAGCTTTTCACAAGAAATTTAAGCCTGACAATCTTGAGAAACTTGGGCAGAAAAGTAAAACGCGCCGTCGAATCGAGTTGCAATTTTCATCTTATTTTATCTAATTTCAGATAAACTCCGCGTGCACGTTCGGCGCCTGGCACCCGCTGGCCGCCGAAAAGCTGATGGCACTCGACATGAACAGTGGACACGACTTCAACGTTTTCCAGATGGGCATGGCGAGCATCATCAAGCCCGACAGACTTTTCTGCGAATTCAAAGTCCCCATGTTCTATGGACCCCTTGTGTAGCGGAGTTTCCAGGCTTGAAGATTGAAAATTTTCCAAAAATAATACACTCTGGTACCACACTTTGGTACCATTCGAAATATTTTTTCCAAAAATAATACACTTTACTTTGGTACCATTCGAAATATGTATGTATTTTTTGTGTAAGTCGCACTGTCTTGATACCGAAAATAAACAATCTTCCAGCGAATTTAACTTTTAATAATTTCGACTCCTTGAGTTTCTTCGCTGATCGTCTAGACCAGGCGACGGGCGCTCCAGCGAATCGATGACTCGTCCGCGGAGCTAGAAACCACTCGAATGATTCATAGGCGGCATATGGCTCCACGATCCGCTAAAAAGCGGCGATCGGAAATCCACACATGATCAAAAGTTGTCCAAAAAGACGTCTTCGCGGCCGACTACAGAAGCAGAATAATTGTGTTTCCTCAAAACCGAAAAAAAGATGCTGGGGTGGAGCTGAGCTGACTGTTCTCGTCTTATTCACCAGATGAAATGCGGCTGCACCACTTAAAACGCAGCGGAGTCATCCCAAAAACCGCGAATTTAACGAATTTGGGTCCTGTTCCAGGTTCTAAGACTTTCGCCTCACCACAAGAATTAAACTCGGCTTAAGCGATGCAGGCGGCCGGAGCAGGCTTTGTAAAACCATCGCAAGTTTATTCTGGAGAAGTGTGACTGGCATACAAAAGTCCAGCAAGCAGATTTCAGGGGGTCAAGAAATCGCAATTCAGTGAATTACTTTTTCGGCAAATCGAGTTCGTGTATAAATTGCCTGGAGAGACGAACCCTCGCATGATGAGCTGCGTCTCAATTTCAATGGAACATAATTCATCCAAAAATAGGCGCCATCGAGAATGCTAATCTCAATTAGATTTAGTTTGAAAGTATTCCCATTTTACTTTTTTTTCTACATTTCATAATTTACAGAACTGATCGATGTCTGATCTGATTAGTCACAAATTTTATTAAGTCAAGGGACTTTCCACACAGCATTAATAAAAGCGCCTTTGTGGGATTCTACAATTGTATGACTTTCGATTAATTCCACAAATAATAAATAGAGCGAATTAACGTGAAGATTTAACCGTAGGCGGCTGGGAAAAAATAATTCCCGTCTAAAATTTGCAAGTGACTCATTCTACCGATATTCAAAGGTACATTTGAATGCCGCTAGAAAAGAGGCACAAGAAAGGAGGAAAACAAACTGAGGTCAAATTTCGCTGTCGATTCAATGACCTGCAAGTATTCGAAGTTTGGACAATAAACTTTTGAGAATTTTCAAGAGAAACATAATAAGAAATATGCAGACAGGTGTTACTGACACTTCTTTTGTAGTGACTGAGGTTCAGTTTCCTTTTTTGTAGTGACAGAGGTTTAATTTCGTTTTTTCTTTAACTACTTTTGCTGGTACAACTTTTTTTGACCTTCCTTAAGAATCTCAAGATATTCTTAAACTTTCAGGAGTTTCAGTCTAATTTGAATGATATTTATGAACTAGAAAAGGGTTTCTATTGCATAAATGGTATAGCAAATTTATTTGTTTAACAAAATTGTTGCAATCACGAAGTTTTATTTCAACTGATAAAAGGTATTTTAAAAATACCGCTGTTATAATATTTGAAAAAGAGCTCACAAAATAATAAATTTAGGATGATGCAGTTGCCAAAAGATGATATTTCATTATTAAATCGAAAAAATATGGTGATTCAAACACGGTCATTTTCCGTTATTTTAACTTAATTCGTTATTAACATATTTAAACCAAAAATCCTGTGTTTTAAGGCAAACATCTTAATAACTATTAAATCAAAACTAAATTAAAACGTTGAAATTATTGAAATAATAATAGTTGTTTAAAGCTTAGATAAATATGTTTCAAATAATTTGTGTAATACCTCGTCATCTGATGTTTGCTGTGAAATACATAGGTAATTTCTGCAGAAAGTAGATTACTCATATGAAATTTAAAGAGGTTTATATTCATATACATATTACAATTCGCGAAATCGTATGCCCAAAAAAGGTTTTTAACATTAACGACGAAAATTTTACATACGCCTACACCAAATTTGTGATTTCAAGATCTATCTGCACAACGCATGTGCAGATGTAAAATATATTCTCCTAAAGGAAATTGTTATTAAAAAAATACAGACAGATTTGTTTCAGTTCTAAATATATGTATGTATGTATTTGATGCACAACTCTGATGCAGCACATACATATACCCATTTTAATCAAAAGTTTATAAATGATGCGAAAAACTCAATTAACATGAAAGGGAAATCACCTTATTTACATATTACGAACAATTTAAATGGATACATGATATATTTTTTAATTGTATCATTTCCCTTTCGCTTTTTAAATCGTTATAAATAAACTGAAAATTAATAATCGATTTAAAATTATTGAAATCCAACTGCGTGAAAATCGCTATTATCTGGTGGTTATTTTTTACCATTATATATATAGAAGATTGATAATTGTCATTCAAGCCATATAGATTGGTTTGCAGTGACCCAAGATAGGAATTTTTTCCACCCTCAAAAATCTTATAAGTTATAAAGTATTTACACGTTCCAACAAAATTAAATTTATGCAAAATCCATCGCTAAAACCAATTGCTAAGCGATTGAAATAAGCACGAGTCGCCTCCAAGCAACATTGTACCATTACTCGATCTGGCAGCTGTTCAACTCCAACACCAAAAAATTGCTATGCATATGAATCTGATGTTACACTTTACTTTTTTTTACACTATTCGAGTTTTGTGATAGGAAATTCGTTAGAATGTGCAAGAGTTATGGTTACCTGGGCAATTTAATACACGTATATGAATTATCTTTTGCTCCTATTTTTCGGTAGTAACACTGTTCCCAACGCAGAAAAAGAAATGATGACATGCTGCAATAATTTAGTAATTAAAGTTAACTTTTTTAAGAAGACTGTAGAAGAACATTAAATATTTCTTTGGTTTTTATAACTCTTACTCACAAAATGAGTAATTCATTCCGCGAATATTCTTCTCATCTAGCATTTTTATATTTAGACATTTGATTTCCATTTAAGGCTAATCATGGTGATTTAAATTCAATAATAATAATAATTAATATTCCACCATAAATTTAATATCCATAGTAGTAGAACATATATTTTAAAAATAAATTTACTAATCAAAATGATGATTGATTGATGTTGAAGATTTTCGTAATCATGGCGATTATTCAAAGAATGTATTATATGTCATTATAAAATGAACGAATTTAGAACAAATCGCTGTCATTGTACTGTATTCCATATGTTCTCAATAACTATCATGAAAAGCAAATAGCGAACTCACTTATGAAAGATTTTAATTGTTTGTCATCGAAATATGTATACTGCATGACGTCAAAACTACAAAATTATAATCCAAAAATACCCACATAGAATATGACGCTTATATGCACCTTCAGTTCTACTTTAAGTAAAATCTTATCAGTTCTTGTCATAAATTTCAATTAGTTTTATAATTTTGAATTTGTAGTTTCCAGAACTTATTATCAGTGTTTCTTTTTGAAAATTTAAATTTTGTTGAGTATTGATCGGTTTTTCCTGATAGAAATGCGTTCATTATTGATTTTTCTGACTAGAATTTTTATTTTTGAAATATCCTTTTCTTACGTTCTACAGAAAAGCGATTTACAAAAAAGATACCAGTAGATTTCATATTTTCTAAACTCGCATTAAAACCCAAACAACGAGCTCAAATTAACTCCCATATAAAAATGTTTGCAGAAATACTTTAAAAGAAAATAGATTGCTTAACGAATTATTTCGAAAGTCTGAAAGAAATTCATTTATAAGATTAAAATGAGCGTGTATTCACACATAATTTTATTTTATTAAAAATAAATATATGTAATTATTATATCTTTTGATGATTCCTTATCCATACCATTTGCGAAGTGGCTAAAAGGCAGTTTTATCATAAAAAGAGGTCTATGCAGTAGACCTTTTCGTTTAAGGGGATGAATTTACAAAATCTTTCATTCTAGTTCTGTGTACCCCTTTATTTTTTGATAATGTAATCCATAATTTACACTTTGCGAATATGATTCTATTAATATTTCATGAATTACTTAAATTCTTCTAATTTCGAATGCAGTTTATTATAGCCAAGATTTTGGTTGTAATTTAAAATTTTACTTAGTTACTGTGACTTACTCGAATTAATATTTTTGGTGTAACAAAATTCATAAACTTGAAAAACTTAAACATTTTAATTTTATTCAGCTAAATTATAATATGTATACATAACTGAACTCTTCGCTACTCTTCTAAGATCTGAAACAAAATGTTTATATAAAAACAAACTTTATTTATTCTGTGAAATACATGCAATTCTTATTTTTTAATAATTCATGAATTTATTTGAATATCAACCATAAAACTCAGAGTTTCTCTAAATAGCTACAATAAAATGCAGATCATTTCCATATTTTTAACTTTTGACGCGACTGACAAGTTTCCGTGACCTTTTGCAGGGTGTACAAGAATATTTTTCCCGCTCTATACCAACCTAATAAAGAACTACCCAATTCAGACCTGTAATAAGTTCATGACCGGTAACCCAAAATAACCCATCTAATTAACATATTTACCCCTCAGTTTTCAAAAGTTCCACCCCTGTAAATAGCTCCCGCCCTTTTTGCCCTAAGAAAATATAGAGCTACACATTCGTAATTAATTACACCCCAACTAACCTTTGGATCTCGACATCATATGAAAACTGCGCCCATTTACACCACTTATCGGAACACCATCCCCGTGCTCGGAAAGCGGAAAATTTTTGGTCGATATCCAACCCCTAGGACGATAGTTTCCTTTTTCGGTGTTAGCCGTGTCGCCAAACAAAAGCGCGACAACTACCCGCGAGTGAGCACCTGAGGCTAATTGATGTCTAGCTCGCAGCTAGCACATGAATTGCGCATTCTTCTTCTCACCTCGCCTAGCCGAAAGTAATCGAAGTATTTCCAGAAAAGCAAAAGAAATGCAACTGGATAGCCACGAGAAGTTCAAGACCACCGAGACTCAAAGACACGCGAATTGATCGGAAGACAACAGGTGAGGCAATCTGCGGAACGAGAGAGTTCCTAGATTTGATTCCTTCCGGTTTAAAGGAAGTTGACCACCTCACGGCGAGTCGATCGCCGGAGAAAGGTGAGTAGAAAAGCTCGGAACGCGTTACGGCTTTTACCAGGAATCCGGCGAGGCCCTTCCCGCCCGGCGCGGCCCTGCTCCCGTACCCGTCTTGGCCGACGTCCGACTTTGGGGCCGCCAGGGGCTCCTCACAACAAAAGTTGGATACGATTCTAGTGACGTCAGGCGGAGACAAAGTCTATATAAAAGCTATCGCGATTGTTGTACCGCTTCAGTCGCGACGCGATCGTACGTTCGAGCATTCAGGCAATCCGGACTCTCGCCCGCTAGCTCCAGCTCTAAGTGGAAGGCAGTCAGCGATTGAGTGCACCTGTGAGATTCGCTAGGAACGCTAAGATAAAGATTAGTTTGAAGTTGAACAAATTTCTGGAGTGGAAAGCTCCTGGAAAGCTCTGCGAGTGTCCCAGGTATCCCTAGGCAATCCCTCTGATAGCACCCCAAACAGCTGTTCCCAGGACGACCGCTCTGCAGCCTCCACAGCGCACCGAAATTGGTGCACAAGGAGCAGGACGCGCCACCCTCAAGACAGGAACTGTTTGAGCTTCGGGTTAGTCCACCCCAAGGAACCATCGCTGACCATAGGGTGTGATTCCCGGAGTCCGCAACCCCGGGAGGCCAGAAGAAACCAAACACTGCCAGCTAAGAAGCAATCAACCCTTTAAAAATCACTGTAAAACAAAAAAAAAGTGGTTTCCACGTTTCAAGGACACCCCTCACTGTTCTGGACCACTAAGTTAAATCCGAAGGGCGGCAGGTAGAGAACCAACAGAATCTGGAACCCCATTTTTGTGCTTTGTGGACAGAAGTTTGGTTGTAACGACAAAAATTGTCCGAGTAGTCGGGAGGAGTTTGTTTCTTGTTCAGAGGAAAAACACACCTCCAAGGCGACGACTATCTGTCGAACTGAATGTTGTGAAAACAGACGCGAAGGAAAGTGGTTTCGGAGTTTTCCTCAGTGATATTTTTCTAAACAAGCGCTATTTACCGCGAAAGAACCGCTCGAAGAAAAGCGAAATCGCTCCGAACGTGGATTATACAAAGTGCTATTAAAAACGAATATACTTTGGCGATCCCAGTAGTTTGGAAATAATGTAAGTACTTACTTTTAATCTACGTTTCCTATTTCCTTGTTGCATTGCTTTGTGCCATGCTAAAAATCCTTGGACCCCTCTAATTTGTCTATCAAATGATCCCCTCGAATTAACATTTTTATCATTAATTAAACCCGACCTAGTCCTTCCCCTTGTGATGCGTTCTCAGTGTTCATTAAAAATTGTCGTCGTCAATTGCGTGACCGTGTTAACTCCTGTTTCGTCGGTATTTGTTTTAACGATTTTTTACGTTTTCGTTATAAATTTTGTCTTTTTGTGAGCCTTGTGCCCGGTGGTGCAGCGCTGATGATTCACAGTGTCTAACCTACGGGAGAAGAGCAATCGTGTCGGGAAGTAATTAGAAGTGGATTTGTGACATTGACTCAATTGCCATTGCTCTTCCACTAATGAGCTTTGTGATATTTGTCGCCTTTGCGTACACTACCGCGATTACTTTTTTATTTTATATTTTGTATTAATGAATAGCGCTGCCAATACTGCTGCTGTTAATCCATTTGTTTTTAGTGAAGTCGCGAATTGAATACGAGGTATTCGTATCTACAACTGTTGACATGCATCACTGCAAAAATATTTTATCGCGAAAGCATAAGCGAAAACGATAGGAAGTCAAAACTTGTTGATTTTACGATTATTATTTTGTGGAACACTCTTTTGCTTGCTTGGTAAACCGCGCGAATCAAAGGTATTATCGAAAACAAATATGAATTATAAGTATTTGCAAACACAGATTAAGTTAGAAGAGATAGGAGAGCACCTGTTGTCAAATTTATTTGAATTTTGTGATTAAAATGCAAAGAATGTTTTACGATTTTTTAATTGTTTAAGAGCATTACGATTTCACATGATCAATTTGTTACATGAGTCATACCACACCCCATCATTTAAATACAAAGTTTGAAGGAAAATTCACAACAATTATATGCAATTCAAAATGATCAGCTTTGCTTAGAGTATTCGTGAGAGAATTTGAAAATTATCATGTTTATAAACTTGAAGTATGTTTTGTTCATTATCCTTGCTTTGAAAAAACAGTGCTCTTGCTCTCTAAAAATAATACTATTTACTATCTCTAAATAAGATTATTGTCAAATATGAGAAAGAGCATCTTTTTGACATCGAACTAGGGCACAATGTGGTATTAATAAAATTACACTTTTTAAGTAATTAATCATTACAAAATCGAAAATGCTTTAATTGAAATCCAATACATATGTAATCATTATTTTCAAACTGAAAAACATTTAATAATGAAAGTTAAAAATTGCAATTTGCATGCGACTAAATCTCTATAATTCGTTCATTACCTATAAATACTCTACTTGTTGCTTTCGCATTAGAAAATACAAACGTTAATCTCATTGTCACAAAAACTCATAGCTTTCGTTCATTTTCCGTTTTAGATTCATATTCGTCAACTTTTTATATAATTCAAAATAACCTAGTTTTATATAATAGATTTGATCTACAAATGTTGTCTGAAGAAAAGATTGTACTAACACAGTTCTAGAGAAAAAGTAAAATTAAAAACATTACCATTCATCTTAGTCAAAATTGCATTACCTTATCTATTATAGTTTTTATGATAAATGGGGACAAATTACCAATGGTGTATGTCATTTGTTTATTCTAGAAACTTGTATTCTTTTGTAGTGCTTTGAAATCTCGTACAAATGCGCTAGTATTGTTTTGATAGTTTACTGATTAGATTATCTCAAAAACATTCATAGATATCTTGCAGAAGTCTTATTATTATACAGAGATTAAGCATTTTTATCAAAATCAAATCCTTTTAATTATTTTCTTTCTAGTTTTATACAAATTTCGCCAAAAAGGCAGATTACAATATATAGTGAACTAAACCAATAAAAGCCATCAATTGGTGAAAATACAAAATTAATGAAGAGAGTCATACACATATTAAATAATGAAAAATAAAGAATTTATTGATTCATATCGCACTATCTATCCTGCAAATTAAAACTAATATTTTAAATAATTTTCCGTTAGTATCTCATTCATATACATATGATGTTCACATAATGTACCTATGTATGTATATCTGACTCATAAATTCAACCCCGAATCGGAATTAACCTTCCTTGATCATTTTAAATACTTCTATTCAAAAAGATAAGTTTATTTAAATAAGAGCTTATCACTCATAGCATAATAAAATAAAAGTAATTCTCCGGCTTAGCTTCAAACAGGGCGTTTTAAAGTATGACATTATTTATGTTATCTTAGCGCCAAAAGTAATTAGCATAAATTAGCGGCCGCAGTGCTTTAAAAATGATAATTACGTCCTACGTAAACATCTTCGCACAGATCAGAGCCGCACAGTGCAATAACCACATGACCCAGATTTAACGATCCTCCCAGTCGAAAATCAGGCAAAGTTTTCCGGGTTTATCTTACTACGAATATGCTAATGATCTTAATAGCCCCGGCACTACTCATTCATATTATTGCTAAAAAATTTCTGAATGAACAAAAGTTGTCTCCACACCTGAGCCGATTCATCGAATTTCGCAGAAGTGATCGTGACTCAGCCGACGACTGATTAACGTGTTTCCTTCGCGATATTGCACCTATCATTGAGATCTTTCTAAGTGTCCCCGGTGTCTTATCGTTATCTCTCAAGCAACGACAGTTCGCTTTTGCAATTTGTTCTCTAGTTTAATTACAGATTGGTAGAGGCAAAGACCTCTAAAAAATAGCTCCAGCAGTATCTGAGGGCGCGGTGAGATCAAAACAGCTGTGAGCGATTATTCAGACGAACAAAGATTGTCGCCTGTATCTTTTAATAACATGTCCGCGATCGGCTCAAAACTTTAAATTTAACATAAACGCACAAAATTTCGGAAAAAAGAAGCTGTGGACGCGAACAGCGCGTCATCAGGCCGAATCTCTTTCTCCGCGAGATTCCGCGAATTTCAAGTTAATCACAACCGGCTGAACTCGCCGCGCACTGGGTCGGCAGTTTCGACAAATAGGAGGTTTCCGCGGCGCGGCGATCGCCAGTCTTTGTTGATCTTTCGACGGCGGTCTTGAGTATGTTCTTGATCTTGTAAGACGTAAGCGTGCTCGCGACGATCGCCTTCACTTTTCCCCCATTTCCTCGGTCGAGGCAGCCAAGGCGCGAGCCACTTTCAAAGTGATCTACTGCCGGCGCGCTGCGACGAAAGCTCAGTTCGTTTCTTCAAAACTTCAGCGATCGTCGGACGTACTTAATCAGTGCAGGAGCTCTGGAGAAGAGTTAAGACTTGGGAACGACTTAAAAAATCTTGTGCCGTTCCAGTTTTCGAAATTAGTCCTTTAACGCTTTTGCAGTTGATAGTGCAGTGCGTTGATCGTTTTGTTTAAAAACCGTGAAATCTTCAAAAGTTTTCAATACGCGCAACTGTGGTTAATGAATCGATGCTGGAACCTATTCAGATAACTACCTTTTGCATAGGTGATCTTTTGGACTTCCCAGGCATCGATCATTCAAGTGAATTGTGAATAGAAAACCAGTGGATGACTCACGGATTGTCGCACTTATTGCCTCATTGTGCTGATCTGCTAACGGCAAAGTACTCACCTGGATCAGATCAGGTGAGCTGATTACAAATTGGCTGGTGCAGCCTTGGTTTTGATGTTCAAGTTTTGTAACGCCCAAATTTTGATAAGGGCCTTACACAAGGTAAAAGTTTTTGAGGGAATTAAAAAGTATATTATCGACCGATATTTGTCCCTCAATGCTAATAACGCAACAATTATTAAACCCCCGCCAGATAATGCGCCTTATCTCCTACGCTATCAACAAACATTTTTCTATTTGCCCCTGATAAGAGGTAAGAAATCTTGCAAAACTTCAGGTGTTTGTTGAATTGTTGTCTGAAAGAGCGCAGTTTCGATAAGTCCTGTGCTGGTGACGGTTGTCTGGTTTGGAAGGGTGTTTCTCTCTGTCTACAAGGTATAGCATTTCTGGTACGAATGTTGGTTCTATCTGTGAAAGATAATTCAATCAACTGGAACTGAACTGACCCGGGTGATAACCGCTGTGTTTAAGATGATTCTAAGAAATTTACAAATTTTGAATATTTTGGGAAATTTGTGACCGCAGAGGTGAACCATCGCATGTAGCTAAGAATGCGTAATCAGTGAGTGCAATGAGTTGATATACCAATAAAAAGCAGATTTGAAAAGGGAAAAAACCGATAGAGGTAGCAAAGAATATAATTTTAAATTCGTTTAGTAAGCCAGGTGTAAGGTATTATAACAAACTTTAAAAACTAGATCGCCTTTTTTCCATATATAATGCGGTTAAACACTTAAATACATTTGCATACTTACATTAATTTCATTTCTATGCAAAACTAAGAAATTACGAATTAATAAGATTAAAATTTACACATACATACATATATACAATAATTACCAACGAACAAGAAAATTGATACTTTAATTTGAAATATCTGTTTTAAGCGGAAACTATTGAAAGACAATAGACTTATGGACTTTGTTCCTTATATTTACAAACGGTCTCTCCTTCGAATTTTTTTTTAAATGTAACACGTGCCATAGTCTAAAATGCTAGACTTCCAAATTAACATAGGATAATCCTTCAAAAGTTATTGCCTTAAACAAGCTCATTTGTCTTCGTCTCCAGCGAAATGTTGTTACACAACAACAGGAAATCGATGGCACCGTCTCCCTAATATCCTTACACAGAAAGAGAAGTTAAGCAGAAAATCCGTATCCTAGTTGCCATAAAAAACATCGCAAACCCACATCAGTGTTGGAGCGAGTCACATCAAAATACATTTTCGGTGTGTGAGAGCGCCTATTTTAGTTTCGTACGAATTTCTTTTTTATGTCATCCAATTCACGATATTACTTATATGGCTGTGTTGCCAGAAAATCGATACAATAAAAAAGATTGAATCAACTTTATACTCCTTAATATTGCCAAAAAATAAGGATACAAATCCCACACCCATGTTAGATATTATCTTTGTAATGCAGGTACCTCGAGGTGGTACAATTAATTACAAGCTCCTACCGGTTGTTTTTATTCACCGATTCTGTTTCTGTTCTGTAAAACGTGCAGCCCTAGACGGTGTTTATTTATTAGGGCTTAATGCCCTGCTATGCAAATCACCCCTTGTGTGGCAGCACGTTCAGGCGATGTCATTTATGATCCAAAGGTCAGTGGAAATTTATGCTCATGCTCGTAGCATTCCAAATGCGTTGTTCACTCTTGGCTCGGCGCTATGCAGTTTCGAATGTATAAATAAGCGCAGCAAATGCATATCGGTCTATTCTCATTTTGGACTACACTTTTTTGGAAAGGATATGTTAAATGGAAAGGATATAATTAACTAAGTTCTGGCATTTGCAAGACATTATCTAAACTTTAATTAGCACAAGCAAAATGGGAAAGAGAATTCATGACATTTGTGACGATTGTCTACTTATTTAGTGGTGCCTTATTTTAAACTTTTGTATATGCTTTCAAAATATAATTGTAATTTACCAATTTGTCAATCACTTTAAAATATTATCCTTTTTGATTTACGTGAAAGATATTTAAATAAATTATAATTTATTGTGATCTATTCCTGGTTTTGTTGTCATATACTTAAATCGTATTTTATAATAAACTCACGAATATGGTCCACGCCATATGTGAACCATAAATGGTCCACGTCGTGTTGAATATGTTAAAGGTCATACAAGTACTCTAATCAAAGTGAGGAAATATAACTTACAATCAATAAAATAATAATTGGTTCAATACGTGTAGGTTTCTTAATTAAAACAAAATATTTAACTGCCTTGTTTTTGTAAAACCACTGAAAAAGCAAGATCTATGGTATATAAATTGGCCTTTTAGAAAATATAAAACGTTTCAAACTTATAAAAATAGTTATTAAAGTTAATGTTTAACCTTTTAAGCTCAACAAATGTGCAGAGAATCATAAATATTTATTTCTCATTTCAGATTTAAGCAACCGAACGAATTTGTAGTAATTTTAAAGGATACCAACAAAGAAAATCGTCCAAATAGTAAATTAAATTCAAATCGAATGTAAAAATGGTCCGATTAAGTAGCAAAGTGAGCGAGGGGAGAGCGCTCGTGATATTTACCTCGATATTAGCATCATTAATGACCTTCAGCCAGGCGCAGCCTATCAAAACGACGTCACAAGCACAGGTAAGTGAATCAATTTAGCTCACATTTTTCGTTTTTTGTCCTCGTAATGAACTTTCTTTGTGTAACTATTGTCATGCTGTCGTCTGAAGTTAGAATGACGAAATACTCCATTACTTTAATTAAAAGGCAGACTGAAGGGGGCTTCTGCTGGGAAAGCACAAAAATTAAATAATTGATGCTCGTGCTAATCTTGAAAGGGAAAGAGGTGAAGTGCACGAGTACACCCGCGGTACAAGCTCACAAGTAATAAATAATCAAAATAGAAAATAAGCAGAAAAAGTTCTGATGAGATTGTGACTAACCTGTGTAATGCATGCTCTCTGAACAAGTGGGGTCTAATTTACCTGTCTGAAACTATAAAAAAACATTGCTGAGTTGTGTTGAGCTGGGAAAATTGGTTTGTTATTGTTGGCGCTTTGAAGTTAGATTCAGTCAATTCAGGGAACGTCTCAAATTGCCTTGGGGTTGTCTTTGTAGATATAAAAAGATTACTTAAAAGCAAAATTTATTCACAAGGCAGAAGAGCCCCGAAGGAAACTCTTTTCAGCTAATAAATTTTCTTTGAATTAATTTTGTACGAAATCCCAGCGGTCACTTGGCTGCAGTGATGCCTTTAAATCCTTTAAACACCTCAAATACCCTGAACAGGCTCCTTTCATATTGAAGCTATAGAACTTCTGACCCTTTAGAAATTCCCCGCCCCTTGCCGCGGCTCCAGGGGGTTGAAGCAGCCTTTGTGCCCGCTGAATAAACAGGGTGAACAAGCTCCTCCACGTGCCTGCCTGCACTTGGTTGCCTAGAGAAAATAATATTCTTTTGCGTTTGTTTACAGTAAAATGCCTTGCATTCAAGGTAATGTCGGGATTATTTAATGCCAGTTGAGCCCGCGAACCCCGCTGCCAGATGACATAGAAACTTTCCAGGGTTTGCGAAGTTGAGCCCGAGCTGGGCCATTTGCCAGCTATTGCAGCAAGCGAGCGGAATAAACCCAATAGGGGTAGAAATTGCTAAATTTCCTCAATATTGATGGTTTTTCCGGTTCGAGTATTTGTGCGATGCGACAATATTCTGTGACAAAATCGAATTGCTCTAACTCTCAAGTGGCTGCTGGATTGTATGCAAGCTGTTTGGTAACTCGCCAATAGGTCAATTTCGAATGCATTCGCTTTGGGAAAATTGCATAAATATTTAATTCCACTTGACCTGCAATTGATATGACACTTGAGTGCTGTTCTCATTAATATGTACAATGTTTGGTTAGAGTAAAATGGCGCATATGGTCATATGCACTTAAATTAGTTAATTAACAATTGATTGCTATCCCATCAACTAGCTCAGAATATTCATTTGAGATCAAATTAAAACTTCAGCTAGTTTCATTTGACTTTTCAGTAGTTATAATTTTTTGAATTCTTTAATGTTTTTTATAAATATATAAGTATTTTCAATAATTGTATTAAAAGTACAATATGATAGAAGATCAAATTAAGCTCATAAAAGGTACCTTATTAAATAATTTAAACTGTTGGTCTAATCGTCCTTAACAGAAAGACGACTTTAAAATATTTTGAGCAATCTCTATTTTGAAATTTAATCTACTTTTAATGATATCATACTATAATATCTACAAGCAAGTAGCAGTTTTCGACATTTTGATTAAAGTAAACCAACTCCGGAAATATTAATTTACTATGTAGTTTAATATCGTTATTGTTTTCAAGGACATTCCATTCAACAAATAAAAGGTCTTCAAATAAAACTTTATTAAGCTAAACTGTTTTCTATTATGCATTTAATTAGTTAAAGGGCTGATCGATTAAAATGGTTATCACATAGTTTTACAAACTTATTCATAAATGGGAAAAAACCAGTAGCATAAATTCGTCATCTCCAAAAATATCTCAATAAATTGCTGACTATAGGAAAAGTCATTGAACCAATTTGCGGTCCAATAACTCTTCTTCGCATCAACAAATGTAAATTGCCCGAGAATTCCGCAGACAGTAAACTTGACCTTGCCAGAAGTGGGGTAGCCGCTTTAGTAGATATTTACTCAAAAATATTTACCTCGAGTAATGCCTCAATAGCCAGACAATAACTAAATAAAAATCGGCATATACCACCTACATGACTTGGGAAAGAACAATGCCCGGTTTTACAAAGATTAAGTTCTGCACGTACAAAACAAATTATAAGAAGCGATTCCGCGCCAGGGCTTAATCAAATAAAGGGTACACACCTTTGTAGCAGGAAGCCAGAAACTTAACAAATTGCGTCAGTAGTCATTAAATAGGCTAAAAAGGTATCGAATTTTGGGCAGAAGCTCGATCGCTTACAGATCGACAGAGTTCAAACAATATGACTAATTTTCGAGGTATACTTTTTGTTCTTTGTTTAATGGTTAAAGAATACCTGGCACCGTCTGATACCTCTCAAAGTTCTCCGTAGCACTCACCTTTCCTGCGGGGCTGGAAAGTTTTGTTTACGATTACTCATTGGTTTGACGCCCTGCCACCGCGGGACCGCCTAGCTACCACAGGGTGATTCATGCGACCGGGCTTATCAGCAAAAACTTGCGATGACCGGTGTCCACTGTAACCGGCTATGCGGCCTATGCGCGAGTTAGGGTTAATTGGGCAATTAAAACATTTTAATGGAGTGACCAGCACATTTCTAGCCGAAGCAATTTGCTCTTAAGTGGAATCAATGGAGGACCGGAGGTGCATGTGCATCTGATCGAGCAATTAATCGAAAACGCTTATATATCTCTGTATATTTGGAGTTATCACTTAACTGCGGCTTTTTCAGGGTTACAATGCATAAGTCAAGCGCAGCAGATGCATGCTTGAAGTAACACCTCTGCCCCAGCACTTGGCCAGGTCTAGGCACTTATTCCGGACACCGACTGGAACATGTATGCCATTATCAAGTTTCGCGTGATATATTTGACCTAGCCATGTTAGTGACCAAGAACACCCACCTCAGCCGGTCTGTCCTTAGAGCGACACGAAAGCGGGGTTCGGCATTGTGATGCATTGGTCATTCCCACAACCGGAGCCCCTCTTAATCGAAATTAGCTCGCATTTTGAATTTTATTAATCCGCCCATCGTGCCCTCGACAGTTGGCTAACTTTCACAATGAAAGCCCTTTCCTTTAGTTGCGTGCAGCACGCCACTGTGGTGACTTTGGTGCGGATTCCACACATAGCACAGCCGCCGAATATAGTACAAGTTAAACGCTTGTTTTCTTCAGGATGAAGAAATATTAAATGAAATTGCTAATTATAATCCTGTGACGATGGCAATATTCATTAGTGTTGCTTTAAGCTTAGGTGCAGACTTGTTGAGGTTTCGTCTTTTGTTTGCAATCCTTGAAAATACTGCACGCTTCTGATATTTGCATATAAAATCAGATGAGTTGCATTTACTTATCTGAATGCATAATGATGATGAATGATTAAACTGAGACACGGAGCTGTTAATCAATATTTTCACGTCCGATAAGATCTACGGAAATAAATGGGCTTATAAATTTATACGCGCCCCCCAGCAGGTGCTGCAATCCACGATTTATATGCTAGTGAAGTAAGTAAATCTCACCCTGCTGTAACATGACTTAGTACGTGGGATTTTTATAAAATGCATTAATGTCTGCCAAATTAAAAAAATATTTAATAATAAATGAAATGTGGTGTGTGAGTTGCGACTACAACTAGTACAAATGCTACTAGAAAAGGGTTCATAAACAAAAAGTCTCAATAGGATAAGATCCAAAATATATTGTAGACAATTCAGCAAAACAACTTTACAAAACGCTAAAAAAATCGAATTGTTGAAACAAAATCTAATCTTTATAATAAGTGGTAATTAACATCATTTAAACTTTAAATCAGTTTGTATAAATATTTCTAAACAAAGCACTATCAGTAGCGATTAAAATCAAAAAGTATGAGCGAATTCGGTATTTCAACTCCACTTCTGACACTATACGTGGAAATAAATTACTTTTTAAATGTTAAATGCAAATACCCATGCAATTTGAATAGTTGTGAATTCTTTAAGCCTGCTTTTCTAACATTAGCAGCTTTTCGAAAATAGAAAGTGGAAATACTTCCGGCCCATTGCAACTTCGAAAGGTTCCTTCTATTCGTAGCTACTTCATTTGCAATTTCCTCCTGCAAATACAAAGGCGTCTAATTACTCCGCCAGAAGTCATCAATCAAGAAAAAGCAACAAGCTGCTCCTATCCGGGGCCTACTCGCGTCGAGTGGACCTATGTTTATAGCATAAAATATACATATGTATGTGCATATAAGTGCACTACATAATCTGGCCTCATCACATGGATATTTATGGCTCTATTTCCAAAACTGGCGAACTCTCTGAGGTTCCAGGCCGAGTTCCGCAACCGGAGCTCGTAATTGTGACCAATTTTCAAGTTAACCAAAAATAAGCTGCAAAATTAACCAAAAATATCTCAGCACGGGGCCGGAGCCGCCTCCGATAATAAATTCAATTACGGAACCGAGTCTGGTGCCCTCGGGCTGAATCTACTCCGGAGCGCCCTATAAAAAATAAAAAAACTCAAGTCGGGGGTGGTTGCATGCCCTACAGTGCTTAATTCAGCCGGCCAGAGCCGCCGCTAAGGTTCGCATGCTCCCCCAGGAATAAGGCAAAGTTCATGCAAAGAGGAACTGCCTGAGGATTTTAACCTGTTTCAGCAAATTAATTAAGGCTACATGCAGCTCCCGGGCGGCCGACTTGACGGCAAGGAGGAAGAAAGTTGCTGCAGCGGCTTATTTATTAAGCGCGAGTGGCCGCTACAGGAAACGACTCCAAGAAGTGATACCCAGCCACAACCGGACGAGTCGTCACACCCCCGCGGCGGAACCGCGCACGGCCTCTGCATAAATTTCTGCAAAAATTGGGTAATTGGTGCAGTAGTCAGGCGGCCTCCCCTCAGACCGCGAAATCGCGGCATTCTCGGTAAATTGTCTTAAGTCACCCGCGACTGATCTGGCCAAAGGGTTGAGAAAATTCCAGCCGGCTTAGGTAATCCTAATCCGGACTAATCGGTTGACAACTGAACTGACTCAAGTCAATGATAAATATCACTAACTTGTTTCACACTCAGCCGGTGGAGCAACTCCCAATCACGTCGCTTTCTGCGAATTTATCTCACCTGGCAGATCCCCGCGAGTCAGCTGGCGTTTTGGACCAGGTATGCGCGAGTTACGTAGCCGATCGGAATTCCAATCCGCGCAATAGGGAAATGAATCGGACGTGCAAGACGGGATTAGCAAATTATTCTTTTTTGCCCGATTTCGCTTTGAATCACTTTCCTAACTCACCATGACACGATTAGAACAAATTGTTCGCAACCGCCTTTTACACCACAATAAATGCTGCGAAAGGTTTGTTGCCCTTGTTATCGATAGGCTCCATCGCCATCAAATATGCATCCTTAAGTAGCCCTAACCCAGTCGAATATTAGGGGGTAATTTCGAGACCGGGTAAAGGAGGTCATGCAGGCCGGTAACCCGAATATGGGACAGCCGCGGCGTGGTAACTTACCTTTGTTAACTGGGCCATCACGGAACATTGCGACAAAGTCTCATAACTCTGCAGTTAGAGGAGCTCACGGTGGCGGGAAAAGCAACCCCCACTCGGGTGAAAACGAGGGTGCACGGTGACACACATACTAAATTAATCACAATTCCTATAATTAGCCCCTCTCTAGGGTTTTGCGGAAACTTCGCAAGCACTCCTGTTTCTCAGTACGCTGCGAAGGAATCCGTCGCCACAAGAAACCACACAGCACAAAACAACACAATATGCAAAATGAACTAACTGGTAAATTATTCTCAATTTGAATAAGAAAAAAAAATATTGGAAATTTATAACGAATTTGAAAAATTAGTAACTAATACTGCATAATATTTTTATCATTTTTCAAATGAAATTTTTTTTATGTTTTTGTTATTTTTATTTGCAATTTTCCAAAAACAAAATATGCATATGTTGAAGTCATAACATCAGATGGAATTAAAATTATTTAATCTTCACATTTAAAATGGGCAAAACCAAACAAAAACCGATAATATATTTTTCATTAAAGTTATTTGTCTCAGCTAAAATTTCCGAAATGCGTGACAGATTTCGATATGATGTTAAAAAATATTAGATATTTTGTTTTGTTTATTAATTATATACAAGTATTTGAAAATCTTTATAATTTAAAAATTTCCAGTATTAAGAGTTTTTATAGACTTTAATCTCATATAAACAAAATTGGGAGAAAAAAATAGATAAAGCGCAGTAAGACGAAATATTCAAACGATTTTATATGTTATGATACTATAGGTTTTTATTCTGATTTCAAATAATGGTATTTCCTAAACATGTTAACAAATATTTTGAAAATTAAGCTGATCTAAATGATAATTGGAAACATTTTTAATTTAGTTTCAGTGTTATTTACCGTTTCACTACTAATAGTAAGTTGTTTACCATAGATCATATTCAGTTACATTATAAAATAAAAATTAGTTTGCAATTTGTTAAAATTTTTCAACTTTAAGTGATGTGAAATACGTTTATTGACTCCTTCCACTATTTTGAAGTATTTTTGAATCGTAATTAAGCTCCTTATCTTATGTATATTAAATAAGTGTCGTACTACGCAAATCGAAAATCAGCCTCACTGTTACCTATGTACATGCGTAATTCAAATGTGGTGAGCGCAATATCTCCAAATATAAAAGTGTGAAAGGTTTAATCAAAATCGTATTAACATGTTTCGAATCAAAAGCTCTTCTTAATATGTAATTAGGATTAAACTTATATTATATTTTTTTGGCTATACACAAAATAATTTAACCTTTTTGATTAATGTACCTACAAATTAATTTAAAGGATAAATAAATATGCAGTTCCTAACATGAGCTTGAAAAAATACGTAGAACTAAAAAACAACTACATTTACTTGCGACAGTCGTTAAGAGAAATAATAATAGTTTCCAAAGATAATTATTATGTTTTCAAAAAACATTTAGATTTATGTAGCTTACATATGTGATTGGAAAGCGCTAGACATCAAAGAGTATATTTACTAGAATTAGCAATTCTATAAATTTTATGATACATGACAAAATCGACTGTATATAATCATCATGTATACCGCTCAATGTAACTTTTTTATAAAAGTTTACGTAATGCCACAACAGTTTAACATTGCTAGAAACAAAATAACCCGACTGAATGGCAATTCATCATTCCGGTTAGATAACTTCACATTTTATGAAGCACCAAGTGTACAATTTCGTTATCTCAACCTTATTTGAGATAAACATGGAGTGGTGAACCGTATGAATTTTTACTCTTTTGGAAATGTAGTCGTACAATTAATCTAAGTCAGTAATTGGTAACTGATATTTTCATTGGCATCCTAAACTAAAGTTAGATTTACTAAAATTTAGCATTACATTAAAATTCCTCGAGTTCTTTGTATTGTTCTCCACCTAACTTTTGTGTCACCCATCCACCATTAGAAAGGCGGTCGACCAACATACCAATTAGCTATCCGCCAGCAGCGAATATTTCCATGACAGCGCTATTCCAGGCAAGTGGCAAATCGCGCTAAAATGTTCATTCTCCCGGTTACCAGTTCTCGACACCCATAAATCCGTAGAGGCGCCTCTATCTAAACGCTACTACGAGACAGCTTTTAACTTTTTATAGAAGACTTTATTCATGATGCGCCTTCTCTGATTTATTCATTTTTTACAAGCACGCGGGAAGCTGGAATCACGTGTACTGTGGTTCCATGATTCTATGGTGGCGATGGCTTGAGGAGGTGATGTCAATTATGAGATTGCATTTCTTAATGAATGCACAGATTTTTACAATATATTATGACATCAGCCGCGTTTAAGGAATTTGCCACTTGTAGTGATTTTATCAATTTGCAAATTAGTTGGTATATGTACATATGCTTTGGGGGTTTTCAAGTTGTGTTTACCCTACATTTTGTTCTCAGTGAATTGGAAAACGAGAAATTATCTTTCTATAGAAGTCACAATAGGTTAAATTGGATGGCAACCGAGGGAGAAAAATCTATTATATTTCAAAATCAGCTTTTTTGATTTGCCCTTTTTGTTTTAGATTATATAAAAGTATGTTTAAATATGTTGCTCAACGTTTAAGAGTACGTTATTCTTCTCAATTTTCTCAATAAGCATTTTTTCTATTCAAAAAAACTTGCAACATATGTGAGCCGTTTATTTTGAAAGTGGCCTAATTCCATTTTCCCAAAAAAATTAAGCTAGCTATTTAAATAATTACATTTTTACGTTATCTACATTTTGAAGCAAATTGTACAAAATTTGTTTCCAATTATTAATATTTTTTTTATAACAAATATTAGTTGATTAATAAAATGACAAATTATTTATTTTGAATACGCAAACCCATAAATATCTCGATTTTAACATAAATGGAATTAGGCCACTTTCAAAATAAACAGCTCATGTATATAAATTTAGGTATGGAAAATGCTTTAACCTTTAAGAAATAAATATATAAACATCGTCTTCGAAATGTCCTAAAAAAATGAAAAGAAATACTATACCTTTTAATCCTAACATTGCAAATTCAATTTATTTTTATTTTCTATAAACAGTACTCTAAGCAAGGATAAATTAATTCTGTAAAAATTAAAGTCAGTAAAATCCTTCAGTTGTATTGATCTAAAACCCATTCATTCAAGTGCATGAAAGAATAAGGACGTTCAAAAACTCAAACTTTAAATAGGTTCAAGGCTCAAAAAGTGCAGAAAAATTCCTCATAAATTTAAATACCCTAGAAAAATTTGAGAACAATGGTATAACTTGCACACACCTTTAGTTTCAGCAACAGCAACATAAACGTAAGCACCCTTCTGTTTGACATTTTGTTTGTTCTGGACAATCCTCGGAAGCAACAAGAGCCTCTTTCTCGACAGCATTCAGCAAAATGCATATCAACTCTTACCCATTTTTCGTTTTTACTTTAAATTCCCCTTGGGCGCATTTTAATTTTATTGCAATTTAATATAAGAACTTTTGAATTTCTTAAGGTAACAATGGGCAATTGAAGAAGTGGCAACAAAGAAGAGGTCTTATGGGTCTTTCGTATGCATAAGTGATTGATGAAGTAGCCTTTTTAAAAAAATACGCCATTGCAGTTTCTGCGCGATAAACGTGTAAATAAACTTATTTTTTAAATTCATTCGGTCAGTACTGAAGGTGACAATGAATATAAAAAGCATATTAAAAGTGAATATGTGGGGCCACGCAAAACGACGTTGATCTACATCGAAGTATAAAATTTTAACTTAAATTTGTAAATTACACCGACATTCGACATTGTGTTTTCGTACGTTGTCGATTTAACACAATAGGTTCAGTCAAAAAGCAAGTTCAGTTTTAACGACTTATTAAATATTAAATACATAGATAGATTACATACATATTTGAAAAACAAGTTGAATCATTCCAAAAGCATCTTATACTCCACGTGCCGCTTCGATTCATTTTTATTCACTTGTAAAGCTGCGTAAAAAAATGTTAACAACATATTTTGCTTATAAATGTCCTGCTCATTCGCAAATCCATCAATATTGCGACTGTCAGCCATTGTCAATATGTATAGTCAATTGACACCTATAAGAAGATGCACCTGGGAACAACCCTCATATAACTTTTATTATCGTCAGACAACGACAGGATAACTACCTAAGATGACCTACAAGAATGAAGAGTCGTTAAAAGATCAGCGCGTTATCTCTGCAAACGCAGGAGACAATAAGCTCAGACGACACTTAGGTGTTATTAGTATGCAAAACGTAATCCGTCGAGGTCATATACCGATCGATGTTAGAGCGCAAAAAACAGATATTTCTTTATTTGCAGCTCTTCTGTACACACATTATATGCGACACGTATAGCCCGCCAAAGAATTTTTAACTTTAAAAAAAACGAAATTGCACTTCATATTACATCCATATATGTATGTCAGACGAAGAATTATTAATCCTATGTAAAAATTTTAAATTCGCAACAGGTGTTGTCACTATCATGCCATTGTATGCTAAATAAAAGAGCGAATATTTGCAATTTGATTCATACTTCTGATAAGAAATATATCGGTAACAGCAAACTCTGCCTTACACTGGCCTCCCATGATCATACTCAAATTGACATTGCGACAATTCACTGATAGGTCTTTTTATCTTTTGAGGAATAACTTAAAATTTTTAGTAAGGCGTGGTCGGTGGGGTTAAAGCACTTCGCCAATGCTGGGTATATCTCCTTATTATATAACTGATTGTATGTGCATAGTACGACTTATTTTTAATCTACTTAGTTTACTTCCATTTTGATATTAGTACATCACACAGACATTTAACATGATCTATGTATGTATGTTGATTCTCAGAAATTTGAAAAAAGTAATAGCTATGTTCGAAATTTTGCAAAAAATTTGGCATTGAATTGAATTTTACAAACCGTCAAATATGTATATAAATATTTCAAAACTTGGAAAAACGAGCTAAATTGACATGATATTTACTCATCCAAACTGCAAACCAGATAATTAAGATTTTGAAACAAATTAGATACAAATTCAAGTAATTCCATTTTATTTTCGACAATAAAAATTGTTTATATGAGTAACGATTCATAAATTTTAATTCAATGCGAAATTTCCTGCAAAACTTAGAACCGGACGTGGTGTTAAAACAATACAGCTAATATTATTAAAGACCTGGATTTCCCCAATAAATATAAATGAATAATTGTATCAAAAATCGGTTAAAAAAGGTCCTATTTCCCCTCTTTGCGCAATAAATCGTTCAGAAAACAAATTCATTTTCTCGTATTACTAGCAATACAAAATTTCAATTAAAACGTAAAAATAAACATATCTAAACCGATTTTCGCGCTATTTGCAAAGAAGAATTGAAAGGGTGTGTTGTGAACCCTAGTAACCAATTAACCCGAAGACCGTCACATGTGGCTGTATGCAAACTTTTGTATGCAGCCAACCGAATAAAATCAAAGGTAAACGACGATAAAATGCCAAAGGCATAGTTTGCGTCGTCGTCGCGATCATCGTAAATGACAGACGATAACTAGCAGCGCACAGCGGGCAGATCACCGATGACAATCGCTGTCCATCAAATTAGTTCAGGTGAATCAATGCGGTAGCGAAAATTCAATTTTGCAATAGTCGATGGCCAGTAAATCTAGCCCGTTCATATACTGATCACGCGTTTTATCAAATATAGACGACACTGTAGTTGCTGATCAACGCTAGATGAATTATAAATTGCTCAGTAGGTCTAGGCATTTGGATGAATTATAAATTCTAATTGTAATCGTTGTGCGGTGACAAGTCAAAGACACAGGCACGGTTATATCACTAGGTGACTATTTTTCTTCTTTTCTGTTTTTTTCCATTGTTTGAACTAATTTTCTTATGGGAATTTACCTCGCAGTCATTAAACGTAAACTGCGGCAATCTTTTTAGTATTCTTAAAGATTGTAATTGTTTAACTGTGATTGGTGTATGTACTCTATAAATCATTTGCCTCGACGACTCAGCTCGTAATCAATTCGAGTCATTATTTAATGTGTTTTCCCATATGTTTTAATTAACAAATGCCATTTCAGTTGGTTTTGAGTAAAACTAAATCAGGCAATTATATTGTCGACAATACAGCTTTATGTTTTGAAAAAACAAACAGTAAATGATGGTGTTCCATACCTTGCTAATTACGAATTCGCAATATCGAAAATGTCATAACGTCTCCTTTACGAAAAATAATAATATCCTTTTTCGCCTTTTGTTCAAAGACGTTTTAATCTACGAAAAGAACAAATAAAATCAATTTATCATTTATCGTAATCTTTAGATAGGTAAACTATTTATCGGTTTGCGTAAAATTAAGTTCAAACACTTTTTACTCTTTACATGTATTGTAAATCCAAATTTATTGTTCAAACTTTCATATGTAATTATTAGTTTTTCATATATTGGTTGGCTGATTCGCTTTTAAAGTTCTATCATCTCAAAACATTTGGTTTTGATAAAAATATAGTTCAAAATTGATTTGTTATGTAACTTTTACAGCTGTTCGATGCATAAGTTTCCCAGTTATATATGTATATTGTCATATAAATGTTGGTTAGAATATATATTTGAAAATAACTTAGTAAATACGAATTTCAAATAGTGATACTCAAGCTTATTCTACTAATCACAGTGATTTGCTATCAACCATTAATCGGCAGCGGCGTTATAATTAGCAAAATATGTCCAAATGAATTTTAATTAAGAATCTTGCTACTCCTCTTGATATTCCAGAAGCAAAAATATTAAATTTTCTGCAAAGAGAATAAATTAGCCTTGTCTGAATCAGGCTTTTGTATCTCCAGTTAAATCAAAGCCTTTCACAGAAATACTTAGAACTGATTCATTCCGGAAATATCATAGCCTAACGTTCCATAGTTATTTAGTTTTATTATCTTTACTTTTAATTAACTCATCAGACCTTGTCAGCTTTTTTTAAAATTTAATTTTCCTTACGAACGTGACAAATTTCTCTTTAAGCTGAACATTCTAATCTGGTATGCATGATTACAACTTGATTCAGTAAGTGTTATTGCTTTGATGTAATATAGAAAGAAAACAGGGGATGCTTGAAACTATGACAGATGTTCTTGAGATTAACGTTACATAAATGCATGAATATTAGCTTTATTTATGTGCCAATCAATCAAATCGACAGCTTGCACCGTTCAGTTTAAAAGATCGATTAATTAGTATTTTACGCTTATTGGTATTCAATATTGCAAGTTTGAAGGCAGTAAAAATAATAAGAAGTCTGTTTCAAAATGATTGGAATTTAAAAATAAGAATTTTCCAAAGAATATATTTATTATTTTTGATCCAGCATGTTTTCTAATCATATGATACGCCTCAAAAATCTTCTTGGTTTGTATTTAATTAATTATTATCAATAAAGATATGTTTATAAAAGATTCATAATAAGGGTATATATGTACTTGCTTTCAAACATAAAATTCATAAGTTTTTCGATAACTAAATAACTCGTAGGAATATGTATAATTAATCAAGAAACTAGTAAATAAATAGTATAGACCTGAAAAAATATATATGCCATAAATGTATATACATATATAGGTATACTATTTTTCGTGAATCATTTCGGATTTATCTCAATTTTATCCCAATTAACATGATCACTCAACTCTAAAAGTAACTACCCTGTCATTTGAACGCCGGTGTTCTAAATCAACTCCAAAAATAATTTGTTTTCATATGTTTGCCCTTTTTTTATTAGGGTTTTTTATTTTTCTCATTATTTTACATGGTCGTGGTAATACATATTTCAATGTCGTGGTCATATTTCATTGACATGAAAAAAGATAATTACTAATTTTCATAATTATGTGCAACTCCGCGTAACCAACAAATAATGAAACACATGAGCGTGATAAACATCGGATTGTCGGTCATGAACTTTTAAGAGCAACAATGTCAAGGTCTGCCATAATGTTCATGACTTAAACATAACACAATATATCTATATGCTTTATTAGACCGGCGGTGAAGATTTAATACACTCAATTAAGTATTGAAACATAAATTAATTTCATGACGTGACTATTAATTTCATTTATTGGAAGTAGTTATCTAGAGAATTAATTGCTGGAAGATTACTCTTGAAGAAATAAAAAAGGTCACTTTTCATAACACGTTTTCAAATTCATTAATCTTTCTTTGACCACCTATAAAAAACGTGGAAAAGTAAGTCTGAATTTCTAACATTTGCATAGTATAGATACCATTAGAAAGAAATTTAAAATTTGTATGTTTACGATAAATTTTTTCGAAATATATAACATGCATTATTTAATTTACCAAAATGGCTATTTTCCCAAGCAAGCTTGGGACTTCTCTTGCAGATTTCATACTGAGAAATCGAACTATGCAGATTATAAATGGAAAATTTTACTAAGGCACTACTAATTACATATTATATATGTATGTATAAACATGATTGCACGAGCTGAATCTGGAAAAGCGTACAATAAGGAATAACAAAAATATATTACCTCCGGAAATTGTTTATGGTTTTACAATGATAGTTTGATAGTTTCATTGATTTATAAAAAGGCTCTTTAACAATATGCGGTTGTTGTACGGATTTTTCAGCAAATTAAATTGATTTAAATTTAATCACTTCATAACTTTAATGAGTTTCACGTTTTCTTCAAAGCAAACAGGTATAATTTATAAAATGCCAAGAATTAATTGTTGCACATTTATTATCTATAGTAAACTATCGACAATTATACTTACCACTAATAAGTTTGCCTTTAATGCGCAATTGTTATTTAATTAATCCTAAGCGTATTTCCATTCATATTCATCCATCTCGTCCTGCTCTTAAAGCGGAACCTTGGTGCAGCAAAAGACTGCGATCAGCCAATTAACTCCGATTAAATGTAATAATCAATTGACTTATCATACAGCGATGCCCAATAATTTCATAAAATTGCATAAGATATTGAGGATTTACGCTGGCACTTCAATTAAAGTAATATATCTTCAGCGATTTTAACAACTTTGTAGTTTGTACTGCTCATCTTTTTTCCCAAGAAAATCTTGTGTTGTGGCGCTTCACCAGCACCAACCGCAGAAATGGCAGGTTCAAGTTCAAGCACTTGGACAAAATTAGAAATTGTAGCGCACATCCCTTTGTCAAGATCTTTACAGTGGAGGTTAACGACATAGCGACAACAAAAGCAAACCACATCTGAATATCAGTCGCATATTAAGGAGTAATTTTCAGAAACAAAACTTCTTTATGACAGCGTAAACAGAATTTCCATAAAAGCGGCGAAAAATTGTAAAAAACGACTCACCGGAGCCGCTGATTCTTTGTCTTTTGTTGTATAATGAAGGGTTCATAACCCCAAAGTTCAAAACACGAAGGAGTCGCCGCCGTACACAGTGCCTTCGTCGCAAACTGGCCGGTCATTGATCACCATTTTACCTGCCTTTAACTGGCTAAATAATTTCAGTTGAATAGTCCGAGCGTATCCCGAGAAACTCGGCACACATAAAAAACTCCCGCAAATGAAGTACAAAATGAATGGACTGCAATTAATATTCGCGGGATGTACCGAAAAATAAAATTTGCAACTTCTTATTTTCTTCCACCTCCTATGTATCACTCCCGGCGAGGGACTGGCAAACGCCGAACAATGTCCACAATTGAAATTCACGTGGTCACTTGAACCTTTTAAAATGAAGTTCAAGTGCTCAAATGCAAAACGCTTTGCATTATAGGCACATGGACTCCTAAGGCAAATGGACAAGAAAGCATCCGAAGCGCATGCCTCCGAGGATCGGCTGCGTCTTTTTGCCAACAATCGGCGAACTCTGACGAATATTTTGGTGCATTATTAGCACTTCAATCATACAGAAGACCTGATATAGGCGTGGAATGATTGCGGAAGCTTATGATAATTAGTCAGCTTCACGCTAAGCCACAACTATCTAATGGCAGTTGGATCGCGAGCATATTAACTACTACGCGGTACCCAAGTCACGTGCTACGCACTGACCTTGCGCGTTTTTGTTTTTCGTCAAAAAAGGGTTCTGAGGTTCGAGTATCAACAAACATTTACGAATCCGATGCTCGGTTGATTGCCCACATAAAACGCCGGTAAAGCAATCGAATCCATTAAATATCGACGGAGTGAGGAAGAAAGGGTTTGCATTTTCTGGTCATTAATCTCTTTCTTCTAAAAATGAATATTATTAAGCTAGCTCTATGCAGCTCAGATTTGATCATTCTTTTCAGACAAGATATTTGCGACATACCTACTAATATATATTTTATATGTCTTCTAGATATAGCCTGTCTTTGTAATTTTTATTCCATACACACGTACGAGATAAAACTCAATGTGTCCTTCAGACAAGATTTAGAAATTTATTTGCATAAATAGGTAATTTAATTGAAAACATTACAAACCAATGACGATCTGTTAAAAACGATATGCCATATTTAAAATCTATCAAGTTTAGTATAAAATGATATTCAATTACTCTTATCATAAGCCTTCAATCTTCCAAATTAAGTGGAAAGATAAATATCTCCTCTTTAATTAAATTGGGTATTTTATTTATAAAACATGTCACGAAAATTTAATCATCTACGAAAATGTTCAGAAGATTGATAGAAACAATACGCCTTCGAAGTCCATGATTATAAATTAAATGTGAAATTGCAAATGAGCATTTTAACTCTAGGAGAGTTAAAGCATAACTTAACAGTGCTAGAATTATGTATATGCTTGAAGTTACATAATTATTAAATATGAATATGACTAATGTGCATCGCCGATGCTTTTGAAGAAATTTTCACTACAACTGAGACAACAGCAAGAGAAATAAAAAGTTGTACAAATTTCTAGCACTCAGAAAGATTACAGAACAATTGCAGTGCAGGATGGTAATTTTTGTTTATAGAATGTTCAAATACGAAAAAGAAAAATAATTTTCAAAAAACTAGTAGGATAAAACTAAATTAATTTTATTCATTAGTTTTCGTGTTCTTCTAGAATAAGGTAAAACAGCTTCTATCGGGGAAGGTAACTTTATTTTTTGTAGTATTAGTAAAATTTATGTGATCTCAGCATACTTTCTGATCTAGCAGATAATTATCCAAATTTCAATGACCCGCTTCAGTAACTTTCACGGCACGTTCTCAACATGTAAGCCTTCAAAAGTTCAAAATCTATTGTATGCCATAAAGCATCTCCTTTGAATAAATTATGTATGCAGAATATGAGAAAGACACCGCTAAAAAACATTCCACTTTCTCTTTTTAAAATGATCCTTCCGCTATAACTCAATCAATTATGGTAGCCAGTTAACTTCCCCACGAGAAAATCCGAACAAAATAAAGAAGAAACCCTGTTGGAACAAAGTACCGCCTTTTCAATTTATCATAGGTACTTAGCACCCGTCGCTTATTAGCTTCCAAGAATCTTGTGATTCTGGGAACAGTAGACACTGGCTTGATGGTGATCGATGACGCAGCCTCGTTGTCGCACTATGCGTTCTGAATAATGATCCGACTGCCCGCCGAGTGTACCACCGCGCAATGTTGCTGCTGCTGTGAATTTTACAAATCCAACTTATCCTCGGCTCTATTCCACTTGGCATCGATCGTGAATTTTAAGCGGCATCCTCCGAACGAAATCGAAACACCGAAAGCAAATTTTATCTTGAAATTTGACCGGCAGATAGACAGATTCGAACGCTTGGAGATGATTGTTGCTCCGTTGATCCTCACAAGCGTTTTCTTCGGTGGCGCAGTCGCCCCCTTGGTCGTTTACTCTTTTAACAATAAGAAATGTGGACAGAGCAATAACAGACGATTATTTTCTTACAGATATACTTATCACAGTTTGGATACTTGCCACCGACAGCTAGAAATCCTGCAAACGGAGGACTGCTCGATGCCAGCACATGGACGAAGGCTGTGGAAGATTTCCAGAGCTTCGCAGGGATCAATATCACAGGGGAACTGGATAATGATACCATGGAACTGATGTCGCTTCCAAGATGTGGAGTTCGGGATAAAGTTGGATTTGGTTCAAGAGCAAAACGATATGCTCTGCAAGGAAGCAGATGGAAAGTGAAGAATTTGAGTTACAGGATTTCAAAATATCCAAAAAGACTCCAGCGAGCGGATGTCGACAAAGAAATTGCCAAAGCTTTTGGCGTATGGAGCACCCATACAGACCTCACTTTCACATCAAAACGATCTGGTCCAGTTCATATCGAAATTAGGTAGAGTATATTTTAACCTGTTTTTTAAGAACAGCAAATAAATCAAGACCTTCCATTATTAGATTCGAAGAGAACGAGCATGGTGATGGTGATCCATTCGACGGACCCGGAGGTACTTTGGCTCACGCCTATTTCCCCGTTTACGGTGGAGACGCCCATTTTGATGATGCTGAGTACTGGACAATAAATAGTTACCGCGGTACGAATTTGTTCCAAGTAGCTGCTCACGAATTTGGGCACTCGCTGGGCCTAAGTCATTCGGACGTACGATCGGCACTCATGGCGCCGTTCTACAGAGGATACAATCCATCATTCACGCTGGACATTGATGACGTCTCAGCCATACAAGCACTGTATGGCAGAAAGACGACTACTGGTGGAGGTGGATACAAACCTGGCGAAAAGCCAACTGTTAAACCTCAAAAACCAAGGGAAGATCTTGACCTGTGCAAAGATCCTAAGATAGACGCTCTCTTCAATTCACAAGAAGGCCTCACATATGCTTTCAAGGGTGATAAGTATTACAGACTGACTGAAAATGCTGTTGCCGATGGATATCCCAAACTGATCTCTGAGGGATGGCCTGGACTCCCTGGTGAGTTTATCTTGTCCTTCTGAAAGACAAGTTACATATCCTGAGGTCCATTAAATTTTTAAATCGTCTTAGTTGTACAAGTTCAGAAATTGCCCAACTGCAGTTATAGTAATAAAAGCAGTAACACAATCTTAATGAAACGTCTAACAATCAATTTAATAGATTTCATCATTAGTAAAGTACTAAAAATCATTTCTATAACTATTTTAGGCAACATCGATGCTGCCTTCACGTACAAAAATGGAAAAACATACTTCTTTAAGGGTACAAAATACTGGCGATACGCTGGAAGACAAATGGATGGTGACTATCCAAAGGAGATTAGTGAAGGATTTACAGGAATTCCAGATCATATTGATGCTGCTATGGTTTGGGGAGGAAATGGAAAAATATATTTCTACAAAGGAAGTAAATTTTGGCGATTCGACCCTCTCAGACGACCACCAGTAAAGGCACAATTCCCAAAACCAATTTCAAATTGGCAAGGACTTCCTGCTAATATTGATGCTGCACTGCAGTATACAAATGGCTACACGTACTTCTTCAAGGGTGACAAATACTATCGGTTTAACGATAGATTATTCATGGTAAGTTTTAGTGATATAACTATTTTACTTATTTTAAATTTCTCACAATCAATCAGCAAGATATGTATTTATTATAGTGAAATTTGGCACTACTAAATTAGAAATCGAAACTTGAAATTAGGATGAATTAAATAAAGAATGATATTATATCATTCTATGCAGTTAAAAGCTTATTTGAATTGTTATAATATCTTTGCATTTTATTCCAGGTTGATGAAGCTGACCCACCATTCCCAAGACCATCTGCCCACTGGTGGTTTGGATGCAAGAATGTGCCATCGTCATTTAACACTTTAGGTAATGTTAGAGTTGACGAAGAATTATCATCGTCATCAAGCGATGATATTGATGATCTCATACTCGATGCAGGTGAGTGGAACCGACCAGATACAGGGGTTTAGGAATCTCCTTAGTTCTTTTTAGTACTTTTGTTTTAATTTTTTAAATATGTTTTTTATTCACTATATGATCTCCGAAAGCTAAATGACACAATTGAAAAAAATACAAAATAATTAAATACAAAAGAAAGTAGTCAAAACCAGTTAAAGTATTGAAATAGTTTCTTAAAACGCAATAGTAAAGATGGTATGTTACATACAGATTGTTCTATCGTAATACACACAGTTATGTTTATCATTCTCTGTAAAATATGTGTTATAAAGAAAAGTATTATTTGTTACTATACCTTTTTCTTTTTTATCTTCTCTTTCTACATACTTCTTCGTTTTGTTGGTCGTTCTTTTCTCTTGGGTCGTTGTTTTGAATTGTTCAGTGTATATATCATAAATTTAGAATCACAATAATGTGCAGGTCGATTCTCTACATAGTATAAGTAAGTTGAATGTGTAATGTTGTAGAAATATATCTCATTTTTTAAGAAACACATTATCACATATTACACGTGCTAATTTTCATTCATTCATTTCCAAATTCATAAAATCAAATCGAAGATTCAAATTTAAAGATTGATACTTATACTTTTGAATGAAAATTGACAAAAGTGAAATACAAAATAAAATTTTGGAAAATGTGAGAAATCTTTTAAAAAATGTATATATTAATTCAAACAAGGAGTTGTCTTTTAAAAAATCCTCAGAAATTTAGATTTGCTGGAAAATGACGGTTTAGGTGGCACAATTGCCAACTGATGAACCGCAATGTTTAAAATATCATATATATACATATATATCCTGTTTTAGAAATACTACTATGTGCGTGAACTATTTTTTTTTAATTATATAACTACAAACATTACCACAATCAACTTGATTCTAAATTCAACATATTTTTAAATAACGAAATGGTTGAAATAAGCATTAATGAACCCATTTCATTATTTAATATTAAATTACATAACTTAGCTTCCTCTCATTTTCCCTATTTGGTTTGGTGCTATGACCTACTCTCATTGATTAATTTTACTGTAGTTCGTCTAACAACTCAATTACGGACTTCCGTTTCCGTCCTCTTTACGTATTACAGATGTTTCGCCAAAAGTAATAGAAGGAAGCTGTTTCAATTTTTACAAATATACTCTATCAGCTTTAAATTCTGCTTTAAACTATATATTGTAAAAATTGAAATAAAAGCCAATGAAAAGTTGATGTCAAAACAAATAATGTGCTATAAGAATTTTTATAAAAAACATAATGAAAATATGAACCAAAACACTTTTTAGGTAAGTGTCAATTGTTAAACAACTTTTTGAAATATAAAAGTGCAAAGTGCTTGTTCTGTATTGTGAGAATATTTTGTGCAGTCATCTACTAACCTTTTATGACAACCAAAGTAAATAATACTGAAGTTCATGTTTTTCATTGAATATTAATAAGCTTACTGTCTAGTCAAATTTAAAAACTTTTTTAAATCATACCGAATATTATTATTACTTTCATTTTATTTCATTTTTTTGTTATAATATTTTACAATGGTACATACAAACCATCAAATTTAAAATTAAATTGGCAAAATAAATGGTCGGTTTCACTAACCAGTGTATATATTTATTAGATGACACAATGCAAAATTAATTTTTAGAATATTTAATTATAAGTGCACGATCTTTTGCATGAACACAACCTACACTACTTTTCACTAATATTTTCATATTTATCTTCGAAATTCGTTAAATGCATGCAATTTGTTTAAATAAACTAAATGCATCTACGAAGGAATGTAAATAATTGCGAATGACACATATTTGTACATTTTTATGTTGAATGCAACACTGCATTGCTGCAATATCCACTGCTATTAGTTCTCTGTATTCTTCTCCAACATACACTTAAAAAACAGAAAAAATCAAAAGAAAACGAAATTTCAAAAAAAATTTAAATTTCTATTGGAATGCACTGTAGAACCCAACTGAACGTAGATTTAGCATGTTATATTTTAAAACAATTGATGGATGATTGATTACTCAGTAGTTTGATTGATACCTATATATTAACTTTCGAACAACTTCTAAAAATTATTTATGAGTGGTATAACTAATTTCAAATTTATTTAGTTATAAAATACATATAATATTATGAAGAAGAAAAATAAATAGACTAAACCAAAATAATTTTGACTAGTTATTAAAAATTGGAAAATTACCATAAAAACTTCAATGATTTTTCTGATATTCACAGACATATGGAAAATAGTGAAAATTTTTCAGACTTCTGGTATTCTTTATAAAACTTATTAAAAAGTTACATTCAGAGGTCTGGTGATTTTGTATATTTCACTTTAAAATCAAGACTCCTTACCCACGGTTAAACCAGGGCTAATAAGTTCAATTGTGTAACAATATGAAATTTAAAATCAGTAAGCAGTTTTACCACTTATTAAAATTAAAGAAGCAAAACCCAAGCAAACAAATTTCGAATGCATGTGCACCAGATGATTATTAAACATAAATTGATGCACGAATAGAATAATGCACGCTACTGAATGTGTACTTTAGAATACAGCAAGAAAACCCAATAATTGTACTTTCCTTACACCAGCACGCCTTGGTAAATTTTTGTCACGTCTTAGTCACGCCTCAGCCGCACGTAATGCAGCTTAAATCAAAATTAAAATAAGCATTTAAATTGAATAAAATGGAAATATCTTTTAGCATGACAAAAATCATCTAAATATCTTACAGGCTTTAGATTCCGAAGCTAACCCCGTCTACCACAAACGCGTGTTGGGTAAAAGATCAACACAATGAAACAAAAGAGTGATTTAGGCATTTAAGGAAATAATAAAAGAAGAAACGCAAAACAAGCGGCCATAATACTATAGTCAGTGTATTATACAACTTGTGGTTCTCCTGTGCTGTCTAAACTACCTTTTTTGTTCTTTTAATTATACGATATGTTTGTGTTTTCTTACTTCTTACAATTAATTTAAAAGTAAATGCCTTCGACGACAACTGCTGCCAGCGTCTCGATAGTTTTCGATAGAGTTCTACGTTCAAATGTGGTTCAGCTTCCAGATAATCATAGGTTTCAGACACGCTATATGTTTTACATGTACGTTTTTTATATTCTTGATTAATTTTTTTACACATATATTTTTGTTTTTTACTTTATTTTTCACGTTCAGTTTGGTTTGATTCAGTATTTATCTACTTTACTTTAAAGAAGACGTTTACGTTTTCATTGTGTGTGTAATTATACTTTTATATCAATTTTTGGGTTTGTTTTTCGACAACTTATTCAGTTTTTATATGATTTGTTTTAATAATTTCTTCTTGTTTTGTTGCATGATTTCGAAGTTGTAAATATTTTGTTTTTTGTATTCCTTTTTTTTTTTTGTTTGTGTAAGCAGTCACTAAATTATTAACGATGCAAAATAATGTTGATCTAAACCTAAAGTAATGAACTATTCGATTTTTCAAAAAAATCAAATATGAAGCATGACATATTTTGTTAGACATCAAATACACCAGGATAACATTCAACGTTTGAAAGAAAAATTGTAAGTTTGTACTTATTTTCTTTTCAAATGTTTTCTTTTTGGTCGCCTTTGCCGCCGTTCACTAATAGCTGGAGAGCCTGCAGGGTAATTTAATTTTTTGAATTATTTCAAAACGGCATCTGTTGGTAAATAACTCCAGTTTGCCTATTGTTTAAATATATTTATAAAGTCTAATGACAGTTTGTTTACTGTTTAAATATATTTATAAAGTATAACTCAATGTTGTACAAAACTTTGTGCTCGAATTTCTCTTTGATTGTCCAGATATCGAAACCAAACTCCAGATTTCAGACATCGGTTGGAGGGAAGGTATTACACTATTTCTTATTTAACGAAATCTTAAGAGTACTATACTTTTTCCACGAGGAGAAAAGAATTTTTGAGGATACAAAGAAAAGACATATTTTGTTGTAATTATATAAATTTTTAATTTTTATGTAATCGTGAATGAACGCTGAAATTTATATTGTACATATATATAGTATAACTAGCTGGGTTACCCGGTTTCACCCGGTGTACGAATGTTTTGGCCGCGCATCGTATTGGGTCCGTCATCTTTATTCTCAAATTTTGTACATAGATCCGCAATAAGGACAACTAAAAACCCCCAAACACCAATTTTCCTGCCAATCCCTTGATATTTTCAATTTTAGGGCGCCATCTTGGATCTGCCAAATTTCAAACTCGCAAAAATAGTAACCTATATGTTGGACCGGAATATGTAGTACCTAACTTAAAAAATGAATATGATCGAATCCACCGTCTAAGCGTTATGGCTTGTCCAGTTTTATCCCGTGTACAAAAATTTTGGGTGCTATATTGATTCCGCCATTTTGAATTTCCAAATTTCGAACATTATATTCGCAATTAGAATATCTAAAAACCCCTAAATACCAATTTTCACGCCAATCCCTTACTATTTAACATTTTTGGCCACCGTCTTGGTTCCGTCATTTTGAAATTAGAGAATAAAATGCAGCCTATACATATGCTTGGCCGCAGTATGAAGGATATTCACCCCAAAAATAAATATAGTCCGATCCAATATTCAGGCGTTATGGGTTACCCGGTTTCACCCAGTGTACACAAATTTGCGTCACCGTGTAGGGTCCGCCATTTTGAATTTCCAGACTTTGATAGTAAATCCGAAATTACGTCAAAATATCCATAGTACTACTTTTCATTTAAATTCCCTGAAGTTCGAAAATTAGTGTACGCCATATTGAATCCGCCACCTCTCACTGCAAATTTCGAACATGGACTCGCAATAAGGGTATCCAAAAACCCCCAAACACGAATTTTATGGCAATCCCTTCATATTTTCAAATTTTTGCCATCATCTTAGGTCCGCCATTTTGAAATTCGTGAATCAAAAGTAGCCTATATTTTGGGCCGGAATATGTGGTACCTTCACCCAAAAAATGAATAAGTTCGGATTCAGCGCCTAGGCGTGATGGGCTACCCAGTTTCGCCCGATTTACCAAAACTTTGGTCGCCATATTGAATCCGCCATCTTGAATTTCCAAATTTAGAAAATAGATTCGCAATAAGGACGACTAAAAACCCCCAAATATCAAGTTTCATGGAAATCGCTTGATATTTTAAATTTATAACCGCCATCTTGGATTCGCCATTTCGAAAATCATGAATAAAAAGAAGCCCATATGTTGGGCCGGAATATGTAGTACCTTCACCCAAAAAATGAAAATGATTGGATCCTTCGTTTAGGCGTGATGGATCACCTGGTGTTCAAACATTTTAGTCGCCATATTGAATCCTCCATTTTGAATTTCCAAATTTCGAATGTAGATTCGCAATGAGAACATCCAGAAGCACCCAAATACAAAGTTTCACAGAAATCGCTTGATATTTTAAATTTCTGGCCGCCATCTTGAGTCCGCCATTTTGAAATTCGCAAATAAAAGTAGTCTATATGTTGGCCCGGAATATGTAGTACCTTTATCCAAAAAATTAAAATGATTGGATCCACCGTTTAGACGTGATGGATCACCTGGTGTTCAAACATTTTAGTCGCCATATTGAATCCGCCATTTTGAATTTCCAAATTTCGAACATAGATTCGCAATAAGAACATCCAAAAGCACCCAAATACCAATTTTCACGGAAATCGCTTGATATTTTCAATTTCTGGCCGCCATCTTGGGTTCGCCATTTTGAAACTCGCGAATAAAAAATAGCCTATATGTTGGGCCGGACTATGTAGTACCTTCACCCAAAAAATGAAAATGATCGGACTCGTCGTTTAGGCGTGATTGAGCAACAAACAAACAAACAAACAAACAAACAAACAAACAAACAAACAAATAAACAAACAAACAAACAAACAAACCAACTTTCGATTTTATATATATACATGATACAATTTAAGGACACCATTTAATTTTTTCTTTTACACATATCTAGATTTAAATAGACTGAAGCAGCAATAGTTTACTGTCATTATCGAAACATTTTAATAAACATTGCAATCATTTTCAGCTTGCACAAAAAGTTTCCTTTTATCAAGAAAAACCATTAATATTTTTTAATTAAGTTGTTAAATATTTCTTTGTATCTTTGTAGTTCATAAATTTTTTTATGTTTTCTTATTTATTGAGTGCTGCTTTAGTTTATGGGTAAATATACAAAATTAGAAGCATAGTGGCTCGAGAATCCAATTTGAGAAAACAGAATTAATAATCGTTTTCATTCGTTGGGATACAAAAAAAATGTGCAAGTTTTTTGAAAGTGATTGATAATATGTTTCTTGATGGAGCGCTATTACGACAGGCGAAACGAATCTCTTAGGGTTGCAATATGTGCACGTGATATTTGTTACACGTATATCGTTAAAAATTTTGTTTTTACCCTATAAAACTTCCTTAAAACAAATACTGCTGTTAGCTCTCAACACTTTTATAGTGAGTTAAAGTATGAATTCTTTTGCAATTACTGCATTTTGAACACAATTTAATAATATTATATAATATACATATGTAGATGATGCATTCTCAAACAAATCAAAAATATAGATAATATCAATGCAGGCGACTAAGCAATTCGAATTAATTATTTGTGTAATCCCTAACAGAAATTGGTATATTTAATAAACTAAATTATTTAATCAGTTATAACATGTTGTGCGAATAAACACAAATGTTTTTCTTAATTGAAATAATAATTAGCGAGATGTAAAAGCAAACAAATTTTTCATAACTTCATAAATCGGCAAGAAATTTACCCAAAAACACAACTCGAAAAACAAATCCATTTCATTCAAAGTGTTTAAGCACATTGTTAATGCACCAAAAAACGTTTAAATTTCACTTGAGCATGTGAACACACACACACAAAACAAACTAATTTCTTCCTAAAATATGTTACTAATATATTTATTTTTTCTTTTCCTAACAGCTGGAACTGATGAACATCGCCGTGCACACGACGAAATAGTCGGAAATAGTTCTGGCCACAAATTCCCAACGAGTATTTCTTTCGTGTTCCTAACAACAGCCCTTTTAGTCGCAACATCGAAACTCCTGAAGCTTTAAGAAACGACGAGAAACCAAAAAAGAAAATACATAAGAAAATTACGCTGGGGACCTCAAGGCACAACTCTGAGCACCCCAACCAATCAACTCGGAGCAACATTTATGTTTTGTTATACTTCGTTTAATACGAGTATTTATGCTAATTGTTAAGCCAAAAATGTTTTCCCATGTGAATATCGAAAAATAGTCAAACGAAAAACTCAGTGCCTTTTGTAAATAATATTAGTAGTTCTTCAGGTTACTTGTACCAGTTAATATTCGTGCTTCGATGTTTTTTACTTTACTATTTCAGAGTGTAGGAGTAATTAGGAATGAAAATAAGAACTCGCGGGAATAAAAATAACCAGTATTTCGACCCCAAGCGTGTGGAATCTGGTGTTGGTAGTGTTATCCAAGAGCCTTTGACCACATTCCAAATAGAGGAGAAATGTAGTCATCGTACCCTCTAACATATAACTGGAGATGCAAAAATGTTGTCTGATTAAAAAATTCAAAGAGCCCAACAATTGAGGGTACTGAAAAAATTGTTAAAATTATAAAAAGAAAAACTCTAAATGTAAATTTGGTGATTGTATGTGAGGAAAGTGTGAAATCGGAAACTTTTGTAATTTTGTTAACATAATTTTCTAGTTAAAAAGATGTGAGACGAAGTTTTTGTGTACTTCGAGGTTACGCATGTTTTGATTTTATGATTTTACTTATCGCTGACTTTAAGTCAAAACACCTAGTTGTTCCACAAATGACCTTTTTTAAGAGAAAATTACTTTAAGTAGGTATATATATTATAGTTATTGCGAATTCCTAGTTCGGATTTAATATTTAACTCCGAATTATGTTTTATACATTTTAAATTGAATAAAAGAAAAAAATATTTTAAAATATAGTAGCGTTTCACTTATTCTAATTTAGAAAAAATAAAAATCTCCAATTCATAAACATCCTCTTAGCCTCAACGAAGTTTAGTAAAGAATTTGTGCACTTGTATTTGTATTCTAGCGCAAGACGTCTCTTAAACTAAACGATTGAGAATGTAAAATATAAGATGAAAAATTCTTCGCGAGTTCCATTATCTTTTAGTTAAAAACATGAAAATTAATATTTAACGTTTTGGTTGCAAATTAAGAATGACGTCTATCAGTGTCTTAGACAATCTTCTCCTAAGAGGGTAAAATGGGGAGTAAACGTTTCTATGGAAGCCCATCATTTTAAAAGTTACAGCTGTGTAATTTATTTAGACTATTGATTGGAATCTAAATACCTACACATATATGACATATTTCATGGTTTTAAACAAAAACAAAATACCAATTTTCATGATACTTAGAAATGCCGGCACTCCCATTACTTTCATGCCCTATTTCGTTTATACTTTCTTTATTTCGAAATCCCCGCTGTCAAAGTCCCTGACTGAAAACTAGTTATAATTGAATCTGGTATCGCAGTTAATTTTTCCTACATTAAATCCTTGTAATATCTACTCAGAAAGGTACTGCGTTTTTCTATAGCAATTTACTCATACGTACTTATCGTGCAAACTCAAAACCTATAAAGTAATCTATTTCTCATGAAAATTTTACAAGATGTATTCATATTTTACTGTAAGATACTTAGTATTCTTTGTAAGCAAATACATTAATTTGCTTTTTTAATAAAAATATGCCAAAGAATGAAGTCCCCAAATCAAATTATTTCTTCTAATTTTTGGCAGAACAATGTAGGAGAGAAACACAAATTGAATATCTTCGCTATTCGTTATTTATGTAATTTTATGTAATGAGAGTGAATGTTTATCGTAATTTGTGCTAAGCAAAACAACTGATTTTAATAGAAACCAATAAAAAATGGTTTTCCAACACTTGCTATTTTTGTATCCCATTAATGCCAATCAAAACAAGTTTTTAGAATTTTGTGTTTGATTGCTTAAAACGCGAAAACTATTGAACAGATTTTGAAGGATGTTTTGATTATATACTTATTTTTCATACTTTTCAATAAATAAAGAAAGAGTTAAAGGCACTTACCCGAGAAACTAAAATTATAGGAAACCGCAGGAATTGATAGGAGCAGCGAAAAACCGTAATCTTACTCTTCCTTTTTATTAAACATTTCGAAGAATTCTGAAGGGGTCTTGAAGTAGTCAATGAGCATGATAACGCGGTTTCCCTTCATTTGGAACGTTACATCGCTCCACGGGTTCACTCTGCTTGGTGGAACTTCCGCAATTTCTCCTCGCTCGAAAAGCGTCTTGGATTTCTTTAGCGGTAGTTGCCCCTCAAAGACAGCTATGTACCTGATAAGAGACATAAATCGACTTAAGACGCAAACTTTACTTGAGGCCTACTTAGACTGATTTTTGTATATTCTAATGGGAAGCCTTCTGATCATTAGCCGAACAGCGACAGTGACTATGATGAAACCGCAGAGAAAATAGATCGAATCGCTTTCGCTGGTGTAAAGGGTTCCTAGGGGTAAAGCAGGAGCGACAAATGACAGCCACTTCTGCTTGAAGATTCTGTAGAAGACCATCGCTCCGACTCCAATCGAAGTAAGCGTCGTTATCTCCTTCACAGCGAACAGGTAATTTTCCATCGGCAACCGATAAATAATTGAGTACCCTTCAGGGATTTTATCCTTTTTCAGGTAGTGGACTTCCTTGAACTTCCCCCGTTGTATTCCCTTGATGTAGAAACGTTTTAAAGGCGACATACTGCGGAACAACTATACTGTAAAGTGTTTTCAGATAGAATGTCATACTCACCGGATGCATGTTTTACTTTGCTGAAACCATGACCCTGCTAAATTTAGGGTTCTACAAGAAAACACACTGTTTAATTTATTCAAAAAACTCATTTTTGAGCGTTTAACTTTAACTTTTACGGTCACTTCATGTGCAAAGACAAACAGCTGTTTTTATTGGTTATGTCATTTAAGTCCATTTTCAGTGTTACCATCGTACTTTTTCTATGTGATACGGTGATAAGTTCATGGCTTTTCCTTTTTATCGAATTGCACGATATTTTGTAACTATTTACCAACTCTGTGGCGGTTCTAATTTCAATTTCAATCTGATTAATGTCATTCACTCAGTTACAGTTAAATATATTTATTTAAAAAATAAGTAAACCCTTCTCATTTTTTACTTAAAAAACTTTAGTTAGTTAGTTTTCATTTTTTACTTAAAAAACTTCAATAGTTTAGTTTCAAATCCTAGTCAATATGAATTCAATCTATAAATGGTTATTTTAACACACCTACAGTGAAATGGCGAAAATTCGACATTTGTATATTACAGAAGAATAATTGATTTTTGTTCTCTTAATTCTGAACATATTAAAATATAATTTTTACCAAACAGAGATAATGCCATGAGAAAACTGATTCTAACTTCATTTGCATTTCATAACGGTGCAAACGCAAACAAAAATAAATTAAAACTGTATTAGTCAGTATTGGGTATAAAGGAATTTTATTCAAAGTTCAAGCAAAGGGGTATTCACGTCATGCCCTCGTAGACCTCGTATTTCTCGTAACTGGGGAAAATCGCGTAAAAATTACGAGGCTCATACAATTTCCTATTTCTCCCAAAATTGTCCTCCTTAATTTATACCTCGTAATTCTCAATTTCTGTCAAACACAGCTGTTTTGCATAACGATGACTTTTACTTAATCGGTGGAAATAGTAAATTTAAAGATGAACGTGAGTAAATATGGAATGTCTCTACTATAGGACATTATTTAAATACATTTATTTTTCTTATAAGGATCCTCAAAAAAGAAAAAGACGTAAAGTCACCGCACATCGTTGGAGGAGTAGGGAAACAGCCGAATTGCTTGAAAGGGTTGTAGATTTGATTAAAGATGACACGGCATAATCTCTGTAATTTGAATCCATACAAAACATAATTGTCAGAAATTGACAGTTCAAGTTCCCATTCTCTCGCTCGCGAAGGGTTTACGAGAATTGTTAAAAAGTACATTCACGCCATCTTGTTTACGAGACCTAAAATTTACAAGCCCTAGTAACTTTACAACATGACGTGAATACCCCTATAGAATTCTATAATCTTTGGTTTGAGCGCTCGGGTGTTTGAAAGTCTAAAAAATCTCACTTGTATTATTGTTAAAATTCTTCCCCATTCTATCAAGTTACTTTAGTTTTATAGAGACCATAACATTTTTCCAGATAGTGTCAAAAAATGCAGGCATTTGGTGAATGGCGGTGCAAAAAGTTACCGGACGAATATGTGTTAAGTAAAACTTTTTGACAAAATAATATACAAAATAAATACTAACAGTTAATACATTAATACTAAAATTATATTATTTACTTTTTAAAAGTTCAAAATGATTTTCAATTTTAAAATAAATCTAAATTGTCAACTCTACAACTTGTTTTAAGGTTTTATATTTTTTATATCACTGTAAACAAAATTTAAGAATGTTAAATGGTTTGGTAGGCGCCGAATTCATCCATATATATATTATTTTTCTAAAAGTTGCAGATGAATGCAAATTCAATTGTAGCTAACTTCGCATGATAGAAAGTATTTTCAAGTTTTATTGTTGGACGGAGGAGATTTGCTCTAAAAGATTCGTAATTTCAAGATTTTATTTAAATTGACGTAGTTCATCATTCGATGATAGTTCAGCTGTGGATGATGCATATATCATTCGCTAAAAATTTTATGAAAATTTGTGCGACGAGCCGTATTTTGATTTAAAGTGTTTTGACATTCAGACATCGAAGGCAAACAGGATGAGCTCCAGTGGCGCAGGCGACGGCTTTCACGCAAATCCGTCCCAGTTTCGGGGTTCTTACCAGAATGGTATGGGTCAGAATTATTATGTAGCGGCTCCGAGAGCGGGGGGATATTATTCGTCGAACATGTCTCCAGATCTCGGTTCTAGTGGCATGTATATGGCTTGGCCGCCGCCGAGTGTGTCGCCTTTCGACCCGTCACGACCTCCGCCGCCTATCACTAACAAGCCGCCCTTGCCAAAGTCACCACCTCCAGAGAGACCGCCGCTGCCACCACCCAAATCGAAGCTCCATGTGAACAACTACGCCCCAAATAATCTGCCGCACTTTGGGCAGCCCCACTCTAGTCAGTCCCGCTTAACAGCATCCAATGTGCCTCCGTTCCAGACGGGCAACAACTACAGGGGACGAGGAGCCCCGCCTGGAAGGAACTACGGATCGCGGAGGACGTTTGGCAAGTTCAAAGGCTTCACCCGGCCGCAATTGATTCAAAATGAGCAAAGCACCCAACCCTCGACATCTGGACTGCAAATCAAAACTCCAGATAGTTTGAACGAAGAGAAGATCAACCCTCTTTTGCTTGGCGCGAAAAAATCTAAGCCCGAAGGTAAAATTGTCATCTCTTAAGTACTGTTCTTATGCAATTAAATTAAATTTTCAGCCAGCAAACCAGAAATCAGCCTACCGGTAGTAAACAAAAAAAAGAAGCGCCGGCCTATGTCTGAGCGGCTCCCCACTTCGGAGTGGAAACGAGAAGATGCCCAGCGAGTTCTTGACTTAGAGAAGGAGTACTCAAGGAAGCGAGGGGATAAATCAATTGTAATCAAATTCCCTGATCCAAAACTGGATTATGAAATTGTAAAAGGATTCTCGACAGCAATTCAATCGGTACACTTTCAAAATCCGGCTGGCCCAAGGTCGTGCATTGTCCACCTGAGGATGGGCGCAGAAGTCGAAAAAGTAATTGAAGAGTTGAATAAAACGCCCTTTGGAACGGGCTTTCTGCACGCTGAAGAGCGGAGGAAGGACGAAAATGACGATGAGGAGCTTAGGATCAATGACATTGACCCATACACTCTATACATTGGTAACCTCCCTTGGAACACTCGAACCGACGACATAAAACGCATGTTCCAAAAGGCCAAGAAGGTGGACGTTGGTTACGCTCAAAAGATGAAAGCCACAAGGTACGGGTTCGTGAGGTACACGTCGGTTGAATACGCAATCGAGGACTACAAGAAATACGTGAACGAACTGTACGAGTCCAGGAGCATCATAGTCCGCTTCCGGCGCAACAACAGCTCTGTAACGGAAGGAAATCAGCGTAAGGTAAAGAGGGATCACGAAACCGAAAGTGTGTTAGAAAAATCCTCTGTCAGTGTTGAACACGAAAATTACACCGAACACGAAAATGAAGTCGAGTACACGTACTCGGAGTCGTGGGGTTACGAAGAATCTGAATCGGTCGAGGACAACAAGAACTTTGTTTTTGATAGTTCCAACAATAAGACGGATCACTGGTTAGATGATAACAGCTTCGAGGAGAACGAGGAGGACCTCCCTAACCTGACAGGTTGTATAAAGACTGAGCCCGAGGACGAGGAGGAAATAATTAGCGAGGAACACATAGAACTTCTTGGTGCGGAACGTGATGATCAACCACCAGGTAATTTCTATTTAGTTTAGAAACTAGCCCAGATGAACAGCGCTTATGGGCAAAGGTCAGAATTGCATAATTTTTAAATTACTAAATTTTGAGTTTGCATGAATAACCAGGGAATGAGAGTAAACACTTGGATTGTGATTACCTAATTATTTTTGCGAATAACTTCGAACATATTTTTTTCGTGCGAAAACAATATCTCAAATCTCATATGTGGTGTTTTGTGATTTGCAGTCCACCACCCAGCTATGAGAAATCGGCAAATTTCTAGGTGAGACCGTCGGTCGGAGTGGGTGAAGGGATGGGGATGCCTTCGAATTACATTAAAAAACTGGTTAGTGATTAGGTGGAGGCACAAGTTAAAATCCAAAAAGGTTTCTGCTTTGATGTTATGCGCAGAAAGCCGCTGCTTAACCTTTCGCCATTTCATAATAGGTAGTCGCCGTGTTTAAGCATTTTCCAACAATTTTTAAGCCGCGTCTCGCCATCTAGACATTCACCTAATTATCCAATGACGATATCAATTTTCAGGGGGAAAATAAAAGTAAAATGAATGCGGAGTAAATCACTGTAAACTATAAATCAGTCTGCTACCAGTCGCATAGTATTCTTTCAACAGAATCGAAGTGCTCTGGTTTCAAAACAAACATGTATCGAAATTTTCCGTGTGGCGCGCGCCGCTACTTTGCTGTTGGATATCCGAGGCATAACCATAAGGAACTTGCAAAGAAATTTTGCACGGACATTTTTGACTGTGGTCACTATATAAGAATAAGAACCCTAAAGGTAGAACTCAGTATTCGGCATATCGCGGGCCGATCCCATCGAACCCCCTCATGTTGCGACTGCTTTTCAACCGCTCAAGTTCTTTGATTTCTTCGAGTTCTCTGAAATTACATTATTCGCACGCTCATTTGCAACCGGGATTGACCTGCGTCTTGCGCCCTATTCCAGAAATTCTTCCAGCATTTACGACGATTGGGACAATCCCGGTAAGGACAGATGCCTCTCAAACCCTCACGGTTGATAAAGACGCAGCTGTTGTGGTGTTGCTATTCACTTTTGCATCAGTCTTCCCCTTTTTAAATTCCCCTGCGGCGATCGCAGAGGGCGCATTACAGGAAGAGTTTCATAAAGCAAAAATTTTGGCTGGGCGCAACTGTTTTATTATGTTATATCTTCTTTGGCTTGAATTTCTTTAATCCAACTGATTAGGTAATTGAGATGCATCCGCTTAAACTGGAAGAATAAACAATTCGACCGTTTTCAATTTATCTAAACAGTGCCAGAGCTTCAACGAGAAGAGCTTTTTTTCTGTTTTTTTAATTTCTGCCCGCGCATAACTTTTGAACGTGTGAATCGATTTTGATAATTTTTTGGTGTTGGATAGTGTAAATTTCTCCGGGATACAATGATATGTTTGAAAACCCCGAGGGGTTGTGGCACGGTACAACAGAGAGAGAAATCGAAATAAAAATGATAAATCTCCAGGAATTCTCATACAAAATGACTATGTGCGTGATTTAAGGGTCATTGATTGCACGTTCGGTGGCTGATTGCGTGGTGGACCACAATAGTATGCAAAATTAAGAATTAATTATCAGGACAAGACTTTGAACTTCCAACCACAACGATACTTTAATTAATGATATTAAATTTTAAACCAACATAGTGTTATATTCAACATATTGCCAAACAAGATTTATCCGAAATACGGCACTAAAACGAATGAAATAAAAAAAATAAAATAAAACTGATTCCTAAAATAATTATATTAAAAGTCCTTTGCTACTACTTTCAACATTAAATACAAGATTAATTAATAATATCAGTCAGGTTTTCGCACCGACTTTAAAAATCTAGGAAAGTCTTGTATTTTATGCTGAGAATAGTAACAGAGGACTTTTAATATAATTATGTTATACTTTTTAGAGCTTGGGACTTTTTGGAATCGGTTTCATCTTTTTTTATAATTTATTTGTCACGATCTTTTGGAGCTATAAAGTCGACCCAATCAAATGGTGGTGACTCGAAAGTTTTTGTGACATTTCCTGTATTACTAATTTTCTGTTTGTCTTTCTCGCGGTCATGTTTCACTTGCGCTGATGACTTACTTAAAATGTATCATTGATTCAAGATAAATTGTTTATTGAATTGAATCAGCGTGTACATTCACCTGAAGGTTATGAAGTACATTTTCTCTATTTAATTAAATTTTATTTCGGAAAACAGCTTTCAGTTTTATGTTACTTGTTTGAATTGAAATTATTCTGAAGTTGTTTTTTTTTTTTTTTTTATTGTGTGAAGACCCTAAACGAGCCCGTACAAATTTCCAACTGGAAAACGACAGGAAGGTTCCTATTTCTGAGATGTCATTCGAAAATGATTCACAAACGATGCATAGACCCAAAGATTGGGAGCAAATTCGCCAAGAAGAGCTGAGTTCAATAGATCAAAAGGTAAAATAGTAAAAACTTTAGATTTCTTCTACCAATTACATAAAAATCCTTCTCTCGGCAGCCCGACATTAATACCCTGAATCCGCCACCACTGTCACCACCGTTGGACCCGTTCGCGCTTTCATCAACGCCTGTAACAAAGTACGGCTTGGTACCGATGATAATCCCTAAGGAAGAGAAGGAAGATGATAGTGAGGATCTGGAAACGGCAAGGAAATCTAACAACGATGATTTTGGTGGAAACCATGCGTAACGGAGGTCAAGGCCAATTAAGCCAGCCAGAATGGAGTCTTGAATAGAAAGGAACTTAGCTCCCATAATTCTTCACGTTGAGGGCTGCTGCGTACTCTAGTGAGAATTTTTTTCTATTCAGCGTTTCATTCAGACCATGAAGTCTTTGCTTTATTTTGGTCCAGATTGGTGACAGCGGAATTAGGGAAAAATTACTCTCTACACTACCTGCCTACGCCCTCAGCTCCAGTTTTTGGCCACGTATGAAAATTGCCTCTACTGGTAAAAATTGGTTTTGGTTTCCCGTGGCACTATCGTACAAAAATGTTTTCGTTCTTTTTTTGTAACGTACTTTTGCAGTTATTTTTGATATTCTGATCTTAGTGATATAAGACTTGGTAAATGTTAAGAACCTAGAGTTTAAACACATTTATGCAATAAGTGAACTGTACTTTCAGCGCTATAATCTTATCTAAAATAATAAAATAGATGTTTTAGATCAATCTATAGTACATGTTTGTGTGTGTGAGTGAGGCTATCGCCTCCCCTTTACCTACATTTATACGTGTGCTATTTTATTTCGGCTTTCACGTCGGTTTAGACACATTCAATTTGATTTTCATACAGATCACCTCTTAACCACCGCAAACCATATGAGGTTTAACCACTTTTAGTAGCATCTAAGAACCCTTTGTTATTTCATGTCGTCAATAATTTTTGTAATTTAATTTAAAGCTTTAACAACAATGTTTTAAATTATCACACGCAGTTGTTTACGTATAATTTATTCTTTCTCCCTCTCTTAATTGCGGCAAGCAAAAATATTGGATGTCAGTATTGTGGTGTTACGTCTACAATTTTAAATTGTTTCATGATTTTTTTTTGTAACAAAATAAAGAAAAATTACAGTTTTTTTATACATTTTTTCTTTATACATATATGTGGGGTGGAAATGGATAAATCCAAAAAACAAATAGTTTTTGGTCAGAATATAACTGTGTATAACGTGTTGATATATTTTAAAAATTTTACCCACCGAGGGCTGGCGAATAAAATTGCACGATTGCAACTGTATGTGGTCGCCAGTCCTTCATATAGTAACGAGACAGGTTTATGGTCGCTTGAATGACATAATTCCATAAATAATGCGGCATTTTCGATTGCATACAATAAAAGTCATATTAAATGTTTTTGTTTTTTGCAAAACACAAAGAACTAGGGTTACGAAGATTACAAATTACAAAGTCATGAAAATAGGATTATTTTATATAACATGCATTGCAAAATTTCTACCAGAACTATTAGTCTCGATAATATCAACAATGGTTGTGAAAGTATCGCCATAATTTATTAAAAGAACATCAAAGGATTACTTAAATACTCTGACCATTTTTTAAAGGCATTACCTTCAAAACAATAAAATTTGTTTAGAACATCTGTTTTTTCAAGAATATCCGTACCAAAACTGTTTGTTGAATTGCGAAGAAATAAAATACATAGTTTCAAACTTTCACAACGAAGCCGTCGACATCGGAAGTTTTTAATCCCACGTTGCGTTTATCGCATTTTTATTGTGTGCTTAATAAAAATGGTTTTGGGCAGCTTCTTAATGTCATAGAATTTCTTCATTCATAATTAATTTAGTAAAAATGCACCAATTTTAATTGTCGTTTTCTTAAAAACTCTTCTTAATAAAGAATCGAGATAATTGAGCGACTAATTTTTAAAATGACGGATTTTAGAATTCAAAACGGTTCAATTGTACAATTTTAATAATATAAGGTACCTAGGGGTTTTCACAAGCTCAAATCTATTGACAAAAATAAATTATTCAAGATAGAATATAAAATTTTAAAATTTGATCGGTTTTTTGTGATAACGGAAATATGATGTTGAATGGTTCTCCTCCGTCCGACGAAGATTTCTTTGTTTCGTGGAATGAAGAACATATTGTGGTAGAGATTTAAAGACTGTGAAAATGTGTATAGAACCGAACTGTGTAAAAATTGTACAGAAACCGACTAGCCGAAAAGAATTAAATCCTAAGACAAGATGAAACAAAATAAGTTAAAGAAATAATTTAAATATACACACCTATTCACATTAAAAAGATTAAATTTAAGAATACATAAAATTCAATGGGTAAAAATAAATATGAATATAATAATGCCTTGTGTTTTCCGCAGAAAAAGATGAATGTAATTATTTTTTGTTTTCCGGTTGTACACAGGGATTTCAGTGAAAAAAATTGTTAAATTAAAGACTTTATTGCAATGTATCGCGTTTAAAAATTCCCAAGACCTACTCGCTAAACCACTTCGTTCTTTTACTCTTTGGCGCACCTGAGTGACTTGCCGCAGAATCTATTAGACGCTTGTATTTGTCTACCAAATTAGAGAAATTGTCGTTCTCAATCTTCTTCGTGCCCTGCTTCGTTCTGCCAACCTCCCTCTTCTCCTTCATCAACATAATTCTCTCTTTTTTCTTCTTCTCCAATTTTTTTACAGCTGAGGTTTTCTTTGCATGTACTCTAGCTTGTTCTTTGATTTTTTTATTTGACCGCATCCGGACAAAACTTCCGGGCTTAGCAGGAACACCAACAAAATTTTCCATTTCGTCCTCATTTTGGACACTATCATTACGTTTCCTTTTAATCGCAGCAACTTTTTTAATCTGCGTCTGGATTTCGTTCTTATCATCTTTCTTCTGTTTTTTAGCCTTTTTCATGTTCAATTTCTTCTCGAGTTTTGCTTTATAAGTCGGATTGTGCTCTCTAGATTTCTGTAGACGTTTCTGTTTGATGTTGTGAACTGACCTGTCTTCTATACTAAAGGCTACGATTGGTCTCTATGGAAGCAATTTATATACCTCTATTAATATTGTACCTTAATTTATATTATACTTCAATTCGTATTATTAAAAGCAGAAGCAAAACAAAATTTAACTACTATTCTACACTTGTTATTCCATTTTCCTATTCTGCTTTTGCTTTTAAAGGTTTATTTTGTGGTGGAATTCTTACTTTTTCAGGACCAAAAATAGATGGATTGTTATTAAGCTTCCTGAGGGCGGTTAGAGCATCTTGATGGGTTTTAAACGATATGAATCCAAATCCTTTAGGTTTCCCTTGAGGAAATTCAGCTGTAGGCTTATTTTCCCTCATTACTCTGCATTCATGCGTTCTGAGTCCTGTGTGCTGCTCAACCAATTTCCTTAGTTTCTCATTATCAAAATTGTTAGGTACGTTGTGGATTGACAAACGATTTTTAGATACAAATCTGAAAAATTTAATTTAAATATTTATTATAATCATACATTTTTCCTTTTAAATTAGTAACAAGATCCACACACAAAGTAGAAGTTTAATGAACCACTGAACCCCTTTTATGTGAAATTGTTATTACGAACGAAAAGAAAACAAATATTTATTAGTGGCTCAATTTTTGTTGTTCTATTTTATAATATTTACATAAGCGTTCAAATTTATAAAAACAAAATATTATTAGATATTAAATTGAAACGCTTAATATTTGTTTATATAATATCTAGTAGTTCAATTTCTGTTATGGCTACACAAATAAGCCTTTTATTTTATAAAAATACGTAAAATTGAATCGCTTAATAGTTATTTTTAATAATTAATTGGTAATGTAAAAACTAAAATTATTTGAATTAATCATTTTAATACGCGTATTTTTTGCTTTGATATATCAATATCTAATGCTATTAACATAAAATATGTAGTGTCTTTTATATTTTTACCTACAGATTCGTGATTGGAAATATCGAAAATCTGTTTTAAAATGAAAATTACTATTTTGAGTTATTTATATTGTAAAATCTATTCTTAGTCCCAACGTAAGCTAGTATAAGTGCTGAATTTAATAAATTTTATTTGTAAATATTACAAAAACTTACCTATTTAAATTTTTTAAAATCTGAGTCTTGATCTGTTCTAATTTGTGCCTCTTTGCCATATCAGAAGCGGAGACTCCATCGGCAGCTTTAGACCCAGCCATAATGAGACCTTCCTTAGCAAGATAAAGATTTCGACTGTCCAGTGGTTCCTTTTTCTTAGAATTATCAGACCGCTGTTTAATTTCTTCCCGACTCAAAGCAAGATGGGGCTCCAGAACGGCATCCATCAACTGAAATTCTTCACCAGATCGAAGGCACAGGTCAGCTGACTCCTTCGTTTTGAACTTTACAAAAGCAGTCCCTTTCGAGTGTCCAGAAACTGGGTCCGTATTTACTAGGGCATAATACACGGGACCAAATTTCTGGCAAGCCTTTTTAACATCAAAATTGGTTGCATCGAAAGGAACGTTTTTTATGAAAACTGTGCAACCTTCTACGACATCGTTGGACTTGAACGGAATCTTCTTTTCATCTGTCTTGATTTGTTTCTTCGCATCCTCTTTGGTGTCAGAGTCTGAGTCTTCATTGTCCTCAGGGCTTTCATCAGATTCACTTTCTGACTGAAGATCTTCGTCAACCGATTCTTCTTTTATTTCAACCTCACATTCATCTTCGGACTTTAGTTCCTCTTTAATGTCGTTTTCAACATCTTCGGTTTTGATTTCCTTCACCTCAACTGCTGGATTTTCACGCTTTTTATAGTAATCTTTGCCAATAGCCCAGTCTACGAAAAGCGGTCTCCCGAGGAATTCGTTATTTGTCGCTTTAAGAATTGCCTTTGCCGCCTGATTGACTGCCTCGAACTGGATGAAGGCGCAACCCACGAGCTTCCCATCGGGTCTTTTAAGAATGTTTACCTCGGTGACGACCCCAAATTGTTTAAAATGCTCAGTTAGAGACTCCTCTGTCGATTTGTAAGGAATATTCCTCACGATAACTCGTGCTCTTTTCTCATTTCTTTTCAATTTTTCCTCTTTGGGATCTACCTTCGGGAAAAACTTTTTCTTCTTTATCTTTTGAGCTTGATCTGATGGTAAATCTAAACTAAGAAATTTACAGGCAATCACTCAAAATATCAAAAATACACTTTATACCTTGCACGTTCTCTAACAACTCCATTTAAAAAAGATTTCTGCAAAAATATGAAATGTACACAAACAGGATGCCAATTGTAAAATAAACTCACAAATCGCACAAGTGTCAAACTTGCACGTGGTGAAATACTTTCTCCCGATTATCGCGCCATCTGCTTTAATTTACCAATACTGACTGGCCAAACTAGCTTCAAAGTCTTCACAGCTTTTTATTCCGCATAGACGAAATACTCCATCAAAAGGCGACTAATTTAAAAATAGATCTTATTTTACTTATTTTTAATCCTACACTGTACACTCAAATCTGGTTCCCCTAAACAATTCTTGAATAATTTCGTAGTGAGAAGTTTCTAAGAACATATTTCTCACTGAAAATGTCTCAGAAAACCGTCGAAATGCCTGCTTCTAGAACTGCGGTTTGCATTGCTAAATAACTATTTTAAGAACTTAAAATTCATAATTAAAGTACTTTGGGATTTTGCTATAATTGCCAATAAATTTTATTTTATAATAACAGAACATAAATGCAATTAAATCAAAATACATACATATATTCGACGCATTACGACACAGGAGTATTTTATGCCCTTTTAGTGCGTAAATCAGGAATAAAATAAGAAGAGTTTGCAATTTCGGATACTATGTCTAATATCATAAGTTAATAAAAACACTATTGCCGAAATCTTCGAAATTGTGTGAAATTTAATTGTATCTCAAAGGAGTAACTTCATATGTGCATAAGCGTTCTTAGCTAGAACTGCATCGAATTATATGAGGCATTTGCTTTGAAAGTGGCATAATTCCATTTATGCTGAAATCGAGATATTTAAGGGTTTGCGTTTTCAAAATAAATAATTTGTCATTTTATTAATCAACTAATATTTGTTATAAAAAGATATTAATGATTTTAAACAAATGTTGTACAATTTGCTGCAAAATGTAATTATTTGAATAGATAGCATAATTTTTTTGAAAAGTGAATTAGACCGCTTTCACAAGCCGTTTAGCTCATATATGTAATACATATGAGCAGGCGTTTAAATTATGTGTAACTTGTTTCGTGTGATCCATTTTCGGTTTTAGTTTTAGATTAACTTATTTGGGATTTGGTGAAAAGGTATGACATTAAAGTATTCCGTGAACATTTTTATTCAAAATTAGATTTTACCCGTGACTTGATGCTTGTGAAGCTTGGGGAATAAAAATTGGGTGAGTTCATTTATGAGAGTTTTTGAAATGTTTTGTAAAAGAAAAATCTCCACTCCAATATATGAAGTCAGCCATTCTGAAAAACCCCAAAATACCAAGTTTGATGAATATCGCATAAACTTCAAAATTTTGCAATCCACCAATCTGAATTAGTAAATTTTGATAGTTAAAAAAGTAGCCTATGTTACTCCAGGTATCCTCTTCTTCATGTCTGTAAATTTTGATTGAAATTAGTCAAGTCGTTTCGAAGATGACCTCGAGCAGACAAATAAAAACTTCAATTTTATAACATGAAGGATAGCTAATATACATATGTAATGTGTGTACTTCAATTTGAAAAAGGGACCATTATATGGACATACATATATCTATATGTATTTACAATAACCGGACTCTAGACTTCAGAGTTATGATTCCACCCAAATCGGGAAAAGTCATTTTGAGGGAAACGCAAAAGAATATTAAACTTAATAAATATTAACGGCTTTGTTTACTGCACTCATTTAAAAGTCGTAAGTGTCGTCATTTCATTTTTACCTTTTACTTAAAAATAAGCCATTTTTTTGTACCAAAGCCAAAGATGCAGTAAATGTTTTACTTATTTACCTTATTTATTTGTTTTGTTTTAGAAAAGTAATCGATATGAAAATAGAAAAGCTAGTCAAATTACTAAATTAATAGTTTCCAGAAGTTTTGCCTATTCATCTACTCATTATACTATTAATATTTTGTGAGGCCGATATTTCCGACAGCTTGTATAGGTATCTCAGCCAATACTATAGCTAGAAACATCGAATTTGCGCTTAAATGTTTATGTGTATAGTGCGAATTTTATGCTCAAAAATAAAAAAAACAAAGCAACGTTTTTAGAAGCACCGACTACTTGCCTCGTTTGAATAATTCTTGCTGGAGCATACAATATTTTAGGTCTAGAGTGGCAAATTTAATTCTGTTTTCACTTTAGACCTGGGACCGTGCGTCGGGTTCGTGCCACACTACAGATCATTAATTAATAACGACGTTTACTTTTGTGATAAATTTAATTACTGATGGTTTAACTCAGATGACTGCATGATAGGCGGAAATATAACAATTTTTGCGTGTGAAAATTAAGATATAACATAGATACTAATTGAGTAATGTAAAACAAGTATAAAAACGAATCGCTTTGGACCCGATATTCATAAAGTTTGTTACTTTCGTCATGAAACGATCATTCTTGTTAAAAATTTTAGCCGTGTACATTTTCATACTCCATGGTTCTTCAAAAGTATTAAAGTTATTATATAGTTTGCAGATTTTGTGCATATTTCTTAGTGAAATTTATAACGTTTCGTAGCGATTTTGTTTTAAAAGTGCAACTATTTTATTTTTATTTCTGATAAAATCGCGCCCACGGGTTTCATCTTATTAGGATATCTTCAAATCGTGTGCTGTACTAATTTCCCTTTTGAAACAAAATGATTACGAAATACTAAATTTATATTTCGGAATAATAATACAATGTCATAAAAAATTCAATTCTAATGCCTTTATAAGTATTTTACTACCATTAGAAATTATTTGTTGCGTAGTTTTGGAACTTATTTTATATTTATGTACTTACTTACAATTATTAATTAAATCACATTTATTACGTACCATTTATCTCAAAAATTAAAAACGTTTTGATTATTTTTAAAAACAGGAACTGGATTATGACTATGAGCTTCAACGAACTGAGCCGATTTTGGCAGATGAGGAGTCTTTATTCACAAGCAACCTAAAGATTATCAGAAAGGGTAAAGAGTACTTTATAAATGGTACAGTAACTTTCACGACAGATTTCGACGACAACTACCTGGTTATTTTGTTGCAACGAAAACTCAATGCAAAATGTTTAAATTTCTCCATATTCTCAGGTTTTGTCGGAATCCCTGCATAGTCCAAGGATGAACAGCAACTTTATGAAAACCCCTTTTCGACTGCCACCATCTACAGTTTGCGTTTTTTTAAACACTACTTATAAGCAGGTGGTGCAACCCGATTTGGATGGAAAGTCAAATATTCCATTTGTTTCTGAAGAAGGACTTTGCCCGTTTCCTAAGGTACTGAAGAGGTTGATTTTAAATCGAAACTGAAACACATCAATTACAGGGCACATATTATGCTAAATATATTAGCTTGTCAAACAACTTTTTTCCACAACATTTGGCCTCTGGAATATGGTGTACCAAATTAATATTTATGAAGCACGATAAATGTGTAGGAGGGGTTAATTTATTCTTTAAAGTTACACCAAAAGAATAATGAAACTCTTTTTAATAACGCTTCGATAATTCACATATTTACGTTTAGATTTGGAATTATTGTTTGATTACGATATAGTAGAGTGTATTTCTTTTCGTGTGCATTAATTTCTTTTTTATATTTGATAGGTTTATGGTGAGTAGCTATTGATTGTGTGTTTTATGGGAAAAATAAAAAATGTTTTCAAACAATTATGGATTGATGTTATTTATGTATTGCCTTTTTTTAAAATTCATCTTATAAGAACATTTGACAAATCTTTTCCAGTCCTGATCCCAATTTCCAACGAGGTAGTTTAAATAACCCAAAGATATTTTAAATTTATTTTATAACAACATTAAATAAATCTTTTCGAATCTAGATCGGAGTTTTCGAAGGAGTTATTTTAAATAACCCTAAGTGTAACGTTAATGTATAAAGTGTAAGTAAAATTAAATTGAAGTTTTAGTTTTATTATGATCCAATTTATTGTAATTTTTAAATATAAATGTGTATACCATACAATTAATTATTTTAGTGCTAGAATTTACATTCATTCATTTATAATATTTTTGTATGAACTTACCGAAAAAGAAAAATATATAACCCCCGCATAGGCCCTGATATGTAACTGAGCGGTAGAAAAAGTGCACTGGTAAATTTATCTTTAACCGACTTCCAAAAAAGGAGTAGGTTATCAATTCGACCCGTATGAATTTTTTTTTAATGTCTGTTCACACATAATTTTTGAACACATGAATCAATTGTGACGATTCTTGTTTTGTTGGATAGTCTGAGATTCACTGGTTGTACAATGATGCGTGTGAAAATTTACGTTTGTTGCCCGATTGCGTGGATTCAAAATGACGGCCCAAAAATGGCGTTTTTTGGGCCAACTAATTATCTCAAAAATGTTTAAATATACGATAGTACGAAAAACTAAGAATTGATAATTATCAGGACGAGGCTTGTAACTTCTGATCGCAACGATACTTAATTGTGATATTACATTTTAAACTAACATAGTGTTGTATCCAACATATTGCCAAACAAGACTTATTTGAAATATAACTATAAAGAACGAAAGAATAAAATAACCAGATTTTCCAAAATAAAATAAAACCGATCCCAAAAATTCCAAGCACTAAAAAGTATAATACAATTATATTAAAAGTCCTCTGCTACTACTTTGAACATTAAATACAAAACTTTCCTAGATTTTTGAAGTCGGTGTGAAACAAGACTTATGTATGTACATACATATGAATCCATGGATTTTATTTGAAGTTATCTGAACTTTGGGCAATATTAAAGTAGCTTAAAATAATTTGTAGCTCACACAGATTGGTTAAATGAATTCAAAGAAAATGAACTAATAGCCTTTTTATTAAAATTAGATTAGAAGGTTTTCACTTTTGCTTCACTATTATAAAATACCATATTTTCGACGAATAGTTTAAAGATAATTAATTAATTAATTAAAGATAGTATATGCATTTTGGATTATAGTAAATGTTGAACGTTTAAGAATTATAAAAGCTGAATCATTATTAACGAGAAGTTGTTAAAACGTATCGCAAATTTTTTAGGTAAAATGTATTTATAATACCCCAAATTTCCATCAGTCGGATTTTAACTTTGATTAAAATTATGGCTTTCTTTCACAAGGCCTTTTTATTTACAAGTTTTTCAAAAATTCCGAAATGGGGACAAAAAAATAAACAACAAGAATGACTAAAGATATTTATTTCATCACCTGAATTCTGTTTATGTTTACTTTTATGTGGTAAAAACCTACACGAAAACCTTCCAGCGAAAGAGAAAAGGGTCCTCATTTTGCTCTGACCTTTAAGATAAAGCCTCGACGTAGGATGGCAATTAAAAGTTTCCACATGGCCAAATGCTGTAATTATAAAGAGGGAAATTCACAGGAACACAAACGCTGTGGCAATTGGGTTATATGACTTTAAATGGGTTGCTAGGGTTTTTGTTTTGCGAAAAAAAGTGCAAGGGAAAAACTCTGCGGGCGATGAAGAAATATTTTCTGTGCGTGCCACTTTTCGGATATTTTAATGAAGTTTTCGAATTCAGAGTTGGAAAACACTTTTAAAGACGATTCTATGAGAATCTGTATAATTTGTTAAATTCCCACGTTAGGTGAAAAATGTTTGTTTAACTTTTATGTAACTGATTAAAGTTAGACTTAATTTGCGGAAGCACAATATGAGCAGAGCTGGAATACAAAAGGTTTAATTTTTAAAGAAGATAAAGTTACATTGCATTAACGCGATACTAGCCATTTAAAATATACATATGCTCTGCTCTGATATGCTGTGGCACATTCAGTCTTTATGCCATCTATGATTTTAGTTTGCTTTGCTAAAAACCCTTTTACAGTAACCTGTATTTGTAACGTTAAAGAGTTTTTTAAATTTTTATATATACTATAATTCTATTAAACTATTGTGCTTTATTTGGTTTTATGAAATTTCGGAGAATAAATTATGTTTTTGTTGTATTTGGTGAATATGCATATCTTTATGCTGCATTTTATCATTCATACGTATGATTGGTTATCATTTCTATTAGGGATCCAATACGGTGAACACACTTCTCGATTTTTAATTAAAAAGATTTCCATGAAAACTCTAAAGGTGGTTTTCAAATTTGATATCAACAAAAAGCAAATGAAAGTTTGGTAAATTTATTTTGGTGACCACATGTTTATCTATTTAAAGTAATATAATGCAAAAAAGTTTTGTATTGATTTAATGTGCAATAACGTAATACTGACATAGACAATAATTGTTATCAGAAATAGGCAAATACATAACCTTTAAAGGTTAACACTCCTTTAGTTATGGACCGTGCTAGAAAAGAAAGTTTTGGTTCTATTGTGTATATTAGATGTATTATATCACATCAAGATTTTAGTAAGAATCCTAAAACTTGGTGAAGTACCAAACTTGAACATTTGAGAAGTCATCATAAGTACATAATACTTATAAAACACCAAAAGTTTAAATTGAGTAATAAGAATATTGGACCATTTCGCTTGATTTATTTTTCTTACAATTTAAAATTTGTTTTGAAATTAAAAGCAAAACATTATTTTACCTCATGAAGCCAGTAGTGTTAACACGTCTAAGTCAAAATACCAAAAATATATCGACGCTTTACCTATTTGCTTTACAATAAATGGAGATTTGCTTTTAACAGGGGTGAAACAAAAATGTGGCTTTATTCGAATTTTTGGTACTTTTTCATTTACAAAATAAATTACCCTTTTTGTGCACATACCAGTTGCGTATATAATTCGATTTTCTCTTTTTCTGTTTGAATAGACCTTTTAAAATTTGGGGCGAGTATTTATAAATTTTGCTCATAGCCATCGATGCCATAATTATTTTAATAAATTGATCGAAAACAATGGGACAATGCGAGGCGAGGTATGCAGGCTGATAATTGTGGTACTATGCCTCCAGAAAAATTCACAAATTGCCACATACTGTCCATTTTGAAAAGGAAATGTGTTGTAATTTAGGGTCGGTGCACATTGGAATCCTCCATATATCATGTAGGCTATGGCAGTTTGGGGCTGCGGCAGTAAAAATGGAAAATCCCAAAAATGCTGGGAAAAAAAAGGTTACGCCCGCCAAGGAATTTTCGCCGTCAAAACCTTTGGGAGGGAGGGATAAATCGATGATTGAATTCACAATTCCCGAATGCTTTTTTGGACGCGAATGCCGATCCTGGCGGAAATAAATCAAGACAGACGATGTGATCTCTTCTCCCGACTTTGAACCGCTTTCTTCCTTATTACGTCTATAAATTATCCTCTTCCTCACTGCAGGCTCGGGGCTTAGCCAGCAGAAAGTCCGACTAAGTCGGAGTGAATGAAAAACAGAGATATCATAATGAGCTGAGAAACGTCAAGAAAAAAAGTCAGTACAAATAATTTTTGTGAGTTTTTTCCACCGCATAAATCTGCCTGGGTATTAGGGTTCCAGGAACTGTGTGTTAAGCGCCGGGAATACGAATATATGAAAATTTGAAAGATGGGCGAATCCCCGCGAGGTTTTAACTAAAAGATGCCAAAGGTGGTCCCGTCTTCCGAGCAATGAAGTCGGAACCGAACAGGGAATAGCAGGGAATAGCATGTGCGCCTTTAATTGCGCTCCGTGCGCTGTGAGGAGAGCAAGCAATTTTTCGTTAAGTTCCATATCGTAAAATTGCTTCAGCAACTTCAAAGCAACGCGAATTTGCCTTGTTATATATATTCTAATACGATCTAATTCCCCTCGTAATTTAATATTTATGCGCGTTCTGAGAAGTCGAATTAAGGGCGGTTAGTCTGTTTCGTGCATGAAATTAGTCTGTTTCAGAGGAATTGCCTTGCGAGGGTGGTGCTTTCCTTTTAAAATAAACGGCCGTTCCATAGATAGGAAGTTTCCATGGAACTTAATTACAATATTGTGGCTTTACTTCGCATAAGAAAGTTCCTTAGTCTTTAATCAAATGAACCCGAAGTCCCAGTTAAAGCTTTATTTTAATTTCCATATTATTTAAAAGCTCCTGAAATCTAAATTACTGAAGGTTATGTAACTCAGAACAACACTTCGAAATTGTTTTACAAACAATATCGTAGGACACACTATGTATGTATTTTGTGATAATAAAAAATTGTTAAAAATGAAATCGAATTTTTGTAAGAATTTGGCGTGTATAATAGTTAGTTTACGAACTAATGTTTTGTAGTTTTTATGAAAATGTTCATTGGTGTGAAATAATCGATGATTTGTGTTTGATATATTCATTTTGATCATAGTTTTCTTAAATATTTCGAAATATTTTTCTGAGTGTATTTTACTTACTTTTTATGCTTGTTTTCTATAATTATATGTAAATACATATAAATCAAGTATAAATATAAATAATTTAATTTTTGAAATATAACTTAAAATTAATAAGTATTAACATTTCAGATCATGTCAATTATGCATTAATTCAAAGTATAATATTGAAAATAAATGTTCGAGGTAATATTAACATTATTAAAAAGTTGTCTGTAATGCAAGGCAAGTAATTATTAAGCAGTTTTTGTTAAACTTGTTTAATAGAAAGAAATTCTCGTGAAAGTTCGGCAGTTTCTCCATTTTAAATTAATTCATAAATAATTAACCACCAATTTTCTAGCAGTCTCTGAACTAATTTCCCAGAAGTCTGGGTCTAATTTTCACGAAATTATGTTAAACTAAGCGCATTACTCAGAAGGCGTTCAACTTCCATCTAACAATTACCGAGAAATTAACTGAATTCCTATGGTGGAGCGCCGAAGATGAAAGGAGCTCTGGCACAGTGGCGTATCACCCGGACCAAATCCCATTACCTCCCACCACTCCCAGATATAAAATAATTTTCCAGAGTCTAGAAAGTGGCATTTGCAAGGAGCCTGCTTCATGAAGAAAGGACTGAAATCTGGGATACGTGCGTTGCTCAGTTGACCACTCGGGCGTTTCTTTGGCGGGACTTCATTAGGGAAGCTCCAAAAACGGGTTAATTCGATTTATTAGCGTAGAGTTGCGAATCGACTTTAAAGTTTCTCCGCGGACCCAAAGAGACTAAGTGGCGCGCTGTTCAAAACTTTCGCCTGCAAGAGCTTGAATTAATTAAAATTAAAATGCATTGGATGCCGACGCAGGGAGGGATGGAGAATATTTTCCAAAGATCAACAATTTTCGTTAGAAGTTTGGAAAAATTGTTGAACAGAATTCCTAATCGATCGATCAAATCCCTACTCCAAATACCCTTAGAGTGAAAAGTTTAATGAAAGACGTCCTATGGGGGCGAAGTCTTCAATAATTTCATTTTGGAGCCGCACTAAAACTTTCTATTTATTCAATGGAATCGCGAAATGACTCCCCTTTCTAGCTGGGAATGTTGAGTAATAATTCCTTTTTGTTTGCTTTCCTCAATAATTCATGCACTGAATACGCCAGTCGCGGATAGAGCGCAAAAATAGAAGATGGCGCTTCAAACTTGCAACATTATTCTCGGCGGGAAGCTTAAAAATTCCATTCCCTGGAGAGCCCTTCACCAATACTTCCTAAGTAGTCCTCATCTCGGCCCGACTTTTCGCCATTTAGTGGGATCATTCGCCGAACCTGAAGTGCGTTCATCCTCCTTTCTGTTCAACTTTTAATTACGCGCTCAGTAGACAGAGCACTCGAAATTAGCTAAAAAATTAAAACTAATAAAGATTTATTGAAAATGAAATTTCCCCTTTCACGTATCTCGCTTGTGTAGAACTACATTAGAACATAATTATGCGCCTGGAAACATAGCGGGACTGAAGCATGGAGAAAAAGTGCTTTTGCGAATTAAATTAGAGAGATTGATTGCTTCTGCCGATAGATCGATAGGAAATTTATTAAAATTGTAAGCAGCACCAGCATTCTATACATAATGTACATGCAACGTTATTTGCACATTGTGAGCTCATTACCGTCACTGGTTGTTGAATGTATCTAAAGCAACAGGAAAAGCTAATACACAAGTACCTCCATGTATTGTACCCGAACGATTATTGATTTAAAAAGATAATTTGAAAAATTCTTATTTAAGGCAGATAAGATCAACGGAAAGCTCTTAAGAAACTTTAGAAATAATCAGTTTTTTTACTTTATTTTTAACCGACTTCTAACAAAAGAGGACGTTATCAATTCGACCGGTATGTACCTATTTTTTGTAAATGTCTGTTCGCGCCTAACTATTGAACGCGTGATACGATTTTGATGATTCTGTTTTTGTTGGATAGTCTAAGATTCTTCGGGTGTACAATGACATATGTGTATGAAAAATCCGACGAGTCAAGGGGAGCCACAACAGAGATATAAATCGAAATAAAAATTGATAAGTGTCGTGGAATGCATAAACAAAATTACTATGTCCGTGATTTGAGGGTTAGTGATTGCACATTCGTAGCCTGATTGCGTGGATTCAAAATGGCGGTTTATTGTTAGTAAAAATCGATAAAATTATGTGAAAATAAAAGATACCATAGTACGAATAACTAAGAATTAATAATTATCAGGGCGAAACTTGACTTATGCATATTAATCCAATACTAAATCATTAAGGCAATTAGATTGACTTTATTATATAGTACTGAATTAATATCGGTCAGGTTTTCACACCGACTTCAAAAATCTAGGAGAGTCTTGTATTTAATGTTAAGCAGAGTACTTTTAATTTAATTATTTTATACTTTTTAGGGTTTGGGATTATTTGGAATCGGAGTCTTCTGGAGTCTAAAAAGCTTGCTAAACCCGGGTCATAATAAAAGTAATAATAATTTTATCGCATCTATGATTGATATGTAATACTTGTGGTTTAAAAAAAAATTACATTTAAAAGAAATACAGAGGAATGGCAAAATATATTATACCTAAATCCATACAAGAACATTTAAAGTTAATAATTAATAAAATAATAATTCATAATTTTAAATTGTTTGAATCCCATAGAATTGATCACTTAAACATTTTTGAGCTGAATTGCTCAATTTCCGCAGAAATTCAAGCCCGTTCGAATTTAAGTGTAGGATTATACATATAAGTTTAAATCGGAGTAGGTATAGGTATCCAAACCAAATTTTTCATGCTCAAATACTTATGTACTTTTGATTGATTGACGTTTCTGAAGGGATATAGCTATTTGCTTATTTTTTAGTATAGGTAAGTACCACTTATATTAATATACAAGCAAGTTTCTTGTACTTGACTCTAGTTGAGTCTCAATTTTCTTAGTTAAAAGGTGCAAAAGGTCGTTACTAGAACTATTGGTAGTTCATTTGATTCTTCATGGTCATTTTTGTCCAATATAATGACAAATGACTTCCTTTCTGTTACACCAAGGCTCGTGATGCAATGCAAATTTAATTCCGACACACTCTGGCCGGCAAGCCCTGGCCATCAATCAGTAGTTTTGTATTGGGGGGTAACCTACGTAAACATTTCCCCCAAAGACGGTCAGAATGACTGCTCCTCACGGAACCGCTCAATCACCTCGCCCAAAACCGGGCGGGCACCCGTTCGAAGTAACATTCCTTAAAACAAATTTCAGCCAACCAGCGGCAATACTTACATCGATTTGCTGTCGTTTGATTAATGTCGCAGTGGTTAAATCTGCCCAAGATTAATTGCCTGATAAGGGCGTCAATGTGCTATCACCAAGATCACTCTACAAGGTAATCTGTCTCTGACTTTCGAAATTTCTGAGGTGATGAACAAATAGCGCGCGAATTATGTTAAGCTGCAGGAGGGTTAATTTGTTCGGACCCTATCCAATTTCTTAAAGACTTATTAGACTATCGCGCTTATGGCTAAGTTAGGAGCTTACAGTTTGCGGTTGACGGACAGGAAACTGAGTGTTTGCAATAGCAAGCCTTTGGTCACGAAACCATTCGCTCTCTGTCCCAGTCCCAGATCATAGGAAATAGGGAAAAGGACCCTAATTTATGCACTAGGGGTTGACCTATTTTGGGAAGGGCAGGAATTACTCGCGCTAAAACATTAAAAAAATCGATTATTTGTTATTAGCATTTAAATAGTCTCCAATTTTACAGATTAGATAAGGGATCGATTTCTATATCATCGGCTCCGCACACCAAGCTAATAGGTATAAGTTGTATTATTAATTTGTGTAGAGCTCTGCCCGCTAGACCGAATAAAATTTCATATTCTAATATACAATATATTTAGAAATTCTAGATTATGTACTTTCCATATCAAAAGACCTTTTGGATACATTTTCATATAAAATTGTAAAACACTTTACTCGAATCGCTACTAGCTAATAGTCTGTATTTCATTCTAAATCATATATAGGCTCTGCATTAATTTTATCACACACATCGTAAATTACAATACAATACCTGACTAAATAAGCAACTTCAAACCACGTATCATGTTCGTAGTTAAACGATCCGCCACCATGATATTCTTTAGTCACCTGAGTGTCGTTCATAGCGCACATGTTCTGGAGTAATTTGTAAAAACTGGAGTTTTACAAATTTGATCTTGCTATTTCTATACATCATATAACAATTTGAATGGCAAAATGTTACTGAAATTTTAACTCTCCTTTAACTTTGCCGTAGTCGGGGAAAGATTCATAAAATCGCAGGGAAAAAACAGTTTATCAATGTTCACAAGAAGAGAATACCCAATGTTTGAATTAAAGAGAGCTTTATTCCGAATCGACTGAAAGGCGAATATCCTGTATGTCCTGTGGAAAATATAGGCAACCTTGTTTCTCTGGTATTGATGACAATAATGATGAAAGAAAGAGTCCCCCATGTCTGTAAGTTCCGCAAACTCGTCTATAGTCCTCTTGTGATTAGGAAATAGTATACCCAGTGGGTACCCCATCTTAGCTCCGTTTTTCGTTTTAATGTAAATTGACGTTAATTATTTATTATTCGATTTAATGTAATAACGAATAATAAACAATATTAAGAACCTAACTTTTATTGAGCCCCAAACCTTAAATACCCCGTCTCCACTATATTGATAAACATAATATTTGAACACTTGAAGTTAAGAAATGAAGGACTCAGACAGCTCAAGTTGTAGAAAGATATTACTTTCTCTGTATCATTATATCATTATTAAGTTTTGAACTACAAGAATACTTTTTACATTCAATCTGTTATACCCTCTTAAAAGTACAAAAACTTATCATCATTACAAGTGTAGCGAACTACCTGTTCATTACCTGCTTGCGTCTCATTATTTTCGGGCAGGAATTTCGCGTGGTGGTTCGAATGCCTCACATGCGTGTGCGTTTGTTCCGAAAAGCCAACCAAAGCGGAACAATGAGTCAAATAAATTAAACCTTTTTGGGGAGTTAAAGCATCGGGAATAAGGTACCTGTACCTTGCAAGTCCTGAATGAATTTTTCCACGGCATCTGATTATGAGCCTTCGTCGCGCCTTGAATGGCAAATTGCTGGTTCCCATTATTATCCTTCGTTAGGCAAATTCCTCGTAGATGCTCTGGGGCTAAAAAGCGTGCCCAAAAACGATTGTCATCAGTCATTCAGTTTGTTTCCATCCCCCTCCCGAGCAAGCGGCCTTCGGGATCCGTGTGTGGGATCAATAGGGATGCTGAAGCTGGGGGGACCACCGTCCCGGAAAGGCAGATAAGCAACAGATATTGCACTAATAAACAACGCTTTAACTTTATAACGCTTTGTAAAGGTTATTTACGGAAGACGGCCCTCGAAGGCCGGCGTTCGTGCCATAGATTTTCATCGCTAGTTTATGACGGTAGCGATGTCCTTTTTCATCGGTACTTTTTCGTAGGTCTCCCGAAAAGCACTTGTTTCCTACCAAAATGCCCGGGGTTTTCCACCGTCACGTTTACTGGAGTAACTCATAAAAAACACGTCATTCCGGGATTCTGGGAGAGAAAAATTGTTTCTGTGCCTTCGAATTTCGGCCGGTGTCGCCTTTATCGGGAGCTTAAATACAACCGGAATGGCTGTGCGACTTTTTAACCGCTACGATAAAAAGTTGGGGTGCAAAACCTGAACCCAGAGGGATATATATAAATGAAAATTATCGGCTTCAAAATCATTGGGAGGCGCTGAGCGTTTAACATTATGACCAAATGGTGAAATGATTTAAGCAACGTTGATAATTTTTTATTTTATGCCTTAATAAAAATGTGTTATCATTCCATACATTAATCAAATTACTCGCAGAAAATTAACAAAAAAGAAAAACAAAATACGTGAGCAGTGAGATTTGGAAATACAGAAAAATCATTGTTTTTCATATTACATACAGTAATTTTTTGAAAGGGAAAAATATCGCAGTAAAAATATATAGTTTATACATTTAAAAAATTGTTTACTAGAGTCAATATCTTGTTTATGAACAACTTAACTGCAATGTTAAAATTAAAAGTAGTATAAAGCATCGCCAAATTAAGAATAAGACAATTTTTACCATTTTTGTTCAAAATTTTCAGTTACCAAATTTTCGTCGATTTTGCAATTCTTTGCTTTTCCAAGAATACGCAATTTTCTTCATTTTCAATAATTGTTGAGTCGTTTTTTTTCAATTACCGTAAAATGGTCCTACTTTGCTCCAATATTTACTCCAAAAAAGGGGAATTATGAATATTATTTACACTATTAAATATGAAATATACTGAGATGTATTAATATAAAGAATAATACGCTATCTAACATATTTTTAAAGTTAAATCAGCTTAATGAAGTATTTAATAATATATATAAAACTATGAATAAGGAGCAAAGTTACCCATGGTACTGGGTAACTTTGCTCCTGGGTATATTTCACAAACAATCTACATTGTAGAAGCTTTTTGAGCAAAGTTATACTTTCCTTATTCAAACTATGCTCCAAGTCAGCAATCCAATGAAATATTTACGTATTCGTTTACTTGATTATATACATAATAACATTAAAACATTATTACCTTAACGCACTATGCAGATTTCAAGATGGAAGTGGCTTTTTCGGATACAAAAAAATATAACTTTTAAGGTCTTGCACTACAGCTGCACCTGACTTACGAAAAAAATGGCGGATGAAATATTTGACAGTTCAGTGTTGCCACTTATAAGTAAGATGTTTTGGGTGCGTTCACAGTTAAATGAAATGTTGCACCGATTTGAACATATTAAGCGATAAAACATTTAAAAGAATTGGAGCATAATTAACCCTATAGGAGCAAAATAGGAACATTTTACGGTACTTATTAAAAGCGCGTTGACAGAAATTTGAAGTAAATTTTAAATTTTTGTATTTAAAAATTTTTGTCATAAGCTTCCTTATAAAAATTCAATCGCACTTCTATGACATTTTTTAGAACATCTCAAGTCAGAAGTTGCCTATCTAATTGTAACTAAGTTTCTCCATTGAAACCATACTCCAGAAGCCGTGTTTTAGAAAATCAATTTTTTTAGATTTACATGGACTCAATTGCATAATAATAAAATTACCAAAATGGTAAAAGACCAAATTTCACAAAATGCCGGTTTTTCTTTGGATTTGTCAGAAAAATTGTGCAAAATTTTACTTAAGGGATTAAGTTATTCCACGAGAAGGGTTAGATTTAGTAAACAATGATAAGAAAAATTGGATAGAGGGTCAAATTCCGATTTTTTGCTGTTTTCCTTAAAAGTCAAGTGTCTTAAGCCTGCACAATTTAGTTTAAAAAATTGCCTTAATAAGTACCTGATAAGAAATAAAATTAATAATATATCACGGCTTTTCACTCATTTTACCGTAAATGTCCCTTTAAGATATGTATATAAAAACGTATTGCAAAAATCAACTCTACGAGAGGTATAAGTACACTTGGTGTTTCGTTTCATTAATTAAATTGCATGCAAATTTATTAATCTTCCTGACGAATTTTAGTCAATAGAAAATGCAGCTTCTATGGAGTAGATCGAAAAGATTGAATTAAATTTCCTAAATAAAGATAAATTCGACATGTTCCATTTTACTTGTGGAATTACATAAATATACACATTTATCGACCTATCTATAGATCTACAATAATTACAAATAACTGATTCAAATAAATAAAGAAATAAGTTGAATTTGCAATATTTGCATGTACTCAGGCATTCATTAAACTTTACTTTGGCGCATGCAAATTTCTCGAATTACACTTAAGAAAAGCTATATAAGCAGCTATTCTTATTTAGTTATATGTATAAAAATGATACTTATAACAACTTATATATAATATAGGCAAATAAAACTTAGCCACTGTAATATTTTTTCATAGTTATTATATATGTATCTACGTATACTATATGTATGTAGCTCATCAATTTATTGGCGAACTTTTTTCAGAAATTAAGCGAAAATATTTGGAAAAAAATATTCACATGAATAACTAAATACATAGGTGCTTTTCTTGCCTTTTATCTGGTGTGCGTATTTATTATGTTTATCGTTCGTAGATCCTTTTCCTTTGCATCTAAAATGCGTATAACATAGCTTAAAAGTATTTTCCCGACCTGGTCAAAATTACTGCCTTACTATACATACATACATATTTAATGGATTAACACTCCTTGGCCGCTTAATATATTTTTTCTGTGGCATTTTCCTTTTGATATATGTATTTTACGCTCAAACTTGAAAAGCTCAAAAAACTCATTCTGGCAATTGGGACCAAAGCTGAGCACATTTTAAGTGCGTTTCCGAAGCAGCTCCATTGTCCAGAGAAGAAAACAATAAACAAAAGAAACAGCTTAAGGACTATCGAGAGTCCTTGTGCTCCATTTATAACCCACATTTGCATTTTTCACGGGGACGTGCTGCCTGCCCCCATAATTTTATTGCCATTAATGCTGAAGGCGCATTTGGCTGCATCGAGCAGGCTTTGCGTGGGCGACACGGCCTACGAGACAGCCATTGCAGGGTGTGGTGCAGTTCCGTCTTTTCATCCCTTCGAATTGAAAACGAAATCACTTCCGCTGCATTTATCCGCTCGTTATGTAAATAGGTTTCATTGTCGATGCAATCAGGCCGCTTACTGAGAGACATTTTTGGATGTAAATAAATAAATTTATGTAGCGGATTTTCTTAAAGCGTAGGCTTTAACTATTCGCTAAGAAACCAACATTTGTCATTTTGTAATATTACAATGACTAAGTGATCCTATACTAATATATGTATATATGTACACCTAATATAATTTGTAAATGTTTTCCAATAGCTGCCGAATGAAGAGTTTCTAAATTTAAGTACAATTTTATTATACATGTAAGATACCAAATTAAAAATAATAATATTTTAGCTAAGGAATCATTCTGGTTTAGACGCTCGAAAAAAATGATATTTTTAGGAATTTTTGTGAAACAACTATTAGAAATATTTATATAAGATTTATTCAGCTAAAATAAATACACTTAAGAAAAATATAAAAATATCTGTATTTAAAGCCTTTTATACTTTTTATATATGTACATAAGCAACGGGTAAACGGAACTCCTCAAAAATTGGTATGCCGCTGGCGGCTTTGTTAACTTGTCAACGGCTCATCTAAAACACAAAAACCAAAAATATTTAGGTTTATTATGACTCATGTAAACTATAACTGTTAATATTTATTGATAAATAACAAAATGGCGATTATTTAAGGAAAAGACCCAACAAAATTAGGTTTTTTCCACTGTTTTTGACTCAAACAAAATAATCAAAATCAGAATTGTGATTTCGTTGAATTGTAGAATGCGCTGAAGCTATTACTGTCTAGAATATTTGATTAAAATTGCATAAGAATCGGTTCAGTGATTCCGGAGAAATCATTACCAGCGTTCGAAAAAATTTGGATTTGAGAAAAACGTGTATAAAGTTTTTTTTAAGTAAAATTATGAATAATCTTACCTTAGAAACACAGAATAATATATGTAGTTAGATTGGTCCATTTGTTCTAAAGTTTTTACTCAATATGTTTAAATACATACCGACCTACATACTTTCGAAAAATGTAAAAAAATCGATTTTTTAAAATTATAAATCAGAATGGTTTCTTTCTTGGTAAATTTAATTTTATTGTATAAGTTGTATAATTTTTATTTTCCTCCAATTAGATGCTTACTTTACATATGAACAATCAACAAAGTATTTATTTAAGTATTTAAAATGTTTTTTTGCTTTTTTGTCCTATTATATATCTATGTATATATGTATATCAAGTCACGGTTTTTGGTACTGTTATTGCGCATATAAACTGGTAAGTCAATAATTAACAAGAGACGAATATATACATAAATATGTTATAAATTTCTAATTACGATGTAGCTGTTGAGTGAACTCGAGCAGTTATAAAAATTCCACCCACTAATTTATTACCCTTCATAAATTTATCATTTATTTTCCATACGCCAGGTGCTACGTGTTGTGGAAGATTTGGAGTATCACGAAAGGATATGTCTTTTATGTAATAAATACCCTGAAATAAATAAAGATGCACATGAATATTCCTACATATAGAGAGATATTTCATAGACAGGTTTACCTTGGGAATTGGACAAAGACCTTCTGGAGGAATAATTGGAAAATTTGTTTTCCCTATAACATTGGGTTCAATATACTGCCTATACGATGTGTTATAAAAAACGCATGCCGGAAGAGGCCCCAATTTTAAAGGAGTCTTAGCGAAGTATTTATTCCCATGTGCACTAAATTCTGCGTCTACGATACGCTAGAACATATAAATATATGAAACCAAAAGTAATACAAGTGCAAACATTATAAATAATACAAACCATAAAAGTGTTGTCAATATCCTGTGTGATATTTATTGTTCCACTTATTAAATGTTCCTTGCTCTTTCTATGAACCTTCCAATCATAATGGACAATGGTCTCCGTATCTCCAAACATTTTCTCTGTTCGGTCAATATCAAAGTCATAGTCTACTTGCTACATATTAGAAAAAACAAATGAATTTGCCGATATCCGTTCATATTTGAATTATGGAGCGAATATTTCGAATTGTGTTGCATTCTAAAACCAATATATCTCACTTTAATATTGAAGTCCATTTACAGTGGCTTGGCCTGTTTTATAGAGATTTCAGTAAATTATTCTGGCATTAATGAAAGTTAATTAATTTGAAAAAAAAAAAATTTGAAAAAAAAGTTACGAATGCGTAGTGTACATACATATATTATTCGTGTATTTCTTTCCGATAAATTTAAAGAAATTGTTGCCAGGAAAGTTTTTTGTTTTTATATTCTGCTGAAAAGCATTAATATTGTGGTAACACTTCTTATGAAGATGTATTTTAAAACGACTATAACTTTATATGTACCCATTTGATTTTTCAACTTTACTATTATGAAACATGTTTTAAAGCACATTGTACAGGTTTTGAATGATATTACCTGTAGAAAACCACTGCTGAAAAATTCAAGAAATAATATAATGCCTATAACTGCACGACTTGGCCAGTAAGCCATAATAAAATGTAACTCCCTTACTGCTGAAACAACACGAGCAATTTTATTTATACTGGAATTCTCACAAATAATCTAAATATTGTACCTTATACCCAGCGAGTTCGTGCATGCAAAAGGTGATACACTTCCGCTCTCATTATTTAAATTATCATGCAGAGATGCTATATAACACGATTGGGTTTGTTAAGCACTCTTTAATAATTAAGTGATTGGAATTGTTTAAAATGAAACAAAAATGATTAACTTAACTATGCAAAATCAGATATCTATCTTAATTTGGATTTTAGTCCAGATTGTTTCGGTCCGTTTCCCTTTCCCTCAAAAACGATGGTATTTTTTCTTATTTCGGATTAAGTTGGTCTATAATAAAAACTAATTAGTACAAGTCCGACATAAGTAAAAATAACAGCTTCACTTTAATAATTCTGCGTATTGATTATTTTCGCTTTTTTGTACATTACGCAAAGATTGATATAAATTTTCAATCCGTGCTGAAACAGATGAAAGCATCTTATATTTTGTTTATGACTTTGATAAGTAATAATCATATTTCATATTTATACAATTTTAAATATAATATACGAGTATAATTAAAAGAAAGCAATACTTATAATAGATTAAATTTAAACATTCTAGTGTTTGCTATAACAAAACTATCAATCGTAGAAGTAATATTAACCTGTAAACTTTTGATGAAAATAAATGAATACATAGACACCTTAGTTACTAAAAATAACACTTCGTTTAACTTATATTGAATTCATTATAAAGACGTGCATGTGTGTTAGATAATGGTAATATGTATGTTATTTTAAAAATGTGTACAAAATTATTTCTTTAATAATAAAGCTTTCAATATTTTTCAAATTATGATTCAGTATCATAACTTATAAATGCAGATGAGGAACTACGAGTATATTCAAAGCATCCTCACCACACGAAAAAAAACCAATAAATCTCATAAGGTTATAGAAACTTCCTGAAAATTTGAACTTGTGAAATTTCACAGTGTTCCTTACGTAACTAGAACGTCACGTTCATCAAATCACTTTTTTCCAAAACTTTAGAAATTTCTCGTCATTAAGCTCACTAACAACTTGTAGTTGGAGAAAGTTATCAGAATGCAAATGAGCAGCAAAAGGAGTCCGAACAGCCTCAAACTCGACGGACAGTGTTCCTCAGGCGACGATGGCACTAATTTCGGGGGAGTTGGACTACCCTTTGATGAGCTTTTGATGAAAATCACCCTGGAAGTGATGATTCAATGGCAAAGTTTGCGTTCAGTAAGCACTGTCCCTATTTTGGCAGAATGGGGCTATTTATTATTAATTATTCAGTGTAAATGCGAAAACAGTTCACAGGTCGAAATAAATTGTTTACTAACTTCCACCTATTGTTCCTCTGAAGAAGGAATTTTCGATTCCGATTACGACTGCGACAACGACAACTAATAGTACCTAATTAAAATTGGAAATCGGAAAATTCTTAAAACAATATTACACAAACATACAAATTCACCTTTAATTGGCTGTAACGCCCAATTTTCATAAAATATAAATTTATCAAAATTAATAATAATATAATAATAATAACTATTTATCTGTACTAATATTCAACAAAACATGATCTTTATAACAAATGCAGAAAGAGAAATATTACCACATATTATATTATATTTATAACGTCAAAACACTTAAAATTTGAAGTTAGTGGGTTCAATGTGCGGCTGACTAATCCATAGATTTTTTATCAATAGAATCTATTTTTAAGGGTGTGTGCAGAAAACGCAAAAATCTGTGTATAAACAATAGCATTGAAAACAATTGAATAGGTGAGCCTGAAGAATTTTCTATTAATGTACAATATTTGAAAACATACGTATAACAATGAATAAATTAAAAAAATTTGGAATTCTTCTTCGGTGGAAGCTAAATGAAAAAGAACTGAAAAATTGATACTCTGAAAGCATTTTGATAAAAGTAAATTCACTTGTACATGAATTATATTGAACTATAGATTTTGTTTCTTTTGTCTAAATTCTAGACAACCACGATTTTCCATAAAAACCAAAACTTGCGTAATTGAAGTATGTATAATATATAAAAATCTAAAATTTCGTTTGCAGGTTTTCCTTATTAGGATATAATTTCCGCTTAAAATGGTTTAATTATCTTTTAGCTATTACTTGTTAGAGAGCCTTTATATCGAGATCCGTATCGCAATTGACGAGCCCATTTCTCATGCTAATTGTTTTAATGCAATGCTAATGTCTCGATTATCTCTAAAATAATGCCCGAGAAATTTTAATAATTTTCATCAGAGTCCTACGTCTTACAGGATCCTTTTCCACAACTTGTTTCTTCAGGATAATTTTATGTAGATTTTCTCATTAAAATTAGAATTACAACGCGCTAGGCCTGACTGTTGTTTAATTTTGGTTAAAAGAATTTTCCCTTTGCCAGTTGTCGAGAATTTTTGATTCAATTTCTTGGTTAGACGTACAAAAGTGCCTTTTTATCTTTTTATATGTATTAGTCCAAGCGATTTCTGATGGAAAAAAATATTTTAAAACCCATTTTTTTGGGTGTATACCAAGTATTTTGCCTTAGCTGCGTAATAAGAAAATTACTAGAAATGGTAAAAAACCTCGATTTGTACCGATTTTTTTGCAATTTACCACTAGAGTATTTACAAATAATATATTTTACGCAAAAACCCTACTCGAAATCTCGATTATCCAATCGTGGTTTCTCAAATAGCTATTCAGTTTTCATTTTTTAAGGGTAGTAAAGAAAAAGTCTCTGTACGTTCAAACTTATCAAGAAGGTAAAGGATTTTTTGAATTTGGTCTGTTTCTGTTAGGAAATGAATTAAATTCGTGCACAAAAGGGCCTGTACTGAATCGTTCTCTTGGTGGTGGTAGTTTTCTTGACAGTAACGCTATCAACTAATGCCAGCAAATCTACTCATGAACGGAGTTAATCCTTTATCCTGTGAAACTTGACATTCTTTCCGTTGTTCATTTGAACAAACTTTGAAAGGCATTAAGTACAACTCTCTCTCTATCCAAAGGACCGTAATCCAGCATTACTTCGACTGTAAGCCCCCGATAATGCTCGCAATGATTCGTCTTGGCTTTACTTTATTTAGCCCCCCTTGGAATCGGCAGTCTAAGTGTACTTTACTCCCTTTCAATGATCCTGCGTTCAACTTCTTGGCATCAAAGGGTTGACAGCTGCTTTAAAGACTTTTCTGAAGGTTTTGCTTGGAGCATAATTAGGTTTGGTATTGCTAAACTTTAGAGGATTTCACGAAGAATTTGTGTGGAAAACGCTTTTCGTTTAATAAGATCCAGGAAATTAATTTGATTCCTTTTAAACCGTCCAATACATATTGTAAAAGGAGTAATGCCACTCTACAAATTTGAAAATTTCTTTCTTAGGGTAAAAATGAAGTGCAGTAGGTTTTATAAGTCGGATGACATTATATATGTACTCTATATGTATATATAAGACAACATTTCCAAAAAAAATGGATCGAACATTTTAAACACGTTTTACATATAATACTTTTCTCAAACCAAACATGAATTTTCTCTCACATTTTTCAACCTATTTGATTCAAAATTTGATTGGGTATAATAACATTTTATTGAGAAGTACATATACATATATAATGATTTTTTGATTGTTATATTTTACAAACAATTTGGTACGTAAATTTAGACCAAGAACTATATTTTGGCTTTTAAACAGTATAAAACTTTCTTTTTCTAATTATTACTATTACGGAACTTTAGAGCGGTTCTAAAAAGAAATGTTGTTTTCCAATGGATTATGTTCTTAAGGTTTGCGGAAAATGCAAGGGTTGGTTGCTTTCTTTTATTCTAAAGCATTACTGGAACTTAGAGTAGTAGCAAAGACTTTATAACTATAGTAACTATAGTTATAAAGTCTTTGGTAACAGGTTATAAGTGCTTCAATAGCTACTGAATAAAAAACCAGTATCTCATCAAAAAGATCCTATAATATCATAAATCGTATATAAATGGTACCTATTAGTAAGATATGCTGCAAATTTAAATTAAATCCGTTAAATGGTTTTGAAATTTCGCTTTTCTAGTGTGAAGAGGATTTGAGTTGGTTTAATATTTCTCGGACTTATTCAGTTGTTGGAATTTTTTTTATAAATGACGGATCAAATTATTATAATCATTACCTAAAATTAAACTCTTAAGCGTTGGAAGTACCTACAAGAGGCAAATGATTTAGTTTAATCGCTTTACAAATTCGGTCGGCCTGTTCGTAAGTGACATTGTTCCCATAAATCCTATTACTTAGGAGAAGGGACAGTGGGAAGACAAGAAATATCAGGAACGATGTAAGTTTACTGGATCTCGAATTTCCCAACTGCTGCCATTTCTCTGCAGATATTGCTGACATAAATACCACTGGGTCCTTTTTTGAGCGTATGCAAGCAGCACCCACCAAGGCGCATGCACAAATGGAATAAGAAATCTCCAGAGGCCAGACTTCACCCATCCTGCAAGTGGTCCAATTTCAGGGAAGGCGATCGTTTCGGGGAAAGGCACGTTTCACCAATAGAACCCGGATGGAACTCATCCCGTATTTCGTTCGTAATCCCGACAGGACGTGGAGCAAGTTCGCCCAATGCGGATGGATTTGCAGCTTACGGGCAATAAGTCGTCCTCTTAAGGCGCTTCCCATCCGAAGGCGCAAATGCCCTGGATCTGCATTCGCCAGGGATTCCCGAGTCCTTGCGGCACCCGATGGCCTTATGCAACCCGGGTATTTAATTTTCAAATAAATGTAGATTTTGCTACTTGATAAATTCCGGTGAAAATTGAATAGGCTGCCTGCATGCACAGCATCCGTCGAACAGGTGCATGGAGCACAAAACAGGATTCGCCCCAATTGGTCATTTCGGTGACGCAATTATCTCCGAACCGCACTCGGGTGCAGAGTCCTTGAGCGGCGCATTGTCCTCCCACACAATGGGATAAAACAATGCGATATATGATTTCCGGCTTGAAAACAGCTGAAGCGCTCTTCTGCTAATTGCTTGTCACATGCACCGCAAATTCATTACAAGAGGGTCCTCTTCACACTCGAATTGGAGGATGTGGGACCGTGAATATTAAAGGGAATTTTTATAGCCTACTTCCGTAGGGTCGGATATCTCTGCAAAAATGAAAGGATGCCAAAGGATGCCTCTGGCGGTGGCGTAAATTGAAGAAAATTCAGAGGCACAACATGGCCCACTTCGTTTTCACAACCAAAACTGGAAACGAAGGGCGTAAACTGTCAAGATCTCCTCTTAATGCCAGAGCTTAAAAATTTGAATTAAGTTACAACACAAGAGAGCTGATTATAAACAAAAGGGTGATTATTCTTTTTTTTGGTTTTGGTTTATTTTAACGATCCGGCGACCTTTGACGTCCTTTGCTTAGGGATGGCAGGAAAGAAATGGTCATTGAGAGCGAGCAAAATCCAAAATCCAATAAAAAGCTCCGCAAATTTGTGTTTAACGAGTGCCTGCAGCATAATAAAAGCATTTGCAGCAAATCTACAATTGTTCTTATATTTTCGTCCAGATTACGAAGAAATAAAGGCGGCCATAAAGTGGATTTATGATCTTATTAAAGGACACTTAGAGTCCCATGAATGAAGCAAATATTTTATGGCCCATTTATAGGTGTAAGCCGCATTTATATCCTTGTACATATCGCTTGTTTTAGAGTGTGAGGTACTGCGCATATTTTCGCTTTGTTCCAGATATGCTCTACTGTAATTGTGTTCTTGTTTCAATACCAAACTTTTTATTATTTTATTTTGGTGTAAAATGAAAATTGGTACCACCGTAAACTACAACTCCAACATTTTGATCTTTATTGCAACATACAAGTAATTGTAATTAAACGATTATATAAAGTGTTTTTGGTTTTTCTAATTTTTAATCTTCAATATTGCTAGACTACAAAAAGCAACATCTTTGAGATATATGTATGTACAAATGTACCTATATGTTTATTGTAAAGTATTGTGACATTTTTAGGATCACTGGAATTTTTGGGGTACTACTAGTCCATTCGAATAGGTTTTTTTATGCAAGTTGGACACAGCGGCGGAAAATCACTACGGAATAAAATTAGTCCTTGAAGAAGTCGTTGATTATAATAACATAATCAATATTAATAATTTCTCAATATCGTATACATAGCATGTTAATTTCTGTAAGTATTGCAAACAACTTATGATCATTGAATAGTAGTTTCATGTACATAGTATCTTTTGATGTTTACTCATGTCACACTTATGATTCGTCGCTGTATAAACTCATATTACATATTTGGTAAAATTTAACAACAGTGCCTACAGTTTTGCAATTAACCATTTCATAATTACGGGAGAGGTTAAACTACATATGTACATACTTCACGCGAAGTAAGCTTAGAAATACAAAATTCAATAGAACTACATCCTAGTTGTTATTTTTAACAGATGGATTGATGCAATGTTCAAAAGCAGAAGAATTATCTTCACTTTAGATGCTAACCAAGCGCATTTAGGCGAATCTACAAAACATCGCCCACTTGATACGGCTGAAAATAATTTCATATTCAAACTGAATTCCATACTCCCTTCATTGCTCCAATTTTATTTATTTTAACATTTATCCTGTATTTATGTTCAGCCTCTGTTCCACACAATTTCTGCCGCATAGGATTTTTGAGTGCACGCTAAATCAAAATATTAAAATCAACAAGAAATTCAGTAATATATTTCAACAAATAAGAACATGTTTGTAAAAAAATGTACTCAAACTTTTGATAATGTTCTGAAAATTACTTGTATGCCTCCAAGTTTTTCTGTCTCTAACAAAAATGTTACTTCAATTTTCCACAATCCAGAGGAAAGGTGTGCTGGAGCAAGGTCAGATGTCATATTTATCTGTTTAAAATAATAATTACCCTGTAATTTGGTAGTGGTGTTAGTTATTGTATACTGAAATTTAAATATAGATTCTATTACCTTGGGAAGAGGACAAAGTCCTTCAGGTGGAATGATTGGTAAGTTTGATTTTCCAACAAAATTGTGTTCTACATAATCCTTGTAAGTAGTGTTTAAAAAATCACAGATTGGGCTTGTCGGTATTCTAAGCGGGCTTTTTACAAACATATTGTTTCCCATGGCACTGTATTCTACATCAAAAGCAATCTAAAGGAAACTCATAAGCGCAATTATAAAAAAAATAAAATAAATCTCGAAAATTTAAACAATACCAAATTCTTTTCGCCCAGATCCTGTAAAATATCTACTGTGCCATTAAGAAGGTAGCCTTCTTTTACTTTAATCACTCTTAACGCTATATCAATTACGGTGTGCTTGTCTCCATTAACCAATTTTATACTCTCTAAGGTATAATCATAGTCCAGTTCCTATTTGTGAATGTTGTTCATTATTTTAATTCAGTTCAACATTTTTTAATAACATTTGAGAAAAAATTAGTGCACAGAATCATTCAAAAGAGATTTTTTTACATCACTAAGCCAATTTTGGTAATGTAAGATGTAACCAAACTGGCAAATGTTTATAATAAATATTTGCTAAATTTACATATTTGCATAAACAATGAATCTTTTTTATTAAACCATTATCCAATAATCATGTTCAGAAAATATTTATATTATAGGTTTAAGATTAGAGATTGGAGTTTATGAATTAGTGAAAACATATGGATTCAATGCATTTTATTTCAAACAATACTAAGAACATTTCACATCCTCATAAGAAGGCCTTTTTCAGTGATAAAGATGATGTCCATGAATTATTTCTATTATTTTTGGACTTTCTTTTTCAGTTCATTATTAAGTCCTTTGGGTGAAGAATTTACACACTTTGTTTTTAAAGAATAAATGCGTTTGAATTTGTAGAAACGTATCCGTTCCAAAATGCGTAACCCCCCCCCCCTCTTCTCTAAGAGATTCAAACCAAAATATGTATATTCTAGAAAATTGAATATTTCACTGAAAGGTTACTTGTAAAATTGCACTGATTCTCACTAAATTAGGTTTTATAAAATCCCTTAGAGAAACATCGGCAAAAGACTGTCCACTTTCGACGAAACAAATTAAAAATCTTTAAAATGTTAACTTTTCCAACATTAACAGTAGGTGTGACCGATTAAAAAATGTCAAAACACACATTTTAAAAAATTATATTACATAAAACAGTACATATATATATGAATACTTTGAAGTTACGGAGTAAGAAAATAATTTAACCAAAAGCATCTCAATTACATATTATATATTTAAGAATACAAAAGCGAAAATTTGTGGTTTATCCATCACTGTGGTTTGCATTTTTTCTCGTTGTAATTTCTACTATCTGTACTTTATTTTTAGGGTACCTTTAGTGAAACACCACATAAGAAAATTAGCACGGTCACTTCGATTAGGTTAATAAACATCCAACGAGTCATATTGAACGAATCTTCTCATTTTTACCGCAATCGTATTTAAATGATTCGCAAATTACTTATAAAGATTTTATCTCATATAATTATATATAATATAAATATTACTTATATTTCCGCCTTTACTAATTACGGATCCAGGTATATAATTGGCGCAGTTTAAAATTAAAATGTCCGCAAATTACAGCGAATTAACAAGTAAAGTACAAGTGCTAATGTCGTTAATTAGGGGTAAGTTATGCGGAAAACAGATAACAGAAACATTTGCAAATTCGGAAAATGGTCGCAAAAATCCTAAAAACTTGTAAAATGCCATGCGAAGTGAATTAAAAATTTAATTTTCGTTTCATGGTTTCATTCCGTATTTTCGAGAGTGGGATTTAGTACTCGTAGTTTCCAGGTAAGAGTCAATTTAACCACGACTCGAAAAAGCAGTCTTCAAGTTTTTAACTGAGTGTTTGTTTAACCAGTTTTGGAATAAGAAGTATAATTACGGAAATTATAATTTTAATTCAGATCTCATAAGCCATAGTTAAATGTGGCTTTCTTAAGATCGATATAATTGTTTATTCGTATAATATTAAAGTAGAAGAGCGTGAATTTTGTAGCTGAACACATTTCTTTAAGTAATTTTTCTGTAGATTATGATGAGTTTGTAAATTAAATTCCTCAATCGTCTGTTATTTTTGAGAAAATTAGAGTGGTTTTAACATTTTATGAAAAAATATTACCAAAACAGCCGATTGTCTCAGGAGCCCGTAAAGTGGTTCAAAGGAAAGATTAAACAGGTTTGTAGAAAACTCAGTAAGCATTAATTTTGTGTTATGTTATGATATGATAACAAAGATAAGATAAAATAAGTATTATTAAAGTTAATTCGGTTTTTCGTACCAATTTGAGCCTTTCATCAGACTAAAATTAAACCCTGTGATTCTCCAATAAAAGGAAGTCTCGTAATAAATTTGCTAAAGTAGTTGGTGTAAAATCAGCAACCAGAAAAACACCCCCTTACAAATATTTGTGAGTTTTTGTAATAATTGGCAACTTAAGAATATTATGCATATATACAGGTTGGATCTGTAGTTTGGAATTTTCGAAATTGCCCAATGAATATGATATCACCAGACCGGAGGAGTACTTCTATACATTGTATGTATGTACACATATGTCATTACGTTTATAAGATTTCAGTGAAATTTAGCATTACAAGACTATCAGTTCCAATTTTTCCTCTACGTGTTTTATACTTACCAATTCAAGTTTCGACGCACATAAATTTTTCAAAGTTATAAACATAAGACAATTGAACACAGGCCCAAACGAATGCAAGCACTAATATTTAATTATTTCTCGTGGTTTAAATGAATTTTTGTTTCTCATATATTTATATACACATATATCTTAACTTTTACACCTGTTATCCAACTGAGATTACTTCTTTTTCTTCAAAACATTCTATGATTTCCTTTTCTCAATAATTTCCTATGTTTGAGTGAGAATTGTATTAAAAATTACTATGGTATCTGGAACAGGATTTTAAGCAAGTATTATTTAAAAGCAAAAACACTGATTCAATTAAAACTGAAGAAAGAGCCCCTCATTCCCATTGTGACTGCCATTGATACACCCTATTTATATTGGTAGCGAAACAAAGAGGCAAATTGGCTCCGTAGAGCTCTATAGTTTTTTTAAAAATTGGTATTAACGAAATTCACTAAAACAAAATTGCTTTTAGGAATAAAATTTCACAGCTCTCCGTTTTAGAGTCGGTAAATTGAAAATATTTGTCGACAGCTTTTTATCCCCCTGGAGAGAGGTCGAGCCAGGTTCCCGAGGGGGTTGTGGGGAATCAAATATTGGCCGATGAAAGGGCGCCGGCGATAAAATAAACATTAGCCGGGCTCCCCAATTGCCACTGTTTGCGTATGCAAAGAGGACGGAACGGAAGTGTTCGGCTCAGCTATTTTCATTTTGTATGAAAACATTTTTCCTTTGGGGCACAAAAAGCACGGAGGACGTGTGTGGAGCCGAATGGGGCTCAGTGGGGCTCCGTGAGGCTCAGTGGCTCCTCGAATGGCTCTCATTTCGCGCTGCAATCAGGCAAAGTGTTGCACGGCATATCAGAGGCTGGTCGTGTTTCCGGGAGCAGCCTTTTGTTCCCCGGATAGAGTGTAAAAATTATCCGCGATCCAGCAGCTATGACGTGACTGAGGATTAACGCGAAATCCGCTCCTGAGGGCAGGTGATTCGCCTTGCCTGGAAGTGGGCGTCGGGTTAGGGAGGGCACAGTTCCGACCTCCTTGCGGGGCACGCTGTGAATTTTAATATGCAAATGACTTACATTGTGCCAGTCGCCCCCGCCACCGTAGGCCGAGCTTCCTGTGCTAATACACCGCCATTGGGATAAGTGTTTCGCTTTGTTCGTAATGAAGGATTAATTAAATGCCTCGGGGTGGGGGCAGATTACTGCTTTTATTCAAAATCCGCCCTAGAAATGGTCAGGACCTTATGAACGGAGTAGCTGCTGTTTGAACAAGGTAATCCCCCATCAGACGTTTAGCACTTGTTAATAGACTTACTGGAATATAGAACAACTTGAATTTATTCTTAGCTTCAGAAATAAATATGATTTACCTCTAAATTCCATTCAAACTTCTCTTACTTTACATCAATAGGGCACAAAAATAAGTTTTAAGGTATACATTTTCGATGTTCCAAAGCAAAGTTCAGAGCTAGTGCACAATTGTAAATTTATTTATATGTATGTATATTAATATATATATATAAATGTAGGATCTGTTCTACTACTATCAGAACCCAATCTCCGAATTCTAGAATAGCGTCGATAAAAAAAATTCATCAGTTTTGCTGCAATCTTGAAATAGACCGAATATAAGAAAACTTTTATAAACTCGATTTTTTGCAAATAAATCTTAAAAGGAGCAAGGCACTTATTCTCATCCTAACCATGTACAAGAGGTCTGCTTATTTATTACTGCAAAATACTCACAGTTGGTCAATCGATTTTGTGGGATAAATGTATATAAAATTCTTCTTGCTGCGAACCAGTCTTCACATAAAGAGTTAGGTTTTAATCAAGAAGAGTAAAATTATCTTTTTCTTAATAATAAGTAAAGTACTAACATACAATACTTTTTACATGATAAAATGGATTTACAAAAAAATTTGAAAACCATATAAAACATTAAATATTCACAATCATTAACAAAAAATTATTTTAATTCCTATAATCTAACCTAGTCAAAAGATTGAGTTGAAATACGTTGAAATAAGAAGACGGACATATTAGCATATATTTTACGTTTCTATTATTTATGAGACATATTGAATCCGCCATCTTTAAAGGTAAATTTTCGAACATGGATTTGTAAAAAGTAGTCTCTATGTTGGGCCAGGATATGTAGTATCTTCACTCAAAACATGAATAGAATCGGATCCAGCGTTTAGGTGTGATGGGCTACCTGGTTTCATCCGGTGTACAAACATTTTGAATGTCGATGCGACATTCGATGCAGCATCCGATGCCGCTTGCAGCTGAAGCTTGCCGCTGACGCCTGCAGTTGAAGCTTGCAGCTGAAGCTTGCCGCTGACGCTTGCAGTTGAAGCTTGCAGCTGAAGCTTGCCGCTGACGCTTGCAGCTGAAGCTTGCAGCTGACGCTTGCAGCTGAAGCTTGCCGCTGAAGCTTGCCGCTGAAGCTTGCCGCTGACGCTTGCAGCTGAAGCTTGCCGCTTGCAGCTGACGCTTGCAGCTGAAGCTTGCCACTGACGCTTGCAGCTGTAGCTTGCCCCTGCCCCTTGCCGCTAAAGATTGAGCTGACGCTTGCAGATTAAGTTTGCCACTGACGCTTGCCGCTGAAGCTTGTCGCTGCCGCTTACCGCTAACGCTTGCAGGTGATGCTTGCCGCTGAGGATGGGAGTTGACGCTTGCCACTTGTCGATGCGGAATCCAATGCGGCATCCGAATGCCCCGATCCAGGCTCGGCTCAACGGCTGCCCGGGGAGCCCAGCCAAGCCACCTTTACCCCTCGGAGTCCCTGGAAAGAATGAAGGCAGAATCTAGGTGCTCCTCTATTTATACGCTGGCCGCTCACAGCCAGGAAAGAGTTCTGGTCCAGGCTCAGCTCAACTGCTGCCCCTGGAGAGCAAATTCAAATCTCCCTAGGGCTAGAGACGAACAGCTGCTGTATGGCCACCCTGCTCCCAGCTGGGGAGAGCTGCCCCCCACAGGATGAGTTGAGGAGAGGTCCCTCTGGCTGTAGTAGTCCCAGTCCCGATTTGTTTAAATCTTACGCGGCGGCCACTCGTTGCTTGTTTTTCGCACTGATCCTGTTCGTGGATTTATTTTTCCCGGTTCTTCTACACCTAGTGCCTTCGCATGGCAGATTTTTAATATCTTATTATGTACCTAATTTGTGTTTATTCTTATTAATTTTAAATTAAAGCTATGAAAACTACCTATTTTGACATTCAGCAATCACTTTGGTTGCTTCGGGTTTTTTTTTCTTTCTGGCCTAAGTGTCGCTTCGCGTTTTTGCAACATTTTCCATTGATGCTTCTCTCCTATTGGTCGCAGCGTGATTTTATAAAGCCTAAAGTCTTCCTCGATAAATGAACTATCCAACGCAAAACGAATTTTTCAATTCAAACCAGTAGTTCCTGAGATTAGCGCGTTCAACCAATCAAACTTTTCAGTTTTATAATATTAGTATAGATATTATTGAACATTATTCCTGTGAAGAACTTTTCAGATTTCCTTTACAGCACAGTCAGCATTACTGTATTCTACAGTAGCGTGGTGTAAGTTAAAAGTATTGGAAAACTATGTTAGAATTAAAATAATATTCATTTATCATTCGAAGTTTTATTGTACTCAACTTTATATGTGTTCTCAAAGGTGCATACTGCCTATACATAGGTATATTCAAATTAGAATATCAAAAATTTTCATGATTCATCCATTTTCATGCTATAACAAGCAAGAAAGGTGAAAAATGTGGAAAATACTAGGAAAGCTAATTAAAAATAACTTTTCCTAGCATTTCGACCTTATGTTTCCTGCTTAGTATGGTATATTCAAATCGATATTAATTAATAAGTCCAAAGTGTCTCCTTCTGTGTCGAAAGAGGCATACTAAAGATTCGTTATGTAGCCTACACGTTCTTTTCTTGTCAGGCTCACCTTCTTTATAGACGACGAAAACGATTTGGAAGGAATTTATTCAATATGTTGGAAGACATTTCTTCCTGCACATAATTACCCTGTCTCCCGAGTGCTAGTCGCACACGGGCGCCTATATAAGGAACGAGATGCTCAGCTCCTTTCGAGGTATTTTAGAGGATTTATCTCCACTCATTAACTCGGTTCTGTCTTGGCGCATCTGCTTAATAGAGCTGGGAATGGACGCGAATTGCATAAGGTGATAGCAGCGATTTATGGCATCATCCCGGCAATTAAGGGCGATGTTAATCATACTTAATAAATAATTATGTTCTCAAGGAATCTGATTTCACTGGAGATATCTTCAACTTACTTATTAAGGTAGTTGTGCTCTCGCGCCGTATCGTAACGATAATGGCGTAAAATTTCTCGTTCTGGCATGATGATGAATATATTTTTTGTTTCTTGTTAAGAACTAATTGTTCCACTGCTAATGACTTTATTCAAACTCGTGGACTAAATTCGCGGCACAAATTGCGTCTGAAAAAATAATCTTTTTTACACCAAAGTCCACCACGTCCAGGATGAATGAGGTGGAGAAAACGCCAACCCGACAGTCGACAAAACTCATTTTCTGTTTCATCCGCCCCGCGCTGTCCCGAAAGTAATTTGCGTTGTGTAATTAATTCATCCCCGCATACCCTTTGGCATCGAAATGATATTTCTCCTCTGACATATCTTCTAAGAGCAGACGCCGGTTACTGTCGGATTACTGGGTTCTGACTGTAGCAACGAAGCTTATGATTAATTCGCAGTTAATTAAAATGATAGAATGGCCACTTCGGTCCCGGCGCAGGCTGATAGTCCGTCTTTTTGGCTTTAAACCACCAGGGAAGGAGTTGACCTGCTGGGTGATGGATGGACGGGGGTCGCCTTTTAACGCAAATTAACAAGTCAAGAGCGGACTGCCACTGTCCAATGAGTTGCCCCGGACACCTGAATTTGTAAAAAAAGCAGTTGAAATTCCCCTTCGGATCCTTTTTCCACAGGACTGCCGGGGTGCGTTTGTTTTTGTATGGGTTTTCGAGTTTTCTCCATGAATATTAATTACTCCGCCTTCGGTCTTTTCGCAATACGAATGAAAAACATCTGTTCAAGACAATTAATTAGATAAATTGGATTTTTCCTCCGCTCCTGCAGCCCATCCTCCTATTAAAAATCGTTGGTTCTTTTGCACGTGCTTTTTCTGATAGGGCACTATATATTTTCCTTAGGGACGTGTGCACAGATAAAATGACTAAGTACCCTTCAGGTAGACTGGAAAAGAGAAAAAACCTATCTGAACAGGTGTGCAGCACTAGACACTTTTAGGATTCTAACAAAATATTTCTATCGCTCTGTCTTGGCTTAGTGCCATTCAAAAATACTAGGACCATCCTGCTGCGAATCCAAAGCATAGAGCAAAACCGCAGTGGGTAAACAGTCTGAAAGTTTTTTGAAAAAATCTGGCGGTAATTGAAATAATGTTGGCTTTTCCGTGGTCGGGTAAAGTGAGTGCTGCACGGCCGCAAAACTTTTGCAATTGCGGTCTTTCGGACAGCAAATGCACTCGAGTTGTGTTTAATTTCAATCGCACCACTTGTCAACTGCAGTTCGAGTAAAGTTTTGAAGTTTCGACAGAAACATTTTATGCTATAGATAGATACTTAGGAAATAAGAGCTGTTTTTGTTTTGCTACTATATTTTATATTGTATGAGAAAAAAGGAATACAAATGCATAGGCGTAACTTTTATATGTATATATTTGTAGCTTTCCTTACAGACCATTTCCCAGCAGAGTCCTTATTTAAGTATTCCTCATTTAAGAGCTTGTTTTCGCTGCAAATATTTAAAGCTGATTTGGGAACCAAGGATTGACCTACATACATAGGCAAAATATTTTCCCAAAACTTAACTTTTCAAAAATCACACGATTAAAGTATGTCATGGATTAAGTTACATATGTATCTCCACTAAAAGTTGACATTCTGTTAACTCTGAAATGAAGCAAATTTGAAAAGGTTGTTTACGTTGGTTAAATATCGAAGATTTTTAGGAAGTCTTTAAAAATTATAAAAATAGTGTTTGTTAACTAACATTAGATATAAACTGATTTTGTTAAGTATGTAAACAAAATAAGATAATGTTATTTTAAAAACCTTTTATTGCGTTATTGCTTACAATATTATAATGTACGATTTTATGATATTTTGTATTTTTTTTCAAAGCAGCGATAAACTTTCATTTTAATTTATTATTTAACAAATCAGTTCAATAGTCACATATGCATGTAAACTTATTAGTGGAGTTATATAAAACTTACTTCTTTTGCTTCTTTTAATTTGTATTTATATACATATATATACCATATGTATAATACCTTTCTAAAAATCTACTCGTCTCGCTTAGAAAATGAATCTAATAATTGATAACAAATATAAGAAGGACCAATTCCTTTTCGCATACTTATAAACGCTAGCATAACAAAACATTAATCTGTAGAGGAAATCCTTTAATAAATAATGTTCAAGTTTTAGGTATTGAGTTGAAAGATATTGGATTTTTTGTTTTTTGTAAAACGTTTATTAACTCCCTCAAATTGCGCTATTTCGATTCTGTTACAGCTCTGCCTTGAAATAATTTTCTTCCTCTCTGCCGTGGAGTTGGCTGCATCTTATCACAGACCTCAAGAATAGTGAAGCCATGTACAAAAGAAGCATCCTTGAGTCTTTCAATCCCTACAGAAGCTGCAACGAGCTGGTCGCTCTATAGACGAATTTTGGAAGTGGATTTCAGGTAATCAATACCTTTTCGGTAATGCGGATCAAGGATCCTTATCCTTACTCTATTCAGGATATCGCCATTCTTTTCATCTTAAAGAAACTTTTAGAAATTTTGTCACTGAGCTTTTAAGAAATAAATAAAAGTTTCTTGGAACTGGTTGTTCTCAAGTGCTGCCTGCCTCCGCCCACTCCATTTCCGTTGAATTGCTCTGCAGACACAAATGAAAAGTTTTCATCGTTTTCTACCCTCCTAACAAAGTTTTTCTTCTCGGCTATCAAAAGTGGATGTTAGATTTGGTCCGTATCACGTGGATACGAAAAACAGTAAAAAGTTGTGCGAGATTTACACCATAAAACTGCAGCCCACCCACTTGCCCACTTGCCGGAACAAATGGGCCCAGGTTCTCCACAGGGAAAAGACCGGATACGGATGACGGGCACATGGCCCGAATTGATGCGTCTCGGCCAAATAATTTATTCTTGGCAGGCTCCGTCGCGTCCTAGACACTTCCTAGCAAAGTGTTGGAACATCCTTGATATCAGGTGGCGCATATTAAATCACTCGAATCTATCGTAGCTAAAGTTTCTCAAGCCTACCAAAAATCAATGAGTGACTGTATTTTTGAAGAAAATACGCAACCGAAATGAATTTTTGAAAACGGTGAGGATAATATCTAGTTTTATTACATTATTTCCTATTTCTTTCCACAAATATTTATAAGAATACATAAATATTTTTCAACTAACTGTTGTGGAATATTACTTAAATCTTGAAAATTCAATACATGAAATATCTATAATTGTACAATAAAGCAGTTACTGAATTTATACCTGCATTGAATATATTTAAAAAATTTGTATTGTTGAATGTTTGATACATATAACATAAAAGCTAAAATAATATTTTTTAGAGTTTATGTCTGTTTGTCTACTTGATCGCACATCGCGAGAAACTGACTGAGCTGATTTTAATGAAATATTTGTTATTGTATATTACATAGCTAATAGCCTTGAATACATAATTTCGTTTTGATCTGATAAGTAGAATCAAAGCGAGAGTTTGATATCTCCATAATATTCGGTTTCATATGAAGGAGAAGTCATTATTATCTGGTCGTCGCGAATTAAAATTATGCTCACGCGATCGTAGCAGTGGACAAAATATGGATATAATGAATTATTTTGGTACCTAATGTAAAAATGTATAATATATGCCTCTGAATGTAATAAATGTACTTTACTAAATAAAATGGAAATTAAATGCACTTGCATCTCTTTTGGCGGAATGGTAAATGGTGAAACACGACAAAAGTTGACGGACGAGCATTTAAAAAAATAACATTGTAAGTGCAAATAAATCAAAATTGGTTGTTTTATATATTTAATAAAAATTTGGTGTCTTGTGAAATATAATCTAACCCTAACAATTTATTTAGTTACAATGCACAACAAAATTTAATTTTAGTTAAAATTTTGGAGCATTACGTATAAACAAACAAATTTAATTCTAGTGAAAAATCAGCTTCATTACCATTAAAAAATTCAATGCTAATGAAAAATCAATTTCAATAATATTTGAAAATTCAATGCTAATTAGAAATCAATATCATCATTCCCATTAAAAAATTCAATGCTAAATTAGATACACTGAATTTTTCAATGAAAATGAAAACTTAATGCTAATACGTACACGCCCCCATTTCTGCAACAGGCTATTTTTGGGACCCAGATTGAAATACAAATAAAGTTTGGTAATAAAATGAATGTACCTCTAACGAAGCCTCGTGCATTCTCCTGTATGCATTACTCTAAAAAATTTTGATGTTAGTTTACCGTCTTTTTAGAAGGAAATTGATTACCCTCCATAATTTTAGTAAAATTATACTTAGATTTAATAAAGTAATAAGCTAGGATAGTTGCTAACAAACTTATCTTAACCATTCAAAGGTATACATCCTAGTAACAATTTTAGAAAATTTTTTTTATTTTCCAATTTTTGTACATTTATGTAAAAATATTTAGCGACATTAATTTTAAGGTGAAAATATCTTCAAGATAATTAATAATAAAATAATTCGTTAAAATCCAGAATGATATATAAAGAAATAATTAAGAAAGGAATAAAGAAACATTAATTATTAATTAGATTTTATTGCTAATTTGAAATGCCTGTGTATATTGGGTGTTTTTGATGACGAGCGAACAATTTAACACCTATGCTACATAAGACGAATCAATTGATAATTTAAGTTTCTTAACTACATATGAAGACTTTGCTTCATAGGTAGCGATTTCAATTTAAATTGATTTATACAAGATGGTTATTTTTTGACAAATCAAAAACTTTTCTTACTTCTGTTTGTGTATTAGAAAACATATTTACAATTTCAAAATTAATTAGATAGAAAATTAGGTACTCTTTTGCACATAAGCATGATTAACTGATTCATTTGATAGTTGTGTTCTTCGATTTTCTGGTTTGCAGTTTGTTTAATTTTGTACTTATTTTATATATGTAATATTTTATTATATCCTATAATATTACATAATCGATATTTTACAGTGTTGGACGTTATGTGTTGGAGGATATCAGAAAAATTGTTTTAAATAAATTTAAAATTTTAGATATATTATCCCATACGTCTTTAACTTCAACCGTCTTTTGAAGGGACTAAAAATAAAATTTATAAGGGAACCCTATTCTCTCTCCATCAAATGAGACAATTGGAGGAATGTCTTAATAAATAGCCCGCAATAAGGAAGCGATAGGAAAACGGTCGGAGATATCTTACTTGGAACTTTAGACTGAGAAATATTTATTTTATCTGAATTATTCATGAGATCTAGGCCGGATTCCTTGCGGGCACTGCGAAGATGATTGATGGCTGTCGTCCGAAACCGATTCATCACTGAAGTATTGTGACATGTGCGTCGGTGAATTTGGAATAAAACTGAAACTTTGGACGTTATTCCCATCGGCCATCGTTTAACAAAAGCAGGCACTTCACTCCTTTGAGATATTTAAAATAAATTTTAGCCCGAGGACAGACAGTCGGAAAGAAATTTTAATTTATGAAATCGTTCAGAGGATGGATTCGCCACAAAGCGAATCGGTGGATGATGTATGACCCGATTTAGGCCGAATTGTGATGAACGTGAAAAATGGGCTTTAATTTCATTAATCACCAGAGGCTTAATAAAAACCATTAAAAGATGACGCAAATAGTAATCGCGCGACAGGAGCACGCTGCGGGCTGTTGGTGACAAGATTTCGTTGTGAAACTCCACCTTGCTGCCCATAAATACGAGATCCCTAAAACCAATGATTCCGGGTAGTCCCTAGCCGTAGGGGAATCTGACTTTTAATCTCTCCCCAATCGGTCGTATTAATGCGAAGAAAATCTACAGGACCATTCCGAGAATCCTTTCGCATTTATTTTCACGCCATTTCTCCCAAAGGCCTAAGGGGTAACCTCAATTTACATGCGGCTGTCCGAGGAAGCACTCCCAAGGACACCCGTCCTCGAGAAACCCTTAACCGACGCTGTCGCCGTCATGCCGACCAAGGTCAGAACCCTTTAATTAAGTTCACTAGGTCCTTGGTCCTTCCCGCAACCCGGCTGCGATGGAATTAAAGCCGACGAGAGCTATGAATGATCCCGAGCTATGTGGAATTAATATTTGCTCGCACATTAAGCGGTTCCCGTTCGGACCGGGATACGTGCTGGATAGAAGTTTAATTCAATTATGGCCGTGCGTGCGTTGGCTACATTAGTGGCCCCGGAGCCCCTCGGAACCCCCGGAGCCCCACGGAACCCACGGAGCTCCCGGAGCACCCGCCCCCGCCACGGCCATCGGAGGATATATGCCTCCAGCTGGGCTTTGAGGTTTCGAATAAAACACCATCGGGGCAGAGGACACGGGGCCCTCAGGCAATGTCAATTGGGGTTTAAAGGATGATTTATTTTGATCAGTATGCATGAGATGATAAAATTAGAAACAATAGCGAAATTAGCGAATTAGGTGGATGTGCCTGCTAACATTTGAGCGACGCCTGAACCAACTTGGTAGCAAGTAACATACTTATCCTTGTAATTGAGTCTCAGATTTGCTAATTATCTGTGCTACCAGAAATTGAGACAAAGTATTCAGGATACAATAATTAACTCATAATGATGATATTGGCAGTGGTGATAGAGGAGGGTTACTCTACATATTAATTTATTGATATACATAGTTGAGTTACAAAATTTTAAAAATATTTAATAAATAAAATTCACTTATAAAAACAATTAAAAAATTAAATATATCTATCGTATAAAATAAATGTAAGGAAGTGCCATAAGGTTTATCAAGCGTACGCAATTCCGCATATTAGAAGTACAGGAATAAGGAAGGGGTAATTTTATAATGACTTCACAACAATTTCGATATAAATATTTCACAATTACATCGTTATTCATACACTATTCTGATTAGACTTCTTGTAATTCATTCGGGATTGTATGTAATAGTAATTGATTTAATATTTAAATAAAATTAACATGCTTACTGGGATACACTAAAGTTTTATTTGAAGCTGTTTATGAGCAAGAGCGCCTCGAAATTAAAAAAAGAATGCACTTCTCGACGGTTTTCAAGGAAATTCCTATAACTTTCCTCATCCTGTTTCGCTTATTCAAATTTTCTCTCTTTCTTCAGAGCACCCTGAAAAAATGGCACGACACATACTTTTACACGTTTCAGCATTCCCTTTTATATTCACATTCTCTGACACTTTTCTTAAAACGATTTTTATGATTTTGTCTCAGCGAATATTCCAAAACTAATGAACCGATTTAAAGTTAAATCATAGTAAATTTAAAAACCAAGCTTAAAAATGAAACCTTGTATTTTAACACTTTTTTCCAGAAACCCCGCATAAAATTTTAATGGAACAGTAAAGAGGAAGGAAGGAATTTAAAATAAATATTTACAAACTATGTAGATTGAACAAGTTTAATATTATACAGTTATAAATATGCAAATACATAAATACTTAATAGAATATCCTGCTCGATTTTACTAAGTGCCACCCATTACATTTACGTACCTCCTTAACCTTTAATAAGAGCTATTAAAGAAATTACACATGTAACTAGTTCATGGAATAACTAATGACTACATATACATACAATTAGTCAATTTTAGAATGTTTGCTTTACGGAACGGAATATTCCTTTATTTATGCATATTTGTATCTAATCTGTTATTACAAACATTGTAAATTCGAATAGAAAGTTGCATTATTAGTAAGGATAACTATCCTTACTAATAATGCAACTTCCTAATTGTTTCGCCATTACTTCCAAAGGAATACAATCTGCTAATGTACCACTTGGTGCAATACATATACATATCTTCTAATTATTGCTTCCTAAATAGTTAATTTCAAAATCACGTGAACTGAGCTGGTTCTAATAAGATTTTATTCCTACACCTTTAGGTTTTATCTTTCTAGTATCGATCTGAATGTTTGTTTTCGTGAAGTCTTTTCTTATCTTTTCTCATCGTCTAAAGTGTTACATTCAGCGTACCACAAGATAGACGTCTGTTACTATTATTCCCTGGTTTTCTGGTAAAATGTATCGGTTATAAATAAACTTGGACAGAACGTTAGCAAGTGTATATATGTATGTATGTACATGTCTTTCTAGCTATTCTATCGAGAGTGAGTAAACTTTCTTAAGGGGCAAGGTGTAATTAGACATATGTTTGTGTTAGTAATGAGAGCAAGTATGTAGCATGCAATTTTATATCTACCTACTTAATTTCAAAGTGGGCATTGTAAACGTAATTATTTAAATTGGAAATATTACTAATGTAAAAGGTACAAAAATAAAGCAGTGCTTATTATTTAATATTTTAATATCTAGGGCTTACTCAACATAAATATGGTCTAGTATATTAAACGCAAAACAGTATTTATTTTTGTGATGCCCATGATACAACAACAATTTAATTTCAGAAACTCAGAAGCAACAATGCATCATAACAAACTGAACTTAGCATTTTATAAGGACGAGAAAACTTTTCGGAATATGCATACATGTACATAAATATTAAATATTATAATAACAATCAAGTTGAAAACTATTCAGCAAACCATATCGAGTAATTATAATTACTACATACATATATCTTGTAAAAAATGATATGAAAAATCAGGAAACGATAAGAAATAGAATTGAGTTTAAATGGATTACATTTTGCTTGCTACTGGTTTTGAATTCTACCTAGATAATGTGTTCTTAATGGTTAAATGGTTTTTCTATTGCGATTTTGTAATAATGATAAATACAGAAAGAATTTCGGCTCTGATTGGTTAACCAATTAACGCGTCTTCGTATTTTTTTTTCATAGTAACTTTTATCTGCCTGCATTCTCTTTTTATACACCTCTCCACATATAATTTTCTCGTAGTTTTAAAACAAATCCAATTTTCGTTCAAGGGCAGCTATTTCCAAGATCTCCGTTCACAATCCTAAAACTGATTTTCAATAAAAACTTTGGGTTTAGTGTGACGCTTTATGGGCAGGTTTTTCGTAGAATAAATTTGACCAAACTACTCCCTCATTCATTTTAGTGGAAACACTTAAATTGGGAAAAGGAAATTTTAGGATAGGAATGGCTGCCAGTGGAGACGACAACATCCGACTTGCGGTCTAACAATAAACGGAATCTAAAAATCAACTGCGAAAGAAATGTCGTCGTCCAGGAAGGGCAAAAGGAAGGGCCCCCGAAGGATCATGGAAAGGGCGCAAATGTTCGGTAGACAAAGGCATCGCATAAAATCGAATTGATCCTTTATAGAGGACGGCTCTGTTCACCAGCAGTCGGTCTGGGAGATGATAATGCTTCCCGACCAGGATAAAAATTTATTTGAGGCCCAGAGGTAAATATTTTCAGCCCACTTGTGGGTGGCTGTTTTCTACTTTTATTGCCAAGTTTTATTGTCAACATCCCTGTAGCTGGCTGTGTCGCCGACCGATGTTGTCGTGCTCGAGAAATTACATAAATCCGGTAGAGTGGGACTCGTCCAAGGAGAACATATCAGATAAAGCGAAAATAATATTTGAAGAAAGTTAACTGGGCTGCCGCTGTTCGGCGTGTTTTAAGTGAATTTGTCCTGGCCGAAGACCGGGACTGGGAAGTCAATAACTCGCAGTGCAGGCGGGGGTGGTGTTTTTTCTTGAACTCAATGAAAGTCGCAATGTCGTAAATAAACAAAGTTGTCAATTTACGTTCGATTACCCGACTGTTCTTAAATTTAAAGTCGCCATAAACGAAGTTGTGCTCAATATCGCGGGTTTACGACTCCATTTGCGCTCAGAGGTAATAACGTTGACAGGCGGTGCTTTCTTAAGCAGTCCTCCGACATTGGTCTCAATTTCCCGAGGAGCACAGTTCACGCGAACGTCTTTCTGAGCTCCAAGGAAAGCACCACTGCACGGCAATAAACATGGAAATTTCGTCCTCGGAAGAAAAAAGGTCCAATGCAATGTCCCGGCTGGAAGAGAGTAGTTTCCTGCTTACTGCCCCAAATTACCTCCGCGGCGTGGGGACCTCCTGTCTCCTGCACTTGTCTTGGATCGGAACATAATTTTTTAGCAGCGACATAATAAAGAATGAGGAGATATAAGCTTGGCGGGCAACGAGTTTTCTCGTGAGTTTTACGATCCCACCTGAATTATGCAGAAAAGTTCCCATCGTCGTGTAGCGAGACGAAATTTTTGCGCAAAAATGACAGGTGGCACGCGTTTCATATGCTGGACGGAGTGCTTTTGTGCTTTTTCCCCTGCCCAGTCGAAATTTTTCACGATTATAAAATTTTGCTTCGCGTTATGAGAAATATGCAAAATATTAGTATAAGAAAACCCAATTTAAATCGGATATATTATGCGTCTGCCGCTTATTGTGAAAGTGATCTAAGTTCATTATTTCATGAACTTAGAACCACTATTAAAATTAATGGCACATACACATATGTCTGTAAAAGTTTAAAAATCCTATGACTATATAAATACGATCTTTTTTTGTATGTTTATTGACATCCAGCTCTAAACCGATTGAACGGATTTTCAGGAAATTTGGTACATAGTTTTCTTAGTCCCTGGAATAGGACATAGGATACTTTTCGATTTCGATTTCAATTTTGATTTTGAAGTTTTCAAAGGAATATTTTGCTTAAGGGAAGGAATTATTCAGATTTGAATCCTATAATTTTTTATTCATAAATATAGGAACTTTCCTCCTTACAAAACAACACGATCTTCGAATTTTCAAAATATTCCCTTGTTGATTAAACGTCAGTTGTGTAAAGAATTGAAACCACCATATCAAAATTTAGTTTTAATACTTAATTTGAAATCGAAAACATCATATTTTGCTTTATTATAAGAATAGTTGTGCTTGCCAAAGTCGGGTACGGTCAGCTATACATATCTACATATGTGTATAATTATATGTTAAAACATTTTCAACAATTATCAATAAATCACTACAATTTTCACAACAATTCCCCTCTTCCTTTTTGATATCTCATCGCGTAGTAAAGCGTGAGGAAAGATTTCTGGCAAAGGTTTTTTAAAAGTCCAAATAACAAGCTTTAACTTTCTAAAATTTTCACTTTAAAAACTAAAGTAAAAATTTTATCAAACAGTTTAGCGCGCTATTTATTGTGATTAGTGGGATTTTTGACTTCTTTATTTGACAATCTCGAAATAGAAAGGTCAATTATGGGTGGCATTATGTAGCTTAAGGCTAAGTAATATAAAGAAAACAAATATCGACGTCCTTATAGCGCGATTTAAGAATGTGTACCTAAAAAGTAGCTTCAACTAAAATAGAAAAACAAGTGATGTAAAGGAAGGAAGTTTGTTTAACACAAACATTGCTCAAGACATTTCATAGAATCAATTTCTACATGTTGGAACATACCTGTCTGAATAATTTTGTAAATATATATATGTTTTTGCATTATTTTTTTGATGCCAATATGTAATGAAACCTACTGAAGCTCTTTTGGAATAATGAATTTACTAATGAAAATTATAACCACAATAATTGCGGAAAACGGCTTATTCATAATTCATGAAGTACGTTCATTGAACTTCAAAAGCCAGAAGGCGCTTCTTGACTGGTTGAAAGGCATGTACTTATTAAGCAGATAAGTTATCTTGTTCAGAATTCTTTAGAGAGAAGATTCCGAGACAGCTAATTCAACAACCAAACCACTTAGATACTTATCTCATAAAACAAGATTTGTACATACATTTCTCCCAAAATATGTATATATTAGGTACGAGTACCTATTCCCCAAGGCTGCCTTAAGAAGCAATCTAAAAGGCCAAGAAACTCCCCATGGAGATTGTACTTGCTAACTTGCGAAATGAATACCTGATGACTTTCGGTTAACCCTTTTCATGTTCTTGAATTTAAAAAAAATATATACGTAAATAAAACAGCAAATATAAAACCAGCCGCCCTGCTAATGTGGGTATTGAGTACATGGGACATTGCTAGGAATAAATTGTCCTTCCCGGCAACCAATAGCCAAACTCCTTAAAATCGGCACAACAAAGAAACCCGCAAATCACTGGCTGTATTATTGTATTATTTGTTCAGGACTTTATTGCCTAAATAAATGTTGAGTAAATCGAAGAGTCCCTGGCACAAGACCTGCTCTCCTTTCGGTCATAGGAGCAAAGTGGACGACGGGACAAGTGTACTCGTCGAAATAAATTCAACTCATTACAGAAATTAATTCATGGAATGAAAAATTTCAGGAGGTTAAATTCATTTTGCAGGTCTTATTTGCCCCATCGTTGAAAAGCGCTTGCGAAAAAGTAGAAGCAGCTTTCAAGGATGCGGACAAATTATGGTCGGGAGCAGGTGTAATATATTTGTGATTACTTCAGCGCCATTAACAAGGAGCAAAAACACCTTGGCGAGTCTTCAGAGCTCTTTAAAGGAACTATTACATAAATTTGAGAGGACATATTTATAGTGTACCCAAAAGGAGTCGGCGTTATAAAGCAAGTGTTGAGCAAGTGGGGTGTAAATTATCGTCGTTTTTCTTTTTCTGGAACTCCACGCGATAGGGCTGTTTCTCGTGTACTGAACAGGGAAGGAAGAAAATAATTGGAAAAATTCCCGTGCAACTACTTAGCTTACACTCCCTAGGCTCCTCGTCCTGTCCTGGAATATATTACAGGACCCAACGAAAGGAGACAGTTTACTTAAGTGGGAGGAATTTATTTAGTTTTTAGCAATATTTTAACAGAGACCAATCCGAATCCTTGTAACTGGGGCATATAGTTTTTGTTGGTTTTTGGGGATAACGTTTTCAAAAATTCGAAATAATTAATCATGAAACTCATATCAGAGGATATATTATAGAAATGACTAAAGATTCAGGTTCCTTAGATTGACAACATTTATTTTACTTTTCTGTGTAGGGGAGACCGGGGATGGTTGACTAAATTTTGACTGAAGCTCGTATATCTCTGATTTTTAACTTAATATAACAAAAACAACAATTGATACAGATAGAAGAACTATTCAGGTACCTAAAATACTAATCTATAACCTATATATTTATCATTATAATACTTATTTAGTTAATTTTCTAAACCCCTGACGCTTGGTCAACCTACCCCATATCCGGGGTAAGTTGACCATAAGCATGGGGTAGGTAGACCTAGGCAGTAATTAGTGTAAATAAAGAGGATTAGTATAAAATAAAACATTAAAATTTACTCAATGATAGAAACTTTTTATTTAATTATATCCACCCAGATGGGTTAGCGTCACCTTCTGAACCTACAGGACCAGAATTAAGCAAGTGGTCCTTGAAGTGTACTCTCGGAAATACAAAAAACGGGAGAACCATATTCCCGAGAGCTGAAATTGCTACTGCAATTGTCACTAAATTGCCTCTTTCAGCCGAAGTCATTTTTCCCAAGTTTTTAATACCCCGGCGAGCTATGACTCTATTAGGCACATGGACTGTTGTAAGTCCCGTCTCATCAACATTCCAAATATCACCTGGACTTAGATTTAATCGTTCGTAAACTGTTTTCAAGTTAACAAAGAACTCATTTACATTTTTTTTGAACGACGTAGCTCTAGATAGGCTTGTAGCTTGAGGTGATCTTATTGATAACGAGGGATGACGTTTTGAAAAATTACCTAGCCAATCTTCGCCAGCTATTAATTTTGTACTCCAAGATTCAGGAATAGTTTTATTATTCTTTTTTGCGTATTCGAATGCAAACTTGCGGGTCTCATATGGTGTTAATCCATAATAAATATCAGCAGCCGTCTTTAAATAAGCTTCCAGTTTATTTTCTTCGTCATCGCTAAATATCTGCCTATTTTTTATGTACCCCGCCGTGTCTAGGGTCAAATCAGCTCTACTGAGGCTCGGATTACTTTCTAGCTTTTGTTTAAGTTTAGTTACATAACGATGCAACGTTTTGTATGGAATTTGGTATTTCTTTGATGTGGCGTTTATGCTATTATTATCGAAGATTACTGCATGGCAAGCTCTTTCTACGATATCTTTGGGTACAACACCCCTTTCAGATTTTCTTTTGTACGTCCTCATTCTCTGTGAAAATACACCTTAATTTAGTATGTGAGAGAAGATCATTATAATGTTTACATTTATGATGCACATTAACCATTAGCCCACACAATTCTTCAAAATAAGTATAAAATGTTATACTTATTTTAAAGGGGTTGGTTGACTAATTAGTCTACCTACCCCGAACAAACTTTGTCAACCAACCCCTTACGGCATTTTAAATTTTATCTGCGTATCATATGCAAACTCTGGCACTAACATGGAAGCAATACTGTGTAATATAGAATAAAACTATATTATTTACATTTGGCATAACAACAACATTGCTTCTAACAGATCCATAGGCACAATAACAAAAAAAGTACGAATGAAAAAAATTACTTACCGAGACAAAAAATACAACATGTGATGCCACTTACGAACGCCGCGCGACTGCAACGGCTCACTTCGCACAAGTTAGCGGGTCGCGGGGAGCCATCGTCGCTCGGGGTTTGTTGATGAAAAACAAGTGACGGTGGCGAGTTATTGCTACTTAGTCTACCTGCCCCTATAGCCAACCATCCCCGGTCTCCCCTACTAAGCGTCATAACCATATGCATATGCATACAATATAATTTCATAATTAGATTGTTATAAACTTTTGCAACTTCTAATTTTAATAATTAGGTATAGTATAGATATTTGAAATAGTAATAGAATGACAATAACATTAAAAAATAAGTCTATCATAAAGACTATATAAGCAATTACTGGCCAGAAATCAAAGTGTATCAAAAAAATATTTATCCCATAATTTCTAAACAGAAACGAAAATTTAATTAGCTAATTAATCAGAAAAGGAACTAAAGCAATCGCATTTGATTGTATACCACTGAACCTAAATAAAGCTCGATTTCCTGAAGAAACAATATTTTCCTAGATCCTCTCCTTCCTCGGAAAAGGAAGCTGTAAAGGAACTGTAGTAGCTTAGAACTAATAAAATCATCTGATCTAATGGCTCCTCTTCCTCACGCCGTACATCGGCTGTAAATCCTAAAATTTATTTATCTTATCCTGGAGCTCACTGTGCCTTGAGAAGTTCCGGGAAACGAATATAGTCATCGGGGAGATCCGAACAAGTGCTGTTTCAAATTTAACTCAATGTGAGGACCCACCCCATCAACCCAATCCCCAAACACGTTCGCAACCTTTAGGGTCAAGCCTTAAAAGGCATTTATCTTTCAGAAAGGTGATAGATTAAGGGATTGGCCGGAATATCTCCATCAAATGTGTACCGCAATCTTTTAGACGTTTTTCTGACTATGAGCCAGAGGGATGATTCTGGGAAGGAAAAGATGGGGCTGGGAGTTTCTGTATTAAATCAATAAGGACGTGAATTTAAACAACGTGAATTTCAGGAAATATTGCAAATACGTCTTTGATCGATGGACCGAGAGAGTTGGTTTATTTTTCGGCGCTCGTTCATCGTCCTGGGGGCACTTTTTCAAAAGAGCGGTCAAATAGAACGCCGGAGTTATTTCGGGCGAATGTCCTGCCGTGGCGACCTTAATGAAAATCCACTGGTCCATTCATTTGGAGCTGAAAATATTATTCCAGCAGAAAGTACCTGATCAACTCAGCCGCGCCTTTCGGAATGAAACGTTGCATAACGAGCTCAGCATATCCACGTTTCTATGAGTGTCCCACAGGACTTTCGAGTGACGGCAGTGTGGGAGCAAGGAAATTTGGAATATTCCCAACGTTTTCGCAAATATTGTCCCCTTTCCCACAGCACGGCAGACGTGTTGTTTCGAGTTGGGTGCGGACGGAATTTTCAACTGCTCCAACAAAATTGGTCATCTAAATTCTCGCATTTACCGAAAATTTCGCTTTTGTGGCGCTGCCGAAAAGGCCCTTCAGGAGCATGAGCAGGATAATGAACAATGAATATCAACGAGCTGCATTCACCGACGGACGGGGATGTCTTGTTTAAGGGCTCCTTAAAATTCAACGACTTGTTTCGCTTGTTTACCTTCATCGGTGCTCGGGTTTTATGCCGTTTGCATGAAATTTAGCGGCTTTTTCGGTTGTTAATTTCAGAAAAGGAGAATTTAGGTTTACTGCTGTACATAGATTCTCTTAAAAAAATTCTGTATTTCTCGAGACTTGAATTATTAAAATACATAAAACTCACGGCAAGTGTTATCCAAAAAATATCCATGCAGCATATAATCCTTATTAATCAAAATTACTACAAATAAATATTATGAATGTTTACTTCAAAATATAGAAAAATATTTTAAATTCATATTTATGCACAGTAAACATTCAAGAAAAAGGAATATGTACATATCTAAAAGGAGATTGATAAATGCCCAAAAAGTATTTTGTAAATATTGTAAGGAAAAACATTCTGCTCGCTTTGTTCTTTAGACCATGTCTCATTGTTTTCTGTTATATTATTATTGCGTATTACAAATTTTATTCAAATATGTATCTGTCGAATAAAATTAATTTTATAATACGAACAGTTCCGGTAGCAAGATAATTCCATATACCTAGATAAGGTACTTAGATACTTAGCTACTAGATACTTCTTCCGGCAAAGTAATTAAAATTTAATTGCTAAGTCTATCTTTTGAATCAATATTTAAACAACGTATGTTACGGGATACACCATTGAGAACGCCATTTATTACTCAAAATTTCATATTCAGAAATGATTATAGTGTTCCTGATATGTATAAGGCTTGCACAGGAAAATTATAATTTAGTTCAAAACTTTAATCTAATCAAGAGTTTTAAACCTGAATCCAAAAATATATTTTATTTATTACTTCTGCACAAGTAATTAAGTCATAATCAATAACTAACATTTCTAGTTTTTTAAACACAACAATACTTATTTCGTCGGTCTATGAACGCCAAAGAATAGACGAACTAAAACAAATGTTAGATTTTCTTAGGTATTAAATGAGTTTGCAAACTCGGATTTGTACCATTATATATTTGCATAGATTTTATTCGAAGGAACATTTTCAATTATGCATTAATTTAAATTCAAAACAATTTTGACCGCTATTAAATTCTAATTTAATATTTAAAATGTAATGATCGAGTCGCCCAGGCATTAATTGGGTGAAAATGTTACAGAGATGAAAATACGATAAAAACTGATTATACATATGTATGTATATGTTATGCTTTAAATTTTTTATGTACATATATTTACTTACCAAACTTTTTAATGTGTAGATCCTTCCTCACAAATTTTTTTTATAGTTCTTAGAAATTAAATTTTGGGTTAACTTTTTCATTGAGTTTATATGTATGGTATGTATGTATATGTGTTGTTTTATTGCCATTAAAGCATATGAAAAAGTATGGGGAATAGTTGAACTGAATTTATGTAATTGTACAATGGCACAAGTTCTTTGTTCTAGGATAGGGGCTTTTAAAATTTCAGATTAATTGCTTCATTTGATAAAAATATAGTCGCTACGTAATATAAAAGCATACTCATAAATTTCTTGTTATAGCAACAAAGAATAATTTTTCTGATCTCTGCCCAACTTAGAAAAACAAATGAGAGGCATTATTTTTCAAAGCAAAAGAAGAAATTAGTTCGCAATAAAACTTTTATAAATTTAAGAACTATAATTATTTATCGAAGTATACTCACTATTAATAATACTCGTATGTGTACTATTATTTAGTTGAAATTTCTTGTATACAAACCTTATTATAAAGTGTTGTTATTAACCTGATGATAATAAATCAATTTCCATTTCTTAATAAGTTTCTTCTTCTTCCAAAAATGAATAGCTACAGTATAAATCAAAATTTTGCAGAACAGTAGCAATAGTCAAAATAAGATTCGCAGGTGTCAAGCATTAGCGCAACATTGCGAAAATATTACTCCGAATATTGAGAATACTTCGCAAATCGACGAGAGTGCCTAACCAGTATAAAGTCGGAACATTTTTCGAATGTATATCGACCTCAGTTTAATTTGGAAATCCATCACGGATTTTCACAAGAGCGCAGGCTGCAAAATAAATCACATTTTGTGAACGACATCTGTGATAATGTTAGGTGAATTTGATATATTGAGCATTTTTCCATTTCAAGCGGGAATCTATGGGCGCCACATTTGGAAATTGGAGCCAGCATAATAAATTTACCGCCCCATGTACGTGCCTACCACGGAGAGTGTTCGGCGCCGGAACCGAGAAAATCGTCAGGAAATGCGCCCCATTTATCACGAGTTCATCCATGATGATTCCCTCTCCCACCGCCGTGTGATCAATCAACGGTAACCATTCAGGTAATAATAATAATAATAATTCGGCTGCGGTGGAGAACTCTCAGCCTCGCAGGCCTGTGCAGGAAATGGTTTCCACGACCTATTTTCCACAAAATTTTGTGAGATTTCGCACATCACGGGAATGTAAAATGAGCCCAGAGACGCGTCCTCCAGTTGGTGAAATGTTAATGCTGCTCCTATTGAAATCGACGCGTAGGGTATTATGGCTTAGAGCTAAATACAGGGTGCATAATTTACTTTTATAATTTTCCTCACATACATAATCTTTATGTTCATATTACAAAGGTTTCTACCAATCAAAATTCCCCAAGCTCCAAATTGTGGTTTATTGTGTTTGACTATACTTCGTAAAAGAGTATTATCAAAGAGTCCCATTAATGGCAATTGATTTCTTAATACGACGTAATTTTATTGCTTTCAATGTATTTCTTTACAATTTTTAATTTCATATAGACAAATTTTACCAATGTAACGCTTAAAAAATTGATTGATTTTAAATTTTCTAGCTATGTTTAAATTTGCACATATAATAGAATTACAACGTACGAATAAGATAATATCGTTAAAGTGCTAATTCATAAATTTAAACAATATTTTTAAGAATTAATAAAAAAATGAAATAAAACCGATTAAGCTTAAAGCTGCCTGTAGTTAAATAAAACAAAATAAAAAAATCCGACTGTGTAAAAAGCTAGCTAAAAAATGGAAACAAGATGACTCAGAAACATATTACAATGTATAATAGAAATTATTTTTCCATAAATTAATTAAATTAATTTTTGTTATCCGTCTTGATTAAAAAATATCCAATTTCTATTTTGAACTGGGTCTGGTACGTAATTAATAGTATAAGTGCTACATACATTCACGGAACTGAGGTTTAAAAAAAATCAATTCCCGCTTTAAAATTGTCAATGGTTAATACGGTTATAATGAAACAACTTTTTTAATGAAAATAATTATTATGAATTCGAATTCGAACCCAAGATAGATAAAGTAGTTGGATAGTTCAATTTATGTACCAATTTTCATAGTGGAATAAGAGTTAGGACGAAACAAAATTGTTTCAAATTTTTTGTTTTTGTATCAGAAATCCAGTAGCTACATGTGTATTTGTGCATATACATACATATGTTCTAGCTAATGATTAAAAAGTGTATATTTCTTAAACTAGTAAAAGGTAAAAGGCAAATATTTTACAGGAATTAATATTATACATAGATAAAGAACCAGTATACAGTGACTCACACGTCTAACCGGATGACGAATGCAACATGTTTTAACTCTGTAGTTCGGTGTTAATAAATTCGACAGAAACAGCATATTATATATCAAATGAAAGCAAATTTTGTGTATTTTCGTTATTTATTGAAAAAAGTGTAACAACTCAAATCGGTAATTCAACAAAATAATAATAACCAATGGAACTCAAAATTCAACTCCACACGACTAACCGGACAAAGTAAAATTCTTATTGTTTTCAATATTTTGTGGCATAACCTTTATGCGAAATGACTGCTTCCAGTCTCCTAGGTATAGAATCTACCAAATGCTGACAAGTTTGAGGAGTTATAGAGTTCCAGGCCTCTGAAATAGCTGCTTTTAGTTCACCAATATTTGAGTAGGTCTTCTGATATATTTTCCGCCCAATTTCTTGCCAAATATGCTCAATAATGTTGAGATCGGGGGACTGTGCTGGTGTATCTAATACGTGTGGACAATTATAAATTAACCAGGATCTGGCAACATGTGATTTGTGCTTTGGGTCGTTGTCTTGATAAAAAATAAAATTATCAGCAATACCCAACTTCTGACAAGAAGTTTTTACATTCGCCTTCAAAATGTCCACATACTGAAATCGGTCCATGATATTTTCAATAAAATGGAGATTTCCTGTCCCTGCAGCAGAAACACAGCCCCAGACCATGACTGAGCCTCCCCCATGCTTTAGGGTGGCCCTAGTATTTTTTGGCAAAAATGCTTTATTTGCACGCCGCCATACAAATCTGCGTCCATCGGATCCTTGCAAATTGAATTTGCTTTCATCCGTAAAAAGAACCTGTGATATAAAAATTAGAAACATATTTTCTTTAAAGAACAGCTTATTACTCGGTTCCAAAATCCGGGAGACTTTCTTAAGTGATCTTTGGCGAAGCGTAATCTGCATTTTCTATTTTTTTCGGAAATGTACGGTTTATTCATTATTGCTCGACCATTTAAACCGAAACTTCTTATGCACCTTCTAATTGTTTCTGCAGAGACACACTTTCCCCTGTCTTTTTCAACTGCAATCCTAATTTTATCTGCAGAAATAAATGGGTTTTTCTCAACGATCCGTTTAATATGCTTCTCGTCATTTGCATTCAATTTCTTTCCTTGTCCTTTTCTGCTCTTATTGCTGACTCGATTTTCTGTTTCAAATTTTTTTATGATATCGCCTATAGTCGAAGTACTCCTTTGTACTATTTCCGAAATTTCTTTTATTGTTTTTCCGTCCGTTCGGAGCCCCAAAATTAGAGTCCTCATCTCCATAGATGTTTGCTTCCTTGTATTGGCCATAGTACAAATTTACACTTTGAAGATTCCGACAAAACTGATAATTTCTACTTAAATGAATAACACGGCGTGCAGCAAACGCTCTCTTGAACCCAAAAGTACCGTAATACCATTTCGTCACACCAAAATATATGCTATCCGGTTAGACGTGTGGAGTTGAATTATGGGTTCCGTTCGTTATTATTATTTTGTTGAATTAAAGTTTTAAGTTTTTATACTTTTTTTAATAAATAATGGAACTAGACAAAATTTACTTTCGATTCATATGTAATATGCTATTTCTATCGAATTTATGCATACTGAACTATGGAGTTGAAATAGATTGCAATCGTCATCCGGTTAGACGTGTGAGTCACTGTATGTGGCTTTGTATTAAAAAAGAAACATTATTTAAAATATTCTATGTATGAATATAAGGAGATTTCTTAAACTTGAGTAAAATGTCATCCTCAAATATTGGTGTCCGATTTACTTACCTCACTGAAAATCCTCCTTTAAGTTGATATTTGCTAAATATCTGTCGCATTATCATAAAATTCACCTGCCATAATGCTTAGGTGCCCACTACGACGTCGGTCAAATGAAAACTTTTCCTTTTCGGTCATTTTGGATGGTATCCTTTCCCTCAGCCGTAAAGTTGTTCGGTCCCAGGGACCTGGAGAAAGTCCAGAAATAAGGAAAACCTGAGGAGTAAGGGAAAATCCCTCAAATATCATCCGGAGATGTTTTCGCATTATATCATCTTTGAGAGACTGTGAAAATATCTTCCGGTTGATTGGCCTACTTCAAGCCTATAAAAGGCCGCTCATGCGGGGAGATTTCACAACTGACGTGAATACGAAATACCGAAAAAGTAGGCCAACTCCGTACACTTTCGGCGCCTGAAATGAGCCCAAATCCGAGATGAGGCTCATGTAAAATAAGCTGTACCCGGGCGGGGACTCAGCTCCGGCCAGAAAAATGCTCCTCGCGTGCGAAACCTCGGTGCTTATATTACATGATAATGAGCAGGGCTTTTAGACTTCATGACCATAACTTCTTTAGTGACCGGGACGGGGACCCGTCCTTGGACGTCCCGGGCAGCCCCAACGAGGGCCGGAGTGGCCGGCTAAATTTATGGGCGAGAAAATAACTTAATTTTGGTCGCTCTCCCCGGAGTGGAGGCACTTTCAGCTACACAAGCCCTTAATTGGACCAAAAATACGAAAAGGACGAATTTACCCGGAAGTGGAGTTAACTGCGCAGCGGGGAGCTCGCAATTTAAATGTCCGGCACGGGTCTCTTGATGCACTAACTCCTTAAGTAAATTCAACAGCGTCTTCTGACCCGGTCTATGGAAAAGCAGGACGAACTGCAGGGAGGCACAGCTCATATCTACAGAACGACTATAAACCAAGCAATTTCGTCCAGGCCGATGGAAGGACACGGGCCCAAATAGGCCCGGCTACAAGGGCCAGCTGCTTCTGTTCCCAATGTTTGCCATCGAATAGGGAAATAGTCCCAGCGCCCCCTGGCACACGCGGGCTTACGAGCTCCGGACCTCAGGTGAGGGCAAAAGTTTTAATTGAAATTCACAAATCTTCCCTATGCGAGGGCCCGTATTTCACCCCCGGCACAGTGGACGAATCCAGAAACCTCGATGGGGCTCCGGAGAGACAGCCCGGGGGGTTTAGCGAAAGGAAATTGTTCTGCTTCTTGGTTACATTACATCCAGCTCTAAATGGAGTTCTGCTGGTATCTTCAGGTAGGTGTTGCTAAAGTGTTCAGATTTTGCTTTGTTCCCATTTCACTGGCGACAAAAGTGCACTGCTTCCTGACCATGGAATTTACACCGTGAATGAAGGGTTTTGAATGGACTTCTGTTGAAGAATTTGGTAATTTATATCAGAGAACAATGGGAATTATGTTTCAATATGATCAAGTTGCAATGTAAAGGATGTATGTCCAGAAAGAGCTGTATAAGGATGCGTGATTGTCAGACTTTTTGCCAACCCTAATACATACAACGAGTTATAGATTTCAATACCAAAATTGAGTATAAACACAAAAGCTTTTATATTACAAACATGGTGTGAAATTTAACATAAGTATTAAAGTTAACATAACATCATATAAAGGACATTTCTTTAATTTAGATAACATATAAAGCACTTCTAATGTGCTGTCAATAAAATATGTTTCTTATATGAGTTTTTCAATCCTGTATTTTGTTAGTGTTTTGTTACAATTAATGCGTATTATATTTAGGCCTCCAGATTTTGCATTTCTTATTTAGCTTATTAGGATAATTTAATTTTAAAAATTTGTAATACTAGGTACATATGTATGAATATTAAAATGGCAGCTGATAGAATATTTCTAATAATAATTGTGTCTTAAATTCATAGGACTAAAAAATTGATTGTTGTATAGAATATTTATTATACTTTAGACTTACATATATGTATATATGGGTATAGTTGAAATGGTTCTACTATGAATAATCCCCAAATAAAAATCTTTATTAAAATTGCTTAACTTTATCGCTAATTTTCTATGGGAAAAATCATTGATTGATTTATAGAACACAAAACAAGTAGAGATATGTACATATATAAATTTATATATTTAAGAAGTATATACTAATAATTTGATTAATTGAGTCAACTTTTTTCAATTGTTCGATCGCAAATTCGTAGTTGTTGAAAATATTGCTACAAATAGCTAGATCAGCTATTATTTTAATTTTTAGTCAGTTTTTAATTTAAGACAAATCAATTAGTAAATAAGTTTTTTAATTAATATTTAAATACAAAAAATTGTCGAATTATCCCTACTTGTAATAAATTTTAATTTAAAATCGATATATGTATAATTTTAAAAATCATTTTTAAGACTAATATACTTTTTAAACAAAAAAGAAAAAAAATGAAATTATCTTAAATTTGATTTATAATTCATTATTTTCAGTGAGTGATGTATCCAAATTTAGAGATAAAATGAATTATGAAATTTGTCTGTTCGTGATGACAAGACGATGCTGAAGATAACACGAGATGAATCTGTCAATCACAGAGGCACGTCTATTAAATTATTCAAAAAATACTTCCATCATAATCTCTGTGAATGACAGGAATTGTGGCGCTGCGCTGCCGCGCTAATCGGAGCCTCACATCGAAGCAAACTACGTGTGTCATCCAAATGTTTCAATTAACTTCAGAAAGGAACTCCTGCGGCACGACCATAAAATATTTAATGTTATGGTTGTCACGTCCAATGATCCAAAATAATTTTTGCCGTTTGCGGAGTTATCCTTGCCGCGCACGGAATTGCGGCTGTCAGTGTCGCTTCTGAACACGAAAATCATCTCATCCAGGCACTCATCGAGGGGGTAATGAATGTCCCCGGCAATCCGTGTCCTGAATGGAGTGACATTTATTTCTGGGTCGGGGGTGCTTTGCGAAATGGTCGCGTTCGCACCGCCGCCAAACCCCGGGGATCGCTTTAAATCAAATCGAAATAACTAAGGCCCCGCCCTGCCCAGTGGCCTGTCGACCAGAAATTAGCGGAATAGCCCCGAGTGACAGGGCGGTTATTAAAATAATAAAAAAATATTTATTACTTCCGTGACACGATGATACTATTCGGGCGCTTCGGGGCAATTATGGGGCATGCAAAAATTTATGACGGGCGTCCAATCTGAGCTAAATAAATTATGGATTGTGCGGAAGGGTTTTATTGCTTTGCGTACAGTGGAGGACATGTTCCCTCCTCGAATCGTTGCCGCTGCCAACGAAATGAAAATTCATGACGAATACTTTGCAAATTATTTCCGGGAAAACATAGAATTTATTGTGCTACTCAGTCCTGACGAATATATCATGCGGACTTTGAAATGTATGCTCATAGTAGCGGAAAAAATACTTCTCTATCTGGGGAACGTCAGGACTTCGCACCGGAGTAAGGATCCCACATGCGGCGAATATTTGCACGTAAAGGGAGCACGACAAAATATGCCTACTGTAAACAAAAACCAAAGGTAAATGTCGTGTACTTGCCGATGCTATCTTCCAGGAAACCACTTCCCACTCTGAAAGGAAGCCTCATAAATATTTGAGACGAAATAAGGTACTTTGCTCAGAACTAAGAGGCTTTCAATTTTGCATAAGGGAAGATCACTGATAAGGTGTCCTGGAAGCGAGCACAACGAACATAAGACGGCAGTAAATTAATTGGAAATAGCTTGCCTTTTCTTTGAGACAATTCAACGCTCTGCGAAAACTGTGCGCGGCGCGAAATTTAACACGATAACAAACCAAACCGCGTATTGCAGGGCCGGTCTATCCAATCATAATTTTTTGTTATGATAAGTTGGTTTCACTTCGCTGTTTCATCATGGCAAAATGAATGGGGTTTTTCAAAAAGAATGTTCAGGATAATGAAATAAAAGAAAAAGGGCTTCCTTTTATCTTTTTTTAAATAAACACGAATGTTAAAAGAATAGGTACTATATACTTTGCATTTTTAAGTTTCGACTATTATAATTTTAGCTTTAAGCTAAAACAAACTCTTATTGGAAAATTTAACAAAACTATCTTGTTTAATTTTTGTAAAAAAGAAGGATAATTCAAAACAAAAGCAGTGACAATGTAAAATTTGACTGATTGAAGAATCATAATCGTGACTATTCTATTACAAATAGTATTCAGTAATTCGACAAAAAAATTGTATTTATTTATATCTAAACAAATTAACTTAGCAAATATCGACAACCATTTATATGTATTTAAATGTGTTATAACTGAACATTAACATAAACTAAAGCTAGAGTTACAAAATGCAAAATGTGCAATGTCGCACTGCAAAGAAATTTAACAGCAAGAAAAGTTTTAAACTAGATAAGAAATTAATATATGTACGGTAAGTATTTTTGTTACTCAAATGTTAGCAAATTTAGTAGAATTTCTTTCTGTGGCTATATGAAGCTATAGAGTAATCGATTACGATATCTAAAATCATAATTTGGTATGTACACACACATATACATTCAAATAGGTGCAACGGTACAGAAACAAATAGTTATAATAACTACATATAATTTAAAATTAGAGATTAGTCGGGACCGATTTGGACCATACAGTTAGTTACTTATAGACATCTACAACATTTTATGATCTGGGAATTACTAAAAACGAAAAAATCAATTTTGATTAATGTCGTTAAAATCTACTATAATATCTCAAAGAAATATATGCCACCATCTTCCAGAAACCTCACCAATTCAAGGAAAAGCAATTTAAAAATAAAAAGACTATTCCAACCATTTTTCAGCCAAACTCAATTTCCCATTAGTCGCCATAATTTGCGTTGGATCACCCTGTTCTCGTCCAGGGGGTTTCCCTGACGGAAAGAACTTTCTTAATGACTGCTTATAAGCTTCCCTCAACTGCGTTCCATCCCCGCCTGGATCTAACCGGGATGGGATATCTTTGTTTTTACGACTTTCTTAAATCAGCGGACTCCTTTTCAATGGTTTCAAAGCTGCCCTTACGTCGTTATCAATCGATTTCCGACGATGTCTTCGATCTTTTTTATGCTTTATCCCCCGCAGCTTTCGGGCTACTGAATCCGTATCCGGACCGGGGATTTGTTTAAGAGGAGTTCAATTACGAAACTTGTTGACCTTTAGAGCAAATTGCTTTTTAATCTTCTCAAATTTCTCAAACGATAACAGTTTTCTTTTAGAAATAAGTCGACTACAAGTCCTGGTCGTTGCTTAGCTTGGTAAAACCCTAAAAGATGAAGCCCTTAATTCCAATGCGATTGCTGGCTGTAATTCCTCGCTGTCGTAATAAAACACTACACGACGGATTTTAGTAGTACTTCGAGATATTTTAGGAGTAAACGCAATTAAAAAATTTATAACTACATACAGATCCATGATACGTTCAACGTGCCGTAGGTAAAAGCGACTATTTCGTCAACCCCTTCAGGTGCATGACTTCTAACCCCCGGCTGGTAGACCTGCGGCTTGAAGGGCAATAATACGACCCTCACGGCACTGAAGAGGTCCGCAATTTACTCCTCATTAAAGTTGAGTGATTTTCTTAGTCGCTCAGTGATTAATGGCAGGCTTACATGTGATATCCATAAGCGGCAGAATTTAAAATTTGTTTAGGAAGTAATTATTACCCCATCACGGATATATCATTAGGATATGATTAATTTCTGCCTTATTAATCCCTCGAGGTAGGAGGTTGCAAGGAGCGGACTAATTACGATAATCTCCGTAAATCTGGCTGTTTTAATGGTATAAAATTACCCCATTAGCTTCAGCCGCCATGTACAAGATTTAGTGCCCACTGGATACAACTTAATGAGTCATGGTCTTACGCGAGTTACCGGTTTATCGTCATTGTCTTCTTAAACAAATTTTAAATAATTTGCAATTTGCATTAAACATTTACTTAGTTTATAATACAAAGGCTTATGGATATTCAGTAGGTCAACACTCTTTTACTTTCTTCATATTATTTGTATAATTTTTGTTATTTTCAATATTTTACCAAGTGTTTTGTAAAGTAAAATTCTTCAAATGTTGAAGACAAAATATTAATGGAAGACAAAAAGAGCTTTGCATTGACCATCAGAGCTTCTTAGAATACGAGTTTAAAAAGAGTTAAAATGCAATGCAACAAAACATGATCGTTATTTTAAAGACTATATTTATTTTATAGAATTTTTTGTTGTTTTTCTTCACTTAAGCTTTAGTTAGTTTAATCATTTTTTGTTTTCATTGCGCGAGTTTAAGTATAGATCAATTTAACTTAAAACATTACTTAAATCGCCAAATTTAATCACTTAGAAATATTTTTTATATTCATTGAGATAATGAAACCAGCTATTTTTGCTGCTGCGACTAGTCTTTATCCAGCTGCGTTCTTCTGTATTATTCTTCTTCGTGTCCTTTTACAACTTTTTCAATATGCTGAACGTTCGATACAGTCCTCCTTATAATGAATTCTACTCAACTTCACTTTCTAAAATTAGGACTCCTATTTAAATTATTGTTATTTTTACTTAATATTCTGTTTAATTTTATCCCAAATTGGCAGCAAAGTTCCCCACAAATATATTACAGAGCATTTGAAATATAATGATCACCGTCATTCAAAATGTAGCTTTAAAAAGAACTCGTGTAGGATTTCACTATCTGCTACCAAAATTAAGAAGGTCCTGAAATTATTACACGATATTTCTAAAACTGTTTATTCGATTAACTTGAAATTTATACAGAATATTTTCAAAAGATTATATAACACATACTTAATAAAATGAAAAAAAGTAGATTTAAAAAAAAAATAATTACTTACTTTTCACATTATTTTTTGAAAAACTTTTTTATTTGGCATTTTAATAAGTAATCTCGAATAAGATTTATTCAGTAACTTGAATACTTAAGAATTCATTAAAATGATTTCTTCGATTATATGAATTTTAAAAGGAGATATATGTCATTTTAAAGGAAAAAGTTTTTAAGAGAGAAATAGTTCTGTTCAAAATCTTTACAAGTATGGCATGGGATGATATGGTCTAAATATTATGTATCAAAAGTATTTCTGGAACAATATTGCGAAATATATTCCACTACGAGGAATGCTTCTACCATGCAGCACTTACATTTTACACTTAACATCTTTAAAAAGCGATAAAGCGAACTAAATCCTTAATGGACTCAATTTTCCCGACCTAATGTGCGAGAAGTCCTCAAGACATGACTATCTGAGGAACTTCGCTGCTCTTTTGACAAATTACGAAACTTTAGAAGGCTTCCAGCGCAGTCCTAGGGTCCCGATGGATGTGAGTTGTAAAGACCTGCTTAAAGAGTTTGGTATGCATCGAGTAATTCGCCTCATGAATTACCACAGTTAGCGTCCCGAAATGCACTTCCTTGCTGATGGAATTAAATTGAAAGTCTGCCGGAGTGCTAGGAAGGGAATTCCCCGGCAAGTAAATTTGTGTCGTTCTTACAATCCCCGAGGACGTGTTCCCTAAGTTTAAGGACGACGATGGTCGCGTTCAAGAGCATTCAAAGACGTTGTTGTATTTGAGACATCAAATTTAAGGAATTTTACTTTCTTGCAGTTCCTTGAAGACGCCCGATGTGGCGCACGGTCCCATGAGTGATTTCAACATAATGTTTTTAACTATTCGAGGTTCTTCCCTTATGCTGATGGAAGGGCTGAAATAGCCCGAAGCCGGAGGACGCCAGCATGGCAGAAGAATGTAGGTCGGAGCCGCACAAATCAGCTCATAGGCTCAGTCTAGCAGAAAGGATTAATTACCTCTAGGACAGACTGGACTGCGATAGATCCCGAAATCAAAGGTCATCCAGGCCATGCTGGAGCTAAATTGGCTGCTCTGCGGTGGTGGCAGTCATGAGTTTTCGATGAACTTCCAGCTAAGCACTTCCCCCCGGATGTTGGTCTTGTGAACTGTGCTTAATGTGATTTTCCATTAGATTCATCTGTCTTTATATTACGGCTGGCCAGTTCCATAGTCGGCTACTGTGGCTACTGCCGCCAGTGTATTTGCTTTTGTTGCCGCTTCGGTTCGGCTCCGTCCTTTTTCTCGGCAAGGAATTTCTTCAGTTTTCTAAGACTTCGCTGCTAAGCTTAGCGCTCACATCATTACGACATTAATCAGGCCGGCTTGACCCCGTCCAACTCACGTACTCAGGAGCTCCAGGCAAGTAATCAGAGGAGCAAAAAAAATGCTTCCTGTTGGATTTTCGTAAGCACGTCCGGTTTTTCTCTTTTTTTCCTTCCTTTTTTTGAAAGCAATTTCTGATACGCACTGGGAATAGAGCTGATTTAAGGTTTTCGGGTTTAAGGGACGGTAGCGCCCTTTGCACGTAGAACTACTCCGAAAGGTTCTGATTAATGACATCCCCCTTAATTACATTGCGATAAGGACTGCGTACCTGGAGAGGCCTAATCCGACGTGCTCTCGACAATTTGGCGGGAATTAAATGTTCCCTCTGTTCATCTACTCGCTCAATGAAATTACTTAATTAGTGTATCTTGTGATGTGAAAGACAGTATAGAAAGAGCGTCACGTCACATCGTTACAGAACATATTTAGGCCTTCAGTTGACTATAAATGTATCGTTCATTAAATCTTATATCTCAACTTTGATTCGTAAAGACTTAAGATACAATTTTATTTCGTGTATTTATATATATTGAAAAGATACATATATGTGCATAGCCTATATATGGTATATGTAATATGCCACAGTTTTTATATAATATATACATATGTAGTAATATAGGAAAATCCAGCAACGTCGTTCGGGTTGTAATTCCAATTACGATATTCAATCCTTTTTTTTTTTAAAGTTGAGTCCATAATAATAGTAAAATTTGGTATTGAAAATTTATCACTATAGTCTTCCATACGAAATTACAACAGAAAGAACATAAGAAGAAAGTGGCATATTGTGATATTGCAACTCTTATTGATGTAACTAGCTATTCAATTGCAAGCTTAATAAGTTTATCAAGCGATTTTTAAGATAAAAAATGAACTGATTATTGCATTAATTTGCTATTGCGTCATTCGAGAAGTGTGACATTTATTGCAAAAGCGGAATTCATCATATTACATGTTGTTATTTTTGGGATCAATACTCTTTTGGCAGTTAATTAGCCAATTGAAAAAGTAAACTTTTAAGTAAAATTATTTCCTTTTAGAAAAAGTAAAATTATTTTCACGTTTCTCTTTATTTCCATATTTTCGTTATAATCAATTAGTAACGAAAGAAGACATTAATCACTCACCTAGAAAGGATATCTGTAGCCTTAATGAGTCGCTATAGGTAATGAAATAATTATTTTCGGCTAAATTGCTCGACTGTTTGTGGTTTCCGGTGGGAGTAGCAATATTCTGGTCCAATGCACACCTCAGTTTGAGAACGCGTTTCTCATTCGTGTATGACCGAAACAGGGGAGGTCCTTGTTACTGTTAATTAGTTGCGACCCAGATTCGTTAAACCATTAAATGCATGTTATGTTTACGTTTCGACTGGAAAACATGTTGAGTCGTTTTCGAATGGAACTAGGAACTAAATAGCATAACGCCAGCAGGTTCCTGCAAATTGCATCCACAGCAGTTTATGTTGTTTTGTTTATGGGTTTCATGGGGCAACTAAGATAAAAACTATAAATATGTTTTAGAGCAGATGTCTAAATTTAGGGTTTTTATGTTTCAGTTCCTATTAATCTATTAATCCATTAAATTATGTTTTGGGCACATCGAACCTTGAAACGTACCTACCACGCAGATGGTGTTAAAAGGACCAAATCTCAGGAAATTATAAAAAGTATTGATTCAAATTCTTCAAGTCATATTATATTGCTGAAATTTAAAAATTTTGATTTAAACCATCACTCATGCAATAAAAGCCACCTCACTCAAAGTTGTCTGTTGGAAATAACCGTGATTAAGTCTGCCTTTTTTCTTTCATTTATCTCTCAGCTGAACTAAAGTCGTAGAGATGATTAATTATGACTTTAAAAAATCTGGAAATTTGCCCACAAATTTATTAGGGAAATAACAAAATAATGAGGTTATTCCCACGATAATAAAAAAATTAAATTGGCTTTCGTCAAGAGGGAATCAAGAGGACAGAAGAAAAATTGAGTGTTCAAAGGAAAGTACCTAAGACGACTGAGATACTTAATAAGCTCCCGGGGGAGTGAGAAAATAAAATAACAGAAGAATTTAATTTCATACAACCAAATAAAATTTCGTTTATCCTCATACTATATTTATTTAAGATATAATTTTTACGTTTTGCAAACTTTCTGACGAATTTCAAATTTTTATGTTTAACATTTTTGATTGTATTATACTAATATTTTCGAACTTGAATTATAAAGACCGAAGTATGATATAATATATAGAATTTGATTCAAGATTTCCACGGAGTATATATTTATGTACTTATGTATAGCTTTTCATGATACATACACATCCTCCAACAGCTGCTCAAGATATTTATGTACCTACTTTGAAAGGATTTCTGTGCAATTCCGTTTATACATATATGGTAGTCAGCTTCTGCCAAAATAAAAGTTTTAATTAAACTGAACCGTTGGTAAGATAATCCTTTCAGGAAAATAGGACTAGCTTGAAATTACAGAAGAAAATTTAATTTAATGTTCCCAAAATCTAAAAACTTTAAGTACCTACTCCCTGAGGCATTCGATAGAATAAGAAAAGATAACCACTTTAAGGAAAACAAATCAACTCACTTATCTCACCTCCTTGAAAATAAAACCGTCCTTTTGTCTTGGTGCTTTTTTTCCAAATCCGACCACCAGTGGAGGTGAATAAAAAAAAATTATCCCTAGATCATCCCCCAAATCCTATTCGTCCCAGAACATGATTTCAAAAGTTTTCGAAATCTTGATAAGAATGGGATAACCAAAGCGAATACCCAAAAAATACAACTAAATGCCAAGAGGACCCTTCGCTTCAACAGTTGAACTTTTTCCTACTCGAAATGATAAAATTTAAAGCAGCGGGCATTGGGAGCCGGCAGCTTCCCGACTGAGCTCCTTATGGAAATACATATCTGGCATACATGGGAAATCCTCGTCGCCATATCCCTTTTAGAAAAAAAGCCGTACATTCAAAACATTTAGAAAGGAAAACATCCACGAATACTGCCCGGAGCGAGGACTATTCCAGAACGAATGAATGGCGAAATGGTGACACAGAGATATTCATACTTTTCCACTCACCCCCGGAACGTCGACAAAGAACATGGATGTGGTCATATTCATCCCAAAAAGGGACTTTCCAACATTAATTCATGACATAGCGCACTCGCCACACTACTAGAGATCCTTTGAATTTGGGGAATCCCCGCCGGATCAGAATTGAGAAATGCGAAAAGTTTCAACTTTAAGTCGCTTGAAATGAAAAGGATTGTTTGTGTTCAATCGCAATAGCCGCTTTGTTTGCAACGCAAACTTTTCCTTCTGTGATACAATAGAATACGAATAAAAATTATTCCCCTCACAGAGACTACAATGAAGTGCACAGGAATAAATAAAAAGGAAAGGCAGACACGGAATTACTCCCAATTGCACGGTAAAGAACGTCTGCGTCGGAATTGAGCAAGGAAGGACGTTACTTCCTGTTGGAACTGGCTGTTAATATACCAGACACATGGCACACAGTCGGTCCATATAAAATGTACATTTCGCATACTTGTAACTGATTCGAAGAGAATTTTTTACAAGATGATGTTTGTCGAGTGCTAATGGGAACGTATCACTGAAAGGTATCTTTCAACACCGCCTCTTCTTGCTTTCACTCAAATCCCAATATCTGCAAGCTTCAATGTAAGCACTAACCAAATCGTGATCGATTCTTTCCCAGACTAAGAATTTATTTCAGTCAATTTGATTCACACCTACTCAAGAAAACACAAGAGACTACATAATTCAAGTTGACAGTATGTCTAAACCAAATCACAAAAGCATATGCTACAAAGGAATGGAAATCAGGGAAACTGATAATGGAAGACCTTCATTTGACGAAATTTCTTCCTCATGTGGTGAAGCATATGTAGAGCGCGAGCTATAAAAGGTTCCAACCCCATTCGCCCTTGACATAGGAAACCATCTGTTTCCGGAAACTTAGACTGAGAAATTCGTTTATGTGTACGCATAAACCACACGATTGAAAGAAAAAATGGCGCTTTTATTTCGCCCACGGATTTAGTAATTTTCTTATCCCACACCTGGCACCACATATTAAAGCTAAGGGCGAAATTTCGAAAGTGCGGTTTAATAAGCACCACTTCTCTGTCCTGTTCCATCACTAACACCTCGCTTAATATGTGGGCTTAATAAAGTCGACCATCTGCTGAACGGATATAGCATTAAAGCCAGTTTAATTAATTTCCAGATGGAAATGCAAATTTAGTTAATCATAATTAATTGAAATGCTTTCATTATTAATTGAGAGGCTACTTTGTCATGATTTTATTTCATATGTCACATCTCTTGGGTATAAAAATTTCCTCTTATAATTAACTCGTAATTATATTTAAAAAACATGGAATAATACTTTAAGTTTGGACTCATATATTATTTATGTATACGATAGTGTATTAGCAAGCAAAAGTTGAAATAGAAAACTAAGAAACGGAACATAATATTTTCGTATATGTAAATACATGTGCTGCGACAAGTTAAATTCTGTCAACATTGTTTTGGTAAGTTTGCAGTGCACAGAATATTTCACTTTAAATATAAGAACATTTATTTAAGCGAAATTAAGGATGTCACAGGAACTTAAATTTATTTATCGTATAGGAATTCATATAATTTCAAAATATGTATGTCTTTTAATCCAGTTAATATACTTTTAAACTAAGTAGGTATTGTTTTCCCTATAGGGGAAACTTTTTAGACGTATATTTTCCTCAACAAAAAAGAGTTGAGAGATGGAACCTACACTATGTCAAAATTAAATTAAAATTGATGTTTTTTTTTTGACTGCTATATGATTCGAAAGCATTTATTGATCGAATTTATATTTACCTTATACGCCTTCTAATCTAGGACATCTCCCCTTTTCGAAATCTTGCGTATAAAGTAAATTAAATCATTCCATATAAGATTTGAATTACGAAAATACAATTACTTCACCATTATCCTTTTATATACTTCTGTTACGCTTAGATCGAAATTATCAACACCAAAGGATTATCCAAATCTGACATCAACGGACTCAATCATATAATCGACAGGCGTTCTCAACTTGCACTTGCAAAGTTAGAGAATATAAAAATTATTATTATTTGGTTGAAAAGGATTATACTTACTTTACTGTCCCTTTAGAATCGATATATTGGAAATTAAAGTGTTATGTTGTAATACTATTCCTACTAATGGTATGCAGAATTTCAATATTAACATGGATAACTTTAGCTTTTAGTTTTTAACTTTATAGTATAGGTACATAATAATATAATTTTATAATTGCATACATGTTTAAATAAAGATCTTTAAGATCTTTTCTCTATGAAAGTAGGTGTTTCAAATGTTTGAGTAGAATAGAATATGTTTAAATTTATTAGAATATGTTCATGCGGTTAGAGCTAAGCTGACACATATTTCTGTAAGCTATATTAGAGAATTATAATAAGATTTCCCAGAATACGAATAATCATAATGTGAATCCAATTGGCTTATAAACGGTAAATAGAAACAAAAACAATTTGAAACGGAACCAACAACCTTTATTCTTAATCTGGGAAAATCTAAATTCTCTAATATAGTTGACAGATATATGTGGCAGCCGTTGTAATCATGTATAGGTACATTCCACACAATCAAGAGTATAGTAGATGTCATTATCATATATTATTTTTGTGAGGACATAAAGTATGTTTCCTAGAACAAAACAATGATCAACACTAATATTGTTTTCACTTAATGCAACCATAGCAATGCTTGCTTTAACCATAAAATTGGTTAAAAGAGATAAATACCATCATTGCTGCGAAATAACAATAGTTCCAGTTAATATATTTTATTCTTTTCACCATGAAATTGCGTTGAGTTCACCGTGATTAATTTTCTCTACACTATATTATTGTGATTAAGAAAACTTTACATATGAAAACATATTTGCTGTAACCAGAAATTCAAACATACTAGAGTTCTTTAAAATTAAAGTTATGGAAACTGTATTTTTCTTTCAGTGTATATACATTGCACTAAGCCTGCAGAGAAATCAAAACGCGCGAAAACGCGTCAAAACACAACAAAACGCACCAAAACGTGCCAGAACACGTCAAAACGCGAGAAAACGCGTAAAAACATGACAAAATGCATCAAAACTCGTCAAAACGCGTCAAAACGCATCAAAGCGTTTTGACCCATTTCCTCGCGTTTTGAAGCGCTTTGACGCGTTTTCTTTAAGATTTCACGGACTATCTATATAAGTGCAATATATTATACATCTACGTATACACACATATTTATATGTGGGTAGGAAATCTTGCACTAAAATTAAATTTATGGATGAGATATATGTACATATACCAAATTTCATGGAAAATCCGTTCAGCCATTACTGTAAACTGAACACCAACAAACTTTCCCATTTATGACATTAATTAATAAGTAAATAAAACCCTTCGATTTGTGTAGTGAATATTTAAATTTAATTCCGCTTTTAAAATTATGTTTACGTTTAATATGCCTCTTTCACTACAAAACCATATATATTGCCTATTAGCAAAACCAATATTAAATCAAAGCAGATCGAATTAAATTTTAAAATGCAGGTTTTCTGTGAGTTAAAGTAAAAATTGTGTATTTAAATTATAAAAAATCATTGATTACGGTTACTTAGATATGATAAGAGATGCCAGGACCTTTGAGTGAATGGCTTTTCAAATATGTATATTTGCAAAAATATAAACGCCTGTTTTACAATACCCGTATCTAGGAAATAATTATTCCAAAACAAGAAATTTTGTTCTCTTATACTTAATTTTTCACATTAATTTCGCATTTTTCAAAGGAAAACATTTTAGATCCTGTTTACCTCCTGGGGCATTTCCTGCTCATTATGATTCGTTTAGTTTTCCCTCGGGAATCTTTCGCCACAGTGACATCTTGCAAGTTTGAAATCAATTAAAAACAGCTTAATTCGGTGCTCTGCGGCTTTGTGGAAAAGTCAATAATTGGATTGGCAACCGAATGCTATCTTGATTAAAACCTGACGACTGCTGGTGTTTAACTTGCTTCCGAGGTCAGGCCGGACGGTCGACGGGTTCCTTGGATCGGGATCTTCCTTTAGAGCTTTGCCCGGCTGAAAGAATGCCATCTTGTCGTTGTCAACTTAATTAAAGCAGCACAACGATTAAGGATGAGGGAGTCCTTTTTGCGGCTCCAGAGGCGAAGGCAGGGACAATGGCAGCGGTGCTGAAAATAAGGCTGCCATTGTATACGGAAAAGTTTTATGCTTTTTTCATGGTTTCTGGCCCGCAATCGCCTTGGAAACAGAGGAGCGCCGGATCAGCTAAGGTATTTGGGTCAGAGTAGCAATTTGGGCGGCCTTAACCATTTCAGTGTCAATGCTTTCCGGGGCTGGTGGGACTGCTCCTTGTTTATTCCCGTGGTTTTCATTAAACGCCCCTAAACGGAACGATGCCGCAAAATGGCGTTTTAGGAAGAGATAATGAGCTGAAATCATCATTTAGCCAGCTCCAGCCACCTGAGCTCGAAGGGCTCTTCCACGGTTGGCTCACACCACGTCAACCCGCAGGGTTTGCAATTTAGCAAATGTATGCATTCAATTTCCGCAGAGAGATGAAGAAGATTCCTTAAAATGGTATTATAACGCTCCCCTTGGACGTAAAACGTTACTTTCGTATGCAAAATAATAAAGTTTCCACAGGAACGGCAGCCGCTCGGGTTTATGGGACCTCGTGAGTAGGACACGCTCGCGGCACGTGAGCACACCGTCAGCTCGTATTCCTTTTATGAACGTCGCGACGTCGCGACGCACATGAAGATCTTGAACCGCTGAAATGGTGCTTCCATTTAACTAACAATAAGATGAAGACTTGGCATTTCTTAGCTCCACAGGAGTGTCTACTAATTTCAGTTTTCATCACGTAAAGCATCGCTCTATTAACTTAATTGAAAAGAAAATTATTCCTACAGGGAGCGAGTAGGCGAATTTTAATCCTAGCATACTAATCATATTTAAGATTCTACACGCATCTGACAAAATTATTGGATTTTGCTAAACTTTCTGTGTATCTGAAATCCTAATGAAATTATTTTGCCATTAATAAAGGTGTTAATCGTTCATAATAATTTATAAAAGTTCCTTTTATGCTTAAAATACAGTTTATATATGTTTTGAACATGAAGTACTAATTTTTGTGATACATTGAAGGCAAAGTATAAAAAGTATTGATTTGGATAGGAATTTAGCACATATGTACATACACTAATTATAATTAGAAAATTTGAAATTTAAGAATTTTCACTAAAACAACAATACGGAGCTTTGGTTGATTCTTAACCATCAAGATGTGCTGTAGTAGTAGTACAAATTAGGAAGATAAATGAAAAAAAAATTTTAAAATAGCAGATATAATAAATAAAAGTAAACTAGTAGAAATTCAGCTCGATCACCTTTTTGTCTTTCGTGTTTACTTGTGTGCTTCTTTCCTTTTCAGCCTCTGTCAAGCGTTTTTAAATATAAAATTCAAGAATTTTCATGTCGGCAAAATAAAGTTATGTTTTACGCTTAAATATTACAAAAAGAAGATAATTTAGATAATTTTAAAAATGGATACATTTTTCAAGGCTAAGGCTTTCACCCCAAGACAGGATAGAAACCTTATGACATGGTAAGAAATCTCAAAAAATTTTAGTAAGTACACATAGGAAATACATGCATATTAATTTTCTTAAAGAAAAACAAGAAAAAAGGATAGAATAGACATACCTATGCATGTTTGAAAAGATGATACATATATGTATAAATATTATGTAGAATCAGTCTGTTCTAGCCAGTCAATAAAGTCTGTCTGTCAGTGTTTTTTATTCTAAAGTCGCTAAAATTGAATGTTGAAGTAGTACTGATAGTACTAGCCGTAGTAGTGGTAGTAGTAGCAGGTGTCTAATCATGTAGGTAAACTCCACTCAATCAAGAGTATAGTTATCATTATCATACATATATGGCATTATTTTTGTGAGGAACATAAAGTATGTTTACTAGAACAAAACAATGATCAACACTTATATTGTTTTTATTTAATGCAACCATAGCAATGTTCGCTTTAACCACAAAATTGGTTAAAAGAGATAAATACCATCATTTCTGTGAAACAACAATAGTTCCAGTTAATATATTTTATCCTTTTCACGACGAAATTTCGTTGAATTAACCAAGACTATTTCTCTCTTATGGAAACATATTTGCTTTAACCAGAAATTCAACCATACTAGAGTTCGTTACACTTATAGTTACGCAGTCCAACTTTTTTTTCCTAGTGTATGCTAGGTTGATTCTTCCGAGAACTTTTGTAGTCGAAAAAAATAATGTTTGGATTTTAATATTGAAAATTTGGAATAATTATTAAGAAAACAAAATAAATGAGTATTACAGGTACCACTATATAATTACTAATACAGGAAATACTTGCTACCACTACTGAAATTCACCGACCTAAGAAAGGCTTAAAGGATTCTTAGAAAGCGTGTACTTTTCAAAGAATTTGTTCTCACATTTTTCGCAGATATAAATGAATCATTTGTGAAAATGTGGTTTTGCAAATTTTTCAAGTGACAACGGGCAACATACATACATACGTAATTTTGAATATTTCTTTCAGGACGACAAATTTATTTTCCCAACTGGAAGTTAATGTGAATAGTAATGGAATCGGTTTATTTATTAATATTGTTCTATTCTGAATTGTAAGTAAAAATGCATTCTTACTATAACACAAAAATATGCTCACATATTCTATATTATTATAATATATGCATATGTACGCTTTAGTTAACTCCAACAGAGAACATATCATCCTCCCAAATACACAATATTTTTTTAATTTGTATTGGATACCCGACTATTTGGAAGTTTAAAAGAAATCATGAAACTCATCTTACATTGGAATTCCTCCCACAATTTCTCATCCTGAAGACATTCCTCATTCAGACACACAGTTAAAATGAAAGTTTATATTATTTCTGCTGAAACGCACAAGGTAGACAGACGCCCACAGGCCACAACTTTCAGAAGAACCCATTTGTATCCGTCGTCCGGGACATATAGACATTAAATTAATTTTGCCGCAAAAGGACTACCTGCTCAACATTAGCTGGACGAGATATTTTTGCGCCACATCATATCCCACCCCCGAATTCATGCGACAGTGAGGCAAGGTCAAAGCCCAACCAGAGCCCCACCTGCCGAGGCGCCATGGAGACAAAAAGAGGCGAAAACCCACAAATCACATATGCCCGGGTAAAGGACACGTCCTCCCCCACGTGTAGGCAATCAACCAAGCCTTCACACATTATGCCAACTGGATGTGATGTGTCCAGCCGCCGCAGGACATCTTTTTCATACATAGATTTGCAAGCCGTTCCCGGCGTCCGATTCGTCCTTTTAGCCTTTCGCTAGGACGCTTTGTATCTCTTAATGGCCGCAAAACTTTTTCCCAGGCAAAAACAGAACGCTCAACTTTTTGCTTTGCTAACTTTGAAAGTAATTAGGATCAAGCTCTCATTAATCACAGAAACTTTTCCGTTCCTCGCAGCGGAAAGATTTATCCCGCCCGGGGCACAGCTGAGCTTAAATTATGTGACAAAATTTTTGATGCGACGACGAACTGCCCCTCCCCCGCGCAAATGGGCGAGTGGCCGCGCTATTATACCCAATTCGCATGGTTCCCAACTCGTTGGAGGGAAAAAATCACTCATGGAACCCTGGATTGTCCTGGATACATGTAGCTCGCAAACAGTTCCCCCTACTCGTTTGGTGTCCCATTCAGGGAATTTATGTGGGCCTGTTCTGAGAACGTTCTCTAGTCTAATTTGCGTGCATATTCTGATCCAGGCATTCGCCGGGTTTATCCTTCTGGATTGAAATTCCGATCCACGATTGCTGATAAACCCATTGATTGCGCATTTTGCTATACGACCCAACATTTTAAGGGTTCTTCCACTGCAGATGAAAATATTTTTTAGTTGTATGTATAACTGATGACTCCAGAAATATTGGTATGGATTTAAATAAAGCCCTGCATAATAAAATAATTCCATTCAGTATTCAATTTGCTTTTCATTTATTGTTTTTATAAAATTTGAATCACTAGCTGTAACAAACAACGCAAAAAATATTTTTTTTTTTACCATTTTCAATAAATTTATACTTTTGAAAATATTTAGTTGAAATTTTATTGAAAAATTCCAAATATACTTTACATTCTGCAGAGACTAAGTCGAGTGGTCGACAAATAACGAAGGAGGGGTTGCAACTTCAAACACGTTGATCTCAAAACTATTTCAATATAAATTAATACATCTATTCCAGACGATATCGAGGCAGCAGGACGTATGTAGAAATATTATGACATTTTCTTTAAACAAATGTTTTTTTAACATAGATGTATTAATATATAGTAAAACTACAATTTCTTTTGAAAATATTCACCGCCGGAAATAGCATTTCACAAAATATACGTAAAGTTCTATTACCCTATTTTCCTATCTTAAAATGCTTTTAAACGAACTTTACAAACTAAAATATTTAACCTGAATAAACAAACAAAACAACGGAAACAATTTAAATGAACCGATATATATGTATATCGTTTCTTTTTTCCTTTTTTAAGTGGTTTTTGTCATTGTAACTGTATATTTCAATTATAACGAATTTTATGGGGTTTTAAAAAGAAATTACGGTAGGGATATTTTTGCAGTATAAATCTATCTATGGTTATAAGATATGTTATGCTTTATATCACTCTGTTAAAAGAACCCGCAATTCCATCATCATTTAATATATTTTTAATTGATACGTTGTTCTTGTTCTAGAATTACTACTATGACTACCTTGTAAAGCTTACTACTTAAAATTCTTTCTCGAGAAACGTTAGGAAGATCTCGAAATGTAAACACTCGCACTGAATATTCAAAGAGTTCTTTTTAAATACATCATGAATACATGTAAAATTGTTGCAATCTTCAATACTTCATTCAGAAACTTGTTTGAACTATTAGGTATTACTTACATAAGTGTTAATGATTAAACTTACTGTATACGTATTTCAGGTCAGGATTCTGCGAATATTGCAACATAACTAAACGGGTGTGGCAACCCTAAGCATAATAATATAACGCACTATGGTCCAATCCATTTGAACCTTCCTCAACCATAATCCTTAACATTCGCATACTGCTCAGAAAGCAAAAATTTTTCACCTTTTTTGTTCCTTACTTGGACTGAGGCGAGCCCAACGACAAGTAGTTGCTGAATGTCCAAAAATGAATCATTTCTGAGCATAAGAAAATATCCCAAAAACGGCCCCTTCAGTCTTATCGTCCATCCCCGCCCTGCGTTGTAATAGCCCACAGGACCCTCTTGTCACATAGTGTGAATGTCTCAAGATGGGTTGTTCTGATAAATTCTTAAAGCATTCTTCTTCCATTCTGCAGCCATTCCCTTATCAATTCCTTTCAACCCTCATATTCCCCAATATCCGCCTCCCCCGCCGCTCCTACTTCCTATAATAGGTATGGCAAGTCGTAGTCTGGATGATCTGACTGCACAATTAAATGATCCTTAAGCACAATCGCTAGCTGCTGACTTGATTACCTTCGAAGTGCCATAAAAACCGGGCGGCAGCACCTCCCGAAAAAACATCACCCTGCGGGCTCCCGAAGGAGCAAAATTCAAAGTTTTTTACGGGGACTATAAAGCACCCTCTTACCAATTTGGTTGCCCCAGACCAGTTGATGGTGTCCTGATGCAGGAAAACGGGCGGTCAAAGGAGCATCGGGACACCACTCACCACCGACACCGACACCTCAAGGGTAAACAGAGTCGTCGAGCAGACGAAAATGTGTTTCGCTTTTTTAGTGCGTGAGACGTGCACCCCCATCCCCTAATAAATTAGGGAGCCCCTGATTTTCCCAGAAATAGTGAGGTAGGTGCTCAAGCTTTCCTGGATGAGGGTCGTAACGTTACATCTCAACCCAATGGCCGATTGAGCCCGATTGAGCTTTCCATCAACAGGATGACAAATGGGCGAGAAGCCCGCTCGCCCCTGGGCTCATTCAGGTGTCTGTTGACGCCGTGCGGATATCCAGAAAATAACGCTCTAGAGCTAGGACATGGAGCGGGTATCCGCGTAACAGCGCATGACTCCAGCGAACGGAGCATAAATTTTTTCCCCTAGAAAACTGCGATCCATAGAGGCGTCTCGCTCCGTTCTGAGCAGCCTTTACACAGGGAGCACTCCAGGTGCCCCGTTCTGGGGAGCCCCCGATGATGACAGCAGAACCAGTACCACAAATCCCCGCTTGCTGCAAGACTATAACTCCTAGCACGGTACCGAAATCATCTCAGTCATTTGATGTCCTCAATCCTGGAAACAGCTGGATGCTCCCGAAATCACGAGAATTCCTTCTGGTTCGTCTTCTGACAGCATCCCCAAAGTGCAGCCCTTAAACCTCTTGTAAGCAAGTTGTCGAGTTTTGTCTTTAAAGCCGAGTGACGAGGCTCCGCGGGTTCAGTTCGACGAAGACAGTGTCCTTGCGATTTTAAGTGAAGGAGTGTGCCGCGCTAAAGGGGCCCGGATCGTGAATGTGCGGGACGAAGTGAAGTGATAAAATAATCGGGACCACCGAGCGGGAGGCAATCACGGGACGGGTGTGATAAATTATTCAGGAGTGGTCCTGACAGACGGCACAGCATCAAAAGCACCACCAGAGACTAGCTCCTTGGCGCGAGCGATCGCATGTAGTCTAAGCCGGAACTACCCAGCGTCTTAAGCCAGAGGAGCCTTCTTGAGATTGAACCGCTGAAGCTCCAGCCACAGTCGAGGACGCGACTCAAAGGAGACACGCACACACACCTCACTCAGGACTGCCTACTTTTGTACTACCTACAGTCGTCGGCACAAAATTGTGTCAGCGAAAATTACACGGATAGCGGAGGAACCAACGGCTTCAAGACGTGGTCGGAATTTATTAAAAGTAAGTTATTGAGGAGCCCCATCCGGGCAGCTGCCACAGGAGCCCCGGGCTGGGGTGTAAACATACGTGCATGCACGTGCGGACGGAACTATACACGGACCCCCGGCCCGGGACTTCTTACTTTATTGTCCCTTTTAGCTGCTCCTGTCGATACCCATTATATAACCTGGCATGACCCACTTTCGAGCTGTTCGCCGCGATAATAAATTTTCTATAATTCATTACCATTACCCCCTCCCCCAGCCGGGTCAGTTCAGATATCTTCAGTTCTTCCGACGACTGTACGAAGGGTTTTCCCACCCTCGGCGTCGATTCCATTAGAAGTTAGCCCTGTCGAGGTCGAGGGACGCCCGCCAGATCCTTTCGAGGTTTAGCACCGTGCAACTGTGCAGCAGATTTGATTTGGGCCACTTTAAAGATTCATCATCCGGAGCGTGTTTAATTTCTGGAGCATTTTCAGAATTTAAATCGGGTAATTGCTCCCATTTACCTTTGATTTCGAGGCAGATTCTGGGACACAAATTATACTTTCTCAAAGTAATTTCTCAGCTTTCATCAAGATATATTTATATTTATAGCATAAAACTTTGGTTGTCTGATAGGCAAGCTAAGTAACGAATATTAAATTCAGAATTCAATTGCAATTTCAAAGAAAAACAGATGGCATGGAATGGTATCATGAGGAAACTTTTGTTACCTTTTACTTTATAACTATAAACATTTTCAAGAATATCGATATAAATAGAGAAATTGACAGTTTAGTTAATATTGTATATAAATACAAAAGAAGGACGTATTCCATATGTTTGTACAACTATACAAATAAAATATTTATCAAAGGAGTCATCAGCGGCATTCTACACAAATCACGAAATAGACTTTAACTTTTATTGTAATGCAATTTTTGCGTGACACTGTTTATCTGTATGTTGACACTATCCCGAATTATGCGTTACTATTTATAAATATTTAACATCATATACCTATCTCGTAGCATCATAATAATAAAAATTTATTTTTAACAAATTATTATTAATAAAAGAATAAGGAAATAGATAAAAGAATAATAAAAAAGATATTTACAATAATAGAATAATTTAGATTAATTGAAAACTTATATTTTATGAAGTCGGTTTAACACTCAGAATAAATCAGAAGAATACCTAAACTCTCTATACTTAATAAAACATACACATTTTATTTTTCCGGTGACGGTTTTAGAATTTGAAAAGAAAATATTAGAGTTCCCATACATAAGTAAATTTTTTAAGGTATATAAATTATTGGAGTTAAAAAGCCGAATCAAATATAAATGTATAAAAGATTATTTAAATAACGTCAATAATTTATGGGCATTAAAAAAAGAGTTGTCAGAGCTCGTGGAATTCCGAAAAAATTCAATTGTAAAGCTTTACAAATACTTACTTAGTGCACAGTATTATATTAAATATATATTCGTAAGTATCTTGTTACTTTGTTCGATTGAAACAGGATTCAAATTAGTCACAAATAACATACTTAAACCCAAATACCTAATCATTACATTAATTGGCTCTTTCATTTGCCATATCGATTATTTCTACTTCCCCAAGCATAAAAATTGAAGGACCCTTTCGAAATTACATTCGTTCATTTTTACGCTTCATTTAAAATTAAGCTCAAAATAATGAGTAGCTTATCAATTATAATAATTATTTATCGTATAATTAATAAAGTAATTTATTTTAAATGCATATTAAAGTTTTCGAATGATGGTGAAACTTAAATATAAATTCGAAAAATTTATCACAGTTTGTGTACCACATACATCTGAATATCAGATTTGAGAATAAGAGAAGAATTGTTTTGTGGATAGCAACTTCAGTCAAAATTACACATGAAAACGCTCTGTATTCATTCGTTTCCCAATGTCGGTCGTTGGTGGCTCCGCTAGTGTAAAGGACATTTTCAAAACTGCAAGCGGAGCGCCCCATGCATAAAAGGCGACAAAATAGGTTGAGGGCATGGACCTGATTATGCCGCCATGAATCAAAATTGTGCAGGTGTCTCGCGTCTTACAGGTATTTAGTTTCAGGACGAAGGGTGAAAACGAAGGGTGAAGGGCGAGGAAGCATGCCCGTGTGTTTGTTTTAAACAACAGCCGTCGCCAGGGCAACCCCCGGTGACACAACACGAAGAAATCACTCGCTCCGGTTTCGCTGACTCGGGAGTTTTCTTAAGGAGTGCCCCAGCTGCAAAAGCGAGTGCCGCAGTGCATTTGTTCTTAATAAAGGAAAAGCGTACAAAAGACGAAAAGGCGCAATTATGTTGCACCACGGGGGCGTCATTCAAGAGGGCGGCCTCACCCGCGCTATTTACGGGATGATCAGGGACAAGAGGTACGAAGACGCCGTCGAGGTGCTTCTTAGCTTCGGCGAGGTGTCTGCTTCCCGCGCCCTCCTTTCGGTTCTGGGTCATTGCTACTATCAGCTCCAGAAGTACGTCCAGGCGGCCAACTGCTACGAGGATCTCTGCGCGCTTTTACCCGAAAACCAGGACTACAAACTCTACTACGCCCAGTCCCTGTATCAGGCAGGCATTTTCACGGAAGCCCTCAAAGTCCTGCGGGAGATCAAATCGGAAGAATTAAAGGATCAGATCCTCCAGCTCCAGAGCGCTATCCAGTATTCTAGTGAGGACTACACCGCTGCCCAGGTATAGATGACAAATTGTATTTTTGGTGTACGACTCGTGATATTTTTTCGGTACTTTTTGTGGTATGTACTTCGGTTTTTAGACACAGAAATCCTTTTAGTCTCCGTTTGTTTGTATGTCTGTCTGTATTATATAATATATCACAGATGTCCCAATTTCACCAATAAGAAGAAATTTGGTACATAGACGCAAATTGAAAAATGTACTTACTCAAAAGTTTTACTGTCGCTTATCTCATTGAGTGAGGCGTATCTGTTTTTTTTTGCTTTTAAAGCAATGACAAAATAAATGATTTAGTGTTAATTTAAGTAAAACTTCATAGTCTATGGATAAAATATTATAGAAATGATTTGGCCTTCGAAAACAATAAATTTGCCAAATGTAATAGTTACTTGTAAATGTCAAAAATAGAAGTTCCTAAAACTCCACGACAGAAAAAGAAACTACATAAAATAATCGTAGCCTCACACTTCTACATATGTTCATAAAAGTTTGCAAGTAGATACTTCAGGTAGCGTTCTATATCTGCTAAAAGTATTTTGCTCATGCCATACATAAAGTTGTTTTTCACCACCAGTTTTTTTATTAACTCGCTTTCTTGTTTGCCCGTTCGGTAGAATATTTTGCAATCGACTTTTAATTAACTTCCCGATGAGCTAAAGAGACTTTAAACATAGCTCAGAACCGGACGACAATGCAATATTAGTTTTCTTTCTTGTCTGTTTGTTTGTTTGCTATAACAGCTCTTTTTCAAAAATTTCATAATCGAATTCCTCAATTTTATAACATTAAATTGAGTTTCTTTTGACTTCAACTCATTTTTTCATTCAAAGTGGTTAAAATAATTCAGTAATAAAAAAGCAATTATTATGACGTTATAATACGAAAAAAATTATAGAAATTAATGCCAAATAAATTAATTGAGATTTTAAAATATTGAAGTTTAATTTAATTTAAAAGCGGGTACTTACAGCATTCAAATATCCCATGGAAGGTCCAGTAGAATTTGACTTAATCGTATGTGTGTTTCTGAAAACAATAAAGAAAACGTTTTACTATAGAGTTTCAAGTTTATTTAAAAACAATAAAACGAACCGCAAACCGAACTATTTTTACTTTAATTTTAATTGTTTGTTTCTCTCATTCAATCAAATTGTTTTCGTATATCTAATTCTAACAAGTATTTTCATCCTTAAGTTGAAGCTCAATTTAAGGATATGCACGAGTTTCTCTAACTGACTAAATGGTTAAATTTCCATTTTTTAGTGTCGATAATAATATATTTTTCTTGTTTTGGAAATATAACTATTTAGTCAGTTAGGCTTTCTTTAACTTAATTTGGCACACAGCTTAAGTAACGAGTTTTCATTAAAGTGAAATCAATTTCATTTAAAATTCACCAATATTTCTTATGTAAATATTTTTTGCTTATAACAAAGTTTAAGACAACTAGCAATTTCATGTCCTACCTTATTCAATTTATAACACAACGAAATATTGTAAAAATTTCACAATGATTCGATTTTGATTACTTTGAATTTTATTTAAAGGTGCATACATATAAATAGAAAAAATGTAACGTTGAACGGGTTAACAATATTAAATTTAGGTTCCATTTTAATATTTTTAAATTTTAATTCTACATTATTAAGCTTCAAATTGGTGAAGCGGTTGTAAGTCAAGTTTAGCACACCATATTATAAGACATAAATATTAAAATTTCCAATAAAACATGCGTATTTAGACAGAGAAATTACTTTACCTAAACTTAAATAAAATGTAATTTTGCAAATCTTTCACTAATCATTCCGGAAAAGTACATATGTACGCACTAAAAGTACCAAAAATATCGTTTTAAACTTCAAAAGTACCATAAACGAAGGTACTTTTCAGCATTTTTGCATCTCTTAGGCCATCCTTAACCAGCGGTCACCAGCGAGTGCCGACACGATGAACGACGAGGGGTGCCTCCTCTATCAGGCCAACATGCACGATGCAGCCCTGCAGCGCTTCAGCACGTCGATTCAAACGGGTGGATTTAACCCCCTTGTTGCGTACAACATCGGGTTGTGCCACTACCGAAAAAAAGAGAAATCACTGGCCCTGGATCTAATTGCTGAAATTATTGAAAGAGGGATCAGGAACCATCCAGAACTGGGCATCGGGGCACAAATTGAGACTGAGGGAGGTGCCCGCAGCGTTGGCAACCCCACAGTCCTTGCCCTGTCTGGGCTAACACAGGCTTTGAATTTGAAAGCAGCCATCGAGTACCACGACGAGAACGTTCCCGCGGCTAGGGAAGCGCTTCTGGACCTCCCTCCGCGGGCAGAAAGCGAATTGGATCCTATCACCTTGCACAACATGGCGCTAACCGACCCGAATGGGCCCGGAGCGGGTCTGCGAAGGCTCGCTTTTCTGCTGGACCTGGGCCCACCCGCCTGCCCACAGGAGACCTTCGCCAACATCCTGCTCCTGTGCTGCAAGCACGAAATGTATGACACCGCGGCGGATATCCTAGCGGAACACGCCCACCTCACCTACAAGTTCCTGACGCCCTACCTCTACGAGCTGCTCGACGCCCTCATCACCGCCCAAACGTCGACGGACAGTGCAGACAAAAAATTGGGCCAGCTCGCGGCAAGTCTGTCCGGGAAGCTGAGAACTCTAGCGGCTAGGGTTCAGGAGGCACGCGGGACCTCCGAGCAAAACACCCTCCGGACCGCCCTCAAGGAGTACGAAGTCGTCCTGGAGAACTACCTCCCGGTTGCGATGGCCCGGGCGTGGCTCTTTTGGCGTGAGGACGACTTCGTTGGGGCGGAAAAGGAGTTCCGGTCCAGCGCGGAGTTCTGCTCCGAAAATCCCGTCTGGCGACTCCACGCAGCCCATGTCCTGTTCATGCAGGGGGACAAATACAAGGAGGCCGCAGCCTTCTACGAGCCGATCGTCAAGCAGGCCTCAGATGACATCCTGTCGGTGTCCGCCGCGGTCCTTGCCAACCTGTGCGTGTCCTACATCATGACGTTCCAGAACGAGGAGGCCGAGGAGCTGATGCGTAAGGTGGAGCGGGCCGAGGAGCAGAAGACGACCGCCACCCACCAGTGCCTGCACTTGTGCATCGTGAACCTCGTCGTGGGCACCCTGTACTGCGCCAAGAACAACTACGAGTTCGGGCTGTCCAGGATCGGCCATGCCCTGGAGGGCGGATCTGGGTCAAGACTCTGCGCCGACACTTGGCTCCACGTCAAGCGGTGCATGCTGGGGCTCCTCGCTGGCATGGCCAAGCAGAGCGTCGTCCTGCCGCATCCCGCCATCCAGGAAGTCATCAATTTCATCCGCTCCTGTGAGATTTACGGGATGCTTACACCAGCCGGCCTCATTGGCCCGCCCAACGAAATTGCCGAGGGCGAACATCCCACCATCGGTATGGAGGCCCGACAGCTGAGGTACCTGCTCCTAATTATAACTCAATACTAATAAACAGATTAATTGAAGTAATCCATACAATGATTTTAATGCAGTTTTTTCTGAATTACCAGACTGTAGTCATGATTCCCTTGATTTAATTATCCAGCTGGATTCTCACATGAATTTCCTGGATAAAACAAAAATCATTGCATAAAAAAGCGTTATGTGAATTCAATTCCCTTATGAATAAAACACCATTTGTATAGGCTTAAAATTAATGCTGTCCCTATCCTTATAAATAATAAAATAATCCAAAAAATTCACCCATTTTTGCAGTGAAAATTATATTAAAAAATGGATATTTATATATTTGTTCACGAAGTTACAACGATAATAAAACAGTAATTTATACAAAAAACTAGAATTAATTTTATTCAATTTCTGATAAAATTTTTTATTTTATGTTTTTTTTCACTCTGGAAAATGGAATTGAATATGATTGCTATCTGTTAAAGCGACAGGGGACATGCAAATTAATCTTCCACAAATTATTAAAATAATAAATTAGTAAGAACCTTATAAAGGAAAACAATAAGTTATCCGGAATAATCACATTAGAACTTTTCCACCCAGCCTTTAAAAACTTATTTCCTATTTCAATCCCGAAACATGCGAGACTCTTAAGATAATATATTTTGCGGACTCATTGAGCACTAAAAATATCGTATAAGACAATTAAACTATCCTTTTTCTATACTCGTTTTATGTATATTTGAAATCAGTTATTCCGAAATCCCTCATGCTTTTATCTGCTAACTTTAATTCAGCACTTTTTGCAACAGACCATCCAAACATTTATTTAATATTACCAAACATTTTGGAAAATAATGATCGTACTGCGTGCAAAAATGTTTTCAATATATATAGTTTCCTTTAATGGATACGTACAATAGTCACTGTGATTAAAAGAATGTTTTTATTATTTCGATTTTAAAATCGAACAATCTTAGCTTGAGTTCTGAATTCTACAGGGTTGCGATAAAACGCTATTAATATAATGAAGAGCTCATTCTCGATTGCATTTACAAACATATAAAACTCTGTAAAATGTTAGAAGGAGTTCGCTAGAATATTGAAATCAAATCACGCCTCCATATAAAATACTACAAAATACTAATCAATTGCTTGATTACAAAAGTTCTATAACAATTTAATAAAACGCATACACTGTTCTAAATGTAATTTAATACCTACGTTATGCGACACAAATGAAACAGAGGATTTATGAGAGTAATAAATACTAAGACTAGAATATGCACACTCTCTAAACTATAAACAAAGATAGTATGACTGCCATAAAACAAGAAATATGTAGTGTGTTGCAGAAATGTATGTACATAATTCTGGAAATAACTGCCATCCAATTTGTTAAGCGTAATAGGGTGCTTAGAGAATCAATAAATTGCTCCATATTAATGGCTCGCCGCATATTGCCCTATTCCGCGAAAACAAGGCCTATGGCTGGAAACATATCCAGAAAATTATGGAACCAGGCCAAACCCATGCCATTTCTTCGTCGTGGAAAATAATAATAATTAGTCCAAGGCATTTTCCCTCGTTTATGCCCTGCACATGCATATGGGCAAAAAGTCACCACAAATTATAACGAACCCAGTTTGGCTGGTGCCCATTCTCATTTCTTCCTGTTCGTGTTAATAATGTTTCCTACTATCGTACGGCTGCAGCTTGGGAGTTCCCAGGGGAACCCTCTGCTCACATTTCGATCTGGTGCAGCCAGAATTTAGTGAGGGGGCGTGCTCCAGACCCCAGCAATTTTGATAGCATTTCAGCATCCGCAGCAGGATGAAATTCTTAAAGGAATGTTTCGAGCGTGGCGCCCTTAAAAAGCTCGACAAAACACCGAATTATGGGAGCACTTTCTGCACATATCTTTCCACGTAGATTCGTGCAGTGCATATTGTGCTTTTCAAAGGAAATACCTCGGAAAGGTCCTAAATGCAATTCACCTAATTTCCCGAAGTTTACCTGTAGAATTGCAGGTCTTATTCCAGGGCGGTTCCCGGGGGGCACTGCCCAGACGCCCAGGAACATGCTGAAGCCTCGTTTTTGCAGGCTACGAAAACAACAGTCGGAGGTGAGAACGCTTTTCTTTCCTAGTTCAGGACCAGGACCAGGAACAGGAGCAGAGTGTCCCGCCTTTATTGCTCAGTCGAGTGGCTTTGTAAGGCAAGGCCGTCCCGCTCGAGTGTTTGCTTATGCCTCTGTGTAAGCACCCATCAGGTGAGCCAAATTAATTTTTTTTATAGCACCTGTTTCCGTTTTTATTGCTGTATTCCGCTTTCCCAAAACGCCCCAGCGCCTCTTCCGTTTGCCCCCTTTTTTGCGCTATAATTCGACCGCGGAGCTCGGAGGGCTCCTCTAGGGGGTGGATGGGCGTGTGTCGGACTAAAAATAAATCGCCATTTCGGAACCTCCACTCAGGTGCCAGCTGAATGTCACAGAATGTGGGATTAAGGACATCTGCGTTTAGCAGGAAGTTGCCGGGAACGTATGAATTTACAGGGATTATGTAACACGGGGATGGCCAGGTAATGGTGGCGCAATTTATGCCCTTTGCCTAATGCTCGGTCTCCTCATGTTGAGATAGTAAAGCCCCTGCAACGACAGAGCTCCGCTCAGGGTGGGTTTGTTTTGGATGAATAATCCGTTGGAGTAATTTTCAAGGTTAGCACGGAATTTCCTGCGATAAAGCCCTTTTTCACAGTTGAGCGACTTAAATGTTTCCTTCAAGTACGCTTTAAGCGGAAGGCTGAAGGATACGTCCGGACTTCGCTGCGTAGTACTTTGAAGTTTTATGCTCTCTCTTTGCCATGGAAACGAAGGGCAATGTTTAAAAGGACTGCGTGTATGAAACACGTATCAGAGGTAGAATTCAGCGATGTGACACCTTTAGAAACTGGCAACGACGCAACGTCTACATTAATTTCTCCAGTAGACAGGAGCAAAATCTTCTAATATCTTCGCACATATCACAGCGCCAAAAATGTCTCTTATTTCCAAACAAACCTTTTTCTTTACATTAAACACTTTTACTACAACTTCACATTTAAGATTTCTTCTCATATAAAAATTTGTCATTCGTTTAATTTTTTTAAAAAAACCCTTAAAGCCATGTAAACGAAAGAATTTATCAAAAAACCCAAAAGTTTTTTGAATTTGCAAGGGAATCATATAAGTTAAAAGACATTATATGTGAAATCGTCAAAATAGTACAATTTTAATTTGTTGATGTACATAGAAAATATCCTTTAATAAAATTTTAAAACGAAAATATCTTTGTAACCATTTCAATAAGAATACTCCTTAAATAAATATGTAATTTATATTAAAAATTCGTATAATATAAAAATTTAAACATTTTATAATTTTTACTATTTTAACTGAAGCCTAATATTTATAAAATTAGCGCATTAATATGAAAATTAAACTGCTTATAAATGTGAAAGGGGAAAGTTCCTTTCGAAATTATAACATAAGAAATGAAATGTTCTACCTTCTACTTTTAAATTTAATAAATGTATTTTTGTTTCTTATTGTTAAAGAGATAGCATATTTTTGCAGCAAAAAAGTTTTTTCTATTACATCATAGTTTCAACTCAATGCCCTTCGACTGAATTAAACTGAAATAATTTTGATATATTCCGAATCCATGAATGATAATGTTAACATGCAGTAACAAAATAAACCAATACAACTATTGAATATGATGAAACTGAATTCTGCAGCGAAGCAACTGTGGGTTCTGTGAATGCATATCCTTTCTTGTTATTTAAATAATACAGTTTGAATAGCTTCCATCTCACATGACGGAAGCAATTTAAAGCACCTAACGAACCCGACTGTTTACTTTTGCAACCTGCAACACAATTCGAAACGATATTATTTTCTCGTTCAAATGATGAGTTCAATAAATATAATGGCAAATACTTCTACATACAGCTATTTGTTCCGGAACAATAGATATAAGATCAATTTTATATTCTGCTCTACGATACCATAAAAATGCCAATAGATAGCAATACAAAGTTAATAGTGATTCGGACTTCAATACTAAAGAAAAGCGGTTGTAAGCACCAAAGTCTAGTTAACGCATCCGAATCGTAATAAAACTATGTATTTACGTAATTGATTACATAAAATACAAATGCTAACTTCTATTTGAATGCAAATATTTATTTCGACATTTACTAATGTTAGTAGCTCAATAGCAAATACGATTACAGCATAAAGCAGTATAAACTACTTTTGTAATTAAAATTAAAAGACTTTATAATTAGCACTTATTTGGTATTCCATAGTGGTGTTAACAAACGAATTTTTGTATTTCATTCGTTATTTTTTGGCGGCGCTTACAACAGTTTTCTCCTTAATAATTTTACAGAAATCGCTGATTGCGGTTTCAATTTCGCGACATTTTTTGTGCTTATGATTCAATACGGTTTTTCGTAACTTCGGAACTAAGTTCGTTCTGATTTGTTATCACAATAAAACCTAATAAATTGTTTTAAATCAAGCACGACCACGTGAAAATGTATCTTGTTATGTTTTATCATTTTAGAATATTTAAGAATTCCTGTACATATTTTTCTACAGTTTCTAAAATTGGGAAATTTGAAATGTGTGCATAGTAAAAGCGGAGCATCACACTGTGACGACGAAAAAAGCCTTGCTTTACGTGTTCAAAAATCAAAATGTTCATTTACATTTTCAGATAATATATTCTTGTGAATTTTAAAGCTTAACTATAATAAATTTACTGAATTTTCAATGTGTGCATACCTTACCTGCAAAATTTTGCTCTAAACGAGTTTATCATGCTTCTGAAGCTGAAGGCTGTAAGCTGGCTGCGGAGACACAGGAATTATGTTTGAACAAGATGTAACTGCTCAGGACGCAGTCTTAAATTATGCGGACATGCATATCGCATCCGGAAATCCCTCAGCTTCCAGTCATGGAGCAGCTCTGGGTGTGAATGAGCCTCAGAAGCCAAACTGTCTGCCAACCCGGCCAAAGAGAAGTGTTTGCAATTTCTAAGTGTGTTCAGGAATTTTAGGGAATTTGTGAGTTCTTCCCCCGCCTAAGTACGGCACGACGAAGGCCAAATTTGATGTAATTACGAGCAGAGCGGAAATTCCAATTATTTAAATAACCCGAAAATGCGGCCACTAGAAACAGTGGGGGAAATTACGCCCACGCGTCGGCGCCACCACCGCCATCCCAGTTTCTCGTACGCTGATGTCGAAAATGAAAATTTGTAAATCTCGAGTTCAAAGGAAGCCGGAGCCATGAGATCATCCGCCGACAATTTGACGGTTGTCGACGCCATGGTACCGGGGTACCACCGCTCGAAAGCGTGACAAAAACGCGGTGCCGCTGCTCGATTGGTTGTGTAATTGCCAATATTCATCATCGGCGTGCATGGGTGCCCCAAACACCTCCCTGGGGATTACTTGAAGTGTAACTACTCAACCGTCCTTAAGTTGCTCCCTTCGCCCCAAGTGGGGCGCCGACAGGACGCTCAGCTTTGCACGTCGTTCCCGAAATCCACTTTGATCAGATTCTGGAGCAACGTGGATCCCGGTCCCACACCGGGGAAGTGAGCTGTGATTAGACGGTGCCACAAACAACGGCTGCCATCGATTGGAAATTTTCTACGGAGAGATAGATGAAAATTTGAGCGATTATCCCGGCAAAACCGACGATAATGGGCGTCACGTCGAGACAACTGATTTATTGATCTCGGGCTTCTTAGCTTGCGGCCTACGACGCATTCTGGACTAGATTAATGGGCAATTCACGAGGCTTCCGAGGTAGGGCAGCGAAAGCAGAAAATTATTGTAATTCTACATAATTATAACATATCGAGATCATCCTAATAAGATATTGTAAGGATTTTGAAGTATAATATTTATCTACGTAGCTCCCTAACCCTTGACCGACTTTGTGCAGACAAATCAACTCTCCTTAAAATGTTAAACGAAACAAAAATCAAGAATTTATATACAATACCACGTAAAATCAAAACGAATTTTAAATGTATAGTATTGTTATTATTAAAATACTAACAAAATTCCAATATTAAAAAATAATTTTAATAAATTAATAATAAATAATTATGTATAATAGGGATTCTATAATATCTATAACTATTGTTATCAAACTTGTTTAGTTCATGTTAGTTTGGATTCCTTTATTTAAAACAAGGTTTTTATTAATTCTAAATAGGTAATAATCAGTAATTTTTTTTTATTATCCATCTCTTATCTAATCAGTTATGGAAAATTTTAATTTCTAAAATATAAATTGTTCTTTTCAAAATATTTCAAAATGCATTTTTAAAACGCGTTACTTTTGATTATGTTTATTTTATTTTTAAATTAACATTAATTAGTACATTTCAGTTTCAGTTTGTTATTTATTTTCATTAACTGATTTTCAAGGTATAAATTTTATTAAAATTATTGCTTACTTATAAATTGCGAAAGACAGGTCAATATAGTCATTTAAAATAATAATAAGTAGACACAATTGTAAAATGTTTAATAGAATCGGAGGCTAAAAAAAGTTCATATCTTAAACTGGTCAACAAAATTTGCTATAGAACAAGTAATATATCATTTCCTTAAGAAGTTTTCCGAATATTACGAATCCATCCCAATATGTCACATTTTAATGAAAAATAGATTTGCAGACTAATACAATATCGTCTTTTAGACATTTTAAAAAATTCCTTTCGAAATAAGGGGTTCTTATAGGGGATTGAAATGCGCGCAAAATTATATGTAGTTTGAACCTTTAGCTTGTTACTTCATACATTTGGTAGTGCATAATAACCACAACTAGCGAACACTCACGAAAAATTGATAGTGGTATTTCACAAATCGAAATGAGATAAAGATTTAATCTTTCATTTAAGTCACGTTGCGAGCTCACTTTATGTTCCATTTTTTGTTTAATCCCTATATTTCTCAAGAGCATCGCGTTATAAAGAATTTTAATTTTGGGTTTTGTAATTTACAGAAAACATTCTCTTGAAATTACCTAATATCTTCTGTTACATAAACCAATGTTATCTTTAAAAGTATTTCAATGTAAAGACTTTGTGGTTTATCTGTGTAATAAATTTCAAGCTCCGAAATTATGGGTTTCACCTATGTACATATACCAACGCAATTATACTGCTTAGCTCGGTAATGTGAAAATTGTGATTATCTGGTGATTAATTATCCCGGTAATTAATTCCTTTCCAGTTCCTAATAAAAGTGTTCTATTTAGTCCTTCCAGAAGACAAAGTTGCGAACAAGGAACGGCAAAATTCCATGGGGGATTAAATTTAATTAAAAATTTTACCCGGCGTTTCTGCGCCAACAGTGCTCCAGAAATGGGAAATGAAATAAAAACTAGTCGCATATTAGCTTCAGTTTGCACATCTTGCAAGAAAGGTTGCCGAGATAAACTGCGACCGGCAGGCAACGCCAGTTGTACGTACCGACGCCAAGACACCGCGGAAGGAAATGAAGACATGGCGCTGTTGCCAAACTCCATTCAAGCGGGCGTCCGCATCCGATACCAGACCTGGATGTAGGTCCTGCGGGATATTTGGGTCAAGGAAGCTGGAGTCTTCATAGTTCTCGGGTGGAAGATAGTACAACTACATAAGGCAGACTATCCGCAGGAGCACCTCTAATCCAAATGGAGCGAAATTGGACCCAAAGCTGTTTAATTTGAGCTCGCTCCACTCAGAGGGAGTCCTGCTCGCTCCCCTGGGAAGAACGATATAATTTCATGTTATTGGATCCGATCTATCTGCGGGGCTCAATCCAAGGAGCAGCACTGTCGTCTTAATGACGGAGGAACAATGACTTTCGCCAGATATCAGGAGAAAGTTGCTCCGTCACTTTGGCAGATGAATGAAACTGGAGCCGAGGCGGAACTCCTCCCGGCCTCGTCTTATCTCTGGAGTTTCGTTTGGCGAGTCACTTGGCGAATGATTAACGACTCCAGCCACATCGGAATGTGTGCATTTGTCAGCCCTAAGGATTTGCCTACGTGTAATAAAACTTTTCCTGGATTCACTCAGAATCAGCCTCTGTTCCAAAGTACTGGTCGTATCCGGAACTTTATTCGATTCTCGCAGGTCATTTTCGGTATCATCAAAAATTAGTCAGGACTTTTAATATCACGGGACTGTTCAAGAAAGTTTGCCTCTTTATACCGACTTTGTAAGTATAAGGTGGTATAAGTAAAAGTCTTTGAGAGTATTTTATTTAGAATGATACTCAAAGTGTTTTAAGTTAATTAAGAACGTGATTGGAATTTGTTATTTAAACCAAATGTACTTTCGAATTAACTAATTATTTTCCTGAACAAGCAACTTAAATAATAAAACAAAAATAAAAAGTGTCCATCGAAATGAACAAACTTTGATTTATTTTTTTCGATCAGCCAATTTCATTTTGGTTTGCTAGACAACACATTTACCTAAGTAAATGTAAAAACCACTTTTACAGGCGGTTGTCTTAAAAATTATCATTTTTGATTTAATTTTTTGTATACAGATTCAAAATCGTTATCCTTCTTATATAATCTCCGAAAAAACCAAGAAGGTGAATATTTACTTTCGACGATATTATAAGGACCTTTGTATTTACAATTAAGAAAAAACACGTAGCTTTACAATGTTTATGTGCAAAAAATGTTATATTTATTAAAAAACTTTTTTTGGCCGCTATTATATGTATTTAGGACGAGGCATATTTTGATTTAAACAATTTTGGTTCTTTCTGATAGCGGTAGACGGCGTTTTCAAAAAGTCGATTTTCAAACAATGCAATAATTTGCGGAGTTCCGTGAACAACAAATCCATGATTTAAAATGAATTCTAATCTCTTGCTAGAGCCTAAACCTACAGAACAATTTTTTTTCATCGTTTTATTCATACTTTGTTGAAAGTATAATAAAATTACCATTTTGTTGGAACAAGCAATTCCTGTATAAAAAAACAAGGAGTTGTAATAAATATAAATTATTAAAGGTCTAGTGTCTACATTTTTGTAAAACGAATCAAATGTTTTTTGATTTTTTTTTATATAGAACTTGAGATATTTGTTAAACGCATTCAAAAACTTAGTTTTGAATCAACCTTTTACTACCCGTAGTCAGAACGGATCAAAATTGTTAAACAAAATGTTTTTATGATCTTAATATAATAGTGTTAAATAAATATTTGTTTTCAACAAATATAATACTTTGCTCAGAAAATTATTTTAAGGATACATACAATATTTGTTTTTTCCTTAATTATTAAAGGAAAGGTCGCCTTAAGTAAAGCATAATCATTTTTTTTACTTTTGAAAATAAGTATATTAAAGTTGGTCGACAAAATGTCTTAATCAAAAGTTGTTCTATGCCTTTTTATTAACATACTAACCTTACCTAGAGATTCGCGCTATAAAATAAAAAGCATTGAAACCAAACGCTTATTGTAACCTTAGTTCTTTTAAGCCTAAGTGATTGAGTGAGATTTGTGGTTACGGCACTAGGAAACAAAATTATCTTAAGATAACTTGAAGCTGCAACGTCCAGCATTTCCTTGCTTGTCACCTTAAGTGTATCCTGCACAAATACATGCTTAGTCTTAAGTGCTCTTTGGAAGAAACACCTCGATCAATAAAGCGTCAATTAACTACTTCCTTCCGCCCACTAGAGCATGTGCTCTAAAACCATTTCACCCATTTATCTCAAAACCGAATTGCATTAGCCCAACAACACCACGAAATCCCATTTCATTGAATAGTTACCAAGAACCGCACCTGAGACGAATATTCTGCGTTTCGGGTACATGACCACCGATTAATTGGTGCACGAGTAACTTGGGCCGCCACAAATTGATTACCTTGCACGACGTTTAATCGAATATAGGGCGATTTCCGACGTTGTCACAGCTTAAGATTCCTTAGACAAACTATTCAAATTAACCGATTGCCGCACAATATCGCTATTTTATATCCTTAGCAAAATCGTTCATATTCAAGTTAAGAGTTCCATTAAATTGATATCGGTTCGATTCACTTTTAATTCATTTTTTTATATCCTTATTTAAGGCGATAGCTCAACTTGCGTGTACAAAATTAATAGAAATGATTTTTTTCTATTTCCAACTAATATGCGTACATATAAAACTTTCCTTTTAATATAGACTAGTATATGTACATCTCATTTCACTGAATGGTAAATCTTATAACAACAAAGTCAACGTCACATTGTACGCAATATTATTAAGAAAATGTGTTTAAAAGTTGAAAAAAACTGACGAATGTTTACGAAAAATTCAAGCTTATTCTGCTAATTACACTATCATAGCTACTTTTGGCAAACTAATTCGGTTGTTATCAGTAATAAATTTTGGCCCTATAACAGTATGTATTAAACAATTTTGAAAATTTGTAAGTTTTTACATTTTAATATCTTTTCTGTGATTCAGAATTTAATTTTAATTTGTTATTAAGGAGACACTTAAGAGCTAAGTGGAGTGCGTGTGCGCTTCAAGCAGAGCTATCGAAGCAGTTGAATTGGAACTTTCTAAAATATCGCTAAGTGAATAGATATGATTTTTATAACGAGTTTGGTAGAGATTCATACATATAACTATATTCGAAATTAGTAGAATAAGCCTTCCAGTACAGAAAAAGTGGATTCGAAAAAAAAACGCAAAAGACGAAATATGTAAGTACTACACAGTACACATAGAAAATTGAAAATTGTTATAATATATTGTATTTGGTCTGCTACTCGAGATCCGTTTAGAGAAGGTATTTAAAATCATACGAATATATTTAAGAAGGAGGCTGAATAAAAATGTTAGAGCATTTTAGAAAACGTTCTTTTAATAAAAACGTACAAGGGAAACGTTTTCTGATTACTATGCGTTAAACTGATTACATAATTTGTTTCCTTTGTACAGTGTAGAATCCTTTTTGGTATGTGAAACTATTTCGTAACAAAGAAAGGCATGATAAAAGTGCATATGGCAAACTTCCTTAAATAAGCCCGCAACTTTCTTGTGCGGGTCTACAGCTATAGAAGAAGATAAATGCGGGTAAACATGAAAATTTTAATTGAGTGGCTTGGCAGATAACAATCTGCTTCATGGCAGCCTTAAAACTATTTTAAGGAGTATCTTCGAGACGGGTCCTGTCCTTGGGCGTTTTAGCGTGACGTTAACTGAAATAGATAGGCAAACATGCCGCCCCCGCTTATGAGAAATTCCAAATTTCCGCATGCCTCTCCGTCTAAAGGATCGACCGAGGAGACTTGCCTAAAGATGGAATGTTCCGGCTGATGTATCAAACACCTGGGAATTGAGCTCATCCTTGCATGCTCGTTGAATAGACACCACCTGAAAACATTTTTATCTAAAAGGTGAAAATAGCTCTAAGATTGCACTTGGGATTTTCTACGTACAAGACGTTCTAAATCCTGCCAGCTCTGCAGGATGCGCCGGGAAACTTTGAGATCGATAGCGAGAATATGTTCGAGGGAGTCAGAAGCGGCCCAAGGCGAAGACATTTCGCATCTGAAACTCGTTCGACCAAGGATCGTTTGCGCCAGATATATGCGTGAAATTTTGATAGGAATCTCTCCAGAAAAGTGATTTAAAAAGTTCCCTTTGACGGTCCAATAATGGACATATGAAAAAGTTAGGAATATGTGGAGAATTCTTCGACGGACTTTTGAAAACCTTATATTCTCAGTTTTCCTACGTGCTTTGAAGCCACGATAATGTAAGATGATGGTAAAACGAGGATGCATTTTTCAATTTTCTTTCAAAAATGAAAATAGCTTTCAAAGATGTATTCTTAATGTTAAAAGGAAACTGAACGGTGACATGCAAACACACTCAGATGAATCCTTGTTAAGCAAAAATCTCTATCGATTCTTATATATTTCGAAAGTTTAAAATACACTACTTTTGCTGAATACAAGTATAATAGAATCTTCTAAATTATGGAGCCTTTATTCTTACTTTTAGAGTTTTGTCAATAATTTTCAAAACTCAAGATTTTTGATCATGCAATATGTAACATATGTTTATGATACATATTTTGCTAATGGGAACACTTGTTCATTCTGAAGGAGCATTATAGGTATATACCATTTTTTGAAATAAAAATTAATCTTTTATGTCTTGAAAATTTGCGAATACATAAATATTCGATTTCATTATTTACATATGTAGTCATAGATACAGAGTAATTACATTACAATTGATGTTCCACGATTAGTTATAGGTTCCTAAATAAACAAATATTCATATTTTTAAGTTACTTAATTTGCTAATTATATATTAAATTGGTTAAACAAGAATTTACGGATGGTATCCTAAACAGATTTATTCGGTCGAACTAATAAATCTAATTAGTTTAATTTGGGTAAAGCTTATCTAAGCCAGCTACCATTTATGTGAAATTCTTGGAACCAAAACCATTTCTAAAAACTATCCTAATAAACGTTTAGTTCCACTTTAAGTAAAGCTTAAAATAACTCATAAACTTACTTAGCTAAAAAACCTCGATTAAATTTCATTTTCATTGTCTTTTAACTAGTTGACTATAGTTATATGTTATTTAGATTAATTCCATTATATGAGGACAGTAAAAGAGCCACACTATGTAATTTCACAAAACAAAATATTTTTTCATGTAGAACCGATGTAATTCATGGTCATTAAAATCTTAAATCCGTTGGCAATCCTGAGCTATTAAAAAGGGTCATAATTTAAATTTTTTATCGAAAAAGTTTTCGGATATAAAAGTGTTGGGACGACAACCCATCCAACATTTTATTCATTACTATTTGTACTGGCAATGAATATTACAAGGAGCTACTGAATAAACAAAACTGGACATCTATGTGATCAATCCAGCACAAAGCACGACCCTCATCACTTCCTTCCGAAAAGGCTTTTCCCAAAATTGTAGATGACATCGAAGCACAATATAAAGGACCTAAACAATGGTGAATTAATTAATAAGTGAGAAAATTTGTGTTTATAAACCGAACTGAATGATTGTCGGTATGTTTGGAAGGGACTGCTTGCGTTGAGGGAATATTTTCCTGTTAAGGTAAATAACGTCGGTTTCCCCCTTACATCGAGTTAATTTTAGACGTAAGGCCAGACCCATGATTTTCCTACTTCCTCCGAACATATGCTGTGGACAGATTCGGTTTAACATTGGAATATACATAAATTGTGCTTTTACTTTACGACTTGAGTTACAGCTTCATTTTGTGACAGTGACGACGATTCTTTATGGCGAGATTAATGCATGCATATGGCCGTATTTGACCTCAATTAGGCCTCTTTTGGTTTTCCACTTAGAATCATACCATTACGTGTCTATCTGAGCACGAGTCCCAAAGAAATAAAATTTTTATGTTTGCAGGAATTGATAATTAGCCCATGAAAGGACTTTACTATTTGCACAACAAAAGGCATAATTATACGAAAACGCTATCATCTTTTATAACTACCCACTTTATTATACCTTTTCATTATTTTAAAGGACATTTTCGAATTAATGTCGAACTCTTTATTTCAGATTTACAGGCGTTATGGATAACATCTTGGTGTAGTTCCGATGCACAAGCTCGGGCTGCAAAGATAGCAGCTAATAGCAGTAGAAACCCCTTAGCTTACTCAATTAATTCTGGAGGGTGGCGACAAGTGTCAGAGACTAAATTTACAAGTTCCTCGGGTAAGTGTTAATCAACTTGAGAAATAATTTATACTTTAAAATGAATGAAAAAAATTAAGGAGATTCGACCTTTTCTGAAAAACTGAGCTATAGTAGTAGAAAATTAACCAAACAAACCTTAAAAATACACTTTTTCCATCTGTATCTTGGGTCCATAAAAGTTTAACTAGTAAAGGTAGTACGATTAACACAAATAAAAACACACTTTGCACCTGTGTGGAGCTTAAGTGTCCGTGGAAAGTAAGATGAATGATACCAACAGAAAGATTGATGACCTCACAGCACCTTTGCTCCTTATTCGTAGCATTTTTTAGAGGTTTTGCTTTACAATATTTGAGAAGCACTCGATGCAACAATTTTTTGCTGTTTTTTAACCTATTATAAGCAATTTTTTTAACGTGTGATTAATATACACATAATATCAATTATATTAGCTTGAAAGTTCAGTTCATTTTGACTGTTGTATGTAAGTTATATTTAAAACACTGTACTATATACATATTTCCATTCCATTTCTGTACGTCTGTTTAGCATTTACACTTCAAAATTTAGTAAAATAATAAAAAAAAGGGTATTTTTCTTTAATTTGCTTAATCGTTGTGGAATGGTTTTTCTTTACAATGTTACACCAAGTGCTTATATTAGTAAACTTAATAAAAAATTTACATTAAAAGAAATATTATAGTTCTCGCCGTTCCTAGAAAGGTAGCTTTGAGAAAATTGCTATGCCCTTAATAATAAAAGGTCTTTTCATTATAAGATATCTATAAAGCTAATTTTTAGAAATGTTACACTTTGATTACCGCAAAATAAAAAGGTCAATTTTAGAATCTGACTAGCTGACTACCCCTTACCCCTTAAGGGAATCTTATGCTTTCTCGGATCAACAAAATCAGGTTTTTAGAAAGTATGCTGTTGGATGGGTCGTATTTCAATAATATACTCTGAAATCTTCAGAACAAAATCCTAAATACTTTCGATGTTATATAGACTACAGCTGACAGAACGTAAATAAGTAAATGTTATACCTACGTGAAATTCATGTTTGAAAAGTTTAAACGCGTTTTTCTAAAAACAATGGTTTTGTAATCAGCGTGTAAATACATATAACTACTTACTAACGATTTCACCCATTTGTCTCAAAATTTGATTGAATTCGATTTATTAAAATTTTCGACCGATATTTAGACAACAGTTTGAATGATATAGCAAACTAAACAGAATAAGTGTTTTGTCTACAATTTCAGTGGTAAGTGCAAGAATTAAAGAATAAATGAAATAGGACCCGTAGACGTGCAAACGAAACGTGTATCTACGTATGTTGGATAAAACAACGACTTTTAGCAGATATCTTATAGTCAGAAGTACAGACAACATTTCAAAACAAATATTCTCTTGTTATTTGCAAGCCTGTGCCAAATTTCAAAGTGGAAAAGGTTCTCATTTATTTTTATCTTCTTGTTATTTGAAAAGAGAATTGCACTCGTATTGTGCTTAGAGTAAATCTTTCATGTTTAGATTAGTGCTATTTGTATTTCATGAAATTGCACTGTTTTCCCTGTTTCCCAAAGTACCATGCCTCCAAAGAACGAAAGCATAAATCACATCTGCGAAACCGCGCACACAGAGCAACAAAACATTATACCACCCTGCAGTTTGGAGCACATTCGAATTTTTGAAACTCATTAACACCTCGAAACTGCGAACGATAAAACATAATTTCCACCCCTAAATCTCAATCCCCGAAAAAATCTCAGAAATTCGGGAAATCTTCCCTCACCTGCTCCCCGAAATCGTGCACATGTTCGCATGGAACGGGCTCAGCTGCACCTAAAATTGTCAACTGTTTATTAAGCAATTCACCCGGGGCGTTGATTTTTCCATTTTGCAAAATTCCCCCCAAAAAGTAACAAGTAGTGGTGGTGTGTCCTTAGAAGTCTCCTAGCGAACCACTTGTTGCCTGAATTTGAATGCTTCCTCGAAGGCCCTCCAGGATCCTGAATGCCAAAGGACCGGGCTTCGGCTTCCAGCGAAATGAAAAAAGCGGCAGGGTGGTGCCGGCAAGGGTGGAATTGTAATAAAAGGCAGACGGGGCGCTGTGTTAGCACCTTTAGCACACAAAAACACCACCACCCACGTTCCGGAGATGAAAGAAGACGAACGTCTTTGACGCCGGATGTAGGGGCTTACCGCCGAAGTCGTTCTTTTTTTTCGCCTAAATTTCAAATTTGTGCAGCTCACTCCCTTTGGATGCCCTTTTTCTGCACCACCGGCTTCTCGGCGACATACCCACCTTGAGTCGGAGTTATTGCCGCAGCACACCACCCCCTGCTCTGTATTAAACCGAATAAGACTGAAGAGATGAGAGGCAGAAGGACGCTAAGACGTCTTACGTAACGTCTTCCAGAAAAGGCACGGATTGGTAACACGACCATACCACTAAATTTTATGAAAAGAAGTTTGTTTGGATGGGTATGAATGTGGAGCGGGTGTTATTCCTCGCTGGGCTCGTACTGGAAAAATAAAATAAATTTTCTCTCTTACTACTTCTAGATATGGATGACATGTTTTTCCAATGCAATAAGGACGCAATTTACGTATTAAATTCGAGCTACGCGTACGGGGTAAGTATCCGGCAGGCCGAGCCAAAGGGATCGGCTAGAAATTTGAATATTACGTGCTGCTGCCAATTCCCAAATATCCTTTGCATTTTTAATAAGACCATCCGACTGGTTCCGTTTTTTATGTTGTGGGATATCGTTTGTGGCTCCTTTTAGCAAAATTAGATATTTCTCCCTTGCACGCAGCCAGCAATAAAAATTTCAGCTTACGGACGGAGCCGTTCTGCGGCATATTCCGGCGGTCCTGGGATATCTCGCCCTAATAAAATTTTGTGCTGCTGCCGGATGCTGTTTACTCTGAGATAATTCGTGTTGAAGAATAAAATAACTGGGAAAGTGCAGATCCACTTAAATATGCTTTTATGAGGGTGCCAAGTAACTGCTGAGTGCTGATTTAGTGATAGCTTTTCCATTTTTTCATTTTATTTGAGCACGTCGTAATTTGGAATTTCTTCTTTTTTATTTTTATATTATATTACAACTAAATTCCAACCCTAGATAGAATACTTCGGATAACTTTTCCACAATAACGTTATTTCAATCACTTTCCAATTTGTCGGGTTTCTCATTTTCCTTTTTTTAACATCTCATTATAAGTTCATTTCAAACCTTTCTACAATTTGAGGAAAATTAATACGTTTTAGGAGTTGGATCACGTGATGTGCCAAAGGAAAAGAAATTCTAATTAAGGAAAGCACGCCATCACACCTGCGGTTTTTCCCAACAATAGTCCCATCAAACTACTCTATAAAACCATAAATCTATACAAAATTATACTCTAAATGAGTAATGTTTATTGGGAACAGTGGTGTGTTCGTTAATTTTAAACGTTTTTAGTCCATTTAGTTCTGAATATACATTAAAAAAGAATTATTTTCAAATACATGCTTTGCAGTCAATTTGAATAAAATTGTTATACGTATTTGTACTCTCGTTTAGGTCTTCTAAAAGAAACCTGAAACAATATTGCATATACAAGTAAAACACAACTTAGTGAATTTATAATATTGCACTCATTTATTTATTAATGGGAAGTAAATTTCGATTATTAATATATGTATCTATTTTCTGAAATAGCCAGAACTTTTAGAATCGAACTTGATTGTTGCTTTTTAACAATTGATGATTTAGATTACAAAAATTATAAAACATATTTCTCATACATAAACTTTAATCAAATGGCATCAGTGATATTATTTACGATATTTGGAATTTTGAACAAACGTTATTTCAAAATTATGATATTTTTATGAAAATTAAAGTGCTATCCGATGACATTCTACTCTCATCAAATCCAAAGCAGCAGTAGTTTTAAGAAACTTATATTTATACAGAAATATTTTAGATTTTTTCATTTACTTAAAAAAACGAAAATACCTAATTTTAAATGAATTATATATTGCGTATTTGAAATGAATAAAGATGGTACTCTGATTGAAATATATGTATATACGAATTTTTCGTTAAAATAAGTACAATCAAAATTTACTATTGATAGAATTGTTAATCATTTTAAAATTTTACGCGGTTTTGGGATTGAATTAACTGAATTTTAATTGGTTACCGCTAAAATTAATTTGTTTGTTTTTGATTTTAATCGAAATGATTGCATTTGAATTGCACACCAATAAAGACGTGCTGTAGGGAACGCCCAGCTATTTTAAACAAAATTGTGGAGGAAAATCAAAACATGTGTCGTTTTCACACCGGACCCAGCTCCAGGTTTTGCAGGAAATTTTGAATTGAATTGAATTTTAAAAAGCCTCACGTAGACACATACTCGTATATTAAGATTATAAAGTTTGTGAAAAGTGCATCAAATTGCCATGATATTTCAGTTTGGACCCAAATAAATTTTTGGATTAAGTTTTTTTTATTTCATAGCAAAGAACTAAAGCTTCTAAAGAAAATGTAGGTATACACAAAATGTGCTGAAGTTTTAAAAATTAAAAGAGCAATAATAATAAAAACCGTAATTAAAATAGGAAATTTGAAATATGAGCTTGACGTAGTCACGGATTTACTTAATCGAAATACGCAAAGTGTGAACACGAAACAATGACTTTGTTTAAATATAGTGCACTATTAATTTAATCCCGAATTAAGTAGAAAGTACGTATGGGGGTCTGTGATATATACTACTTTTAAAGTAATTCATTATTACTTTCATTATGTCTGTACTGAATTTAGTCCTGTTAGATTCAATTTAAAGTTAACCATTCTTAGTTTTAATACTTGATAATAATTCAAGAAATTTACTCTGTTGAAGTTAATATATTAAAGAAAGAAAGTATCTATTTGAATCAAGTACCCAACCATCCTCTTAATTTAATATGACATTTTCTCAATTTGGTACGCAAGTTTTCTCTCACAGTGTAAATAAATAATTAATTTTATTCTAATTATACGAAGTAAATGTAATCGTAAATAAATAATTAAATTATAATATGCCCAACACTGATTGCCAATGACAGTTTCTAATGAAACATGAAAATTAATATTAATTATTCTAGAAGTAGGAACGATTTTTAATTCCAACCGGCTTTAATTTCATCCCTTTAAATTATTTTGAGGCACATGCACACTGAATTATAGAGCTGAGAGATAATGACGGTTATAAATAAATTACTGTCTAAGTAGATTTAGCCGCAAAGTACCTTTAATATCTTAAGACTCTTTAAGCCGGTGGATGTGGGTACTTGGGGTATGCAAATCGCCTCAATAAGAGACGTAGTGCGCCATTCCCAGCCAATAGCAGGTCTGTTGTTATGAGTCGATTAAAATTCAACGAAGCGCCGAGCGTTGCCAATTCCCTGCCGAGAGTCAGTTCCCGGCTGTTAATCCGAAATGTAGAGTGCAATTATGGGTTCACAATACTTCATTAATCTTTAACCAGAGACCTCCTTAATTTCCTGCTGTACGACTTCATTTCCTGCGCTCCGATTTATCGTGTCCCTGGCCAGGCGCGCTCCTTGTGATCACCTCGCTTCCGGGCAACGAGCTCTCGCTTGATTAATAATAAGATGCAAATGATTTTCGCTTTAATTAAAAGTTAGGCACTCCGGCAAATAACACCTTCGCGAAATTGCGCGGCTGCCGGGCTACGCAATGTTTACCCTCGGGCCACAATGCGCACGGTGCCCGGCATGCCGGCCGAACCCGCAAATTTAACCGGGGAGTGCAAAACGAGCCAGGCACGTTGTCCTGCTGAAGCTATTAAATCTCATGGAAATTGGCCAGGATCATAAATGAGCTCCGGCGGCGGGAATTGTGCGCCCCACCGGAGCTCAATCCAGAATAGAGCAAACAACCCCCGATCCTCTGGGGAGGGTAGCTTGTGCCAAGCTAATGTAAAGCTGTATTTAATGGATGATAATTGTTTGCAGCTTTCTCGTTATTATTAATGAACAGTCATCTTTAATTTGCCTCGGCCATTAGCCCTATTCTTTCCTGGCCCAGATCCACGGTCCAGTCCACAGCTTCCGAGTTCCTTGGCGGCAGCACGCTCCGTAGAGAAGTCCCTGGCCTCGTGGCCCCAAGGGCTCTGCTTTCATTGTTTTCGTTAATTAACCTGAAGAAAGGACAATTTTTTCACATTGCAGGAGTCCAGCCACCTAAATCTCTTCGGTACCCCCGGCAGCAGCGTGTTTGCAGCCCAGGGCCACTGTGCAACAGAGGGTCTTTACAGAAGCAGGTCTCTGTGCGGAGCTCCAGCAGCAGTCAACGAGCCCACTGCAGCGCTACAGAAATTTTTCCGGTCCAACCACAATGAGAAGCAGCATCCGGCGCACCTTCACGAGGGCAAAAATCCCCAGAGTGCGGCGCACAATTTCGCCAAATGCAAAACTAACGCCGCGACGGCGATGACAACGAAAAAATGCTCCTCTGTTAAATCAGCGATAATTGCCAAGAAGACCAAGTTCTGGAAGTATCTCGAGGAGGAAAAGTGGAAGAAGAGCAGCATAGAGAACTTACCTACCGCCAACACCAACCCAGATAGGTAAAATCGTAAAATAAACGTCCCCTGCCTAAGCCCCACTTCCAGCAAACTTTTCACTGCTTTTCCGCCGTTAAAGTGGCCCCGTCGGTTTGTCACCGGGAATCGTCCTGGATAAGTCGAATTCTCCTTTTCACGGACGAAAGACGAAGTAGCGTCCCGACTTATTATGAATAATTTCAGCAGTTAGGAGAAGTTCTGGATGAAGTTTTTATCGGAAATCACTTTAGAGTTTAGCAGGAAAAATGTTTTGATCTTCAGATTCGCGGTTTGTTTACCTAAGGAAGTTGGTGCCGAGACGATTTTACGCTAAAACTCCTTAGTCTACTTTTAAAAGTTGTTCCGCTTCTGGTTATTTATAAGCGTTTTTCGGAAAATAAAAACACTAACCAAAAAACGTCTCGTGGACATCATAGAATTCATAAGATGATGATACTCCTCAAGAACGATGAAAGGACAATTGAATTCCTTAAAAATATGTGTTGCATCAAAATTTAGCAATTTTAGGTTTGTTTGCCGCTTGCACATATACTTATACTTTAACTTTAAAATTTCAAAAAATTTAATTACAATGTCCTGCGAACTACATTATCTATCTTAACTTAAAGATTTTTTTTCGACTCATAGATTGTGAAAAACTTTGCCAAATCCTTAAAATTAACGCACCAAATGAAAATTTCCTTTTGAAAAATTAATTAGAACCACAAATTCGTGCTTTTGATTTTCCGTAACCCTCCCCTTAAATCTTATCGCGATTTGTGTCGAAATTAATCAAAATGAATCGAGGTTTTTCCAATCGTTATTGTTTCAGGTCGAGATTTTAGGTGTTTAAGTAGAGTCTTACGTCTAGATTTAGTAATTTAAAAAAATCTCGAATTGTTCATAACAAGACTTTAAAACTCTAGCTTTTATAACCCCTCTCTTCCTCTATTTTGACCATTGAGTCGGATATTGTTATGTTGCCGTTGGCTTCAGTACACACAGATTTTCTATAAAGTCTCAGACCAAAGAACACAGCTTATTTTTATAGGGCAACGCTCCCCACTGCAGCATCCTTCTTTCTGTAGAACTATAAGTCCTGTCGTATCCCCGGGTACAAAGGCCCCATCTACGGAGATCTAAGCGTTCCCGGAAAAAAAGTCTAGCCTGACCCACCACCCCCTCGGGCGCTTACGTCTGAAGAGCCAACCACTAAAATGTATAAAGGCTGACGAGATTGACATTGAAAAGAACACAGCCCCCGGGGAAAAGCATGTTCGCTTCTTTCAAACTTTGGGACCGGGATAACGAGGCCACTCCTTAAACTACCCCTCGTGGCCTCAGGACAGGACGTTCGTTCAGGTACTAGAAATGTTGAGACCTCACTAAACTCATGCGTCTAATACACGGTCGGGCGCGTGTATGTTAATTTGGGGCTAGTTTGTCCGCTCGCCTGGTTGACTTTCAACTATCATATTATTTTATTAACTTTTTTTCGGCTTTTCCTGAAGTTATCCTCTTTTGTTTCACAGGGGAGGAAAATTGACGAGAAACAACTCGACTGGAAGCAACAACGATCCGATCAGCCCACGTGATAACAACAATTACACCAGGAACAGTCCCCGGAAAGGAGGCGGCTCAGGCGGTGGCTCAGTCGGAGGATCGGGAAGCAATCAAAGTAGCTCCCCCAGCGCCGCCTCCATTGCCGTTCCCACCCCCGTCGCCGCCAACAACAACATCATCAGCTCAAAGTCAAGCACGGAACTCTATAGAGAAGCAGCCCAATTACTAGGGCTCTCGTGCACACTTTGTGATAACTGCCGTTGCCTAGACTGTCAGGTACTTAGCTACACCTGTACACACGTGGGCCTGCACTCCCCCGCAGTCACAGTATAATCTAACTTTTTCTTCCCGCCCCCCAACTTTGTTTATTCCCCAGCTCAAGGAGGAAGCACTCTTAAGTCTCTTCTTTTTTTTTTAATTTCAGAGCCGCTACTTTGAGTGTGACGACTCCGACAGCTTTTCGGAAATATCCTTCGTAGGTGATTTATACTATGAGTTGCCGCAAGCCCCCCCGCAGGACACCAGCCAGCATCCGTCCTCAAGTAGCCCTTGTCACAGCCAGAGTGCAGCCTGCAACGACGTCGACGTCCGTGAACCCCTCAACGACCAGAGTGCAGACGACACCGACCCCGCCACGGGAGGGGGTGCTCCGCGATAAAGGAGCCCCAAGGAGTGTGCTGGCACACATCTGTACATAAAATGCATGTGAGTACCTTCCTCGAGTTTGTGGGACGAAAAGTGAAATTTAAATGATATGAAACTTTTAATCTCCCCACGGGCGCTAAATAATTCATCCCCCGGTGAGAAAAGACATCTGAATCGGGGCCGCGCAGTGGGAGCGGGTAGGTTACGGGTTGCGGGGGCTCGAACTGCGGCTGTGAGGCAACTAATTAACTAGAAAGCGGGCAGTTTGCTCAGAATCGCAAATGTCGGGAAGGATATTCAATTTGTGCGAAACTTAGTAAATATTTAAATCCCCTATAATTAAACTGACCACATTTTTCTCGGTTTAAATCAATGCACAATTGTCGAGCTACTTCCTTAACAGCTTTTTATGTTTCTACTATAATTACTAACTTGTTAGCTCATAATTTATTCAAATGGCTTTTTACGCGTACATGTACACGTACATATGTTTCATGTAAATTGTTTAAATGACTACCAACCTATTCAACATTTGCTGTCGGGAAAGTTTAAGGTATAATTCTCATATAATATTCTTAATAGCATATATATATATCAACGCTTCACATTAATTTGCAAAATACTCACTGCGCAATTAATGAAACCTTCATATCTAAAACGTTCATTTATTCTTAAAATTAGTTGTACGAACATTAAACACCTTAAAGCCTTTTAGAAAATGTGAAAACTCAATAACAGCAGGTGCTTCATACAGGGCTCAATTTTTACAGCTTATTTAATATGTTGATGTTGTTTAATATGCTACTCAATTTAGGCACATCTGCAATTGATCACTGGTAAAGATAATTAAATTTTAATTAATTTAAAAGCAGTAAACACATATTGATTTTTCTTTTTCTTCTACTACTATGAATTCACTGTGGTTCTCGTCGTCCGCGATAAACTACGTGTAAAAACAAAGTATGGATGTATTTAATTGCAAAATCGCTTTATTAATATTTAACGATATCATTTTTGATTAAACGAAACTGAAATAATCCTCCATTAATGACTTATATCAGCGATTTTGAAACGAAAATCTATAACAAACATCAAAACTTATTACATTATACTTAAACTAATCGTGGAATAGATTTGAGCTGTCTTATAGCACATTAAAGCCAAGTCCATGCAAGTAAGGGAAATATTTTCTACGAGAGGGTTTTACGGATTCGAATCGAATTTTTTACTTACTAAGCTTCTACAAATCCAATATACTTAAAAGAAAGCAACGTTTTGATTCTACTGATAAAATACTACTTTTTTTATATACTAATACACTGAATTTTTAATTACAGCTTTTAACCGAAAGCTGATCATATAATACATAATCTATAGTTTTACTGCTCGATCATGATGAGCTTTCCTTGCCTTTGCAAATAAATATAATAATAAGAGGAAAAAAATTCGATTAAAAAGTGGTTGTCACAATGAATTCAGTCATAACTAAACTTTGCACTTAATCTAATTTAAATTAATGCCAACTCACTTTTCTGAAAAACATGTTTCAGCTAATTAAATTTAAAAGAAAATTAAATTGTAAGGGGCTAATTATTAATGTATCTTCTTAAGAAATTCTCATGCCTTTCTCAACATATTGCACTTTGCCTCCGTGTTTAAATCTTTTAGTTATTAGACCTACAAATAATTAAATACATATGTATTTGGTATTGCTGAGGTTTAAGGATTTTAACTGTGATTTGTTATTAGTCTATAAAATGCCTATTATGATAAACAATTTAAAGAAATTTGCAAATTAATTTTGAGAAAGTATCATAATTAGTCGACTGGTACTTTTACTACCTACATACGTATGTATGTGTATAAGCCTACTTAATACATACTTATGTATATTTGAAGCTACTTCTCAGAAAACCTTCTGAAATACAATTTTTACCTTTAGCAATTTAAAACAGTCTGAACGAATTTTTTTAAAAGATCATAACGAAGGAACCACTTTCTTACAGTGAAAGCCATCCAGTCCCTCAGAACTTTTCGCATCTTTGCGTCGAATTCCGATTAAAACTTTTCCAACCTTGGAAAGTTTCTTGTGCTGGCGGCGACAAGCAGAGTTTGGTAAGAAAGCGGCCACAAGGACATATGGGAAATTTTTGTTCATTGAGAATGCCGGTTTCGCCCTCTCCACCTCCAGTACCTGAAAGGAGCTCCAGAAAAATCAAGATGTTCCTGATAAGGACTCTGCTGTCGCAGCAAACTTTCTCAAGATTATCGTGCTGTTGACATTTTGCCCTAAAAAATGCAAAACTTTTAAAAAGTTCGCTGAACACTTATTAAGAGCGCACGCCGCCCATGTTCGTTCCCGGTAATCGGAGTAAGCCGCCATCCCGTGACGTGACACAGGAGGCGGGCGGGATACGTGCAGACTCACGAGCAAAGGAAAAGTGTAGTTTTGTTTTCCCCGAAGTTTTCATATTTCCAAAGTGGCTTGAAGTGCTCTTTTAATAATTAAAAAGTTTTTATGTGCTGCTCCAAGAGATGTAATCTCAGCAGCATGGAAATTGTTGTAATTATTTTTAGGGTTTTCAACGAGAGGGTTCGGAGGTACATGTGTTGCGGAGTGCATTTCTTTGTTGCAAATCTCATCACAGCACAGACCTTGGCCTTTATGGGATTATGTTTTAATAAAAGCCCAAAGAAAGAGCACAAGTCCGAGATTAGCTCTAGTTGAAGTACAAAACTTTGCTAACTAATTTTAAAACTATGGCTGCATAGTTTTGTTATTTCGACAGACACCCGCGTAGCAGTTTTCGTCCATTCCCCAGAAAAGTTTTGTAATTTGCATGCTGCCCAAAAAAACCTTGTTCCCAAAAGAATTCCCTATAAATTGCGGTGACTGCCGGTGATCGTAATTAACATTTGCAGGTTAGGCTTGCAGAAATATTCGCAATACGTGTACACTATGCAGCATTTTTACGCCTGTTTCTTTTTTTTCGGTTAGGGTTTTTGCGCCCTATGAATTTGGACTCAGGCCAAATGAATTTCGCTGCATCGCGTACAAAAATTCCACGGAGGCTACCTCCCGCTTGACTTGAATTACGAACAACCAGAGGGGCAAAAAGTCGCGAAAATACCCCGAGATGAGCAGGGTATTCGAAATAACACTGGGCAAATTTTGTCAGCAGCAACAAGCATCTTCCGAAATGAAATCCTCCCGCAAATTTTCATTTCTACTCCTCTATATAAATTGCAATGAATCCTATTGTTTTCTGCAGCACTACATTCACCGGGAAAAAGGAAAATATCCTTTTATTACAATGCAAGTGAAATTTGTTAAAGATGAAAATGAACAAATTGTAGGAAGATAAGTATTAAATTAAATTTCCTTTTGGAGTATTTTTCTTTATACGGAAATATTACTTTCTCTGAAGTCGTTTCAATACATTATAAAAATATAAGAAAAGGACACTTTTTCGGTGCTTACCTTATTTTATCAAACAATTGTTAAGGAATACAGTTTTTCATAACATAATTATAATCTCATGATTTTCTCGCCAATAACTTTTATAATGTTACTACAGAAAACCAGAATTTGAAAAGGCAAATTATGTAAAATAAGCAAAATATTTTTATCGGCAAAACTCCTGGATCTATGTTACAAAAAATATTTGTAGTTCACATTGGTGCTATACATATTACATATGTAACATAATTAATTTGTTAGTAATCAACTGAGAAATAGCGTCTAGTGTTGTTTGTATTCCTCACGTTACCATCTTTTAAATTTCGATCGAAATTTTGCAAAAGTTCCTGTACCTTTCCACTTCGTTTTTCATATCGTTTTTAAACAATTTCAATTGAAAAAGCACAAATATTTACTCTAAAAATGAGAAAATAGCGTACATATACGCATAATGTGTAGGTAATGAATTTATAAAAAAATTGAATTGACAAATTGTTGAACGATTGTGAAAATATAAACTCTATAACGAATTTCTTTATAATGAAAAACCTGTTATAAAATTGATTGAGCTTGAATTTGGTGTTTTTAGGTTACTTTCATTAGTTGTTATTAATGTGGCGTGTTTATCATTAGGTACTCGAAACTTAAGTCAAAGACAACATATTACATTTATGGAGACATAATATATTCTCGAACTTAGGTCTATTTGTTAAAAAACAAAAGGTTTATGCAAATTTACTTTTTTTTACTCTCCCTACTACGAAGTATTTCAGTCCCCTGAAATTTATTTATAGTAAAGATTATAGAATATAATTGTTGGTTATAGAGACTTTATATTGCATTGCGGTTTGCATAGAAAAAATGAATTCAAATGCAATCAAATCAAAAAATCAAGGCTAAGTCATATGAATGAAAATGTCTATATCTACGAGAAAAACTTCTAAATTACTTAAGTTAAATAGGTACGCAAATATACACATAAATATTAGATAACAGATAACAAATAATCTTTTGAAGAAAAATACACATGTATATGTAGTAAAACGGGCAAAAAGTTTTTTGAAGTTCGCATAACACATAAATAGCCGTGAATTGGATGCCATTGGCGTTATTTCATCCGACCGAATTATACACCCCACTTGGGGGCATTATATATTTTTATGTTCATCGAAAAAACCCGTCGAAAAGTCTCTCAAGAAGCCAATTTGTGTCGGGTGAGATATGTTTATTGCCATGGCATAAAGCACGAGCATATTTCTGCTGACCTGAATGGGCTTGGAGAATTTATTATTAACAAAAACATGTCCGGGAATTTGCAGAATACGTCAGTATTTTAATATTCCTCGAACAGAAGTCGGGCACGGAACACGGAACTGCCGGCACCGGGAGGATTCAATAAAAAGTCGAAAATATGACGGTCATCGAGAGACACCAATATTTTTCAGGTAGGTGATATTAGGGCCACGCCATCGCTCCAAGGAGTCCCATTGTCCATGCGACAGTGGCGGGCGGCGGCGGTGGCGACGTCGATGGGGGCAAGCAGCCCTCGGGGAAATATGCGATCTTGGTACTGGCAGTCTTCCAATCAGCCATATTTCAATATTTCAGAGCTTATCTCCGCCGAGGGCTGCTCGTATCAAAATAAGAAATAAATTGAAATCGATTATTTGCTTTATTTGTTTTTTTCTCTCCGCCCATTGTTTTCATTCCTTACCCCGTTCGGGACGTGAGCAGCCCTTCGCCACCAATGTCACCGCAAGTGGGGGAGCATTTTTTATGGTATTGCTGCTGCTCCTCTGTGTCGTTGATTTGCCCTATTCTGCCCGGGAGCCAGCCCGCTGAACAGGGTTAATGGGTATTACAAAACGTGAGAGAAATGCCAAGAAACCCTTTGATCTACACTCGCCCTCAAAACCTTAGACGGTGATGACAAACTTGAAGGACGCGTTCTTCATAGGGCGTACACCAGCACACCTATACCCCACTATTTCTTAAAAGGACTCAACGTCCTGCAAGTGGAGGGAATTCTGTCCTTCTTCAGCTCTATCACCGGCGGCTGAAGTTTTCGCTTATCTGCGCTCGGGTGGCGCTCACAAAGGACTGGTTGCCGGCGCAGACAGACTCGTCCCAATTACAGCCGGAGCCTGAAATGTGCGGTGCGCTCCTTTGTCTGCCTTTGAATTGTAAATCTACGAAAAACATCATTCTCGAGTTAATGTACACCCTGTAGGCGTGGATGTTTCTTGAGTCAGATCGGAGCCCTGTTTCTTTTATGATTTTTATACGAGAAGAATAACAAACCCGGCGGCGGACGCTTTGCGTCGCATTTTCCCCGTCATATGGCTGCCGGGCCAAATTTACATTATGCTGCGCAAAAGATGAAATTTCAATTTTTTTCTCTCAACCTAAATATGTTCCGGTTGTGGCGGGCGTAAGATTTCGTGTTCAAAGTTCCTTCCAAGGACTTTTGTCGACGGAAAAATGAAAATGAAAGATGCTTCCAAATAGAAACATATAAAGGGGGAACCCGGCCTTTAAACTTAATACCCATTTACGTGATTTACGTGTGTGACACAATCAAAAAACGATCCCCTGCATTCACAACTTAGTCAAATGTACATAATTCAAAAATTGTCGTCACAAACATATTAATTAACTTTCAACTCTTTCTTACAAAAGAACGACCCAATGACATTACTTTCGACTATAACCACATTTGTTCAATACAAATCTATCCAATAAAAACTTACATTTTAAATTATTAAAAAATCAAGTATATTTTTTCAAAGTATAAATTCCGAACTCTCCTGATTACTAAATGAGGCTTATTTGCGCCCTTTAATTTTCTCCAATAATTCCTTGGGTATTGTCCTTAAAAGCTTGAATTGTTTTTGGAATAGTAGCACTCACTTTCTACTTAACAAACGCCAAAAGAAAAAAATCTATTGTTAAGTCGCAGAGAAAACCTAGGCATCGTATACAAAGAGAGCACATTCAAGGAATTTCTGACACTAACTCCATTGTTCAACGTCTTTTGTGGCACATCACATAGCGTCACCCTAAAAGCAAACATAATTCAAGAATCAAGACCAATGCGTCGATTAAAGACCCAGACCCAGTCAGATGGTGGCATCAACTTAATTTTTAATTTACTAGGGTTTTTAAAACTCCAAATGCAACAGTTTTATTTTTATACAAGGATATTGCGTTAAAATAATTGAAAATAATTTTCTTAAAGTGTTGACTGTTTTTAATAGTTTCGTAAAATTCAGAATCTAAATCGTTTATTATATAATCAATTTTAGTCTTGAAACAACTTTAATATGTTATATACAGATCTGCTTAGTTAACTAGTAACGAAATTAAAACCAGAAAATTCGTCAACATTTTAAGTATAGTAGAATTTATATAATTCTACATAACTAATGAATATAATTCGTTTATCTGAAAAATTATTGCAGTTCTTTGAACTCAACTCCAACAAAAATTATAAAAACACTATCTGATCCGCTGAACTTTGCACCACCTCAGAATCAGTAATTGTTGTGTAAATTCAGTTTTTTATTAAGATAAAATTAATACTCAAATTGAATTATGTTCATTTAATCTCAATAAATGTACAAAATCAAAATGGCCCCTCTCCTGCGATGTTTTGTTCATCTGCAGTGGATTAATTCGCAATATTCCGAAGTCTATTGCAATTATGGCTTCGTTGTGAGGTTTAGATCTTCTGCCTTGTTGCATTCCTAATACTGGAAAATTAATCACACAATTCAAAATTATATAATATAGTGAAGCAATTATCGATGGGTGCATAACCACAAATGTGACAACCTCACAACGGGGACATCATCGAAGTCAACTTATTATTTAAAAATCACGATCCAAAATTGAACTCCATAGAACTACGAACGAATCCGCCTGGAAAATCAAAGAGAGAACCCTAAATTACCGACTGGATTGATTGTCTATGCGCTCCAATGACAAAGGACATAACCTTGCACAATCTGCATTTCATCACGCTGAACTCACCTCTTTGAAATCACGACCACAAACACCGTGAGATTGTTAGGTATATATAAGATAATTAAAGCTTTGATTGTTTAAATCATTGAAAGTTAATACATACACCGGGAAGAACTAGCAAATGTAAATACTCAGAAAATGTAAAACCTACGATGGAGTTATGAGCACTTATCCAAACGACAAAACGCAACTTCTCACAGAATAAAACAATAAATAATCCTCAATTCAATGTGAAAGGATCAGATTTATATAATTAGGGAAAAGAAAACAATTTATTTGGTGGTTGGTACTATTTTGGAAAGTTATATCTTCAAAGCAATTTTGTAGTTTGCATGAAATTCTCTTTCATATTGAAAATGAAGCGTAAAAAATCCACCTTGGCTTTATTTCATTTTCGCCTTGCTTTCCAGGAGCTTCCTCTTTTTCTAAATATTGGGAGCCGGCTAGCCCGCTGGCGGTTTACCCTAAAATATTTTAATAAACTGGGATCCCTTCAATTCCCTTCAAAACCAAATTGGGAGCATTTCACGCAGAATCCGTTGCCAATTAATTAAAGCGATGCAAATGAGAGAATATTTAGGCGGGAAAATTTTCAACAGGCTGCCGCGTTGGTTTTTCGCAAAAATGTTTAACGCCCCGCGGCCCACCTTCACAAAGTTCTACAATCAAGCATGCAAATTGCTCGAATTTCACGTTAATTTTGCGAGCACCCCGACCACACGCTGATAGATTTCGTGGGGAGGGGGCAACTACCCCCGCGGGCTGCATGAAAGTGCTGATTACATCGCTAATTAAACGGAAGCGTTTTTCACTCGCCCGTCCGCCTCAGCGGGGCCAAGGGCCACGAGCTCCAGCAGCTCTTCAACAGGCGCTGATTAGAGGTTATGAATTTTGCAACTTTGAAGATACTCGTTAGCAATTACTATCGGACGTGTAATTGAGTTTCGCAATTTGTGCAAATTGGAAAATGCCGCGAACTAACTTCCTTCAACCCCATCTGACGCTGACACGGCGAAGCTGCCCCCCAGTCGAAATCTGTTTATCCTTCGCCTTTTATAAAGTGTTTTTTCACTTTAGAAAGACCCAAACAGCGGTGCTGGCTAAAAAGTTTTAATTCAAGGTATAAAAAAATAATCTTGTTTACAGATATGGAATATACCTAGCATAGGTTCTATCTTCTTTATTTATTCAGAGTTGTTTAAAATAAAATGTTTAAAAGATCTTCCAAAATATTTGTAAAATCAAGATGTGCTTTAAACTTGTGTTTTGATATCTACCATTTTCACCGATTCTACAATTTTATAATAAAATTCAAAACCTATTTGCAGTTTGGTTTTGTTGTTTTTTTTTCTTTGTGTTTTGTTTTAATATTTATATGACTTTTTATGTTATGTTGCTGTCTTAAAAAACATTTCAATTCGATTTTATGTATAATGAACTCACTACATTATTTTGTTGAGAATATACATAATCCGAGAAATTTCTGTAATCCTAGAAATTAATGTTTTAAATTTGGCTTGGAAATTGATTTATCGAAGAGGATACAAGCTTCTAGGTATACATGCGTTTATTCCATTAACTTTTGTTAGATTTCGAGAGGAATTGAAGTCAAATATCCTTATTCAATCCAATAATCTTTACTCAAACTTTACTGATGTGAAACATCATACACATTCTTCAGTTATCATTATTCTTAATTTATTTTATAAATTCAATATTTTTCATATTTCTAGAAATCATGTTTTTGATACATTTATATTTTTAGAAATCACAATGTTTCTATGTACATACCTACTAACACAAAGCTAGCTTTGAATGAAAAAATGTTTTAACTAATGAAATCACTGATCAGCTCATGCAAAATATATTTCCCTGAGGCAGAAGATTTGAAGAGCATTTAAAATTTGTATAATGAGGTTTTCCTTGATACACTTAAGAATGGTTAATAACTTTGAAGTGCCCCTCTGTAAAATTTATGACCAGCAACATAGATAACATTTGTTAATTTCAGCCAACGAGTTGCTCTTCTATAGCAAAGGGATAATAACCACGAGTAGATTAAAAATATTGTAGGTTGCGATTACTTTATACTGTGTGATGCCTTATTTAAATTTCTTCCCAGAGATTGTGCTTTTTCAACTACAAGCACTTAGCAAGATTATTGTAGATAAAAAAACCACTTGAATTTAATAATTTTGAAGATTCTTAAAATGAAAATGAATATGTAATGAAGAAGGTATGCGAAAAATACACATAAGTGACGAACCGCCCTTAGGTGGGGCTTTCTGCGGAATATGGAATTATATATGAGTCCTGTCGTGTGGGCGAGGTTTAAACTTCGAATTACTTTACAAATCGATCCCCACAGATTGCAAACCGTTTAAGTTGTCTGTCAGCAACTCTTCAACCCCTCAAAGTGCTCAAAAAGAAACTCTACCAACTTTTGTAGAAGACGCCTCTCGCTCCCACATTGCTCATAACCAGGCTCTAAAGGAGTGTTAAATTTGGCTTTTCACACCCCAACCCCAAGAAATCATTTCATTTTGTAATTTTACCCTCGCGATACACTCCGATGAGAGCTGCCCTGTTTTCGTCGGATTGCGTTTAAAAGGGCTTATAGGGCGCCTCCAGGATGAACGCGAAACGGCGCCGTTTAGCCCAAATATGATCGATTGCGTCGACCCTGCCAAGGGGATTATTCCAAGATTCCTTTGATAAATTTCCGATTCAACCCGACCCCAACTGCCCGCGCCCCTTTTGGGGGAAGTGGGTCGGAAAAACCCCCAAACGAGCCCTAAACGGCATCGAAAAATAACCGAGCGCGGCGCGGTGATTTCACTCGGGCAGGGCGGGCATTATTGATTTAATTTGGTCCTAAATGTGTTTACTCCACGAGTACTTAATTATGTTTTGTTTTTATCTTTCAGACGATGCTTTCGCGCCAGTCTACACCCGCTCCGATGAGGCCGAGCGAGACGACGAGAAGCGAATTTAATTAGATTCCCAGTGCTCCCGTAAAGTTCACCTGCCACAGGATAAACCCGAACAGGACGAATATTTCATTTAGGGGCGCTTTGTGTTTCATACCCAGCGGCGACAGTCTCCCCCCGCCGCCACCCCCTCTGTTGGACTCACCTCTACGCCCACACCACGGCACGCGAAAAAAACACTCACAGCCGCGCGCGGCCGCCAAGCGAAATTAATTTTTCGTTTTGTTTGTTTCAATTAAAATTTGGAAAATGAATATTTAACGAAATGTAACAAATCGGTATGAGATCCAACAGGGACTCGTGTGTGGGACCGATTGACCTGGACGTGGGCTGTGGAAAGGCGCATCGTTCCCCCGGGAAATCAATAAATTCCGTGGATTTGTTTTTTTAAATAAAATATAGTATTTAGAACTGCCTCCTCCACTTGTTACGCCAAATCAAATTAAATGACTAAACTTTTTAGACGGATGCAAAGGGACCTTTTCTCTATTTTTGCTCGTGTGCCAAGGCGGTACGGGATTTCGATTTTGTTCGGGTCTCAATTCGTTTGTTTTTTTCTAAAATACTCTAAAAACTATAAAAAAAAAAGTTAAAAACGCGTTAAATTTACTAATGATGTTTAAAACAGCTGACTAAAGCTACAAAAAATGGTAAAAACGTTTAAATTTCTCTAAGCGTGTTAGAGGACCTTCTCAATCTCAAAGTGTTGAAAATTGTGTAAGCGACTATAAGAAATGACTACTTATTGTATTTTTTGGAGGTTAGGAGAATTATGAGATTAAATCAGGGTTACGTTACAAGTAATAAAGTGTAAACAATTTTTCTATGATGTTGTTGTATTCTCTTTTAAAGTGAATATCCTTATGAATAAAATAAATGAATTCATTTTAAAAACAATCTTTCAATGAATAATTTTTAGATGTATTATACTTAAGAAACAACATTGACCTTAAACAACAAATACCCCTTACATTTGAAAAAGTTTCTGTATGTTTGAACATATGTACATATAACAACTTCGTGATCTTTCTAAAAATAAATGTTTTTTGAGTATAGCAGTAACTCACTGTATGTAGCAGTTTTACTCAAACATATAAATTTTTGCTTTAATAAAACACACTTGTATCCTATCATTTAAGGAAATTCGTATCTTTCTAGCATTGAAAAATCTTGTAATAACTGGGCCGTATTTTTATGATGCACAAAAGTTTCGACATTTTAAAACTTTACAGACCTCATTAATTCGTATTCTCATTTCTAGCTAGCGATACTTATTCATTCTGTATTACTATAACCCAAAATTGTTCACAGGCAATAGAAATTGACAAGATATAAATATTTTCTTTTAAAAGTTTTTATAATAAATTTGTTACTATAGCATGCATAAACATCATACCATGTGCTTGTTAATTTTGGTTTTGGAACAGAAACTCTTAATTGTACATATTATCCCCCACTTCCTCCCCAATTTCGTTAATGTGAAAAACGGAAATGTTTGCAAGTTTTAGAGACTTTTGAGTAGTATAAATCCATCAAACTTTTAAAAAGAAAGCATATTAAATTTAAACATGTGCGAATAATTAACTCTTGAGAAATCCTAAAAACGGATAGGTACATACGGGTCTACAATTTTTTAATGTTGTAACTGCTTGCCGACCCAAGTTGATACTGTCTTAGCGTCGTCTTTTGCATATGTATTTTTCAAAAAAGATGTAGATATCTTTACAAAAATTGTAATAGAGAAGCATATTTAATATGTGCAATTGGCGTAGAAATACACACTATATAATTTTTACAACTACGGAAAACAAGGGGAAAAAGCTAAAACAATCATTAGATTAATCTTAATTTATCGTAGCTATTTCCTGTGCGGAAGTACAACATTCTTTAAGATGTAGGTATCTACACTTTCCTGTCTATTTTGTTATAAACTTAGAATTACACTCTACTTCCAAAATTGTTCAATTCTGCATTGAGTAAAACTCACTTATTTATAAAATCTAAGCGCAGAACTATTTACGTACATTTTAAAAAATATAGTAAAATCCAACCTTACTCAATTACTAGTGTTTTGTAGTAAAGTATATGAGGAAGATAAAATTATATATTTCATATCAAACCACTAACTTAAAGAGAATTTAAAATTAATTAAAATCATAAGTTTGCGAAGACTAGAAATCTCGTATACGAGTATTAAACATTGAAGCAGATCAAACAACCGTGTAAAGCTGTGAAACTTACAATACTAACTTTAATTGAATTTCTTGAAACCAGGCAATTGTGGTTAGCACTCGTTCCCTTAAATGAGTGCTCAGTGCATGCATTAAATCACAGTTCAATAACGTGCCCTTTTTATGCTATGAATATTGCCTTCATTAATGTGGCAAACAAGAGCTGAAGGACAAATTCTTTTTTCAGCCAACTTTCTGCATTTGTGAAAGCCACCTGGCTGCCCATTTTTCACCCTGAAACCTCGAGTTCGATATTGTAAATTCTCTATACTCATAAACCGAGCATAAAACCTACACTCAATTTTTCTGGAATTTTACAGACCTACTGGAGCTGAAGTATAGACCAGGAAATAGAAATGTCGACAGAGTCGTCCTCGGCAAGGACTCACCTTGCGTTTTCTGGAAATTTATTCTCGATTCGGATCCACAATATGAGCAAAAAGCTTAAGGATTGTTAATAAAATTACCATCGACTGCCACGCGGTGATCTGCAAGTGACCTCTATCTGCCGACGAATGCAACCATAGTACGATTCGAAAAAAGAGTTTTCCATCGCTCTTCTGGGACAGGGCGGATTCAACTCGATTCCCTCCCACACGGCGACGATATGCAAATTCCCTTGTCAGAAACACTGGAATTGGTCGTTTATCAAGGCGTTCGATATCCCAGTAATCGTAGACGACACACTTGCGAGAAGCAAAATAAATTGAGCTGTAAGCCCTCCTGACACTTTGCCACTCGGGCTCCAATTCTGCAAAAAAGTCGACAGAAGTATCGTTCGTATCTGTAGAAGGCCTTAAGGAGGATGGAAATTAGTTTCATCGCATCTATTACCGAAGTTAGAAAGATGTAGATGAAAAATTGTGTCAGAAATCTTGTTATCGTCCCATACTTTGCGCCCTCGAGTTTCTTTATATCAAAAGTGAATTAATTTCTCAGCCAATAACAAACTTAAAGTGGCAGCCCAACTTTACTGCGGGCAATAAGTCAGATTTAATGGAATTGGACCCCAAAGTACTGCATACTATATAAACTTCTCATTCAAATAAATATAAAACCACAATGCATAGTCCTTAGCCCAAAAAGAATAATGTTTTTGAAAAATTACCAATTTCTAGATACACTAAAGCTCTAAAGTGGTTCAAAAGATATATCTACTGTTTTTTAACTGATTCACGTCACCTTGAGCGGTAGTTCAACAGAAAATGTTTGTTATCTACATAAATTCGCAATACCTTTATTTATACATTCGACATTCAGCAGGGTCAAAATACTAATTTTGATATAAAATTCATGAATACCTATAGGCAAACGGAAATAAAATGTATTACTTAAAAATGTTTTCATCAGCAGCATTAATAGTATTAATCAGATTTATGCAGAAAATCAGATAAAATGATTGTGTTTTTATTATTTACGTACATAGTTTAATAACTCACAATAATTAATTTCTTTATAAATATCGTAAGTATGATCGATTTCGAAAAAATTAAAAATACTTAACTTCTGATAAAAATTACTTTTAAGATATTAAAAAATGTTTCTATAAATAGACCCATTGTTGCCCATACAACTGATATTTAAAAAAAGTAATAGTTTAAGCGTGTTAACCTCTTACAAAAAAAGGGCTTTGGAATAATTATTGGTAACAAATTAAAATAATAAAATAATATAAATATAATTTTGGTTAAAATAACAAAATTTCTCTCAGTGTAAGTATGTATCTATTAATTTTGGGGATCTGTTTTTTGAAGTTTCATGTTGTATAATGCATAGTTCATAACAACTGAGATACATTCTGAAATACTTATGTATATGTTAGTTGACTGATTGTACTTAATATCAGCTGTCTAAGCCAGTACCCGCCGAGCCCTCATCCTACGAATAATTGCCCCATCACATGCGTTTATCGCTAGTTATTAACATCTGTGTCCTGGTACTTTACAACTTTCACCGCCACCACATGTCGCTGAAGAGTAGGGCACAAGTTTTGAGCCTTTTCTGATCCCGGCCTTACATTAGCCCAAATCAATTCCCGAAGGCATTTTCGTCGACCTCGATTAAGTTGCCGGGGGGGGGGGGGGGGATCCCCTTAAATTAAACGCCAAATTCCCATCTTGTTCGGGTGCTCACAACCAGTGAGCGAAATTTGTAGTCGCACGATGAGCGTAATCCCTTAAATTTATCAAGGACAAGACCTTCTACTGGCCCCCTCTCACTCCAAGCTCCCGGTTATGGGAGTTTCAAGAAAAATTGAGTGCATTTACGTAACACCGAAAGGGGGTGGATGTCGGATGAACCTGTGTCAGACGAGATCCTGCAAAATCATTCGTTGCAGAGTTTTCCAGGACAAATGAATCATCCGGAGTTGTCCTGGATTGTTCAGCAATTCCCGCCCGCAGCACCCGCCGACCCCCCCGGGGTCCATGGGGCGGAGCCTCGCGCCCAGATGAATTATCGTTGGGCCGCGCTTTGTAAGGGAAATTATTACAAATGCCTCTGAGTAGGACAGAGGGAGAAAAGGCTGCTGTAGATCTTCACTTAGTCGAGTCGTCCTCAATCGCATTTTTCAGGGAGTTAGGCAGATTTATCAAGATGCATGGAAAGTTTCTGCAGCCCCCGTGCACCCGACGACATCCGTTGCTCCGCGGAATTGGGGCCGACTCGGCTCGGGAGCCTGATTTATTGGGCGGACGGTAAATTCGAATTTGCGTGCACCAGAAATGTTTATTGCACTTTCCAGGGACTTGTGGGTCGCTTTCCCGGCAATTAAACGCTCCTGCAATGGATGCGGGCAACCCGAACCTCCCGAACCTCCTAAACCTCCCAAACCTCCCGAAGGGTAATGCGGATTGCGGAAGTTTGATGGGCTCGCCCCGAGACCGTGCACAAAGAGGACCTGTTGAGCAAAACGAGCGGTTTATGGGCATTGTCGGATTAAATCATGTCCGCGCTAATGAATTTTGGTTTTAAGCCTCTGAACAGGAAAATTGAGATTTGGGTCTGCTGCAAGGCTGTTAGAAGAAATTACCATACTATATTGCCATTACAAGATAAACTTGTTTACCAACACAGAGATGTGAATGGAGCTGCAGAGCATACAGGTAAATCAATCGAATTACCATAATAAATTACTATTACAAGTTAAACTTGATTACGAAAACAGACATATCTGTGGGACTTACACAGTATTCAAGTAAACCAGTTTTAGGGCAATAGAACCTTGAAAATTATCGGGAGAGGGACAAATATAAAATTGTTGAGTGACTAAGTTTCCGAATTATCGAAATTAACTACAAAATAATCCAATCAAATGCGTATTTAATCAAACATAAGGTTTTCCGTATGACATCCTTATTTCATATCGAATCGATTCAAATTCAATTACTATATTAACTATTTTATAAGTAATGAAAAAGATATTAACAAGAACACAAATGTGAACACAAACAAATAATTACTAGGTACATATGTATGTAATTATACGTTTATGTATGTGCGAGTAATTAAACTAAAATATAAGTTTATTCGAGAATTCAGATAATACATAACAATTCTTCAATAAAAATAAAACGCACGCCAATTTCCTACATTTTGTAGTAACTTTATGCTTTTTTAAATTTTGATATTTTTTCAATATTTTTATAAAACAGTTCACCAAAATGAAACTCCGCTGAAATTTTTTAACTCCTGAACAATTTTTTCGCTTATCCGAAGACGAAACTTTCTCTCAGGAACGGTTAGAGATATCAAATTGAAATAAGTATTCCAAATACAGAAATTTAGGGCTTTCATAGTGCCATAAATTCAAAATGTCTAACTCGATGTAATAAAATTACACGATCTTTCAAAGATTATTTTTGTGTTGATTAACAATAACAGAACAAAATGTAAAGGGTATTTAGCGTTGACATTAAAATCTTGAAATTTGGTACAACAGAAATTTGCAATTAATAGAAAAAATTGAAAAATCGTTTAGTTTCAATTTTGTGTGGAATTTTTCTTTTATAATTGTGACGTGCGAAACGTATTTTATATAATTATAAAGTAACTCCTTATTAAGCTTTATGATAATATAACCTGCACAGCGCGAGATCAACTCGCACTTGCCCGCCTTTTTCGTGATAGGTATGTACATACAAATGTAAATAATATTAACGAAAATATAAATTTTTTAGATTAATACTATAGATAAGTTGAAAATCATATTACAACTTTAAATTTCGAGAGATGCATATCATGGTACATGCAGAACGGGTCCCATGAAGTTTTTCGGAACTCTCATATTCCAGTATTCAGAGCAAGAATTTCAAACTGGCAGTCCGGCTTAATTACACAAACCATAAAAGCCTACTCGCAAGGCTGCAGCGAATTACGTTTGCCACAGCGCAATAAAGCAAACCAATTTCGCCCGAAAAGCCGAGCGCAACGCCACTTGAATCTGAATGCCATTTATTGACGCGGTTGCAACAGATCTTCATTCAATTTAACTTTTCTGCGTTTTAGCATTTTTCATTGTCCTTGGCCGCTGAAAAAGGATCTCCCAAAAAAATAGGGGAAAACCAAAGCCCACATTGCAACTGCTGCGAAAAATCTTCGGAACTGAAAGAGGGCCGGCACCGCATCGAGTTCCATTCCACACACATGGCGACCGCATCCCTCTGAAAAGAGCAAGCCACAAAAGCCTTTTAAATTGAATGGAAATTTATTTTCGCACTGCAGCTTTTTTGTCCTTCGTGCACCATTCCTGGGATTCCCCCGCTCTCAGCTCCATCTAGTGGATCTGCACGATATGCCATAGGTCCTGAGAAAATTATTTCACGCAAGATAAATTCGTGTTTTCTTTGGAAATTCACCGACAGTCCTGGCGATCGAGGTGGACGTGTTCGACTGCTCTCGTGGCCACGGCGAGCTGGTGCGAAGTCCTTTTTGAAGGGTGTTGTTCTTATAAATGAACACGATTTCGTTATCCTGCCACAAGCTAAACCCAGACGATTGATTAAGGCCAATTGAAATTGGATTTGTCGAAGTCGATGATTTGGGGTTCTTCTTTAACGCCTCCAATTGGCGCGTCCTAAAATCAATTTCGTATAAACCCATTGTCTTATTCATAACATAGTACTGGTAAAATATTTAAAAATTGTTTTAAAATAAGGAAAGAAAATAAAATCAATAAAAGTTTTCTGAAATGAAGGCATCATGACTATTTTTCAGAATTGCGAAAAATATTGTTATGCGACATAAAGGAATACATACAAGTAAAAACAGAGTAATTAGCTTTTACAAATCAAATAATATATTTATGATATACATATTTGATATTTTGAGGATTACAATTAGGTTGATGCTGATGGTTTGTTTCGCAGATTTCTGAAGGGGAAAAACAAAGTCCTTTTAACTATAGTTATAGTTATAGTTATAAAGTCTTTAGTAAAAGTCTTCTATTTTCTCCTCAAAGTCCACTTTTGGAAGGATATTACTTTCTATGCACATCACTAACAAATTAGTTCCTTGTTCTTCTAACATAAAAAAAGTACGCTCTCGATTGCAATTGATGAACATTAAGGAAAGGGAATGTGCTTGTAGCAACTTCTACATTGGAAAAGTGTCTTCTATTTTGTCTATCGTTATTAGAGTATGTACATATGTATGTAAGGCTGAAATATTGAAGACGACGAATTCATTTGCAGGTTTCTTAATCTTAAAGGTATCCATATCTAGGAAGGTAAAATAACAGCCTTTTTTTAAAGCAGCTTTATGTTTATAACCAATACTTTTTAATTCGAGTACTATATGTTCCACAAGAAGTTTCAATATTTTTAATAATGCAATATTTTACTTGCTGAAATTCAAACGATTTTAAAACTAAAAAAACGTGTGTAAAATTGGACTACTCATTTGTTCTTTTTATTTTAATGTTTCGCTCATACTTGAAATAATAATTCGAAATTCAATTTTGTTCATTCATATTTATATATTGGTGGACTATTTGTATTTTATTTTTGACTAATACAAGAAACACAATATTTGAAAAAATATTTTCTTATCGATAAAATGTTTGGGTCCTCTCTGAATATCGGGGCCCTGGGCCTAGGCCCGGTTGGTTCGTACTGTGCAGTGAAATTCACAAACAGCACATTTATGTGCAATTTTGTTCTTAGAGAGTTTGCAATCTGTAATAATTTATATAATAATATATAACGTTTAAACCAAATTTCTATTTCTTAGATTTCTTAGATTAAAACGAAAACTTTCAAAATTTCGTTCATGTTATAACCAACGTTTTGACTAAATTGCTTTGTGAATACATAAGTTTAAATTCTAACCCATGATGAAATACGTTCAAATCTGCTCTACTCGTATATACATATACGGTCTACTTTAAAAGAAAAAAGATATGAACTAAAAAAGTGAATCTGCATCAAACTAAAAAGTTTTAAAATTTCAGTAATGTTTATTAATTCAAAACAATAGTTTAAAAAATAATCCAAATTTCCCAAAGTGTTTTAATTGTTACATAACCCAAGCTGAAAGTAATATCAGTCCTGTGTCGTGTTTGTAACAAATCCGTATTTCCCTACTATACTTCGCAATATGCCCGAATTTTTATGAAACGCTCCTACAACAAACTCAAATTTGTATAAACTATAGTACATACGTAATTGTAATGTATGTATGGTTATATACATAATTTTTATAAACTACATAGGCAAATAAAGCGTATGCATCCCATGCTTCAGTCAAATATCGTGTTATTGAAATTTTTTTAATGTTTTTTTTTCACTTGTATTAGCATATTTTGAAATTGTGTAAGCTGAAGTGCATAAAATACAATAAAAAAGTGAAAGCTTAAAATAAAATTGACTGTTCGTTGTGAGGAGTTTCCAATAATCTAAATTATATAAAACAACATATTAAAAACTTAAAGATATCCGACAAAAAACCTTACTACTGCTCCTTTACCTTGCTAAAAATTATTCTTCTAGCTCTACTGCATATGAGGCTAGAGTCTCATCGAATTGAGTTATTTTTGAGAATAAAAGTAACAACTCCCGAAATTTTTATTTAAGTTCTAAATTGTATATCTTCTTCATCATTTATTTTACCTGTACTGTAAGACTGTGTTAAATGACTAAACAAATTCCAATAAGTTAGCACGAATGGTGATGGTAAAAACTTCACACGGTGTGCCAATGAGAGAAGTTTGCGCCCCAAAAGGATAGACGAGAAAGTTACAAGACTACTACGATACGAAAGTTGCAGGTGGAGCGTCATTCTGGTAATGGATCCCAACTTCTAGAACACTCCTACGTCTGGGAACCATGGAGAAAGTCATCTTTTAGCTCCAGGGTGAGAGCATCAAAACAAATTGCATGCTTGGAGCGGAGCACAACAAATTTGCTATTTTTACTCAGAATGAAAAACAAAAAGAAAAGTCGATTTAGAAAGTTCCTTCAACTTTCCAACGTGAAAATTTCAGGCGGACACCGCTGTATTCAATTTTGCCCTCGATTACAGATCAAATTAGATGAGAGAGGATTTGAAAAGTTTTCTGTTCTTCCTAAAGGAAAATTCCCCCAATGTCCTCCGCAGACCACCGTGACTTTTGTTGGCATTCACATTGCCAACAGTGCCCGCTACTGTTGCCATCATTTTCACAAAAGTGTGCAAAAGTTTGAATGAAATCGCAAAAGGAATTGCTTTGATTCTAATTTATACGCAAAAATTTGCAATTATTTTTTTTCTTTTTATCCGAAAAGCCTGTAATTCCAAAAGTTTTGCAAGCTGCAAGTTGTTTTGCAACTTTCTTTATTGTACTCGAGAGAAATTGGATAGATTGAATACAAGCACAATTATATAACTTGAAAATTGAGAAACAATAAGTGCACGTTCCAAGGAACAAAAAATATTGCTGCTATTGTGGAAAAAAGTTTTAATTCAGTAGAAGAAGCAAGTCTTAGCTTTCAGAAAAAGATGTACAAATCAGTAAATTAATTAAAACCCCCGTTTAAACAAAATTACCCATGGCTCATTGTTTATCTTTAATTCAAGTAGTGGAAAAGTCGAAAAATAGTTTAAATTAATTGGACAACTATCAACCACCCAGAATTTGCGCCAAGCTCTTTCCAATTAGGAGATTCATCAAAATATAAACTAACTAATGGACAAATAAATAAATGTAGTATTGTGCAAAACAATAACAACCATTCCAGTACAATAATAAAATGTAGGTTTTTTCATTATTTTATACATACAAAAAATTCACAACTCAATTTAGTTAAAATAATTTTAAACAAATGAAGAGCTCTGGTACACGTATAAAACTAAAGCAGCCTTTTGATTGGCTCCCTAGTACTGTGTGTGATAATCTGTATTTTATTTAATAAACTCACTACACATTTGTTGTATATACGCTATTAAAGTTATAATAGTTAGTGTTTCCATTAGCTCTGTTCGATTTTGGAAACACTGACATGAGACTCGCAATTTAAGGATCCCTAAGAGATTTATAATCGGATTCAAATTTGGTGATTAAACCAGCAAATATAGAACTTGAAACCCATTTTCATTTACCAGCTTTGATGTGTATTTCGAGTTCTTATCGTACTGAAACAGCCATAAAACCGGCGTTGTATGTTTGTAAGTAAGCCGTTCAATTATTTCCTTTATTTCAAAATACTACACCACTCGCTGAAAAACAGGTACAGAAACAAACGAATTCCAACAAAAATTTTTAAATACCTTAGACTGCATTTGTTAGTTTATTCATTCAAAAGTACACCATTTGTAGGATTTTGCCTAAATTTCTATATATTAACGCGGAGATGATTTGCATCTGGAAAATGTTTAGGGTTCACCAATTCAGTAATTATCACATTATACGAAGTAAACCAACCCACTATTCCCACTAAGTAAATTTTTCCCAAATAGCTTAAAATTTATAATGTATATTTATATGCAGATACATATACCATCTCAAAGTCGTAATGTAAAAATGATTGGTTTTTAGATTTATTTTGTTGGAAAAAACGGATTTTTTTGTCAGACATTCCAAAACTTACTCTGCAAAGTTCGCACTATTTTTAAAATATTCTTCTAATAAATCTAAATACTCTTCGGCAGTTTTCACTAGATTTAGAAGCAATTACAAACAGCTCTTCTTATGAAGTTGTACACAAAAGTCGACATTTATTTTCAATAGAAAACAAGAAAAATATTGTAGAGCAGAGACACTCATGGTAAGTAGCAGTTTTTCAAACCTATCTAAAAGCCAGCCAACCTTAAATATGCAGAGCCTATCCATGTGAAAGCCTTCTCAGATTTACATACATCCGGGACTTTGCATTTAGTAGGCCAATTGAATTCCTTGACAATGGAGCAGGCTCTCCAGATTGTAGTTAAGGGAATTTATATGAGAATTTTGTAGCATACTTTACAATAAACTGTCCGTAATTTCAGAAAGCAGCTACCTCTAGACAATAGAATTAAATTGTGTTTGGGTCACATATCTACAATAAGGGTCAATTTTTCAATAGTCAGATAAATTAATTTATCGAATAAAATTGCCCCAATAATCAACATGTCTTTAGCAGTTTTATTTTGGAGAATTTTTTTATAAAATTCCATACAGTTACCACAGAAGACATAATTTAAAGATTTGTGACAAAATTTCTGTAATGGACAAACATCACACTTCTTTATTTGTATATGTCTGGATGAAAACTTTCTCACTTAGAAAAATTTAAATTCGTTTTAATCTCATAGAAATGTGATAGGATTTGCGAAAACGCAGATATAAAATTTATGTTCACGCAAAGTAAAATAAAATAATTTTTACACAAAATATAAAAGCCGACTTCAGAATTCTGCTAACAGGTAAATATATAAACTTAAAAGTTAAAAAACAAAAAAAAAACAGTATAGGGCAATATTCCTACAAAATTATTGATACCTAAATATTCACAATATTTAATCAGTTGATATCGGAGTCGGTGCCAGATAAGGACCCTTAAATTTATTTCTTTGTTGATTTTACCTTGGCAAATTTAAGTCAGGCCTCCCTCAAGAAATAACCTATTCAATGACAAAAGGACGTTCAAAATCTAATCACAATCGGTGAAAAAATTGCGTAATATTCCAAAACAACACAAACAATTTACAAATATAAGTATATAAACTACAATAAAGGGATATGGATAAGTAATTGTACGTTTACTTTAACGAAGAAGACGTTTTGCAGTAAATGATAAAAATTAGTTCTCCTTTTGACTTTCATTGTGAAAGGGCCCAAAAATAAAACAATGATGTTACCACAGTTTGTCACTCCAGCTAGAGTGAGCTTAATTCACGAACATTGGAAAACTGCTTTAAACATTTAAACTGAACTTACGTTTATGTTTTAAACTTATACTCAGATTTTAAAGCCGGTCCTCAATTACAAAACGCCCGAGTCTATTAAAAATGGATGAAAAGAGATAAACGTCTCTACGCAATAATTTATTTAAATTTCATTCATAAATTGTTGTATTTACCACGCCCCAAATTTGCTTCAAATGCCGTAAAGCAGAACTTCAAAGCAAAACATCAAAAAATGTTAAGATATAATCGCGTCCATGCAGAAAACTTCTAAGAAATGAGGCGTTTCAAAAAGTGTATTTTTCCTTTGCTCGGGTTAAGCAACTAATAACGCAAATGAATAATAGAAAACCCCATTGAAATGAAAACAAAGCAAAGGACTAAGAGCTCCTTGCTCCTGAAAGAATCGCCGACTATCCGAGCCGGGAGCACCCCTTTCAACCCCTTTCCTTCCGGGAGCGGGCGCAAAATAGAATGAATCGAGTCCTCGTGTCTTCTAATTAGCATGCATACCTTGGCACAGAAAAAAGGCACATCAACGGAGCCATCGCGCTGCACACGGCGGCGTGGCAGATGAAAGCGGCTCTCATCATCCGCCTATTCATCGCGAAATCCCCCGCAAAGGATGATCCCGGATCCATGCTTTGATTCCTTTTCAGTTCAGGGGATCCGTCTCCGGATGAGAGCCGATGAAAAGGAAAAGTGCAAAAGCCACCGAACAAACTGAAAAGGTCCTGAAAGCGTTCCAAACTTTGTTCAGCTCCTGCTCGGGCGGCAGCCAGTGCAGTGCAGGGAGGAGAATTTGATTATCAAACTGTAGCTCTCGTCCTGCCGCCAGGGGGCTCTGCGCCGAATCAGGAGCCAAGACCAAGTGGTGAAAGTGGGCATCCTCGTGGTCAATCAATTCTTGCGTCCGACCTCTCCGCGCAGAATAGCCGCAAACGGAAATGTAAGAAACAAAAATTACTCAAGACGAGAAAATGCAGAGTTTCGGAGCTTCTACCGCTTTCTACACACTCAGGAGTTGAACTTGGGCTTTTTAGAAATCAGGTGATTCTAAAACAGGGAGTTGCCAGCTTTGGGAGTGCCGGACAAAATAGGTCTAGGTGGGCAATGAATGGGGATATGGTAATGTGCTCCATTAACTCTGAAAAGACCAGTTAAACTTGAAAGTGTATTACGGTTCCAAAGACTTATTACAGGTTTATACCACTCGTTGTCATAGTTTTAGGTTTTCACCGCAAAACTTTATATTTTTTAAGAATATAAATAAAAACAGAATGAAACTAATACAAGTAAAACGGGCACATTTCACTAACATAAAAAAGAATTTTGTCTTTCTAATAGGGAAAAATTGATATCGAAGAGTTTATGTATTCCGAATTTTAAGAAGAAAATAAATTAATTTTCTAATTTCTGAATTAGTTTTTGGTATTCTTTTGTGTTATTTATCACACCCCTTTGTCCTTTCTCATATACTTCAAAAGCGTTTTTGTTAATCGATATGTTTTTGAATAGATCAATCCCAAATAAGAATTACAAATCAATTATTAATTCCTCTTAAATCTGAACGAATTTTTTCAAAAATCATCTTTTGGACACCCAAAAATTAACGCAGGGTTACAAAGAAGTTCCAAATTATTTGAAAGGTTTATACTTTTAATAATGTCCTTTTTTTTTTTTTGGACATACTAATTCAATTGAAACTTTTTCACACACATTATAGATATTTCATTTTTTGGAATATTTGCATAATATTTCATTGCAAAGGATATCAGGAAAGTAATTTTCAAATATCTTCTTTGCTTTCTTTATGCATTATAAGCACTATATAGTGGGTGTACTGTAATTCTTTTATCTTCAGTTTCTCTTTGCACTTCTAGCCTCTAAACGTTTTTTTTAAATACCTGAAGTATTGTCTCGCACATTGCATTCAATTACTCATAATTCAAATCAGTGAATAGGATACATTAGCAACTGAATGCGAATATTTTTTACTTTATATATTCATATTTTTGGTTCTCCTTTTCATTTAAACACTCACAATGAGTTGCATAAATTCACGAAATTCAGGACACTTACTTCTGGTATCATTCCTTTATACAATCCCGGTGAATCCTTCAAAACTGCAATACTCCTGGCAATTCCCTTTTCATCCCCTTTTGTCATCAACCCCAAAGGGAGAGCTTTCCATCGTTCACGCCATGCATAAAAGTTCACTGACAACATGTAGCAGTGGAAAAAGCAAGTGAAAACGTAAAATGGTGCCGAGACTTTTCCCATGGAAAATTCTGTGTAATTAGAGAAAATGTGTTTTTAACCGAAGCGTAACCCCAATTTGCGCGAGTTTAAGAAGAATTCCCACACCCGAGTGCAGTGCGAGAGTGCAGGGCCTGTTTTTTGTGAATCAGCTGGGCACCCTTAGTACCCTCTTTTGGGGCGAATTACCAAACAAATTTGCCGAGCTTTTCACAATTACAGTTTTCTTCCGCTGGTATTGCCCTCGAAAAGGACTTGCAACCCCAGGCGCGAATTTTCTAAAGTCAACGGAAACGGCTAAATGTTTCGTAGACTTAAAATGCAAAAGCAGCAGGTGACTAAAGTTTTACAAAATTGAAAATCTTGTTAAGTGTGTACGCAAAAGGAATCCTTCATGCTGAAATTTGAGAACCTTACTAAAGAAGTTAGACAAAGTTAACGCCCGAGAAGAGAAAGGGAGAACATCTGGAGGTGGGTATCCCTGTTTTAAGTTAGTGTTTGCAACTACTTTCTGCTATAAATCAAAGCCACAGTAACTTCTTTTGATGTTTTTCTTCGCACACCCCTCAACCCTTCGTTAGGCAGGCCTTTGAAAGAAGTCGTAATTTCATCCGGTTCCTGTAGATTCACCCTTTATTTTTAGCTTTTGTTGTTTATTTGGGATTGCGTAGTAAAACGAATTGCGAAGAACATCGATTTCGTAATGGCTTAAAAAAGCTAAATGACAACATCCTCTTGCCTGTGCTTTATTTTGGGCCATTGTAGCAATGAAAATGAGCAAAACAATAAATAGGGTGAGCTTTTTAGTATGTACATATAATAAGATATATGTATATTTTACCAACATGTTGTAAGATAACATGTCACATGTTTCTGCCATAAAAGTAAAGTTGATATTCACATTTTAAAATGATTTTACTCATAAAATAATCTGTAGAATTTAATATTATTACTACAGAATTTCAGATATTAGAATAAAAAAAGTTCGAAAAAATATTTTTTATTTCAGTTTTATTTAACAAATTTTGAGGGTATGCCTATAATGTAACATATTGTTGAAATTTAAGAGTTTTATGTACTGATCTACACTTTGACAGTAAGTATATAGTACTCTCAAGTCTGATTTTACACAAATATATTTTACACTAGTTAAACATAACATGAATTATTTTTCGCTTTCGACCGTGTAAACTTGTATAGTTCAATAGGAATATAAACAAAAATAATTTAATTTTCTATACGATTTTCTTTGCCCGAAACGTATCTGTTATATAAAAGCAGATAAATAACAAATAAAAAAGGCTTCTGAAAAATCCTCATAAAATACGAATTAAAGCTATATTTCTTTTTCGATTTATTGACAACGATAAGCACGCATTTGTCGCGTGATACATGAATAACATATCTATTGTGTTACGAAATCGATTTGTTTTCCATTCCTACATTTTTAATAATCTCTCAGTGTTTGTTGCTTAAAAGAGATAACAGTACCTTAAGGAAGATACACAAAAGGGTCGCATATTGGTAACTTTAACCCTAAATGAACATTCCTGGAAGTAGAAGAGTTCGTAAGATACCTTAAACTCAATTAATACCTAAGAACGGGATATAGGCTTTAAATAAAATTTGTTTATGGAACCCAATTTTAAAATTTTCCAATACACCTGGAACCTTTCCAACTGCCAGAGAAAGTTTACTAACTTTGCATTTGTTCATTCAGCCTGAATAGACGAGCAATCGTTTAAGCCAGACTATGAAGTAAAATTCTCGAGGGAAATGGTAAGCAAACAACAAAGATATAATTTACCTTTTTAATGAAGGAAAGATATAGAAATGATCATCATTTAGCAGCACCGAAAGTAGCCTAATTCAAGCAGATGATATACGGTCTAACAAAAGAAATGAAAATAAAAAGTAGACCATATTGCCTACATGAAAGAACATTGTGCCCAAACTCTAAAGTAGGTACATCTACATCTAAAGACTTTCTGAAGCAGTCCGAGAAAAATTTCATTATTTGCTAGCCCTGTTTCATGCGTACTGAGAAAAGAGACTAATTTATTTTTGCCGTAAAAAATTACAAAGTATCATGACACGACAGATCCATAAACAACATTTTTATTTAACAACATTACTCTATTTTTAGTTCTTTTCTTACAATTTGTACTCAAATAAAGACTCTGGTTCCAAAATAGCTTTTGGAATGCATAGTAAAAATAGAAATGGTTTAACTCATTTGTCAAATACATTTGTGTATTTATGTACAATGCTAATATTATTTTTAACTCAACACTCATTGATAAAATAAAACATTTTTAAACTCTTATATATAATCAAATTGATGAAGCCTTTTTTTATTAGACTTTCACATTTCGCCTACAACAAAATTAATAAAGGCTAGAACTGAAGATGGAATTTAAAGATCTCTTATAAGATATATTTCACTTCCTCATTGCATTTTTTAACAAACAGAGTACATATCTTACATCGGAATAGCTTACAAATGACTCATTTTCGAAACGTTATACTAGAAAAGGGAAACGATATAAAAATGATTAAATTTCAAAACTTTCTACTGGAAAAAGGAAACGATATAAAAATAGAATAACATTATTTTGTACTTTATTGAAGAATGTTAAAAAAATTGCCACCTATTCGTACTTTTGTTTAAAATGTCTTCCCTCTTCTTCTTCTTCTTTTCAAATAAGGGATTTCAAAGTCGAGGCTAAATCTCCAAATTGTAAATTCGGGCGTACTTACTAACATAAAAGCTACAGAGAATACATTTATGTCAAAGTAAACAAACAATGCTTTGAACATTTGTAAACAACAGTGATTTTTGCAAATTTTTGTACTTCTTTTCTGTTTATACAAAATTGATTCTAAAACCAATCCCGAAAAAATCCGAACTAGAAAATAAAAGAATGTATTTTTATTTGTGCTTAATAGGCGTATTTATTGAGGTTTCGATTCAAATCCGTTTCTTACATGGTTTTACCAAGCCCGCAATTTTGTGTAAACTGGAGAAGAAATGATAGGTGTAGCTCCATAAGTCTTGATGATAGGGCCAGCATAGGTCTTAACAATTGGAGAAGGGTAGACGGCCTTTACAAGAGGAACTTCATAGTATGACCTGCCGTACAGAGGGGCTCCAATTAGTCCACCTGGGAGGGCGACTGCTGCAGCAATCATGGCAAAAATTAATGCGAACTGGAATATGAATGAGAAATTAATTTAAAATTTGACGAGAAATCACTTAATGTCCGAATAATACCAATTTGAACATTTTGCGTTTTGTTGGGATGATACAAGTGAGAGTTCACTACTGAAGATTTCTAGGCTCAAAATCGTCTTTTATACAAAAATCCTTGTTACGAGAAAAACGAGCTGTAGAACAGGTCGCGCAATTGCTTACTGTTTCCTTATGTCTTAAATATAGCGACTCGGCCATCACTTTCCTTTTTTATTAAACACATTTTAACAGTTACCAATTGTAAGAAAGTCAATCCTGTTCAAGTTCAACTGGCTTATTTTTGGTCGCTTTGCATCATTGTCTTGCCCGTGCGACATTGAACTTGTTCTTACCGCAACTTCCCGCAGCTTCTTGCAAGATGCTGCAACCGCAAACCGGTCGCACCTGAGAAGGAGCGGCCCACCTGAGGCCCCAGGCCGCTCATCGCGGTCGTTACGAATGCGCTGGTAAATAACCAGGCAACTACCTGTAGGACGGTTATGGTGCACTTACAGTGGCTCCAGATTACCTTAATGAGAGTTATTGGATCCAGAGCACATCTGATAAACCGAGAATGATGCTGCCGAGCCCTTAATGGCCCTAATCTGATTCTCGGAGTGTGCTTAGCATCGCTTCGGCATGTGAAATGGCCTGGAGACAGCTTTAATGCGACTTGGCACAGCTCATGACTAAGGATATTTGCCCGATTCCAAAATTTTGAAGGCTTTCACTCGAATTAACGTGCGGGTTGTGAGGTCTCCTGTCTCCTGGAGGTTGCCAACCAGCTTTTAACGCTAATTTCTGTCTCCCAGATATAATTATATCCAAAGTTTCAGGAGTGAACTGTGTGAGGATATTCAATTTGAAAACTCCAATATTCAATTAGTCGCATTTTACGTAAAAACCAGTACGCAACACATTACCGCAATTTCAGCTCCAGAAAGTTGGAACTCGACATAATAAAATTAAAAATAATTAATATATTTTGCAACTGTCAATAAAACACAATAACAAGACTATATAAGATTAACATTAAAAAGAGGATATATTTCAATATACATACCTACATGTACATACCTATTCCGTGTAGCAGTCACCCAAAACACAAAATATACAAGAACATGTATGTACAAGCATATTCGTATGATTGATTTAATGAATTTTCAAACTATAAACAATTTAATTGTTATACGTGATAAATTGTTCGCAATTCAATTATGTGAAAAAAAGTTTCACTATAGCTGGATAATTTAACGTATGCTTTTATGACATTGTATCCACATTTTATGCGATAAAATTCAACATTTTAAATGAATTTTCAAAGAATGTGTAATTAAAGTAGAGTTTTCATTTTTTTTTTAGTAGACGGGGTTCAATAAATTGTTATTTTTATTTATAACATTATAAGTGTTAGTCAAGTATTAATACATATTTGCAAACTTCTTAATTCTATTAAAGTATTTTCGAAAATTTATGAAAAAAAGACTACCTATTGCAAGAAAACTCTTGACGTGACTTTGAAAAGTTATTTTATACTCTGTCTAGTGTCTACTCTCTACGGTTTAATAGTTTTAATTCATTTTTTTAAATATTAATGTTAGTAAAATAATAAATAAAAATTGCAGACCAATTTTTCTGCAGAATCTTTAAATGCCTAAAATTTACCTGATCCACGAACATTTTAAATGAAATGTTCAATATCTCATCCGTTATAAAATTCATAGCCTATTTCATTTCTGAGCTAAAGTCTAATATTTTGAGTGCATTTAGTTTGTCAACTCGAGTAATTAGCATTTGCCTAAAGAAATAAAGTGAATAGTCCACAGTCAGTTTTGAGAACTAGCGCTCATCGAATTAAGAGTGGTGATTTATAAAGTTCTGGAATGTTTCCAATTAACACAAAGGTATTTGATTTATCAAGCCCCTGAACTTCAGAATGCCTCAAAACTCAATTCATGGCGAGTTTTTCTAGAATTGTTAGCCCAACGTACTTCTATGCCAAATTACAATCTTCATGTTTTTGCCTTAATTTTCAATTTGCAATTATTGAACCCACTTTTCTTACTACTCATGTTTACCAAGCTATAGTTTTCCAGAGTTGCAATACATCACTGAAACCATAAGTCAGTTCCTTATCCAGCAAATAAGACGTTAAATAATCCATTTTACGCAGCATATGATGTTTTATTTTGAAGTTGACGACGCTTGTACTGATCCGAAAAAAAATGTTATATTCGAAGCAATCATAATTTATGAATAATCCTTCAAAAAATGAAAACAATTGCAGTTATTAAATCAAAAGTTTCAAATTTTCTAGCAACTTTTCCTGATTCATATATGTAGGTACATATCTAAGAGGTAAACCCGTTTCGAATGTCTATTTAACATTTCAAGATAATCGATAAATAATTTTTTGAGTTATCGTATATACGCAGTATTGGGACTCGAATCTGCGAAAGTCACCACCATAATACCACCATTTACGATTCTTTAAAAAAAATTATATATTTACACTTAAATGTAATGATAATGTAATTCAAAGTATAACAGTTTTTAAGAACATTAAGTTATTCATTCTATGCGAACAGACAATTTTAAATATTAGAGATGAAAACTATTTATATAATATGTATATAATACATGATTTAATTTCAAAGGCCAGGTGGTAGCAAATTGGATTAAAACCCTGTTCATTTTTTTGTAAATGTGCTGCAACTTTTTCTGTAAGCAAATGCTTATTTAGTTGCAACTACCTAAGAAAACAAGGATTAGTAGTTCTCCTCAAATGATTGTGAATAAGAAATATTTAATACAAAAGTGTACCATAATTTAATACAGGAAACGAAATTAAGAATCATTGCATCGCTTGTGTAAGTTAAAATAAAAGAAAATGTGTTTTAATTTCAAAAGTAGCTGCCTATGATCCGTTCAAAATTGCGTTGCTTCAAAATGGGGTCCAATCAACCGGACCAAAAAACAGCAAAATGGTATTATGCCGCCTGCCAATTCAAGCCGGTGCTCCAGAGCCCCATCCAGGCGAATAATGCGATCAAAACCAGTGGAAATAGCGAAATTGTTCACTCGCGCCTGCCAAAAATCATCAAATTTATTATTCGGCTGCGGTGGGCCCCACAAAGGCGAAAAGGACCTATAAATTGGGGCAGTGCCCCAGCTGATGCCATCACGATATTACGCAAAAACCCACCGAAGGCCCGCCCAACTTCGTTAATATTCTTTCGATGAAATTTAATATCGACGAGATTTAAGGTACAATCAGCAGCATATTTGCGGCGAGATAACCTTACTCCAGCCGATGGAAGGGGGAGGGGGTAATTTCGAGGGACAAAGATCAGCGATGGACCAATAATGAGGTGATTTATATTTAATGTGCATCTTGTAGCGCCTTTTCAGCGAGCTTGAAGCACCAGCGGGTCCCCTAATTACATAAATCCCTTTTGTAGTCCTGGACAAGATGAATAAGGGCCTTCATCACAATTGCCAACAAAGGGCCAACAATCGATAGATTCTTCATGCCATTAGCCGTCTTTTCATCTGGAGCAATTTTTTCCTGATTCTTGGGAATTTCAATTCGCACAAAGGAAACGCGTGGAGCGTTCTTATCTTTTATCGCTGTTCATCTTTTATTAAGTAGGAGGTACTGAATGGACCCCGGTATTTGTTGACTGCAAAATAGGACGACGACGACGACGAAGTAGATGGTGACGGCAGGAAAAAAATATATCAGTGGGAGCTCCTGGTTTTTGATCCTGGGGAATATATACAGGCGCCTACATTTAATCTCTCCTTGCATCTTGCGAATAATGGTGGAAGTACAAAAAGCGCACTAATGAAAGATTTAATAAAGTTTTCCTATCGCCCCGATGGATCTGATAGAATTTCAGAGATACCCATTTCAAAGCAATTAAGAAAAGTTTTTAGATCTCCATGAATGGGACAGTTGGAGTGACCTTGGACAAACAGAAAAATGCCATTTCCCATTCTTGTGGTGATTCTTAGCTTTGAAAGAAAGGACTTCTGGAATTGCGGTAACCTTCGCTCATAAATTCACTCACATTATTACAACATTGAAGTATTCTAAAGAACACATTAAAGTCAAGCAGATGTTAAAATAAGCAGATGTATTAAAAGATAAGCTATATTTTTGTCATCCGGCTCTTGGTCTGTATCAGTGTCAAATGTTAAAAACGATCCAGGTTTACTTGGTTAATTATTTTGAGCTTCAAAGGCATTCCTTTTCATCTAATCCAATAAAAGTTTCCTTCAGATGAGAAAGTGTACATCACAGAAAATATTAACAAGGTGTCCTTATAGTTAAATGTCTTTTTGCATCACGCAATTCGAAAATAGATTTTTTTTATATTTTGTTAATCAATACTTTATAATCATTACATTAAATGTTTAATGTCTCAGTAAAAACTGCAAAAATTTCTATAATTTAACTTTACCAACCCTCGTTATAGCTAAGGTTTACAATGTTTGATCCTTGTTTATATTTGTAGATAACATTCGTAAATCTCTCATAAACCTTTGACAAAGGGATTTACCTTAAAAGTTTACGAAGTATATAACTTCAACAGACATCAGCTGGCATGTATGAATGTAAACTGAAAATTCATTTGAGTTGTCTCGTCTCACATAATTAAATCAATTTCCTATAAATCTAGAACTATATTATCCTACGATTTTTCCGTTGAAAACTCCTAACTTGTCTGATAAGACAAAAAGTGCGAGCTAAATCGACCCCGAGAATATGAAGTCAAGATACCACGGCGCAGTGCTTGGGATGACATCAGCGTCTAAATCAATACGGTTTAACGTGGGATTAATTTAATCAAGTCTCGGCCTGAATATCTATTTGGTGTCATTTGAGGGACTCGAGGGTCACGCAAATAGTGAAAGAAAAACAAAATTAAGCCTTGTTTGTATTGCCAAGGACAAAGGACGCAGCCCGAGAGGACGGATTAGAAATAGACACGGAATAGACGTCATGGACCCAATACAAATGAACAAACCCATCCGCCGAATATTGCCCTTCAGGCGAGGCAGGACTAAGTACTTTTGCGCTGGAGAGCCTCTACGTGGGTGTCATTAGCTCCCCGGTTTGATTCCACCGAATCTCCCATTCCTAACACGTATGATTAGAACAAGGACGTGCCTGTGTACAACGAATAAATCGTCGTCGTCGGGACGGCAGGCCCCGGCGAGGCGCACCTTTAATTAGACCTTGTCGTCTTTGGTAGGACGCCGCGGCGCAAATTTGTGTACTTCGAATTAAAGCTGCGCTCGCCTGGAGCCCCATTATACGTAATCGCCCGGGGAGAAATTGTTTCGCTTCCATCCCCCGCTTTAAATCCCATTGATAACGAAGAGAAGCGGCGACCTAGATATCGCGCCCTTTTTATCTAGACAGATAAGCCCTAGTCTGCTCCGTGACGCTTCTTCGCCAAAGCCTTGTATCTCCGGAGGATTCATTTGATCCTTCCGTTCGTATCTCTGTTGTCTATTAAATGGTACGCGAGTGTGGCATGTACTTAATCGCATCGTTGTTTTTGCAGGCTCTGTATCCTCGGATGTCACTGCCGCACCAGCTTCTACTGTTCCCTTAATCTCCTTTATGGTAATGAGGAAGTTGTCTTTAGAAATAATTGCAGACTTATGGCTGTGTACCCCCTAAAGCCTCATACAGCAGTTTTTCTGCAGAAATCCAGACAATATGTAGATTGTTATGGGAAAATATGCTTTATGCGGGCTGTAGAAATGCAAAATATTGCACATTGGGAGTTGTTTATTTTAAGGGTACAAATGGGAACAACTTTAGGGAATGTAGCCAAAAAAGGGAAAATCATTTCAAGAATATTTCCGGAAATCTGCAGACCCATCAAAATGAATTAGCGCCCCAGACAAATGGGTAAAGCGTGACATCCACAACAGTTCCTTCCATAAATTACGAAAGTTTCCGGGTGGCCTAGGGATGTTTCGTTTTTCCCCTAATTGTTTCAACTAACAAAACATTTATTGCAGGAAAGTATACAGAAGAGTCTAGAAACTAACAAGAAACTTTCTTTGTTATATTTCGAATCTACTTATTATATGTGTATGTACTTAAATTAATGATTTTCAATTTGGGTTAATTTGTAAGAACTATCCTATACTATCATACAATATTATATCCTGTAATATTTGTATACATGAACATCACATATGTAATAATGGTCGATCCGATTAATTGTTGTTTTTTGAAGAAAGTTTTTCAATTCACACTTTCCAGAATTAACTTTCAAATGAGCCCGCTAACTTATATGTATATATTTGTACATATGAACAGGGCATCCCGTGAGTACCTCGATAAACTTAAAAAAGAGATATATAGATTGACGGATGACCTACCAGACAAAAAAAAAGCCAATCTTAGTAAAACTCTAACTATTTTCTAGGTCATTGATTGCTTCAATTTAAAAATGGTCTCATTTCATTTAAAAATAGTTTTAATTAATTGAAAATGGTTTCACTTAATATGCAAACAATCACATTTTTTTTTTGGAATCTGCTATAAGAATTCAGACATTTAATTGATTTTATTTCCTGAAATTTATCTCAAGATCTATTTTCAATAAAAATTTGATCCAATTACAATAACATTATTAGACCATACATGATAAATCGATAGCAATAAATGTTTTGGAATTTTGTTCAACTCGGAGGCTTAAGTTTATAACTACATATGTACCAACGAAACTATGAAAAGTTAATAACTCAATCTTAGATAAAAAACTACAAAAAATGTACTTAGGTACATTTAGCATATAATTGGCTCTAAGCATACTTGATCTTCATATTTTTCTTATGTTATGTTAGGGTTTTTTGAATAAAGAATTACGAATGTTTTCAGTATCTATCATATTTGTTTATTTGCATTTGCATTAGTAGTTGATACAATACCAAATACAGCACACGGTAAATTTCCCTATTATTTCTTACTTCCTTCTTATTAGCTTGCTACTGCATCCCAATTTAAGCTTTTCGTTGCATGGAAAATATTGAATAGATTACAGTCTTAACTTAAAATGTTCCCACTGACTTGCAAAAGTATGTATTAATCATATAAAACACCAGACCTACATTAACCACTCCACTCACACACAATGCATTAAAAAATTATTAATTTTCTAGATGGAACGAGTTTTATAGAAATTTCTTTTTTCTTTAGATATAATTTCAGAGTCGGACTTGAGAATTAACACTAAACTAAACGAAAAAATAAAAAGCAAGTTGTTTGCATTCTAAAAATATAAGAAACTAAAAACGTTAAGATAAAAGTATTATTTAGAGCAGTGTGCTTGTAAATGTTGTGTCTTCTATGATATTTAACGATCAAATAAAATCAAAAACACAATGGCTCCCTTTAAATTGAAGTTTCGTATGGGCAGTTCCAGAAGTACATCGCAAGAAGTTGATGTAGATCCTCAGGCAAATCAGGCATTACTCAACAATAGCAACGTTGGAATTGGTGCCAGTAATTCTACAATAGATTCAGCTGACTGTACAAGTTTGGTTTCGATAGGAAATGATAGACGATCACTTTTGCCTAACAATTCTAATGGTGAACCTATAGGTGAGTTTCAAAATGTCTTCAAATTAAATTAACAATTTAATAACTGTATTAAAAACAGCGCAATAAATATAAGTAAAATTAACCATAATAGATAAATACAAAGTTGATATTATTAATTTTAGAATATTTTCATTGTTGGCTTCCATTTTTATGAAAAATCAAAAATTATAGTCGCAGTAGTAGGGGATTATACTCGTAATTACCAAAATTCGCCAGAAAAGGAATAGTTTGGTCAAAGGTTAAAAGTGTGATTGAATCACACCTAGGATTCAAGATTAATTAATTCACCTTTGTGATTTCATTTTCGCACTGCTTATGGTAGCAGATTTCATTACAGGCTTTGAATAATTCATAAGACTGGGCGGTGAACTTTTCAACAATTTAATTTCAAAAATAAACTCATCTCACTGATGCGTGATTTATATGGCGAAATATGTTTGATACTCCGTACCTTAATATAAATAAACGAGCAAATTAACATTTTTTACGAGCTTACGTATGCAATTTATTTTGATTTATGTGAGTATTTTTTTAATGTTGTATTTTATTAATTATAATTTATTATAATTAGTAGATGTTTATGGTTTCAGACGGCCAGAGCAAAGGGAAACTCAATTTGGATTATTGATGCGATTTTTGCTCAACTACATTTTCATACTGAAAATAAATTACCTCAGATAATTTAAAATGTATGAGATAATAAATTAAAAAACAAACGATCATAAAATTAAAATCACTTTAATAATCAACAAAACAAAAGATACATTTTCCAGTTGTAGATATCTAAAAATTTACATTTTAGAACAATTATATAGGTAAATACTATATTTATTAAATTTAAATGAATTCTCTAGTCGACCATATTTTGCATTTTTTCTTGTTATTACATATTTAGCATTTCGCAAAATATAAATTTTATAAAAAAGGATGTTTTGCATTGAACGTAAAGACTATGCAAATGCGTTTAAGGTACATCCAAATCTGAGTTGCAAATGTAATCAAATTAAAAATTTTAGTTACAAGTGAAGCATCAAAATTCGCATCATGCTGAGGTGACATGAATTATAATGTCGGCTTACTGGCAAACATGACCAAGTGAAAAAAAACTACTTTGGGAATAAGATGACTAGAAAATTTGAGGAATTACTTTTTAGAATGACTATTCATTGCTTTACGCAATACAAAATCAGAACATCTGGCTAAGTTACCTATAAAGCGTGCTTTAAAAAATAATTTAATGAATTTGATTAAACCGGAAATCTTAATATTTCACTAGGTTAGTTTTAAAATTTAAAAGGAAAAAAATAAAAAACAAGGTATACCACTAACCCCAAAAACTAATTAATACAAATATAATAACTACTCTAATCAAACAGCAATTTTACAGACTTTCTGGTTGAACCAAATGAACTATGAACTTAGTTTTCACTTTGTGATTTGTAATGTCCTTAGGATTATTATCTTCTTATTAGATTCTGTTTTCTTTAATGTACATGTATACGTCTTTTTCACTTTTAATCATATTTCTGAGAAGCAAATTAAATCTACCTACTCCAAATTTTCGGCACTTCCTCGGAAACAATTTTAGTAGGAATATAGTTTAGTTTCATTCATATTAATACAATGAGTTTTGATTTTTAATTAAAATTTTTTAACATTTGCTAAAGTACTTATTTGTAATTTTTCACATTTTAATAATTTCAAACATGTTAGGCCACACACGCGTTGGACATGTAGTGGAGTTTTTTCTACAATCGCATCCAGCCCAAATGATTTAGGAAAATTTTATTTGGATTGAATTTTATGGGTCGCTCCTTTTATAAAAATTTTACAATTTGCGGAAATAATATCTCATTGACATGATTTATATTCGTCCAAACTTAAAATTCTAAACCGGAAAATGTCTGGATTAACTTCTTCGCGCCAAATAAAATTTGTCTAATACATAGTTTTACTATTCATAAATTTGAATTCAATACGAAATTTCCTGCTAAATTTGATCAAGCTATGTAAATGCGATTGTCAAAAAAACACAGGTATTGATGAAATCTAAACATAATAATAGTTCATTGTACACTATGTTGACGACTGGATTTTCAATCTATTGGTTCTCGAACATTTTCAAATTTTCCGCCGAGAACAATAATATTTTAGCTGCACTTATCATAAGACTAACAGATTCATTCTACTGTGTAGAATTTTAACATAAAAGATACTTGCCCTAAAAGCTATTGCTGCAAAAGTTTCCATTTGTCCTGAGAAGTTATTCTTTCACACATTTTCCGGCTATTGTGCTCAATTTTCCCGAAGCCCTTAAAAATTCTTAAAATACAAAAGGGCGAAACGATCAATCAAGTCAATTGACTTTCCATCCAAGGAGTAATTTCTCTTAGCTCTTGAGCGTAAACGACAAAGTCAGAAGCGAAATGGGTCTTTTTGGTGATGCGAGAAAAGTGTGCACAATTTCCTGAGAAAACTCCTTTTTATATTCCGCCCGAGAGACCTACTCAGAATTTGATTGCAATTATTTTTAAAATTGCATTTATCAACAAACTACAAAGTGAGATAGGGAGCTTGTAAAAAAAATTATTTTTTTTATATATAACTCAAAAGAAACTTTTGGGCCCCCCGAGGACGAAAGAAGCCTTAGTCCTAACCGGATTGTGCCTTAATGAGTTGCCGCAAATTAAGGTCCCTTTACCTTTCTAGGATATTTAAATCCAGTAGCAGCAGCACACAGCGTTAACAACAACAACATCGCCCCGGAGAGTCCGCCCCCCTCCTATGAGGAGTACTTGGAAGAAGTAAGGCTCAAATTGACTTTCATCCTTGTGGAGCAAATCTTACCCATTTCACCGTAACATAAACCTTTTGCATACAGAACAGGCTCACGAACTTCAACAGTGACACTCTGGATACATCGGGCGAGGACGGTGGCGGCGAGAGCCCCGACTGCGGCATGAGTCACGTCCAGGACTCCTCGGTGAATACATCAATCGAGAATTTATCGAACACTTGCACCGATCCCGACTGCACCATGAGTGTCCAGCAGGAAGGCTCCAGCCGGCGAAAATCAATAGACACCCCCCAGCGTCAGGCGCCGGCCAAAGGAGCCCCAGCGCCCACATGCCCAGAAAACATCCTTGAGTGCACGGGCTCATGTGACCCTCTGCTGGTGTCACCCAGCGAGGAGGACCCTGTTTGTGGTAAGGATATTTGTGGCATTATTATTCAGTCTGAGCTCTCCTGCTGCGAATTTATTTATTTTTTCTTCGTAATACTTTAAACCGATTTTTACACTGTCCTGAGTGCGGTTGATTGAATTTCAACTTGTATTCACTTAGTCCGTTTTCTCGCTGCAGGGGGTAAACTTCATCATCAGTTCGACCTGGGGGACCAGCCGCAGGAGGCTCAGACGTCACATCTGTACGAGGAGTCCCAGGATTGCCAGTCCTCCGGGGACAACGGGAACTGCTCCGACGAGGACTGGGACTCCCACCAGGGTCAGACCCATGTCTATCAGCCGGAAGTTACTACCACCTCCGAGATAATTAGCAATAAGTCCTCCAAGGAGATTTACAAGGCTGTTGCCAAGCAATGGGGCATCACTTGCAAGATGTCGGAGCAATGCAGATGCATGGAGTGCCAAAGTCATTACTTCGACTGCGAGTTCGACGAGGTAAGTTATAAATTTTTAACTACATTATTCCTCATATCCTACGATACGGTATTCGGAAAGTTTGCATACTTCATATTTTATGAGTAGCTCAAAATTCGTGAGCACTTGTTACAAGCAACTGTTCAATTGGTGGGTAAGTTTTCGACGTGGTAGATAGGGGCGCCTACCCTTAGCGCTGAACATAAACAATCAAAAAATGAAACTTTATGGGACCTAAATAAGTAAGTAGGTTAGGTAAGATACAAGGCAGCCGAATTGATCCAGGTTTTTGAAGTTATCAATCAAAAGCAGGAAGACCCACGTTATATAAAGTTTTTATTGGAAAACTTTGCAGTTGAAATAATTGCCATCTTCAATCTTTGGATGTGTATTGTTATCATTATAAATGGGCTAGTCGTAGCGCTATACCCTTACCGTGCCTTTGCCTTGTTTATTGAAATCGGACAAAAATAAAATAAGACTTTTTTTTTTGTTTTGTAATACAGAATACGATAAGTTACATTTTAACAAGTTCTATTACTACATATTTTCGATCAATTTCCTTTCTTAAAGAATATTATGGATAAAAACTTTTATATAGAATGTCATCTCAATCGGATAAGTGCTTGTTGCCCAATGCCCGACCATGAACATCACTATTCAACATTTTCCCCTCTTTCCGTCCTCTCCACTTACCAATTGCAATGCATAGCCAATATCACAGAAGAGGTTTATGCATAACATGCTCTTAGAAATTAATTTCAATTAGATAAGTACTTTTTGCATAGCATACCATAAACATCACAGAACAACTCTTGAAATGTAAAAAAGGCCATAATTTTCTAATGAGGAACTCCTTTGATAAAATTTATACTTCAATAGACAGAGCTTATTTGAAGCTACTTTTCACGTTATATTTTATCAAGATAGTATCTTAAAAACCTCCTTTTAAATTGCAAAAATATGAAGAATTTGTCATCAAATCGATTATTTTTCGCGAACCTGAAGTCAATTTTATTTAACTTAAATGCACTTTAATTATCAATTATAAACTTAAGACAATCTTTTGTTTCATATTTATAACTGTTATGGTTTGATCATATATGTATGTAAACAAGTGGAGGATATCCAACTACATATGATGACGAACACAATAAAGTTTACATTAATTTAGATTGCTTCAAAGCTCCTTGGTGGTATTGTTACACTATAGTTATTAAGAAATAATTCACAAAACCTTCAAAATATAGGTGCAAACATTTTCATCAACTTTTGAGTTTTTTACACGACTTCAAATTATATTCAAGTTTTGGATAATCATAAGAATTAGAAAAAAATATGGACGCTTAGGTTCGGACTTAAATTGAAAACAATTTTTAAAATTCTGGTTTTCCATAAAATATCAATTTATTTCGCTTGAATCCAAAATTTATGCTCAATTTTAATGTAATGCTTTTATTTCAGAATGAGCATCAAAAAACAGATGGTGGTCTTGGAGCTGGGACACCAATGTTTATAAGTGAAGTAATGCACGGATCAGCATGTACAATTTTATAAAGTACTATACAGGACAAAGCACATATACATCCCTATATATAGCATTATAATATTCGAGCACACAACGTAAACTCAACGTCTTCTGCACCAAAGTAACCTACGTTTCAAGTATCAAGTAGAATTCTAGAAAATATGTGAATTTGATATTGTTACAGGAAACCTTAGCGTTAATTAACATTCTATGTATGTGTAAAAAAAAGAAGTCTGGTTAATCAAGGTTAATCAATCATTTAATGGACTTACAGTAACATAATGACATACGAATATTGTTTAGTATTTTGTAAAACATGGTTGCTGCCCAAATATGGCGGCAACTTTTGGGTAACATTCACAAGACTTTGAAATTTTTGGACAGTGAGAAGAGGAGTTTTTTTGGAAATCTCGAATGTTGAATGTAAATATTGGCGTAGAATGTCTAAATGATCATAATCACATACACTCTAGGAGCAACTGATTTATTTACTGCAAGAGCAGTTGGTAAGCGGTTAAATCAATTTGACGCGTTGGTTGATACTTAAAACTTTAAAAGTTGGATTCACAAAAACATGCATATAAGCGATGAGAGGTGAATTTTGTATGTTGTACACGTGTGTTTTTAAAGGTATATATTTTTCTAAAAAAAATACGTGGATGTCTTTTACGAAAGTAAATTTACTGTGCAAAATATAGATATGGCATTCAAAGATACTATCGCACAATCTCGATGTGTAGACATAAAGCATACTTGTAGGACTGCTGGGGAAACTCCACCGGGTCACACTGGACGAGGGTGACTCCCATTATTGACTAGTATTTCCTTTTGAAGTTAAAATGAATGATGTTTACAAAACGAAACGTACTTTTACCACTTTTTACGTCTCGGCAAAGGGTGGGCCTACAAGTAAGTGGAATTACATTAGATATCTTCCCACCGAGAATTGATTTCTATAGTTTAAGCTTTTTACTATTAATTCAACGATTTTTGGGATATGTATCAATTTTTAATCTATATAGCTTAAGTCATGGCCTCAATATGCTAGCCGTAATTTTGAACACTAAGAATTTGCAGAACTCAAAAAGGTTAAAGTTACTTACAAGGCCATACAAATTCAATCAAGAAACGCACACATGCCACTACAAGCCCTTACTAAATAATTGATTTATTACTTGGTTTATTTTGACCAATATAATAAATTATTGCATTACCTTCTGTTAGTATTTGGCCTACGTTTTTTCAGTACTATACAATAAGAACATAATCCCATAACGGTTTCTGAAGCTGGCAGAATTTTTGTAGGCATCATTCATAGCAAAATATAAAACATACATATGTATATCCCAAAATAATTGTTAGTATTTATTCACTAAAAGACTTTACGACGGCCTTTTTTGTAATAGCAACTAAATATTGTATTTTTAACTAAGCGAAGTAGGGCACTTACAGAACAGTGAATGTAAAGTCAACAGACCTTATAATCGTCTAGAATTTTAGATAGATGAATTTGTGTTTACTGGAGGTTTGAACGAAATTTGTCAAAAAAATTAAATATACTAAGGCAGCTTAGACGGACTATTATTTGTTTTTCTTCCCAAATGAACAAACAGTACTTTCTTCCTGTTACAACCTCAATTTTTGATCCTCAACGCTATTTTAGGTATTTTTCGATGCAGTGAATTGGTAGGCCCAAAGCATTTATGGTATTACAAATTTGCATTTATGAATATATTTAACACCTTACACCCTTTTTGCATACTATATGGGTATAAAATAATGTTAAATTCGCCAGTGATTGGTGAATAGCAAACGTGTTAATGAGTCTCAAATTAAAGAACTATTAAATTATTATTATTACTTTAAATTAAAATGTATTTTGACCCACTTGCGCATGCTTGCTTCAACTTAAGACGCATTTCTTAATTAAAACCTTCTTTAAAATTGCGACATTTTTCCTCATTATTAATTTGTTCGATCTTTAATGCTTCCAAACTTAACGAGGACGAGATATTCATTTATTTAAATTTTTTTTTTATTTATAATTTTAACCTAGATGTAATATAATTATTTAAACATTTCGGCATTTCAGCAGGGTTCAGAAATAATCTTCTGGACACACATAGTTCAGCCAAGTGATAACCATTTGACCAAAAATGTTAGTTAATCTAACCCTTAGACTAAATTCGGTTGATGAAAATTCGTACATTCTCACCAACCGAATAAAAAATTTCCAGTTGGCTCAAGGCTTCATTGAGCGTTTCGAGGCCACCTATAAAAGGATAGGCCCCTCAAACTCCTGTCTCAAACCAAATAGAAAAGAATTCACGCATAGAACCTTTCCTACAGAGATTCTCACATTAAAGAATAAATTCTATCTGATAGAAAAGTATATGAAACCAGTGAATGAGAGTAAATCATTCATTAATTTCTTTGTTTAAAAATTTCATTTAAAAATTCGTATCAATTTATAACTGATTTTTGGAATCATTTCATGATAATTTATAAATTTTATAATATTCGTTTACATATGTAACAAAATAAGCTACTTACATAATACTGGATCATGACATCTTTCGGCGTCGAAATCGAAAATTTTCTCCGAACTGTACACACGCGAACTTTTCTGTAAATTCGATATATAAACAATTACCAACGTTTTCTCGCAAAACACCCAATACACTTTTTGTAGAAATATGATATTAATCTAAAAGCTAACATTCTTCACGAATATCCTCCGTAAGATTAAATGCAAATTATTACAAGTGCATTTCCGACATTTTTTATTTAGTATATAAAAAGACAAAGATTGAAAACATTTTTGCAAGCCATCACAAATAATGTCTGTAGAAATCCTAGGTATTGATGTATGAAAACTAATTTAGTTGGTTTTGTGAATTCATTGATCGCGTTATAATTATAATAACTTATAAAATCTTTATTTGAAAAGCAAACTCAATATAGTTCAATTCCACATGTGACACTTGACCAATTTTTGGCGGATACGTCAAAAACTTGAAATTCAAACATATAAGCGGATGAACTTTTTTCACTATAACCGCTGCTAACTTCATTGTAGATAACTCCATTCGCAACTTTTCAGAGCTTTTCGGGGGAACTCTGACATGAGCAAACGTGATCTACAAATACAGTTGTTATGACGTGATCCAAGCGGGAGGATATTGACCGTTGTTTGTTTGTGAAATAAATTGATAAACAGTTCGTCTGAAATATTGAAATTGTTCAAATTTTCATACATAAAGGTGAGTTAACAGCAGCATTAACATTTTTCAAAGTCACAAATTAGGAACTAGAAAATATTGGTCACGTAAATATTAGGTCTACAGCTCAACAGTTTCGGAGCCATGTTTTTTTTCCTGATAAGGTTCTATAGTAAAAAACAAGTAATGGTCTAAACCTAGTTGAATCTCTAGCAGTGTCTACTTTCATTTATTAAGAAAGCAGGAGAATACAGAAAATATGGGAATTTTCTAACTGACAGCTGTGACGTTATCAAAATTGTTGGCGCCTTTTTCCTAACCCGAGAAAATTATTTTAACTATTTTTGCAGAATGGCTCGTACCAAGCAGACAGCCCGTAAATCAACTGGAGGAAAGGCTCCCAGAAAGCAGCTGGCAACCAAAGCTGCCCGTAAGAGCGCCCCGTCCACCGGAGGCGTCAAGAAGCCCCATCGCTACCGTCCTGGTACAGTGGCCCTTCGAGAAATTCGTCGCTACCAGAAATCGACTGAGTTACTGATCAGGAAATTGCCATTCCAGCGACTTGTGCGAGAAATCGCCCAGGATTTCAAAACAGATTTACGTTTCCAGTCGGCTGCCATCGGAGCCCTCCAGGTAAGAACGAATAACTTGTCTTAAGTTTCATTTTTATATGACTTACAACAGTAGGTTAAGCACCTTTCATAGACCTGTATTAACACTCGACTTAAATTTTCAGGAAGCCAGTGAAGCGTACCTCGTCGGCCTGTTCGAAGACACAAATTTGTGCGCCATCCACGCCAAGAGGGTCACCATCATGCCAAAAGACATCCAGTTGGCGCGACGAATTCGAGGAGAACGAGCTTAAGAAGTAGCGCAGCACCGGTTTTGGTTTTTCATTCTTGTAGTTTTTCGCACAGCACGCAGCAGACATTTAATTTAATCTTACTTTTTACTTATAGAACGTGATAAGTGTGGTAGGGCACTATGTAACTCTTTACCACTCATTAAACATTTTATTTAGGCGCCAAACAGCATTGGTTTTTATACTTATACCAGGGAAACGGTTTTAATAAAATTGCTTTAGTTTCTAGAATCATTTAAGGAAAAGCTATTTTACCTACTTGAAAAGTACAATTAATAGTTAAAAATCATACCGTAAAAATTACTACCGATGATGTTATGAAAAAAACTTCGTTGGTTCTCAGCATGAACATGCGTTCAAAAAAAATTAATTTGGAAAACCGAGTCGAGCAATTAAGATGTATATTGTTTAAAATGTTCCTAAACCGAAAAGTAGTAACAACTAACTTCAAGTTTTTTAAGCACAAAATAAAAGCGAATTTGTACGTTAACGCAAATTTAAAAAATTCTTCCTCAATAACTGCAAACAGAAATTAAGTAGTCCATTATTATTAGCATTGCGTCGGCGGTAGGCGGTTATGCAAGTGCGAATAAAAAATATATACAAAGCTTAGATCAAAGTAGGAACGGCTGCTTCAATTACTTGTTATAAGATACTTTAAATTAAATAATACTTAAAGCATAGCTTTAGTTTATCTGGTCGACATGATTTTGTATTATTTAAAAAATTTGAAAATATTTAGTCTGATATAATATCTCACTGCTAAACAAAGAAAAGGAACATGTTTAAAACATAGGGAACTTATAAATAAAAGAAATAAAATAATTAAAACAAAAAATTTAAGAAGTTACTGGTTTCAATCAGTTTCTCTTCACTGGTGACCCCGGCAGAGAGCCATTTCAATAGAAACTTTTAGGATTCTTAACATTATTATTATAATGTAAATTTAATTAAAATAGTTCTAAAGTATCTAATCATGGATTTTTCCACTATTCTCAAGAATGTGCCAAGTTTGGTGGAAATCGGATTAGCAGTAGAGATTTCCAAAGCGAGCAAACAATAAGATATTCTATTTTATACATACATATGTGTATACATTGCAAATTAAACATCAGTAGGAATTTTGAATTGAACCAACTTTTGCAAAATAGCAAACAAACCCACAGTAATAATTTTCTCGATTCAAACAAGACTCGCATCCAACTTCACCACTTAGCTACTTTCGAGTGTCGACAAATTCTCTCCACTCTCCAAAATTGTTTCAGAGCTTATCATTGGTTGCGAGAACGAGAAGCGAGAGGAGTCAATTCGAAGCGAACGTGATCGGAGCGGATATCGACCGTGGTGTTTGTGGACGGAGTTAGTTGACAAACAATTTCTGTTCGAATTTTCTAAAAGCAGCGAAAGTGCAGGTACGGATAATTTCTTCTGTTATAATTAATATATTTAGATAATTGAGTGATAATGCAAGGGTATTTGAACAGTCGTTTTATCTACGATTTTACAAACATTCCCTGCGCCCAAGTGGCTTGGATGGGAGCCATTTTCTTTTTAACTCCTTTTATAGGGCAGACGGAGGCTTGGGGGAAGTTAGTAAACAAACAATCGTCATGGTATTGAGAAATTTTACTTTCTTCACTCCAAAAGTGATTTAGCGAAATAAGAATGAATGTTCTACCTAAAGGCGGGAAATTCCACGCTATCTTATCTTTTAGCTAATTACGCCCTGCATAAAAACCACAAGTTAAGTTTGTGTTTGTTTTTTGTGTTTATTCCACAGAATGGCTCGTACCAAGCAGACTGCCCGTAAATCAACTGGAGGAAAGGCTCCCAGAAAGCAGCTGGCAACCAAAGCTGCCCGTAAGAGCGCCCCGTCCACCGGAGGCGTCAAGAAGCCCCATCGCTACCGTCCTGGTACAGTGGCCCTTCGAGAAATTCGTCGCTACCAGAAATCTACTGAGTTACTGATCAGGAAATTGCCATTCCAGCGACTTGTGCGAGAAATCGCCCAGGATTTCAAAACAGATTTACGTTTCCAGTCCGCTGCCATCGGAGCCCTCCAGGTAAGGATGAATGCACTGGTTTTAAGTTTTATTTTTTATATGTTTACAACAGTAAACTAAACACCTTTCCTAGAACTGAATTAACGTTTGCCCTAAATTTTATTTTCAGGAAGCCAGTGAGGCGTACCTCGTTGGCCTCTTCGAAGACACAAATTTGTGCGCCATCCACGCCAAGAGGGTCACCATCATGCCAAAAGACATCCAGTTGGCGCGGCGAATCCGAGGAGAGCGTGCTTAAGCAGCTCTCAGAGGTCGTCATCTTCAATTTCTCTTATTACTTATTTATCTAAGTGGTGTAGTGTACCACTGGGGCCTTGTTTGCGAACTCGAGCCATTAATTATTCTGGAGATTTGACTATTTTAAGTTATTTAGAATGCAATATTTTTTGTTGTAAGACTATACCAATTTCCCCATTTTACATTATGGATAGAAAGAGATAAGATACTGCTCGAGTTTTCAAATGGGACCTTCGGCGGTTTTAAGATTTCCCTTTTTCACTGTCGGACAAATTTTTCTTTTAAGACGCTTAGTTTTTATACATAGTGTTAGTTGAACGCAACTTGTACCGAAATGATCCCTCCCACCATTCAATAAATATTTGGATTGTATGTTTTGCTTATTTCTAAACTATCTAGCAATCAAATTTATGGATATTTTCATGAATATGAAGGGTTAAAGACAAAACAAGGAGAAATCTGGATGATTCTAAAAATAGAGCTCGATGATTTGTTAAAATTTATCTACTTACTGAGATTAAATTAGACTTATTTACTACTGAAACTCAAAAGAAATTACTAACTGAAATTGCTAAAGAAGGAAGTCACTCGCTTGCTGTTAAAACCTTAATCCAGGATTTTATCTGGTTCATAAAATTTTAATATACGTGAGGGCTTTTAAAATTCAATTCCACGCAAAAATTGGAACTGGATCCAATGTGAAAAGAACATAGCTTTAATTAATTAATGGTTCTGATGTGAAAGGTCTCATTATTGGAAAATTAATGGAAAACCAACGTAGAAATCCAGAATAAGGTGAGTACCTCTAGGCAGCTGACGAATAGAATCAAAATAAAGCAATGAAATATCTAAATGGGAGTGAGGGACTCCAGGTGCTATAGTCTTCAAGTCTTCATTTTCAGTAACTTAAAAAATCCAATTTCTTTACATCTACTGCTTGAGACAATCTATTTTCTGCATAAGTATAATATCAATTTTTAATTACATTTCATTGTACATTTTCTAATCCCTCCTCACAACGCCGAGGTGTCGATGCCCAGCTCCTTGAGTCGTGCCTCAATGTCGGCCACATCGAGGCCCCTTTCCTTGTTGTATTTGTACACGAACAGGAGCTGCATTTGCTCCAAGCCCTCGACTTTGTCGAAAAGGTTTCCCTCGAGCTTCTTGTCGATATCGTTCTCCTCCCGTAGGATGCAGAAGTAGATAAGGAACACCGCGAGACTTCCCGATATCACGTACGGCTGGAACCAGACGCCCTTTTCGTCGCCTCCGGACCGGGTGTCCTTGGCGCGCCAGGTCGCCGCCTTGCTCCCGAAGAAACTCACCGGCTTGTCGTCCAACTGCTCATCGGTTTGGGTTTTGTGCAGTCGCTGCGACAAAGTCGTTGTTGAGAAGAGCGCCGAGGGCCCCCGGACGGCGCAGTTGACAAAGCCCGGCCTGCACGAAACGCACTGATAAATAAATTTCGATTTTTTAAAATTTCAGAATATTGCCTAATTGTTCGGTGAATCAACCTCACAGCTCCAGTATTCATGCTTTTTGGAAATCTTTGCTGGTTTTTCTTTTCACATCTCAAAAACACTAACCTCAATGACAACTGTCAAATTATGAAATTATCAAAAATAATAAGAGTTTTTAATTTTCATTTTAGTTCATCAAAAACGTTTATGCTTCCATTTTAAGTAAATTTTAATAAAATCTTATAAAAATAATCATTAAAAACTATTAAAAGAAGCTCCGGTGTAGAATTATGAACGCTCTCTTCCCAGATGGTTTTGACATTTGAGTGACAATTCGTAGCGCGGGACAGCGTTGAGAAATCAAAGAAAGTTTGAAAATAAACGACAATTACCTTATTTTTAAAGAGTATTGCAAATATATTTGCAAAATGACCAGCGAAAGCATCCTCTCGGGATTTTCAGAGAATATCGACGATACATTTCCAAATGAGGAACTTGGTCAACAGTCTCCAGAGCCTGAAGATTTTGTTGCGGAAGAAGAGGTCCACGACGAGAGATTAAGCGAGGGACTAGAGGAGCCCCAGGATCTCCAGGAGCACAACACCTCCGCTGGAAATAGCACCAGTAATCAACCAAAAGGTATTACATAGAATTTAATTTCAAATCTTATTTGGAATATGTTCCGTGCAGAAAAATCCGCTGAGAAGTCCCATGAGCCGAAACTTACTCAGTTGCCTCTGAGCAGGATAAGAAATCTGATGAAGCTAGATCCCGATTTGCAGATTGCGTCCGCGGAAGCAGCTTTTCTCATCGCCAAGGCCACGGAGCTGTTCATCGACTCGCTGGCAAAGGAGTCCTTCCTCCACACGGTCCAGGCCAAGAAGAAAATGATTCAGAAACGAGACGTGGAGATGGCTGTGTCCAACGTCGACAGCTTAATGTTTTTGGATGGTGCTTTGAATTTTTAATGAAACCAAGTTTCAGCTTACAACGATTACTCTGTAATCCCTACTTAAAACCCTCTCTCTTGATCTACATCGCTTCCAATTATATCTTACAGTTGTATTTCAGTTCAGTTAATTTACAGAAAACTTCGGGACACATTTAACATTCAGCTGTAAAGTTAATATCAATAAATTATATTTGTGCTTACTAAAGCACCTTTCATAACATTTCTTTAAATATTTTTTGCTTATTTTTAATCCGGCATTTGTATAGTTTAGATTTAAGTGCAGTATTTGTTTTTATATTCATAACTTGTAGTTTCTAAATACAACTCCGTATCTTGAAGTACAAATACTTCTAATTATTATGTGTTTGTTTGATAAAAGCGGAGATTTTAAATGTTGCTTCAATAGTTAACAGAAATGGGTTTCGTGAGCAAATTTCTCTAGGAATTTGGTTGGTTTCACCCCAAATCGACCAACTGTTGGGCTTAACTATAAAAGTTTTATTTTCATTGATTTGGCCTATTTAAAGTATGAAATTATTTAATGATATCAAATAAGTTAAAATATATAAAAATAAAAAATGATCCTCGGCTTCTGCGGATTCAATATTTTCAGTTCTTTAAAAACGTTTGAAACTGTTTAGGATTGTTGAATTTTAAATCGCATTTATTCATACAAACGAAATATTACTAGAGTTCGTTTTAATTTTCAATTTATTCTCTTTGTATTTTAATTTTATTATTCTTTATATTCAATTTATGTGATTAAAAACACATTTACACGTTGTGGAATTTCAATTTATAGAATTTTTACAAATTACGTTACGTTTTAGATTCACGGCCAAAAAAACCTACTGGTTTCATAAACTTTCCGCCGGTCCTGTACCAATATTCGCCCAGCGAAATTATCGAATACACAAACCATCCGCTGCATTCTCTCCGCCGAGAACGCGTCGCATCGCACTCTCTCTACATCGCCGTTGTTGACTACAAACAAAACTTCGCCGCACATAAATACGGCCGCAGCGAAAAGAACGCGACGCCATATTGAAAAGTAGAGAAGTGTCGTGAAAAGTAGTGAGGGAATTCCTTTGCTGAAATAAATTTGTGCGTTTAATTATGCGAATGTGCGTCCCTTTACGAGCCTTTTAACGCAGAGGGTAAGTAAGCTGGAATTGCCAACGGTTGGGCCGGGAAAGCCCCGCCACACCGCCTAATTTGTTTATGTTTTGGGTATTTTCACTTGAAAATTGGGTGACAGGCTCCGGATTGGCAAGGAGGCGCCAGGATTTTCACCTGGGCACGCAGCGCGCCCCATTTGCGGCCCACTCGCCGCTGTCCGGGGCTGGATATTGCAATTTTTTAATTAAGGCGGGAAACGAGATTTGTTTGCAAATACATCTGTGCATCTTCCGCACACTGTTTTCTTCAGACTCTTCGCCCGCCTACTTTAGCTTTTTACCGAGGCGCCGTGACGTCACTAATCTGCTTTTTTGTGTCAATTTTAAAAGTTGAAAATACACCGGGCGGCCCTAGTTTCTCCGATCGCGCGAAATTCGCAATTTCTTGCCAGTTCGAGCAGATTTTTGCAGAGGGAAATCTAATCAATAGCTGCCAGGGATGGGAGAGGTGCCACCAGCGAGTCGAAATCTGTTCCGCTGTATTTCGTGGCTTTCACTCGCCACAAAATTCTTAATTCAGGCAGAGAAGTCCCGCCTCTGCTTTCCAGGATAGTTACAGGAGCAGCGAATTTCACGCGGCGCTCGAAATGTTGGGCTTCTTGCACCATGTCACTGTTGACCCAGTTGCGTAATCCGCCCTGCAACTTCAGAGCCACGAAGTCTGCACTGCATTCTCTTTCCCAAAATAAAAGTGCATCTCCCTGAAGAGATCGTGCTGTGGAAAGCGAGACAAATCTTTCAATTTCGTTTCTTATAGCTGAATGGTTGTACGATTTCTTAACATACCTTTGCGCATTTTGAGTCCATTCTCCCAAAGTGAAGGCACTAGGCTTTTGAGTTGTCCCTCTAGAAAATAAACTACCTGCGTTAGTTCAGGACACAGGATTATTTATTCATAAACTGTTTTTTTCATATCGGACTCGGCTCCAGATTTTATAGAAAATTCTGCAATGAATTAACATTTTAAAAACTATTACGTATGTAAAGATTTTAAAATTTGCGAAAAAGTGCACCAAATTATCAAGATATCTATTTACCCATCCAAACATCAAACCTTGAACAAGATATATTTTTGGATTAAATATTTGACGTAATATGAGTATAAAATCCAGGCAACTTGATCTATTGACGCGAAACAAAAATTGATTCGCAAAAATTTGCTACAGTACTGTTTCGATTTGCCATTCAATAGAATTGTTTTTAAAAGCTGAATTCCATATGTTCAGTTATCGATTCTAGATTTCTTAGGAATTTTAAATTTAAATCGATATTCAATTTCACTCGGACTGAAACCACAGTATATACATACCTATTCTGTTATTTATATGTATTGAATTCATTTTTCAAGTGTCACAAGTCGTTTTCAGTTTTTTGAAAAATGTTGAATTTTCAAAAAGTCTCACATTCAATCAGCTAATCCCCACCAAAAGTTCGAGATTTTGGAAAAAATAAAGAAAAATATATCGTTAATTGCACTTGCACAACAGTGTAACGTTGAAAAGTCCACTATTTCTCATATTAAGAGCAAGGAAGAAAAACTACGATAATTTGATGATGCCGGACTAAATCTGAAAACTCTTGAAGCTTGAAAATGCTTTCCAGTCTTACATGGTTTTTTAGAAAAGTAAGAAAAGAACAGCTCTTATCAGGTCACAGATGATGGTAAAAATTAATTTTATTATGTCGACCAAGATCTTTTAAAATATTTATACTATATCTGAAGTAGGTTTAAATTTTATGTATTCGGATTATTATTACAGGTACCACGATATTTTAATCGAAACTTGGAACACAATGTCAATTTTAAATTTTAATCTATTAAATGCAAAGTAGAATAGCAAAGAAATAAAGTAAATAAATGCCGAGGTTTTGGTTGGTCATTAATTTCCTATAGTATCTTTCAGTGGACACAAGAAAATAGCAAACTCGAATAACAAAATATTTAAAATTATAAATACCTCCATCTGTACTTGTGTAATTACTACGCATCGAGTAGCTAAACCGTTAATTGCACTAATACAATCTAAGTAAAATTTGGAAATATTAAATGCGTATGTCTTCTGATATCGTTGAGTCCATTGTGATGAAATAAAATTATCTATTTAAAGCCGAGCTTAAAGGTTTTTTTAAAAACACGATCTGAATTGCTGAGATATCACGCAATCTGTGCACAAATCGTTAAAAATTTAAAAAATAATTAAAAAACCAATTACTTTGTATTTCTCCAATAATTTATTTGCTAATAATTTGAATCATATTTGATTTAGAAGGAATCAAAAGTTGAACTTTTTGTTTTATTCTCTCGTGCGCAATATGCTGGCATTATAAATGCTTATCGACACATTTGCCAGAATTATTTTTCGAAAAATGGAAATTACGCTTTAATTAAACCGATAAATTGAAATAAAAATTCTACCTCTGCAAATTATTTAAGTGTATAGAAGTTCAAAAAATGTACAACATTCGATTATTTGATTAACCGATGAAGCGTAATCGTACAACTAGTCGAAGGAATGCATTGATGTGTTTGTTATTGTTTTCACCTTTAAATATAAACTAAGTGCGTATCGAAACGCGCAAGCTTTTTAGAAGTATTAAAGAGATTGATGATTCGAAGTCAACATTCGAGCAATTAAAATCAGCAACCTAAATTCAAATGTAGTTGGATTATGTATTAATTTTCTATGTAACTTCCATTCTCTTCAATATACATATGTATTTTAATATAAATTAAGCCAAAGAGGGGTAAAGTTGGTAGATTGGGGAGATTATTATAATTTTGAAACATAATATTTCACAAACGGAAGTTTTAACTTGAAAAGTTTGGTAATCTAGAGGATACCAAAAAAAACATTTAACAGATGTTTGATTACGAACTCCTCAAAAACTAAACAATGATCAAATTTCTAGCATATACTTAAACCTTTGTAATGTTAAAAATAAATACAGTGAGAAAATATTGCGTATTTTACTTATAGTTTTTTAAGTTAATTATACTTCTTTTGTAACAAAAAAATTGAGTGTGTAATTTGAAGTTTCATTTACAGACTGGCGATGTGGCTGCGCAGCGAAAGAAGAGATAGACGTTTACGTCGCTCAAATAATCGCCCCTCAATTGCGCCAAACTTAGGAAATCTTAGTAAGAAATCAAAACCTTCTAGGAACGTTAAAGTACATAATAACAATAACAATGCCTGCGCGAAGAAAACCGGCATTTCAAAACTATCGAAGTGCAATATAACCCGAAAAAGTCCAGTGGTAAAACGGTTGAACGCTGTTCGAACCTCCAGCCGGCGATGCAAGAGAAAAACCATAGAGAAGGAAAACATTTGGAAAGATGGTAACGATATCACGCTCTACGAAAGTCGCCCCAGGACCCGCCGAAGAAGGAGTCATGTTGCGTCGCCCACCAAGGACAGTAGCAGCAGCTTGGGAGGTCCGAACGACGACCTCAACACGTTCGGCCCCATTGCCCTTTCCCATTGCTCAAAGAAGCGCCAGGTGCCTGCTTCATCGGAAAGCACTGTGTCAACATCGACCACGTTGATCAGTTTCAATGAGCCTGTGACGACGACCGAGATCTACGGGCCACAGGAGGAGGATTGCGTTGACCGCAACTCCCTAATTCAGGACTCAACTGCAAATTTTATGAAGTGTGTCAGCGAATGCGACAGTACAACTGATTATGAGACCTCCGGCATCCTTCCTGGATCTCAGCACATTTCTTACTATAATGCAAGTGCTTTTCATCGGGAGCAAACGAACAGCTCCGATGCTGCTGATTCGGAGGTTGACTCCACCACCGATCTCTTCATGGGTCATGGTAACTCTTCAGATGCGCAAAGCGTACTATCTGCCTCTACGGCGGTGGAAGATATTTCACCAACTTTGGCCTATAACACAGGGTGCAATTTTCCAAGCTCGTGCTCGGACCTCAAAGGACTTTCGTGTAGCATTTCCCAGACAGCAGGAAATTATCCCGCCACTCCAGATCTCATTTCGATATTTGACGAGGATATCAGTAAGTCAACGACAACCACTGCAATCACCCACACGACCGCTGCAAATAGCGAATTATGCCACTATTCAGACTTTCTTCCATATAACACAATTTTAACCCAGGCCCTTCTCAATTGCACCGAGACGAGTCAAATGTGCGATGCCCACGACTTGGTCAATGTTACCTCAGCAAGCACTTCTTCATATTTGCACCAAACTGCAATAGATAACTTGAAGGCGTTAACCAATTTGCCCACGCACCCGACGAGCTTGTTCTCAACGCTAAACCTGCCCAAGGGTCCCGGCGAAGTCGACAACTTAATTCACAGCATCCCGACGTTTGGGCAAGACACTGACGGAGGCTCTGTTTATTCCAAATCCCCGAACGATGGAGATATGCACCTGGATCCGGACGACTGCCCCGAGATTGAAGAAATGCCTGACACCCGGCAGGAGGAAATGCACTGGGACACCTTCGACCCGTACGTGTTCATCAAGCACCTTCCACCGCTCACCCTCGAAATGAGAGCTAAGTGCCCCGCCCTGCCGCTGAAAACTCGATCAAGTCCCGAATTTAGTCTGGTGCTAGACCTTGACGAAACTTTGGTCCATTGCAGCCTACAGGAGCTATCCGATGCAAGCTTCAAATTTCCTGTTCTGTTTCAGGTTTGTACTTCAGTTGTTAATTGCTAATTGCACAATTCAATTTTTAAGTACCTAGATAATTGCAGAAATTTAATTCTTTCAATATATGTATATTGATCACTGCTATCTATAAACTGGGTTCTAATCGTTGGTTTTCTACAGGATTGCAAGTACACAGTATTTGTTCGAACCCGGCCCTATTTCCGCGAGTTTCTAGAAAAAGTCTCAAAGCTATTTGAAGTTATTTTGTTCACCGCCTCCAAGAGAGTCTATGCGGACAAACTTTTGAATCTGCTTGACCCAGAACGTAAATGGATTAAGTAAGTTGTAAAGATTGGTTTTTCTCTGGGTAGATTTTACGACGTTTTCTTCTCGGTAGATACCGTTTGTTTAGGGAGCATTGCATACTTGTTAACGGAAACTACATTAAGGACTTGACCATACTAGGGCGGGACTTATCGAAAACCATTATCATCGACAACTCTCCGCAAGCTTTCGGGTAAGATGCATATTGTTATTTTTTTAGCCACTGTGGTCTTTTTTTAATAATAATAATAATAATTTATTGGTACTCAAAGACTTTAAGTACAAAGTTCAAATGGAAAATAAATGAATAATAGTATTTAATTTATTTAAATTAGTTTGAAGACATACAATCAATTTTATGGTAATAAAATTACATTACCAAAATGGTAGTTCCTGGAAATTTGAAGTTAATATGTATGGTGTTATAATTTCTTCATAATACGAAAACCTTTTCTTCCAAGGTTAAGAAAGTGAAGTTAAAATAAAATTGTCTTAAAAATTTCATAGTACGCAAGTTTGTACAATCTTAACTTTATCGTGTTGTTATTTCCAGATATCAACTGGAAAATGGAATACCAATAGAAAGCTGGTTTATGGACCAAAGTGACTCAGAGCTTATGAAGATCTTACCATTTCTAGAACAGTTGGCTGGAATGGTATGTATAAGTATTTTTTTGTTGAATGCTGTAGAACATAGTGCCTAATTTAAATGTAAAATGTTTTAGTATTTCTTAGATTTGTTAAGGTAAGCAAACTAAATGTGTTGAATGTTTTGTTTCAGAGAGAGGACGTTCGCCCGCACATTAGGGAAAAATACAGGTTATTCTCATATTTACCCCCAGATTAAAGTGATTTGACAAACTTATAATGAAAAGGATTTTTTTAAATTTAGGTAAATTTAAAAAAAGAAAAAAGTAAACTGCAAACATTTCTAAGAGAAGATTAAAAGAAGTAAAATTTAGTTATAACGGTATAGAACAATTTTAGCGGAAATTTTAATAATTTCATTGATATTATGTAAAAATAAAACGACATGAAATTTTTTCAAAAAACAGAAACGTGGAATGCGTAATATATAGTCGTAAAAAAATGTTAATAGCGAACAATCACTAAACTAATTTCGATGTACTTTGCACAATATGCTCAGAGAGATACCAGAAAGACCCTTTTACTAATCCTAGCAGTGAAAAGCTGAAATAAAATGTTATAAGTTAAGGACTAACAAAAAGAATCGCATGATAACACACATATACATACGTATTTTGATCTCATCGTAAAGATTAAAACGGAAATAATTAAATTACCCAAAGGTGTTTTGTTAGAATTTTTTTTATGTATTTCTTTTGTCGAGAATTTTAGACGTATCGAATTTACCACATACAAATTCCGGTTGAAAACGCATGATGGTTCGGATATGCTTTTAGTTAATGTAAACAAAACTTAGATATCATTGTTGTGAAGTTTTTAGATTCACTCTAAGGATAATTTTCCATTCAATTTGTTAATTTCATTGCAGTTCCCTTTTGCAGTAAGTAAACATTACCAGATTTCGTTACAAATTATAAATGCGTAATCCCACGACTACCGCGGAAGTTAGGTTCTACGGGAAAGCCGCGGTAGGCGAGAATTTCTCTCAAATATAAATAAAAACGTTTATAGGAGTACATATACTCACCAAAGTAAAAAAGTAAACCGTTACTTCTTTAACAAAACTTTATTCCGTATGCATACATGTGATCATAAAATTACAATTAACGAAGATATGAAAGAATCGATGGCAGTACCGAATATTTTTAAATTTTATTTTCCTTTGTGCTTGGACTTTATTTTTAAATTATAAACTCCTTTCTAAAGGTAGATCGGACATGGTTTAAAATAATACGTAACCATTTTGTGAAAAGAAATGTTTAAATTATTATTTTTTTGTGTTTTTGTTTGTTTTTTTTCACTTCAAATTTTATGGTGCTCGACATTTCAATTTTTTATTTAAAACAAACTATAAGGACTTATTTCTCGAGTGCGCGAAAATAAAGCAGGATTAGAAATAAATTGACCCTTTCGAAAAAGAACAATGGTAACATAAAATAAACGGAGTCGATCTTGATAAATAGATATAGCCCAAAATACCGAATTTTAATGGTGCTAGGAAAGACTCTTATCCTTTCAGAAAGTCAAGTAGTTTTTAGGGCATTTAAAGCCTTCTATATTAACTCGAAAATCGTATAGAAGTGTTTTCAAAATATTAAAATCCTGACGAGGAATAATAAAGTTGACCTCAGTTGGATTCCAAGACACGAAGGTCATGAAGACAATGAAATAACAGGTGGTCTACCCAAATAGGGTGCGGAATCGCCTTTCATAGGACCAGAACGCTTCTGTGGCACCTCAAAAAGTCACCTGCAAGAGATTCTTACGAGATGGGATAGCAAAGAGGCGGAAGCGTCTCTGCAATGCCCAGGAAGGCCTGAAACAGGAAAAAACCTTTCTACATGTCCTGCATGACAAGGCTGATAGTTTTCTCAAATTAAGAACAACAAATTAACCTATCTAAGCAACGATTTCCCACACCCAAAACAGGTCTGCGATTTCAATTCCAAGGCTATAATCGGCCGATCAAAAGTGTGAATCTAAGATTATAATTAGAAATCATAGGATCATAATAGACCATCTTGGTCGCGGTGACCGCGAGTTAACACTGTCTCTTAACCCAAATCAAATCTAATATAATCGAGCATAAATTCGTAGATTCAATATCAGCTACGAGCATACTCATGGTGACACATAGCTGAATGTGTGGCTGAATAAGACTGCGACGGATATGTTAGTTTATTTATAATGTCTAAAACGATTTGTCGCAAAAATATTGTGAATTTAAACAAAAAATAATTTATAAAATTATTAAAAAAATATATTACGAATTAAACCACCAATACTAAAACCATCAAGTGCTTAAGAACCGAGTGTACAGTTTTGGGCGTCTGCAATGGTGTGGGTGTCCGGTAAACGGTATATCAGAGATATGTATAATATAGTGGAACACACGAACACGGAGAGCCTGTATCTAAAATATCTTTAAACAGTGCTCCAGTCCACAGGAATTGGAATGTGTAAGTTATTCTCATTGTAGGAATTAAAAAGTGGCATTTTGGAGGAGTCTTTAAATTTTACAATGCTAATTGATGAAGGAGTTAAATAAATAAGAAAATTACTATTTGAGGAACTGTAATTAATTATTTAGTCATCTTAGCAAGTTTTCTTATAAAACTTTCTCAATGCTTCTATCGATTCTTTCGCAAAATGTACCGTCACTAAAATATAAGATGAGACAAAAAAGGAGAGATTTTGAAACGTAAACAACCTGGAACACTTAAATTAAAACTTAATTTTCTCATTTATATAATTTATGCCGATAAATTTTTCTATCGGCATTCACTAGTAACACTTATAAAGTAATAAATAAGACGCTGACTGCGCTGAAAAATGTTTGTCTATCAGCACATCACTAATTATTTTTATAGCAGGACACGGCGTACTTCATACACAAAATTAACTTTAATAAAATAGTGATTAAAAATTTTTCTTGCCCAGTACAAATAGTGTGTATAAAAATATAAGTTCTCCGTTTTCATGTTCCTCCATACATGTACCAATTTTGTAAAGTTCTATTGGGAAAATGCTCACATACATTATATCAATAACTTTAATTAACTGAATATTTGGGAAAATTAATGAATTAAAAGTGACACACATTACAAACAAATTTCAATTCACTAAAATTAATTTCTAAAAACAAAACTGCAATGATTTACATCTGATTTAATTGAAGCTATTCAAATCTAAATCCTTCCTACTGTCATAATTTTAAATCTAATAAAATACAGCTTTTTTAATATGTTCCAGTTTTATTTATTTTAAACAAATCTCAGATTGATTGGCTACCAGTTTTGTTAATTGGGGCATTGCTGCATTGCGTTTAATGCTTTAGAAACAATTTTCCACCAATGTTTTGTACCGCAACTTTGTATATCAGTTTTGTTTACATCACTTTAAGAATAATATCATCTCAGAAGGATTTCATTACAACGGCACAGTGTTTTGTTTTTAGTAAATGGCCTGGAGTGCCATGTTTTCGCAGTATTTTTTCATCTTCCCACTTTAATATTTTTATGTTTAGAGCTTTTTACACAAATTGTATATAATTCCTTAAGTGTGTAGGATAAAACCTCGAAGTGCGTGCGCAACCGGAATTTTTAGCTTAAGCGTTTAAAGCAATAATAGCAAGTTAAAACATTTTGAAATTCATACCTTACCACCGAATTTACCCGTGTTGGCGAATTGATTTTTAGATTTAAAGAAGACGAGGAATCATTGAGATTATACACATTTGCACCTTCCTGCGAAGTGCAGAGATGTAATTCGTGCGGAAATAACGAACTATGTTCACATTCATAATAAGCCTGTATATATATATACTACGTATGTACGTAAAAGGTGATAATGTGCTGTCTCTAGCGCCCTTCACGTAAGCGGGGCTACGCACGTTAAACAATTCCACTGGTGCTTTTTCATTTCAATCATTCGATCAAATTTTTGAAAACTTTTCTACTTAAGAAGTAGAGGAGAAAATGGCGGAGACATTTTGAAAAATTGCAATTATTAACTTTATCCTCTTTGCTATACTACTTGTCCGTTTGTTGGTTTCCAAAACGAAACGAGCGACATTTGTGATTTTTATTTTATACATTTTTTTTGCAAGCGAATAAGATAGTATGTCCGCTCGAGAGGCGGCGAAGGAGAATAAAATATATTTATTGTAGTTTTACACATAATCTCCTTTTATTTTTGTGTAAATACTCTGTTATTTGTGGCCATAAAAGTATATAGAAATAAATTTATTCTTGTATGTTTTTAAAATTGTTTTTGTACTGAGAGGTATCACACAGATGACGAGAGTATCATCCTGCACTTTTTTTTGTTGTGATTATTTCACATTTAATATTGGATAAATTATGTTTTCATGTTTTTTCAAAGAGATTTTATGATTAAATCAATATTATAATAAAACTGCTATTTTCGTATCTACCTTTTTCCTTACTCCATTTATATACGATCCTATTAACAAATATTAAGTCAAACGCTAGATGATAAAATTCTGCAATTAATTAATCAGCGCACTTCGAAAAAGCATTAAGTATGTACATATTATCATTAAATTTACACATAGGTGAGTATATTAAATATTAATTTTATTTCACACCCCGAAAATTCCTGGTTTTACGATTAAAAGTAAAGGACGGAGATGCAACACGAGCTTCAGGGTGCAATGATCATATACTATTATGAGTTTATTTCTGTGCTTTTTTTTAAAAGAATTTGGGGCCTGTGCGAAAGAAGACATATTTTTCCACCCTTGTTAAACTTTATAGAAACCAAAAATAACTTAAACCGCCACTATTCGTATGTGCACCTATTGTATATGAAGACGATATTTACCTGTATAAAAAATTGGGTTGTAGTATTTTTATTAAAGAACAGTATATAAAAAATAAAAATAATATCGTTTCTTTAGATATTCTAGTTCAATATTTACGTCAATCACGTTTACATTTAACAACAGCCGACATACAAAACACTCTAAAATCAAACCTCCTTCCAAACCTTTTATAATATCCCATCAATTTCGACTCTCCTTGTCTCCTCTCACAATTGAAAATAATACTTATTCAATTGTTAATTAATAACACTGGTTTACAACAATTGTTGTTCCTGAACATATCTACAAAATTTTGTCTATAGAATACGAATTCACAAAAATAGGTTTAATGTAATAAGTAACAATTTGGTTTTTATATAAATATGTCCTTTATTTTTTCACAACCATTTTAACTTTGCCATTATTTTGGGCGTCGTTTCGATTATCACCTACAAAGAATAAAAAGTCACTAATAAGTACAATTACTCTGAGTTGCTTAATTACATGCAATTAGTAAAAGTACGATTCCGTGAATAAATGCTTGGACACTCCAGAGCGTATATTTATTAACAATCCACCCGGAAATGGCAGTAAAAAATATTCGTCCTTGGAAGTAGTCAATTCTATGTCAACTAATATTCATCTATGATGTAATTCGTGGTCTTTCTAATAAGTTAACTAAAAGAAATATCAAATTAAACCAATTTCTTCGATCTTCACTCTTTCGCATTTAAAACATATCATGGTCATTCTCCTCTTACTTTATGAGTATAGTAATTTTAATTATCTCTAATGACACAGCAGACCGAAACGCGCATCCTTTTCGAGGATTAATTTTATTACTTTACGCGCATCGCTCCTTTGTCAGTGTTCTTGGTAAGTTTAGTGCCAACGAATTTTTTTTCCAAAAATAAATTGTAAATAATTCAATATTTGTCCTGCACTCGCATTTGTTGCATGACAGAAAAGTGTAAAATATCCTATTTTGAACACTTAAAGTTTTGTTACAAAATAACGCATATAATCTGTTAAAGTTATACCGGTTTACAAACTTTTATTTACTTTCAATTTTCGACACATTCCTACATAAATGTTTGGATGAAACCATGAAACTGAATTTTTAACCCTAATCGATTAATCTGAAACTTTGAAAACACTTTTGGTAGAATGCGATAGAGACTTGTTTTTAAATTAAGAATTTAATTTGCAGATAATGGTGCAATTTAGCAATGCCAAAGCAGTTCGTTTGTTTCTATGATAGTTTGATCGCAGTTACATGCTATAGAAAATATTTTTTGTGCAAGCAATTCATTCGTTTCGTGGGTAGAGTAGCACTTTTTCCTGGAATTCCCTTTTTGCTAATAGGAATTTTTTCCTTTCACAAATTGCGTACTGACTGAAGATTTTCCTTCTGCAAATTCCCACTGAAGATTACGTGGAAAAACGTTGCTTTGGTCAACTTTTCCTGCGGAAAAAACCATTGCAAAGTTCGAACTGGAATAAGAATTGATTGTCTGCCAATCGTTTTGTGTCCAGTAATTAAAGTTTTTCGCAAAAGCTTGAGCTCAATTATGAGAAGCCAAAATCCATAAATAGTTTCATTTTTTGCACTCTATTTCTTGTTTCAATGTAATTAAATAAAATGCAAATTATACAGCATAAAGACAAAAGTTGCGATAAGATTATCTTGAAATGTTGTGTCTAATTCACATAATTAAATTGTCAAATTGAATTATTCAGTCGATTATTTTTCTTACGCTAAGTTCACTACTCGATTGCAGAAATTGGTTACTCAATCAAGAAAGGGTGGACCCGCTTTGATAGTGAAATGCGACGGGATACAAAAAATTAATAAAACATCTTTATTCAACAAAAAGTATATCTTAACAGCTAGAAAAGTGTTCCTCCCGATGATGTTATAATAAAAAATCTTTCATCTTAAAATAATTAAAAAATTTTTTACATCTCATTCTTGACGGGATAGTAAACAATGTTAACGTCTGCAGCCTGCTGCATGGGCTGGTGCATGTACTCCTGCATGGGGGGCAGGATGGGTTTGTTTGCCTCTTCGCTTGGTTGCTGCCCGTAGACCGCTCCGGAGTGGTCGAAGCTGCCCTGGGCCTGGTGGTACTGGTAGTTCTGGTTCTTCGAGTCCTGCTCCCGAAGGATCGTGTTCGACAGATCTGTGATGGTGTGATTCTGGCTGTTGTAGTCGTAGTTGATTACGTTATGATTTATGTTTCCAGCACTGGGGTCAATTTCCTGGTGGATGTAGGGATTGTGCTGCATCTGTTGCTGGTTTATTGCGTGTTGTTCACTTCCGATCATCTCAAAATTGTTGAAATCCAACGAGGTGTTGTTGCCGATGAGCTCCAGATTGGTGAGAATACTTCCGATGTTGTTGTAGTTGTGGTGCTCAACGTTTCCATTGTTAAAATTGAGTTGTTGGTTTGCTGGTGGCCACATGTTCTGCAAACAACATTTAGTGGTTTAGTAGCCAATTTTAATAACAAAATTTCAGGATTTTCCAAAATGATCAACGAAACTTAAAAAAAACTAGAAACGATTCCAAAAAATCCCAAGCGCTTAAAAACATTGGATTAATATCAGTCAGGTTTTCACACCGACTTCAAAAATCGATGAAAGCCTTGGTATTTAATGTTGAAAGTAATAGCAGAGGACTTTAAATATAATTATTTTATACTTTCTACGGGTTGGGATTTTTTGGAATGGGTTCTATTTTTCTTTGTTTAGGTTTTTTTGTGTCATTCTTTTTAATGCCATCTTGTTTTTAGCATTATTTTATCATAATTTTATAGATCCCGTATACATTTTCGCAACTCCATTTTAAATTTTCAAATTTTGGCACCGTAATAGAAATTAACCGCTATTATTGGTCCGCCATTTTAAATCCTCGCAATTGGGCACCGAATGTACAATCAATGACGAAAAAATCACGCACATAGTCATTTTGTTTATGAATCCCAGGACATTTATTATTTTTATTTCAATTTACCTTTCTGTTGTGGCGTCTCATAGCCACTCAGGGTTTTCATACATACCCCGGAGAATCTTAGACTATTCAACAAAAAAAGAATAATCAAAACCGATTCACGCGTTCAAAAGTTAAACAGAGATTAAAAAATATATATATACATATATACGGGTCAAATTGGCTTTGTTTTTTTGGAAGTCAGTTAGAAATCAAATTCGTTATCACGTTCGCTACCATCACTTGAGAAGAAGATCTTTTACGACAACCCATGACATTGTTTCTTATAATATGACTTAAAACTACATTGGATTTTTAACATTATATTTATAACATTTGAAATGAAGTCAAGTAATAATTTTTGAAACTGACGCATATTTGCAGAGCTGGTAGCGAACGTGTTAAGGTCTTATTCCACTAAATTATTGTAAAAATCTGTTGTTGATGAAGTTTTGAATAAATAAGAGACACTCACCTGGAAATTGAGCAGATCTGCGTTTATAACCGAATCCTGCTTAACGTCCATTGGAAGACCCATAAAATCGTTGGAGTTGACCTCAATGACTTGGAAAAATTTGTTCTCCTTGGGGTCCAATGCTTGGCTTATAGCCGTGGTGGGGGCGTTGAAGTTCAAATTATGCCAGTCATTGGGCAACGAGGCACAAGGGTATTGTTGGTGTTGCGGCTGTTGCTGCTGCTGCGGGGGCGGTGGCTGTTGTGGTGAATGATGGTGAGATTGCTGGTGCGGCGGCTGAGCTTGTTGGTGAGTTTGTTGTGTTTGTTGATGATGTTGCTGAGCTTGGATGTGGGCTTGTGGTGGTTGGAGGTGTGTCTGCTGTGGTTGAATGTGGGCTTGTTGAGCGGTGTGGTGGGGTATGTGCTGTGTCTGATGATGGTGCTGGGGGGTCGGCTGGTGGTGCTGTTGGGGCTGTTGTTGCTGCTGATGGTGCTGCTGCTGCTGTTGATGGTGTTGTGCTTGTTGCTGTTGGTGGTGATGTTGGGGTGACCCTTGTTGGTAAGTGCTTATTATTTGCTGCTCCGGTTGTAGCGGCATTCTTTGCACACTATTATAATTCGCATTCGGATCAAAGTGAAAGGTTTCAGCACCGCGATTAAAATTGTTTATATTCATCAATAAATTATTTTCAGGCCCAGAGCTGTGAGGCGTTGGAGGCGTTTGCTGTTGTTGTTGCTGTTGCTGCTGTTGTTGCTGTTGCTGCTGTGGCTGTTGTTGTTGTTGTTGTGGATTGCACTGCCTAAGTAAATTTTCTGTTGCAAAGGCGAAGCTGTTCGGCGTCTCTAATTGGATTTTGTTTTGCTTCTGCTTCTTCATTGTACTTGTGGGTGATGAGATTATTTTTGCACCAGATTGCTTTGGTTTGCTGTTTGATTTTCGCGATACTTTGGCCAAAGGCGGAATATCAACAGGTACCAATTCTATGAATTCCAATGATGTCATTAATATTTTAATTTATTGAGTTCACAAGAAACTTACCTTCTTCGCACTTTGCAAACCGTTTCAGCTTCTTAGGATTGGGTTGATTCCCATGAACAACCTGCTTATGTCTGACCAAATGAGTTTTCCATTTAAACGTCTGCAAATATATTTATTAAAGAACAAATTGTACGTGTTACCTTACGTCGAGTTAAAAGGTATTTTTTGTAGTAGCAACATGAATAAAAAAAAATTATTAGGGCAGACTCGCAAAACTGATGGTTTCATACTATGGTTAACCCTAAAAAGCCTTTAGTCTCAACTTTCAACCTTTACTTTCAATTCTCCCAATTGCTTTATTTAAGAGAGAAATTTAAAATGTATGTGTGTACATTACATTAACTGTTTTTCTATGATAAACTATTATTAGTAATTGTTTTTAAAATAGAGAGTATGACTAATTTTTTACGGTAATACTACGTATTAAGTGTAAGTTTCAAGTCCCTATCTCTTTTCTTTTAGAGGCTAAAGCTTTGTGAAAGACAGAAAGATTTTTTTGGTACAACGATACGGTTCGTCTCTGGTATGGAACGCTAAAAAAGGGAAAATCTCCTAATAACGTTCGAATCGGAGTTTTACATCAAAATAACTTTCTTTTAGGTAGATTGTCCTTTGTCCCTCTTGTCTCGATAATTTCTAAATAAAGTTATTTTCACCTATAACTAAATCAACCATTATTTAATTAGTCTGAAGTTTTGGACTTTCAGTTAGAATTACGTTTAATAACGGAATATTTGTTGAAAAAAAAACCCTATTATCAATAAATTTAAAAACTTACATAAACTCAATGTAAGTATATTAGATGAAATATGTCAACCATTAAGGTTTTAGGAGTGCAGAAAATAGCTAACCAAATCTCGGAAAATAAAACGTAGAACTTACCTGCATACAGAAACAGCAGCTATGCGGTCTCTCCTCTGAGTGCGAGGGCAAATGCCTTTGGAGGGATTTAACCGAACTAAAAGTTTTTCCGCACAAGGTACATTTGCTCTCGGATACGTCTGTGTGAGCATTGCTGAAGTGCTCCCTCAGCCCAGGATATGTAAAATACGAAGAGCCGCACTGGTCACAAACGTACGTCCTCTTGATTTCCGTATGCAGTTGCACATGGCGTTCCAAGTTTGCTTTAAGCGAAAAGCGATTCTGACAAATATGACATTCAAAGGAGTTATCCTTTTTATGTACACGTATTACGTGCTGGCTCAGGGCATTTTTTGACGTGAATCCAGCTCCGCATACTTCACATATTGCACCATCCGGCTTGTGGCCAGTTTCGTCTAAATGTTGACGATGAAGCTTTTTTCGTTGGAATTCCATTCCACATTCACCACATGAATAACCTAAGAGCACAAAAAAATGTTTAATTTAAAACTATATTTGTGAATAAATATAATGCATTACTTGTCATGTCCTTCTTTTGATGAGCCTCAACATGCGCATGAAATTGCTGTCGTCTTGAATACGACTCCCCACATATGTCGCATATAAACGGGAACTCCTTATAATGAACTTTTTTGTTATGTTCAATTACATCCTAAACAGAAAATGATAAAGAAATCGTTTAATTTAAATCTTAGGGTTATAAAAAAAATCTATTCAGCTATAACAGACATAAACTCTGAAAAAGGTCACATTAACAACACATTCCAATATATACTATACCATTGTAATGTTCCCGGTTTACACAAACAGTAATAACAATTAGAGTATATTTATTGTTTATAAGAATAATCCCACGCACTTCTAATAGTTATGGGTGAATTATAGAGAAGGACAAATAATCTACCTACGAACCATGATGAACTCTTCCGCGAAAAGTAATTTCTTTTTCTATGTATGCAGCTGCAAATATTCGCACGCCTACGAAATGATTCTGGACACGTGCCCCACTCAGTTTCCATCGCTCCTACTTCAGCAACAGTTACAATTGTAACCCAGTTATGAAGGCCTGCCCATCGACGACTACCTGCAGGACAACTCAGTGCTGACGTGGCACTAACTCTTAAGCATTTTCCAATAATCCTTAAGATAAAATTGCACTCCATAAATAAATGATAGTTTTGTTACAGCATTGCTTATTATAAATTGCTGCTAATTCCTGTTATATTAATTTGTAACCCGGAAGAAAAAAGCTCAACAAGTTGTAATCAGGAGAAAAATGCTCATTTATGTATTTATATTTAGAACACCCTGTTATCGTTTGGCCCTATTCCATCGCTTCATCATTCCTGCTTAAATCTTAATTTTTATCATATTTTCTAGGAATTATAAAAAAAAAGTAAAGAAAATGTCTGTTAAAAGTCTCTGCTTAAAGCTTATAATTAACTTCTTATAAGTATAGAATAGTTTCTTTACTAAGCTCTAAATTGTGACCCCGCCAGTGTATCGCGTGATTAGGAGAATCAGGACCTGAATCATCGTTTGAAAGTTATTAGACTTTTTAATTACCAAATTATTTAACTCATTATGCTTCTTAAATTCAGTTAAATTAATTTTACGTCCCTATTATGGTTGTTACCTTGGCTTGATTTTCAAAGTAATTAATTTAATGAGTTCTTTTAATCTATCTTTGAACTGTAATAAATTCTGTTCAATGAACTATTTTATATCTTTTTATACAAGGTAGTACAAATTCAGAGGAAAATTATATGGTTTTGTACAAGCAAAGCCGCACGCATAGTTCTTATAGGAATTTCAAAATCTTATGTAGCAATATAGGTTTCTCCGTTTTTCAAAATAAGGCACAAGTTCGTTGGTTTTCCAGACTTCTTCAAAGTATAATCATTTATTTAATTCTTTTCTGAGACATAAATTATATGTAGTGTAATAATATAATTAATTGATGTTAATTTTTCGCACGAGTTAATGTGCCGTGTAAAAATCACCACCTATACTTTCTTAAAACGCCCACTATTTTTAAAATTGGGGAGAGCCCTAGAAAATCCTAACAAAATTATAATAAGACATAAGTATTCAACAAAGTAATATTGATTAATAAAAAAATCATCCGTTTTATGAATTGCCAAGTTATGCGCGATATGGAATGAATCGATAACCTACTTTCTTTTTAAAAAAGTTACAGATCTGTAAAATATTTATGAATTACGTAAGAGGCTCTTTTTTCGATCAGTTTTTGTTAAATATGAATATTACATCTTTTCAAATAATTTTTTATAAGGTTAAGTAAATACACGAGTTTTAAGAATTTTTATTTTTCCTATTCAGAATATTTAATAGACTAATCTGAAAAGGTAACGCTCTCGGGGACGCAGCCCATATAGCGGACCTATCTAGGGTCTGCTTCTAAAAAGAATTATTTTATATTATTCAGCCGTAAGACTCTTATCGTTTATTCTGGAATTTGACATCAAAGTGCTTATATTTATCACTTTACCTGTCCATTTTCTTAAAAATAGTCCCTGGGCACTTTATACCTGAGGTAAAAAAGGGAATAAAGGTAGTGAATAAGAGTCTGACCTACCTCCAAAGTGTGTCCATTGGGCTTTCCACAATCGTGGCAGTAGCCCGGATGCATTTTGTAGTGGTCAATGAGCGACTTCCTCTTGCGATATGTCTTCAAGCACAGCAGACAGTTGTACGATTGTTTTTCTTTCGTTGGTCGAGCGCTCTTCGGCTCGCCCTTGTCCTTTGGTGTTTCAGTAGCAATACTGTTAGGCGGTCCTGTAGTCATGTTGACGTCCTCAGAGCTGGTTGTGCTCTGATTCGTTTCTTCGTTTGCGCACGGTGGCGCGGCTAAATTCGAGCTTATCTTGCTGATTCCGTTTTTGTAGCTAATGTCCTCAGCATCGGAGATTCTCATTTTGATTGGCTGTGGCCTGACACCCTGGATGGCCCCAGACAGCACAAAATTGTTAAAAAATCTTCTTATAAAAGGCTTTCGGTGATTCACGGCGTGCTCCAGCATGGCCAAGAACTGCCGCTTGAAGGCTTTGCGATTAAAGTCCTCATCAGGGCGCGAGAACGATATACAAAATTTGTCGGAATTAAAGGTAAATCTCTTAGCATCGCACTTAAAGTGGATTGGGCCGCTAATTATGAGCTTCTCACTTAATACGCCCTCCGGCCTCCTGAACGGTTGCGGAACCCCCGATCGGGACGAGGAAGCCGTCTCGAGCGTCATCCAGGCGTCCGCGTACCTCGATATCACGAGCGATGGGTCGCAGCCCTCCTCGTCCTTGGGGCACTTGTAGATACTCAGCGGCTGGTACTTTTCGTCGTCGACGCACATGAAATCCTCCCTGCACATGATCTTCTCAAAATTCTGGTTGAGATCGGCCACCGTAGTAGTTGACCTCTGCTGGTTCCACAGGCTCTCGTAGAGTTCATTTTGATTTTCTGTGACGGCCAGCACCCTGCTGGTGCAGTGGTCGCGCTTCACCTGGACGCACGACTCCGGAAACTTCTGCTTAATCCGCGATAGGGCATAGTTAACAGCATCGGCCCTTTCGGCCGACGATAGACTATCTAAAATATCAACAGCTCGGTCAACCTAGAAAAAGTGAACAGCAATGGAAGGCGAAATTTTTTTAATGTCTTGTTTGCTCTCGTTCTCGGGATTTTGTGTCAAATACCAGTAGCTTGAAGTCCAGCAGAACGGCCCTGTTGTCCATTGCAATTGCATTTGGATACCGTTGGTGGAATTATTAACGAGTAACAACAATAAAATAAGTTGAATAACTTAGGGAAAAATATAAACAGAAAACTTTTTGACAATTCGCGTTTGGTAGCTGATAGCTGTCAAATAAAAAAAATTTTTGTGGTATTATTGACAGCCCGTAAAAATGGCAGCACCGCTATGCGTTCCACACGCGCTCGCCCGAACAAGCGGAGACTTGGAGACACCACAAAAGTGGGGCAGCTCGCGGTTCGGGGCTCCGCAAAGCTTTCAATTTTTTTTAAACAAAAACGAGCTTTGGTGACCTAATTCCGATATTTGTAAACTTCGGGTGGGAGACCGCGGCGTCAGTTTTAGCCGTTACAGAGAACTTTGGTTTTGTGAATTTTGTGCATTACCTCCCAGCAAAATGCATTTTCTTAATTCATTATATAACTAACTTCCTGCCTATTTTATAGCAGGTAAAAAAGGGTTAAATGTTTGTGTGAAAGTCCATCATTTCAAAAGTTACAGAGGTATAATTTGATACACTTACCATTCACCTGAAACTAAGTAGCTATGTTCCGGGTTATAAATTTTCATGATTTTAACTTTAGAAATGAAAGAACCATATCCTCATAAGTGAAGGATTTTCATATATCCCGAGTTTTAAATATATTTGTTTTTTAGTCATATTTTATCAATTTTTGAATTAACCTTAACCTCGCGGACGTTTTTACAGGCCGTTTTGAGCTATATAACTCTTCTATAGAAAACAATCATATATCTCCTACCATTAAGCAGTGTTCGTAAGAAACGCATTCGCTCGACCGTCTTTTTGTCCACTTTCGGTGCAAAATTGGTTAACAGAAAAACCCTTTCATTTCAACGGAATAATGTTGTGTCTATGTTCATACTGAAGAGCCCTTCTAAATATTGATGAAAACAATTTTTTAAATCGAATGAGTAGTTTTAGAGATTACCTCCTAAAAACTTACAAACTTTACCTCTTTATTTTATGTATATCTGTAGATATCTGGGCGACCGAGCTCTACTTAGGAAGGTTGCATAGCTGAATATATTTTGTTGTTATTATTTTTAGTTTGTACCCTTACATTTCTTTTCTAACAAAATCATTATTCGTCCTTCAAACTTTGGTCGGAAAGTGATCAGAAGAATAAAATAAAATTCTTTTGAGCATCGTTGATTGTATTATATGAACATTAAATTACTTATCTATTACAATTTTAATTATTGTTGGAAAACTTTCTTCAACGAGAATTATTCACACGCATTATGGAAAATAATACCATTGGAAGCTGAAAATATGCACACACTATTTTTGAATTTACCAGATATTAATTTATTTCTGTAAATGGTACAAAGGGAGTTAGTTGATTTTATACCGCCGAAGCAAAGACATATCCGGTATATTATAAAACGTCGTTTATTATTCTATCGCCCTTTTTCTTCCTGGTGTACGCATATTTCGATACACACCAAGTTGGCGTTTCTTCACCAAATTGATAGTAACTTGAGGAGTTAGCCATGACTCCAGAGATATTTATTGTCTTTGTGCATGAAAACGGATTTTCCTATGATTGAGACTTACATAGCTATTGTAGACCGATTTTTAGCGCCCGTAAATCCCTATATTGCAAAATTATTCGAAATCATTAGAGTCGTTTTAGAGAACGCGATTACAAACAAATGTATACATACTGCTCATATAATAGTATGGAATAGAATTATAAGCTTAAATCCGCTGTTTGCTTATAGCTGGCGTTAGGCAGCATATTAAGCTACTGTAGACATGTCATACTTTTTGTTTTATGAGTTTCACATCAGTCAACATTAATCAAATCAGTACACATCATTTCATACAGCAACATACATTTTTCCTTTGGTAATCACGTCCAGTTTTTTGCCAGAAAAAGAGCATATGCGGGAAGCTCTGCTATTCTGCTTCAATTTGAAGAAATCGGCTGCCGAATCTCATCGAATGCTTGTGGAGGCCTATGGCGGCAGTGCTTTATCGGAAACAACGTGCAGGGATTGGTTTCGTCGGTTCAAAGACGGCAATTTTGACCTGGGCGACAAGAAGCGTGAAAATCGGCCCAGGAGGGTTGGGGACCATGAATTGCAGGCTCTTTTGGATGAGGACGATACTCAATCCCAAAAATGGTTGTCGAGCAATTGCGTGTTAATCAACCAGCCATTTCCATGCACTTACGTGCCATGGGAAAGGTTCAAAAGATCGGTATTTGTCGCACCAATAATTACCGTGGTAAACGAAAAACGTACACTTCTAAATGTTAAGAAAATTAATATTTTTTAAAATGAAATAAACTTGATATAATAAAAATTGATTTTAACTCTTCTGTACAGCTTCCATTCTATCGTACTTTTCGATGACTGAATCAACTTCTTTCTTTGTTAAAATCTTAGTAATCGTCTTATCGTTCTCCCTGACCAACGTGGCCATTTCGATTCTTCTGGACGACAAGTTGGTCATATCGAGGGTTTTGTGGAGAACCTTAAGAGCCAAGTGCTGTGCTTTACTTAAATCAACCTTGTCATTTTCATTCAGCTCTTGTTTTAGCATGGAAGAGGCGGCCTAATAAAGGTAATTGATTTTTATGAGAAATCAATGCTCTGAATAAAACTGAGTCGAATCACTCACGCTAGCGTTGTTCCCGATGCAGGTAGCCTTCCACCCGCCGTAGTTGCCGCTGGGGTCGGACTGGTAGAGCTGGTAGCCGTGGTGCTTGTCCCAGCCCATGTACAAAATAGAAACGCCGAAGGGCCGCTTGCCGCCGTACTGCGTGTAGGCTTGCTTAATGTCGCAGAGGTACGAAACGACTTGCTCGCAGGGCATGGGCTCCCCGTAGTTCATCCGGTAGCGGCTACCAATCACGCTGAGCTCGTGGGTTAGCACATTTGCATCGGAGGTTATTCCAGCTACCGCGCAGGCCATGTCCCTGAGGAGTCAGAAATTCGTATCAGAGAAATAGATTTTTAGGGAAAACGACCATTTCCGTGGCCCCAAGATTTGACGACGCTTTCCGAAGGAAACTATTTCCTTATACAAACTGCCTATTGACTGAAGATTTTCCTTATAAAAATTCTCTACTGACTGACCTTGGGAAATCGTCGTCAAATCTTGGAGCCACAGAAACCAACATACTCATTAAATTTGTATATTTTCTCCGAAAATATAGTTTCATCCAAGAGCTTGTTTGAGCATCGTTTTTCGGCGACTAGAAGGATCCCATCTTTCGCTATAATTCCCAAACAAGCGCCTGCACGAGAAATAGCCTCCATGGCGTATTCGACTTGATAGAGTCGCCCTAAAATTCTAGGAATTAGTAATACTAATATAATAACCTGGAGTATCCTCACCTTCTGGGGAGAATATCGTTGTTCTCGAATCATATCTGCGAGCCTGGAACAATATTTTGTCTAATTTAAATTGGCATAACCAAGAAATTTGAAAAATATATAGACCATTATGAACTAAACTGTATAAACAGATGTTAGTTTTACGGAACCTGAACTATTCAACTTTGCCAATCAATTAACTAAGAAATTGTGTACTCACCATTGTTTTAATTAGGATTTTCCACTAGAAACACAAAATTCCACAGTAGCCACACCAAAAATGCAAAATAACAAAACAATGCCCAAATTCTGATTTTCGTGGTAACTCGATTAAAATAAAAAAGGAAAACCCCCCAGTCAATAAAGTAATTTGTATTAAGAAAATCGTCATCATATACTTGTTTTTCTTTGTACATATCTCAAAATCAGGTGTACATACATATACTTTTTTAAATTAAATTCTCTGCTGTTACAAAAAAATGCTTCACGAACCAACAAAACCTATAATTCCACTGTTTCTTGAAATGAAAAGATTTCGATGGGCATTTTAAAGTTTTGATTAGCCAGGTTTAGAGAAAAAAATGTATATTTATAATTTTTCGGGTACATAATGAACAAACAAATTATTTAAGGTAATTCTCTATTGAATTAGAACCTGTTCCTTTTCTTGTTATTCTTCTTAAAAGTACGACTCCATTCTAAAGGTTGGCTTTTCAGTTTAAAGTAGTACTGCATTTGCTTTCGTGGTTTTGAAAAGGTTTATTTTTACACAGGTGAATCATTTCGCCAACTTGTTCATCTACTTTGCTTTTCTTTATTTTGCCTTATAGGACAAGTTGAAAATTTTTATATTTACTTTTCTTCATTTGATATCCTATGATGCCAGGAAAGTCCCAAAATTCGCGTGTACAACCCCAATGCAAAAAGTCCCACCTTCGCTTCGTTCTTCTTATTCGTTATCCAATCCTCTGCTTCGTACAAGAGAAAAGACCATACGCAACATTTTGTTCAGTAGCCTTATTAACCGACTTCCAAAAAAGGAGGAGGTTATCAATTCGATCCGTATGTATTTTTTTTCAACTTGAAGTTAATTTCACTAATTTTCCTGAAAACCTTCCTGATCATTTCTATTTTAGAGTAAAGAATATAGAAGCTAGATTACAAAGAAAATCACCCTAATTTTCAGACGCGGTTATGATCACCACTGCTATTTTTCAGAAAAATAAAACAAGAAATATCCCCAGTAGTAAAAAGGATTATTTTTCCTTTTCTTCCAAATGGATAGGATGATTCTTTTAGACTGAGGTTTTAGTGAATTTATACTAAATTGTGTCATATTGGACCAATTGTTTTTTTCATTTTACATACATACATATGTGTATGTACATTGATTTAACAATGAATTTTGGCTTAAAGGACTAATTATAAATCAAATTTTCTTTCATATATCCGCGACATCTCCATTCAGTGTTCCATTTTTTTCAAATTCCCTTCTATCGATTTCTAGTAAAATTGTGGGGTGGGAGGAATAACGATACTGATTAAAAAGAGATAAGGAAATAATTGTGTTTGTAACGGACATAAATAGGTTCCATAGTTTTTGTCAAGGGCCACCTTAAGGGTTCTGGAAGTCGGAGAGTTTGATGTGATCAGCAGAGCCAATTAACATTTCCTTATTCATAAATATCGCGTGGACAAATTACCGAGCCAAAAGAAAAAGTTACACTTATTAATGTTAAGAAAATTTTTATTAATTAAAATGAAAATATCTCCCTTACAACAAAAATTGATTTTAAGATTTCTGTGCGAGCTTTTCCTTCTTAGCAACTTCTGCATCTGCTTCCATTTTCTCGTAGTTCTCGATGAGTGAATCAACTTCCTTGTTTGTTAAAATCTTAATAATCGTCTTAGCGTTCTCCCGGGTCAGAGTGGCCATTTCGATCTTTTCGGACGTTAACTTGGTCATGTCGAGTGTTTTGCTGAGAACTTTTATAGCCAAGTCCTGCGCTTTGCTTACATTAACCATATCATTTTCATTCAGCTCTTGTTTTAGCATGGAAACAGCGGCCTGAATAAAGGTAATTGATTTTTATGAGAAATCAATGCTCTAAATAAAAGTAAATCGAATGACTCACGCCAGCGTTGTTCCCGATACAGGTAGCCTTCCACCCGCCGTAGTTGCCGCTGGGGTCGGACTGGTAGAGCTGGTAGCCGTAGTGCTTGTCCCAGCCCATGTACAAAATAGAAACGCCGAAGGGCCGCTTGCCGCCGTACTGCGTGTAGGCTTGCTTAATGTCGCAGAGGTACGAAACGAGTTGCTCGCAGGGCATGGGCTCCCCGTAATTTAACTGGTATCGCTGAGCAATCACACGGAGCTCGTTGGTTAGCACATTTGCATCAGAAGTAATTCCAGCCACTGAGCAGACCATGTCTCTGTGAACCCAAAAATTCGTATCACGGAAATTATATTTTTTTCAGGAATCGACATACTCATTCAATTTGTATATTTTCTCGGAAAAAATAGCTCCGTCCAGGAGTTTGTTTGTGTTCCGTCTTTCGGCGGCTAGAAGGATTCCATCCTTTGCCAGGATTCCCAAGCAAGTTCCTGCGTGAGAAATAGCCTCCATGGCGTACTCGACTTGGTAGAGACGACCTGAAATTCCAGTAATAAGTAATACTAACATAATCTGGATTACCCTCACCTTCTGGAGAGAATATCGTTGTTCTCGAATCATATCTGCGAGCCTGGAATAATATTTTGTCTAGTTTAGTTTGACATGACCAAGCAATTTGAAAAACATAACCTTAAAGTACTAAACTGTATAAACAGATGTTAGTTTTACGGAATCTGAATTATCTAACTTGGCCAAACAATTAACTAAAACATTGTGTACTCACCATTTTGCTTTAGTTAGAATTTTCCACTTAAAAAACACAATTCCACAGCACCCGCACCGAAAATGCCAAATAACTGCTTGTCACAAGAAATGTCACTCCCGGTTAAATTTGATTTGCCAAGTTGGTACTTGTTTCAGCAAAGACAAAACCCTTTCGAAACCCAAGACGCATTTATGATAATGAACATCAAACCGGCTGAATACAAATTGGCGTGGGAAAAAATGCGCATCGTTTTTAAAATCAAATTTGAAGTAAACGATAACGTTCTTTTTCCTTTTTTAACAATAATACCCTTTTTAGATTTAAAATATATTTATCGATGTATAAAATGGTAGAGCTTATATCTAACTCAATTTCAATTAGTAACGCATCTAATTATATGTAGTAATGTCTTTGATCTTTGATTTAATCTTTGCTCAGATAAAATGCAAGTTAATTTATTTTTTCTGGGAACGAAGCATCTTTGATTCCGTAGAAAGGTAAATGATAAATATTCAGAAGAAAACTAGAAATATTTATAAAAGTATAGCTAGTCAAACTAGGAAAGATTTTAAACAGGCTTTTATCACAGGTACTTTTTCCGAACTGGCAGGAGATCTTAGCACCTACCAGATTATTGGATTGGCGGGGTCCTGGACAGATAAATCCACTCAATAGTATAATTTAATAATTATTATTTCCGCCATTAAAAGCAATGTCCTGTATTTAATCTGTTCTGTTTTCAGGCATCGCACTGCCCAAGCAAATTTTTCAAGGATTTTTTCTGCTTAATTTCTATTGAACTTCATACCAACAAATAAATAAACTCATTATTTGATTAATAACAAATAACTGCATAGAGACACTCAATTGGGTGAATGTCTCCAGCCATCTTAGCTATGAAAGGTACGACATATACTCTAAAAAAAGTTAAGAAATTATCTCTTGGTATTGAAAATGTCCATATACTAAATTTTAAGGGAAAGTAGGTAATTTCATTAACATAAAATTTGAGTGTTAATATTGACAGCAATTTCCGATTAATACATTTTAATTTTTATTAAAACATGTTTTAAACGAAATGGTAATTAAACTTAAATAACACATTAAACTTATTCTCAAGAAATACAAAGCGATTCTAAATTTTACAAAGTGCCCTACACTTCTTACGTAAAATATAAAACATCATTTGAATTTTCGATATTAGAGAACCTCTTTTATAAAATGGTGTGATATTTCACAAATTTTTGAATGAATTGCGAAGTAAAAAAATAATAATCGTGGAACTTAGTGATGTAATAGCGAGAATTTACAATAATAATGTTTTCAATATTTTTGAATGCCGCATACTTAAGAATAATAAAAAAATTAATCACAATATTCATAATTTTATTAACACAAAGTATTAAACATTTTTATATAACAATAAAGACCGTTACATGTAGGCTAAAACTTAATCCACAACAATTATTTGTTGAATCACAAGTTCAGTTGTTGTTTTAAACAATCAAATCTCGTTAAAACCTGGTTATCAAATTTACTCACAACTTTGAAGTGCAGCATCGTTACTTCCTGGGCTCAATATATATATATATGTATGTATAAAAAACAACAAATTAATACTTTCTAAGTATTTAGCTAATAAGTATTTTTAATCTTGTAATGAACATATGTATATATTCGACTTTTCTTTATCCGCTTTAGATCAATTTACATGTTTTAGAGTTTAATTGACCATGTCTTTATATTTTGTATAAATTATGTGTTGCATTTTATAAAGTTTCGGTTTGCTGGGGTTTCCCCAGGAACGTATATATAGCGCGTAAATCGGGGGTACGTTTAAGCATTTTGTAAAATCAAAACCCATCTAAAACTGAAGAGGACCAGGAAAGGAGTTCATTTTCAATTAAACACATACGCATAAATTGCAAACTTATATTTTATAATGATGACAGAAATAATTCTGTAAAATCATGCTTCGAATTCACTCGGAGCAGCTCGGCGGATCAACTTCGCGCCAGGTCGTGTTGCACCGACAGTGGCTCAACGTTCGGACCTTCAGTCCGCAGATCTTGCAGACGCTATCCCGGATGACGGGGCAGGACACCTGCCCGTTTTCATACAAAGTATGAGTGTGGCGGGACGCCGTCAAATCCCCTTCCCGCCTGCAGAACGCGTAGTACCTTTTCCGGACCTCCGGCGTGCTGGTCGCAGTTTTGGTGAAACGCGTATCAAGTCCTCCGACTTGGTTCGCATTTGGATTACCGCTGTACTTTAACTGCTGGTCCTTGTCCCTAGAACCGCCCACGTTTCGGTGGACCTCACTCGTGGAGGGTGGGTTATACAATCCGTCATTCGCTGACCAGGCAGGATACAAAGAAGCTGGGGTTTCATCGTCCGAATCCAGCACTTTTGCGACGACCTCAAGGACGAGCCTCGTCGCGTCGTCCATTTCACGTTCTGCCATCTTGCCAAAAGTAAATGTAGTCTCAAAAGCCTTGAACAAAAATTAACTCAGTTAATCCAGCTGCACACAGCGCAAAACAGCTATAATAGAGAAAAATTCAACTTCTAACTACCGAAATCTGTCCTGATTAAATTACTTTTTCTTTATTCCGCAGAGCACCAGAGGTTCCTTGATGCTTGATTTGCCTTTGTTCACTGATTTTTCTTCGTAGCGAAAAAACAATCTGTTCAGAATCGGTTTTGTTTTTCTACGAACTACTCGGCCACATCCTAGTAGACCATGAGATGGAAATAATTTTTGAATAATCGATAAATCGTATTTGATTAAATCACTAAGTGATCGCTTAATATAAATCAATTAAGACTTGCTTGCTATTAGAAAAAATATTATTTTAACATTTCTATAATATTTTATAATCCCTAATTTATCAAATAAAATCAATCTATTTGATTAATCGTTGCTATCTCTTTCTGGCTAAGGCCAAAAGTCCTTAACTTATCTACATGTGTATTTATATCGTCAAATATAACAGTGGTCAACAAAATTTTCTCACAAATAATGAATTCATGAACGAAATTGTTCCAGCATATCAAATTTTGGTGAAAATTAGGTCTGAAGGGCATAAAATATCGTAATTCCAATATTTTGAAAAATATGTTACAAAATAACGGACTATTATACATATGTGATTGAAATTTTGGTCAAAGTAAAATTTGATTTCTTAGCTATTATAATAAAATATTAAAACCTTTAAGGCTTTCCGGAATAATCTACGAATTTTACTTTTTTTCATTAATTATTACTTTATGCAATCACAACTAGCGAACGCTCGCGAAAGATTAGGTCAGTTCGTTGAGAAAATTGTTTAAAAAAACGTTGGGCGAAGTAGAACGCCCTGACAAATGTCAAAAAAAAAAACAAACCCAGGCTGCTCTGTGGCGAAAAGTGAACCATAGACTTTGTTTGTATGTAAGTACGTTATATGGATGTATATAAAGTGTAAAATTAAAAACATTAAATCAAATGGACATTTTAATCAACCAACATTGCAAAAAAGGTGATTGCAATTGGAGCTGCCTTTCGAACAGACGAGGACCAGAAAAGCTTAAGGAGGAGAGATTACTCCTATAGTAAAACGAATGACCAGTGATGGAGGAAGTGTCGAGTTACCTAATAAATTAATAGCTCGTCATAAGTGTCCAAATCCATCAAACATTTGAAAATCAGTCATTAGATATTCTTCAATTCCCCGAGTATCCCACGAATTAAATCGGTCTCAGCACGCAGCCGTTGCAAGAGTCCATTCATTAAAAATTGCTCCACATTATTTCTTGATCCCGGTAGACAATTTAAAATTTGCAACAGACACAACTAATGCAACTCTGGCGGTTTTCTTCGTCTCTAACGACCCAAGTGCTAACGAGCTGTGAGTGCGCCAGCCAGCAGCCGCCTGAGCGTCTTGAAGAAAAGAAGTCACTTGGGCAACGATTGTTATTAACAAAAAGATCGCGGCACGTGGAAAATGGACCTTAAAGTGGGAACGCAACGAAATTCTACTCATGGCCACCGCTTCTTTCGATTGCTTCCCGTGTGCGCTTGCAGCGTTCGGAGGTGAAAAAAATTTACAACTTCCCCTTTTGGCCGAGGTCCTATCTCGCGGCAGAATCGCGGATCCAAAGAATACGCCTATGACCAAATCGCCTGGGAGTCGTGATGGACTCCCGCGAAGAACAAACCGCAACAGGTGCCCATTCCCGAAGAAGCGCACCGCCGATTCCTCGGGATTTACGCGAATTCAATGGTCAATAGATGGTTTTTTGTGGGCACTCGTCGTCATGACAATCGAACTGATGGAGATTTTTGCACAAAAATTTGTGGGTTAACAGTCGCTGAAGAGCGCCTCCAACGCCCGCCGCCACCACCCCCGCCCCGCGCCGGCTCCAATGCCACCGCTGATGGTGATGATAATGACTTGCCTCATGTGTGATGTATGAGCGTTGCGTCGCGCAATCTGATCGGGGATACGCCTCGACGGTTTTATAGTCGGGTTCAGGAAAAAATTCTTATTTATCTGCGAAAAAATTATTTATTGCAAACATTAGACATTTTAATGTTCCATTGCTGATCGGTGCACGGGTGCTATTCTTTGGACAGAACCACTGTTTCCCAGGAAGGGCAAGGAACTCAATTAACAAATTTCGGAGGCTGAAGATTGAGGAAGAGAAAATTTAATTTTGAAGACCTGACAAATGACCTCTTCGAAGGACCACTTAGCCTATATAAGAAAAGAAGTACGTACATATATTCGTATCTCCTACTACCGAGTCTCTTTTGAAAGGAAAGCAACTAAATAATTAATTTAAAATCTCTCTTAATTAATTTAAGTGATATGTAGTTAAAATTGTGTATCTTTTTAACTTTCCAAAGCGTCGGATACTATATATCTTATATTTTTAAGATGTATGCTCTAATTTCTGTAATATTCCAGACATCTTATTGAACAGTTTTCGAGGGTTTTTTTTTTATTTACATGAACTCCATCTTTGCCTCCAAAAGACATTCAGTAAACTAGTAAATAAAAAATCGCTTTTATAATAGTTTTTTTTTATTATTACAAATTTAACAAATTGTTTAATATTCTTGTACGTTACATTTTTTTTTTCGAAATTGCACAGTAATCAAAGAATAATTGTGCAAATTTCCAAGGCTCTAGTTTTATCTGAATATGGTTAAAATTTGATTTTAAATGAACTAATCCACAGATAGATACCGATAAAGCTTTCTGTTATTGTTTCTAATAATTCAATCATTGATAATTATTTCAAATTGGGGATATTGTATTTGTTTTTTTTTTTCTATGAAAAGCACAACATAACATTATGCTTAAAGCTGCCAAAGATATTTTAAAATAAAATTATTTAATGCAAATAAAAACTAAGAATCACCTCCCCTTGAAGATGTCTCCAACTTTTTATTTTTAAATATATACATATGTAACTTCTTTAAAGTAAACATTTTACTTTTCAGCACGAATAGTTTAGTTTGTTTTGAACGAGCCTGCTTCAAATATAGTTAGGATATTCTGATTGTAAGCTTAGTAGATTAATAAAGCGTTCACAAAATTTTATTTTAATTGGTTGAAGCTTCAGAGATTGTCCACCAGTTTATATGGCATCAAAAAATAAAATATGTGGAAAATAGGTGTTGAAGTTCCGAACGAACAAATCATATCTTGTTTAATATTTTCCAGACCTGTTGCATCAGGTTTATGGGATTTAAATTTCGACATGCGGTTTATAGCATTGCAATCCGGGAGAGTCAATAAAATAATTGATTTTTTTAAGTTTTTAATAAATTTAATATGCTATTATTTAAGGAAGAGCGGAATGGAAAATTATTTTATATTTTTACTTTTATTTATTTCATAAAAAAATAAAATTGCAAATGAGAAAAGGATCAAAGGGCTCTGTAATAACTAGTTCTATTTATGTATTATTTTATTTAATAAACAATGGTAAGCTTGGTACTTTTACAATACGGCAGTGCAATTATATTCAAGTCCAAATAATTCTTTAAAAAACTGAGTACCTTTTTTTTTGGAAAACCGGGTATTAGCATAAAATATCTTGATGTTACACAATTTCTAATCCCAATGAAGCCACTACATTCGAACGACCTCAGAAATGAGAAGGTGAAATGAGTACTTATCGGTAGAAAAATCGTCTAAGTCTAGATTCACTTTCCTTAAGTGGGAACTCATCCAGAGTTATCTTGATTTTGATGAATTAACCAAAAATCTAATGAAGACCTTTCACTGGCGCAACCGTCAGGTTCCGGCATGAAAAACACTATACCGGCGGGAGAATTCGAAAGCACCACCGTCCACAGCTGATGTTGTATTTCTCTATGGAACCGCTCAACGGAAGATTCATTCTAATTTCGTCTGCGGAGGTGTGAAGTCGAGACCGCAACGAGTGTACCGCACAAGGTGCTCGAACAGATTCGCAGCTTAAAATCACTCCATTTCCGGTTGCAACCGAAACACGCGGACCATTTGAATCGGACGTTGGCTGGCTGCCGGTGATCCACTTTCTTTTGAAAAGTGCATTTGCATAAGCGAGGCAGTAACCTCCAGGATGGTCACCGTTCGCCGATAGGATCACTTGCTTCAATGATCCAGAACCGCTTGACCTTAGGACTGCAGAAGATCCCAGATCCATTGTATCGACGATTGTTTGCTAATTTCGTGCTTCAAGTGTAAGACAACTGTGGTGTCGGTTACGGATGAGGAAGATACCCTCGTAGTCGCCAGTCAGGGATTGTTAACTATTCTACCGCGGCATCGCGGCTCCTGGGACCATTTGCGAATTTGCAGCGGCATCGAACAGTCCACACTTTCTTGGTGTGCATCTAGAGAAATGGATTACACCGAAGACGTCTTCTGCGACTAAGTCGTGCCGATTCGAGTGCAGCTTAAGGAAAAGTACAGAAAAATGATCGCGGCGTAGAATGCAAACCAATTAGGGCAGAAAGTTTTCGGTTGTGATAACTAACGTACGTCTTGGTGCTTCTTCACCACTTATCGTTCGCGCTCTGTGTATTTTCGAAAGTTTTTTTTTTATTTTATTTTCACTGTGTTATGGAAAATTCCAGTAGAATGCAATTTTGCAAATTCTTCACATAGAACATCCAACTAACTATGGTCCTCTATAAAATCGCATTTTGGCTTTTGTGCACTGGTTATTGTTTCGTTAATGGAATTCACTTGAGCATCACTAGGAAGAGTCATGTACAATTGAACAATGTGAAGGTAAGTCTTTTGGTAATTTACTGAGATACATTTGAACCTTATTTCGTAATACAATAAAATAACTTGAAAAAATATTGTGGCAAAAAAATTACAGCAATACAACAAATTATATAAATTATAGGTCATTTAAGTTTATTTTAAAATTATTGATTTTTTTTTTTAATACTATAACTATATATATATTACATATGATTTTGTTGATATAAAAAATGTATCAAAAAACTTTTTTTTTAAATACAAAATGGTTGTTAAAAAATAAAAAAAATTTTGATTGTGAAAAGTTTTTAAGCGAGATTATAAATGCTACATTGTCCATAATCCTAGGCGGTAAAGTCTTTACATAACTACGGCTCTGATTTGAATATTATTTATTAAATTTAAGGAACCCAATTCGTCGGGATCAAAAGAGGCCATTGGGCTTATATTACATAAATTTTGTTCCAAAAAATTAAAAATTTAATAAGTTATTCTATTAAAATTTATCGTTGGAAGATTGCTCGTTTTTTGATACAAAAAATTTAATTTTTGATTTTTTGTTCCCGAATATTGTTTTTGATGGAGAGTTTGCATTCCTAGTTACAGGAATTACAAAAATTTTCATTCTCTAAATATTCAGATCAAAGAATAGCGTTACAAAAAGCAACTGAAAAAACAAACTTCTATGCGTACAATGTTCAACAAACATAATGTTGCGAATTGTGATTTGAATTTGTTGTTAACGTATTTTTTTGAATATAATCCTCCCAATGTGACGTATTTTAACCATATGGATTGGATAGATCTGAAAAATAAAATATTGTCGCTTTAAAAAAGGTCATTAATACATATTACTTAAGGACTATAGAAAAAGGGTAGTTAATTCCTTTTGTGTTCGGTGGATTTTTTCGAATCTGTTAATCAGCTATTAGAATATAGTTAAATTTTAAGGTGTTCGGGCTTCGAAAAATACAAATGAATGAAAGAAGTGTTAATCAACTGAATAGTAATATATGTACATACATTTTGCGAATCTGCTGTTTAACTTATAAGTTCAAATCAGTAAATTTGTTAAATCTCGAGTTCTCATTATGTGTGCAGTGAAAGGTATCAAAATTAGAGTTCTAAAAATTGGAAAAAAAATTGTATGATCTTCAAATGTGAAAACTGTTGCACAGCTTTAATAGTATAAGCCTTGTACATGTGTTATTGACCTCAAGGCTCCTGTCTTTACCAATTCAAAGATATCACTATCAAAAGCCCAAACCTTGCAAAAAAAAAAACTAGATTTAATCGTATTCCCGTAGGTCATTACATCGTTTAGCATCTCCTGAAAACAAAATTTGTTCATGGTTCGTTCACTTTGCACAGAACACTGTTCGGAATCGAAATTACACCAATTTTCGTTTTCCGAACCCTAAAGCACAGCTCTAGCTTCTGCTCAATTTTAGTGAAAGTTTCTAGCGCAGGGACGGGAGCGGCCAGATTTAGAAGTGAATGGATTAAAAATTTACCAATTCTCATTGGCAAGAAGATTGCGCAAAACTTGGTTGCATTCACATAAACCACCTACTGGTTTTTGTTTCGTCCTTCAGCGATTTGAATGATTGGAAAAGTGAGATTGCTTGCTCAAGTCCCATGTTGTAAAATTTGCATAATTCCCTAATGCACTACCCTTTAGAATTTGAACAATGGGAAAATCGATTAGCGATCTTCGCACCTTCACACTAGATCGCAATCGCCAGATATTTGCAAGAACAATGACAAAATTGAATTACCGAAGATTCATAAGCGAAAGAGTAGTTAGTTCCTTATGCGGGTGTGGAATTGCTCAAAGGAAGGTGTTGCCGGAGACTCGCAGGTACTCCGGAGGTAAGCCGTGCATTCGTTCAAGAGAGGAGCAAGTTGGCCAACAGTTATGCATACAATAAGGGTAATTAGTTTTTCTCGACAAATGAAAGTCTCGAATTAAGAGAAATTAATTATTCATTACTTTAGTTTTCATTTTCGTTTTTAAGGTATTCGCCATTCACAGGTAGCACCTGCAGTTCGCCCAGTTCTTTTCACTTTCATTCAAGGCTTACGCAATTTATATGTATTGTCTCAGCAAATAGGTGCTACTGGAACCTACCCACGTGAGTTATTAAGTGGATTTTTATGGTGCACGATGAGAGAGGTTTCCCGGTTGAATGTAGGGCAAAAATTATTTCATAACGCGTTATATTGTATTGTTCATACATACATTAATTTTTAATTTGCTAGCTGGAGCTTGATATTTTCCATTTCGAATATACCTACTATGTTGTAATTGCAGTAAGGGTTCAGTTAAGGAAGAGATTGTTTTATGACATATCATTTGATGGAAGAAATTAATCGCAATCTCAATCTTGGAAAGTAGTTAATGTTTATTTACGGCAACATAAAATCCCTAGCGATTAAGTGAAATATTGGTTCTAAATGTTGAATAATAAATTTGAATTATTGCTTCAATAGTCTAGTATTCATCGATACCATACAGACATTGAGTTATTTTATTTAATTCCTTAACATCTGTTAAATAAACATCCATTCTCATTTCAATAAGTTTCTGCTGTGCAATATGAATAGTAGAAATAACTAAAATAGTATAATAATATACTTTAATAGTTCTGAGTGGGGAAATCAATTTATCCATTTAAACCACTATTATAATACATGGTTCAGAAGCAGGAAATCACAAATAGATACATTAGAATTATTAAATGTATTTATAACAATTAAACCTTATTTGGCGTGTCAAACCGTTGGTGGTGTTGGTATGGTTACTTTTGAAATACATTGCCAATCAAATAAGCATTAATCGTGGGTTAAATCTAAGTTATTAAACTTAAAATCTTAATCTTTTTATAAAGTTAATCTTCCATTTAAAAATTGGGTATTTTTACATATGTATATAAGTTAAACATTTTTCAGGAATTAACATAAAATTGTTTATTATTGGACATCATATTTTGTCTCAGCAAACCTTAAACCTCTTTTCTCTTTACTAAATATAAAAATACTTCCCATATGAACCATTGAGATTCATAGTGGCCCAATTTAACAATTTTTAAAACTAATTCCAGACTATAATTATAATTTAATAACGAGAAGTCTCATTTTACTCCGAACTATTAAAACCTGACTTAAAGATATGAAGTTCTACAGTTTCCAACGAATAGAAGGGAATTGATTTTTAAAATAATAATTATGTTACAAATCCATATACCATATCGCTTTTGTTTGTAACATAGGCCCACCCAAAACCATTACAGAAGTAGTAATAGAAGTAAATTAATTATTTCCGTTTCTAGTAACGATGATTTGAATATATAGAAAAAACAAAAACATATTTTAGACATTAATTAGATAATAATAAAATAAAACAGTTTAAATTGAAAAAGAGAGAGAGAGAGAGCTACATTAGAAGTTCTATGAATGGCTCGACAAAATGTTTAGGATACCAAAAAATACCTCAATTGGTCTATTGATAAGAATCTATCTTTCATAAAAACTTCACCAATAATAAGAGCTTAAGGATTTGAACTATTCAAAATAGTTAAACGAATTGCTACGAGTTTTACTCATGTAAAAATTTTATATTTAGTGTTATTGTTAGAATATTTTCAATCTTATTTAGGTTATTCATTATTAATTTCAAATCGAAGTAACATTTTTCCTTGTCCTTGATAAATGAAAAAGACACGCAATTGTAACAGCTAACAATTTCGTTGAAAGCATGCCCAATCGGATTCAATAAGTTCACGGACAGTAAAAATTTCAGTGAGCTGCAAAAATAAACAGGCAATTTTGTTTGAAACTATGTAGTTGTAGTATCCGAAATCTGACTAGATATATGTATATTGCAAGAGTAGTCAGAATATCATTTTAAACGTTATATGCAATGAATGCTATAACATCTACGACGATATAGATACAATTTTTCAGCTAGGTTGTATAAAATTAAATGAATAAAAATTTGAGTGCTATAGCATTCATGTCGTTTTACATCACTATGAAAATAAATGCTATAGCTTTTACGTCCGGGAAAGTATTAAGGATTTCAACTTAAAATTAAATTGCATTCTATTTTTACATTTTTACGGCATATTAAAGGGACTTATCATTCTATTAGAAATTCATAATTTGTCGTGTTTGCAGAACGATAGTCTGATTACTGTTCCAAAAACAACAGAAGAGCAAGTTTGCTACACCCCAATAACAACACTGACCGGCAGTGTGGTGTGGAAAAGGTGGAAGTTATTAAAATTCTGTTCTACTTGCCCTAGAATGAATCTTTTGAAGATCATGGCTGCCGGCAGATCGTGTTTTAACGGTCTCCTGAGTTCGTCCCAATGTCATCCAGCATCAGGTCGCCACTCTGCATATCCGCCGATGTATGAAATTAAATTCAAAAGATCGTCGAATGTTCTTTTGCGCCAGCGCTGCGGTGTTAATTAAAGTCAGTCAGTAGTATCGCGGAACTCTCCAAACAGGTGAGCAACCCATCAACAAGATTGGGAAAGTAACTCTTTATGGCTTTTAATGCCACATCAAAAAGCTGAAGAATGAATTGCGCGACTCCGCGCCTGAAACGCAAAAATAAGAAGGAAAAACATTATTGTTAAATAAAAGATCTTGATAAGTAGCGATTTATTACCCACCAGCAAGAATTCTGCGAAGTAGCTGGAACGAATTAAAGAGCGAAACCACCCTAGCAAATAAAAGCTTCCGATTTGTCCATACTGACGTCACCTTTATTAACGGTTCTCTGTAATATAAACTCCGTCTTAGAGTTAATTGATTTAAAATCGTTTAAAGGGTAAGAGGAAACCCCTCATTGCGGTCGTTACTTTTAAACTGTCTTCAGCCAGCGACTGCAATTATCGCGGCACGGGGCGACCCCCGGGGGAAGGGTCCGCAGCCTTCGGGTGAACCAGCGAACTTCTTTACGCCTATTTAACCAGCCGCAGAGCGGGCATTGTGGAAAAAATTGGTGACAAAATAATTATTTTGGCTGGCCATTGGACATTGACGCGCACGCAGCTTTCGTTTTTATCTGCGCGCTCAATTGTGGCGCTTTGTGAACGCCGGCTCGGGTTTAATTATTTGCACACAAGTCCATTGCACGCAGGGGTGCACTGCGTACAGGGACTTTTCGTTTATGAACGATGTTGTAACAACGTTAGCTGATAAGTATTGTAATTACTGCGATCTATTTTGGTGACAAATTATCTACTAATTTTAAGTTTTTAGCACTGGTAGCCAAAATTGTTAAGAAAAAGCAAGGTTTATATTTGGTTTGTTTTCTTAATTGTATTAAACGTAATCAGACTATATAGAATAGTATACCCGACGATTTTTTCAAGGATTTCTGTATCTTTTTCCTTCAATGTCTCTAGTAATACTATGTATGTTAATTCTTTCATCAACATTTTATTTTCTACAATAAATTAAAATGCATAGTAAGTAGATGCATTCTTTGGATACGAGACTTTCTTAAATATAGTTAACTTAAATAAGGGAAAATGAAGGACCTGTTGTCGAAATATGTAAATTTAAAATGGTAGATTGATTATATTTTTTTTAAACTTATATTCTTTACTAAAATAAAACGAATTTTAATCCTCAACTACGTCTTCATTTATTCAATAGAAGCACAAAATCCTTAATATCTTGCAGTTCTTGGGGATATGTGATGTAGAACTACTATTATTTTTCTTTATTTAGATTCTTGCGTTAATTTATTTTTCAATCGGATTCATTTTCGGCGGATTTATCGAAGTAGCAATTAACATCAATAGTTCCATGGTCCACTTGTTTAAATACTAGAAAAATATTCGCTGATTGTTTTAATTCACTACAAGTTTAAAAGATGTTAGCATGAATACTATGTTTGTTACCAATTTTCAAAAATATTCAAGTCACGGTTTCATGGTATAACGTGTTATATTTAATGGGATCAATGAACAATTAATTTGTTTAGAAACAATCTCCTTAAGATTTAATTTTTGTTCGTTAATTTTACAGATAAATGAGAGCAACATTCAGAACTACTTGAAGGAACACGAAAAGATTTTATTATTCGGCGGAAACAAGCAAAGTAAGTACCTTACCTACTGTAAAGCATTAACTCATAAAATAAATTAAAAGGCGGTAAAACTTTGATCTCAAGCAATGCGTTTCCAACTACCGGGTTTGGGGCGAATGATTGTTTTTTCATTCATGAAAGTAGAAAATAAAAGTTTAATAATCGAGAGCACTGATTAAGAGGAATCCCAACTCTCGTTTAAAATTGCATGATTTATGCGCCAGAAATGTAAATAAGGGGAAAAACAATAGAATAGTTATAAGCTCCTCTCACTTACAAGCAACAAAGTTATTAAACAATTCTAAAAAGCAGCAGATTCATTTAACGAGGTGCAGCCACGCAGAACTTGCAATTTCTCCTGAGTTAGGGGAAGCATGAACTCAACCATTTGCAAACAATCAAGAAAAAAAAGTCTTTTCTTTTCTTCCCAAAATTGCGCAAAACTACAAGCGGAAACGGACGATTTGAAAATTGCTCAGAGAATTTACTTTTCCCGTTGAATAGTCTTATCGTGGGCCAATTTAAGTTCAAGTTCGTGAGCCCGTCGTCGTGCTTCTTGGGATCGCAACAACTGCTGGGAAACCTTTAGAAAATTACATGACGCAACTACTACTGCTCCTTCGCTCCACCACCCACCGCCCAGAAAGTGAATTTCCTTCCTCCTTGGTACTATCTGATCACTTTGTCTTTACCTCACAGGGAACGACGTAAGACTTGTCGAAGTCAGCAAAGGTAATCACCATCGAGGTAAACGCTCTGCAGATGGCCTGGTGTCTGTTAAACTCGAAGGTACGTTACCTCCGAAACTTTTATATAAATTACCCATTTTCACGTTTATTACCCCATCCGCAGATAATGGGAGGCAAATGGACTTGGAGCTCCACCGGGCACCAAAGCTGATAGACGATGCATTCATTCTGATCCGAAGGTATGAAAATTCGTCACAATTCATTGAGAATTCGCATAAATTGGCAACAGACTATGAAAAGTGCTTTTACCACAATGAGAATGCAGCCCTTGACCTGTGCGACGAGACAATTGTGAGTAATTTACAGACATTCACCGTGGGCTTTGTTACATTTCACCTGTTTGCCTCTTTGTTTCGCGATTTTCAGCGGGGCATATTCCAGCACGATTCGAGGGACTTCCTCATCCATCCGCTGCCCGACCGCTTTGGGGGAAATGCCCACATCATCTTCGCGCCAGGAAACGAGTTTCTACTAGAAAGCACTTCAAGGCAAAGTGGCCGGAACCCAGATGCACCTCTTCTCTTTGAGCCTGCCGACTTGAGGAGTTCCACCAGCGAAAAGCCCCAGTGCGGTGTGCCACAAGAAACGCCTAATCAAATATTCAAAAAGACCCGCGAGCCGCGAATCAAAAGATCGATATCAACACAGTGGAAGGTACCTCAGGTGCTGCACATCGAAACCGCGATCTTCGTTGATAAAGATCTGTTCAAGCACATGGCCAGGAACTTCCCGAAGAGCACTGAAAGCCACTTGATTCGATTCGTCCTTGCTATGGTCAATGGCGTTCAGCTGCTGTACCATCACCCGTCTTTGGGGCATCAAATTAATTTTGTACTTAAAAGGCTCGAAATTTTACACAACGACCCTAAAGAACTGAGGAGATCTAGCGATATTGACATGTTCCTTAACAATTTTTGCATGTGGCAGCGGAAATTGAATCCCACATCGGACGCTGATGCTGTGCATTATGATCATGCTGTGATATTAACAGGTAGGCTTCCTTTACATTGAATAGCTTGAATTGAATAAAGGATGCACAATTTGGACAACGTCTAATAAGATTAAATTATATAAATTCCTTTCCAACGACCTGTATTTTAATAGATTGTTCAAAATGTTTAACACGTTTTGCTTAATAAGTGTAAGGAAATCATTCTTCTGGTTATAGTTTCAGATGCGTAAAGTCTTCTATTAACAACGATTTAGTGATTATTAAATTCAATGTTAAATTCATTGGCTTACCTTAATTTAACACATTCGCAACCAACGTCGTATATAAGTATTCGAAGTTTCATTTCTTGCGCGTGAGCCTCAAGGGTTGGTAACTTATGCCTGACTTTCATAATACCGATAAAGCTCGATATTCCAGCGAAAAAACTCCCGATAAAAAAAAATCCGAATCTTAAAATTCCGAATTTTGAAGTCCTGACAAATAAAAGAAGAATTATATCTGCTGCGACGGTGCCGTTTGTATAAGGCAAATCTTCACTAAAAAAACAGATATATGCATATATTCATATTGTAATTTAAGCTGTTAATAAATTGCGTGTAAAGATGATATTTTTGTATTACCAAAATCCTAAAAATATTCTCTTAAAGTCGGTATTTTTATTTAGTGAGAATATCCAAGTTTTAGTCGGGATTTTTTTTAGTCTACATTTTTTTGCCAGGATTTTGATGGTGTCAGCAATCGGACAAAAATCTCAGTTACTGCATGGTTGGCTATTGTAAAAGTCGGTAATTACGTTGCGCTCCTGAGCCTCAAATGTGCGTCGCAAATATGTGTAATTCAGTTCGGAAAATTACATAATTTGTTTATTTTCGATGTTATGAGTACAATGCACATATGAGGCTCATGTACATGAGAATTCGTATATACGATGCTGATAGCAGCGGACGTGTTAAATACCATTTAACTGAGAATACACAGCATTTGCAATTAAACTTTAATCAAATTGTTTCCAGCGAATAAATCTTCAAAATTTACCTTGTTTCCTAATTTCCGTAGGCTTGGACCTGTATGTAGTTGGTAAGACTGGGAAAGTAAGCAGCCAAGTAGTCGGTTTGGCTCCTGTAGCAGGAATGTGCACCTCGACATCATCGTGCACAATTAATGAAGGGAAGCACTTTGAGAGTGTGTATGTTGTCGCTCACGAAATTGGTCATAAGTATGTAGTTTTATCCACAATGATAACACCATTCTTATTTTTGCGAATTCAAATCTTGATTAGCCTCGGAATGCGACATGATACAAATGAAAACAACTGCGATCCAAGTCTGTACATCATGTCACCTACCCTCGGAAGCGGAAAGATCACATGGTCCAAGTGCAGCAGAAGTTATTTGGAAACCTTTTTAGAGTAACTAGATATTTTTAAAAGTTCAATACACTTTATATTTAATTCATATTTTTTCTATAAAGGACAACACAAGCTCAATGCCTCTTTGATCGTGGACAATTTGGAAATAGCTTAGATCATTCGGCAGAAGGAATCCTCCCAGGTGAGCGCTTCGATGCTGACCAACAGTGTATGCTAAAATACGGGAAAGATAGTGTTCGATCTCGCACTCAGCCCCTGGCTGATATTTGTCGCGATCTTCACTGTCAGCGAGATCGATATACCTGGACTTCGCATCCAGCCCTTGAAGGAACTGACTGTGGGGAATTGATGGTAAACTGATTTTCTAATTAATTTTTGAATAAAGAAGAATAAATTGTCCTAAAAGTGGTGCCGGAGTGGGGTTTGTGCACTAAAAGCAACTGTGATGGAATCGTTTTCGGCCTCAAAGCAAGTAAGCATTGGGAAACAATTCGACAAAGTGAATTTTATAGAAGATAAGAAATTGGCAAACCTACGGCATGAATATAATTTTAACAAGGTGAGCATAAATTTAAGCATAAAATAGTCGCCGATAATTAAATAATAAAATTTATTAGCCTCCTACATGGAGTGAATGGGGATCACCAAGTGAATGTGATTCTGGATGTCTTTATGGAGCCTCCGGTCGGTTGCGGGAAGGGAGTACAGGATTAAAAGTGTATACAAGAACTTGCCTAGATTACAGGTATTATTTTAGTAGGTCCTCGTAAAGGAATTATAACTCTAATAATTTTATTTTAAGGCGAAGATGTGCAGGCAGAGATCGAAAATATGAGTCGTGCATAGCAAAGCAGTGTTACACAATAACGAAGACGACTATTGAGGAATTTGCAACGCAGATTTGCGAAAGAGCGAAGAAATTTGATAGCGATCTTTCTGGAGAAGGTCTACAAAATGTTGGAGATATTGGTAAACAATTAGTTATTCTTACAAATACTCTTAGGATTGCTTTCTTGCACAAATTCCAATCCTAGTAAATCTCGTTAAACTTTATATCTTGTTTCATTTTAAAATAGAAGAATCATGCAGAGTATTCTGTCGAACAAAAACAAGTGGTAAAAAATCACGTAGCTGGACCTTTCCCGATGGCACAACTTGTCAATCAAAAAAATACAATTTTGACGATACTGCCTACTGCATAAACGGACGTTGTGAAAGATTTTCATGCGGAAACTCAAGCTCTAATTATTTCAAAATCGATTCAACATTTTGCCCTAAAAAATCGACTGAAGATGATGTAGTTATGCCGGACTGGAATAGTATTCAACCAGCAAGTGATAGAAATCACAAGAGCATACGTGTAAAAGAAACACCTACAAAATTTGAAAATGGTCAGTATTTTTACCTATTTTAAATAATACATAGCAAGATAAATATATTTACTTAGAAAGCGGTGGAAGAAGCTTGCACAGTTCAAACAACAATATAAGGCGAAAATCGGAAGCCTACCAACATTGGGACCTTGATTCAAAAGATCCAGATTTAGAAAATAACTGGATTGTTAAATCAGGGTGCCACTATAGTTGTATGGACAAAGCTAGAGGTATTCAAGTAGTCGTATCAAAAATAGACGGGAGCAGTAATATACAACTATGCTCTCCAAAAATTGCAGTAAGTTTAATCAAAAGTTAATTATTTAATGGCATGTGGAATTTTTTATTTTGGAAAATATTTAAAGTACATATTACCAAAGAAAGTATAACCATAAAGAACTTGCATCCAGTACAAGTCTACGCTTTACGAAATTCTTGCTTCAAAGGGCCTTGTGCGGTCGGCGCAAGGGGGTTTGTACAGGGGAAATCTTGTGTTCAGCTGAATCCTGTAGATTCTGCGGACTGCGATAGTGAGATTGCTGAGAATATTCTCTCCGTTGTTTGAGCGGGTGCATGAGACGGGTAAAATTCACGCAGCCCAGCTGAGCCTTTGCTCATTGAGAGGAGCTGAACTACTTGAGTTGTCCCTGAGCCTCAAGAATTCCTAGAACCTGAATTTATTTTTATAAAATATTTTTCGGTGACGAGCTGCTCCTTATGCGCGAATTTTATCTTGAATTAATGAATTGTTTAAGCTTTTAAATTAGGATATTATTACAATGTTTGCAATGTTACATATCATAACATACATACATATGTTTCAGGTATTTTATTTAGGCATATATTTATTTATTTATTAATTTCAGCTTCACCAAAAAACTTATTACTACAATATCAATTATTAAAATATTTATTTATTTCTTTATAAGCATTGACAATCCCATTTCACAGATATAAACTGGTAAAAAAAATATTGCAAACACGTAAGGTTGTCAATAATCGAAATTTACAGGTAGATATCCTCATCACCAATTTCCTCCATTTGTTAAAGAGAGTTTGTGGGCATTATTTTTCCACATTATGATTTTTTAATATATTTTGAAAGAAGCCGTTACAGGAATAGTTTTATGAGAAATTATTTCTTTTATAAAACTTATATGTACGAGTTTTAGGGATTTATAATGTTAAGTTTTTCTGATTCTTTCTTGTCTCTTTTTTGCACGCTCCATTTACAATTTTTCCTTAATAATATGTATCAATATGATGTAATCTAATATTTTGATTCTGTGATCGTAACATGTATTTTTTTCATCAAACCATTCCGGCGTAACGGCTTGACATTTCTCCAGTATATATTTCTTGATTAATTTCATTTCACGATGATTTTTAAAAATATCCTCAAAAATTAAAATATGCTTCCTACACATGTTAAAAAACTCTTCCGAAGGTGCATACAAACTACCAAAATCTGATGAAGCTGAATTATAATTTTTATAAAACATAAATAGCTCTGATGGACATGTCAGAACTTCATCAGATTTTCTCATTATATCTTCACAGACATCACACTTTATTTTAGGAAACATTTTAAATATAACATATCCTATAAAATATCGCATTGATGAGAGATCTATATGGATATTAATCTCATCGAATGTGTCTTCTGGAATGTCTGCAATATTTATTTCGTTGATATTGGAGTTCGAATAATTTAAGGAACTACTTTGATCATTATTTAAAGAGGTATTGTGACTCGAAAGCTCTATTGTAAGCATAAGATCATCATCATGTTCACAATTAGATCGATTACTAAACTACATTTTAATCCAGATTTTCTTGAATCCATAACTAACGATCAAGAAAAAACAAGAAAAAAGCAAAAACAAAAGAGAAATCCAATAAAAAAACCAAAATATTCAGGTATAAAAATAAAAGTTCAGTTCAATTATATTTATATTTTTATATAAAATTATATTTATTATTATATATACTATACTAAAATTATACGTCTATAATGTACAATGTACATACATAAATACAAAATTTTATTAAGGTATAGCGACAGTGGTAGCTAGACAAAATCAAAAGCATAAAATTGCGCTAGCTAAAAAACAATCCGCTCATTCAAAAGAGCCGCAGCCGCAGAACGCAGGCCAAAGCGACGATGGTGAGCGCTCGCGCAGCGACAACGACGAGCCGATTGCTTTGCTGTGCTGAGCCCCTTGCCGCACACATACCGTCCACGTTCCGAAAAGTGTTCAGTGAGCCAAGGGTGTGAACTAATTCGGGAGAACTTAGAGAGAGTCAAGGACTAGAACGGCTGAAAAGCAGCTCGCAACACACGACTGGGGTTCTATGGGGTCGGCTCACGATATGCTGAATGCTGAGTTGTATCTCTGGGGTTCTTATATAGCGACCCCAGTCGAAAATTTTCGTACAAAATTTCTTGTGCGGCTTGCAAGTTCTTTATGGTTATACTTTCTTTGATATTACATACTAAAATGCTTTATTTGTCAAACATAACCTGAATTAGCGTTTCAGCGTTTTATTTAAAAATTATGTTTCGTTTATAGCGTGAAAAGCGTTTAATTAAAACATATTGACTTTATTTAAATTTATCTCTATGTAGCCCTGTGATAGAATGCCAACTTCGAATGAGTTTGCTGAAAACATATGCTCAAAGTACAAGCTAAAAGTTCGTGGACTTTCTGGATATGGAATGCAAATATCGCCCAGTGTCCAGGATCCAGACAGAAGTTGTAGAGTTGCTTGCCAGGACGAATATTTGCTGCATAGGTTTTATCTAGTAAATGGCGATTATGGCCTATTTCCGTTCGGAACGCGCTGCTCTGTGCGGGAGGAACGGTATTGCGTCAATGGAAAATGCCTTGTAAGTATTCTAATAATATGAATTCCATGTAATGCGTAAATATACTAAAAATATTAAATTTGAAATTAATTAGGAGTTTGGCCGCAACGATCTCCCCCTGACGCAGTCCTATATAAGCCTAGCACTTTACCGAAGCAAAAGACAAGCAGAAACAGACAGAATCAAGAGGAGTTACTTATATTACACCCCCGTGAATATCACAGAGCGAATTACTCAGCAATTTTTGGACACCATCGTCGAGAACCTGAGATTTCGTATAAATGCTAGTGGTACGATTAAACTAGACATGCTTTTAGAAAATTAACTCAAAATATCTGCTTTTTATGTTTTATATAGAACCGTTTCTTACCAAGGATCACATCGAATTTACGAATCCTATTCATGTATCAATTGAAGAACTGATCGAGTCGTAAGATTGAGTATAGTTAAATATAGTTTGTATTGTATCTATGAATTATTTATGATTTGTATTATATAATGAAATATTATTCACGAAAAGAGTGTCTTACAATTTCCGCATGATCTTTTGTTACTTTTGTGACATCAGCCTATTATTTGAGGGCTCTTCTGATTCTGCTATATTATAAATATTTTTATATTTAACTTTAATTAAGCTTATCCAAAAGCCTATTACTTAAAACTATGATATAAAACGAGGTCTTGTATATAAGTCCATATCACAGAATCCAGTTAAGTTTATCTATATTCAAAATTGTAAGAAATTTAAAGTTTTGTCTTTAAAAACAAAACCGCCGAAGTGCAAGTCAGATAGGATTCGCTGAGGTAAATTAACAATTATTTATTTTTGTCAGAAACTGTGGATTTACATATTATTTAATTTTTTCTGTTTTCAGTACATCTATTAGTATGAATTATTAATATTATTATTTGATTTTCAAACTTCATAGATAAGAGAAAATTGTATTTTTTCGCACATTCTTGTATGTCAAAAACTGATACAGGTTAAAAAAGGAAAAATATTGCTTAGAATCTCTACATTGAACTCTTTTAAATTAAATTTCAACCGCTATTTAAACAAAAAAATGTAGTTCACAGTTTTCCAAAAATCTTTAATTGCAATTAAATACGGGCAAATGACTTCTACATCTGCTCCAAAATTCAGCGACAACTCAAAATATTACTCTAACCTCCGTTAGCAAAGAAATATTATGTAGAATGAACCATGCTAAAAACTAGCATAGTCCTTTCGTTCATAAACGTTTTTGAAATCAATTTTCTCCGGTTTAACTAAAAAAAGTAGTCGATCGATACTAACACAATGAAAGATGCACAGGTGTTGATGAGATGTGTTCAAGCGCATGGCCAGGAACTTTCCCTTAAGTGAAATCACTAGCACAATGGTGAAGAAACCGCCTTTTAACCTTGAGATATTGTGAAGTATACAATCCCATTGAAATTAAAATCCCCACTACATGTTGTGCTCCAGTTACAAAAGCAATCAAAAATTTAAAAAAAACTGCATGAAATTAAATATGATGTTTAATAACGTGATTTTCAAATTACATGAAATAAAAACTTTAAAAGTTGTAAATCTCTCGTGCACTATCCAGATTTGTCCGCTTCTTCAATCGGCGTCGTGGGAGCAGCAAATTGAATTTTTCTTCATAGCATTTTTTCCAATAGATGTTCTGTATAGCTAACAGATTATCAATATCTTTCAATTTATTTTTTACTAACTCATAGAATTTAGAGGTTTCTATAAATGATTCTTCTCGTTTTACATACGCATAAACTTGATTAATATGGCTCTGTCCCTGGCGTTTAAGTGAGGAAAAACCCAAAAAAGGAATTTCACCATTAAAAAGATCAGAAAAAATATTTTATCCACAGCCACCCTCTGTTTAGATATTGGAGTCGGGTAATTCTCATAAATCGTCCCAGAGTGGTCTGTCAACAGTACAAAAGGATACAGCATGATTAGGATCACTATACACCAATTCGACATTTTCTCGAGGAGGGCTTCTAAATTACACGACCTTTTGATTCTTTGTAGGATTGCGTCCATTAAGACATCGTTAAAAATTAAACTTGTTAAATAACGATGACACATAAGTATTTTTTCTAGGATTGCGTTCATTTTGGTATAGTTAAGAATTAAATTTTCTATATAATAACAATTAAGCAAAATGTTACTGAGTTCAATGAGCTAACAAGTTTGATACTCAAGTTATACGCCTGCTTTATAATTCGTTTTCTCTTGTCGTAAAAGTGACCGAGGATAAATAATTTCCTTGCACACGTTTCTACCGCAAGGTCCCAACCTACGCGATATGTTTTTCTCTCATCACGACTTCCGCTCCAGTATGGATGCCTCTTTTTTAGAAACGTTATTAAAATACATTTTCTCTAATTTAACTAAAAAAAAAGTTGTACCCATCCCAGGTTCAAAATTCTAGTTTGCATCTCAGCATTTATTGTATTACTTTATTAATCGTCTAAAAAATAGTCATGTCTACTCCAGTAGTAAGCAATTTGTTTGCTACATACAATTTGTGAATTTTTGCTAATCTTACTTGACTTGCACACATGACAATTTCTAATAATAATAGAAGGAATTATTTTAAATTGAGCAAAAAGAATTATTTAATAAGTCTATATGTATTAAAAGAAAATGACATAAATGAACAAATGCAAGTAAAAAGTCCTCAATACCCCAAATTCAGATTAAGGATTCCATCGAATTATAAAAATTAAATCTACAATACCGCATGCGTGAGTCCTGCCTAACAACGTGTGTATTAAGATGAATCACTGCGAGCACATAGTTTCTCTATCACTGGACCCGTCAACTCAGGTTTTGTTGATATTCTTTCGAATTTTGATGACTGGTATTTGCTGTAGACAGCCCGCAGCTTTGCTGTTGGTGCATTCTTTACAACTTCCGCAAGCTGCTTTACGATAGGCATTAAATGTGCCGCGCTATATCGGGAGTAAAATTCTAGAGTTGGTGTCCAGAACTTGTTCATTTCGTCAGTTGAAGATTTGAGAAGTTTAAGAGACAGAAATAAAGAAGATGCTGCGATCTAGGAAATTATACAAAATGCCAGTGAACATTCTCTAAATAAAGATAAAAGAAATACCTCTGATGGCTTATAGTGAGCCATTGAATACTCAACAGTTGCTAATTCGAGGAAATATTTGCTCAAAAGGTGATGGCAGTCTACAGCTTTTCCTGCTTTTGAATAGCGTCGCAGGAAATGGATGGAAAGAGGTCTGCCCAGTTGAAAATCTAATGATTTCATAATTTTTTTCTCCATCGCAAGAATTTGTTCTTTTGTGTACGTATCGTCTGTAATGTACACAAAATCGCGGATCTCCGGAGGATATAATTCTTCATACTTCGCAGCTATGAAAAGTGCTGTTACTCCAACAAGTTGAAGATGTTCTCGGGGGGTGTTGCCTACATTCTACATGCAAGAAATAATATAGTTTATTAATTTTAAATGTTTTAAGGGAGTAATACTTGTAAATATCTGTCGATAATCCCCACAGTCATGTGAAATGTTTCAGCCATTAAATGAAACTGATAGTGAACTTCATTTAACCAGTCGACGAGTACTGCCCTCATTCGTGGAGTGACCTGAAAAAATATACGAGATTAAAGTTGTTTGGAAGTTGATGCTTTACTAATTGGACGCAGCAACAAAAACGTATAAAGAATTTTTAAAACTTAGAGTCCAAATTAACAGTATTGGACAAGTAAAATATGTAATTGTGCATAAATAATTAGAAGTAGTAGAACTACATAGTTTACAAGTCGAACCAAGATATTATATGTACCTCTTTCTGATTTTGAAGGTGATTTTCCATTACAGGAAACTCCACTTCGAGGTGGTACAGATACGAATATATATCATTCACATATTCTGAAACTAAGACGGGACTTGCAGCGTCATCAACATCAATGTTTTCTATCTGCAAAAAGAATTAAAAAGAAAAATAAAATCCCTTGAAAAGGTAAATAAAGCAACCATTGTTACCTCATTTAATAGTTTCTCGGAATGCGATTGCACACTGACAATTTTGAGTTGAATTTGTACTTTTTCTCCTGGCTGCGCCTTGGCTTGTTTCACCTTAGTTTCAACTTTCTCAGCGGATGCTTTACTCTTAGTATCCTTAGACAAGGCGGCCTTAAGTTTTGTCAAAGATCTTCTAGACAAATTGCTGTCCTCGCGGCGAATCGCATTACTGATCTTGATATCTTCAGCCTTGATTGCTTTTGCTATAGCATTAGATTAGATATCTTAACTAAACCTTAACAAGTATTGAACTCTACCTTTATTCGCTGCGATTTTACTTTCAATGTTAGCTGCCTTAATAGCAACAGTCGTCTTTTTTAGGGCAGACACTTCGGTTAACTTGGCGTGGTGCAAGCCCGCTGTTGTACTCCTCGCCTCAATTTTGATGGCTGGCTTTGCGGCAACTGGCGCCTTTCTCCAATAGGTATCGACGCGAGCCTTTGCATTTCTGAACCCATATTTATTTTCCTTAATGCTATGCAGAGATAAAAACGTTTAAAGGTTACAGAACTTTCTCACACTCCTAACGGGACGTGATCTTACTTGTCCTTAGTAGCCTCGGCATTTTTCGGCGCAGCTCTATTGCCCAATTCTCCCAAAGCGGCACGTTTGCCTTCCATTCCATTTGTGACAAGCTTTTTACTTTGTAATTTCTTAATTTTCTCTGCATTATTCTGTTAAAAAAGACCCCTGTATTAAATTATCCCGTTAGAATGGGCGCGTGCAAAACTGAACAAACCTCGTCGATTTTTGGAATCCGAGTTTGTGTTGCCATTTCCTTAACTTTAATGCTATTCTACCACGTTAAATGAAATAAATAAACGTAAATGAACAAATAACAATTGTTTAAAAAATAAAATGCCTTTGTACGCCTTCTTAATTTACAGAAGAAAACCTCGCACCGACTGCACGACACAAAACACCGTTGGATTTGTTTTCGAAAAGAGAGCAGTTGCGGAAAGTGGATAGACGCCGCGCGCAAACGTAGTAGGGCGTTGTTTTACAGTAATAGAATATGATATAAGGGTAGGTTCACATTTTATTATTTTTTGCATGTCGTATATTTCAGTTGAACAATTGGAGTTCTGATGGTAAATAACTTTTGGTTTTGTTTTTATTAAAACACATTAACATCCTCGGTCATTAGATTTAATTATTAGTTAAAATTTTACTTGAAAATAAGCAACACTTTCTTAAAACTGTTATACAGATAAAAATAAAATTGTACTAGACGTTTGACGTTTACCTGATTTTATGTAAAGTGTTCTACAAGAAAATTTTCACATCACCAAGTCCAAATATCTTGCGGCGAGTGTAGTTGGTCGGTTCGGCATCCATCTTTGTAAAAGTCCAGAGCAGTGTTAATACAAGTTATAAAACTAGGAAAAATGTCGCTTCTTTCTGCACGTTTGGCGACCTCCGTGGCCAGGAGCCTACCAAAGGCTGCATCGCAGGTATAAAGATTTTCTTTAAATTCATCAATTTTTGGGCCAAATCCTGCCGGAAAATCGATGACAGTTGGCTGGCCGCTGGCCACTCGACAATTTTATAAATGGGAGTAATGGGGCCTAAAAACCTTGGAGTCGTATCGTCGCAAGCAATCCTGGGATTAACGTCTGCTCGGATTCTTTTCCGACCTTTCTGTGCAAAATCAGCGGATTTTAGTGAGAATAGTTACGCAACTTGGATCAACCCCGCAGCCATTATGTAACATGTGATGTTCGTTAAGAAAAAAAGGGCTAATCAGAGAAGGTCCCTCAACATTGTGCATCCTTACATTAAATCAAAATTGTTCAATTTTGTCACTGAAATATTTGAAAATAAATTTAAATTCAAAGGGAGTTCTCTGAAGATTTGAGGTTACGTCGCCCGCAGAAGGGTCCTATCAGTACAAGTTCTAAGTGGATTTGCTCTTAAAAGTTTAAGAAAAGAAATTGTTTCAGTTAGACTGTAATTTAGTTCCATTCAATTCATGATTAACTTGATCTAAATCCGGTTACCCTAAAAACAGTCGAGGGGATGTGATTAACAAAAATAAATAAAGAATATCCCTATTAATTGAATATAGAATTAGGTATTGATTGTCGAAAGGCAAGAAAAAAATTAAATTGGGCTTAAAAAGTGAGATTTTAAACTCATAGGTTTCAGTTAGACTTGTGGGCATTGAATGATTATTAAATGTTGAAAAATAACTCAAAATATGTAAATAAGAAATAATATGTAATCAAAATTGTACGATATGTGGATTATAAGTTTCAAAATAAATACATTGTTATAAATTATTTTAAAGTTGATCCAGTTAAATAATTACTGCTTTAATAGTATAATACCAAATTGAGTACAATTTGTAAAGATTATATGTAACCCAAAGGAAAGAATATTTTTGAATTTCACTTATGTTCGCAGATGGTCGTTAAAGCTGCGTATCCAGCTGCCTCAGTTGTTGCGCGTAAGTTCCACGTGTCATGCAATCAACGAAGTGCAGAAGTTTCCTCAATTTTGGAGGAGAGGATCATGGGTGTCACCCCAAAGGCCGACCTTGAAGAGACTGGACGTGTGCTCAGCATCGGTGACGGTATTGCCCGTGTCTACGGCCTGAAGAATATCCAAGCCGATGAGATGGTGGAATTCTCTTCAGGATTGAAGGTAGAATTTAGCCGACACAATCTGGTCATTATTTATTTTATAATAAAATATAAAACAGGGTATGGCCTTGAATTTGGAGCCCGATAACGTTGGTGTTGTCGTCTTTGGTAACGACAAAATGATCAAGGAGGGTGATATCGTCAAGCGTACCGGTGCTATCGTCGACGTTCCAGTCGGTGATGAACTGCTAGGACGTGTTGTTGACGCTCTGGGTAACCCCATCGATGGTAAGGGCCCCATTAACACAAAGCTCCGTTTCCGTGTTGGTATCAAGGCTCCTGGTATCATTCCACGTGTATCTGTCCGCGAACCTATGCAAACTGGTATCAAGGCCGTCGATTCCCTTGTCCCAATCGGTCGTGGTCAACGTGAGTTGATCATTGGTGACAGACAGACTGGGTAAGAATTTGGGTTCTGTCTCTTCTAGTAAATGAACTAAAAAAATTTACAATTGTAGTAAAACTGCCCTCGCCATCGATACCATCATCAACCAGAAACGTTTCAACGAAGGACAGGATGAGTCCAAGAAGTTGTACTGTATTTACGTTGCTATCGGTCAGAAGAGGTCCACTGTCGCCCAAATCGTAAAGAGATTGACAGATTCTGGGGCCATGAACTACTCCATCATTGTCTCAGCCACAGCCTCTGATGCTGCTCCCCTGCAGTACCTTTCCCCCTACTCCGGCTGTGCTATGGGAGAGTTCTTCCGTGACAATGGCAAACACGCCCTCATCATCTATGACGATTTGTCCAAGCAGGCCGTAGCCTACCGTCAAATGTCCCTGTTGCTGCGTCGTCCACCAGGTCGTGAGGCCTACCCTGGTGATGTATTTTACCTTCACTCACGTCTCCTTGAGCGTGCCGCCAAAATGTCACCAACAATGGGCGGTGGCTCCCTAACAGCTCTGCCAGTCATTGAGACCCAAGCTGGCGATGTATCAGCTTACATTCCAACCAATGTAATTTCTATCACCGACGGCCAAATCTTCTTGGAAACCGAATTGTTCTACAAAGGTATCCGGCCAGCCATCAACGTCGGTCTGTCTGTGTCCCGTGTCGGGTCAGCTGCCCAGACCAAGGCCATGAAGCAAGTCGCTGGTTCCATGAAGCTGGAATTGGCCCAGTACCGTGAGGTCGCCGCCTTCGCCCAATTCGGTTCAGATTTGGATGCTGCCACCCAACAACTGTTGAACCGTGGTGTTCGACTAACTGAACTGTTGAAACAAGGCCAGTATGTCCCCATGGCTATTGAGGAACAGGTAAATTATATTTTATTTTTTAGCACTGTCAAGATGTTAATTACTCTCACAATTAGGTCGCCGTAATCTACTGCGGTGTACGAGGACATTTAGACAAGATGGACCCAGCCAAGATCACGAAGTTCGAGAAGGAATTCTTACAGCATGTTAAGACCAACGAACAGACTCTGCTCGGCCAAATCGCCACAGAAGGACAGATCTCTGAGTCAACGGATGCTAAGCTGAAGGAAATTGTTAGCAAATTCCTTTCAACATTCACAGCCTAAATCCCCCTTCTATCACCTTGTTAAGTGAAGACTTTTGTAATACCCAGCAAAGCGAGTTTGAAACATCAGGAATAAGGTTGAAGTGTTCTAATATTTGTCATCTTTCGATCAGCAGATGCTCATTACTTGTAGGAAAAAGAAGCCGACATTTTTCGTTTTATTTACGATTTTAAGAATTAGGAGAAAAATCTGCATTTCGCAGTTCGCGAGAAATTTATTATTTTAGCAGTATAAACTGTACTTCAATAAAGAAAGGGAAAGTCGAATTTTTGCTTTTTATCATTAGGGCGGGGGTATACAACTTTTTGTGAAGTTATGTAAAGCGTTAGTTCTCTTGTGACTGAATTTTATAGAAAGTAAGAGAAGTAAACGAAGTGAATGAAATGCGCATTATGGATTTTGAAGAGTTTTCTAGCCTGTTGAAATTTAATTCAATTGCAAGGCGATTAGTTCTATTGCAATAGAGGTTTAATTCTTAAATGCTCTTTCTATGTAGAAGCTCTAATATGAAAAATGGATACGAAATGTTTCTAATTACAATCTTTTTTACATCTAATAAAGGTATTTCGGCTAGAAAATTATTTCGTATGTATTTATGTTCAACAAACATTGCCCACGTTCCGACTTTGGAACATTTGTTGGTTGGTTATGCTTGCACCGGGATCCATGAAAATTCGTTCGTTTTGAATCTCCATAACCCTGAAGATCCATATTTCGGGCAGTATGAATGTTGGAACCGTCATATAATAATTTTTAGTGATAAATTAAAATTCAACGATTGTTAAAATTAAAAAATTTAGTCAAGAGTTGAAAATTCGTATGGTCTCTTCGAAATTGTTCTTCTTTTCTATATTTTCGTATACAAGTACATACCACCCTGTGCTTTTTCAACAGTGAATTTATTTCATACAATAGAATAGACATATGAAAACGTACCTCACGGTAAACAAACGAAGGGGTTGTTGTATATTTTAATTTGGAACTCCAGATTAAGGCCTAAGTTTTCATTTGAATGTTGTTTTGAATTCCTCTAAAGCTCCATTGTTTTTGAAAACAGTCAAAATAAGCGTTGTTTCCAGTTTTCATCTATTTTTTTCCTCAAAAAACGCTTATCTTTCAAAAATGGAAGTTGTTCAAGTCTATATAGTTGTTTTTTCTTCATGGCTAATATTATTAAATCTTAGTTTTCTTGCAAAAATAAAATAAAACTACCTGCCTCTACATCTTCTGGATAAAACTAGAAAATTAAATTTTACTTTTTTTCAAGTAGGTGTGTTTTTTTTTATCTTAAAATGGCTACACAAACTCACTAGCGAACTGTTTTTGATGTAGGCTAAAAATTATATAAAATTATTTTTTCTTTCCAGAAACAGTGTTTGTTTTTAGTTGTTAAACGAATTATTTTTACTTAAAAATTAGGTCGAAAAAATTAATGTCCAACTCCTTGTTGAGGTTACTTTTTAATCTTACCTTTAAAAGTATGTCATCTCTTAATTAGCACAGCATATAATCGGATCACGGCAAGAAGGTATTTGAGCAAAACTTGAATAAAAGTCGGTAAAATCACTGCGCCTTTAATATACAAATATAAATTCTTGTCTTAGTTTTTTTTTTTGTTCAGTTTTAGTCCTGGCGTCCTTAAAGAAGTGAGTCGGTAGACTTGAATAAGTTGTACACTATGTAACAAGGTTATATATTTAAAAAATAGTCACAATAACAAGGTTTTTTAGAATTCATCATCAATATATCCTCGTAAAGAAAATAAATTTACATTTCCAATTAGAAAATACGATTGCATCCATTACTCAATTCTATTCGGCTCAAAAGTAACATTCTAAAAAATTTTTTTACCATTCGCCAAAGTTTGACCTAAGAAGCATAAGTAACTAGCAGGTGCCCCAAGCGCACACTAAAATTTTTTAATTAATTTTGATTAAATAAGAGAAAAGTACTAAATATGCACAAAAGTAAACAACTGAATAACTACAGCACTTTTAACCATTCAGTGGTAGGACCGATATAAAGAGTTAGCACCCAATCCCGCGAAATCTGGATTATCTCATCTCCTTGACTTCAATCGCTCTTTAAAAATTTCTTGTTTTCCATATCTCTGTTGTCGTTTACTTTAAAAGGGCAAAAAATTTAACATGCCTAAGAACCTTCTCCTATAACATGAGGTTTAATGTGAATAATGCTAGAGATTAAAAGTTATCTTTGTCTTGTCTTCACTTTATGTCCTTTTCTTACATTCAATTCTCTTTCTTTGTTTTAGACTTGGATAGTGATTTTTTTCTTAAAAAGGTTTTCATTAAAATTTTAGAAACTTTGAGTCGAAACATTTTGCTTATTAATTTTTTTCTTGTAATTTTGTATTTAAGTTATTTTTAGAATTAGTTTCTTTAGTTCAAACTGAGGTTAAATAATAAAAATATAAAAGAAAAGAGTAAATCAATGGTAAACGGAAATTTTGCAGTTTAGAAATATTTGTACGTGTGTGTTCTCGTAAAAATTTTCACTTAGTCTGATGATTTCCATGTGCGCAGAATTAAATTAGACAAATTAAATTTCTTTCCAATAGCTGAAAATGTGGTATATCGTTTTCCTTTTGTGCCTTACGAATTCGTTTAGGAAAAATGTTTCAAGCACATCACACTTTTCTAAGAGAATAAGTATCAACCGTACTTTAGGAATTTTAAAAATTTAAAGTGGGATTGAAATAAAACTGATTTGGATATCGACAGCTACCCGGGAAAGGATCCAACATTCTTCAGACTGAGCAAAATACATTTAGTTTGCTCGCGCTATTGTTTAAAAATATTAGTTTCAAATTTTAATAAATTGAAGCTTCAAAAAATCGTTAACAATCATAATATCCGATTGTCTTTTTTTTACACTGTGGAACACGTCGAATTTTTTGTGAATTAACTTTGGGCAGTAACGGTACAAGAATAAACTTTATTTAAGTTCAATCTCCTTAATAGTTTACATGAGGTCTCAAATCAGGACTCCTCTGGAATTGTTCACTAAAGTGATAAAATAGTTGAGACCTTGTTTGAGGCACAGGACCAGAATTTAACTTTGCCCTATGAATGAATTATAACCGCCAGTTAGAAGGATTCCCTTTATTAAACAGACATGGACTGGACATGCATTAATGACACCTCGTGAGCTTATGATTTGAAAACTAATTTTAACTTTAAACTTAAGTTACAAAACAATTGAAGTTATCTCAGCTAAGACGAAAGTCCTTCATATCACAATTTTCTTTATCGTTGCAAAAACCCAAAAGACTTTACATTTGAAATTTGTATTTCAGCTCAAAGTGTGTCTGTTTGTTATCGAGTAGTGTTAATTTCGCGTATTCGGTGAGTAACAAAAATCGTATAGTATACCGTATAAAACTATAAATAAAATGTTTGAAGGCCCAGTTATTTCGAATAGTATGCGCTCCTACACTAAACTCAATATTTCTTTTCTTACTAACATCATTCAAATGGGGTATAATAGTGGGTTCTTATATTTCAACAGTATTCAATTAATAGGAGTGTAATCGGATCATGGACACCGCGTAGAGAAAGCTTTGAATATTTACGGCGAAACCACTGCAAAACTTCTGTTAAAACTTAAAAAAACTGAAATTTATTTCTAAATTGCATAAATATAAATAAAAAAAAAAATTAAATACTTCTTTCTAAGTTCTATGAAGTAGTTTCTTTTAAATGATCGTAATCACTTAATGTGTATTTTTTTGTTTTTTTAAATTATTTTTATTTTCCCAGTCAAGGGACAACAAAGAAGGAGACCTGGGATGGTCTCGATGAAGGCGAACGTAATCGTAAGGAGGAGAAGCAACAACTAGTATTAGTTTAAAACAACAAACAGTAAAAATCGTCGAAATCCGTCCATCTCTATAAATACTTTGGTGTTATCAATAACCAAATTTTTCTTTGATAATATGATTAGAGGAGGCACAAAACGGGAGTGTTTTTTTTTTTATTAATAGTGAGCAACCAGGCTCAATTTGTCTAAACACAAGTAGGGTTTGTAGCGTCCAGAACGAAATCTCTACTTCGGCAACACATCTCGCAGATACGCCGTGTGTCCGGGTTCAGGTAAGTACAAAATCTGCAGCTCCACTCATTGGGACTAGATGCAATTATTGTTGGTATATTAGGAGCCGGTGTTGATGAAGTTGTCGCGGACGCTGCTCGGCCACTGCCACTGTTCGTGTTGGTCGCCTTGTGCTGTTGCGTTGATGTCCCATTGTTGACCACTGCTTTTGTCGTAATTACCGAAGAAGGCCGGATTGATGATCTCTTTTCGACACCGTGATTCTCGTTGTAGTTATTGTTCACCGTCTTAGCAGGCTTTGATTTCTGCTGTGATTGCGTCGTTGTAATCTTTTGTGCTTGACTTGTACTCTTTATCGTCGGCTTTTGGGAACTATCGTCATCATGCTTTAAAATTGACTTTTCCGCCGTTTTGGGCTTGGTGTTCATTTCCTTCGTCAAGTCCGTTTTCTCTAGAGTTTTCGATTTAACATTATCAGCTGGAGTCCTTAATTTAGTGTCTATATTTCGACTTCGTCGCTTCTCTCCCACTCCGCTAATTTTCATTGAATCAAGATCAAGTCCTTGCACGAGTAGATCACCCCGCTCCCCCAAATCTTTTGTATAGCCGTGCTTTTCTAAATTCTGGAATACATAATCCCAAGATTCGAATGAGCCTACGCCGTCTTGATTTTTGTTAGAAACCGATTTTGGCGTCGAATCACTACCATCTACGGCTAGAATATCTTCAAAACTATCGTAACTGTCGAGAGCACCTTTTGTATCATTATTGTCAATAATTTTCTCGTACTGTTCGAGAATCTCAGCGTTCCGAGTGTACTTATCTGCAGGCCTTTTGCCAGCCGTTTTCTTTTCACTTCGACCGCTATTGTACAGGTAATTGCCATCGATATCATCCGAACTGTCTACATTTCTATTATACAAATCCTTTGGCGATGGGTTCGGTAAATTGTGATGTGATCGGGGCACGTCGTACTGGGGCTGTTTCACCTTACCTGATCGGGGGGCTGGTTGGTCATATATCTGCCGATCGTTATAATCCAAACTATTATTATGTGACCGGTTGTGATGTCCCGGCCCACAGTGGCTTCCCCCGATATCGTTAGGTCGATCATCGAAATCGATTAATTGATCTGAACTTACATTGTTGGCTCTATTGAAGGTGCATTGCCTGTAATTGATTAAATCCTTGGGGTTGCTCGGGTGATAGTTGCAAATATCTTGCGGTTTCTTTGAGTAACCATTACAGTCACCATAAAGCTGGTCTGGAGGCATAGCTATCTTGTGCCCACAAGCAGCTATCGCTGGCGGCGGAGGAGCTGGCGGTGGATAGTGTCCGGCACTTCCACATCCAGTGAGCTGATTATTCAGCTGAGCAGATATATTGTAAGGCAGAGGATATCTATTGCCTGAAACATTGTATGGGTGATTATAAGCGTTGAAATTGCAATTTTGAATGCCATCGACGCAATCATAGGTGCCATCGTAGGGTTGATCGAACGAATGCCGGTGAGGTAGTGCCCCAGCAGGTACCACATGCTCTGCGTAGTGCTCTAGTGACTTTGAGTGCGACATTTGGGGCGCACTGTATTGCGGTTTGTAGTGCATTGGTACGGGCACACTATTGTGCATATAGAGGTTTTGATTTTGCGAGGGGTGCATGCTACAAACTCCGGCGTAGGTCTGCCGCGGTGCCATGTGATGAATGCTGCAGGGATTCCCCATTGGAGGAATTTGTGTGTGACACGTGTGAGCGCAAGAGGGACACGTAGTTAATGGTGGTTGCTGAGGGTGCTGTATTGTTGCGTAACAAGTTTCTAGGAAAGATTTTTTATCTTCAGTACAACTTGCTAACATATTGCTAGAGAATACGACCCCGCGATCCCGACAATTACCTTATACCAACAATGATTTACTTTATTGCTCAAGAGTTATTTTCTATTCAAAATAAGTTTAACATTATATTTATTCTCACTTAATTAAAACTGATTCAATCACGAAAAATTGTACTTATTAAACCGAAGGTCAAAAAATTCATTTAAGTCCAGTGATTTGTGAGCAAATATTAATGATTTTAAAATTGTTAAAATTTTCATTTAAAATGCAAAATCGAAGAACTTACTGGGTTTAATGACAATTTAAGCTTTAAGAAAATACGTATATTGTTTTAAAGAAAGTTTAAAATCTATATTATAAAGAGAGGGCAAAGAAAAAATATATAATTTTAGCTTTTTGATAACCTATACGTTTTCCTTATATGAATGTACCTATCAAATAGTTGGCACACGTCATTGAAGTTTTAATGCTGCATTTATAAATTAAAAACATAATTTAATGTTCTATCTATATTTGTGATTTAATAAAAAAACGAACTTTTAATTATTTCTAAGTAGTGATTTTTAAAAATGCCAGTATCTTGTAACGGGACCGAGATAGTATTCTCTACAGAGTGCACAAAAAATAAATTAAAATTGTAACACTTACCCGAGTTCAATTTCTCCTTCCTAAACCTTCTTTCCTGTATAGTGTATGCAATTGACTTAACAGCCTGGGAAGCTCCACCTTCAATACAGTTAAAGTTATTTTAGATAAAAAGAGAACCATTGGAGACAATACCAATGTGTGATTCTCGGAAATTGAACACATCCAACCAGGAACATGATAATTGATGCGATGTAAGGCCAGAGAAAATTTGCTTCATGATCTGCAAATGAATCCATTCAGAGAAAAAGTTCTTTGTATGCAAGCAAATTAAATCGACTTACCTGGCATTCGACATATGCTGCCATCGCATCTCTCGATACGTTCGTGACTTGATCCGGACAAATGGGTCCGTCCAGCATCAGGATTTGATTAGGCAGCTGGCGGTAGCCCATTGCTTCAAACAACTTGTCCGCATCGATCAAGTTTGATTTTATTTCGTGCTGGTAGAAGCCGGAATACATCTGAATAGTAGTTGCACAAAAGTTAGTTTCAAATCGAAACGGATAATTTAGTTATCGAAATATTACCTTAATGACCCGATACTCCTTCCTCCAAGGCTTTGTGAAGAGGTTGTTTGCGTACTGGCTAATCGATTCAAATCCAATCATCGCTTTGTAGGCTGAGAAATCGTCCATTTCCTTGATTGATTTCTTTAGGACATGAGCAGTTTCAGGTAAAAAGAACTTTCTATCGTGTGGAACAATGCATAAAAATTCCTTGAGGCATCCTAATAATCAACAGAATGTGGTTAAAGCTTTTTCGCTTTTGTATAATTTCAACAACCCTTACCTTCCAGTTTTTTTCTTTCTTCAAGCTTTTGCATACTTTCCTCAGTCTCTAAGAATGTCCAGTGTCTTTGGAGGATCTCTTCCCACAAATCGGGAAGGATATCCCTAGGTACGAAGTCAGACATTTTGTCGCGTATAGGGGCACAATTTTAGGATTATTTTCCTGGAAAAGTATTAGAGAAAATTAATCACAATTACACTCCGAGATCTTTTAGCATCGACGCTAAATGCACAGCATCCAACGACTTCTTATCCTTCATTATATGAGGGTCAAGTGAGGGGAAAAGAGGCACAGAAAATATTCATTTAAGTAATTTAGCAATGAAACAAAATTGCTGAATTGAATTTTTTGTAATATTCCCACCAAGGTCCTCTATTATAATAATCAATGCTGCAATGCTGGCAGTTTATGTGCTCTTTTAAATTAAACGAGCATTTCAAGGAAATTGTTGAGACGGGACAATGGTCATTCAGAAAATGTTATTCTCCCTTATGCGCCAGAAATTACATGTGCCAATATTTAATGCATTGTGTTTAAGCTTGGAAGGAAATCGCAATGATTCTTTTCTGGCTTCTATTTTTGTAAAAGACGTTGTTATTTTCTGTATTATCTTTACGAAGCAAAGTAATATCCAAATGTAAAGTTCGAAATATAGTATCATAATTAAGAAATGAATTAGTTTCTTTTGATCACGAACTAATTTTAAAAATTGTTGTCAATGCGGATATATAGACTTTTGAAAGATACGAATTCTTTGAATAAATGTATTGCTTGATTGCTCTATGTATGGAATAATAAATACCACAAATCATGAAAGAAAAAAAAAACGACCGCTATTTAACTATTTCAAACGAGAGAAAAAATCCTGACGCGACTTTGTCAATGCGTTTGATAAGACGGATGAAAAAACTTGCTCTAAAACTAGCATAAAGCGACACTTTTTCGAAATTTGTAGCAGCTAAAAATTAGTTTGCGATTTTTTTCTTTCGTACTATGAAATACAATATCGGTCGCGAATTCCCTCGTAGGAGAAACAGGCCTAAAGATATAAAACTCTCATTTCTAATGATAGTGTCAATTATGAAATCTATGTGCCATCTATGTACATAGTTATAATATTTAGCAAATTCGGAATTAAAAATTTGGATTTTGCAATTACACTAGAATAACTACATAAATAAAATTTTGTAAATTAGTGAAGGTTTTATTCTTAATATGTATTGAAGTCAGATCTCTTTTCTTTTTATTTAACACCAATTGAAGTTTTCACAAAATAAAATTTAGATTACTTTGCGAAGATTTCATAGGTTATTCGAAATAAAACAGGAGATAAATAAAAGGGACAGTTGAATGCGTTGCTAATAAGAAACTAGTAAGAGCAAAAGTGGAGTATTCTATTTATAGCTGACACTTTCTGGAAGCATGTATCGTTGAGATTATTTATAGATCTTCTAACAATCTGCACCTTAAGAAATTGGTTATAAGCGCCTTAGATTGCCAAGTCAACTTCTCTGTTCGTCTGCTCCGAAATACTTTAAATTAATCTTGTTCACACGTTGTAAACGATAAGGTTGTTTTGATTAGTCTGTTTTTTGCAACTCAAAATTTTTCGATGAGCTAATTTTAATGCATACTTGAAAAACCAGATAAAGGCGTAAGGTCTTCGAGGCACATATAGAGGAAATAATAATATCAGGGGGTTCCCCTGCACGATCACTGTTTTGCTGTACTACTGTTGAACCAAAACATGTAATCTATGAATTGTATCTGAGGAACGCGATACCTGAGGTGAAGTAGAGGTGAGCTGTTTAAAATTCGCCCCACAAGCAACCGCTGCACTCACGGACAGGTAAGCTGATACCGTTTGCGCTAATAGTTATCGGCACCATAAAATATTAGTCACCCGATAGTGGCATTGAAATTTGCTCGCTGGCTTCGAACAATAAAACGAGTTTCCCGGGAGGACCAGAACGGGGTTGGTTGGGAAGATATCAAAACAGAGCAACTGTGCGCAAACGAGAACTGCCGGAAAAGTGTCGGACTTGTAGTAGGAAGTTTTAATGAATGGCAGGCATGGCACAGCACACACAGCAGAAACCGAACGCGATTTTCACGCGTATTTTTCACTTTTACTCGACATAATTAAATGCGGCATGTTTTCTCCTCTGCGGTAACTATTTTGAGACTTACGGATTTCTTTGGATGTCACCGTAAAATCAGAGCACTCTGACATTTTCTGCAAGGAGGTGAATGACACTCATTTCCGGGAATAGTGTGCAGATCCTGCTTAAATTGTGGGAAAGGTTCGATACTTTCGTAGCAGGACGAAATGCACTTTTGTCGCACCGTACTTCATAAGTCCTTTTGCAACTGACTGGCCCCACACGGGAGCTGCGGCGTGATACAACTTTGCAACAGAACAAATCAATAGTCGCCCGACTTCCGTCAACTCTTCCACTATTCACCCCGATTGAGATTTTTTTTTTTCTCTGAGTGCATTGAGGAGTGTGAGGTGCAGCACAATGTTCGGTCTGCGAACTTGTTTATTTTGCGCTATATTTAACCAAAAATTCTAAATATAAATTTGGGAATTGGTCGAAAACGTGGGAATAAAACCCCAACGTACCCAAAAAATTGGAACAACAGCTCTCGTGTTAGGAAATTTTTAGCTTTATCTGGGGCCTTGGTGAGCAACTTCGGTTTCCTTCTGCCATAAAAAACAATGCGACGCGCACAAATTCACCTTATTTATGATTTTAAAAATATTAAATATATTCAACATTCACATCTTAGTAACTACGATCACTTTGCGAATTATTCTAGCGTTATTAACTCGATATGAATTAACAAATTCCACTCGCTCGCTCGATATTACACTTCCAGTGTGTCAAATCGCCATGTTTACTTCTACTACGGAGAAACGTCAAATATTTCTTCGATAATTGTTATACATAGTGGGGCGAGAAATTTACCTCTTGCCAGTGATGGGCAGTGGGTTCCATTTTTATAGGAAATCCGGGAATAAATTGACGAAGACCGGAAGAAGATTTGAACCTGACTTAGATTGTTTTTAGCCCGTTTGAGTTTTAGAGGATTACGTCTGTAAGATTATTTTTAATTACATTAATTGAATAAAATCCGGAAATAAAAGAAAGGATTTTTATATTGTAACTTTGCCATATTTATTATCCTATGCTCTGAGTTATATTAAGCTCAGTCATTAGGTTCTCCCGAGACGTGGAAAGCAGCAGGGCGTTGTTGAGGTTTATAATAGCATTGCTGAAGGAATTCTTGTGCAGCTCCTTAATATTAACAAGACACAAGACATCCTTCATCTCGGGTACGCTTAATATCATTTTAAGCTCCTGCAACTTTTCCTTACCATCGCTTTTAAGTCCCTCCAGGATGAGCTCATGATCCGAAGTTATGGTCAATTCTTGGAATACATTAGCCCACATATGCCTGACAATGGAGACCAGGAAATGGGTCAGAAAGAGGACGTCCTTGAAGACAACTTGAGTAGCATCAATCTCCAGGCAACGCAATATAATTGATTGGATAAACATCCTTTCACGATCAGTGCTGTTTTCAACCTCCGTAGGAGCCACTTTTGTTGACCGATTTGTGATTAGAGATGTAATTTGGCAGCGTGATTTGTGGCAGGAAAGGGTAGTAATATCCATACCAATCGAGGAAATCTTGCTCCTCAAGTGCATTAGGTGTAAGTTGGCAAACAGGCTGCTGTAAACCTTCTCAATAGGTTTGCCCAAGTAAATGTTAATTTTAAGATTCCCTGCATCTTTTCCAAGGTTTTTGACACGGTCCTCATAAGGCCACGATAGACATTCCAAAAGTTCATCGAGCTGATTTCTTAAAATTGCGATTTTCTCCTCTAAACTCATGGTTTTCATCTGACACCTTTCTGTGTAGGATCCTCTATGCAGTTTTCTGTGAAATTCATAGTGTACAGTCGCGTGCCTCTCGAAGAGGATTGTTTTTTCAACAGGCAGCCTGCGTAATTTGAAGCGTCGAACGTATTTTTCGTTCACCAATTTTCGCAAAGTTTGACAAAATTCGAGATCATTGGGATCATTATCTTCAAAAGCAGCAATGTTCGACTCAATCATTTCGGTTTGGAGGTTCATAAAGAAGCGTACACAATTTCGATGCTCGGCGATAAAACTTTCGGGGATGCACTCTTTAGAAAAGAGCGGTGGAATGTTCGGCTGGCCAACTTTCGCCAATATTTTCTGGATAACATCCTCAAACCCTGGCACGTTTTTGTTAAGTCTTAAGCAGATAACATAAGCCTCAGAATTTCCACTTTTCGATGTCGCAGGCTTGTAAACATGGACATCTTGGAAGAGGCAGTTTAACAGGAACATAAGGGAGATTGAAGATGATTCGAACAATGTGAACATTTTGACCACGAGGGAACCGCCCTGTGATAATATCCTCAATGCTGCACATATTTCCGCGTAGTGCAGGGGGAAGACGATTTCCTCCTGGCTCTCGGGATTTTCCATACAATCAATTGAACCATCCGCTGTAACCAGGGTGACTTTCCCCATTTCGTTGGAAAGTCGGGCCATGTCTTCAATGTTCTCCCTACTCATAATATTCCCGGTGAAATCAGTTCCAAACATCCATTTGTCCAAGGTATGTAGGATGAATCGATCGTCCGTAACCATGTTGCTCAGCGCGTTGCCCTCGTAGTACGGGTTGAGGGTGGTGGATAGCCAGTTCCACTAAAAAGAGTTTATGTGAATATTTTCGGACTTAGCGGTTATAAACAAATTTACATCAACATTGACGTAGGTACTCCGCATATAATGGTTAAGGGCTGCGATAAAGGCGCCGGGCGCTTCGCAAAGATGGACAGAGCATAGCTTTGGTTTAGGTGCAAGAGGGTACTGGTGAAGACACTCGAAAAACTTGCTCCAGCCTTGGGTGACGAACTCTGCATTCACTTTGTTCTTGAGGTAGCCGGTCACTTTTCCGGCTGGATTCCTCCTGTCTGTGTGCGAGCTCCAATGTTCAATGGGATAGTCATTTAGCTTGCTTTTCACTTCATTTAGCTTAATTTTCAGCTGTTGGAATTCATCGAAGGTGTACTCCTGCGTGAAGAATTCACTTGGAGGCGGCAGCTCCCAGTTGCCTTTCTGGTATCGGAATTTCTTTTCGAAGTGCTTGTTCACGACGTGTTTAGGGATATAAACACTATCCTGGAGCCACGAGCAAGTATCGGCCGGATAGTACGAATTCATATTTTAGTACTATCGTTTCCCTATCAGGCTCTGTTTTTGTGATACGCAACTTCCCCGGAGGAACAACTCCCAAACTCATTCAATTGACATGATTGACGTCCTGAAGAAGTAAACAGATGTGAACTTGGCCGTGTTTTGGCTTTTGGACTATTGTACAGGGTTGTGTCGAGTAAAATATATCAATTTTTTAATTTTTACCCAAACTGTATTTGATGAGCTTTACAGCCCGCTGTTCTGGGGAATAAAATTTGAACCAGAGCCAAAATATTGGTTATTGCTTGTTAAATTAATGGCTTGATGGCACTGGTGTTTAAAATGTTTGCATCGGGGCTATTTTTGTTACATTTTGTCTGAAAGTTTCCTTTCTACTGAAATTAAAACCCTCCGCGTTGGGTTTACGGTGTTTCAAATTAACCCGCCAACTTATCCCTTCCCATCCACACAAAGACATAGTTCCGTTTTTGTTTGTTCCGTTCTCTTTTATTCGTCGAATTCTCCGGTAAAAAGATACCGAACCGAACGGTTTTGTCGGTAATTCTAGTTAAAATGTCTTATTAAAATCACTAAATTGTTTTCAGAATGTTTGTTTTTAATTTCTTAACAGAATCTTTTTGTTGCACAGACGAAGGTGAGTTATAACTTGGTTAAAATTGCCGTTTTTACTTGCAACCGTCGCAGTTTGAATTCGCGCCAAACGAAGTAAATGACATTTTTACCTTTGTGGCCAACTTCGCGCTGGAAGTTGCAAGCAGAGCAGTCCGCTTTAAATTTCGAGGCGGTTTGGCATCGTCTCCATCTTTCCGCGGCTTTTTATTAAATTTTGCAGGTGCATTTCCACCATTTTGTGGTTCGAAATTGTTTTTCATTTCGGTTGTGCGTCTATAAGTTAAAACTGCGGTTTTGTTAATAGGTGAACATTGGAATTTCGTTGTTCTTTTCCTTAATAGCGTGTAAGTTCCAAGAGGAGAGTTTTTGTGAACATTTAGTGAAAATCCGGTGAAGAGAAAGGAAATAGGCTTAAATAACGGGAAATGCAGAGGTGGAAGTGGTGGTGGATGAAGTGAAAGTGTCGCTGCTTTTTTTTTTATTATCGCCGGTTTTCGAATGAAGTGAGTGAGTGATTTTGTGGAGGTGAATTGTTTCATAAAAAAAGTGGCCATTGTGAAGTACCAAGAAGTGCACGACAGCAGAAGGAAGAAAATGTTGGAGCGAAAGGTAAGTGACAATTTTAAAATTTTATTTATTTGATTGATTTGAATTTTTTAAGAGAATTTTAAAACAGCTCAAATTTTTTTGAGAGCCTTTTTTATTGGATAGTGTGAAGTTAATTATGCATGAAGTTTTTACTTTTAATGTTTTAACGATTTTTATTTTGCGGAAGCCGTTGTGAGAAAATTTAAAATTGATTAATTGGAATCTTGAACTGATGTTATATTTGTTACTCAGAAACCGAAAAAAGGTACGGGGCCAACCTCACTTAAAATCAGTTACTTAAAACAAATTGCCAGAATTATTTAAAATTTGCAATAAATAAGATTTTCGTACATATGGGCATCTCTTATTAAGCTGTAATTTTACTTATGTAATGTCTGTATATTTTTCATGTTATGTCTTCTGGTTACTCACTTTGTTTATATCCATATTTATTTTTCTTTCTGTTTTTCTAATATAACTTATAATGATGTAATGTTATTTTTTTTTTTAAATCTTACTTCTAAATATACAGATAACTCTTTGCATTACGCTATTGTCCGTATGAAATTAACGAAATCTATAGGAATAAAATATTTTTACTATCCTACCGAGTGTGCATAAATTTCGATAGATTTATCTACATATCTATAGATTTATCTATCTATCAAATTATTTTAACTTTGTTAAATTTCTTAATAAAAAAAATACTTTTGCACGATGTTGCCCTTTTGCACCCTTTTAAATACGTTGTTATTAATTATTTTTATATAACCTATGTACTAACTGATTTATCTTATATTTTATTAAAGTTGCTTATTTTTTGTACAAATTATGTCTCTACTCAGATTTTTTGATTATGTTAAACATACATATTTTGAAGAATTGTCTTAATCTTCGATTGTTCTTCTAGTTTTGCATGGGTATTGATTGTACTTAGTTTTCCTATGTGTTCGAATAAGATTTTAATTACGTACATAAAAGCGATTGAATTTCAATACTTATGTATGTTGAAACATTATTGAGAAGAAAGAACTTACATTTTTCTAAAACTATTCAATATGTATTTTATATTAAGAAAAATTCGTTATTACTTAAGTACAGCAATATATAAAAATTATGTAATATGTGAAATCAACCTGTTTTTTAACGAAACATAATTTTATTAATCATAAAATTGCACTCTTAAATATTTGGACACAATTATAGTTATAAAAAGGAATATTGCTTTGTTTTTGGATAGTTAATATTAGGTTATTACATAAATGTGGTCTTATAGTTTCACAGTAATCTTGTTTAAGATGTTCGTTTTTCATATAAAGTATAACACCTTTCATATAAAAATATCATAGAATTAAATTGTTGGAATGTTTTTATATATACTTTTTTAAAGCACTTAACAAGGTCATTAGATTTCTCCCTTTGCACAGCCATTAAGTTCATAGTCATCTATAGAAATGGTTTTAAATTATTATTCCTCGCAGAACTCGATGATGATGTGATCCTAATTGTGCTCTAGATAGCAAACTACAGTCATAAATTAGTTAGTGCTAGTGTAGTTTTTTAAGCTGTATGTACAGTATAATACACTCACCATTCGCTACATCTTAGTCTGATGCTGCAGGTATCATGAGAAATAACAAAACATGAATTAAGGTATATAAAAATATAAAAATATTTTTATAGGAATAACACAATTTCTGAGATACTGGTTCTGTTGAACTGGCCGTTTATGGTTGTGGTCGTTTTCCCAAAAAAGGCCTATTGCCTAATTACATCAGGCTCAATTTTGGAAAACCGCACATGCGTGCAGTCATTCATCAGCGAGTCGAGTACCTACTTCCATTCATTTTCTTCGCACCGAAGTGCTTTAGGGCGAAATTAAACGGAACGAAGTGATGAATACAAATTACAAAAATTGTTTGCTTTAGTGAAACTTTCGCAAAGTGGTTTCTTTTCTAAATAATAGAGCTTAATTGTGGGCTAAAGAAAATAGTATTGTCGATGTATTCAGGAGCAATAGGTGAACTTGATTGAGGTAGAGGCAAATTAGTAAAGGCACGGCAGAATCGTTCTCTATTAAGTAATTTACGAAATACTCGCAACGTTATTCCATTGGTAAATTTAGTATGATTCAATAAATATGAAACGAGGTTCACGAAATCCCAATGGCGTGGCTACAGTCCCTCAAGGGTTATCTGGAGCAGCAGGTCGGCGTTGGCCGACTCTGCACCTCATCCTTAAAAGTTCATCCCTCAACCCTTGGCTCCACCTCCGCTGTAAAGGTAAGGTAGGTCGCTTCAAGCAGAACACTACCCATAAAGTCCAGACCGAATTCAGCCCGAAGTTGGTACATTTAAGCTGGAGGTTATTTCAACTGTAATTACCCACGAGGATATTGCGGGGTATCTGCTTCAGTGTGCTGTAAATGGTCCCGGAGTTGCTCATGTTGTGGCAAGTAATGTTCCTGTACTGCTGATATGCAACACATCCTGGTGGGGTTCGTTTCCCAGCCACTGTTTTACAGCACTCACATAAATTTTTTAGCCTTCGTTTTCTCATTTCTGTATTTTGCTCTTCCCAGTTTTTGTCCTTCGGTACTCATGTTTAAATTAAATTCAGGCCGAACCACAGCATAGTTGTGCATTGTCCAGAGCACCGAAATAATGCTATCATTTTTGATAACTTTCTCCCCAGGATGTTGTGAATTATTTGTAAGAATTTTAATTCGGTCTGGATAGAACGGAACAGAAATTTTAATTATGAATAATATCGCGTTTTCCTTGGTGGTGCTTTTACATTCTTTTTGTGACTCAACTTCAAGGTTTTTCCTTGCAGTACGTAGTTAAAATTGCATTAAAAAAATCTTAAGACTTCAAAACTGTAAACATTTTATATTTTACATATAATTGACCTAATTATAGCTTACCTAACTTATGAAGTTCAAAATTGTTTTAAATAAGTATGCAATTATTGATTAATAATCATGTCCATCAAAAACAATGTACGAAAATATTTTTTCAAAGTGTAGTTTGCAAATAGTAGATATGCTTATAAATGGATCGTCGATTTTAATTTTGTAAGTTTAAACTTTGTTTATAACGTATAATTTCTTACTTGAATCTCTTCTTTATATGTATTTTATAAAATTTAGTGCTTTGACTAGAATTTGTGGTGTGTGAAGGAATATCTTGTGAAGCGTTATTTTTTTTACTATTATTTAAAAACACTAATGTTGGGTTTTAAAACGCTTTACGAGAAATATCTCAGCTGGACTTCAGAAATATATTGTCATTTTCAGAACAGCATACTTGTACCTCTCCCTGGAGAATAAATGAGTCTCTGGATAATGGTCGTGAAAAATACTCTAAACCATAGAGGCAATTATTTTCCTTTAGTTCTGTTGGCACAAAGCGTTGATTCCCTTGGATGAATTGTACTCTTTTATATCCCTACGGTAAGATGAACTTTACGCACCCGCCATAAAACGGGTAAGTATAATATGTATCTTAACTACAAGCCGCTCGTTTTGGATCCCTTGTTTCCAAATCTTCTCCCTGAATTAACATGAAAATCTTTGTGTACCGCTCCCAAGAACAGGGAAATTCTCTTGTTCTAAAAATGTTATCTTCGCAACAACTCCTTTAAGAAGTCGTTTTGCCGCCCCTTTTATGTTGACGCCGGAAGAGAACGCAAGACCTAATTTCAATTTCACTTTTGTCCTTGAAGGCAAGAGAAGAGGACTATAGAATTCTGGAATTGCTCCGTTTTGGGTGCGTTTGGATCAGAATTGACTACCTAGCACCCTATGAATACGACAAAGCATCTTCAAATTCCCGCCATTCTCCGCTCACATTGTTTTGAAGACTAGTGAAGGAGCCGAAAGTGACTAAAGCACAACATGTGTTTTTGCAATTTTAATAAGTGGTTTGAGTGCTCAACCTGCGCGTCAATGTGCAAAAAGAGATATTACATTATTATATCGCTATCAAGTCTTTTAATGCGTGATGTTAAGGCAGAGGACATTTTAAAAGGGTTCTGGATCCCAGGAAGTGGATAAACTCTGTTCTGTATTTTAGCAAGCACCTAGGCATACCATGTTACCGATTTACATGATGGTATGCCTCCAAAATGGCATAGCAGGCCAAGCTATTCAATCCTTTTAATGTTATGATATAGACACATCGGGAGGAATAGTAGCTTTTATGTATATGTTACATTGTACATATTATTGTGCAAACAATCCTGCATGATGGAGGAAGAATGGATGGATATACAAATGTACGTATATATTGGCACATATTTAGTGTGTCAGAGACTTTTGGATAGGCCGTAAAATGGCAAAAACACATGGCACTAATATACGTGAAATAGTTTGGATTATAATAATAAAAAGGTTGTGGTTGTGGAAATTTAGAAATAAGAATTCGTCCGGCATGTCAGACTAAGGACAATAAAGGTAGTAAATTAAATTATTCTATCGCAACTGATTATTCTTTTTAAATTAGAATAAATAAGAAACATTTACTAATCGTTTTTGGCCAACAATTTCCAAATTTTCCATTTTCAAGTTTTTCTCCCAGTAATGTCAAAATTCATTTCATTCGATTTCCAAGTGTCTCGGTAAGTAAAAACAAATGTATAGGATTCCTTTATATCTTAAAACACTCTGTGGATCTGGTTAGCTTGATACTTGGTATACAGTCCTCGTTCCTGTGGGCATCCTCATTGAATATGTAGCTGGGTGAAGGACAGTATCAGAAAACGAATGTTATCCTGTCCGGAACCACAGTGTCCATTGGTATCTCCTCCGGAAGTATCTCAATGATTGAGTACCCTTTCCGTGCGAATTGACCATAAAATGATTCACTTCTGACCGCTAACCAACACCTCGTCGCATCACTTAATAGTGGTTTGAAAAAAGCCGCAAAAAGTGGTTTTAGTAATTGTAGAGCTAAATGATTTTATTTAATTGATTGATAAAGAGTGTTTTTTTTTAAATATATGAATTAATAATAATCTAAAAGTTTTATATACTTATAGGAATGTGTATCAAGTTTAGCAATAGCATAAAAATATATTTGTTATGAATCTGATTTGACCTTATAAAGGGGACAGGAAAATGTTTGTTTAAATCCAACTAAATAATTGACATTGCATTTGTAATCCAGTGGACTTTTTTTAGACACAAGTGAACATTTTTTACCCTTTTAATCATAATGAAGGAGACGTTTGGAAATTTCTTGGTTTGTATACATTTTGTGTATTTACACATAAAAAACAGTGACTAGAGAGATCCTGCATTTACTTAACAATTTTAGTTCTTTTTAACTTGCTTCGCGATCTTAGATAATGCTAAAATTATCGCATATGCATATTTATTTGTGTTCGTTCATTTCTCGAGATAACATTTCTAATGTTTCTCAGATGGTTATCTGTATTCATTTTTAGGAAATGATTTGTCAGTCATGTATGGAAGTGTACGGGAGTAAATATCAGGGTGTGATTTATACATTGTATGGCTCAAGGGTATTAATTAAATTACAATCGTCAATTTCACAAATCAGTAGTCCTCGTAGACCCCTGCAACATTTGTGAATCCAAACTTCTATAAAACTTTTATTTGCAAAACGATCACTAAACATCATGGGAATCAGAAATCCAAGTAAAAATATTATTCAAAGCAAAATAACAGTGGAGGTAATCAATTCCCGGGGAAACCCCCAAACGCTTCAAGTGTTTTCTGGGAAAAATCATAACGAACGAATTTCATTAATCAAGCGCAGAAAACTTGGGGTAATCAAATAAGTGCCCCAACAGCAGGGGGAGTTCTCAAAGAGGCCCAAAGAAACGCATGGTCTAATTTTCAAAGCCAACAAAAAAATTTCTCGTTCAGTGTGCAAACGAAAGGTCATTTTCCACGAATTATTGCTAAAACATCACTCACCACATCGTTGCTATTGCTCGAAAAGACAAATATAAGAGAGAACTTGTCCTGGAGCAAATACTTTCTTCACTTATTCCAGGAAACCTTTTAGTTGGCTGCCTGTAGGTAAAAAAGTTTCTTATCCTCTATAGGTAAAGGAAGGCATGGGTTTAAAGATTTCCCGACTACCGTCGCCATTGGCTTGAACCTCGCAACGAATTTGCAAATTGAAGGCCTAAAGGACCGGGGCTAAAACCGGGAGTAAGAAATCTTAAAATTTTCTAAAGAAACCCAAATAAAGCGGTCTGCTCCCCCTTGGGGAGCCATAAAGAAAGAGCCACGACTCTTGTAAGTGGAAAGATCTGAAAGCGGCAAATTATTCATCGTTTGGTCCCTCTGCCCGGTAGCCAGTCGAAGTGAAACAATTGCGCGGCAGTTACAAAGGATTCACTCGAAAAGGGCTTACGGATTTCGAAAGTAGTTCATGCATGGCCAGGACTGACAAAAATCCCAGCTTACTGCTCCAAGGAAATTTCTATAATTACAATAGGAAAGACCTGGAAGGGATGATTGGGAAGTGATGCACACAAGGGAGGGAATGCTGTGCTGCACCACATAAATTTCATCCTTTTATCTCCGCCTAGTGTAAAGGGGCGGAACGGTGGCCTCTATTCACGGTTCGTCCATGTCAAGCCCCGTCGCAGTAAACCATCTGTAAAACCCGAACAGCGCCACCGAACCACGCAAAATGCCATGACACTGAAGGTTCTTGAAATCGGATTGTGCCCTGTCACCGGAAGGGAGTTCCTGTGGGTCCAGGTGAGCTAATGGTAAATGTCACAGGTAAATGCACGCTGCGTTGGAATCGGATTTGGACATCAACGACACACGGGCTTCCTGGCATTGTTAAGGTATTGGGTGCACTTAATGTTCCATCGAAATTCACAAAATGAAATGAATTTGGTTCCACCATGAATAGGGATCAAATTAACGAAAGTACCCTTCTGAGGGTGGCAGGTAAAATATTTCAACAGGATGCATACAAAAGGGACGTAATTTCGCTAGAAAATTCCATAACGATAAATTTTAACTCAAGTATTCTACGTGAAGAAGAAGTATATTTTATAAATATAAACATAAATATAATTTATAATATGGGGAATAACACATTAAAGCAAATAATTTTCTAAACACTGCTTTCACCAGTCCTAAAGAGTAGCTATGTATGTACCATATACAATATAAATCTAGAAAAAACGCTAACAATTACTAAACATACATACAAACATATAAGTAATTAACTTAATTTTTGTAATTAAGTTAAAGTTAAAAACTAACATCCGATTATCAACGGAAGTTTGAATTTCTGCTCTGTTCTGTGAGAGCAAAACGGCATTTTTTTAACTGGTCTTATTTGTGTATATGTCAGATATGATAATTTTTATATATTTATCTACGAATTTTGTTGACAGTCGTTTGATTTGGTTATGCCCAATTGTTATGCAAGCATAAATATATATTTTAGTGTTGAATATCTTATATATGTATGTATGTATGTCTTTCTTGCATGTTTACATGTGCCTTAATGCATCCTTACTTAAAGCGACTAGAAGAAGGTGGCTTTAATGTAGCGCCCACCCGATACCCTCAAGTGATAAATGGTCAATTTGGAATGGAATTGCCATCAAATACAATAGCCTTTGTTGGTTTCCGGGGAAACATTATGAGCAAGCACAGTTTTGCCCCATTTGTTGGACAAACAAGGAATACCTTGAAGGGACGTCAATCGTCCTGAAAGAGAGCTCAACAGTTGGCTGTTGGTAAACAAAACTAATTAGAAATAGCATAAGTGTCGTCTTAATTAGAACAAATGGCTGCTATTCCGTCTAGTTGCCAGGTTAATGTCACGTCACTACCTGCTATAGGCTCGCTTCCGGAATTATTGCGAGTACGCTGTATTAATTTAAAGCCCTTGAGTTATAGCATACATTCTTTTCGTTATTGCAGCCCCAAGTATGCAGAGTGTTCATGTAATTTGCGCCATTTAACTCCTTTTAGCTGAGTAAAACTGCCCCATTACTGCCTAATCTACTGTCCTCCCATCCAAGCGAAATTAACCAGCCTCCCAGCTCCAGTCCGGGAGTCTTTTTTTCTGGCAGTGAAGGCCATGAATGGCTCCCTGGGAAACAGGAAGTGATTAAGGATATAATGCTGATCTCAGATAACGTGCCTTTTCAAAGAAGGCAAGAAAATTGGATAAAAGTGCCTAGCGCGAAACGGTGGTCTAAGGGTAGCCTGACATTAAGGGATTTTTACGTTTAAATCGGGGTCTTTTAATTAGCATGGACTTCTAATGAACGAAACAGTTGAGAGTTAATACTGTGCTTTATATCCATTACACAATGTCTACGGTCGGAGGTCTAGAAACAAATCAGGCACCCTTTTGCTAATTATACTTTAATTTATGAGATGCGAGAATAATATTCATCCATTTTATCCACTAAAACCTTTTACCTCGTTGTATAACTCAAATTTAAGATTCGAGTGAATATGTACATATGTAGACTATACAATCAATCCATTTATGGAGATGCTACTCGCTTGTTTTTGGTGAGGAAAGATCAAAAAGATTGAAAAGAATAAATTAGAATGATCTAAACGAGGTCTGTTGGGGTTTTTGACTAAATTAGCCAAAACTCTTTAATGGCCTTCTAAATCATTTAAATGGGTTCAACCGAAATAGATGTCATCCCACAACAGGAAGGGTAATGCCATTACAACTGATAAAAGTTAAAAAAAAATATAGTGAAAGGAAAATAAAACGAACAATTTCTGGCTGTTCTGGAACGCTCGAAAGGGCTCTAATTTTCATTTAAATTCAACTTGCACAGAGCCCTCGATATGGATAGGCAGATAGGGACTAGGTGAAGCAGTGAATCTCATAAAATTAATTCCCCGCAGACAAAAGGGAAGTGATTCTGAAGCAGTAGTAATTTTCTTCTGAGGATTAAAAGTTGGCACGACTTCAAATAGAGTTGGGCATATTTTACATATACGCCGCCAACTTCATGCAATTCAAATTAACCTTGGGGAACTTATTTTGCTGTCCTCAAATGTTTGGTTCTTAAGGAATGTTCTAATTGTTTGCAAATTTCTGTTGTGCCGTATATTTCTGAAATGATAGAATTAATTACTTTCAATTAAAAATGGGAATTGTTAACCCGATTTGTGGCCTAGTTAAGGTTATAATTATGAAGTAAGTTGAATATCAGTGTTAATTTTTTAATATGAGTATTGTATTTGCAGATAAGTGCCAATGAAGCTTTACGAGTGACGCTCTAATATAACTTTAAAATTTTTCAAGTCATATTTTTTTAAAAAAAAATAAAGATCTTTGAAATGCATCTACGTAATTGTTTGCTAAAAAGTTGCAAAATTTAACTAAATAACATAATCGTTTAACTATGATTTTCGATTTCATAATGAAGAAAAACGAAGGTAATTTTCTAGTATACATAAGTATAGGTATATGGATGTAAAATGTTTTCTACGTTAGAACGATAGAAGCTATTATATTCGTACTGCATATACCTATTTCAATATGTAAATATTTTCAATTTCTTCTTTGAAGTCGGAAAATACTGATTTAATTGCTATACTAATAATATCAACTTTTAAAAAAGGTCTAGTCTAGGTCTAGTTTCAATACGGTTCGACGGATTTAGTGAGGAAACTCTCCTCCGTCGAAAGCCTAGAATTAATTCAAGAAGAAGTGAACTGATTGAAGAAAATGTACCTTACTATTAAAAGGATATGTAATAATAAAAGCAAATTGAAAACTTTTCCTTTGTGTTTTTGAAGCAGCTTTGAAAACATCCTAAGAGGATACAAATTATATGACGAATTTTCTTTTAATTGTCAAATATTATAAATATGCAGTACAATATACAAAATATATTTTTTCTTAAAATTTACAATAAGTATTCGAAAAGAAAGAGTTGCGGACTTTAGAAATTTAATGCCTTAAAAATAATGTAGTTCAAGCACGGGCGGCTCTACTTTAGGGGCTACTGGGGCTTAGCCCAACCATCAATTTCTTAAACAAAATTGTGTTAACAATTTCAGCCTAAAAAAATGTCTGAAAACCTAATTACACATTTCTTTTCAAATGCACTATGAGCGACGTTTGTATTACCGACTGTAATTAACACATTTTGCAAGTTACTACATACATATAAGCTTAAATTATATCTCTTCTCCGCTACACCAGTCAAGCAACTCTTCATCATTAACCAATTTTTGCTATGCAATAAAGAGAACAGGGCAAATTCCATGCAGTTCGAACAAGAAAGGTCTAAGCAGATCCAGCCCCAAGCCAACAAATTGTCAGGGGCTACTAAGAGACTAACCGACAAACAACAACAAAGCTCTTAAGTTTTATTCTCCCGATAAGTTTAGTTTTATTTCTCTTCTTTTCCTTCTGTGCGCGCAGGGCTCAAGCAAAGTAGCCCTGCTTAGGAAGATACCAGTTGTGTCCTAGGTCCAATTCTCTTCATAATTTTTATATTATTTTCGCTACTGACTCATATGTTTCAAAGTGCATTGGGCTACAATGTTTTGGCCCCGTGGATGCGAGAATTTTATATACATATGTATATGCGGAGGTATCCTCTAACACTTTTATCCGATTTGGTCGCATCGGATTCTGCATCGGATGCCGCTTCGGATGCTGCATAGGGTGCCGCGTCGGATGCGGCATTGGATGCCGCGATGCGTTGCGATGCGTTGCGATGCGTTGCGTTGCGTTGCGTTGCGTTGCGTTGCGTTGCGTTACGTTGCGATGCGTTGCGTTGCGTTGCGATGCGTTGCTTTGCTTTGCGTTGCGATGCGATGCGATGCGATGCGATGCGTTGTGATGCGTTGCGATGCGTTGCGTTGCAATGCGTTGCGTTGCGATACGATGCGTTGCGTTGCGTTGCGATGCGATGCGTTGCGATGCGTTGCGATGCGTTGTGTCGCGTTGCGTTGCGTTGCGATGCGTTGCTTTGCGTTGCGATGCGTTGCTTTGCGTTGCGTTGCGTTGCGATGCGTTGCGCTGCGTTGCGATGCGTTGCGTTGCGTTGCGTTGCGATGCGTTGCGATGCGTTGAGCTGGTGACACAACCAAATTTTGAACGCGTCGCGAGCGATGCGTGCGATGACAGGCTTTAAAGCGCTTATGTAGTCCTGTACTTCGGGTTACAACGAATTCGCATCCGACGCGCCGCTATGCAACGCGTCGCATCCTTTGCGCAATTTTCTAAATTTTAACGCGGCGCATTCAACTTAACCTTACTTTTAAGTGTCACTCGTTTGGCAAAATGCCAAAATGGATTTCGATGAGCGTTTAATAGAAGAAGTGCGCAAACGCGAGTTTATTTATAATAAAAGAATGAAGCTGTACAGGAATATTATTGTGAGGGACAAAGCGTGGGCAGAAATAGCTGCTGCTCTAGGAGCCAAAGGTTTGTTTTAATGTTTTTATGTATATATCATGAAGAAAACATTTCATGAAATTTGCAGACGAAACATGTAAAACAAGGTGGAAGAGCTTGCGGGATCGCTTTTGCAAAGTTAATAAAAAAATTCCATCGGGTAGTTCTTCAGAACCAAAAGATAGTTCGTGGGAACAATATGAGAGGATGATGTTCTTAAAAGAACATGTAGCTCCCAGAAAGTAAGTATGAAAATCAGTCGTATTAGCCTATTGAATAAAGGTAAATTTAACTATTTTTAGTACATCTAGCAACTACTGCTCACAAGAAGATTCATCTGTGGAAATCCTGGAAAATATTTTGATATCTCCGCCAGCAGAAGTCCCATATGCGGAATATGAATCTGCAGATGAAAATCAGGCTGTGAATGAAAATAACATTTCAGATTTACCGCAGCTTATTGTGGAATCTGATACACCGTCATCATCAACCGCCCATCGTGATCAAAGAAGAGGAATGCCTAAACGGAGGAAAAAGGCGTATCAAGACGCAGTCGAGGATCGTTTTTCTTCATTTTTAACCACAATGGAGAAAATAACAGAGAAAAGATTCTCCGCTAAACTTGATGATGGGTTTCAGCAGTTTTTGTGCTCAAAGCTGGATCTGTTACCCCCTAAAATGAAGGAGGACACAAAAATGGAAATTATCCAATTAGTACACGACAAATTGGCACAGCTGAGAAATGCTTAAATGTGTTAAAGTGTTAGCTTGTTTTAAGGGCTTTGATTTTGCCACAATTTATTTTTATTATTTAATGGCTGTGAAGTATGCCCAATTTTTTTTTTATTTTTAGTATTTATGTAATAGCATTAGACTTTTTTATTACCTTTGAATTTTTTGCAATTTATTTTCACTATTTTATGGCTGTGAAGTATGCCGTGTTATTTATTTTTATAAAATGTTTATGCATATTAAAAATATATGTATAATTAAAACAACAATTTTACAATGAAATATATTTTAATAGAAAATTAACGCATGTTTCAATAAAAATAAACAAATTCAACTTAAAGTATAGTTACAGTATAGTACATTCATCTTAACCTATTTTCATGTAAATGTTCTTTTAACATATCCCTTAGCTGAAAATCGGATTTGGATGCATTATTGCTTGTAGCTATTCTACATCTTCTTAATGGCTGGACTTCCCTTCTCCACAGCCCTTCAGTCATATGGCTACCATCATACGTGTCTGTAAAGTCTGGAGGACAATATGTGCCATCGCTCATTTTTATTAAGTTGTGAAGTACAACTGTAGCTTTCACAACTTTTTCAGCACACTCGGGAGCCATATTCATTGTGCTCCTTAAAATCCGCCATCTGGCAGTTAGAACACCAAATGTATTCTCAATAGTTCGGCGAGCTCTCGACAGTCGTTTGTTAAAATTTTCTTTTTTGTCGTCCAATAGCCTTCCAGGGTAGGGTCTCATTAAAAATGATTTCAGTGGGAAGGCAGCATCACCCACAAAAAAGTGGGGAAAATTGGTCCCATTATTTTGCAGTGGTTTGTCGTCAGGTAAATTTAGTTTACCTTCAAATAAGGCTTTCCCAAATTGAGAGTGCGTTAAAACACCACCATCGCTCTGGCTCCCGAAGGCTCCTACATCTATGGCCGTAAATGTATAATTGGCGTCGCAAACACCAAGAAGCACAATACTGTACTCGCCTTTGTAATTATAAAATTGTGATCCTGAATTCGGTGGGCAAACTAAATTTACGTGTTTACCGTCAATAGCGCCAACACAGTTTGGGAAATTCCACATCTCCTCAAAATCACGTGCTATTCGCTTCCATTCGAATTTATTGGGAGGTGAAAGATAGATTGATGATAATTCTTCCCATATTGCATCACAGGTCTCTACAATTATTTTTCGAACAGTCGAAACACCCATCCTAAATGTCATGGCCAGAACTTGGCGACTCGTTCCCTGTGATAAGTATCTGAAAAGCAGTACATATTTAAAATCACAAAGTACTCATAAAATACTAAATAGTCTCACAATAAAGTAAGGAACAATCTGCACTCGGCTGGAATTGGCTCTCTCTGCGAATGTTTTGTGAGACGACCTCCTATTAAATTAAAAAGGACATCAAACAGTTCACTTTTCATCCTTGTAGCCCTCTGAAATTGCTCTTCATCACAACTTTTCATGCTATCAAACACTCTTTCAAAAAAACCTTCGGTTTTACGGTGAATATTGAGTTCCCTAACCCACATCCTCCTGCGTGAAACCTGGAGACTTTTAGCATATTTGTATGCTTGATATACACACATAAGGATCCACAAGAAATCAAACATTTCATCCATTTTCGCTAAAACTGAAATTGTCCGTGTCACTTGCTTGTCAGTTGCGCGTTCAATATTCTGTTGTAACTTACCTAGCGTCGCATGCGTCGCTTCATAAATGTCAACGCACGCAATGCCGCGACGCCCGCGTTGGTTGTGTCACTACCTTTGCTTTTCGTTGCGTTGCGTTGCGTTGCGTTGCGATGCGTTGCGTTGCGTTGCGTTGCGATGCGTTGCGTTGCGTTGCGATGCGTTGCGTTGCGATGCGTTGCGTTGCGTTGCGATGCGTTGCGATGCGTTGCGTTGCGATGCGTTGCGATGCGTTGCGATGCGTTGCGATGCGTTGCGATGCGTTGCGATGCGATGCGTTGCGCTGCGATGCGTTGCGTTGCGTTGCGTTGCGTTGCGTTGCGATGCGTTTCGTTGCAATGCGTTGCATTGCGTTGCGTTGCGTTTCGTTGCAATGCGTTGCATTGCGTTGCGTTGCAATGCGTTGCGTTGCGTTGCGATGCGTTGCTTTGCTTTGCGTTGCGATGCGATGCGTTGCTTTGCGTTGCGATGCGTTGCTTTGCGGTGCGTTGCGATGCGTTGCTTTGCGTTGCGTTGCGTTGAGTTGCGTTGCGTTCGGTTTCGTTGGGGTGCGTTGCGTTGCGTTGAGTTGCGTCGCGTTGCGTTGCGTTCGGTTTCGTTGGGGTGCGTTGCGTTGCGTTGCGTTGCGTTTTCGTTTGCATTTGCGTTGCGGTTGCGTTGCTTTTCGTCGTATCGTATTCCGCAACGGATTTCGCATCGGATGCCGCTTCGGATTCCTATGCGACTGCTGCTGCTTGATTTCCAAATTTTGTACATACATAGATTTGCAATAAGAGTAATCGAAAGATCCTCACAATACTAACTTTCATGCTTTTGATATTTTCAATTGTTGGCCGCCATATTGGGTCCGCTATTTTCACATTCTTCAAAAAAGTAACCTATATGTATATTGCGCCGGAATATGTGGTACCTTCACCGAAAAAATGAGTATGATCGTGTCCAGCGTTTAGGCCTTATGGGCTGAATTCGCCATCGTGAATTTCCAAATTTCGAACATAGATTGCCAATAAGGACATCTAAAGCTCCCAAATGCCAATTTTCATGCCAATCCTTTAATATTTTTAAATTTGGCTGCCATTTCGGGTCCGCCATTGCGAAATTGGGGTATAAAATGTAGCCTACATTTTGGGCCGGAATGTGTAGTACCTCCCCCCCAAAAAATTAAGCTGATCTAATTCAGCGTTTGGGAGTGATTGAGCAACAAACAAAGAAACAAACAAACTTACGACGTTACATATATATATAATAATATAGATTTTATACTTTGTAGGGCTTGGGATTTTTTGGAATCGATTTAAGTTTTTATTTTTTTTATTTTTAACATCTTTCCTTTCGCCTTCCTGCAATTTGAGGGAGTAATTTCAGGGAAAGAGACAAAAGTGTGTAACAGGAAGCCGGGGAAGCGCGCGCTATTGGATTTGATCAATGAGCGTGCGTAGTTCTGGAGTTGCCCGCCAGGTTGGTGCTGACAGCTATCTGTTGTACGCTTAATCTACAGTGTTGTGGAGAAAACTGTGCTGTTACATTAACTAATGTATATGCGTAAAACAAATGTCTGAAAATGTCTGACAAACAAACAAACAAATTAACTTTCGATTTTTGTATATACGTGATTTATGAAAATGTAGTGAAGGAGTGCAGCGGTTTTATTTACAGTGAAAAGTGTATTCTGGTTTAAAGCTCTAAGTAATTCAAAAATTAAAAGGGAATTTGCATTTGTACAGATAAATTAATTTAAATATTAAGAATTTGTTTCATCATAAAATGAATTCGGTTGACAATTTAATTTTCAAAGCATTTGTTCCGCGTTCACTCGAAGAAAACTTGGAAATTAAACGTTAAGAACCATATCAACCCTCCACCTTTGTTACAAATACATGTGATAAAAAGCAAACTAATAGTTTTTCTGCTGATTGGTTCAATAAAAAATCATGGTTAACAGCTAGTGACGCGAGAAACTAACTTTTTTGTTTTTATTGCCTTTTATTTGGAGGTGAGGCACTATGGACAAATAGAGGCTTTGGTAGCATATACATACCAGGACTATTAATATTGTTTTGGATAATTATTTAAAGAGCAATAGTATCGCTCAAAATACTTCAAAAACTATTCAAAACGAACTTTTGGAATGCATTTTAAAAATTTATTTAAGTCAGTTAACAACAGAAATCTATGCATCAAATTTTATTTTGTTTCAAGCAGATAAAACAAAAGATATTTCCTGTACTTCTCAAATGGTGATAATTTTACGATTTGTGAAAAATAAAAACGATTTTTTTCATTTCCGATCTGCACGATCGTTCTGTACAAAAGATGGTTGATGTAATAACGGGTGCGCTTAAGCAAATTGATTTGAGTAACAAATTTAGCTCCTAAATGTATGATGGAGCTGCTGAATAGGCCTAAATGGAGCCTTACAAATAATATTAATTAATTATTATACTATTATAATTATTATACATGCATATTTTTGTAATTTTAACACTTTCTCCGGAATTGTAAAACTCCTTTTAGGGAAACCGAACACTTTAATTCGGTTACCGCTCCGAATGTAGCACCTCTTGGATAGAGCGGAAACCTGCATGCGTTCATTAAGTTACTTTTGTTTTGTTTTAGTAGCTAGCCCCACCAACGATAATTTCCACGAGCCGCCACTGAGTTTAAGTATAAAAATATCTTAATTTTCCACTAGATGGACGACAAATTGTAAATCCGCAAATGCTTCCGACGGAATGAAATTTATACCGCAAATGAACCTAACAAACTACCAGCAACTTTGTCTTAATCCAATCAGAGAGTAGTCCTCGAAAGTTAAAAATATAAATTTGAAAACGACACTAATCCCTTTAATTAAACCGCTGCAAAAGCCGTAAGAACGTTCAACTCTTTCTCGACTTTTTAAGTACTCGCTAAACATTTTCACAAAGTCCGTGAAAATTCCATTGAAGATGTTGTCGTGTCTAAATGTTGGGCATTATATGAGGACGAAGGGATGCGACTTTGGCAAATAAAAAGGAGCTCTGGAATCCACTAAGAGCTGTGAGATTCCTTAGAGTAAAGTACACTAATTCGGTAGGAGAGCAGGCATCAAATGGCCGGGACTGAAGTATGCAAATTAAAAATACATCGTCCCCTCAGTCCCTGTCGCTCTAATGAGGGTTTTTGTTGCTCCAGAAAAGTTTCTTAGCTATATAAGATACTATGTTTTGGTAGTCAGTTGCGTGGAAGTTATAGCTTTGTTTTTCACTAAAGAAGGGAGCGAATGGCAAATAGTTACGGGGAAAGTTTTAAACACTGTTTGCAGTTTATGGGTCTTAAAAATGGAAGGTGTTCTACAAGCCGGTCTAGTTGTGAAATAAAATGAAGAAGGAAAGCTGCTTTTACCTTGCTTAATTAAATTCCAGAAAAATAATAAGGCGCAATACAAACCTAACCTTCCTTTCTAGGAATAAGTAAAACTTACCCCCATCTGTGAGTCAGCATCTCCGCTTCATAATTAAATTGGAAATTTCATTGTATCACACCTTGACCCAAAAACGAATTGCTCTGATTTGGTCTCCCCTTGCTTCGTTTTGTGATCCCTTTTCTTGCATTAAAATTGTAGGAGGTCAGAAATTGTCCCGGAATTAAGTTTGTAGGAACAATTAAGGAAGTTGTAAAGTCCGTAAGGAAATTCTGAGGGAACTTGACTTTGCTGCAGATCATGCTCACGGTACGAATCCAATTAAGAAATGTCAGGAAACGGCTGCAGAAGCTTGAAGTTGCTAATTGTCTTCTCTGCTGAATTTGTTTCTAATTTATTAGAACTTTTCAAGTGTTGTTCTTTAACACCAGTAGTTTTGTACTTAATAAGTATAATTATGGACACAATATTATTGTTATCATCTAATTGCAGTTTGTAAAAGAGTTTGTCTTCATTACCGACACCAGACAGAGTTAGAACTTGTATTTGCTTTATATGGAATTTCCTTGTAACTTGTGGTTTTCTTCTTGATAAATAAATTAAAGCAAATTAAATTTCTCAACAACCGATGTCTATGGCAATATTATAAACTTTTTCAATAATCTATATATTTACGTTCTAAAAGCAATTGTAGATCTGAAACTATAACAAAAGAAAATCTTAATTTAGTATCTAAGCTTATACTTTTTTGACTATGGTTGGAAAATTATTCCGTTTTCTAACAATTGTTTTTTTCCGCAAACTATTCGGTTACTGATTTTTTTAACTCTATAGTCTATACGAAATTTCACAAGATGGTTTTATGTGTAGCGTGACGGAACTTTTTTCTCGTAATATGATTGAAAAATATTTGACGAGGTGTTTTCTGTAATTTTTAGTTCTGAGCATAATCATTTGGTATATCGAACGAGCTATTTATCTGAGTATTTTGTATTTCTTATTATGTTATCGTTTCTATTTTCTAATATATCTTTATGTGTTAAGGTTTTTCACTTGTATACTTCAGTTAAGACTATAAATAAGATTATTTTGTAATTAGACTGTCGTTGTTGCAATCTACAATTATATTTTTTAAATTTAGTACTTTAGCGTTAATTAAAAAGTTTCCTCTTCTGCCTCTAATCAATTATGCTTAGTTTAGCTTTTCAGATTTTCGATAACCTCTGTAAGATGTGATTAATTTTACTATATTGATTACATATTATAATCATTTACAGAAATATTCTTCATTTTTCAACGGTGCATTAGTATCTATGTATGCATGTCTTAAAAAGTACCCGCAATTACTTTAACGTTAAATTAGTAACAGTACCTAATAATGTAATAAACATGAATAATTTAAAAAATTAATGAAAAATTGAACTAAACAAAATCAAACAATTTCATACCACAACAGCAAATTAAATATAATTTTTTAACAGATTGTAAATACTACGCTACTTTCTTTTCTTCAGAATGTATTAATAATAATTTTAAAAATCGAAGAAATGAATACGTTTTCTATGTACTTATTATACTTAATATTTGTACAAAATTTGCCTTTCAAGTAATTCACATTTGAAATTTGAATTAAATGGATTTGAAGTAACAATACATACATATATTCATAACAAATTATAGTAGCAGAACAAGATTACATGTCGAAACATGACAATTTTGTAGGCAAAAATAGTATTCAAAGTTTTAATGAAAATCATTACTCCGAAGTGAGTACAGCTTTACACGAAAATTATTTCAAATTCAAAGAAGAAATTTTCCGATGATATGTACTATAAATTGGTTTATCAATTCTGGCAGACTTGGGAACTTGGAGAAGTTGAAAACAGCCATAAATTCCGTACTTTTCTAGCCCAGTATCGACTCATCCTTATTCCACCCGCCAAGAAATTCAAATTTTTCAAGGCGGGAGAAATCATTGTTGTTTTTTTCGGGCCGTGCCTAACTTCGTGCTCATCCAGCGTTATCTACCCCTGTTAGAACGGGGATGAAATGAAAGTTCCGAAAAGTTCTGGTTTTCGTCATAAAACCCGAACCAAATTTAATGGAAGTCTAAACGAACGCTCCAGCCGGCCAAGAGGGTGTTTCCTTATTCTCAACCTGCTGGTTGGAGTTGCTACCAAGTGTTCTTTACTCAAGGAAACACAGTGATTTATTTTCGCAATTTTTACAGCTTCCATTTTTCTTTTTTCCCGGGGCCATTCGGGCTTCTCTTTTTCGTTGGTCTCTCCGCGTATCCTACTTTTTTTTGCAACTTTTTATTCTTTCTTACTTTATTTTACAAGGGACTTCATTCACGCCAGGATAGCTATTATTGTTACCCACCTTGCGGTTCCGGAAATTCTATTTGAACTTGGGCAAAGTGTTGAGCATTAAAATTTTGTAAAACCTTCCCTTAATGGGATTCTTGGGGACTCATTGTTTAATGGCCTTCGTCAATAGGAGAGATAGTGGGAAATTAAAATTGCTTTTAAAAATCTTGTAAATTAGATTAGACACAGTCATTGAATTTTTGAAGAAAATATCAAAAGATTGTCGCCTCTAAATCAAGTGCATAACTCTTTCAAAATAGGGACATTTTCATGTCTGACCTGTCTGCCCTTCTTGAGTAATGTTCCGAAGAGGTTTGGGCTATTATTTTGTCAAATTATCCATTTGGCCCCAGCTACGGACAAGGGCTAGCATTTCGGGCAGAAACAAATGGCACCCGTCTGATCCACGCATACCAAGAGTTCTGGGTATGAAACATGCCAGTAATTGTTTCTAGAAATTAATGGAAAGGAAGATCTGAGGTAGAATGAAATAGCTTTTGTTTTATTCAACTCCGGGTAAAGGGGAAGATCCCTAACGTCTATTAACAGACATTCATCAAAATCAGGGCTGCTGCCACTGCCCAAATCACTGTTGGCGATATCGTCGCCATAAATCAATCTATAAACTCATCCTGGGGCTGTGGTTCCTTTGATGCAAACCTGTCCCTCATAATTAGGCCGGCCAGGGCCGCTTGCTTTTGGCTTCCTTTGGATAAGTGGCAACCACTGGGGACTCGGACGTGGACAAACAGAAATGTGTCAAATTGAAAGTAAAGGAATCAAAAAGAATTCTTTTCAATATTCATGGGGTGTAATATCCGAGATGACAGGGATGGGCCTGAATTTCAATCCTTTACGGCTCGCTTGCCATTCTACATGAAAGTGCTGGCAGCTCCCCTTGGCCCACTCGAAATGATACTTTCCTGGTATATTCCAGGGCTATCATTTGGGTTTATTTCAAACAACAAACCCCGGCCGGTGGGTGCGGATAGCAAGGGTAAAAAAATCATTGGACCTATTGAGACCGAGCCTGAAGGTCTCAACGATCTGGGGACTCATTATTCCTCTTTTTTCAATTTTGTCTCATGGCATTGTGATGGAAGATGTGCAGTCTACCGTGGTTAAAAAAGGTCGTTTTTATCATTGCCTGGGGAAATTATTGGTTTATGCATTCGCCAGTTCATAGGTGAGGCTTCTTTACGAAAGGCGTATTCAAAAGACATTCTTCGGAAGCCAGATCCCGCCGGAGAATTCACCTGATAGCAGGATACGCTTGAAGAGTTTGGCCAAAGTATTAACATTCCGGACGAGATGGCGAACTTGGAATTGATAATATGCGGCGGAGTTGGCCAGAGTTATATCACGTGCCAGCCATCCTTTCAGAATATTTGATTAACATAAAACTGGATTAGTGGGGTTTTTAAAGCGGTATGTAATGGATTAGCTTACTCTTTATAAACTTTTGACATTCTTGACAAAGACATTAAATCTCTGATTAATTGATTAGTAAAATAGTTAATACTCATGAGTTTAGCGATTTTGGCACTTAAATCCCAAATTTGTCATTGTATCGCACAAACATACATAACACTTTTGACATTGTAAGACCTATATAAGCACCGCGGCAATACAATAAACATATGTAATATGCATATATTTCTAGATTCAAAATGGCGGACGCTTCTAACATAATGCGAGTATCTGTTTATTTAAATTTCTTGAAAAGCGTCGACGATTAGAATACAAAACTCAATATGATGGACGTCCTCTTTTAAATAAAAGTCCTTCTTAAAAAAATATTTGTTTTTAAATAAAAATAATCATTTAAAAATGTTCCGAATCGGAATAGAAGTCAATTAATATTTATTTATTGTTTTAACATTTTCTAAACGATTTTTTAAAATATATAAATAAATTTTTGAGTAAACTTTTGTAATATTTAAATAGTTATAGAGAGAGCGAGAAAAATTATTAACTTATTTGCAGAGTTCCGTAGTCAAATGGCAACTTTAAAACCCTTTGTACTTCTTCAAACCTAAGAAGGTACATGAAATATTGTTTGCAGATGCTGGGGATTTTATTTTTTATGTAACAAAACATTTTCTCTGGATTTTAAAAATCCCTTTCTTACCGAAATGGGGCTGAAATTTTTTTCTTCGTGTGCGATATCTTTGAAAAGTTCTCTTAAAGCAGAAGTTTCATTTTTCAATTTATATATTTAAAATTAAAGATGAAAAATACCAGACAGCTTAATTGTAATACATACATATGTATTTATGAGTCGTGATAATTTCCTTAAGTCAGTAATATCTGCAGAACTTTATTACGCTTATTGCGAAAAGCGTTTGACAGCAACTAACAATAAACCATTGAAAAATATATGCAAAAATATGCAGACTTACCTACTTTACTTGAGGAAAAAAGAATGAAATCTTTCTTATGAAGGTTCTTATAATGGAAGAAAATTTCATAATTCAGATGATAAAATATCATTCGTTGTTGATGATCTGAAAAATCCAACGACGTGAAAGAATTGTCAGGACTTCATTGTAAAGACTTGGTGCATCTTTTGATATGCTTCACACAACAGAACTATAATATAATAGGAGGGTATTTGAGTATGCATAAAGCATATTTTGTCCGTCCGTTCCATGAATAGAATTTTATCTGTGCAAACAACTCTTGCTTAGCGCCACTTTCTAGTGAAAACTTTGTATTTGTACAAAGCTACTCGTAGAAGGGTATAGTGATCAATTTGCATAAGAAAGCGCCGAACAATTTTCTTTTTTTGCTAAGGAAAAATAATTTCCGCCGGAGTGTGTAGGTGGATAAAAGAGAGAGGGCAGGGAGACTGTTTTCGTGCACCAAATCCCTTTAAAGCTAAACTTTCTGAGAAAGGTTGATTCACTACATATCCCTGAAAGCCCCAAGAAGTTTAAGGAAAACTCCTTCAAATTAAAAATTATGAGCGACTAGGATTACGCGAGTCTCCCCTTCGCTGGCAGAGTTGATAGGGGATTCCCCGTACGAGCGAGCTCTGGTAATCGTTTCACGTCGTTCAATTACCACTGAACCGAGCAGAAGAACGAACGAATGCGATAATTCTACAATATCACCAGGAAATAACGATGATGACGTCTGTGAAATTTAATTTTATCCTGAAAGCAGCCGTTGCAATATCCCCACGGTTATAGAAGCAGGACGTTTGCCAGACTGAGGAGGGGATTCAGAAGTTGCACAGCTTTTCGCAAAGATCACGCAGAGATCAACGTTTTTCTTCAATTGATTTATCTAAATCCTTCGAAGATTTGCTTGGGGCTTCGTCGCATTCTGTCCAGGCCTCGTATCCTGGATTTCAGTCACCGTATATCCCACTTGATACGAAGCAGAAGAGAGTCGATAATAAAGGGATTTTTTATGTAGTAGGTAACGCTCCGGAGAATTTTTATTTTTCGAATTAATTGCCTTTCCTGCTGCGAGATCCAATTCTGCTGAGTAATGAGTGCTGCGAAATGCACTTTGTAATGAAAGGGAATTTCTTTGTTGGTTAAATGAATAAAAGGCAATTAAGCTCGTTGTTGCTCGCAAGTTACACTCCATCATCATGTCCGGCTTACGCGCGAGATTCCTTTATTGTCGACACGTGCGAGCATTTCTGAACTCTGAAGAGGACATTTATCACATGGACCCATAAAAGTTGCTGGCTTATTAGTAATTTATTTTATTTCGTTTACATTCTCATAGCAACGATCGTCATATTCCCTCTTAGTGGTATCTGAGGATACTTAAACCTTTTCTTTGTTTTCGTGTTCCAATAATATATATGTACGTAGTTGGTAAACATTTTTACATTATCTAAAAATGGTATTGTGCTTTATATACAATAATAAGTTGTATATATTTTTGGGTTAAAATTCTGAAAAGTTTCAGATTACGTCGAACTAAAATCATGGGTGGTAGCATATATGTATGTATGTACATATGTATGTATTCAAATTCATAGCCGTATTCCAATTAAGTCGTTTCTACATTTTAAAAATTGTTCAAACGGTCGATTCTATTTAAAAGCTAACAATTTTTTTTTTCAATTCAATTCAATTTATTTTAATTCAACCTTAAAAGTATATACAATACGAATTTTACAATTTAGTGCTAGAATCAAAAATTCATTCATCTATAATATTAATGGGTTTGTATTAACAAATAATTATATAATAAAACATATACAGCTGTAGGGGAAAATCTATTTTTGAAAACCCAATGATAAAACTAAGGATAAAAGCTAACAAAAACCAATGAATTGTTTTAAAATTCGTTTTGAAGGTAACACTAGAATATGCTTTTATTTCAACTCCAACCACTACAACTTTCATGCAGAAATAATTGAAAGCTAAATCACTCCAGCTATTTTTGAGGTAGCTATCGTAAATACCGTTTGTAAAATTAAAGCTTCTTTCGAGAAAAATTCTTTAAAGCTTTTTTAAAAGCAACCGGCAGTCAGATATTATGTTTAAGGCCTCAAAACACTCCAAAATTCGAAGAATGTTTAAAGTTAAAAGAATGCTTTGAATTTTTGAGAGTTTAAATATCTTAGGTATAAAACAAAACATTTAACTTTTAAATTTGCTAAACAAATCGATATAAAAAGAAAAATGAGGTGTGAAAAAATAATGTCAGCGATTGTCGCTTTTTATTATTTATTTATTTTACAGACATTTATAACAATGTTTAAATAAAGATAGAGCATAGATACTTTAATTTTTTAGGTATATCGGTAGATACCTATGGATATATTCGCATGATTATATAAAAAACTAAATCCGAGTTTGATTCCCATGAAGAGCTTAATATTCTTTCTACAATCAAATTAAACTCAAATTGTGAATGCTCTAAACATAAAAATGTATGTATGCATGTTATTTCCGCAGTTTTATACCTGTAATTGTGTTCAAAATAATGATGATCTTCACGGATACTACTCGTAACAAAGTTGCAGTTTTTTGCAACTTTGTATTTTATTCGATAGCACAAGTTCATTCTGGCATTCTTATTTCAAAAATAATCTGTTTTTCAAAGGTACTTTACTTATTAACTATAACTCGAATCTAATTTGCCCAAAATAAAAATTTTTGGTCACTTCTGGCATGATATGTTTTAAAGGAAAGACTAGACGAATGGTTTATCGAATAATCTATATTTACTACATTAACGGACTTTTAAAAAGTTAACTCTTTTGTGGAACCCAAAGCAGAGCGTGAGAAATTCTAAAACAAATGTCTGCATTGTTGGTGAGTTCAATATAAAATAAGTAATTACATATTTTTGTGTCGTTGACGTTCATAAAAATTACGAAAATTACATAAAAAAGTAATTTTTAGAATTTATGATTAAGTGCAATTTGTTTGATTTAAGTAACTACATATGTAGATATATCATATAACTTGTGTGCTACTATTGTTATAATATCTAAGATAAAATAAATTAATGTATGTATTTGCATTGGTGTTTTGAAATGTTCATGTTATCGAGAATCGAAACCTTCAAATTTTGGAGCAACCCACCTTAAACAACACCCTAAATAAAATCTATACCTACAATATATAGAGGTAGGTATCTGCCAATATCACAGCTAATCTTGTTCTAGCAATACCGATATTTTATGGTCGCCATTAGAAAGAATTATTGTCGTGTTACTTAGGAAGTATTAAAAGTGCCTGGAACAGTGAGCAGTCACCATTGTCTGGGATTAAAAAGTTTCCGGCGAAACATTGGCTCGTGTTCCAAGGAGCTAGTGATTTAATGCTTCCCAAAAGAGGAAGCTGGTCACATTTCTTGCGCCTTCTGAAAGCCATTTTAGTAGCGAGAGAAGAAGTTGTGAAACGGGTCAAAGGGCAGCAATTTATTGTTCTTGGGCCCCCCATAATGTTCGTCTCCACCGCAATGGGTATTATCGGGAATTCGAAAGGTGTAATTATGGGGCTTTGGGGGTTTCCAAGGGTTTCCCCAAGACTAGTTTGGGAGACCTCATTGATCTACCTACAGAGACTTAATTTTAATTTACGCCCACTAAGTCCGTCCGAAGCCCACTGATGAGGACTTTTGAGAGCCACTGTTCTCGACCTTCCTTGGGCTTGGTACGTCAAGTTCGATAGCAACTAAATATTATCCTGCAATACAATTGAAAGAACTTTTCACTTTTCAGTAGTTCTGTGTTGTTGATGTCAGTGTGATAACATATTTCTGACACAAGCGGAAATAAGATGTCTCACTAATAAAAGATTTTTCGGCATGAGATACCTCAAGAGACGGCCGGGGCGGAACAAGATCTGAAGACGACTTCATCTGCTACAAGTGTGGACCCCATACCAAATTTTTTAGATTAACGACTTTTTTGTGGTATTGTACAAATATCGGTGGCAGGCGCGCGTTTTCCGTTGAACGACGTTTTTCTTTCCATTGGCGAAGTTCATAGCGACAACACTTGCCAATTTCCATTAATCAATTGAGAAGCTTTCATCGAAGTGGGAAATCTCGTTTCGGAGATAAGACCGAAGAAAGGTTTTTGATTTATTGGATAAAAGCCGTTCGCGTTCTTTGCCGTGAAGTGAGACGAAACTCCTGGCATAGCCCCTGATGGGGCCTTTGCACATCTATTTATTAAGATAAATTCGTCCTCAGGGAAATATTTTGTTCTATTGGATTTTGCGGTTATTGGATAAAGTGGATAAAATGTGCGAAAATAAATTATTGCGTCTACGCGGTATGTAGGATGTTGGTACGTTTAAAATTCTTTGATACTTCTATGAAAGTAGATACCAACAAGGGATTATATTAGAATCGTAATTAATTTTATCCGATAGGAATTCGTTTAAGTTAACATTTGAAGGCTATTTTGAAAGCTTAGGTAATTTGAAAAATGAGATCTGATTATTTTGCATTGAAGCTTCGATTACAATTAACGCTTCATTTATTTCGTTATTTCTTCAACATAGAATTTATTTAGACGATGACTTTGAGATAATCTCTCAACCAAATATTTATGGTTAAATTGTATTTGTTTTATCGAATTCACATTTAATATTTCGTTTGATCAAAATCGTTGTTAGCTCATTTATTCATTATATACATATGTGTATGCATGTATTCACATTTGTTAAATTGGACCATCAATCCAGTATACGGAGGTGCAGAAAAAATAGAAATAATGAATCACCTACCTTAAGATTAGAACATAAATATATCTCACACCTTTTTATTATGTTTAAAAACTTTTAGAACTGCATAAGAGGCATTAAGTATTTATTTGTATTTTCAATCATTTTAAGTTGCATAATGTTAGCACCTAAAAATCTATAGAAATACATATCTCCTACTTGTATTTATTTGCTTTTTGCACGAGCTCTAAAGTTACATATGAAATATGATAAGTATTGGAAATTATTTTGTATGCAATTGTTATTAAAAATCTTCTTTAGGTAACGTTTTAAAAAATGTAATTCAATATTCAATAAACATTTTACTACTTAAGCTCACCTAGAAACTAAGGGTAATGATAGTTTGAATGAGTTCCCTCATTACCAAAAAGATAAATTACACGTTTTAAATAAACTTATAGTTTCAGTTGCACAACTACATATATCCATTTCTTTCAGTTTCAACATTTAAGTGGTCCTCCGAGTAAGAACCCCAGAAGTTCAGGAACAGAAGAAGAAGTTAACCATTCGTTTGTTCTCGTAAACCAATTCTGAAATTGCAATTAGTCTAGTTTTCCTTTCCTTGGAGCAGCAACAGGTGCAGATAAAATGGCAAGAGCTCATTGCTCCTTCATGCCAAAGAAGGTTTCTGCAAGGGGAGAGTATATCCTTACAGTAGTTTGCGTGCATTGCAACTGATTAAGATTCCCACTCCACCCAAACCAATGAGTTTTCTCCATAAAACTTATATTTATCCTGAATTTTAAAATCGTATATTGAGTTGCATTTACCTTTTCTTCTCTTGGCACGAAAACTTTTCGGAAAATTCGATTACCGTGCACAGTTTGATTAAAGAAAGTGTGCTGGAAGTTTATGCTGTCGTGCTGGGAGAACGTAAGATATCTTCAAGGGATTGTGATCATTGAACGCAATTTGCGCAATTCTTTCTTGTTTATTCCTTTATTCGACACATTGCTCTCCCGCGCAAATACAATAATCGTTCACTGACTGTAAAAATCAATAGTGTAAACTCTGTTTATCCTTTGGCATCGTCTGCAGAATTATAAACATGCTACCACCTTGTCGCATTGCACCTCCAGTGCCCTCGGAAGGTAGCGAAGCGAACTGAGCAGCCGGCCATAAATCTCCTCTTATGACTTTACATCTTCGGAGAAGGTTCTGGCATTTTAAGGCTCACGGATGATTAATGATCCTGACGTGTGGAATCTTTTAAGGAGCCCCTGTCCGGAACCCCTAGCCCTGCGCTAGTCAATTCTCTGATGGATGCCAAGCACGGGGCTTCCTATTTCACAGCCTTGTAAGCGGAGCACAGCGTGTAACCTATAAATGATTTTCAAAAAACTTCACAAATCCTATTTGCTTTGCATTTCAAGGAAAATATGAAAAATTGTTGCTCGTAATAAAATTGGGAATTCGCGGATTACGATCGAACTCCCCATCCAATTTCGATTTTCTCAAAATCATTGGAATTTTATTGAGACGAATTCAGATTCGAATTGCAAATAATTGCGACCCTTTCCTGCTTTAATTCAATATAGTATTCGCCGTCTCTAATTTAGAGATGAAAAAGAGTAAAATTATATATATCTATGAATATTTTTTGTCGGAAGTAATATTGGTATGAGTTGTCAATGATTCACTGCTTGTTGGGAAGAAGACTGTATTTTTTTAATAGGTATGATTATTTCGAACATTGAGTTGGCAAGAAATAAATTTTATTTGGAATTGATAAAGGTTGGTAGTACCTATATATATGTACGTATCTGAACTATGAATAACTATTTAAACGCTTAAACACTCCATGAGATGTCATTAGATATAGTACGTACCTTCATACATATGCACATACATACATATATGCATATACATACATATATTTGCATAAATAACTTTGCAAAACGTTTAGCAAAAATTATGAATATGGAAAACAAAATAACTATTTATTTAAAATATTTAAAGTTTTTACATTTTATTTTGCGTAGAACAGTCTCCATTTTGAGTGTGTGTTTACTTTTAAAATCCAATCTAAATTTCTGAAAACAGGTAACTATCAATATTTATTTATTTATTTATTATTATCATGATATTCTTCTGCATTTATAGAGTAAATTATATTTGGTTAAGAGCTTAGAATTCCTTAAGTTGTTCTTTACAGCTTAGATATGTACCTACACATATGTATATTGATTTTGCAAAAAAAGTTATATTCAGCAAATTATTAATTATATCACATGTATGTGTGGATTCATTGCATTCATATGTACATATGTAGGTCAAAATTTCGTGAAGAAAACTTAAGCGAATATATTTCACTTACTCTATTACTATAATTCCAAGTTAACTGATATTTTTCAATATGTACTAATCCTTAAGGTGATACATCAAATAACATAAAAAATATATAAAAATGGCATAGAAGCCGCTGTTGTAGTAACAGTAGCATAAAAACTGTAGAGGGTAGCATTCAGTCAAACTTTATGTCGGATTTTTCTTAAAATAACTACTTTCAACTAGAATAATAATAAAAACGATAACTCTAATGAAATATACTTAGGTACATATGCTATAGTCTGATCCGGTTCTGGTTCGATCGCCTGATCACCCCTGAATTGAGTTAGGTATTATATTCCCTATCAAGGCGTGATTACTTTTCCTGATCCGGCAGTTTTAGGGAAAGCTGTGTCCGGCACTGATTGTACCCTGGAAAATGCTAGTCGGTTGGATCTTACTCACCTATACACCGATCCTAATGGGAAAGCCCGACAATGTCATAAATGAAATGTTAACGAAGGATCTCTAAACCCTTCTTTGATGCCTATTAAATTCAATGAAAGAGATTACACCAGTGATTCATGGTCGATATAACTTTCGTCTAATTGCAAAAGAGCTGCGGATGATAGCTCGGGTTCCATTGGGAACATAACAAAAGTCACAAAATTCATTATCAAAATTGCGGTGCGGCATGCTCCCCTTCTGCTAATAAAAATGAATTCATGCCACAGCTGCGGATGATGTCCTGGACTCCCACGACGGCTAAGACCAATTTCCTTGAAATGAGTCTTATTAAATTCTCCCGATTAGTATAAGTAGAAAATTGTAGACGGGAACTTCATCATGGTTCGCCTTGATAATAACCAACATCCCTACCACAGCTCCGCGAATCGGCGCGCAATTCGCGGTGTAAGGAGAACCGCGTCCCAGGTAACATGAGTAAGCGATTTTAATCATGCATGAGGATCCTTGAGGAACCCCCGCGACAGGTATCTAAGGCGGTGCACATCGTCGCCGTTAATCCATTCAATCAAATGAATTTCATTGTTAGGTGCGGAATAATGAAGGTTTCTGTACTTACCGCTCTGCTACCGCCGCCGCCGTCGTAAAATTTCATATTTTTGTCGTATTTCGCGGGTGGGTGCCAGAATGTTTTAATAAATTTCACATTGATTGGCCCGAATTTGAATAATGTCGTCCGTGGACGATTATCCTTTGCGCTGCGGTACGACGTCGACGGTGAGCAGGGAGGACAGGAAGACTAATAACTTTGTTATTTACTTTGAACTTCTTTTTGCAGCACAGGTAAATTGAAAAATGGAGCAGCTCGTTATTTCGATAACACCGAGGTAGAGTACGTTCTGTTGGGTGCTGCTTTTTGTTGAGATGTTTCTAATCAAACAGATTTAAATTGAAAACGACTGATTTTCCAGAGACTAAACTGCATTTTTTCAATATTTGAATAATATAACAATTTTGTGCTTGTAGACAGTGCCTCATATATACATACATATGTATATTTGCGTTGCTTTTTTAAAAGCTTGGCTTAGACAAATTATTTCCACAAATATAAGATGAGTCTTAATCTTAAATTATAAATTCATATAAGTTGGCGTAAATAATACCTAAAATCAAAGCAAAAACAGAGAATAGATCTATTGGTCCAAAATTCAAATATAAAATCTCAATTAAGAGGGATTTAGAAGCCCTATTTAAAGATAAATTATTTATATTATTCAGTTCAAAAATACTTTTTGAGAAATCAAATAAAAGTTGGTTATAATTAGTAAAATTTGATTCTGACTTAATAAAGCCCTCCTGGTCGAATGGGAATGAAATCTTTTTAAAATATGTTGATGCTTTCGTTTAGTGGCTTATCTAATATCTTGACCTAACTAACAATGACAACAAAACAATGAATATTGTATGAGATTTTATATATTGCCTTCTTAAATCACTAAATAATAGGTAAGAAGTGGAAACGTTAAGACTTGTTCAAAAGAAATTGTCAGACATTTTAAGATACTTATTATCGTATAAAAATTTTGCTGTCTGATAAAATTTCTCAAGTGACTGGCTATTTTCTGAAGTGGTGGTCTTAAAGAAGCTCTTTTGCTACAACAATAGTAACAATGGAAGTTTGATGACTCGCTTGAAGAATTTCTGTTGATAAACCAGCCGCCGAAGTTGAATGCTCATTACTGTCTGTATTTATAAAAGTTTAGTCTATCATGCCTTTTCTACAATACCCGACAAAAAACCGCAATAAAGCAATATTGCGCGTCTTGTGAAATGATAATGTTTTATTTCCCCTAAAAGAAAACTCATTGTGAGGAATAAAAATTCCCGCAAGTGTTCATTGTGAAAGTTTTTCGAAATGGGTGCGACAGAAGGAAAATGAGTTGTATAAACTTTTTTCCCCAGTAATCAAAAAAATTTTGTTAACACCCTTTGAGTGGACGGCTTTTCTGCCACTTGGTTTTTCTGAAGAAGCGCATTCTAGGGGGGGGGATCTGAGCCCGGAAACTTTGTTCTTCATTTTTTGCTGAAAAATTCTAGGAATTTTGACTATACATAGGTATAGCTATCTCTAAGACCCCTGAGCTATTAAATCATTTCTCTGAATCTTTACTTTCGGTCACGTATGGATTTTTCTCACTGGGAAGAGGCCCAAATTTGGGGCTTCCAAGGATATCCATTATTCAGGCCAATATCCATTCGAGCACTTTCCCTGCTTTGTGCTCTGTCACGTTTGCTCCAATCTGTCAAGTTTATCTCTTAATGGGAATGCGGGTGTCCTGGACCTTTCCTCCATGCTGGAGGTAACTTCTTTTAGATGCTCACGCAGAAGGCATTAAAAGTTAAACTGGTACTTGACTAGATTTAACCGTAGTGTTTTCCGTATAAAATTTTACAAAATATAATAGAGCACTAGACTCAGTCTTTAGTCAAGGACACTCCGCAATTGAAGCACTTCCAATGAGCGGCCTACAAAGACTTATCCCGGATGAAAAATTCCCATGTCCTGGGTCGGAACGTTTTTTATGCAAATAGACGCGATAAACAAATCGCCGAACAACATTACTTAATGTCACAGCCGCCTCCCGCATGACATTTTTATTTCGATTGGCGAATATTTCACGTTTAGCTTTGTTTAAAGTGGGCATTGATTTTTTTTCTTTTTTGGGACTTTGGGACCGGTTGAAGGAACCAAAGAGGCAACTGAGCACGAACCAGTCTAAGATTCCATCTCCGGAAAAGTATGCAAATTTGGTAGGAAACTCCTGCGAAAAGGCGCTTTTTTATGAGGCTCTCTAAAATTGAATCCTTCGGATATATGGCGAATGGCGGATTATCCTTTTGAAATGAGAAATGTTCCTCCATTCGAACTAATCGACTGCGTAAGGAACCGTCGTTTGCACTTTCTTTAAGGCCTTAACGCAAAATCGTTGAGGGTAAAGCAAGGGGAATGATGCCAATTTTTAGTATTTTTCCTGTGGACGGTATCGCCTAGATTTATGCATAAATTATGCAAATCACTCAAGGCTCCTACCATTGCCCGGTCTTACATCGGATACGGCTTAATCTTCTTTATGCGAACGGAAGTTGTTAATCTCCGCGCTGAAAGGGAATTACCGTCTTCTGTTCGAAAGTGATGGGGAACGGTGTATTTGGCAACATTCTTCCTTGTTATTAATTTCCGCTTTTTGCTGATGGCGCGGATTTGACAATTTATTATATCCTTTAAGTAAAATAAATTCAAGTATTCTTTTAAAATGCCATTCTGTATTAAAATTTAAAGGGTAGGTATTTTTTATGATTTGGGGTAACCGATTCCTATATTTCTAATTATATTTAAAAATAGACATTATATTTACATACCCAAAACCTATTTTATTAGGATATGAAGGGTACATAATTTCCATCACTTAAAAATACTAGATCGAAAATATGGTATAAGGTTTAGTTCTTAACTTAATTCAGTAATATTTTTGAAAGCTCAAAGTAACATTGACTAAACAACTAAGATGCGAAGATCGGTAAAATTTCGCAAGTCTTACTTTTAGGTCAAGTTTTTTACTATAATACTAAATGTGCTTTAATTTAAATAAAATCGGGCTATTGACATTTGAATGATTTTTTATAACATTACAAAAACAAACAGAAGTAAAATGTTTTTAGAATTCGTGCAATGGACCTGTCCAGCTGTCGGTTTGAACACGATTAATTTAAAAACCTTGGAATCGAGTTCGAGTTCACAAATAAAGTTGCTGTTTTTGAAAAATTTATTTGCGTAAGGCCTAATCCTTTAAACCAACGCAGGATATAATTTACAACCAGCTTTAGGATACGCAATCCTGGACTTCTCCTGACAAGATGAAAAATGCTATAAAGGAATTTGGGTTACCAGAAAAATAAATAAAATAATACTCTTTATAGAGTTTTAACACAGATAAAGTCACTGCTTTTAATTATATTAATATTATACTATGTTTTATATATATATGCATATTATGTCATATTGTGACAAAATCAAAAATGGTATGTTCCCAATCCAAGTGTAATGGTGTGAATTTTCAAGAGCGAAAAAATAAAATAAATCATAAAATTTTACACTTGATTCTAAGTTACTAACAGAAATTCAGGATTTGTCCACCGGCTGAACGCCATGCTTGACCAGGCGAGGATTTGAGTTACGCCACTATGCTCCACTAATCCTCCGTAGATAATGGAACTTTATAAATGCGCTAATCCCGCCAAAGTGGGTCAGGTGGAAGAACAAAAGGGTTTAGGTGAAGAGCATAATTAGGCCACCGCCGGAGACGGCGTTTCGCCTCGCGTTTCATGCGATCGGTTCCATGTGGACGAACTTTTATTGACTTAAGTCAGAAAGGACTGAAACTTGTGGTACTTGCGAGGGAAATTCTTTTGTCGCCCCGCTGTTGCGGGGGCGGACCCGCTCGGTGGTGATTGTCGCTTGTAATCAAAGGCTGATTGATGGCAACTGGCTTACGACTAATATTTGCAAGGGCGCGGTGGGCGGTTCCTTAATTCGGGCGCCTCTTAAATGATTGATCTTGTTTATGGTATCATACGTAATCACAAAAAGATGTTCGGTGATATGGCGTGGAAGGTCACATGATTAGATGTGTTTTTGGGTAGTCGAAGCGGAAGGAAGGTTCCAAATACGAGTAGAATGGGAGTTATTTATTTGGCTGGATATTTCACGCTTCCCGCGTTTAATTTCGACTTCAAATTTATGGGAATATTTTTGTGTGCACCTGTCGGATAAAATTACTTTTCTTTACCCGGCATTTTTAAATACAGATAGACGAAGATTAACTTTTTGGGAAATGTTTTGTATGCGTTTTGGTGTAACCTGTAAAAACTATTCAAATTAAATACATAAGTATATGTATCTACATACTTTTCAAAGTATTGCTAAGAAGATTTCAAAAAACAGCTTTCAAGGCAATGAATGAATCATTAGTTTCTTATGCTTTAATAACTCCGATCTTTATTTATGTAATTTACTCATAATGCGATGTTCTCATTAAATGTCAAATGGCCCTGTTTTAAAAGCAAGCAAACCTGTTTCTTTCATTCGTTGCACTTGTGATAAAAAGCGTTGATCCTATCTTTTTCAAACCCATATTCTGAGAGCTATGGAATTATGCTACTTTTGACCGTGAATATGGTCTCAATTTCTTAAATTCGTAATTTCCATGATTTCTTAAATAATTTCAAATCAACCTTTTATAGTATTATTAATAAGATGTAAATTAAAAAATAGTGACCGCAATCAAATACTTACGCTAAGTTTTTGACTCTTCTTTTTTGAAGTTTTCAAATTTTAATGGCTTATTAGAAATTATTGCCCTTTAAATCTTTACTTACCCATTTTTATTGAAACATCTTTTATAACTTCGAGAGTGCAAAAAAAACTGAATTTTGTAGTTAATACGGAAATCGAAAAGGCGATCATATCTTTTTCATTCAATATTTGTACTTTTCCACGACTCACCTCGAATTTGTTTTATATACATATATGAAGAGATCCAATAAAGAAAAATATATTAAAAACAAATTAAAGCGTTTTTGGCAGTTAAGCAACTATATGGAGCAAAGTCGAGAGAGGCTGCAATTTAATAAGATCACAGGGTGTTTTACAAAACGTTTTCCTAAAAAATGTGATCTAAATATTAAAATAAATCATAAGCTTTCGAGGCATATTATGTGAGAAATCTTGTGGTAATCTTGAGAAAATGTGAGAGATAACTAGAAACTTTTAAATTTTTATTATTAACATTTGAGGATGTTGTATGTTATAGGTACTTCAAATTGTTTAAACATAAAATAAAAATATAAAAGGAGGGTTATATGCTCGTACATCTGCTTTAATCACCTGAAATAATTAAAGGCATTCTAGTAATTAAGATTATCTCCTAAAAGAAGCTGGTTCTCCTGTTTTATTGCAAACTAAGCGAAGGATAATGGAATTGGTTTATGATCTTCCCACATTATCGCAAGTCGATGATATCTAGAATGAAATTAAACGCCCAGAAACTTTACGAGTTTATGGCAACAGTATTGTTTTATCCTTCCCGATGTATCTCTAATGCTTGCTAGTCATCTTGTGGGACAAACGATTCTCTTTCGTCTTGTTAGGGATGATGAATTCTGTTCTAATGGAGCTTTTAAAGATGAACTTTATGGCGCAACTGCGACGAAGAATATTTCATCATGAAACCATTTTCCTGGGACCTGGGGGAAGCAATCCATTTATTGTGGGATTCATGTCGTCTATCTATTACAACTACACATGACTGAGAAGAAAAATTGGGTTGGAAAAGGTAATATCAAAAACTGTAATATAATGAAGTGAAAAGTGACTTGCTTTTTCTAAATTGATACAAAAGTAATTTTCTGATATGTACAAGAGATAAGCGTGAGTAGCTTAATGTTTATTTATATTTGAGGAACAACTGTTAGTATAACATTTACAGCGATTTCTTTTCCTAAATTTGAAAAAGGTAAAATAGCGAAAAATGAAATAAAACAATCGAAAGAATCTAGGTATGGATACCTATACGCGAAAAGAAAATTTGCTTTCTGAAAAAACAAATTTCAATAAAAATACGCCTTGTATTCAAAGCAAACTTTAGTAGTTTCAGAGAAAATTGTAAATAGTCGTGTTTTGAAAAGAATTTTTTATAATAATTCCAATGACTAATACGTATGTATTGTTGTATGTAATATTTATAATTATACGTGAATAATTAAATATTTAATTTTGACGTGCGGGAATTCATACAAGTTTACCTTTTATAAGAAATATGTTTAATAAATATTTGTATTATTTACATACAATAACAAAGGTGTCGGACAACAGAGCCCCTAATACCAATTGTTGGTGTTATTGGCTTACAAAGATGTCAGTTAGATCTTATTCAAATATGCATAAGTACATAAAACTTTTTTGCATTGATAAATGGATAATGGGTAAAAAACGCCATAGAGTGCCTCTAAAATCTTAAATCAGATCCTACTTAACACCCACAATCTGGTTTAATTGACTAGATAGATACCCTCTTCCTCCTTATAAATGTTTAAGTGAGCTGCATCTTCATATCGCTCCCCGAAATTAGAAAAAATTCGCGACCTAATTTTAGCCCTCATTATTTAGTTTACGTATGGAGGCGAATAGCTACTTACATATAACGATGTTTTATCGATTAAAATATCTTGGTAGAGTAGCTGCTCCGAATGTAATCAATAGAGCGTGCTCTTATTCCTCTGTCAGTTGGCAGCTCGTTATTCCGCGTAATTAGGCCGATGAGCGCGGCCAGAAATTTTCGATGCTGTTTACAGCTGGAAGTCGAAACGCAAAAGAATTATCAACATAAATGAGATGTTATTGATTGTTTATGCACCCGGTGGTGAACACCGAATAGCTCTCATTAATCATTGGCAATTTTCGTCACTTATCCCCCTCATTTCATGCAGAAGTTTTGGGCGTTACACTCCATGAAATCGATGAACAATAATTTTGCTGGGGAATTAATAAGCGGCCAAGTAATGAAGCACTTAGGCAGGTAAACATAACAAAAATTACAGAATTTTTATCTCCAGAGGGAGTTGTGTTTGAATTTTTATTTTAATAGACGAAGAACAGTTTGTTTTATTTGTTTATGTATCTACGTACTAATTAAATAAGAATATATAATGAATCTGAAAATAACAATTACATATAACGAATGGTGTGTTCTGTTTTTTAAATATATGATTTATTGCATATTTGTATACCTACCTTTTAATTTTTAAAAATACATATAACAGCATATATCTGGTGTATTTTTGGATACTAAAGTTTCATTAAAAACAAGTGAAATAATAATTATAATTTATTTTATCCAAATTGGTAATCAAACAATTTTACAATATGAGGTAATTGTATTTTCTAATAATTAAAACGCTGCAATATTTGGATACGCATAAAAACTAAGGGAGATTTTTTCGTTCCTTGCTATGTATTTGCGTGCACCGCTGATGAAGAACAACAAACAATTTTTTAAAGGCAATAAAAAGTAAAAAGGAAAGAGGTTTTATACTAATACCACACCATATTAAAATAGAGTACATAAATCTCTATTGCATGTTAAGTTATTGAACTTTTCGTTACATTTAAAAAGTTATATGCTAAACAATTTTTAAATGTGTAACCAATGGTAAGTTCATTTCGATTATTAAAAATACGTCTATTATCTATTAACTGAAGTATTGGTCAGAAAGATACATTTTTGTATCTTAATTAAATGAATATTCTTTAAATTTTTGGTATTATAAATTGAATTTAGAATTTACTCAAAATCCTTTATATAGTATATACGGTGTTGGTAAATGCAGAATCATTTAATTCGGCGACGAAATAAGAGGAAAGTTTAATTAGTCTTTTATGCAAGGTAGAGGTAAGCAAAAGAGTGGTTTAATCATGGTCTAGAGTTGCTTAAAATTGTTTGTTTAAGATAAGTACAAGAAATCGTGGATGAAAATGTGGAAACGATATTGTGTTACGTCGTACGTTAAGGAATAAAATTTCGGTGTTCAACAATAATCAAAAAATCAAAACAAAACTCTTCAAAACTGGTATTAGGAAAAAAATGGTCCTGTTTCACAAAGACCCACTCCTGAACTTGAATCCATCAAGAATATGTTGACAATTTTGCAACACAGGGTTAGTTAGCAGACATGGTTTGAAAAAAATGGGCTACTTGTTATATTTAATACTTTATTAAATAATGAGAACGGAAAAATTGATAATTTAAGATAATCCATGCTGCACAGATGCCAGACTCAAAAACATATTGAAATAATTATTTTATGAAGATAGACGTTTAATTTTTCATACTGCACCTTATGAAGGGTAAAATGGTCAACAGTGGATCAGTAATTTGTGGAAGTTCTGTAAATCACAAGCTTATTGTCGAATGTTGAATTATTCCATGTTTGCGTAAGTTTTATTTTTTGATTTATCTTTCTGCTCATAATGTACCGTATAAAGCCATAAGTATACATATGATCAATTTGCAAACCGCTAATATTATTACTAGATTTGGTCTATGGTATATGGTGAATTATTATCCACTGGTTATCACAAAGGATATGATCCAGTGTGTACCAAACTGCCATTTTGAACTCCAAGTAATATTCTGAAAATATCGTCTAACTTAAGATCACATTTTTACCTTTATAATATGGTGTACTGGCATAATAATTATTTTTAAAAAACAAACAAATATAATTTATCTCAACACATATGGACCTACATAGGCGAAAAGCTGAAATCACATTTTTAGTTTTTCGGAACAGTGAAGTACTGTCATATGAGATGCGTATAGTAACTAATGCACTATTATGTGTATATTTGTTTTTGTAAAATGTCTAGATGTTACAGTAGATATATTATTGATTCAGTGGATATTGCCGATTCACTGAGGACCACTGTCCCCTACTTAATTTAGGTAAATTGTGGGATTTAGTCCCTATTTGATGTTTTGGTGACTTAAAATGTCTAAATTTGAATTATTAATCAAACAAGACCAGACATCGGATAAAATAAATTGTAAGAAATACTTGCAACTCCTACAGTATTAAACATAAACACGGGATTAACAAGAAAAATCGCTACGTTGTCATCTGTCTTATTCAACGTGATGATAAAAACATTTTTCATACAAAAAGTACAATAAACCATAAACAAAATCACTTGTACCAGAACTGAAGCAGCAGTCAGATGGGCATGTGAACCTCTTTTAACATTGCTAGGCCGAATGTAACAGATCATTTTGACGAGGCAGCGAGTAACCAGAACACCTTGCCGAGGGGACTATAAATCAACCCTGCGAATAAGAAATGCAAAAACTCATTTGTGTTATCCTGCAATATGAGACGTGACAAATTCGCAGGCAAAAAAGCCATTTTCCATCAGGGGTGGGTCTCCAGTTCGCGAAACTCGAGAAATAAATCACCCCTCATTCCGGTGACTGTGACACACTATCGCTCGTGTCTCGCTTAATGTAATAACGCCCCGGGCCCTATTATGTTTGCGAACAATGCCCAACAACCCTTGTGTAGGTAAGGCTTTGTTTCGCGAGCGATGCTCCTGTTTTTGGGCGCTCTGCCCCGAAAAACTGCCGGACGTGGGGGGATAATTACCAGAAATAATAAGGTAAGCATGTTCCCCCACAGCAAGGGCTGGATAATTCATCATTCGTCCCACGAAGCCCCGGTTTAGATTATTTCAATTAAAGAGGCAACTCTTACACGGATGAACAAATTACAGCCGTGTATCTGCCGCAACTAGAAACTTTGGCCCTTGCCCTTGCCCTTTTCCCTGCCCGTACAAATTACATTTTCTTAGAATAGCTGCCGTGCTCTTAAGACGGCGCGGTGCGGCAATGTCGGGCATGGGTCCAGGACACGAGATTCCCTGGTAAATTGTCTGTGACTGGATTAAGTCCTGGTATTACCCGAGGACTAAATAGTTAAGTTCTCAAGGTATTGCGACTGCGATGGATCTCCGGAAGGGCATGTATACGGTGGTATATACTAGTACTATTATTATATACCTACTTGTCCGGGCACATTTTTATTTGTTCCGTTGCGATTCGTTGGATAATTTTGGAAGGGTATGCGGTCGTTACAGAAAATTAATATCCGTCATCTCCGGAAAAGTTCGCCCTGTTAAGTTCCACCGGATTAGGAGAGGTTCTGGCGCAAACGAGGAATAAAGCGGAATCCGGCGTGTAATTTAATTTTTGGAACGATGTCGTGTCCTTGCCTTGCAAGGAATAGAGTTTAAACCAAGAGTTTAAGTTTGGTTAAAGTATGCACTTTATGCCGGTCAACAGCGATTTATCATTTTAAGGAAAGTTTTACACAAACAGACCTCGACATATTTGGATTCTTTGGGAATTTTGCAACTGCGCTACCAGAGTCTGGATATTTATCATAACAACGGTGGCTGACTTATGAATTTTTCCTTCGAGTTTCTATACAACTTTGTAGAAATTTCTAAACTTTTGTTGGAGTAGAAGTCATTTTTCAGAATATACTTAACTCATATATATGTATTTGGAGCTTCGCGTTTTTATTAGCAAACTGAAAAATTATTTTATGACTTGTTTTCTTCTTTAGCTAGTACACTACATAAAAGGCATGGATTTTAACCTAATTTTTAAAAAAATAGAAGTATCCGCAACGACGAGGTTAGGTTAAAGATGGTGCAAAAATGAAGAAATATGTATATATGTACATATATATTGTTATGTTTTTATAAACACTGAAGTTTTAGGAATAATATCGAAAAGTAGTATCTAATAATACGAAAACAACTTGCATCAAAATACCGAAAATAATTACCTTTTCAAGCAGCGGTAGGTCCTGAAAATTTAATACTGTTTTATCTTTTTAAATTCTTTTATTTAACTTACACTGTGTGTCGTCAAATCTTGCAATGCAAAATTTTTATACTTAGACTTTACCAAACTCAATGAAATTTGGCTAACATGTATAAGTTCGGTGACAATACAAGTTAGTGGTGTTTCCCGAGTGAATCCACCCCCGCATCCCTTATTTCCACCCACGCATCACTAAAATCATTGTACTTGTCTAACTTTTTCAATTTTAACTTATAAATCATTTATAATTAAGAATTTTTTTAAAAAATTTTTTTTTAATTAGTACTTGTTTCCTCTATACTTCGCTTAGCGTATTTAGGAATAAATTAATTATTAATATTTGAAGACAATATATCGAAGAGAAAATTTAAGCTAGGTTCAATCAATCATCATTAAACCATGCTCGATATTAAGATTAAGCTTTATACTATTATGTATCAAATCATTTAATCTTGGTTCATATTCGTCTCAAGCATATTTCACACTATACTATTTATTAAATGATTTGATAATTATTATTGATAGTCAATTTATATATAGAGAATCAAATAATTACCTGAATTTCAGTCCTGATGTATATCATTCTTCTTCTTCAACACCTATAATTCAGGGAAAAACGGGATGGTTTAATAATTTAGTTTTAATTTGATTGTATAGCAATGAATGGTAATGTGTAAAGGTTCAGAGCAAAAACTTGGTTTTTGTTCTTATACAATTTCTTTTATTGTTTTAAAACATTCTTAAAATAAGAGATATTTTAATTGATAGAAATTGCTAATATATTGATTTTTAAGTGCTATGTTATCTTAAGCAATGCTAAAACTGATTCATTTTCTTACTCGTTAAGGATAAACGGGTTATCTATCTGCTTTCCACATATTTTTTTTTGAATGTAATTGTCCGCTTACTTGTGATTGTCGAGGCTTTTTCAACATTTTTTTTTATTCCTAACATTAACACAGGAGTACATTTCTTTTTATATTTAAACGAAAATTTTTTTTCTTATTGAAGCTAATTTTATTTATTTGCTTTCCTTCTTAAAAATATTTCAAAATGATTTTCTTTTTACACTTACAGAATCTTTAAAATGACTTAAATATTTTTCTAAATGTAACAGAGAAACTTAACCGACTTCGCTACACGTTTTGAATTTATAACGTGCTGTTTACCCTAAAACTGTTCCGAATTTAAATCAATTGACAAAGATAAAGTGTCAATAACGAATTGAATTGACACGTTCGAATGGCGTATTAATTGATTCATAACATGATAAGCATTCAAGATCCGGCGATAATGTGTCGTTCTAAATTAACATACTTAAGTGCGTGTCTCATTGAATGGGTCGTACCCAAAATAATTGGGGCACCATTCAGCCTAAACCCACTGCAGGGCTGCCGAGGCGGCAATAAACCTTGTCAGAACTGAATCCGGTGGTGCGGCGCTCATCGAAGATTTATGGATAGCATATCGACAGTCCTGAAGGATAATTCAACCTAATCGAACGATAAATTATTGCCAAACGTTTTGGGAAGCTGGTAGCTAAAGCAGGGAAGATAGGCTCGCGATTAGAGATTGAATAATGTCCTTGGTTTATTCCCATAGTTTCATCATGTTTATTCTATTAAATTTCATAACTGTGCCTCTCTTGCGCTTTCTTCTTAATTAATATGAAATATGGGAAGCGAAATTTCACCAAAAATGTAGGGTATTGTCGAATAATGAAATACTGTCTTGCTTCACTAGATACGAATATTTATTGATAAACAAACATCAATTGTATCTCTACCAAGATTTATGGATATTTAATAAAGGAATGTGTTTTTGCACTACGTATTCCTTTGTTTTATCTACATAAATTAGCTGAGAATCGACTACTTATTAGAGAGAGAGGGAGCACTGAAATATTATGGTTAAAACTATCTTTCTCGATACAAGAAAAATTAAAATCAGTAGACATTTGCAATATTTAATTCGTTTTTTTCTGACTGATTGGCATATATCCACGATGGGTTGAATTTAAATTGTATTGCAAATAATGATAATACAAAACTAGGCTTATAACCCTTAGAAAAAAGAAAAACGCTGAAATTGCACAAATATATTTTATGTAACATTATACATATGTACGTAACATACTTTTTTCCTAATTAAAAATTTTAATTTTCCAAAACGATGCGGTAAAAACAGTGTCTACTTAATCAAAAATTACTTAAATAGATTACATAGTCTTTTTTAAACAATTTTACCAAAAATTCTTTAGATAAAAACCTACAAGAATTAATGTTAATTAATTTTAGAATTCTCGCCTTGAATGTCAGCTTTTTTTGTTCTTTGAACATTTTTATTTATGAATTAAAAACATTTTATGACAAAAATTATTTCATCTACTAATCTGAAGATACTAAAATCGTTCTCTTTTTGTGAAATTTTGTTTCATTCTTATTTTATGACTAATTCAGGTTTGCACGAACTCTCCTCTGTAAAATGTTTTCCAAAATTTTGAACTACCTTAACTAATGTGTTTTTATGTACAATTGTTAAGTTGGAAAAAGAAAACAAATGCATATATTAGAGGTAAGTAAGTACATTTACAAATGTTTAAGTTGCTGTGCTAATTATTGGAATAGCGACTTTAAGTTTAAATTGAGATTTGAAACTATCAACAAAAGTTACTGCGATTAGTACCAAATCTTTCAAATATCGATTAAATTTTTATTTGCTTATGGGAACAGGGAAAGATAAAAAAACCTTTAATTGTGCGTAGCAAGAAAATCAAGAAACATATTTTCATATCCATTTGGGAGCTAAATTTAAACCTCAAGAGCCTCTTGTATTTAAAAAAAGTTAAAAGGAAGAAAAACTCAAGATATTTCAATAATTGAACTTTTCTTGTGATGCCTCTTAAAGCTGCAGAAATATTAATGAGGAAAGTTATATAAGTCCTTGATACGCAAGCGTGGGGATCATGATGATGGTGTTTTGCTTTTTGAGTATTTGCCATATCATTTAAGATATCATTTAATATCTTTGTTTTGTAGTTAAAATATTCCGAAGTTTCATTTTAAAATAAATAATTTTGTTGATGACGATACCCTTTTGAAGAGTTGTGTGTTAGTTCTGTTGTAAATGTTTTGTTTTCTATGAAGAAATTTGCTATTATTTATAGCAAAGATAATGCCCCTACTCGGAATGCGTCATTTAAAGGCTGTTTGGTATATTAGATATAGTAGTCAAGAACTTGCATAAACTTACGGTTCAAATATTACTTGGTACTATTGGCGGGTTTATGCCAAATAATATTTCGAGTTCTATGATTTTCTCATTTTTATCACTTGTGCATTGGATTTACGTCCAGTGCATATTGTTGTCGAAGGATTACTTCATTGAAATATTCGAGACAAGGATTAAACTTCTTTCCATGTTATATAGCATTTGAACTGTTGTTTTCTATTTTTTTGGATTAACATTGATTTTTCTTTGTACAAAATGGATTTTTGTTAAAATATTTGAAATTTTATTTATTGGATTACGTTTTTGTTCTTATTTCATTAAAGATATTTGTTTAAATGTTTGAATTCGTCGAAAATGTGCAAACAATTTTTTGGATTGTCTTGTACGACTGAATTATAAATCTTTAAATTTTTAACTTATCCCATTTTCAAGTAAATGTGACTTACTTTGTTCTGTCCTTGTACCCTTCAAATATACTATTAAATCCCGTTGGAATGCCACCGCAGACACCTAAAAGATACCCTTGATTTAGATACTTCTGAAGCATGCATAAGCGCCCTTTAATTCCCTCATAAACCAATAGATCTTGATGACTCTGGGCTCCAGACACAAATATCCTTTTAGCTCCGATAGACGCAAATCCATCGATTGCAGGTGCCCGCACCCACGAGTCAGAAAATGGCAATCAAAGTGGAGCTTTACCCAATCCAACTGCTATTGACTTTCTGTCTGAGGAAAAATGGATTCTGTGTTTTCTTCTTTTATCGAAATAGTGCGACATTGAAAACGTGTGTTCAGTGAGCTTCACGTGTTTTGAAAATGACACAATTAGATTTCTCTCCTATTGATACGTTCCGCTTTTCAAGGATGAAAATAAAAAAAAACAATACACAGATACAAACCAACTAAAAATTTGACGATTTTCCTGACTTTATGAGATAACATATATAGGATGTTGGAAAATAACTAGGAATCGATTCTTTAAATCGGTTAGAACCTTCCATATATGTATACAACTCCCTAAATTTACCCCTTCGCTTTCAAATTGATTGAAATTTAAACTATTTAAGCTTCAAAGTTTTCACTTTATTATTATTTTTGAAGTCCGACACGTCGAAAGCTATTGAATGTATTGTGGTATATTGGAAATCATACGAACAAAATAGTTTTTTTTCCAAGGGTCGTACTCAAATCAAAGTCAAATTGTATAAAAGAAAATCTTGACTAAGACACACCAAGGAATTGGTTACCATTGCTTCTTATTTATTTTCCAAACACATTGTGCACGTAATAAAATCTATTGATTTTTGTATTTTAACCGCAAAATTTTGTTGATAATTCCAAATATCCCAACGGATTTATTGCCGCAGGATGACTAAAGTATTTTATGTTACTGAGTTTGCTTGAATCGTTTCCGCTACGCTTATCCGCCGCCTGATGTACAATAAGTTGAAAAATGATCTTTAAAACAAAATGCTGTGAGCTCTTCGGTTAAAATGTTTTAATGTTTGATGGAGGCATATTGCATAAATCTTAAACGAAGCCTTATTTAGTCTCAGCATAATCATTGCGTTAAAGTTTACATTAAAAAGCGGGCAAGGGAATGTACTCACGCACGGGGGATGAAAAATTGCTTAAGCTAAACTACTCAAGCCCACCTGATCGAACCTTTCACTTACTTACTGATGAAAGTGATAAACGACGTTTAAGAAATATTTGATTAAAATTTAAATAAATAGATTGTAATTTTAGATTATTAGTGTATTTATTCTGCTAAGTTTGTTGTAGGTATAAAATTTCGCATATGTATATCCCTTTGCATTAATTTATTATTAATTTATATAATACTTGACAATGTGAAAAATTCGTTCAGAAGGAGGATGCTGCAAACTTACCATTTAAACTACTTGTCTCAATGCTTAACTAATGAACAGCCGTAGGACAACTAAGATAGGTTTTGGATTTGGAAATTCCTTAAGCGTTAAATACAGCACATTTTTCAAATTTTATGTCTTTCATTCAGCTTAGCACTTTGTTAGTACATTAATCACCAAATATAGAGAGCTAATTTTAATTATTACGCTAATATTCTCCGACGCCAGCTACATCATTCAGGAGGACAGAAAAACAAACGTATTGATATTTTTTTTTGCATTATCTATAAATTTTACCAATTTTAAACTATTTACACATGTCACTAAATAGAATTAGTTAGGAAGAAGCAGGGAAGCTACTTAGTTCGTTCTCATGGTTATCATCTTCAGGGTGAAGCAGATGCACGGTGTTTTCATACTTGTGCCATACAGTGGATGAGGAGGGATTTCTACTAGATCGGCTGTTGTAACGAACTTCGCGAACTAGTTTTCGAGTGCGCTAATTGTGAAATTACATTTGTTTTTTAATATTACGTAAGCACTTCGGATGGAGCTTAATTTTAAACATTCATATTTTGAGAACACAATCATAAACAGTATTTGACGAATTGCATAAATTAGCATGCGCTTTAAAGGCAAAGAAAATTAAATTTAGTGTAAGACCACGAAAACAGACCATCACTATTTTGAAAATAAAATATTTAAAGATTATAAAAGATTAGTATGCAATTTTAGCAAAAGGAACATATGTAAACTCATTTAGTCCTATAAATAAACAAACAGTCAGTGGGAAGTATTGCATATAGGATGAATCTGACTAAACTTAAACATGCTTATACAACTTAAAACAATTTGTTTGATTTTGAAAATGAGGAAAATTAATTTCGGCAAATTTAAGCTCTATTAACAGACTTCAGTTTGCGGTCTACGTAAAAGAGAAGGGGACTGATTTTATACATGAAATATCTAGACGAAAAGGAGCCACTTCCAAATTTAACCTGATTGTTGTTTAAGAAGTGGTTAAATTCAGTAATTTCATTTGGCACGGGATTTAACCAAAATATGAAGAAAGTTTTATTTATTCATATCGGTTATGAGATTATCACTTTAAATGTTTGAAATAAATATCAAGACCGCAAGGATTGATGCTTTTGAGATGTTTATTGAACATTTAATATTGTTAAATTTGGCATTACCTTATTAAGGGAACATAAATATTAGTTGGTATTACAGTTTAAGTAATCATTATACACATTACGCAGGCTTTGCACTACGAAATTTCTAAGGTATATTTGAAAATGCAGGCTATAGTTTGAATAAGGATGAAAAGCAGAGTTAATTTCAAAAGGAGTTTTATATTGATTTATATATTTATATTGAAATTGTGCAATTTTAACATAATACATTAATCGGACTAGTTCGTTAAAATATGCGAGTTCCCTTGAAAAACTCAAGGAGTTTTGTCAGATAGAATTAAAAGTTCATTTGAAATTTTTGCGTCAAATTAATATCGGTTATGGTGCTTGAAGCTTTTATTTTTGTAATTCTACAATGAATATCAAGCTGAAATATAAAGGTTTATAACACTTGCTTACTAAAGTAAAGTAGATTTTAATTTTGCCGATTACGTAATCCGTCGGAGCAATGTCATAATTTTGTATTATTATATCGTAAACAGTTTCTTCAATTACAGACTTGATTGAGTATTGATTTTCTTAATTAAAGCTTTAACTTGACATCTTCATGAGTAATTAAAGACAATCTCAAATGGGACGGATTAAATAATTGACTTCAATCCTGAAGCTTACTGAGAAAAGAAGCGAATCAAAAGGAAAAGAAGTTTGATGACTTAAAGAGAAGAACAGAAATGAAATCATATTGTGGCAAAACTTTATTGAAGAAATAAATACAAAGTATATAATAATCCTTACAACGACGAATCATTCTCTTGAGTCATGCCAAAAATTAGGAACCAGAGCTTAACATCGAATAGGTGTGAAGGAAATTTGCACAAAAGTTGCAAGGTAATATCAACGTGAGAACAACTGCTACTGTGCAATGCATGACCGCGATAGAGGTGATTTGCGTGAGTTCCTCTTTTTGTATCTCTTGAAGAGTTTGAATTTTTGCAAGGGTTCGGTTTTATGAACGTTAAAACTTTTACCACAGCAATGATCGCAGTGGGTCCCATCATTGGTTGGACATTTACCAGTATTGCAATAGCTTGTAATTTCATCTTTTATAGTTTTCAATTTCATTAACTCACTGTTTCCACTTCCACCACTGTTGTGACTCAAGTCTTCAAAGGTGAAAATGTTTTTTATCAAATCGGGACGCACACTGGAATCATCGCTATTTAGAGTAAAACTACTGTTCCATGCAGCAATTGGAAAGGAATGCGGCCGCAGACGAGGACCTTTTTGAGACGGCGAATTGCTTAACATACCTGTGCGTTCCTCTTGGAACTCATCCTCGTCTGACGATTCGATTCTGTCCTCTACCAGGGATGATTGTCGGGAGATGGGCTGTGAGGTAAAACAGGAGGAATGTAAACTATTTATGAACCCTGAACAGGTGTCGGGTAGCAACACGAGTGGAAGCCACCGGCTTACCCAAATCTTAAAATGTCCTGGAAGGAGGGAACAGAATAATAGAAATTCTCACCGTATTATGTCGTCTTCTAGGAGGAGACCGCTTGTTCCAAAGTGCTTCTAACTGGTCGAAGTGCTGAGACTGTGCTAGTGCGGCTTGCTCAGGACCAAGGCTGGTCTGTGACGCTAATGACTTCATTTCTGCAATTTTCGAGATCTCCTCCATGCTGGCAGACACTGAAAATCTCCTTTTGAGACGTTCATCTACTTGAGCCATCATCACAGATGAGGTGAGGTGGCCGTACTTCTTCTGCCAGGTGTACGTGTCCAAGGACACTTCTTTCTTGAGAAGACGCCGCATCTGGCGCTTAGGTCCTGCAGGTCTCAAATCTGGATGAAACACAGAGTTTTTGAGTATATCAGATTTATGTCACACTAATTTGACCTTTACCTTCTACGTCACGTGCTGGTGCCGAGTACGTCGGCAGCTTTACGTAGCTCGCTGGAGTATTGTGCAGGCAGATGACGGGTAAATTGAAGCTGTCTACCAGCTGGACCAGGATCCGCGAGCATTCCTGGCTAATGTCAAACCGTGTGAACGGCACATGAATTTGCAGGGATGTGAGGGCAAGGCCACGTTTCGTTTCCCAAACGATAAAGGTCTTATCGTCACTGGCCGACACAGCGGTCGTGCCTGCAATTGAGAAGGGGAACAAAATCAGGTCGTGGACCACATCTGAGACTAGAAATTGGATGCCCTACCGTCAGCTGAAACTTTTACACAAGTGACCTGGGCTAGATGTCCTGCCAGGGTGTGGAGCTCCTCTCCCGTGTGGATGTCCCACACGATGAGGTTACAGTCCTTGGAGCCCGAGATTACGTGGGTTTTGGTTGTGACCGACACGGCGACACATGTGACTGCGTCACTGTGGCCCACAAGGACCTGGGCCAATTTTCCACCTGTTGCCTGCCACACTTTGAGCGACATGTCCCGGGATCCCGTGATTACGTAGAGGGAGTCCGCCGTTATTACGAAGCAAGTTATCTCGTCTGCATGCGACACGCTATATTTCTCGTCCTCCCGCGTTAATGACCAAATTTTCAGACTATTGTCCCCGTTCGTGCACACCTGGACCGGGAGATAAAAGACGGGTCTTTTGTAGTTATATTCGAGTATGCTAAATTACCCCCGATGTGTATCTCTAGTTATCATACAAATTTTTACTTTTATGGTACACTGTCTTGCGACGGGTCCAGTCATTATTTTAAATTCACTTTGGCCCTATTGCACCAACTATGTCACATTTGGGCGAAAAAAGGGACAGAATTGTAATTTTTGCAATATGCTACCTCTGAGTAAGTTAAAAATTAATGTTTTTGAGATTTCAATTTTCCGAATACATCAGAATCTTATAAAAGGGGCATGCTACCAATTTTGTAGCTACCTATATTTATATAACAAAAATATTATATTATAAAGAGCTTTTCTTTAAAGACTAAATTTGTTATAATATTTTTTTGCTTTCTTCATTATATAAAGTGATCGTAAATTTTATGACCATAAGCTATGTAAATGGCAATGAGGAACAGATCGATAAAAAGAGTTGTCCCTGAAATGTATACTTGCGCATAATCTTTCAACAAAATTTATGCCTATCACAAATTTATCGCTTTAGAAGCATTCTTTAAAATTATTTATAATTTACCTGTTTGTATTTAAACGAAATTAGTAAATATATATATAAAAGGCACACGTTATATTCTCTGATAATTGGAATATAAATAAGCAAAGGTGTTTGTGTATATAATAAACATACGTATGTATAATATGTATGTATAAGGAAAGCCTTATATAAAATTAAATGTGATTTCACAAGCAGTCGTCTGTGAGTCGGCGCATTAACCTTTTTTATATAATTATATTATGTTGCTTTTGAGTTTTTTTGTTCATTTAATTTAATTTCTTATAATAATTATTTCAAAATTATAATTTAAACAGTGTATTTGAAGTAATCTTAAGAAAAGCCATAGAGCAGAGACATTTCCATATTCACTTTCTTATTTCGTTTTTAAACCCCAGTTGAAATGATTCAACATTTTCAGAAACGTAATAACTTCACAGTAACAATATATCCTTAAAATTTTAATTTGATATATTTTGGGGGCAATTTTCATACACTTATTCCATACCTTTTGTGTGAAACATATCACAAACAAAATAAACTCATTCACTATACATATTTTGTGCAAACATAATTAGATTAATATTTTAGTTCATTGTAGAGGCTCTGTTTAATTTCTATAGAAATTTCTGAACAATGCATATTTTAATAAGCCACTTATTGTTAGTAGTGGCACAAGACAGGCTAGAATTTCTCGTGAAATAGTTTTGAAGCATTCATTTTACCTCAGACATTGCTATGACCTCAAACTTCTACAGGCAATATGACAATGAACGACTTCTCCTACCTCACCAAACTACTTGTTCAGCAACTTACCGCAAATTTCATGTTGTTAGTGGCTGCCAGACACTTGTGGGGTCCTTGAATGGTTTGCAGGAGAGTGGCGGAGTCTGCCAGCCACACATATAAGGAGCCATCCCTGTCCGCCGAGATCACCCTGCGGGAGTCCATTAGCACTGTAACGCAGCTGACAGGGGCGTTATGGCCCTATAAAATAAATTCATGTCCAAAATACCACCCCCGTCTCCTTAATATGTAAAGTTCACCTTGAAGGTAGTGGCAACTAGTCCAAGCGTCAGTCCCCAGATGTTGACCGTCTTGTCCTCCGATCCAGAGGCAACAAATTCGCTATTTGGGGAGAAGTTAACGCAAGTGACGGCTCCCGAGTGCCCGTCGAGGGTTGTTTGGTACTCGGGGGCATTTATCTGGACGATGTGGACACTCTTCCCGGACGCCATTGCGGCTAATTGGGAGTCTCTGGACACGTCGAAGCAGGTCACGGGTGGCATATTCCCGGAGCTGGAACGCAGCGGCGGCAAGTGCTTCGGGGTTCGTTTCCTTTTGTGATGGGAGTACGGATTCACGTAGCCTTCGTCGTTCCGGAACGAGTAGAATGTGATTTTGTTTCCGCCGATGGTTATGAGAAAATCGTCGTTGTCCATCACGTAGACAGCCGTCACAGGGCCGGGGTTTGGCGGCAGGGACCTCACCAATCTTCCCGAATGCATGTCGAAAATTAGGGCTTTTGTGTCGTCACAGCCCACAATCGCTCGTTGGCTATCCTTGGCAATGGACATCGTTCGCACCTAGAAGAATGGCGAAAGTACAAAAGTTAGTCAGTCGTCGTCGCTGGGTGTGAAAACGCCCTCCCTTGAAAACGAAAACTTTCTTACCTTTGACTTGTGTCCCTTGAGGGAGTGGAGCTCCGTTCCTGTCGCCAGGGTCCTCAGGTATAATCCATTATCCTCGCAGTGGGCTAATAGAAACACCTGTTGAAATTCTCATCATCACATCCAGCCAATACAAAGAGCACAATTATAACAATGTTCAGCACGGTTTAAGGAATAGGAAAAGGACTTGGGGCCCTGCCAACTGCTTGAAAAGGCCCTAAGTTGGTCAAAAGAGGTGTCGAGAACGTTTCTGGGGCAGACTCCGCTTTCGTTGCGGTTTGTCAGAATTTCCAAGATAGAAAGCGCCTCGAGTGGCTGAATTGAGATTTTAAGTGCAAATTACAACAAATGCTCCCCGTCACGGCTTCCAGAGTGGCGGCACCCCCACTTCCGTGCTTTAGGTCTGCAGAAGGATCCGGTCTTACTTGGAGCACCTACAGGCGCGCCTCCTTGGTTTGTATAGTTGGATCCCTTTTAATGGATTTCCATTTGGTTTGGTAACCGTTTCGCAGCCCCGCGTCCTTTAGATCTTATAGAATGTGAAGGGGTGACGGAGGACTGGAGTCACCTCGATGCACTTTTGCCGAGCAATTCCCAGTAAATATGTAGGTCAAGAGCGCCCCATAATCTAAGTTTGATGAAAGAGCGATGTGTGCAAGTGATCCTCCCACTCTGCAGGTGCATGCCGAGGTCGCTGGAAACCACCACTTCATGGATTATTTAACAAACGCAAAGGTTTCTCCCCTACGCTGATACTTTGCTCATGTTGGCGTAATTACGACCTGCACCAGTTTTTTATTTCTATACTTCTACTATATCATTTAAAAGGTTTCATAGCTTTAAAAATTGCACCGGAATAATTGAAGTTCCATCATTGCAGAATTATTAAATTAATTTGAATATATAGGAAAGTTGAGTACACTGCCTGACCAGCTATAGTAATTTTGTGCGATGTAAAGTTATATAATTTTTGTTTAAAAGTTGGGCCGAAACCAATTGGTGAGTTAACAATGATGACTAGAGACATTATTGATGCATTACCTAGCAAATCCTGTAATTCATTCTTAGTAAGGCTAGCTACTACTGATCTAGATTACCTATATCCAATAGTAAAACACATTACTTTTACATGGCGATATCATAGGATGGACTTACGAGCTTTGTTTTTGAATTACCAGCAAAAAATTAATTCACAGAATACACGCGTTACCAACTACATTACATTTTTATAAAAGCAAATATATGTGTAATTACACTATGTGGTTGGTTTTATATATCACTACTGAGAGAAGTCTAAAAAAGAGCATTACCTGCAGCAAGCATTACCATTCAAAGTAATGGGATATAAAAATGTATTGCGATTATACCATTAATGTAACTATTAGTGTTGGCAAAATTTCATTACGTAAAGTTACGCAAAAAAAACATACAAAGGGGATGTTTTTGGAATGCAAAAGCCCTATTTAAACCTCTTATATTTTGTTTAATGTGGTACACTGTTCTAATTTCTGAAATATTAATACATCATGGCATACCTATTTAGTTGCAATTGTTTGGTTTAGAAGTACCAATTTATCCAAATTAAAATCTAAAAATGCAAGCCTTTTCAGAGTTAAAATAAATTGATGGAAAGAAAAAGAGGCAAACTACGTTATTTATTCAAAATAAATTGCGAAAAAATATCGCGTAATGAACTATAATGCTATAGTAATGACGACTAATGCTCATGCAATTATAGTAATGACGAAGTACCAGTATCTATCAATAGCCATACTGATAATTCATATCTTGTAGTTTCCAGTACAAGTAAGGTTATTTAATGTTTTAACTATAAATTATTTTTTGTTAGTTCTGATTAGGGACATGGTTTCAAATCATAAATATGGATATTTTATTTATGAGTAATCTCAAAAAAACAATTGCATTGTTCAAATAAGAATTTAATTTGACTTATATAAAAACCATTCTATAGAATTATAGCTTAATGATTTTTGTGATTTTTCCCTTACGGGGATACCGAGCCCTAAAACCTTCCTTCGACCCAATTTCAAGGTTCTACGTTAATGAGAAGTAAAGTAAAGTAAAGGTTGTCAATCAGTAATTTAGTCTGTCAGTACGAAAATACACTATACAGGACTCTAATAAAGAAAATGGCGTAGATTTAGTATCTATGGTATTAATTTTAATTCCGTACCTCCTTCCTGGGAAAGAAGGTCTTGACGGATAGATGGAAAGATACATAATGACGAACAACAAAGGGATTCTGTAAGAGTTCCTGAATCTCTAAAAGTACAGATAAATTCATGGTATGGATACTATTCAAAATTGCAAATACTTCTGTGACAATGATTGCATATATCAAACGAAATAAGGTAAAATATCGTTTTCGCAGAGTGTAATTTGTCTGGAGTGAGGCAACTCTATTCAATTTCACTTCGTCTCCTCTAATTATGGAATTTGTAACAAGCTTATGATTATCAGATTCAGGATGCTGGATGCATCAAGATCAATGTGCGTGCAGAATATGAGCCCCATCCAAAGCGGTCACCTGAATTTCATGTCAATTTAGTGATCTGCTTTGCTACCATAACTAATTCCAAATCAATCAGAACGCCCCATTCATGCACGAAGTTATTCCATCCTCGCCAGCATGAATAACATAGTTAGTTCGGCTTATGTTTCATTTGCATAGAATTGCATAGAATTGCATAGAGCTGCTGTTGCACGTCGGGCTGGTGATGCTCCTAGGCCAGGATGCGGGGGAAATCTCCTGAGCATGGCCGCTCGGACTCCATTTAAATGATTCCGGGAAAGGTGGCGCAGTGGTACTGGCAGGTGCCGTGAACTGGTAACAGGTGTTTTCATGGCTCTTTTGTCTAAAGTGTTTTAATTGGAGTGGATGAAATTGGATTTTCGATTTATTGCTCTAGAGGGTTTAGAGGAAGCAGTTTGCTAGGTGGTCAAAGCAACTACCCATATAATGAAACTTTATGTTTCTACTTGCTGTTTCTCTGTTGGGTGCGGTGGATTACTGAACAGATATCGGAACCCATATTTTTTATTTAAAGTTTTGGTATTGTGGAGTTGGGGAAACTAAACGAGGTATGAAGTTTCTATTTTTCTTCATCTATGCCTAATAATGAAAATGAACATGTTGAACTAAATATGTTTTGTTCGATTTATGTATATAACACTCACTATTGTAGCGCACATAAAAAAGAGGTACAGCAAGCATGTACAAAATTTGATAGTTTAAAATACCTACTGACATTCCTACATATCAACGGTTTACTATTAAAGTATGAATTTTATTTACCACATAAGTAGGTGTTTCTTTTGTAATTGATTTTGAAATTGAGGTTAGTTTAGGTTAGGTTCAAGTGGCTGCCAAAAGAACGCACACTTAGGCCAAGGTAGGGCCATGGTGATACCACGTAGGACGAAACCCCTAATAACTAACCTTCGAACCATTTGGAATCTTTAATGAACTGCTCCAGGCTTCTAATCCTGACGAAGCTCAGTTCCGACAGATAATTAAAGAAAGTGGAGTGAAATTGAATAATTGTTCAAAACGTTGTTCGTTTTCCATGTTATACTTATACATATAAACTGTGAAATATGCGGTAAGTTTTACGTCTATTAGAAAATCTCTTATATAAAACTTGCTGTACGGACTTCGATTCATTTATTTTAAAACATTAGCGATTACATACTAATTCAAAACAATAGAAATTATTCATAGCTAAGCTATTTTTATAAAATCAAAACATTATCACAAAAAATTTAATTTTTGGGCTCTATCCCAAGTATAAATTGTTTAAACCGGAAATGGGCTGGCAGCAATCCCGGAATTGGAAAAGCGCCCGACTTTTTCCACTGATTTGTCTTTCTTACTTAAGGCAAAGAAAATAGAAAAGCATTACTATGACGAATTAATACTCAGTTTATAAAAATTATGGATTGTTGCAGGCGCGTTTCATAAAATTCGGATCTGTTGCAGGCGTATTTAAGGAAATGCGGGCGTGACCTAAGATTGGAAATATTGGAAAATTATGAAAACTACTTTAGTATTCTAGCCGTATCTGTGTCAAAGGAACTAAATTGAATAACTTTCTCTTCTCCTTTGTAATTTTATTGAATTTTTGTTCAGCCCCAAACAAAAATTTTATGGAAATATTACCATACCAGTTTGGACAATGTTGGCGAAGTGCAATAAATTATGAGCTCAACCGAATTCGCAACCGATCCTTAAAAAAAAGTATTGCACACACCCAGATGCGGGGCACAGGACAGTTCAGGGTTAAATTGTATATTTATGGAGAAAACAAGTTTTCACATTTTCGTTTTCTTGGCAGCCACTAGAAATCTGAAATCAATACTCACAGAATCACTGGATATTTCGATCCGGACGACAGGACTGTGCATTTGTATGCAGTTCAGCAGAGTGTAGTTCTCCAGGGACCAGAGGCAAATAGTTTTGTCCTGACTGGAGGAGACAAAAACTTCACTAGCCGAACTAACTTTGACTGATGTGACTGGTCCACGGTGGTGATCGATTTTTCTTATCTGTAACGAAAAAAAGACGAGCAGTGTAAGAGAATAAAACCGTCTGGTCGTTATATTGTTAAAGTAAAAATGTTGACTAGGAAATCTTCAGGCCTTAAAGATTCAGTACCCCACTTCTGACCTCTGGCAGTCAATGGTAAACTTAAAAGGGTTAGTGAACTGTAATTTCATGAAAATTACCCAAATTGACATGAGCTCATATAATTTGATCCAGCAATAATAGGAGCATTGTTAGAGCAAAATGCATGAGGTTGGCAGAGAACCCTTTCGTCAAATTTTACCATCGTTCAGCTAGGACCAAGCAAATCGACGGATCTATTCAACTCTCTGGAGTCTTCCCTGCTGGCGTGCCTAATTTGATTAAGTGCCAATTCCAGCGATAGCTCTAGAAGTGCAATTGACTAAGTGTACTCCATCTGAACGACATAAGTAAACAGTTCCATAAACAAGGGCGAAGCGAAAATTCAGACTGTGCAAACGATGAAATTCAGTTAGAGATTCGCAACGCAAACCGGCAACGATTAAGGCTCCGCTAGTGAGGAGGGCTTGTCGTTTGGATCTGGTGAAAACCTTTGACCTGATTAAGGATTTTTGCAAATACATATATACAAATATGTGAAGCAAATGATAAACATGTAGAATTTATGTTGAAAACCCCTTTTCTTAATCTAAAAGTAAATTCATTCGTCTGGTACCTACTCTAAATTCATTAAATAAAAATTACCGAGTAATTTTTGTTGAAAAAGCACTCTCTGTTATCGTTCCATTAGCAGAAAACTGGGTCCTTTAGGAACATATTTTTATCTACCAACTGCCTTGCCCTTGGGAGGGTTGCTCCACTCTCATTCAATTTTCTGCTCTAAAGGAGGAATTCAATACCAGTTAGTCCTCCATTTTTTAGGTTTTTAATTGAATCTACTCTACCCCTTTTACGATATTACATTCTATTGGGACGCCGTGAACTTACCTACTATATACATGTACATATATCTACAAGTACATGTACTATATGATCTAAAATTATTTTGATTTTATTTATTTTTTTTTTAACGAATATGTCCTTTGCGGTTTTTACTTTTGTATGAATTTTGAATTTAACTTATAACATAGTTTATTGATTCCAATCATAAAAAATGAAGCTAAAATACTTAATGGGTTTTTTTATAGTTTTAACGGATGGAAATGGAAATGGAAATTATGAATTAATTTTTGTACATATTTTGTACATATTGGGAGTTTATTGCATATAGACATTTTTATGCATACTAACATTCAAAATCAAAAATTGAGGAATAGCCAATAAAAGTGGTTTATATATGAAAATACTTAAAGGTATTTTTTATTCATTGAGAAGTGATTATTATCGTAAATTTATTTAACTACTTCATTGCAAACTTTTAATTATACATGATATGGCGTTTATACAGTTAAAACCATTTGTTAATGTTTTATTGTGTCATTAAGTAGGAAATTAACTGCATAAGATTACACTCAGAATTATGTTCATTAAATTCAGAACATGTAATAAGGAAGTTAGCTAACTGATTGCAACTCTATTTCTTAATCTATTTAGTACATAATTGCGTAAATATATATTATTACGCAGAATTTATAAAGATCTTTGGAAATACTTTTTAAAAAAATTGTACAGTAGTCAGACAACTATGCAGATAAATCGTCTCACCCATAATCGCGACCGAGTTATTTTTCGCATATGTGGGAGTGAAAGAAAAACTTTTAAATAAATATAAAACCACTGTTTTACATTTTCTACTGGGCAGAGAACATATTTTATCAGAGGGTCAAAATTAAATAATTGAAAGACCCCAATCGAATAAATCGGATCTCTTGTATGGCAGAAAAATGTACATATATACTTTTGCAGCTGAGCTTAAAGAATCGGTAAGTTCGCAACTTCGTAACTACGTAACTAATTCTTTCTTAATTATGGTAAATTAAGGGGTTTGGTAATTCTATAAAAACAGTAAAACCCAAAACTTTGTGCTGCCTTTTTTCAATAATGGTTTTCAATTTTTTCTTAAAGTCTAGCTGTGGGATGAGAAGTGTTTGTATGGAAAACATTTTCAAGGCTCGCTTCCCCTTAAAAATCTTGGACGGTCTGGTGAGCGAATTATGCTAAAAATAATGTCCCCCCATTGGGGTCCCGTGCCCGACCCCGGGCTGTTATCACCCAGCGGTTATTGCCGCAAAACGTTGTGTTCCTTGCTGTTGGCAGTATGTGGAGTGTGAAATCAGATTTCACTCTAAAAAGGCTTCGATAAGGAAACAAAGGAGCTCGAGAGCGTCTCCTGTTTGAAAGAGTCAATTTTGCCGAACAGCTCGGGAGTGCTCTGCCAGGACGGGGCTTTGGTGAACGCAAATTTGAACACGTAATAGCTCAATTATGCAAACGTTTGAGGCGATGCACAGCAATAAGGGACCGGTGCTAGTTGGCAACATCCTTGCAACTTTGATTGAATCCTTTAATCAGTGCCTAAGGGAGGAACTCATTGGCATTGGAGCGTATACACCTTCTGGGTGGATTGCACAGCCAAAGTCTCGTATATCGCGTTTCACGTCCAAAGTTTCCAACTTTTGCGAAGGATATTACAAACTTTCTCATTCGCAACTGAAAGACTCAAAGTTACCATGCTTTTTAACTTAGGACGGGCTGCATCCAATTGCATTTTACTTGGTTACTGCTTTCATAAAAAATAAAAGTTTTGTGTTAAAACTTTTCCAAGTTCCCCCAGGGGATTGCATTTTCCTTTATCATCTATGTACCTACTTACATACTATATCCGTAGCCTTGAAATTACTAAATTTGATTTTGTTCTCGTTAATATTTTCCTCCGAAACGGACCACGTTGGGCGGCACCTGTTGCGAGTGTCTTACTGCATTTAAGTTATGTCGTTAGTTATTCAGAGCTTGGCGAAAGGGGGATGGGATTCAGTGCTATAAGGGAAATTGTAAGACATAATGTAAGCTTTTTGTGAAAATGATTGTAAATTATTTAACTTCGCTACCCAAAAGAAATTGACTTTACTAAGAAATTGGCAGCACTCAGAAAACCTTGAAAGAAAAACATGTAACTGACTGTAACAAAATGTAAATAGCTTTAAAGAAGGATGAAATTTGTTGTTTTATGCTAACTTTGGTTATTTTTAGTTTTATTATTGGGGCTTCAGTCGTCATTGTCGCAAATTTAGTTTTCATTTTGAAATTGTTTTGTCTTTTCAAACTTAAATTAAATGAATCAATTTTGCCACTATGCTCTTTATCTACTATATTTATTTGGTTGAAATTAAATGTAACTTGAATGCAGAGGTATCTTATACCATAAAATATCATATTTATATACATTTATATACATGACCATATGTATCTACAATATCTGTATTCAACAAAATGGAAATCAGCTCCAGGTATCGTTTTCTAAGAATTTAGGACTGTCGAAGAAGAATAGATAAGAACTAATAGTGAATTCTGTCAAATCAATAATTTCTATATTAAGTTGTTCTTACCTTTTGGAGTCGATGTCAAATTTTTTATGTTTTTGTTGTAAAATATTACCTACCGAAACCTTTTTAATATAACATAGAAAAATTTTGTGGCAATCCTGACCATAAGGCAAATTTATTGAAAAATAAATGTTTAGGGATATTAGAGTTCACCAAAAGTAGCTTCCAATGAATACTTCTTGAAGTAAATCTTAAAGAAAAGATCTCCCTGAAGCGATATACATATGTACCTACAAAGACTCAACCTTCTCCTAAGAAATAAATTTGGAAAACATTGAAAATTTATTGTCATCGAAATGACGGAGCATATACAAAAATTTAACCACTTGTCTTTTAGAAGTTAAAACACCAAATTGTTAAATATGTGCATGTGGATTCAAGAGTACTGCACTGTTTGTAATTCAATTCATTAATTATTTTTTCAGTAATTGGAAATATTACTCCAATGATTTAACTTTCTAGTTGCTTAGAATTCAAGATGTTTTTGAAATTAACAACAAAATGTTTACGTTTTTGTGTACATATGTACATATATAAGTATTTCGAAAATGGCTATTTAATCTGATAAAAGCCAAGATTATAATAAATGCGCTCGACAAGTTTAGAGTGACTTATTTTGATCGCATTTTTGGCAGAATCACATTTCCAAGAATAGTCCGCGACTGCAAGCAAAGTATTTTGTTGGTACACAATATATACATACATACATTAAATACATACATACATAACATACATATAGCAATTTAGTGCAAATATCGGCAATTTTAATTCATTCAAATTTAGGAAATGGTTGCATTAATGGACAGAAATTGTTACATCAAAACCTAAATGATGTTAGTTTTTTCTTTTCAATTTGGCTAAATACACCACGGCTTAACTTGTTTTAATTATTATATATTACATTTCTTAGCGTTCTTTGATGATTGAGTATAAAATCACAAATATGCAGAGAAAGAGTCATTTCAGATTTTATAATAAATGTTGAGAATATTCAAAAGGTTTCACTGGTTTGCATTGTACATGAATATGATACTTTCTATAAAAAAAATATAGCGGGTATAATTTTATTTCATAAAACAATTATTTTTTACTTAATAAATTATATTAATTCTACGAAATAAGAAAACGTAAAGAAACTATGAAATTTTTCAATAAATCTATGACGTAAATAAGTTTTTTTGAGTGGGTTTAATAGCCAATAAATTAATGTTAAGGATTAAGACTTGTTTAGGTAGAAGAATGTGTCCAACAAGAATAGGGGACAATTAACAAAAAGTTTTCAAAATGAATTTTAAGCTGTGGTTTCTATACATGTATGACTCATATGTATCCCACAGCTTATGGTAACCTCGTAAACTTTTTAGTACCAAGCTTGGAATTTGAGAAGTTTCACGCAAAGTTTAATTTAAGTAGATACTATTTAGACTTCCATATGAGTATATGATACTCCAGTTAGCTTAAGCAGTATCGAAATAAAAATTCCTACAACTTTGCTTGAATAATAAGTACGTATCTTTAAGGTTTAAAACCGAGTCGGTTTTCCAGCAGCAAAAATAGAATAAAGCACTTACCACCTTCCCTGTCGGGATAGACGCAATGATGATCCTGGAGTCCTCGCCCCCACTTATCGCCAATGTATTATTCATAGCGCAGGCAACACATATGACGGCTGCGTTGTGCTCCCTGTGAGCCCGGCGGGATACGTCGAATTGAGCATTGCGACAGAAAAATATATTAGCATTTAGTGTCGGGTCAAGGCGTCGCGGCGCAGGACTTACCTAATCCGGTGCCTCATGCTGCGGTCATTTACATCCCAAATTATCATGGTCGAGTCCTCGGAGCCCGTAACCAAAACGCTGGATTCGGGTGGAGCCACCATCGACCTCACCGGGGCGGTGTGCCCTGCAAGGAACTCAATTAGGGTCCCCGAGGATAAAATCCCGTGGATGAATTACTCACCTCGGAAGGTGGCGACGAGGCTGTTGCTCATTATGTGCCAGAGCTGTACGTCCCCGCTCTTCGTCGGGATGATGAGGTGCTGCTTGGAGGGCGCCAGGACGACGTCACGTATCGGGCCCGTTCCAGACACGGTCATTGTCCTAATCTGCGAGGGGAGGGGCGCCGGCAGCCACCCGGTCAGCGGCACTAGGAGCGGGACCGTGTACCCGTCGCACCATGCCGTCGCGGACCGCACTGTTATGCTCAGCAGCGAATTGTCGTTCTCGTCATGCTCGTTGATTGGTCGCAACCAAGAAATTAGCTGGAATAATTCGGTCGTTTAGGAGCCGTTCCCGAAACTGAGGCCAGGGACACCTACCTGGGCGCCTAATTGCATGGGGTCGCGGGTGAGGACGTCACTCGATTTCCTGATGGTGTAGTAGATGAGCTCGATGTCTCTGTCCAGAATGTAGAAGCGGACGTGCTCGATTAAGCAGCGCAGATAACTTATCGAAACCGTTTGCACCTGGAAAAGAAAGTTTTCTCATTACGCCTCCGCCAAGGTGAGATAACAGCAATGAAGGGCGGGGATATCTGGGATAAGGGCCATTAGGGAGGAGATCTTCACGGTGAATAGTTTCCCTCTATTTGAGCGCTCTGGAAATGATTGCATAAAAGTTTCCCTTTTTAAAGACCTGTCTCCTTGGAGCTTTCCGGGTTCTCCTTCCTCGTTTCAATCGGTTAGGGGGTCGCAAGGACTTCGATTGTTTTCAACTATTTCAAAAATCATTCTGTGTCACTCCCAGATACTCGCTTTTATGCTCATGGAGCACTTTATTTTTACAATGACCACTTTATCCGGTCAATTGAAATCTTATTTTACACGTAGAGCGTGATACTGAAATGATTGGTTAAAAAGCAAGTCAAGAGTGATACTTTTTAGTGATGTCCCCAGTTGATATTTAATTTTATTATTATTATTGTAGCTTGTATGGGAAGAAATTGAAATAAATAAATAATTAGATATTCACATATAATTTAGGTCTAGAGCATACTTAGCTAAAATAAAATATATTTCAGTTTTAATTAATTCCTTTAATTTCCCTTTATTGATATTCTAGTGCCTTTTCTTTTTAATAAAATCTGGAATCCCAAACAACTGGCGTCTATGTATGTAAAAACCAACTTGTTTGCTTGAAATAAATTATGTTAAAGTGCCTAAAACAGTGATCGATTTTCGCTATGTTTATTACAACATAAATGCTTTTATTATTTTATTCCAGTTGTTATTTTCTTAAAAATAATATAAATAATAATTGCTTAATTGTTCCTAAATAACAACAACTTTATTTACAACTTGGTCAAAAACCTCTTTGATACATTTAAAGAAACAAGCTTGTATAATATTTATATTACAAATTGTTTAAATATTACGAAGATGGCTGTTTAATTCAATAAGGTGTAATTGTAGCTACTTTCCTTTACGAAATTCCATTTTTTTGTCAAAATATGAAGATCTAAGCACAAAAACCAAACAAAAATTGATTTTCAGTTTGATTTTCAGAAAATTTGGTCAAACTTCTCTGAGTGATTCGGTTAAAGACGAAGCCTTGACAAAATAGTATGAAAGTTTATCATTGCATTTGTTTTGCTTAAGCCAATATTATATTTTGATTATATAACAGTCGAAAAGGACATTGTTCCTATAAATTGATCATAAATCTCGATAAAATGAAAATAAGTCACGATATATGTATTTTGGTTACAGCCGAGGTTTTTAAGTTGTTATTACGTTTTTTTTCTCAGTATATGTACATACGTAATACCTATACATAAAATAACTACTGAAATAGTTACATTTTATTTCTGAGAATGATGTATTGAAAAAAGTGAAATCTCTATCATTATAATCGCATGAGTGATAGGCATAAAACCAGAAATACAGTCGCAGTTTTTTATCCCGGCCCTTTTTGATTACTCCATTAAAATATATTGTCCTGCAATAGCAATCGCAAAATGTCGACTTACAAAATAATCTGATAATATACATATGTCCATAAAGATGATAAGCTGGCTGAAGCTTTTAACTGTGAACAAAGCTGGAGCTAGAACTACAATTTTTTGCCCCGTAATTAGTTCCATTAGTTCAAAGCTCAAGCCGACCTTAAAGCTGCAATTGTGTTTTAGCTTTAATACAATTTTATAAACAAACATAATTAATTGAAACATTAAATGCGAAATGTTAAGTCTATACAAATCTAGCTAAACCCTTCTCTAGTAAGTAAGATTAAAAGACTTATGTAGACACTCAGGTTAAAATACATTTCAACTTTCGTAAATTAATTGGCAGCTCTATATTGATAAAATAAGTAAGAAAAATGGGCATGAAATATATTTGACACTAATTCCATTAGCGCAGCGGCCTATTCACAGACTGCACATAATTTCCACAACCTTTGATACATTTTCACCGTCAACAAAATTGGCAGGGAAATTATAATAATCCTAAAAGCCTCTAGGGAATGTATCAAAGGGATTGAATCGACTCGAGAATGAAAGAGCACCCAAATCTCATTTGAATGAATGGGGAGAACTTTCACCCTCAGCATACCTGAAACTCAAAGGCGCCATGTCCCCAAAATGTGTTTCCAGAAAATACAAGTCAGACGAACGCAAATAAAGGCATCCTTATGAGTTAATAAATGCGAAAAACACCAAATTTTACTGGGGTGCTCCCTCCTCTGCGCTCGTCGATACGTGCCAAAGGAGACGGCATCCCCGGCGTTTTCGTTAGGGTAATATCTGGATACGTATCTAGACATAGGGAGTAGATGTACGTGCTCCTACAGGTAGTATCTAAACCCCAGTTGTGCTCAGGTGTGACGTCGATCCGTTCTGGATACATGTGGTGCCCTAAGACTTCACAGGAACCCAAAAATACCTTAAAGTCACCCGAAACAGGACAATCCTTGAAATAAATCAAAAGGAGGTTTGGAGCGCCCTCATATTGTTAAAAGCACATGAAGCCGACGGGGCGCAGGGAACACGAACAAAGTTTGTCACGCGGTGAAGGCGGCAAGACGGCGAAGTTCTCATAATTTAATTTCCGTGGAAATTAGTAATTATTTTTGCTGACTTAAATTGCTGTGATGTCCCCTCGCCCTCGCGGCTTCGACTCTTTAGGTTAATTGAATTTTTGGGCAAGGTTGAACCTCCCACAGTTCGTTTCTCCGGTGTACGTTAGTTAGCATTTCGACCCGGAATAATTCGATATTCCCTAGCGTCAAGACACTGGAGCAGACCGACCGTGGAGTCCCCGAGGGTTATGGGACTCTTTCGGGGAAGAAGGTCGTTCGCTATTCGCCTGTAATATTGACTTACCGCTGCCAGCAAAAAGTCGAAGTTGCATACTGCTATCTGTTTAAATTTGTCAGTATCGTCGGAGCGCATTAGATGAAGCCAGGACTCCTCGACATGCCGGATGCTGTAAGAGACATCTGATCCCGGAGCACTGAAGAGCGTACTTGAATTATCCTGCTGCTTTGGGGTCTCCTCCTTAACCTTTTGACTATCTGAAAGCGGGAAAATGTGAATGATTCGTCAAAAAGAAAAGGAAAGTGAAAAAACGCTGAGACATTTTGCTCTTTTCAAAGTATCCTTCGCAGAGAAAGAAACCCCATCAACCTGTTGGCTTTCCTTCCTGGAGGCATGGGTGTACCTACGCTTCTTTTTGGGACGTATGTTTGCACAGATTCGCTTCGATAACCTTCCCTTTACACTTCAATGAGCACGAGTGTGACCGGAATCAGTTCCCTCCCTTTCGGTGGATTAAAAATTTATCGAAGCGATATCCATGCCAGGTCTTGTTACCCGTCATAAACACCTCCTCTTGCCACTTATTTGAGGGCTTCTGCCTCGAGCGATCCTTTCAACATATTCCCGAGGGAATCTAAACTTAATTTGCAGTGCTCCTTGAGAATTCGGAAGATTTACTACGCAACAACACCAAAATAATTCAGTGGCTGTTATGTACGACACCAAATGCGGTTTACTTTCTCGAAAAAGAATATAATATAAATAGATTGGAGAGGAATCAATCCTTAACATTTCGAATGTTGGTGATTGATAGATTTGGACGGCTCAACTCAAAAATTAACCAATAGATTTTACTTGAATGTTTTTCGAAACAACAACCTAATAAGTTCGAAATATAATTAAAAATACACTATTTGTATTAATTATACAAATGTAGTTTTTAATTGGAGTTTTAAATACACACACGTGTATGTAAAAATTTAATTAGTTAATTTATGTAAACTGAGCGAATTTAAAACGAAAAATTATTTCTAAAAAAGTATATATAGTATATTTGGGAAGAAAAAATTGTTATAAAATACAACTTTCGTTCAGTCGTTCCCATTTATATATACATATATAGAAATTATATTTTTTGTCTTGTTTTATACGAAATAAAATTAATTTCCCAAAAGTAACAAAACGAATTTCTGAATCTTTAAAGTAACTATTAAAATTGGCGGTAATATTATCGAATTTAGGAAATCGAAATCAAGATGAGAATTTGAAATTTGATATACCAGCCTATACATATGTATATGTAGTCGACTTATAAGAGTGACTTCAGCAATATGTATCTACATATTTTATTTTAAATAAGAAATGAAGGGATTAATATTGAAAAACAATTATAACTTCCGAAAACTCCATAAACTGTTGTGTTAAAAGATTTAACTAGTAATATCAAATGCAAAATCTCAAGCACGCTGCTTAATAAAAGCCTGGTTCAGAAAAAAAAATTCCTTTAAGGGTAGTTATCATTATAAATTCCATCAAAAGCCCTCAACAATTAATGAATAAATTCGTTTGAAGAGTCTTTGTTGAAGCCACTTAAGTCTTAAGGTAAAAGCACATATCGATTACAGTCCCACTCAAAGCAATTCCCGAGAAGGTTCCGCTCTCCCACCTTAACCCAATCCATTATTTGACTTCCTGTGGTAAAATTGGGCGAAATAATCAGGACCACGACAGGGCTGCCAACCAACCTGTTGTTGGCCTGTGATCCAGAGTGCGAAGTGGCGTGACCAACTGAAATGTAGATACTTAGGTGATAATGACTACCGTGTTACGGCCTTAATGAGTTCTTTAGCAAAATGACCCGCCAACGAACGTTTTTTATGCGAGGGTAGCTAGTCGTATTTGCTGATTCTGAAAATACGCATAAAATGAAGTGTTCTTTTCTTTCCACAGGTGGGGACCAAGGAGGTCGTGTGAAGGAATAACAATCACAAATACAAGTGCGGTCAGTAATGGGTGCGGTTTTTGGGGTAGGAGAACATAAAAAAATTATATGTACCTCTCTGAAATGTTTTCGTATATTGGGGCAACATACTGTCAAAATTGTGTAACGATATGTAACTTTATGAAATTTCATATATTATATTTTATATCACCAACGAAGAAGTTAAACTACTTTATATCACTAATAGCAAGAAATATATATTAAGAGATTATTTAACTAATAATATACATATATAGATTAAATCCAATTCTAAAGCCATTAAAACAAATTCTAAAACAAAGTACAGACAAAATTATTTATTAAGAAATATATTGTTAGAATATTCAATGGTTTTCAGCCATTGACAGTTAAAAATGGTTTATTTTTCTCAGAAAAAAAGGCGTATCAATGAAAGTTCAGTTTTCCATTTTTCATCATAAAGTTTTTAAAGGTGTGGAAATTCATAAAGTTCCCGCCGCAAAATAATTGCAAGCTTTATAATTGTTTAAAAAAAAAAACATTAAATAAAAAGCCAAACTAGGCTTTTATTAGAAAACAATTTCAAGCTTTAAAACTTTTTATTTCTCGTAAAAATAAAAAACAGGGCTGCTTTAGCATTTTCCTTACCTCGAAATGACTGTCAGTTTGAGAGTATAATAGCTAAAAAAGTTCATCTGGTTGGGTTCTTTTGAAACCATGATTTCAGTCTCTTAAATTTTATTATACATAAATGCTATTTACTGACCTTTATGTCTTTAATTAAAATTTTTACGTCCCATTTAATTAGTGAGGAATTTTTTTAGATGTGCAATAACATATTTTAATTTTAGACTGCATTAGAAATTGAGTAAAACAACATTAAATAAATTTAATTAGCAGGAAAAGTTAGCAAAATTTTAATTCAACTTTCATAGTGAAATTTAATTTTCCAGTATGCCTCTAACTAAAACAGGTTGAAATACTCTCAGAAGCTCAAAAGGCACACAAGAATTATTTTTCTTTTTACAGGACGAATATACAGACTCCACTCTTTACCCCACTTGCCATTACGAAAAATCCGGACCGCAGAAACTTTTTAAGCACCTTAAAGCCTCGTTTTCGACTAGCGCGGCCGATTTCGAATTTTTCAATTTCAACTTTGGCCGCAAACCGAATTTTCCCATTTAAAATATTTCCCTCTGCAGATGCAGAAGAACGGAAAAGTTGCAAGGACGAAGGAAGCTGCGGCCAAAACTTAACCATTGAAATTGAAACAAATTCCTGGAAGTCCCCATTTGGGCCCCACTTACCTGTGTTTTCCGTCCGTTCGGTGGTCGTCTCCTCGCTCTCCTCGGAGTACTGGTTGAAGAAGATGTTTGCGATTTCCGTGTGCATCGCTCTAGTGCTATTCGGGTCCATGTAACGAGATTTTGCAATTTCCGCACAGACAGGATGCCTCCACTGAATGAGAACCTTCCCAGACATCATTTTTTCCCGGATCAATAATTCTACGGAAGATAGTCGAAAGTAGGTAGGGTTTCAAGTGTTAAGTACAAATTTCTTTAAAGGGGACAAGAAGATCCACTTACTCCTGGTCATCTCGTTGCGAATTTTCCGAAATGTTGAGAAATTGAAGTTGCCTTCGTCAGTCTCAATCATGGCCTCAGAACTCTCGGTGGGCATTAAGAGCTCGAGGAGCTCTGTCTCCGTGAGCCCGTACTCCGAGCAGGTAATGTACGAGGCCAGCCGGCCGAACCCCTTAACGCCATACCGCTCCTCCAGGTGATCAAAATTTGCCTTAAGATGCTCCTCGAGAGTGTTTCCGGCACTGGCGGTAATGCGGATTTCAGTCCTGTTTATGTCTAAGGATATATCGAAAAGGCTCTCGGAACTCCTGAAGCGATCCTTCTGGATGGGGGTGAATCGGAGCTGGTCGATGGGAATTGTCGTGGAGCATATTAAGAACACGTTGTATGGAAGACTAATGGGCATCCAGGACAGCGCTGCAACGATATCGCAATCCAGAGGATTCAGTTTGTGTAGGTCGTCGATAAAAAGGAACAGGATTTCATTATTCAGATCCTCGCAGCGCCGAAGGAGGTTTTGGAACCAATTGTTGATGTAGAGCGGATCAAAGGAGGCGTCCTTGGGCAGGTAGCCTTCTGGAATGTCGATTATAATCGATATCTGCTGGCATATGACCCTCAGGAGCTCCAAATTGTATGCGGAGCGCGGAGTTGCGGACGCAAACCTGATAACGCGATACACTTTCGAGTATTCGAACCAGGTATTTACTTTCGAGTAGACTTCCGATAGAACGGTGCTCTTCCCGGCTCCATGACCCCCGTATATGAAATATGGAGCATGACGAGTACCCGTTCTATAATTATGCTGGATACTCGCCTGCAATCGATCCGGAATCGTCGACGAGATAAGGCAGTTCGCCTCAAGGTGCTCGTTCAGGAACCTTAAGTGGGTTGAATGTTCGTGGAAAATTTCCTAGAGGAAGAAAAAGGAAAATCCGATAAGAAAAAAATTGTAATTGACTTTGTTAAAATTTAACGAGCTTTTGATTGCTGGTTTTCGGGGAATGCTGGCCAGAATAATAAATCATTCCTAAACACCGGCCGAATTTATTTTTATTTTTCGTAATACCCAAGGCCACATAAACCACAAGGGCTCGCTGCTCTCCTTTAGGGCTATCTTTCTTTTTTGCTGCTATATATTTTTTTCCATCATTACGACACACACCCACCGCGGGGGTGTCTCATTTTTAAAGAAAGCGGCGAAGCAGCAAAATTGATTTTCAAATTAAATTCCCCATGCCTTAATCATTTGTGGACCATGAATTGGACGTTATTAGGCTGATTTAGAGCAATTACTAAAAGGGAATAAAAAAATCTGCAATCGCTTCAAGAGATACGCCACTTGGCGATGCTTTTCTTTTTTATCTGATTAAATAAAAATTTGAGAGATGGACAGCTACTTCGAGGAATAATCACCATGCCGCCGAAAAGTTGATTTTCAAAGATTGATTACGTTGAACCTTTCCTCGACTTTTTAATTTTCCTACCATTAATCTCCCACCTGCTAAAACCCCTCCACCTTTTGAGTTCGCCTTTAAATGTAAATATCAAGAAAATTACGACCAAAAACGAAGAAGGGACATTTGCACTTAATTATAATTTTAAAATTAATATTAATATTAGCTTTTGAGCGCAGTTTAACACTTCTGTTTTACAATTAGGGCAGTGAACTTCTATCAGAGTCATAATCGGCAGCTTGGTCAGCAGCCCAGTCAGTATTCCTTGTGAGTCTTTTGTCATAGTCAAAGTGAATGATTCGGTTTTTGAAATTGTTTAAGAAAATTGTCGTAAACGTACTTACTATTTTGTGAGTGACCAAAAATAATTGTCACAATAATTGAAATTTGTCTTTTAAGTTTAAAAAATAAGGCAGCTCCGCTTAACGATTGCTACATCGATTAAGTTTTGCAAAAAATTGTTTTTTTAAATTTTAGGTGCACCATTACCGAGCTATCAAATGCACCGTGCGAGTTGCAAAAATGATTTTTTGCGTGTACATCAAATATGTATTATAAATATAATATATTTGTATTGTACGTTTTTAATACTTTTCATTAAGAATTTGTATAAACATAGTACAAATTTTCCACGTTAACATGTATGTATCTTCTGAGCAATCCAAAAATAACCAAATTTGAAAGTATAAAAGTGGAATTCCAGTCATTTTAAAAATCACTATTTTTATAATTGGTTAGTGGAAAAAAGTCAAATTTACGGAATATTTCGAAATTATAATATTTAAAGTTATTTCTTTTACATAAGAGCTTAAAATTAAAATCGTACTCAATGGAACAAAATTATATTATAATCATTTGTGGAATCTTTGCAAAAAAGAAAAGTGGTAGTGTTTAGCTTCTCAATAAATCGAAAATTGTAACAGTTGAAAATCTATTTTCAGTGTATATTATTTGTTTCCCTCAATTAATTGGGATGAAGTTTTTACTGCATTGAGTAAAAACCCCTTTGAAGCTAAATTACGTTATTAATGTATTTGAAAATAAATTTTCAAATCTAATGAAACGAACGCTAGAACTATGTATATCCATCGGTTCTCAATTATTTTAATTATCTCCACTGCAATGAGTCCTTGTACACAATGTAAATTGAAATTCGATTTGGCTCCCTATTATAAGACTTGTCAGGCAAATAGTTTCGGACTTAAAATATAGGTAATATAAAATAATGGTTTTGGTTCGTCAATTATTGGATTATGGGGTGAAAGTCAGGGCTGAAGGTCTATTGGTCCCAGTTTTATATTTTCATTTGGGCAGATTCTAAATTAGCCATCGGCTTGTTGACCGGTGAGCTCTTCAACGTGAAAGTGCTGCACTAGCAGCTGACATGCGGCTTTCATTTGTTTGAGCAGCCTGCGGTGCAGCCAGTAGCTGGCTTCTGCGGCTGAAGCCGGCGTCCTCCGGCCGCGTCAGAGCGGCGAATCCTTCTAATTGAATTTCCTTTGTTTGACCCGAAACTGTGGTCCTCGGCATTTTCAATTTCCAATTAGGGCTGGTTTGGGGCGCTGCTGGCCAAAGTGCTTTTGTCAGCAGATTCTGGTGTTCTGTATCCAGAAGGACCCTCCCACAGGACTCATTTGCTGAGAGCCAGGCTTATGACGCGGCGTCAGGCGACGGACGAAACTTTTGCAACTTGAACCTGCGTTGAGTGCGGTAAGTGCATCTAGAAAATGGATGTGCTTAATGGGAAAACCGTGTAAAGTAGTGCCATGGAACAAGGATTCACTTTTTGGTTTCGTTGGATGAGAGATTTCGTTAACGAAATTGAACGATGGAATACTCTATGCAAAATGATTTGCTATTATTCCATATTCCATACAAAATTTAAATTAAAAATGCAAATCTTGTTGCAGCATAACTTATTAAAGGGTGACATGAAATACCCAAACGAAGAAATGTCTATGCTTTAAAATTATAATTTCAATTTTTATGTCATTGTCTTTTCCACTCCTGTTCTTTCAGGAAGTTAGATCACAAATTCGAAAATTCTACCCTTATCTAATTAATAGAAGACAAGATATCTACTATACAGATTGCGATAAAGGGCTGAAGACCCAGAAAGCGGATGATTTCATTTTCATTTTACTAATACCAGCTTTTAAGCAAAAATTAAACTCATTGAAAATGAAATTGTTCTGGAATAACGATGCCATAGAAAAATAAACAGGACTTCAAATTGCTAACATTCCCATTTTTGCGACGGGCATTAAAAACCTGCTGACCGAAAAAGAGGACAGTTGAAACATTTAAAGCATCCGTGAATACGTAAAATATATAGCTGGAGCAAGCCGTAGGTATTTTTTAGATCTCTAATAAAGGCGAATTTAACAAATATTATACACGTCCATAAGTCTGGAATGAGTGAACGTATTTCGAGTTAATGTTGTTTTTTTCAGAAAATATTTTATTATTTAATTTAATGATTTCAAAGGAAATCTCGAACAAGTAGGTAATACACAAGTCGAATCAGCATCCTAAATATTTATATAACGTCTTTGATGTCTCAATTGAATTTAAATTCTATTTTCATAATTGAATTTTGCAGGCAAAGAGATATGAATATCAGCTAAACAAATTTTATTTTCAAAAATGGGATTATACCAAATAAGTTAAAGAAAACTTGTTGTACTTCTTCTTATTCTTTTGTTGCCAGAAATGTGGAAAACAACTTTTATTTTAAGCCATCATCAGAACTTAGCAATTCCACTATATATTTAAACTTTAAAATGGGACACTATAAAATATACATGGATACGAAATGATTGTAAGGAATGTAAATCTGGAATTTTTCCAATAATTTTTATAGATGCCCATAAACAAACGGGTAATTCTACTGCAAGGAAACACACAGTGAAACAACTTTACATTTGAATGAAATTTAATGGTATTTCAAAAACTGGAAAGCAATTATGTTCTGTTGGAATAGTTTCCTTGAATTTTGTACATAACATACATTAAACCAATCCGGATATACACTAGAAATTTCAGAAGGGTATTTTTTAAAAGGGAGGACATATTTTGGATCTACATATGCATATCTATTTGATTTTTTTTTACTTCAGCCAGAACCAGATTAATATCGTAAGTAGGTGTAGTTTAATATTCATTTAAGGTTTTTGTATTCTCATTCACCGGTACCCACAAATTAGATTTAAAAACGGTAAGAAAAGCAGTACGATTCAATCAACTTTAATGTAAAAAAAAATTTAATTTATCTCAGAAGCTTACCTGGACAGTTTTTTTCCTGCCTTTAATAACGTCGGGATCATTAGTTAGACTTCTATCGCATAATATCCTTGTTTTATCCGTGAGCTTATTTTTGAATTTATTTAAATAGATTTCATGGTCTTCAAGGTCTGGATCTATATGATGATCTGTAGATTTACCTGGAATACTGCAAAAGTAAGAAGATAATGCCAGTTATAATTAATCAACCTCAAATAGCGTTTAGCTTACATCAGCGTGGTGTAATTATCCGATGGTAGGCTTAAAGTTAATCGGTCCTTAATTTGACGCAGTCTTTCCTTCGAGTCAGTGCTTTCGCAGGCGGGACTTAATTGACTAGACCATTCCCGAAAAACGGCAATTATCCTCTCCGGGGAAAGTTCTATGGAGAAGTAAAGTCAGCAAGTTATGTCATCGTGTTCGAAATGAAAAAGGTCGTGCCGGACACCTACCGAGCGCTCTGTCAATTTCCTTCTCTAGCTGGGTCATTCTAATGACCTTCAGGTGATCGATGTACTCCCCATGATTCGGTGAATTCATTAATTCACTACAAGTCCTGTCGATTATTTCGAGTATATTGTCGTGCGTCTTGTACCACTCGTCAGGCGGTAGATTCCTTTAAGTTAAATCAAATCAAATATATAATGAAAAGGTACCATCAGAAACTTTTCTCAGTTTTCTGTTTCAGTTCTAAAGTATCTGGCAATTTTCCACATGAATCAAATTTTCCCCTATAGTCAGATTAATTTGCTTTCTTTGTTGGTGCAAAAGGTAGCACTTATCTCCTGTCTGCACTTTGAAATTGCAATTAAATTTAGTATAGTGCGAAGTCCTGCGAAACTTTTGTGATTTTCCAGTACAAAGGAATTCTCTTCATTTTAATCGAAAACCAGAACGGCCTTACCGCAATGGAAATTTAAGATAGCCTAAAGTGTTCTCACAAATTTCTTAAGAATTTCCTCAATTTATCGAAGCTTTACCGGTAAAGTTTTTGAAAAGATTTTAGAAATTTTCGTAATTAAGCGATTAAATTGCGATTTGTCTATAAGCTGAGTTTAATTAAAAGTAAGGAAAGCTTTATAAGAAAACTCCTAATTAACTTTGTCAAGACGATTTGTCAATTTTTAAAGTTAATGCCTTTTCCACTGTAGACTTTTTATGAAAATATCTTAAAAAACATAACTCATCGCATTGCACGTCTTCCGCGGTAATTTAGGTATTTTGTAGGTTTAGTCAAAAGTATATAAATTCAAAAGGAATTTCAATAGCTATAAAATACGCGTGCAAATTTATAAAATATAAATCAATGAAAATGTTAATAGTGTTGTTTTTACACAAGAGTTATGCTGTTGAGGTGTACTATGTACTATGTTCTTTTTAATATTTTTCTGATACATTTGCGTATGAAAACAAGGGAATTATGTTATACAAATAATTAAAAGTAATCCCCTTTTATCAAGAACAATTGGAATATTATCCATTTACGTAATATTGAATTTAATTAAATTTCTCATATTTATTATAAACTAATCCAATTAATTTTAATAAATATTTTGCTCTTTGTGAAATTGAGCGGATTAATTTTCTATTTTAAAAATGTTTGGAAAATAAATCAAAATAATTTCTTCAATAAAATGAAATAAATTACATATCTCAATGAATGCATAAGTTGATTGGTATGTTATTTTATTAGACCAATCAGATATCTATTTAAAGAAGTTAATAAAAAAGTAAACGCAATCTTGACCCTTATTAAATAAACGCTGGTGTTTAATCTGCAAACAAACCGAGTTTTCTTTCGAATATAAAATTCGATGCTGACTTTCTCGTATTTTATTCTCTGCAATACCGGCCGTTTACATTTTCAGTCGATGAAGCACTGTGTGGAAAGATATGTTTAAATTGCAAACATTTATAGCTCTGGTTGAAAACCATAGTACGCCTTTATCAGCAGCAAGGAGGGAGCATAAAAATGATGAGGGCGGTATTGAAATGCGAATTTCCGAAGAGTGTGAGATGAAATGAAGAGTGCGTGGGTCCAAGGGCAAATAATTTATTTCAAAAAATCTGAGAGGCTATCAATTTTCTTGATTTTTCTATTCAGTGTCTATGGCGACAGAGCTGCTGGCAATTGCGTTCAATTGCTACTTGAAAATCGTAACGAGAGGAAAATCGCCACTATCACTCCTTTGAATCACTTCAATTTTTCTTTCGTACCGGTAATCCTCCTTGAGCACATACTCCCCGTCATTTGATTCATCGTACCACTGGGCGAGCAGCTCCTTCCCGCTATCATCATCACAATTTTCTAAAATAGCTAAAAACACCTCCCGCAGGATGTGCGAGGGAAGACTCATCCGGCCGATGCTTTCCCCCAGGAGCGCCTGCAAAGAACATCAGAGGCTATAAAAAGCTGGCAACCACCCCCGCTTTTGCGGGAACTTACGATAAAGAAGGCGCTCTTGGAGACCCGGTGGCATGTCTCAATCTCGAAGAGGTAATCCTTCATGAGGTGCGGGTCTGCCCGGAGCATGTCGAAGTCGTCTGGACCGGTGCCAAAGTGCATGTCGACGAATTCAATCTGAATAGAGACCATTTATTATTCGCGCCCCAGAACACCCTTTTTCGCCCCAAAGAATTAATTGCGGGTCATATCGTCGAAAATGCTCCTAATTCAGGGAAGGTTGGTAAATCAACCCTCATCTTTTTTTTCCTGCTATTTTATATACCAGTATCATGAGAAAATTAATAGTGTGTTTTCCCTTTTTTGAATGAGAGTCTTTCAGTTATGTAAAAGTATAAATTTTTATATTTATTTTACAAGGGTCTTTAAAAATCCATAACTTGTGTTTAAAGTAATAACATGAACGAATTTTCAATTTGTACTTTCTCTTTGCATGGTCATAATTTCAAAGTATTATTAACAATCTTTTTGCATTTAAATATTATATTTACTACATCATTAGTTATCATATGCATAAATAGTAACAGCGATTAATACATAAATTACATTCAACTGAATATAATAAAGCAGAACATTTCTATAAAGAATTATTTGTCTTTTGTAAAAAAATTCCGAAATGTGATCAGCCTTTTGTGCAAATCAACCACGAAATGTATATGTATTTGCAAGATATTAACAAACCACATCTTAAATGTGCATGGAAATGTATATGCATCTATTAGAAATCGTGTGAGGAAAACCATTGTCATAAACGGAAAATTTGGAAACTATTTTTTATAATTCTGAATGCTAGAAATTCCAGCTCATAGTCCGTGCGCATAACGCTAATGGAATAAGAAAGAAATACAAGATAAGTTATGAAATTTTAAAAATCTCTCAAACTGCCAAAACAAATTTAATTTGCTAACAATTATAATCAAACGATTCCTCAATATCATCCACTGGTATATAAAATTGCAATAAAATCGATGGTAGTTGATTCACAACCTTGGGTGAATTTTCAAGAAAAGTCGCTTACCTCAACCTGGCGATCATCGTAGAGGGCCTGGAGTTCGGGTCCCACCAATTCCAGCAACATTCGACGTTCCTCTTTAAACTCTGTAGACGCATTCGAATGTATGTTAAAAGTACCGGGACTCATTAGAAATTAATTAAATATAACACTTACCATCTTTTTGGGCCGCCACGTAAACTTTGATAATTAGAGGCTTGGGCAGCCGGGTCGATTCGCTGATGACGCCCCGCAGTGCGCCCAGCACACTTTCCTCGACGGGGACAGCCATCTGGAAGTTCGGTCGTCGGGGAAGAAGCCACCTCTACTTGGACATTTTGAAAGCCTCCTTGGATGGGAGTTAATTACCTGCAAGGAGCAAAACAAATACATAAATTAAACCCGAAAAAAAAACATATATGTATGTATGTACGTCTAATTGAGGGATAGGGTATATATTCTTTCTTCGCTATAAAAATTACTGATTAAAATTAAGTTGTAGCACAATAGCTACGCATATAAACTAATTTTTTAAATATTGTTTCTATCTTAAATTATAATATGAGGGATCTTTGATACATTAGCACTATAGTTACTTAATCGGTGAATCTAACCCTCTGTTGGCAATATGCAAATTCTTAATTATAGGATTAAATGTGTTTATGTGTCATAAACCATGTTGTAATTATGCTGAGTTTAATAATTTCAAAAATGTTACTTTTGTTTTCACTGTTTTTAGCTAGCTGAAGTTACGTAACATAAGACATTAGAAAATATTCTTCTTGCATTAAGTAATTTGCTTATTACTCTTATACAATCCGACATAAATAGTTGTACTAAATGTATATACATACATATGTATGTATTTTCTAAATATTATTTTCACGAAGTAAATTTAAATTGTATGATTTAACTATAATATAATGTTAAAAAAAATCTTTACAATATATTTAGTAAAAAAGTAGAGGGTTTTAAAATTCTGAGCATATACATAAGTAGATATGTATATCTTTTTCCGGAAAGCTTTCTCAGGATAATTTCCCCCGGAAATGTAACTAGATGCTATAAAGGCAGGTACCATCAACTTCACAATGTATCTGGTGCCGACATAAAAGCTGGTGGTAAATTTTTAACGCATACCCGAACGAATATTTTCACAATGACAGCAAATAAAACTATACTTTCTAAAGTCACGGTACGGCACGACACGAGAGAAATGGCATCTCTTTAAAAAAGCATTAAGCCATTACCGTGGGTTTATCGATTTTTTAATGGCGCGAACCTATTCGTAGCCACTTTAATAAATACTTTAACGTGAAAGTCAAAACATAAAAGAGGCAGCTATCCACCAAATCGAATATTTACAGGATCCATCTCCCCATCAGCGGCTTATGAAATATTCGCCAATCCGTAATTTTTCATGTTCGAATGCTCAAATGGGGCAACAACCCACCCCCAAATGCCGCTCCCGCCAAGGGCGAAAGTTTTTAGCGATGGATTTCTCCTGATGTGGGTCAAGTGGCTTAACTGATTCTCTTTGCTGGATGATTCTTGAGTTGAAAACGAGCTGAAGTTGGACTCCGTTTACTAGAGTTAGACAGTTTGGTGCTTTGGTGCCCAACTAAAAAGCCCTTCGCGATTAGCGCTCGGGTACAATTAAAGTTCAATGCATGTTAAATTTTATTTTAAGATGGTATCCGTTTATAAATTTAAAGTACGAACATTTTTCATTACAAATAATAACAAAAAAGCGCATGTAAATGTCTCAGTAAAGATGCCAGAAACTACAAAACTAACTATAGTCTTGGCGGTGTTTCTTGTATTTAGAAATAGCATCTCTAATTCTACAAGAATTTGAGTTCTGTTTGACCTATGTATGTATGTATTAAAAAAACATGAATTTTAGAATAAGTAAGTGCTGACAGAGTATACTCAAAATATATATGTACATACATACGTAATACATTAAAAACTCATCTCTATTGGATTTGCGATGTTGTTTATTGCAATTATTTTTATTTACTTTCATTTACATTGCTGATGCATTATTTATATAAAATAAATGTGAATCAGCGTACGATGTGACATCATATCGATTACACTAATTGACATAAACATTAATTATCCATTCTTATAGATTTTGGACGTTGACAGTAGCAATAAGCGTATCGCAAAGTAAGCATTGTTAATATTATTGTTGCGAAATACATTTTAAAATCTACCGCCTCCTTTCCATTATAATAAATAAATTGATTTCTGAAAACCCGGTTGTTACATTTTACCAAAATTTCTTATTAATAACATCACAGATTTACAAAATCCATGTTTTTCTTTGGATTATATTTTGTATTAGATATATTTTTTCATTATTTGTGTAATTGCAACATACTATTATACTAATGTGAAATTGTTTTGTTTTCAACCCGTCGCATTTTTGCGAAAAAAAGATGTAATTTGAAACAAAAAAAGTACTCATAACATGGTTTAAATGAAAGCCAAAATCCTTTTTTACTCCTTCTGAGCGTGCGCTATTTGCGATTCTCATTTATTATCAATTTTTACAAAGTACATATAATAATTAGTCAATAGAGAGGAGTGAGACTCAGAGAGTACCTATTTTGTAAATTCTTGAAAACCTTAATATTTTAACATAATATGCAGTTAAGGATTCAAGCATTTAATTATTTCAGCTTCATTACTAGATCCTACATTTATCCGCAATTTTGTAACGAATTTTAAACATTGTCCAAAATAAACACGATATTTTGTGTCTCTTCAAACTAAATATACATTTTTCTCAAAAACATGACGACAATGTCCCATTCGTTGGTAAAATCATGATCCATGGAAAAAATTCTATGTAATAATATATTTTAGAAACAAAATTAGTGTAAACCGAATGTACGATTAAATCAATAATAAATTTATTCCTGCATTATATCATTTCCTTTAATTTAAGAAACTTGAAAACGGGTTTCTATTAAAAAAATAAATAAAATGAAAATGAATAAATTATGCAATTTGAGAATAGAAAATCGAATTAATCTGTACGCATAAGTATATATTTAGGTGCTTTTATGAGTCATAAAATTCCAAAAGCTGGGAATTATATTTCAAACTTAGAAGATTGAGATGTAATTTCCGTAACTTATTTAGTTTTCTATTTTTAAACCAAAAAATAATTTTGTTCCATGAAATATGGAAGAATTAATTTAATTTTATGAATAGAAAATATAGGTAATGATCTTGAAGTTCTTCTTATTCTATATTGGCAATTGAATTTTTGTTTGAAAACAAAAAATATAGATATAAATAAATGAGATACATCTCTTATCAAAAACATTGAATTTCTTTTATTTATTGACGCCCATGGATGAAATTTCAATTGAACCCTCGCTTCAAATATTCATTGATCTACTTTTATGATTACGCTCAAAACCCTCATTCTCACAAGGACAAAGGCATTTATTGCTTCGATTCCTTTTAGGTATTTTCTGCGCCCAAAGTGCGAGTGATTGGACACCGTTTTGGGGAATTCTTTTAGGCTTAATAAATTGAGTCGTTGGGGTTGATGGTTTGACAATTCCCTTTTTGAAACTAATATCCAACGATATCAACTCCAAAAAGTTGAAGTAATACGCAATTCATTTTGTTATTTAATTGGACTCTCTAAAGACCTTTGTATAAGTTTTAATATGTTATAAATTTTCGTAGCTCAGTAAATCAGAAAATTTCAGACTCGTTTACGTCTATAAAGGTCAAACCATATTCAGAGACTACAGTTCGTAATAATTACATTTCATATAAAATATGTATACGTTTGTAAATTGTCATAAAAGTAATGGGACAAGGTGCAAAGGTCAAATAAGTTTTTGAATTTGCAAAGTTGTTGATGAAATTACTTGCGTTGTTTTGTGGAAATGTTATTCATTTTCGTAATTACTTGGAATATTAGAAAATTACATGCAGTACGAACTGGCAAAACAATTAAAAATATAAAATTAAAACAGTTTGCAAAATGTTGTACGTACGTAATGAGAACCATAAAATGGTTAAAACTAAAAGAGCTCTTGAATTGAATTCGCAAATAACAAATTTATACTTAGTTGCATTTATTTTGAAACGAATGCCGCAGTAAATGGGTTTAGACTTAATGTCTATAAAGCGTAGTTTGGAGGTTGTAAATTAAAAATTGGGATGTAATCATATTATGCTAATATATAGTGTGCCATTTTCATACCTTTTAGATACTCCAATCATAAACCCCCCATCATCCTAAAGGTGCCTTTCTCCTACCTTAGCTAAAAAGGCTTTGCGACCCAGCGACATGTGTCCCTAAAGTTCCTGAAGTAATCCCATACACACAACCCTTACATTTTTTTATTATTTATCGAAAATCTTCTATTCTATCTTGACTGTGCCGTCCATGGCACGGTTCCTGTAGATAAGGATTTATTTGCTCCCGCTCCCTCAGCCCGGAAGGCAGGGAAAAAAAGTAATCCACTCGTTGATCTTTGAAGGAATAAATCTCAGACGGCTGTAAGGACCTGTAAGAATTTCCAGTGTTCAATTTACCTGTGGTAATCTCCCTCGCAGGCAAAGGGAATCTCGGGATCTGGGTCTGTCTGCATCTCAGGCAGCTATGTGTCGTCGGATAGATCCCATACCTCCCACCCGCACATACAACATAAAGAGAAGTGGTTTTGGGTATGGTTTTACTTAACTGAACTTTCAAGAGTTTCCTTGCGGAAAGAACAATTGCTTTAAGTTTTCACGAGCCTTTTTGCGAGACAGCAACGAGTGCGGGCGGGGTGGCTTATGCTATTCTTGCTTAAACTCTTAGTGCTGCTCAGTTCTCTTCATCCGAAGAACTTTTTAAGGCAATTGTGGATGAGGAGGAAGGAAACAAACCATCCTGACACCTCAAATCACACAAGCGGAGTACATCAAATTTTGTTCATTCTTCACAACCTACAAAAGTGTTATTTTTGTTGAGGAATTTTTCTTTTTCAATTTAACTTGATATTTTAGGACGAAAAGTCGGAGTTTTCGTTATTTCGGTTTTTCATGCATGTGAAACCATAATTTGCCACGGGCATGTTCGTTTCAAATGAATTTATGAGAACGTCACTGACCGGTGCAGGTTACGTGTTCGATGGTATCGAGCTCGGTTAAAGTTTTGTGACGAACGCCCTTTAACGCCCAAGCCGCCATGAAAGCAACATTTTCTTGCTCAGGTGACGGATTAGCATAGCATTTATGTAGATAAGCAGCGTTGAACCGTAGGGCTTGAGCAGCTCCAGGAGCAATAAAAGTAATCCTGCAGCGAAAGGAGCAGCTTAGCTGTCGCAGGACGATTAAGTGCTCGTAAAAAGGACAGATGGGTACTTACTCGAAAAGCTTTGTTTATTGCAACCCATCCGAGCCCGATGCAAGGCGCATTTTGACGCGATCGATGGATCTCCGGGGCGAAACTCTTGAGCCTCCTTCCAGATTTTGCCCTGCCTCGGCCATCCTACTAAAAATTAATTCTGCCCACGGTATGGGGGAAGAACTGCTCATTAAGTCAAACTGCCCAAAGTGGTCTTCAAATGATGTTAATTCCAGAATATTCCTAATCCAGAGCAATTAATGCTCCATCAGTGGTGGAGCCTGGTTTGGCTCTTGAGACATTTCTGGATGGGCGGGATTAAGTTCGTTTGAATTGGTTAAGTCGATTTCAGTCCAGAGAGTATTTCAACATAATCTCTTTAATAATTGGACAAAACCCAGCAAATCCTTCTATAATAACCAGCTTCCTCATAAGTATTATGGTACTTCTTTACTAAGAGGTAACATTTTAAGCCAAATAAGTATGACTTGTGGTATTTTTTCTTCAAATGACGATGCGTTGAAATAAATTGTGGAAATATAATAAAATGTATTTCGGAAGTTATAGATATTTTCATAATAACACCCGGTGTATAAGAAATATGAGTATACTACTTAGATAAATTCTTCTAAAATGCTCGATTTTGTTATTTCACCCAGATAAAGAAGTTTAAGTGTATCCTTGTATATTATGTTAACATAATTTGCATTATTTAATTATTTATTTCAACAATTTATACAGTAATAAAAATTAAAGAAACAATGTCCCAACTGTGCATTACAGTTTAGAGAGCATTCATAAAAATTATTATTAAAGAAGAAGAGCTCAGCCCTTACATAAGTTTACAAAGCCTCAATGCAAAAATTGATAATAAAAAGAAAGTCAATATAAGAATAAGATTTATAAAAACTAATTAAATCATATAACGAAACAAAAAGGAAACAGAAAGAATTAATAAATGAAGAATCAATAAATGACTTAGAAATTAAAGAGAAAGAATAAGTATTTTGAATTATTGTAATTTGAAAATAAGAGTAAAACTCAATATTTTAAAAATAATAGGAATTGCGAGAAAGGAATATACAAACCTCTGAAATAGCAAATAAAATAGAAATAAAAACGAACTATCAACAAAATAATACAATAATAATTAACAAAATTTCAAAGGTAAAAAACTTTAATCCATCTCTAAAGTTGTGGCAAGAGTCCTAATAAGTTTTACTCCTAAAATACATACTTCGTTTTCTTCTTCTGAATATTTCACGTTCCAATTTTTGGATTTTGGGTTGCACGCGTAAGTTTTATTCCTTAATTACTAAGACCCAGAGTATATGCCGTAGATAGTAAAACCTACCAATAGGCGAATTACATATTATCCTTTTTATCAACTCTATGTATAAATGATTAAAAGAAGCCCCTTTTACCTGTTAACCAACACTTACTGATCAGTACTTGCTGGTCCTTTCCCAGCTTTAAAAACTCGCCAAATCAATAAATAACACATTTCGTTTCCCTTAGTCGCTTTTATCACATAAAAAATTTAATAAAAAAAATGTAAATCCGGTATATTTCCATGGAATTTCCCTGAAAGCGAATCAAATCAGAATCCAATCAAATTCGAATCGAATATCTGGCGCACCACTAGAGGCACAGCGATAGCGATAGGCATCGATTCCGCCCTTAATAAAAATAATCCGCTCTGGACAATCCCGGGAATTGTAAATAAAAGCCAGTGCTGCCCCGCCCGCATAATTTGGGGCAAAATTCAGGAACCGAACAGGTGGTCGCGCTCGGGAATTTGCGGAGATTAGGCCACAAGCCGTGGCGCAATGCAAATTGCGAATAATTTTAATCGCGGGGACAATTAGCAGCACCGAGCCTGGATACGCTCCCGAAAATCCTGGAAAAAAGACGAGATAATTGCAATTCAACGAGCTTTCTATCCCCAAGCCTCGCCAACCCTCTGTCGAAATTTGATTAGAGCGCTCAAGCGGAATTTTTAATTTTCCAACCATTAGAGCTGAGGCGTTGGCGGGTGGGGCCGTGGGAGGCGTCTCCACGCGATCTACTGAAACAGCTCAATTTCCATTATCGAGGACGAGCGCGATAAGCGCGCCGGAGCAGGGAAATGTGGGCAGCTCGCGCTTTTCAAAGGAAAACGAAAATCGATCAGGAGCACGTGGAAGCATCCTTCGAGCGGGTCGCTGCTTCTAGGAAAAAAATGAAAAATAAATAAATACCTGGCCAAACTCGTATGAGTTTCCACCTTCGTGTGGTCATAACGAAATAAAAACGATTTTTATTCGACGTGGAAAATGGCAGGATTTTGGTCGCAGGCACTCGTCTTTGACTTAGTCCTTGGCGGGCTAAAGACCACCCCCGCCCACTTGCACCCCACTTATATTTATCGAAGCCGGGCGAAATAAATCCAGCCACGGAGCGTGTTATCTGTTTGCGCTGGAAGCCTTACGAGCTCATTAGAACTCAAATTGTTTACCTTGGCGCCGTTGGTGATTGATCTGCCGGGGCGCTGCTCCTGCACCCCCCGGGAACAGATCCAGCATCCGCCCTTGTTCAATATTAGCCGATTATTTATTTGTTTCTTCAGTGGAATGTGTACCTTCCAGTTTTGCCGAACAGATCCGCAGATGGGAAATTTTATCCATCGCAAGTGAGTTATTCGTATAAGAAACAACAAAGGTCCTACATCGAAAAGGAACTGGCATAACTTTTGCTGGAATAATTTTTTTTCCACTTCATAATCGTGGCAAAAAACAGATGTGCAAATTAATCACGGATATTGATGAAACTTAATAGGCATGTTAATTTAGGGTGAAGAAAATATGCAAAATAAATTATGGGTCGCTTATACATATTTCCGATGATATTTAACTGCAAAATCTCTGAGAAGTGATAGTTTAACGGCGCAATATCTCCATACTTTCACAATTATTTAGGGACAATTATGAAAAACCCTTAAATTAGAAATGTTTCCATCAGATGCCTGTAAAAAATTCGTTTTGTAATGTTAAAAGGCAAATTAGTACTAGTCAATGTCGATAAGTCGAAAGAGATATTTACCTTCAATTCATTACTGTCAAAGATTCTTGGCACAGTTTTTAAAATGAAAGTGTTGAAATATCTTGAGGTATTTAGACATTTTGCAACGAAACTGGCGGTTAAAAAGTAGCTTTACAATGAGCCATAAATATATATCGAAATGTTTCGTATATTATAGATTTTTTAAAACATTTAAAATTGTTTTCCAAGTAATTTCTACAATCACTTATAAACTAATTTCCCCAATCAATCTAAAATTATTTAACTTTCGAAACTGACTCTTTTAATTGATTAAAATCTAGAAGAATATCTGATTTTATTTTGATTTCTGTATTCAGTTTTTTATTGACTCCGTACAAAAATATTACTTTTCCATCAGTAAAGAACTGATTCTTTGGTGTCTAGTAACCAGTTCTAAATAAATAATTATATCCTATTAAAATTCAAAATGCGAAAATGATTTGAGGCTCTATGATTGTACGTCAATTTATCGAGAACGAATTTCGACCGCTTTTAAACTCTTGAATAAAATAAATAAGAGAAATTTTCTTTTTAAAGATTAATGTTTGCCGTTAACCTATTGGCTTAATAGGCCAATTAACCTATAGTAATCGACGATTAAAACATGACCTTAATTATTGATTTCCAAACCCCTATATATTATATTTATTCTAACAGTTTAAACTAAAATTAACAACGCGTTCAAGCAAGTTTAATAATAATATCCACATCGATGATACAGGTTAATTAAAACTTAAATCAACTCATTAAAATCCAAGCAGGAACTATGGAAGATAGCCTCAATTTTGGAATCATCATAATACATTTTTTCACATTTGCAAACTGTTTGTAAAGCCCTCATTTCGGTACAAAATAATAATAATCTAAAGAAAATGTCGTGAAGAAATCTTCTCTGGAATTTTGTTGTTGTCTGAATTCAATTGTTTACCGTTAAATGGTCGTTTTAATAATTTCACCCCTTTATAATCTGAACTCTTATAGAGCATTAAATTTTATAAAAAAAGATACTATTACTTATGCGTATTATGAAGAGTTTTCACTACTTCTATACAACAAATTTATTTTAATAAAAAAATTCCTAGATATGTTTAACTGCTTTGCATTATTGCTTCTTTGCATTCTTGTATGCAATACGTAACTAATTAAACCAAAACAATGAAAATCACAAAATAATTACCGTGTGATTGGTAGATCAGTAACGCTATATATGTATTATAATTGAATACATCATTTTCCACAATTTAATTTAATAAACTCTTCCGTCGAATGTTAAGCCCACATACACAAAGTGTGTGATATCATAGTCCCAGCTAAATTAAATTTATTGAATAAAATTACAGTGAAGTAATTAGGAAATCATTCAAATTTGGGCATGAGCCGATTTTCACATGAAAATGTCTTTAAAGGGGATTTCATGTTTTCATGGCAGTTAACTCTGTATTAATTCGTTCAGGTTCAGAGTGCGTCACTTCAATTCACAACTGTTTCGAGATTTTGCATAAGTTGGGAATAACTTCTAAAATTGGGTCTTAAAATTTTAGTACATCTGAAAAAGGACTATAAAAGCTAATTAAAAACATTGTAAAAGCTAATGCACATAATTATAATAATTTTATCTTTTTTTGTGGCTCTGGAGCTAATGTGCATAAGTGCGCATATGCCTCTCAGATAGTAAAATGGTGAATTTTTAGATAGTTTACTATATTTCTGTAATATAAAAATGTTTATTTATCTAATCTGATAAATCTCATTTCAAATATAATTTTCCTAATTCATTTGATTTATCGTTTCGCAAGGAAAATAGCTGCCGTCGCCGTTGATAAGTCGAATAAATTATTTGCTATTATTATTAATTATTTTAAAAACTTTCCATAAATTATTTATAGGGATAGGTTGGAACTTCTTTAATTTATTGCTTTGATAAACTTTCCAACAAAGTTTTTGGAAACATGCCAAAAGTTGTTACGGAAAAATACAATTTTTTAAAACTTTAAACTAAAATATGTCGGGAAGTGTGAAAGTAGCCGACCCAAGTTTGAATTCAATTTGCAGAGATCCATTTTAACCTCATCGTGTTCTAGGGTATTTCTTGGCGTACATCAAAATCAAGTTTAAGTAATTATTTAAATTAAAAAAGTTTTATTGGTACCATATTCCCAATCGAAATATAAACAATAAAATAATAATAGCTTCATAGCGATTCGTAATCCCATATGTACGTATTCCTAATCCCACACAGAGTTTTCTGAAGATTTGTGATTATGAATTTTTAATAGGTGTGAAAATACTGGTAGGATACAAAGCTAGAAATGCTGAGCGCATGCAATAAATAATAAAAAGGCTAGTAGGGAACAGCTGTCGTTGGGAAAACTCATAGGTCATACTATTTACAGTGCAATAAAATTGTTAGTGACTTGATATTCAAATGAAGATAATCTTCTATTCGATGACATGTTGTATGCATATATTGCATGTGACTCATGTTCTTCATTTTAAATCTCACCATATATTCATAGATAATAAAAATTTATAACCACAAATTTTCAGTAAAATCTGTTATGGGTTAAGAATTTGGTTATAAAATTGTATGACCGAATTGTTTTAGGAAAAATATTTCTTATAACATGTTTCCATCTCCCCAAAATCTCGAGATTTTGCGAGGTTTCGGCAAATCCATATTATGATAATCGAAATATTTGAAAGCCCATACAAGTTGGTCATTTTGAAATCTTAAGATTTCGATCAAATTCTCATAAATTGAGTGTGACATCCCCAAGAAGTTGATTTAGCGATATTTACCAGGTATTTAAATCAACATTGAATTAAAAATTATTGAATTGAAACAATTGAAATATGTCGTATCAAATTAAATTGGACTACTATGATGGGAATAGTTTACAAAATCATTTATTCTAAGGCCGAAGATTTTGAGATGGAAACATGATATTAAAGCAAAGATCAAAATCTCACAAAAGGGGTTTTTGTAAGTTTTTTATTGACCCGTTACGTAACAATGAAACAAACCGGCAGACAAAACAATTACGTTAACATTAATTGCTTTATTTTCCATTTCTGAATTATAGTTTAAAGTTTCAAGTCTGTAGCTTGCCCGAAAACTAGTTTAAAAACGATGGGAAATTCTATACTAAACATATAGTCAAAAAGGTGAATTAATAATACATATGTATTTAAATATCACACGTTTTTGATGACTATAAAAAATCTTAATTAATAAATAAAAATATACAATAAGTCAGAAAAACCTAGGTAAAATCATTTTAATAGCTTAACATATGCTTCTATACTTTAGAGTCCTTCCTGTATCAGGATTAAACATTAGCAAGTCTTCTAAAAATCGCAAACTCCTACTTTATATTTATTTTGCCTTCTTATTAGGAATATTGGATCTCTATCGGAACTCAAATTAGAATCTAGATTAGGCTGGTTATGCTGCCCCTGCCTTCACTAAAGGTGTCAATAAACTCCCCCTAAAGATGTAACGATTGAAATTTAGTGGCCTTTAAGTTTAGGGTTAAGACTTCCTTTGAGCACCGAGGCCGACCCGCCTCAGAAATTAATTCCCCTCAATTAATTCAAAGGATCAATACTTTCATTCACGCAGATAGCGCACGTCGGGCACACTATGGGGCAGGTCCCCGAAAATGGGGCCCGTCCCGACACCCGCTCGAATTGCCAAAGTGGCAGTGGAACAATCCATCCCGACCATGCCAGATCTAATCCTTAATTAAGCAGAACACCCGAACTACTGAGGTCCGGGCCGACCTCCCGAAAGCGTACAACTAATGCGTTTCGCCCATCCCGGGCGTCCCAAGTGGGCACACACGTCCCCCGCAAATTATTCAAGGCTGGCGGTACGAGGAGGTCCGTGACGGGATAGTGCGTCCCGGTCACCTGTCCACTTACCTTTCCCGAGGGGAAATGTGTGGGTTTAGCCGGACGAGTGACCCGACTGAAGCGGACTCTGTCGCCGCTGAATGGCCCCATTTGTTCCTTTGTTTGCAACGTCCTGCGCCTGATTGATTGCCGGGTCTTAAGGTCGAATTGGGCGCACAAAAAAAAATTTATTTAATTTCGAGGCATGTCCGTGTGATAAGGTTTCCGGGTATTCCGAGCAGTCCGGGAATGCGGCCCCCGGCAGGGAACAAAGTGACAAAGGCCTCCAAGACAACAAGGAATACCCGCCTTAATTATCTCAAGGACAGATGATGAAAGGCAATCTTTCCGGAGGCCTAGGAACGGCCAACAATGCGTCGTCGGTTGCCTCTTGCTAGCTTTGATTTTCTGGTAACAACAAAACCAATCTCTGGAATTGCTGTAATTCCCGGGAATTGCTCATTAAACTGTCTCCTAATTTGTGACACTGACGTACCTTCGTCAAAGGTGTGGGAGCCCTTTATGTGCACAAATTTTGAAAGTGTCATTCTTCTGCAACAAAACCCTTTTCAACAGGGATTTTCCTCATTTGGATGGTTCTCCTTTTTCGATCCAAAAATTCCTAAAACTCATAACGCTAGAAATGAGATTGGTTTTAAATTGGATAAACAAAAGGAACCTTTTTGGTTTTGGTCCAAGTAAAGATTGAACCTTAAAGATGAATGCGGAATTAAAATTGGGTTCCATCATACAAGATGAGGCTACATTTTTTGAAACAAAAATATTTTTTTTTTTATTTATTGAATTAGTGGTTTATCCGACGACAAATAGGTAAAAACCATTTACGGGTTACAGGTGCACCTTGTTAAGTAGATTGCAAAAGAGAATTCACTAAAACATTCACAACCATTGTTAAACATTTTATTATGATGCTGTTTTTGATTTGGGCATGAAATAGTAGTATTAGCGTACATTAAATTTCTAACAATTCTAATTTAAGCAAGAAGATTTCATGAAGCTATAGTTACACCGATGCTCAAAAAAGTGTAGTTACCAAAAACAGCACCAATGTCACTGATAACATTATTTGTTATTTCGATAATGACAGTCTATTTATTTTATACTCATAGGAAGTATTAAATTTTCTGGATAATGTGAATGTATAGAGAGCAGAGTTTCTCCTATCTGGGGAAATTCCATTTGGAAGTAATTAAAATAAGCTTGTTACCTCCACATTATCCAACCAATCTCCAAAATGTTGTAATCATCGAGATACGGCAGGCAAGAGATGTTAAAATTGAGAGATAAATATGTCTCTTACCTTGAATCTTTCCAATAAATCTAATATAATTTTTATTATTATGTTCTATTAGCGACTTTCAAGTCAAAAAACCTTGTCAAAATTCGTTTTCTGTGTTAATAATTTGGGCCAAGCTATTATCCAATAAATAAATGTTTATATAAGATAATTTTGAAGTTAGTGTGAACAACATCAACACTTATTAACTAAAATAGGCCGACAACTACTGTAGAAGTTTATATACTATCACAAAAACAACAATTTGTACACTGATTTATCTTGCTTGATTCACTGATAACTAGTAGATAAGGATATCGATTTTACAAGATTGGAAAACAAAACTTTTCACTTAAATGTATGGATTGCAAAATCTATGGCTACTTATGAATTTGCGAATTTGCCAATGTTTGGTCTCTGATTGAAATGTTATTGGCAATGCTTATCATTTTTAATACAATTACACTAGTTAGAGTCCGTATTTCAACCAAGGAAAACTGGAGCGAAAGGAAGAAAAAGTGTGAGTAAGCCGCTCTAGACATTATTGAAGAAAATGCTAAAAAGGAGGAACTTTTAAAATTTATGTATTCATTTTTCAAAATAATCTACACAGCAATATTGTTTATAAACAACGAATAATTTTTCTTGCCTAATTTGGATATATTCAAATAATTTTATATTGTTGAATTTAACCATTGTTTTGTTTAATTTACATAATTAATATAAAATATTTATAACCATAACTGTTATATTCATTAACTGCAAATAGATTTGTGACAACAAGAAATCTTGTTAAATATACCTAAGTTATGAAGATTATTTGTATGATAAATCTATTTTTCGTTTCCAATAAGCACATCGGTTTTTGTGGAAAATAAACGATAAAAAAACTTAGAAAAGCATACCGAACACTAAATTTTGCTTGTTAAAGTGAATAAATAATATATTTTCTAATAAACTAATAGAGCATGCTGGAGTTGTTTCATAATTTGTTAATGTTACTACAAAAGAATTTTACTCTGTTTCCATCATTTGTATTTGTCTTCGCTTTATAATAATTAAGCAGTCAGAAAGGGTTTCTTCGAAACAAAATTAATCAACTAAATAACTAGACTTTTCTGATAAATTTTACTAGAAATTATGTGAGGTCAGAATCAATACTAAACATTGTTTAAACAAACTGTTCCTTTTTTTGTTGTATCCTTACAAGGAAAAGGTTGTTCCTTTGCAATTCCATTAAAAATGTTCATTACCGGTTATATTTGGAATTGACTTAAGCATACTACCTACCCGAAATATACTTTTACCCCTGCCCTTTATCGACCCCTTCTTAATATCTACCTTAGTCTCAGGACTTGATAGTCTACTTTTGTTTGCGTTGTGTAATATTTCCAGTCTGGCAAAGCTAGACAAAACAGGCCAAAATTATGGCGAAGCGTATGCGCCTTTCGCTGGATGCCTTCGAGGAAGAAGAGACTGTATTTGGGGTCTAATTTCGCAAGAGGCCCACTTTCGCTACGTCGAACTTTTGTTCCTTTTCCGAGTTCACCAGCAATCGATAAAGACAAACGAAATGGGCAAGGCCATGAAATCCCCTCATTAATTTTTCATATGGGGCCACACCGCCGCCGCACGAGCGCTTCTTGGCGAAAACGAAAACGCACGCATCCCGTAACCCTTCGAGCATCCCCGAGTTTTAAGGGTGGCACACTTTTTGTACTTTCGCCCCCGCAGCTTAATGCATGATCAATTAGCGCGGGACGTGATTGCGTTCCACTCGAGGGTAAGCGCTTTTTTGAGGCAATTAAGATAATTCGAAGCCAATTTTGAGTTAATTGTCGATTGCTCCACTTCTTTTGGCGCGCGTAATGGGCCTACGAGTTCCCCGCAAAAACGCCTTACGCCATTTAATGACTTCGGAACAACTCGAGGGCGGGGACGACGACTGCGGGTGCGAAGACGGCCCTTCCGCACGCATGAGGTGAATTTTATTTCCCGACCGCTTTACCTTCACTAAATCAAGCGGGGGAGGGTCCTTGCAATGGACCCAGCCTCCATTAAGCGGAGTTAGCTAGCCCTAGCTTTTCATGGCATTCAGTTGTTGTGGTTGAGGGGGAGTGGGAGCTGGTTTTATGTATGTATTCTTTTTCAATTTACTGGAAAATAGATTTGTGTCTCATCCCAGAGCAACGGGTAGCTGTAAGGAGTGCCAGGATCTGTCCATTCTCCCTTAAGAGCCTTAAGCGGTCTCCGCTGAAATCGCATTAGGAATCAATCAGCCGAGGACAGTGCGAATAAAAAGCACTTTCAGATCCCCGCCTTCTCGGTCCTCAATAAAAGAAATTGATTCCTATGCGGTTGTCTTTGAGTCTGAACAGCTCCTTATCAGTATTAAAGTTGACCAAGAACACTATCGTGTTTTAATTTACCATTTTCTTCAAAAATGCCATCTTAAATCAAACTTTCAGCAAATCGAAAATCAATCTTTAAATAAAATTATTAGGCACGAAGTGAGTTATAAAAAAAAACGTGATAATGTCTATGTTATAACAAATAAGTGACGAAAAAATGGCAATTTTTCATTAATGAATCTACATATGTTCATAAGAAAAAAAATAATCTTTTACTGTTAACAGTTGCGAAAAATTAAATTTAAATCATTATTACTTTATATGGTAAGTCAAGCTTGAAGAAACAAAAAGTCAATGTAGGCTTTTTACTTTTTCTAGAAAAAAATAATAAATTTCAAAACTTGTTAATTCTTTTTTGAAAATATAAAACACCACGTTTTATTTTAGCCAGCCAAACTTTATTGAACTTGTTTTTCTTTGCGTCAAATTAAAATGCGTTTTTAAAGGTAAATTTTGAACAGCTTCACAAAATCGGCATTATGATAACTTCCCTCACCTTTTATAGTTCAAAAATTAAAAAGTACCAGTTAATTGTCTGTTGCTGGTTATTATAATTTTTCTGGTTAACTCTGGAATTATCAGCATGTAAGATGTCACCTTAAATGTAATACGCATTCTTTTACATTTAAAATAGTACTTGGCTAATATTCGCAAAAATTCTGAGGGTAAATAACTAACTAGCTGCGTCTATTTATAAAATGCAAAAAAACAAAAGTAAGTTAGCACGAATTACCACATCATTAACACTTAGCACTAACTTATTAAATATTATTATGCATATAATTTTAATTTCATTTTCATGAAGAAACAATTCTTTAAAGTACCTCAGTTGAATAAATATTTCTTACTCTAAAAATGAAGAAGAATACATTTTTAATGAAATGTAAACATTGGTTCAAGCACCTTAAATTTTCCAATAAAATGCTTGTTCTCAATGTTCAATTAAGCGATTTTTGTACAGAGACAACAAGAACCGCCAGATATTGCGCGCGAATAATATTAAGTTATTGTAGAGCCATATAACACTCTTTTTAATGTAATAACAATAAAAATGATAGTTATAGGATTTGTTCATTCAAATTGCTTTCAATTTTAACTTGATGTGCACCATCATTTGTACATTAAAACCGTTAATTTGTAAATATTGTGATAAATATAAATTAAATGCAAATTTGTGTTTTAATAACGGAATTTGTAAATAATGCATACCAGCTTTCTACCGCTGGGATCTCGAAATACAGAAATAAAAAAAATCAGTTAAAATCATGAAAATTGGAATAGATATTGGTTAAGGGTTGATTACTCCAACACTCTTGTAATACCAAATTGTATGGCTCTAACTTTTATTATGACGGATTTCCATGCAAATTGTTGTTTCCTAATTTCCGAAAATGCTGAAAGTCGTTCGTAATTTCTAACCAAAAAGCTATTGTTAGTTATAATCGATCGTTATCAACCAATCGGAAAATAAAAATTACTTGATAATCGTTGTCGAGGAAAACAAAAATTACTTGTTAGTTATTATCGAGCAATCGGAAAATAAAAGTTGCTTCGTAATTGTTATAGAGAGTTAATCATTTTTATTTAGTCGAAAATAATTAAACCTTTTATTCCTAGTATTATTAAATCTAAGTTATTTATAAAATAATTGATGTTAGCTTGTGTTGCATATATCAAGAGTACCGTAAAGTAAATCAGTAGAAGTAGGTCAGTCACATCCAGTTGAGAGTCATATCCAGTCAGTCATATAGTCGGTAGTGATTCTTTAAATAAATGAACTATGTTTAAAATTTAACTAAAGACTTTTAATTTATACATACATAACAACATAACAGCTTGGTAAAAAGTCATAATGTTTTGTTTCAAATTTCAAAAATAACTACGTTTTCCGATCGCTGGTTTTCTCTTACACTACGAAGTCTACATGCCTATATAAATATGCCCCTTTAAGTTGAAGGTAGCCCCAGTTAATCAGACAGTCAGCTACCGTCAGCGGGAAAGGCAGGTGTCTATTACATATTCCTTTTTTGAATTTACTGGAAAATAGGCTGCGGTTAGGTCTGTAGAGCCAGGACTTGTCGTTTTTTCTCTGAAAAAGGAGGTAAAGCTAGAGCCTCCACTGAAATCGCATTAGGAATCAATCAGCCAGGGACCGTGCAAATGAAAGGTAGCCTCAAACCCCCTCCCAGCTCTACCTTAAATGCAGGAAATTGAGTTCTACCGCCCGAAGGGAGTTTACTTTGGATGTGTGCAGCTCTTGGGGTTTGCACGGGACACAGTGCTCCAGTTCGCGCCCTTGCATTGCGGGGGTGCAAAAAGGGGGGAAGGGGTGACTGCTTCATTAGCGCAGCTATCTTCATTAACGTCGAAATTAATTCAGCAGCCGGGGAAACGCCATAAAAGTGAAATTTATATCTCGTTACCGTCAACGCTTTGGAATTCCGGGCTGCCGGCCCGGGGGCATCGCATTTAGGAGGCTCAGTAACTGGGCCAGGCTGGGGCTACACGTACGCGGAGCACCCGCCCGAAGAAGGTTCTTCCGCTCTGCAGCTGTAAACAGGGTGAACGGCGCTTAGGGGGTAACTTATGGAAAAACAGAGAATTTCACCCTCAAAGAAAAGCTTTTGATGTAAGGCCGCTCTCGTTTCGATTTATGTGGGGCAATGAATTTTTTATACGCGTGTTTCGCGTTCCTTTTAAATTTTCAGGAGTCCCCCCGAGGGAGATAAGATTAAAAGGAGCTGCTTTTGCTGCTCACTACGGAGCAGCTACAGTTCAAGTGTACTCGACTTATTCGCTCCTTGAATATGTGTCGTTCAAGTACGTTTCAGGGATTCGAACCCCCCGTAACAGTGCGTAAAAATATTACGCTTGAATTCGTTTTAACTAACATTTGCAGGCGACAGAGCGTAAGGCTCCATCCTGAAATTTAAGGTAAAATGATGTTTTTATGGGTCGTTGAGATGTACCAAAATAGGCAACAAAATCTTTTTCTCCCTTTTCTAGTAGCAAAGATTTTTATGAAAGAATTACAGTGTACACCTTTTGAAAGTGATATAAGGATTGTGGATTTATCTAAACGAGTCATGAGCATATAGAAATTGTTTGTGCGTATGTTGAGAAAAAAATGTATTTTTAAAGCTATTTATCTTCCCTTATTTTATTTATTTCTTGGAGGGCTACCCAAATGATGGGCACTGCGACCAGACAGTCTTTATCTTCCCTTATATCCTATACTTTTTATCTTTCATATCTCTTCAACATTTAAAAATATTCGATTAAACTTAGACAATCGAGTTTAGATTTTTTGGATCCTCTACTTCAAAGGGCTAATTTCTTGACCACTGAAATCTAGGTTAGCTTTTAAAATACTATTTTTCTATATTTGAGCAATTTCTCTTCAAATAAAAGCATAACATTTAATATAAATAACTCCGTGATAATTTTCACTATACCTTTTTTCATATAATATAAAACTAGCTGTGCCCTGCGGTTTCACCCGCCTACTGAAATTATAATTTTACAATTAAAGTTTTAACCCCCCTTATTCATGTTCGGCCTACTCAAACTATAATTTTGTAACAATTTTGTTGCAAAATACTTTGTACATAATTTTATAATGATTATTTAATTGTGTTCTAACTAAACACTTACTAAGTTAATCAATTCAATAAACCTATTTATATCGTAATGTTTGTGTATCTGAATAATAAATATTTAAGTTTCAAAATATATCGTTAATAAAAATTTTCGATGTTTCTACATACATATAGGTATACGTATAACAATAATAATTTTAACTACCAAAGGAATTTCAATGAAATTGTAGAATTCTTAAGTTGAAGTTTGTAAACAAACATCACGATATAATTTACATATAAGATGTTTTTCTATAGATGATAGATAGACTATCAATATGTGTGTGGTTGGATGCATAATATGTACATAAGTACTTCTGAAACCTGGGGAGTTTAAAATAAATGTAAGCTTTGATTTCATTTTCTTTGAATTCATATTATGTAAATAAACTCTGACAAATAGCTTTTTTTTACCAAGATTTTTTATTTCTTGACTCATAATGCGATCTAAAGTAATTTATTTTGCTTAAATTTTCTGTTTGAGGTAGATGGTTTTTATTAACTATTGGAAAATCGTATACATGTAGTGGAGAGAGCTTTTTATAAAAATTTCCTTTGATACTTATAACTACACAAAATGTACATTTTCCCGAGCCAAATTGATGGTGTAATTTTTTAATTTTATATAATATAAAATGTTTTGTTTTAATATGCATCATATCATAGGTATACGTACATATGTATATTTCCACATACGGTTTTTAATTTGTTTTATTGTCAAGTAAACTAAAATTAAAACAACAAATTATAAACACCAGGCAACTAATTATTGGGTTAATTTCTATATTTGTAGCAGCACAAAAAATTGTGTGATTTTAATCCATTAATCACAGGGTTGGTTGTATTAATTAATCAGGAAGGGTTCAAATTATATTTACAAATAGTTATAGGTATATAGGCATTGTCTTCTGCGAAGTAAGGATCTTAGTAAAGTGACTAAAAGTGTGACTCGCAGCAAAAGCGGCTACTATGTATACATGGGGAGAGATTGCTCTAACAACAAACACAAAGTTCACACATGTTCATATAACAGATCATGTTGAAAAAATGCGGATTTTGGGAAAAAAAGTGGCGTCTTTCACCTGGCTATATATGCATGTATTTTAATTCCTTTGGGTAAACTTGGTTAACATATTCTCCATGGCAATATCTCAGGTATTTTCGCAAATAAGGTCCAGAGCGCTGGGCATTTAGTAAATACTACATTCCCTTATGTAAAGGAATATAATTTTTTCCACATTGATATCTATCTTTCCTTTCTAGCTTGCCACTGAAAGGTCTTTTTCCTGTCATTAATTACTTTCTCCATAATTCAATTAATAGCGCGCCTAAGTAAAACCTTTCCGAACTTGTGGATTTTAACCCTATTCCTTTCCTCTGCTTTCTCGTAAGTCAACAGACTTAACCTTGCGGCTGAAACATTTCACTGTTCGTGAAACGAAAATATTTATCTTCTCATTACTTGACTGCTCGAGCTTGGCTTTCTTGCATCAATACAAAAGTTACTTCTCAAAAAAGTTTAACTCATATTTTTACATAAAATTTATGAATTTTGTATTATGTCCAGTGTCCAGTTAACTTTCATTCACATTTGATAAACGTATAAAAATTTGATAGACAGCAACGTTTTGACATTATCGGCCCAGATGATTGGCCAATATGTCATGTTAATCCCTCCTTAACTCTAACGTATAAGGAATAATATATGAATATACTCATAAATTATTATGCCTATAAGTTTACGAATCCCAAAATTGATTATTTTGTTTGTTGACAAAACCACTTATATGTAGGTTTAATGTGTTTCCATGCTTATTATGATACTTTCGGAAACTTTATCGGAAACAGCTTTATAAGAAAATCGATAATTGATTTTGATAAAACATGTTCATACATTTGAAGCCTCACATCTATGTACACTAATATTGTAAAGAAGTAAAGTTTGTAAGTTTGGATGCCGGAGTTAACTACTCATTCGATTTAAAAAATTCTTTCACTAAAATTTAGGGTGGCCTTTCAGGGCGGCCATAGGCTGGATATTAGGAAAAAGGAAATGACTTTTCGTGGAAATAAAATATGATTAAAAGATATATTTAAAATTAATTTTGAACTGAAATCTTAGGATACTGTGACGTAGCTACGTCCAAAACTACTCAGCATATTTTCGAATGAAAAGCATTTATAAACTTCCATATAGTAGGCTTCAGTTTTAATTTGCATAGTAGGCCAGCATTTTAAAATTTTCATCATAACGTTCAACTGTTTATTTTGTAAAGGAGGAATTTTTTAGTATTGTGCTAATTTTGGAAAATTAAAGAATTTTTGTGTATTTTAAAAAATGGGATATACCATCGTGGTTTGCTCATGTTGATCTAAATGTGAGTACCACTTTTAATACGATGCCCTAAAATACAATATAATCATTTTGTAGGAAAACACGCATGTGGCTGCTCCAGCTTACCTGTGCTCGTTTTTCTGTTTCATGAATTCGCTCTAACTTGATCTGGCGAATCGTACGAACTTGGAGTACCCGGAAATAACGAATTTTGACCAGGATCGCCTCCTTTATAGGATAAATGGAGGATTTCACTCGCTTCTTCATTTTTGTTACCTTCAATCCCGTGAGCATAAATAAACCATGGTAAGCAGCCTTGAAAATGGTCAGGCAGAAGAAACTTTGGTCCATGCAATAGCTGTATTTTGGGGCGATGTCAATGTAGTCTCTGGCACGATTTCTGAAAAACTGATTGCAGCCTTCCCATTGGAGCATAAGAGGACCTTGGATATGAGGTAAAGTGCAGGCCAGCGGAGTTTCCGGACCATCGGGAATATTCTGAACTTGAGGCCGTAGACCTTTTGCATTAGCCATACCTTCATGCTTGTCTCTGAAACACCACAACCATACAGTGGGTCAGTGCCTTTGTAAACCGAACGGGGCACATAGATTGAGGAGATCCTACAAGCAAGGGTGAAAGTAAGCATAGTCGAATGTTTAAGTGTAAAAAGGACTGTTGCGATGAACTCACAACATAGTTGAGCGAAATTCATCCGCCATTCCTCAAATCTTATATGTACTAATAAGGAGAGTAATTGAAATTAAATGAAAAATGGAAAAAAAATATAGAGCAGCTCAGATAAATTAAATTGTAATTAGAGGATAACTGCTGACAAAATTAATGCCAGATCAAGTTGGAGCACGAGGATCATGAAACGCTTCTCGCAGGTAAGTTTCGCAAAATCATCTGACCACTAGCAGAAAGTAACATTCTAACAAATTTCTTCCGCAGGACGTTAAGCCGACAGTGATGGAGCAGGACTCTCCCAACTTCAGCGTCCAGTCCTTTACTCGAAGACCAGGAAGGACTCCGTTCGCAGAGAGGGGAGACGGAAATTTTCTAATTTATGATCATTTGCAAGTTTCGTTGGTAAAGAGATTAGAATACTATAAATTTTGGTGTGATTCAGTAATTTTATCCACATATCCGTATTTATTTATATATACATATACAATGTTCTATTGCAATTTTGCAGCCCCATTATTTTTTTAAAATGTACTTCAATAAAAGAGGATATACCTAGTGTTGCGAGTTTTTTGATTAGGATATGGTAAATTTACAAAAGAAATTTACAGAAAACTAAGTTCCTACCTTTTGGTTGCCGATAACATTGTAGAACGAAAAAGATCTAATTCCAAAGAACTGAGTGTACTACCAACAAAAGGCATCAATGCCATTAAAAATCATATTTTTTTTGGCTTCAGTAATTTTTTAACAATGCAATTAGTTTAGTACACCATATATAAAATCATTTTCAAAAGTAAAACTTTAGTTTTTGAGCTTCGTACCAAAACGAAGAAGCCTTATTATAATTTCGCTATTTCTTCCAGTCCGTCCGTATTTCGCAGTCATGTTATTTAGATAATAATACGAGTAACTATATCACTGAAATTTGATATACATATAGATAATTATACCCTACATGCATAATGGGGATGGAAAAAACATTTTTACTTAACCCCATCGAGTGGGATATCGTTTAAAATGGTTATTCAAATTCATTATGAGATTTCTTAAAGCGTTTTTAAAAATTGTTTCCAGTTTTAGAAATATTTGATAGCATTGTGGCAATTTTCGAGGTTTGTGTCGACAAACTAATATTTGAAATGTGTACAAAAATCAAATAGGTCATCTGTAAATGATTTAACATGTTTAATTTTTTTCGGGTTTTCAGACTTAAAACACTTAAGCCAACAGTGTGGTAATTTGATTTAGTTTCAGTCGTTTTAGTTACATTCAAAGAGAAAAGAAACCCATGCATGCATCTACAATAATTGTTAAATTACAATGAAATTTAGTCTCATTAGTTTATACGTATTGGAAGCTAACAACTCCACAAATCTTCTGCAACAAGTTTATGAGCATTTATACTATTTTGGCCTTATTTTATCCGCTTTCGATCACTTGTTCCTAATCAAATTTTTATAAAAGCAATTCCAAGCAACATCTAAAAAGCCTCCTTCTTTTTCCATGAAGTCTTTTAAAAAGGCATGTGCTTGCAAGAAGATTTTTGGATCTTATTTTAGGAGGGGGTGTATTAAAAGCTGAAATATTTTATATTTTCGGATGAAATGGCCTCATCTGTAAGAAGCATAAAAACAACCGCATGGTGGGGCTTTTGAGTTCTAAATGATTCAACAACGCTATACTTTCCTTTTCAATGAATAAACACTGGAATTCGTTGGTGGAAGAATTCTGCCGTTGTGTCAGGTTGTCCTAGTTTAGCTTTCATTGTATGTATGCAAAAATATGCAATCCGGCTGACAAATAGAATCCTTTCAGTAGTAATATCTCAAGGATATTCCAGTCACGATTCAGCCAACAGTTGTGGCTCGACAGAAAAATAGAAGTCCCTCTCATCGTCAACAGCACTTTCCTTGAGTGCAGATAAATTTCTCCCGCCAACCTGATTCCTGATTTGTGGCATCCCAGCCGAGTTCTGCAAATATGAAATACCTCTGGAGCTCATACGTGGAACACGCGGCGTGGGGGTCTAAATTGTCAAGGGACAGCTTCTTCCGGGTTTTATTAAATCCTTAAGCGCACTTGCCGTCCTACGCCCAATCAAATTATTTTTCGAAACGTATTCAAAACATCTAACTATCCTGCGCCACATGGCAGGGATGAAAAGCGCTGAAAATATCTTAAATATTGGGGAGTAGTTGAAAAGGAAACAGTATTATCAAATACTCGTCGCAAAACTTTGTACTTTTCGTAAGCCCTCGTCTTGAAAACTCTTCGAGGATTAACTTAAGGACTATTACTCCTTGTACTGACTGACTCCATGCCAATCACATCAGAGTCGGCAATATGTCTTCGTTCTTCGTCATTATCCCGATCCTATCAACTACGAATCTAACAATAAAAAATAAAATTAAATTGGGCCAGAAAAGATATCCCAAGATGTGAGCTATTCGAATTGGTGGATAAGCGCGCTGCAAAATCGAGGGTTATTGGACTCATGTTGGAGATTATGTTTCATTTGTCAGTGAATGATAAATGGGACTTAACAAGGCTAACCTTTTCCTGTTTTTTGACGCTTTCAAATTAAAGTAACGAAAGGAAGCTTGAAAGAACTCGGAGCGTGCCAAGGCATAGCACCAGATATTTGATTCTACTGAAACGAGGTTAGCTTTTCCTTTATGTTTAAAATACATAGATAAAAGAAAAGTATTAAGAAAACTTCAACGCTGTTCTTAACAAATAAAAGTATCCAGAACTTTTCAAGCTCTTTTAAATAACAGAAGATCTTTATAAGTATTCTTTTCTGCTTTTTGCTGATGTAAGAAAAACGACTAAGATATGGTCTTCCATCTTACTGCAACTAAGATTTTGACTTGTTTAGAGCATCGGATTTGTGGGTGGATAAACAAGTTTTCCGGAAAGAAAAAGGAGCCATGATACATCTTAAGTTCTCAAGTATAAGAAAGTTTGAAGTTCTGAAGTCTTCTTTCTTAAACACTTAGGAGTAAGCAACTGGTTTTATTTGAAATAGGTAGCATCGCACTTTTCTTTTTACATTTAAATAAAAAATTTGTTTACATACACATTAAGAGGAGAATATGTGAGCTTTTGTAAGTTTTTTAAATACAAAATAATTCTACCTAAAGCCGTGATTTAGCTTAGCTGTTTATTTTCATATTCATATTTTTATCAATTTTGCCGTTAAATACGTTGACTTCGCAACTCTTCAGATAGTGTTAAAAAGAGAAGATTCGAAAACAACGAATTAGAAATTTTGTGTATATGTATATTCATATACCTAGATAAATATATTGCATATTACGATTTTTATAATATTATTATTATCATATATTATTATTAATACATACTTAATCGATTATGAAACTTTTATTTTATTATCGTTTAATTGTTGATTTAGAGTACCCCTCCATAAAAATCTGAAAGCCTAGGTTTTATTTAGTATTTATGGAAGCTATGGGCAATTTCTACTATTATTATAGGATATTGTGTACCTGCTAAAAATAAATAAGTTAAGAAGAAAATTCGACGTTCGAGTTAAATGGACATTACCGAAAATCAATGAAAATCAACTATAAGTGACCTATTTGTTTTGATTATTTTATCCTATTCTATGGAACCGCAATCGAGTAGACATTTTCACGCAAACTCGATAAAATAGCTAAAGGGCACGAACAGCGTCAAAGTTGTCACCGTTGGGACCATATTAAAACGACTTTATGCACTTTATGTATGTCGTTGTTTTTACGACCTCGTAATCTAAGGCTATGGTTCTTTAATGCGCATTTGTAGGCAATTGGTGAAACTTTAAATTTTATATACTGATTTTTCCTAAAAATGATATCAGGCACTATCTAAATTTTAATTTAATACAAGTTATGTTATGAGGTAGATTCTACTTCTACCAAACACAATAATCAGCACTTCAGTCGCTTTTACTTTTATAGTGTTCCTTCCTTATACGCGTTTTTTATGTTTTGAATTAATGGAACAGAAAATAATAATATAAGGACATTAAGTTAAGTAACTGTAGTTTAATAAATAGTTCTGTTAAAAGTTGACTCTGCTATACGTACTAAGAAGTAGTAATAATAACTTTAATAATAATAACTTATTATTAATTTTTTTAAAATATGTGGCATTTGAATTTTCATTATTTTCTATACATGAATTTTTACCGCCTATAGAATAATTACCTCTGCATATAAATAACTTTTAATTAAACCGTTAAAAAACAAATAAGTTCTTTTAATGAACAAAATGTGATAATTTTACAATAATCTCTCTATTGTTTTTTGACCTATTAAAATATTAAAAACATTTGAACGACAATTAAACCAAGTTATTTCTAGCTAACATTGTGCGGATTGCATCATACCTGCTTTAAAACAATATTTATTCCTATTTTTAATAGATTTACGATTTTTCTGAAAAATAGAAAGTTTGTCACAGTTAGTAAAAGACACAACATTTTAAATTCGAAGTTTTTTTAAAACGTATTGTAGATTTTTTCAGATTTTCCCGAAATTGCGTTCACGGTTATATCATATGTATATTTATATACATAAAGCCAACCGAAAATGGCCAATTTGGAGTCGTATATTGAAAAAACGAGGCATAATTTTGAAAAACTGTTTAGAAACCCCATAATGATTTGAAATTCCCCTTTTAACAATAATAGGTACTCTTGGTATGTCGCAAGTTTATTTAATAAGTTTTAGGAAAAAGTCTATGAAAACTTATTTCGCAAGCTAATTTTAGTAAAGCATATAAGTAACTGAATTTATTTATCGATAGTTAAGGAGCTAATTTTCTGTTTGAGTTTTATTTCAAATTCATTCGATAACTCGTTTTCGTGTAAGAAGTTTTCAATAATGCTTCCTTTTTCTCGAAAACCATATTCGAAGTAGACAAATTTTGGATTTTCAAGTTCACTAAACGGTTCTTTATCCTATGCTATATGGAGTTCTCTAAAGAAATTTGTCCAGTTTTTGAATTTTAAAAGTTTGAACCTCCATGATTGAAAATTTAGAACTAATTTAGAAAAAGAATGCAAAATGACAAGTTTTTCAATCTAACCATTTTTGAGAAATCTCAAAAGCGTAGATCCTGATTAGTATATACGCCTAGTTAGAAGTAAATATGTATATAAAAATATATATAAAATAACGAACATCGTTAAAGAAGGATAGCCTCACAATGTTTTTTGGTTGGAATGGAAATAATTTATTGTAATGAGGCAAAAAATCGAAGTTTTTGTTTCAATTTAACAAAACCGGGATAGATACAAACGAATTTCAGTTTTTTTCGACGAAACAGATTACAATTGCTAGTGAGAGGTAAGATAAATATGCTCATTTAGGACCAATTCCCCAGAAAAGGTACAAAGGTACTTGCAACAAACACTGGAGCTTCGAACCCAAGTCCCCGGAAAATTCAAATGTAATCAGGAGCAGGCCCTCAAGCAGTAAATCAAAGGAGCGCCCGAAATATCTCAGGGCGAATCACGTTATGTGGGGTGCAAATACAACTGCCGCTTCGAATAAGCTTTCATCTGCTCGGCAATAAATTAACTAATTAAGTCGCTTCACCGCAAATACCTTTATCAATTAATATGCGCCGCCCGCTGTTGGAGAACTGGAAAAAGTCCTCCGCCGATGGTGCGACCGTTTCTTGCAATTCGGAGAAGTTCACTTGTTCAAGTGCACTGTACACTGAATTTTATTTCAATTAACCCAACTACTGGGGTTCCACTAGCATCACTTATTCACCGAGCCCTGCATTAATGGAATTCGCGCGAAAATTGTATCAATTCCGGGTACAATAGAAACAAGCTACACCACCCCTTATAAAGTATTTTTGAGGACGATAATAACCCGGCGCACACCTCAAGAACTCGCGCGGCACCTAAACGAAAATCACAGAAGCACTGCAACTTCAGGTGGGCAACACCTGCACAAGTTGGATTTGGAACACCTCCAGGAAGGTAGGGCTGCACGGGTCACGAGTCCTTCCAGAGGACCTTTTCGAAAGTAAAGCTCGCCAGAGACTGGCTGCACGTAGACGGCACGGTGGGCCACCAGCCCGGCTACCGGGGCACCGGATTAAGCTCCTGGAAGCTTTTCTAACGTCGGTGCAGAGAGCCGCCCTACATCGGGACTGTCGGGAAAACCGGAGCTCTTTAATGTTTCATTTCTCGGGGCAGTAGGTGGATTTGCACCCCCCCGCACGCACCTGCCGCGCTCCGCAGATAGGAGGACAATCGCGGGAAAATACGCGCTAGCATGCCGGCGGCCGTTATATTTACATCTGTGGCGTCATCAAAATGTTTATATGGAACGGAGCGATGTTGCCAAAGCATAACATTCGCAAATTTATTGGCAAGTATATTTTTATGTTATTGCAAGGGAGACAACTACCATTAGAATGTTTGTAGAATGATGTCAGGATCTTCGTAATGGTGTCTAGCTCCAGGGATTTCAGCCATTTCCGTAAAATAACTTTATATCGATCTCTTTGTATGCAGATTTATTGGTGGTACCTATCCTTTAGGCAAAGAATCAAACATAACAATTTAGGGTATTAGTGCTTTATCTGTGAACTAGTGCGCATCATTTAATATTGGGATCAATTCCTCAAAGGATATAAAAATATTTATCTTTGAAATACTATGCCTGTCCTTTATGGAATTGCTCATGTTACTGAATTTGAATTAAATACGTAGTATAGTAAAGTATTTAGTCGCTAATCCTCAAAAAATCTAAGAAGTACAATATAACAAATATCGATGTTTATTATGTACCTAATCATTGCTTATTTATACCATCAAATATTATAGGTACCATGATAAAGTTGGAAAAATAAAATACCTTTTTTAATTTTATGTACGAAAAATAAATAAGCCAATTTATTTAAAACTTTTACCTATGATTAAAACAAATAGCCTTCTAAAAACAAAAACCAAGAAAACTTCAATGGAAGTTTTCTCGGAATCACTTTTTTCGATTCGGTTGAAAACACAAAATAAAATATTTATATAGTCGACTTCATTCAGAAGCGCTTTTCTTGAGAAACCAACTTAGTTTCCCTACGTAACCATTTTGTGCATACTTGCTTTTTATCAACAATTATTTCCGAAAGAGCATCTAAACTTTACATTTTTATTTTAAACCTGTTTGTTGTGAGTGTATCGCAGGCGTCTGTTGCAGGTTTCTCTTCAAAAATGCGACAGGCTCCATTCGGGCATACATATTCCTCCCGCTTCTTCAATAGAAGCGTGTTAAACAAAGAGGCTAATAATAAAATATGTGATCATAAATCGTAAAGCGTCTAAGGAACCCAAAACTCTTGTAGGACAGCCCCTCCACTGATATTCCTACATCAATATTTAATTGTATCTATGTAAATAATACTAAAAATTACCAAAATGTGACTTCATATACTACTTGATGTATTGTATTTAAAACTAAATTTAATTCAAAATTATGATATGATTAAACATTTTTTCTATTTGAATTAGTTTTTAACATTTTAAAGTTTCTATGAAACAACTGTTAAAACTGCCAGATTTCGGGATCCTAAATTGTTATAATTCAGTTAAATGTCGCGCTACTTATCATTTGTTGTGCTTATGAACATATATATAACTTCTAATATAAAAATAGACAGAAGTAGAAAATATACGCTCAGTCTTGTTGCAAGGACAATATTTTAAAATCTGTAAATTTCAAGGTAATATTTTTAATTTCAAGTGAAATAAAATTTTTTCTGCGCTGCCTATAATAAAAATTTTGTTCCAATTCTCGGAAAATTATGTAGTGAGTAAATATTGAGGACACTTCATTTTATTTTTTTTTCAGTTAGAAGAAATGTCTAACAATAAATGACGTTAAAAATGTTATTTAAATATATAAATAAAAGAGTGCACAGTACAACTATTGTTAAAGATTTAAAAATGAATGATCTAATGTCGCACAAAGTGTTTTTTTCCTATTCATGCCATGGTGACCATTAAAATGGAAATATGTTTAAAAAGTTATAAATCTACTCAAACTAATTTTACCTTATTATTTTCTAATTAATTGGGCTTTCACACAACTCTCAACTAAGGCAAGGAAGGTATAACTATATCATGAGCCTTTTCCTGGAGATATAAAATTAAAATTATCTTTAAGCACAACGGATGGCCAAAGATTTATAAACTTTATTTATATCCTCTAAGACGGTTACGGCAGCTAAGAGGAAGACATACATTAATGACTTCATAAGTTATCATCAAAGTCGTTCCTCCGCTTCAATGCTTCACGGATGAAATCCCATAAAATTGTGCAGATTTACATCGGAATTATAACATATGTTGTTGTTACTCAAAGCCTGGTCTCAACTCTCAGAATATAATATTTTAAGATCTCGACGCTGTACCTCGTAGAATTTGTACCGAGCCTGAAGACCAAATAAATTTTCTGTTTTTATTGCCACCTTTTTACGGACATTAGTTTGTAATCAGCCAAAGAATTTTCGTCTTACCGAAGAAATACCCATCAACTTTTTAGTGGATTTCGGAAGGGAGCAAATTCACTTGCGTTGACTAAAGTAGAAAAAGGGAAGGTGCCAATATCGGCAAGTAATAAATATTGAAAAGGAATTTTATTGAACAAAGATAAAAATGTAATCGAAAAAATCAAAGCACCATTACGTGATCTCTTCCCGGAAGTCTATGGGAATGAGAACATTTTCCGGAAGTCGAAAGGAAGTCAACCGTTTTATGTGCAACCCCATTGATCTAATTTTAAGAGTTTAGACGCTTTTATGGGTTTGGAAAAACTCTAGGGAAGTTTGCTGTTTATGCAAAGGGAGTTTTCTATGGTTTAACTATACCCACCTCATTACGTTTTCACGAAAATATTTTTCCCAAAAGCAATATATATTTTTGTTTTAAATATTCGTTTGTTCATGTAAACCTAGCAATAATATAGTCGAATGAATTTTGGAGATTGGCACTGATTTGTATCATTATATGTATGTATGTTGGGTACTTTAAGGTGTGATTGTTAGTTCAAACCAGGGCAATTATTTGGTTTCATAGTTTTGGAAAAATATTTCCAAAAATACATACAGTTGACAAATATTGGAAAAAAATAACATGGAAAATGAACCAAAAATGAAGTTTACGTTTACCAAATATTTGGAGGGTTTTCTTACCGATTTTTGGTTATAATAAACAAAATGATTATGTTAAATTAAACTCAACCGTAAGTTCACTTGGATAAATCAACAAGCTTTTATTTAATTTACATATTACTCTGTTGTGGTTTCGAATTACTATATGCGATGCGGTGGGATAGTGTGCATATGTTTATAAGTATGCATAACTTAAAATATCACAAAGAATAGTTAGAAATTTTGATTATAGTAAAGAAATTTACAATTATGTACGTATACTCAATTTTAAACATATCTTTGAATTTCTTAAATCCTTTTTATTTCCGTCGAGCGACTGTTTTTATATTAATTGCGCTTTAATTTCAAAGTAGTACTCTAAATTTATTTTGCGCTTATGGAATGAATTACATTTACATATTTGCAGTATTAGATATGTTTTTGTAAACATTAAGGATGTTTGCTTAACTTGTTAATTTACTTACACATAAATATATCAGTTTATACAAACTCTGCATTGAATTGATGAAAATTACAAGTTTAATCAATACATGTTCATTCGCAAATATTCCGTTTTCCAGGTTTTGTCAAAGTAACTTGTTGCCCGGTTGTTTTAAACTAATTTCTTGATAGAAAAGTTAAGTAAGTCTGGTTTGTTAAATTTTCCAGTAGTTTTTCTTTAATAATTTCATTAACAAGTTCGAAAAATCGCAAAACTACTCTAATTTTGAATTGAGTCCGTTTTGCCGCTTACACTAAAAAAATGTATTCGATTACCAGTTTAAGTTTATATTTCATAAAAATACGAAGTACTTTATTTTTCTAAAGTATGTACTTCCATGCTATTATTTATCCAATATGCGCAGTGCAAAGAAGCTTTCCAGTTGATGTCTTTATTCTATTAGCAATAAGGGGACTATAGTCTATTTAATTTCTTTCAGGAAGTATCTCCATTCATCTTATAAGACAGCGTTTCCATGTCCAACAGATATTGGAGCTGGTTACCTGGATAAACGGAAAACTTGGTCTTTACACAACCTACAAGGCTTTCAATTTCACTTCAAAGGCTTGTACTCAAGAGGAAAGCATACTTCCTCAGCAAAGAAGATTGCTTTCGACTTTCGAGGTATGTACTTTCTCTGATATTACTTTACCTGTTTTGATTGAAATTAAATTTCTGCAATCATGTGGCCAGAAGAACTTTGTCTTCAAACATTTTCCCAACAAAAGATGTTAGTGGATTCTGGAAAAGTTTTTAAAATGAATTCGCGTTTTAATTTTAATGAAAAGCGCGTACTTCTGCTAATGCTGTAGAGATTTTTTTTGTTTTTTATGAAAATCGGCTCATTATTCCGGATGGGCCCGACCATTTTCGTAATGGGGCCACATTTTATCTGCCGCTAAACTTTTTGGGCTTAATCAAGCGCAAACGAATTTTCTTGGAGGAGTTTTTCATCCCTAAAACATTTATTTTTCACATCAAAGAAGCTACTTGGGTCCGCGTCTGGGCCGATGACATTATCAATCTAAAAGCCGAAAGAACAATGATTAAAAACTCCTCAGTGCGGGCAGGCAGGCAACTTTTCAATCGAAGCATCAGACTATGGGTTTTGGGGCAATTTAGCCCCATACGGCGCAGAGATGGTCCAGGTAAGGGGCGGGAGATCTTGAAGTCTTGCAAACTTGTTAAAAAGTTGTTATCATTTTCAAATTGTCTCGGGAAGTTTGGGTGAAAATTTCTTGCGGAAAATTTTATGACAGCTGGCTGAAAGATGGCTCTTTGAATAACTTGACGAAATTTATAAGGAACACAAAATGCGCACCCCTCCCTCCTGCCAGTTGCCGGGATACGCGCGAGTTTGAGCCTCCTCACGTCGAAATTTCCTCGCAATTACACCAACTTAAAGACAATGTTTTGCTCATAACAAACAGACAAGCGATTTAACGTTCCGTTCCGACACACATCCGCGAGGACCGGGGGCAACGTTTCGGAAATTCCGACATTTTTAAATGTTAATGAATAGCTTGAACAACAACAAGATTTCGCGGAATCCTTTAACTTAAAACTTTGTAATTGCCGAGTTTATCTTGACGCAGCTTGTAAAATCTTATGATGGATCAGTTTATTAAATATAAGTAATGGAAAATTGCTGGAGTAATGGTTATGACATAGACGTAGCATCTAAATATTATATCTGATTCATACAAATTTTAGTAGTATAAAAGTTTCCTAGACATTAAGTAGAACTTATTATTCAAATATTAATATCAACATAGTTTTAAATTTTAATACTACAATTTCAAAATGAGTGCAATTGGTTTAAATCAGTCAGTCGTTGTATTTTACTAGATCCTATAAAACACTTTGATTATGTCATAACAAACTATGTTGTTGTGATAAAACTAAGATGAAAAAAAATATACCCACAGGACTCGTATTAGAATTTACTAGAAATTTGTAGGTTTTGCTGTTTACACGATAAAGAATCCCATATCATCTCCCAACTAGTAAGCTCAATATTAAAGACGTTAAGTTTTTTGGTGTGAAATAGTGTAATATTTGAGACCATATTGGGTGAAGCCTTAATAAATAAACTCGTAGATAAGAAAACAAAACTCAGCCCTTAATTGCTAACATTTATAAGAGCATATAAAGTAAAACCGAGTTGGTGTTATATTCACTCTTAATATAAAATTGTTTAGCTATTTTGTTAACAATAACTGTGTTCTTTTTACATAAGATCCAGTTTCAAGTTTTGCCGGAAATTTTTGTTTCCGTAGTTTTTCATTACAATTTTTAAATTCTTCTAAATTTCAAAGGATTCATCGTCAATTTCGTGTATTATGAATAACTGTATTATTAAGGTAAACATTTAAAGCTAAATGTCAGTCCTTGTAATAAAAACCAGCAGCCACTGCAATGTCGTTAGGTTGAAGGGAAAGGGTTCGATACGATTTATTCTATGAATACTGAAGCGAGTTACAAACGCCGAAAACTCGGTAGTAGCTCACAGAACCGACGGAGCTCTCGATTGCCAAAGAATGGCTCTCCAAGGGTAAAATAAAGCAATGCGCCTATCATAAAAGCCAAAATCAGATCATAAATGATCCAAGATCCGATAATATGACGCAATCAGATTGTAGGGCATAAAACAGACTCACAATAGGTGGAACCTTCGGAGCTTATCGAGAAGAGGAAATAAAGTTTTCCTGGGCTATCCCTGCCAATTACCCTTGGGGAGTGCGGCACCGAGCGTCCCTGCAAGCCCTAACTCCTCTCGAGACTGCTGTGGGTAGATTGCCAATTGAATTTCATGAAATCACTCGGATGCCTCGTTTAATCGTAAACGTCTGAAACTCTGAACCTAACTACTTACTGCCTTTTCCCGGGGTGTGCGGGTACGTCCGCTTCCCGGATATCAGCAAAAATCGTCGTGAAATGTTGTTTTGGTTTCGCACAATGTCAACAAATCCTGAGAACGTTGAAATGATGAAAGTGAAAGTGAAATCCTGGAGGCTCCTCGAGGCTCCCATAAAACTTTTCATGTTTGCAAGGACTATAGGAACTCCGCTCAAAAGGGTTAAAATTTACGTAAAGGCACGTACAAAGGTCAGCCCCCATCATCCCATTTTCATGTGACTGCAACTTTTTTCGAAGACTCCTTTATCCCTTTGGGAAACTTTTGTATAAAAAGTACAGATTGCCATTGTTGGAACAAATTTGCTCCGATTCAGCCAGACAAGCAGCAGCTCCTTGCTTCACCGCTCACAAAGCAAAATGGGCCATTATTGTTCGGTAGGAGTTTTCTTGAACTCAAAGGAGCTAAGGACGCAAAAAATAAATAAAGATACTGAAAATGCAGAGCCGTTTGTACTAATAGGTCGCAAAATAAAAAAGAAAGAAGTTAAAACGAGAAAAATATATATTTTATGCACCAATTCTCATAATTACAAACGACTTTGCGAATCTTCACTTTCAATGTAGGGCTGAGTAAAATAAAATGTTGAAATTGTTGATATGCCTTGGTGTAGTAAGATTTTATTTGGCATACTTTGCAAAATTGTGATGCATGAATGTGAAAATAATTATGACAGAATATGAAAACGGGAACAACCTACTATATGATTTAGGGTATATAAAATGTTTTTTCTTTAATCCATATTAGATATATGTATGTATGTATTTGCGGAAACGTATGGTGAATGGCAGAACCATAATCTTTCATAATTTAAATATGAGAAAAATGTTTATGGCATAAAATCATGAACTATGAAAACTGTTTATTAATCACGAACATTACATTTGTACTTTTACAGGTGCCAATTGTCAAACAGTATAGTTAAGAAAATATTTTAACACTCAATTTGAAAATACATACATGGGTACTTAATTTACGACGAGCTTTTCACGAAACGAAAATGAAAGCATCAACAAAAAATACGCAAATAGTATTACAACGTTTTGAAATTAAGCTTGAGAGTATGTCATGATGTCGGTAACATAGTACATTTTTTATTGTTATTTTAGTAAGTTTAAAATTACGAATAAAACAATAACAACATAATAATTTGCAAAACAGAAAATAAATTATATTAACATTTTAATTTCTGATAAACCTTAACAACGTAATTAACTCCACCATTTGCGGCGAAACTTGAAAAAAATTTCTTAAGGAGACCCGGTGGTATAGTAGCAAATTTTAAAGTCCTTATCTCGAAAGTACATGTTTTGCATGGCGGGATGGAAAAAAACTATTCATCTGAATCATCTCAAATTTTAATATGTTATTCAGTATACTATACCGGCTATGGCCGGGACCACCAAATAATTTTTATCTTAATAACTTTTTCTTTGTTACATAAAGAAACTAATGAAAAATAGTCTATTTTCGATATTCAAATTTCAAGAAAGCGCTATTTTGGTCAAATAAATTTTTTTGTCTTCTTTGTTAGTTCCGGCGATAGTTACAGTCATATAGATTAATAATTTCCTTATATTTTATTTTTGAGATAAGTAACAGAGCTAAAACTTCAACCGCCGCCCAGATTAATTTGTTTGAGGAGGTCATCTTCAGCGCCATTTTTTTAATAACTACATTTTTTTTTTTAATTATAAAAATATTTTTGTATTCCTTTTGAGTATAATATTATACCTACAAAGTTTAAATATCGTTCTTCATTATTTTCACCTTCAAACAAAATTTTAAAAATTGCTTAAATTCAAGGATGCTAGACCAACGGGTCTCCTTAATTTCATGAAAAATAACTTCACATTTCTTATTTTATAAATATATGTGCATATATATGTATGTACTGTTTCCTGCGAATTATTCACTATATATGTATGTATATCGTATGGTGTGCTATATGCAGTTGCATAAAAACAATTATTAATTTTGATAATTTTTCTATAAACTCAAGATGTCTTAAACTCTTGAATCAATTCAAATGAGGTTTCTCAAATTGTTGCTACTGGAAATTTAAAAGTTCCTAAGAATAACCCAAAATAATTTATATAAAATCTGCATGAAGACGAAAAACGATGTCTGACTTAATTAAATCATATTTTGCCTTAATCAAGAGGCTTCTCATAATTTGCAACCCACGCTCCTTCAAAACCACATTTTCTATATCGGGAGCGCCCATTCAGATCCTTGGATAGCAAAGGGATAATACGAATCCTGGCGGACGAGGACAGAGCCAAATTCAGCGAATTTCATTGAATCGATTTTGGCCGACCAAACCGAAGAATACAAAATCAAAATTGTTTTTTTTTTCTGACTTAAGTCAAACGCCTTAAGGTTGTTTGCGTCTCGGTAAATCAATTTATTTGTGCGCAAATATGCCAATCAACGGGAAGAGGTTCCGACTCGGGAATAGCGCACTCAGTACAACTTTAAGAGGCACAGGGACGCTATCGGTTTTCGCACGAAATCCCCTTTAATTTTCCCTCTTCGGAAAGGTGCCAGTCGAGGAAATTGAATTCGGGATACGATTCGGTCTGATTGAGAATTTCATATCGGATGCCTTCAGTTAATTAAAATGGCTTTTGTGCTCCCGAGGATAATTTCAACTTAATAGAAGTATTTTCTCCCGGTAATATTCATATAACATCTTCAAAAAAGTGAATTATCGTATAAAAACGGAAGGTTTAAGCGAAAGCGGAAGACCATACCGATTTTCTTTATCCTGCTTATTTTCTTAGTTCTCGAACTAGGGAAATTGCCGTTCCATTTAGCCGGAGCCATTATCTGTTTGGACGTTCGATTTTCCGCCAATAAAAGCCATTTTTGCGATTGAGGGAGGCTGAGGTTGCTACCCTTTGGGTACGGAATATTTTTAATTAGATTTTCCTTGGCACACTTCTTTTCCTTAGCTGGAAAAAACGACCAATTAGGAGTGGATGGGAACTCTCTAGAATTCCTGGAGCCTTTTGGATTTAATTCAATTATCTCCCAACGTAGCCGGGAACTCGAGTAGAAATGTTTCTTCAGTTCGATCCGGTTTCAATTTATTCGTGAACCTCGACATTTAATAAATACAGGTTGTCGTTGGAGACATTTGTTTGCCTTCCAGCACATCCCTTTGGTTGTGCGCTGTGGCATGCTTGTCTCTGAAATAATTGCACAAATCAATGGAGTACCCTGCCAGTATTCATTGCACACACAACAGCTCTTCTGCGAATCCACCCCCAATTTGTCCATTTTAGCGCATATACCACGGCTGATCTTTACCGATAATAAATTTTACGGTCTCGTAAGCCTAATTTATGCCATTCAGCCCTTAGTTAATGCAATCCACGTTATTGCTAGGAAATAAAACCGACTCAAAAAAGGCGGAATTCGAGCTACAACCACTCGACGACTTTATTGGGATTTTCGACAGAGCTCAAATATGCGTACCTGCCCAACCGTCCATCATATTTGCGATAAATAAATAAACAAATAAATAAATAATAAAGTCATCGTTAGTTCTGATGCTCTAACCTTGACGGTGTGGGATATATATTGCCAGGAATTTGGTCATAATTTGTCGCTCTTTATTGCAACCACCAGTGGCCCTTTAGTTGAGTTTTATTGATCGACTGGGAAATGAATTTTTTATGGCACCATCGATATCCTTTATGGTCAAATAAATTAATCTCATTTCGGGTAAGCGACCGTCAAATTTGGGGTTAAACGATACTTTAATGTCTGATCCATTATGAGGTTCAATTTACAGTTTGTTGTGTTATAAATTTGGTAACAATTAAATATTCATATAAATATTTATTTATTTATCGAATTTAATTGAAAATAAAATAAAAGCATTGAAATACGTATAACTCACTTTGACATTATTACAAAATAGCATATCTAAAAATAATAATGGAGGCATTCAAAAACGAAATATGAAATCATATTTTGTTAATTCTTACAAAGCAGGTTGACATTCTTTGAAATTTTAGTAATTTATATTAGAAAAGCAAGAATATTTCTAAATTGTTATTACTCTCTGATGTTAGAAGAATTTTAAAAAAAGCCACCGAAACGAAGGAATAATTTTAAAAATTTTACCATTTTTAATGATACATTAATAAATATAAATTTCAGATTTTTTGGATGCTTATATTAGGTAAAATGTTGTTATTTTTATCGAAATAAAACTTTCGGTTTCCGTACAATAAGAATGTAGTTGATTATGTATGTATGTTCCATCTGAAAACTCGCTTAATGAATGTTTAGCCATTATTCTGTTTCCGCGTATTGGTAAAGGTCGATAATCTTTTTGATTAAAAAACTATGTTAATTTAATATTTAACTAACATTTTTGATTTCCAATTTATTTACAATTTAAATAATCACGTTTCGGCAAGTGATTAAAAAGAGTTAAAATAATTTTATTAGAACTTCCTTTGAGGAAGAGTACAAATCAATTTAAAAAAGTTTGTGTTGTATATCTATTTTAAAATTAGTTTAAACTACGTGGGATACTTACAAGAAAATCTATGAAAAAATAAGAGGCCTTAAAATTAACAAGAAAAGGTTTTCGTCTTCAACCGTAAAACTTTCTTAGTAGAGTGAAATACGTATAAGATGCTTTCATCAGGGATTGGAATACCTCCAAATTCATCGATGCGAAATCTCCGACTCTAAGCTAAAAATCAATCAAATAAATTTGGGGAAAAAATATTAAAAATATTCGCTTACAGAAAGCGGCCTCTGGGCTCTGACGATGATCAGCATCAAACTTTTTTGAGCTTCGCAACTAAATTCAAACCAAGGTGTGTCGTACGCGGCCTCTGCTATATTTAAGCTCTGAGGATTAGAAAGGATTCTTTATTAATTTTAACAAATTAAAAAAGACATATACATATTATTACCTCCTCGTAGAGCTCGTTGGCGTTCCAGTAAGTTGCATATATTTGCGTGAAAATCATTAATATATAAGCGACAACAATGCCCGCCTGCATGAACGAGTTCATTACCTACATACATTTGTTTGACAAAAGTTTCTATGTCAGTTACTAATTATTATTTTAAGTAGGTATAGTTACTTTCACGATGGAATTAATTAAAAGTTAAAATTGTATGTGAGAGCAAACGAATAATTATGATACGAGTTTTCATTTCGAGGAAGGATTTTCAATTACGCGCTACCAAACTTTATAATTATCTTTATGAGTTAATACTATGAGACTAGTGGCATTTTTATCAATCCAACTCCCTTGGATGTATGTAAACGTAGAGCACTCTTTTATATTTCACAGGGACTTTTGATTGAATGGAAAAAGGACTGCGCTAATTCAAGTTGCATAATTACAGCGGCGAGAAGGCATATGAAATGACTGACTTTATGGAAAATATCACGACTGACGTTGCATTGAAATTCTCCTTCAACAAATCACTGGACTGTGGATTAAAACTGGCAATAAGTAGGCACTGTCCAGCCTCAAGGGTTGTCGCTAATTATACTCAGATTTACGCCATATGCATATCTGTGTATATTTATACTCACCCCTCGGTTCACATTTGATACGATTTGCGTCCTTAGTGACAAATCCTCATTTAAGATTTACCTTAACGTCATTTTTAATTTAAATGCCATGAAGTAAGACAGTAAAGATTTCAGGTTTTTCCGGCTTGCGTTATGGTTTTATTTGGCTTTTGAATAAAAGAACTTAAATATACTTAAATTTAAAAAATTGTTTAAAAGCGGCTTAAAAAGCTTGGGGAGGATATTTTGTAATTTTATAGCTTAAGAAGCAACCTTCTTACTACTTACCATATTAAGCAGAAATAGAAGTGCACACAATGTAGCTCCAAATGTTAAAAATTCCAAGAGCGATAAGTACGACGTTAGCCCATTCAATTCACGAACATATCTGAAAGATATGAAATTTTAGTTAGAGAATTTTACTTTTAAGTTTTGTTACAAACTCAATAATTTTTTCGTGGTATTCGATACACCAGATAATTCGGGCGTTTAACTTTTCCTCAGAACTGCTAAGCTCCTCAAGGTTGCGCAACCTTTTCTGGAGAACTTTTTCCATGACTACGCCAAACATGATGAAAGTAACAATGAGACTTGTGAAGGGGATGTACATGCAGCATCCAATTGGGGTTATCAAAAATTGATACGTGTAGATTATTTCGTAGTAGGGTGACTCATATTTATTAACTCCGGGAATTGTAGAACCAAATGGTAAAACTGTGTCGATTTAAAGAACTTTTAAATTTTAGTTTTTATTAAGCAAACATTGTTACGCACTTCTGGACCCTGAGAACTGTGGATATAGACTAAACCCAACGCTTACTAAAATTCCGAGAAATAAATTAAATTTTGACAATTTCCGGCTGTTCTTTGTCGTTGTCTCTAATAGATCGTTGATATCTTTATCTTCAAAGGTCTATATTAAAACGGAAAATTAAAATTTAATACTTTGTTATTCTCTTAATCGCAATAATTAAAATTCACTCGGAACAATGTTTTCGTATTTTAATACATATTTTTGAAACAGATTAAGTTTTAGGTCTCCTCACGGATTCAAAAGTAAAGTTCATTTCAGTAAATTCTTTTTATATCTATGTATGTACATACCTTTTATTACAAAATTTCATTAGAATATTTAAAAAAACTTATTAAGCGTTCTAAAGAATTTCAACTATAGGTAGTCTAAAATGGAAAGGCTTTTTCAAACTGAAAAATCTAAAAAATTAAGTAAAAAACAAAGATGAATATAATTATACAGCTTTTGTAAGTAGTATCTTATGAAATTGTCTATATCTGAGAAAAATTATGAATTGAATTCATGAAAAGACTTTAAAACCTTTTGTTTCGAAAAAACGATTTTTTAACGATCTTCTACATTAATAAAATTGTTTGTAACTACATATAATAATAGTAAGTAGATATATTTTTTTCTACAAATTTTAACAACTAAATAATAAGTTAAAAAATGATATAATATTTTAAATGGAATAGAAGCAGACTCACTAGGAATTGGCTAATAAATTTTATCGTCCTTTTCCATGTAAAAATATGTAAGCTCTTTAAATAATTATTATAAAATGGACGAACACCTTTTTGGACCAGACCTACTCTTCTGATGATTGGCTCCGCGACAAGAATTAAAAATTCAAAAAAGTTTAAGAAGGCTCTTGGCACAAGCAAAATTATTCACGATGTCGCGGCTGCCGTCAAGCAAACCCCAAAAATGGCGTAATTCTAATTCAGTCCCCTAAATAAAGCATAATTTCTTCAATATTCCGCAAAATAAATTAAATGCAAATTAATGCTACTTTTCACTTTACTGCCACGGCGAGCGGGCAGAGCACCAAAGGAGCCCCATCGTGAATTACAGACGGTGTTACGTCCACCGCAGCTGACGCGGCACCAACTTGTTGACTGAGGCCCAATTAAATTTGTACAATTAGAAAATGATTTCAATTAGTAGGAGATTAATGACTCCAATTATTCCTCAGTGTTCACCCGAAGAGGTCCAGAGGTAGAGTCGGGATGACCCCACATGGGATGGGGCTGGACTCTGGCTTCGACAAAAAATGCCCACTTTAATTCTAAGAGAGATACCCTTTCGCAAATTATGAATTTTAATAAAATGATTAAACCATCCGAGACCCTAATTTAAGCTCGATACCAATTTCTTCAGAATAATAAATATTATATTAGGGAAAGCCAGTAATCGTCCAAGAAAAACGCTAAAGAGGGGACGTTTCAATTACTCTGATCTCAGCCACGAGCGTTTCCATGTTTTCCATAAATCTCTCGAACCGGCGGTGATTAAAGGTGAGATAGAGGGCCCTCGTAATGGTGTTGAACCACAGCACCAAAAAATAGGTGTTCCTAATGATGACGTCGATGGGGTCCGTGATGTAGTACATGTCGAGAAATTGTGTGAAATTTAAAAAAATTGCTCCCGTAAAGCAGAAGTAGCGACGCCAATTATGGACCAAAATGTACGACCAAAACTTAAGAATTTTAACGTTGATTGAAATTAACGGCAGCTCTTCTATCATGGCAGCACTCAATGTAAATCCTTTTTCGCTTTTAATCTTTATGGCAAACTGAGCGCGAGAACGTAACCACATACCTTTTTATATTAACTACTTTCGAAAAATATAGGTACTCTGATTTACACTGCACTTCGAAAATTCTTATTTGCTATCCGATTATCATTAAAAATCAATTTTAACTTTAAGTACATAATCGCAGAACATTCTAGTAGTTATGAGCCGGAAGAAATTCAAATTGACATAGGTTCAATAAAAGTTAATTAGCTAATTGAAGTTAATTCGAATAAACCCCTTATCTTATCGATGACATACACTATAATTGTAAATATCACTTACTTCATATATAACAAGCATAACTACCTAAATATAGGCTCCGAAGCAGGGCAAAGAAAGGGAAAAGACTGCCAGTGGCCAGTAGCCAGTGTAACTTTTTCAATTAATCTGGTGTACCTCTGCATTAAATTGCCAACAAACAAAGTTTGCCCTCGGTAAATTATTGAACAAAGTGAGCAAACATGTCCAGGAATTTTAAGCTGTTGATGCCAAGGATTCACTGAACACATGTTCAGTTCACATGAAAGTTTTGAGTTCTGAGTGAACTGCAAAAGTTATAAAACATTTAATATGTTTGCGATAACCGAGTTGTTACGTATATCTAGAAACGAATTTGGAATGGGTACAAAACTCATATTTATGTAGGTGGACTTTCAAGGAGTAAACTCAACCTTCTATCGAATTCTTCTCAGTGTTTATGACGCATTTACTTTGGAGAATTATAAGGATTACCAGTTTCCAACCTAAAGTTGTTCAAGCTTTTAATAACTTATTTATGTTGAAAACATAACTATTAAATGCCATTTTATGCTCAGCATCAATAAATAAAGAAAAGTAATATACATAGATATAAAAATAATTACATTGCAGCAACTTTAAGCAATTGTATTTTTCAAAATTTCTTTTCCTCGGAATTTTGTTTCTTGTCTACCCCAAAGAGTTAATATTTGAAGAAAACAATAATTTGAAAATTTTTAAGGCATTATGTTCTTTTCAAATATAAACTGACCAAGACTGTATGCACCACCATCTAATTACCACCAAATATTTTATATACAAAAAATTATTTTCGAGCTAAAAAGACTTTTTGATTTTTAAGGTATACATACGTGGCATGAGTAGTTATTAATAGCTATATTTTATTAATTTTGATTTTCATTTTAGTTGCATTTCAAGTTGATTTCCTTACCATGTTTTACAAATTTTCAAGAGCATAAATCAGGGTTTGTTGCACTTTAAAAGGTTTTCAAAGCGTATGTATGAAATTCCCATTTTCGTATTAATAATATATGTATGTAGGTAGGTCTGTAAAATTATCTACTATGGAAAACATTGGAGTGCTAAATTTGAATGGGGTACGTTATAATTTTATTCTATCCCCTAAGTTTTTTGATATTATGGATATAAATAGGAGGATATGTCATTTCTTGGTTTACAATACTAGTCCCAAAGTAAATTATGATAAATTTCTTTAAAAATAATAATAATAATTTAAAATTGTATGTTACAAATACGAAAAGAAGTAGATATTATTTTTTTCAATTAATGTTATTTAGTTATGCTATTATTTTTGTTTTTTGTTTGCAATTTACATAGAAACCAATAATGTATTAAAGTCGAAAGTTGTTTGCGGAATCCATAAAAACGTTTTAACCAGGTGGTCACATGGCAGCGAAAGCGTTAATCAAAGGAATAAATTTCATTAAAACTGTTTTTCAATGCAATAATCAATATCGTCAAAATAAATATTACTTATAATTAATTTTTCCCACGTGCCTTAAAAGCAAAAAAATTCCATACTAACAAAAATTGAGAGGCACGCAACCTACGGATGATTTAATCAGCTAAAATCCAATTCATTTTGTCAATTAAGGGTGAAGACAAATATTTGTTTTGCGCTCATTTTATTGACGTAATTGAACGAAACCTGCCGGATATTGAATTAGTGAGGCCCTGTGTTTTAATTAACATGTTCATGTGCAGTTGAGTAGAAAATCAAATCTGGGTACTGAGGCCTATTGATTAATTATGACCTTTCGCCTGCAGCGAGTACCGGGAATCGAAATTATGGAATGAAACAAACAGAGCGGCATGTGTCGTGGAAATTTGTGCGCAACACCGTCCTGGCGGCAAATTAAATTGCACTTCATATTTCTAGGAAATGAGGTTTTCCCAACACTTGTCACCGAATATCCCGGTAGAAAGGAAAACCCACACCGCAAATGGAACCTCGTCCTCATCATTAAAACCGACGATTCTGGCTGACGGGGCCGCACAATTTGCAAATTATTTGCAGGTGAATCCTTTTGCCGGGCGCCTCTGGTTTAAGTATGCAGGACGTTGTTTCAGCGAAACTCCCACAGCATGTTGCCTTCCCGAAAGATGTTTGCATGCTCCCCGGGAACATAATCCGTGCGAAATTATTCACTTCGTCCCGGGCCGAGGTGGCGGGACGCTCCTCTGGCCCGGCGGCTAATCCATGCATGTGCTACGTGAGCGTCTCACCGCCTCAGGTTTAATTTCTGTGCGGAATCCGAGATTCCAGCTCCAGCCTCTTCACGGGAATAAATTATTACAACGCCCCCGCCAGCGAGGAACACTTCATGCACATGTTTCCCATGCTAACGAGGTTTAGATGCGGACCATGAGTAGACTTCGCTGGTGTAATTGCGTTGCGCTACATTAATATTAATTGCACCCAAATTTAAGGATCTCCTCCCTGCGAGGAGGCTTTATGCAAAGGATGCTCACCAGAGAGTGGCCTCAGAAATACGACGGCATATGATTATGTGGCTGTTAATCCACCTCACACTAGGCCTACTACAAAACAACCTCTTGGGATCCCAGGCTCTTAAAAAAGTTTATGTAATATATTAAACTTTGTTCCTCCTCGTCAAACTGCCTATTGCTGCTATAGGACGTTATCGACTTGTGCTAGAAATTTTAATGATTCCCCATGTTGACCTCTTTCTGAGCCTCAAAATTGGATTAACCTTGAAATTAATTTCAAATGTAAGTCGTTTCTTTAAAATTGTACTTAAATGATATTTTATTTTATTATGTATACGTACATTATGAATGGTAAATTGGACCTTTGGTAATTCTAGACAAATAATACAAATAAACGCACATATACATATATTTATGATTATATGTAATATCCTTTAAGATTAGACTATATGTATGTGTGGGAACCCGACTCCGAATGACCTGGAAAAACAAAAACTCAAATTACTTCAAACTCTGAAAGTACCCAAAATCTGTAACTCTGCTGTCCGCTGTCCCGAGGAGAATCGTTCGTCGAGTGAAGTAATTGGTAATTGTGAAAAAGCTACTTCCTGGATTGTATTTGAGCTCACTTTGAACTCATACATACTTAATTACACATACACGTTATTGAATTACACACTTTTTTCACTACTTTTTCCCAACACCCCCTCACACGTATGTATAATACCTTCTTCTGAAACCAATATTTTGAAGTTTAAAAAATTCAATGTACTTAAACCATACATAACTTGGATGGTAAAATCCTGATGTAAGTACCAGATTTTATTGAAATCGGATTATGTTAAAGATCTGACACAGTACATATTTGAAATTAATAATTCCGAATACCTCCACGCAAATAAATAATATAAATAATTGAAAAGAAATATAACAAGTAACAATCGGAAAACTTCCATGGATTCAGCAATCAGTAATGTTTCATCTAAGTATTCTGGTATACATATGTAAATTTTTATTTGACGGACTCAACTCGGGAGGAATTAATATCAATCTGTTCCGAGGATGATTGTCAAGAAGTTGTTAAGAAAATCTTTCAACAAAAGCGCCCCATGCGTATCCTTAATAAATTTCACGTAAATGAGAACACGAGCACATATGGGACACTGTACTGGATCCATCGAACAACATTTTATATGTTGCTTTGCCACCAATTCGTCCTCCAGAGGCATCGAAGCAATCGTTCATCTCCCTTCTGGAGTTGCCGAGGAGAAACTCGATGTTAATGCAGCAGGACTTTGGACGCGCAAGGATCATTCCGATCGTGCACAGTTGGTGAAGACCTTCTTATTCCTCGGTTTCCAGCCGTTCGACTAAAAATCATCTTTGGCACCACCACAGCATGATGTGGGAGTCGATAAGAACAACTTGTTCCTTATTTGCCGCCTTGAGGATTAAATCACATAATAATAAAAATAATATCAGATAAAATATTCTTTTTTGTTATATTCGCACAATATTTTTTAAATACAATTTACATATTAAGGTTATTATATAGAATTTACTACTCGTCATAAGCGGTGCCCTTGGCCCCGTCAGTCTCGTCATAATTATCCACTTCGTCATCAAAAATTTTGAATTTAACGATAAGAAATTTTAACACTAACTACCAGCACTCAAACGTTCAATTTCACTCACTATTTGCGCCTTTAATGTAATGTACCTTCAAATTTGGATTAGTAATCATAAAAATGATTTCTAAATATGTCGTAGTTATAAATCCAAATAAATCTTAACCTATAACATTAAAAATTGTAAATCACTCAAGGAAGAAATTGATTACCAGTCATTTTGACCGGTCTTGGTAGTTCCAGTGTTAATGCAATAGAGTTATATAGGCGTATTCACGTAGATTATAAAATTGGCTCAAATTCACGGTTCATAGATAAGTTCTACCACATGTCTAATGAAATTGTAACCCCTTAAAAGAAATTTAAAACATTAAAAACAAAATCCAGAAACAAGCACAAAATATATAAACATAAAAACTTTGTAAAAAAATGAAAAAAACATTTAAAGAAAACACAACCAAACAAATATTTGTGAGATTAATGTTAGTAACTGCCTTACAATACAAATAATTAATTTCATCTTTGTTCTTTATCGTAGATGTATAATTTTCACATCTAAAGGTTTTCTCCAGAGGCATAGCACACCTGCCCATCAAACCCACTTTTGTTCTTCACCGTTGCTCAGATCCTTGGTCACATTTTGTTTGACTATCCATATTTTGTTTTATTGCAGTACAGCTGATGCAAGAGTAGTAATTTTTATATAATTTTAAGGTTTACTCGGGTTGTCTTGCGATGTTATGCGAGAATTCAAATTTATTTGAGGTTTAAAGTATTTTTGTAATTGCATTTCCTTGTCCTTTTAATTTGTTCAGAACAAGACCAGATTCAGTCCACACCACAGTAACAGGAACTCATTTTATTTCATTTCATTTATTCAAGTTCAAATTCATTTGTTGTATACATTATGTATAATTAAAATAAGATTAACTAAATTTAATACTGCAAATACATTCTTCATTAATCTATGATATTTATAAGTAGCCTAGTAAATGTACAATATTATTTTAAAATTCGATTTTAAAATAAAATTAGACCTTTACTACACTACTTATAAATATCATATTATGGATGAATGAAAAATCTACTTCCATCACTAAATTAACTACAGTGCTCCAAAAAACAACTAATTTTCTGCATAACAATGGATCTACATATTTACTCTATTTCGCGAATAATTGGAAATCAGTACCATTTTCAAATTTGGAATAAATAAATTTCTTAAAAGCGAATTTTGATTTTAAGCAAGCAGGCCTAGCTTTCATCCTAAATCGAGGGTAAATTTAAATTTAAATAAATCTTGCGCGATAGCAGCAAATTAATAATTGTGAATTACACAAGTTCCTGTCTGCAATTAAATACCCACTTATAGATTTCGTGGCATTAATTAACGAAAATATGTATACAAAATACATCACATAAAGATTCTCAGATATCCTGATTAATTGAATCACCTATTAATTAAGCTACAAATTCTCATTATCACTAATCACTAAAATTGCGGGTAGTTCACTGACGATTCTGACAGAAGGTTAATCGTTGTTATTAGAAATATAATTCAACATTTCAACGTAATGAGACCGTTCTAATTTTTCCTTTTTGTGAGATATTAATTTGATTTATTAAATCGGAAATTGGCTTCAAGTTCAAAAAGTTGTAACAATTCACCCAATAAATTTTGCTATATAATATTTGTGCATAATTTTCCATGAAGAAACACTACGAAGGAACTTTACAAGGAAATGTTTCCCAAGTTTATGTTGGGACTTAAGAAGGTACATACATAGTTTGCGTGCCCTGTAACTCCTATTTAATATGGGTATTAAACAATTTACGCGAACGAAAAATACTCTTGAAGCTATAAGGATTAAAAAATTTAATTAAATTCATATACACATTTTCTTTGGATGAATGAAAAAAAAATTTATTAAACATTTAAAAAATAAACAGAGTAGTACTTTTACAAAGTTGATTGAGTTGATAAAAGACTATAAATAATTTAAACCAAGAAAAGCTAAGATTGAAAAAATATATTGATTTTGAAAAGTTTTTATATTTTAAATATATGTACTACCAATTGCAAAATAAGTAGATTTCATAGCATTAATTTGTGTACCTATTTTTAGTAAACATAAAAAATAAAAAACTTAATAATAACAAAAACAAATTAGGTATGAAGTTATTAAAAGTCGGACATGCGAAGGCGCTAGGTGCAAAAGAACCGGGAAAAATAAATCCATGAACAGGATCGGTGAAAAACAACCAGCGAGTGGTCGCCGCCGCGTAAGAGGACCGGGCCTGGGACCGGCGGTCTCGAGCACTCGCAAGCTGTACTAACCAGAGGAACCTCTCCTCACCTCATCCTGTGGGGGCAGCTCTCCCCAGCTGGGAGCAGGGCGGCAGTACAGCAGCCGCTCGTCTCTAGGACTCGGGAGATTTGAGATTTGAATTTGCTCCCCGCGGATAGCAGTTGAGTTGAGCCTGGATCGGGACTCTCTCCTGGCTGTAAGCGGCCAGCGTATAAATAGAGGAGCAGCCAGCTTCTGCCTTCATTCTTTCCAGGGACTCCGACGGGTAAGGGTGGCTTGGCTGGACTCCCCGGGCAGCCGCTGAGCCGCGCCTGGATCGGGGCATTCGGATGCCGCATTGGATTCCGCATCGACAAGTGGCAAGCGTCAACTCCAAGCCTCAGCGGCAAGCGTTAGCGGTAAGCGGCAGCGACAAGCTTCAGCGGCAAGCGTCAGTGGCAAACTTAATCTGCAAGCGCCAGCTCAATCTTTAGCAGCAAGGGGCAGTGGCAAACTACAGCTGCAAGCGTCAGTGGCAAGCTTCAGCAGCAAGCTTCAGCTGCAAGCGTCAGCGGCAAGCTTCAGCTGCAAACTTCAGCTGCAAGCGTCAGCGGCAAGCTTCAGCTGCAAGCGTCAACGGCAAGCATCAAGCGTCAAGCTTCAGCGTTAGCGTCAAGCAGCCAGCGTCAGCGGCAAGCAACAGCGACAAGCAGTAGCGACAAGCGGCATCGGATACTGCATTGGATTCCGGCATCGGCAAGTGGCAAGCGGGAGCTTCAGCTGCAAACGTCAGCGGCAAGCCTCAAGCTGCACCGGCGGCAAGCGAGCGGCATCAGATGTCTCATCAAGTGCCGCATCGAATGTCGCATTGGATGCCGGCATCGGCATTCAAAAATTTTGGTAGCCCATCACATCTAAACGCTGGATACGATCATATCAATTTTTTGGGTGAGGATACTACATATTCTGGCCCAACATAAAGACTACTTTTTTTTCTTAATTAAAAAATTGCGGACCCAAGCGAAAAATCCAAAATATCAAGGAATTGCCATGAAAATTGGTGTTTGGTTCTTTTTGGATGTCCTTATTACGAATCCATGTTCGAAATTTACCGTTAAACATGGCGTACAATGATTATCGAACTTCAACGAATTGAAATGAAAATTAGTTCTATGGGTGTGTTGAGGAAGTTTCGAATTTACTATAAAATGTTGCAAATTCATAATGACGGACCCTATGCGGCGGCCAAAATATTTATTCATGGGGTGAAACCGGGCAACCCCCCTAGTAATTTACATATACAATGTGCAATGCAATATTTTTCACGTCGCCAATTATTAAAAAGGGTAAATTTTACAGACATGTGCTTACATTTACATTTTACAAAGTGTTTAATTTACTTAATTTTCTTTACCATTACTGTCATGTTAATTTATTGATGTAGAAGTATTTAGGCACAGTCAACACAGTACCCTTATAACACGTCTTCCAAATAACGCGGAGCTAAAATTGTGGCAATCCCCCCATAACGCTTTTTTCTTATTACGTGGTTTCCTTTCAACAATATTCAATAAATTTATAGAATTGATTTTTCTATTTGGTTTTTTTTTGGTAAAGGGGATTCTAATTTCAGTTATCAAGGAATTCCGCATCTTAGCTTGGCGCTCTGAAAATGTAACTTTCATTCAAGGCAAATTAGATCAACCTGATTTATATTACATTATGTATTTACTTACTTCTGAGTTTTACATATATATGTATTTGGAATTCATGAAATCAATTTTCCCCAACAATTTGGGGAGGCTCAGTTTTTAACAAACCACAACAACGAGTAGGGTTTATCATTCAAAGCGAGAACATTCAAGAAGGTATTGAAAACAGATATTTAAAAAGGGCGTATTTCTGTTTCATTAAGTACTCCTTGCTATTAAAATATATTAACAATGAGGCAATTCATCGGATAGCACAGAAGGAAAACATCATTATCTAAATTAGGGAAAAAAAGATTAGTACGGAGCATTTTTCATTCCTGTTCTCTGGTGGTTGATTTTGCTAGAAGGCCCTTTTTATTATCGTGAGAGAAGGGTAAGCTTTTTAAGCATAACCTCGCCCTAGGCAATAGCCATATTTATTTTTGATTCGCAGAATTTGTTTTTGTACCAAGGTGCTCATGGTATTAAGCACCTTTAAAATTCTCAAAATTAACACTTTATCGATTAAATCCTTTCTGAAAATTCTCAAAAATAAGGGTGATAAATGAAACACATTATTTTTCGGAATTCATTCCATTTTATTTAATTTGCTGTGGTTAACAAAATGATTTGATTAAGAAAAACCCACCGGCTGATAAATCTCGATTACAATGAATTCGTGTCCAAAGATGTATTACATATAAATGGTTAGCGCTTATTAAGTTTGTCATCGTATTCCTCAAAAATTGTTAATCTACAAATTTTCTTCTTTCGTCTGCAAAACGTCTCAAGGTTTCAAATTCTTTTAACTGAATAAGCTCTGTACGTTTTAATACCTCTATTGTTTCAAACAGTGTTACAAAAATGTTACTTGTATTGGATGTACCTCTTAATTTTACCTCACTAATTATACAAATAGTGCCAAAGTATATAGTTAATAATCCGAGAATAATATCCTTAAAATGTTTTTCATCTTTTATGAACGGCTACTAAAACACGAACTTTCTTAGAAAAAGGGGACGCCTGTGGTGACGTCGGTTTTTTTTATCATTTTACTCTTATTTAAATTTAAAGTAAATCTACCCTCAAATATGTGTATGTGTGTTTGTGTCTGGCTAAGTGTTTGAGGTGTACTCATAATGCTATCGATGATGTTCGTTTTTTTGTTTTATATTTCTTTGAGGTTACAACTTTTCGGTTCGCTTATTGTTTTTGGCTTTTAAATCTTGTACAAAATTAATCCTTTACTTTAACGTTATAGAAAATGTGATTAATACATAAGCAAACTTCCATTGATTCTAAGTTTTATTACTTCTTTTACAAATTCTTTTGTTTTCGTACATTTCAAATTACTGAAAGCCAAATTTAATTCAAATTTGGAAAATTACAAGGCAAATGAGGCGCTTTTATGATAAATATTGAGTTTTATTTTTTTATTTTAAATGATATTATCAAAACTATAACTTAGCTTGTTACGAAACATTTAAGTGTGCAGAAAGGAATAAGTTCGGATGTCCGCACTCTGTTCCTTGTTGCACTCACATACAGCTAAGAAATAACGCACGAACATATCTGGCGTTTCATGAATTTATAAGCAAGAAAAAGGTACACCTAAAGGATAATAACGGCTAGCGGCTTACACGAGAATATAACAACAGTGTTGAGTGAATACTCCACAAGTACATAATAAAAACTAGTTACATTTCCTTTAGATACAATTAATAATGTCAATAAACGTCTTCTTTACAAACCTTTGTTCCCTTAAGGCAACCATATAACAGACTTAAAAATTCCACCAAAAAATGAATACATCAAAATCAACCGACCCAACTTAGGGCAGAATCAAACTAAGGAAAGCAAAATATTTTCGCACAGTATGTTGTATGCTTTGCTAAGGACACATTTTTTTAACAATTTTATGTGTCATTTGCGTAGTGCGTAAAAATGCTTGAAAATAAAAATCGCTGGACTTACACATATAGGGATGTAACACAAGAACGTAACGCTGGACTTACACACATGTAACAGAACGTAAAAACTCTCTAACGCGAACCGACCTCAAACAGAAGAACAATGAAATTATCACAGATCTCGTCTTGTATTTTATTTTAATCTCCTTACGAAATTAATTCATCTTAAAAGATACCTTTTTGTGTTTGTTTCTTATTTTGTTTGTTTGTTTATGTTTTCTTTGTACTCGTCCAACTTGTACAAAAGCGCTTATGAACTTCTACAAAACTGATTTTGAAAAATATCTGAAAGTCTTATAGGAATCTCCCAAAAAAAAAAAAAATTTCGTATTGAATTGTTTAGTTAGAAATCGCGTTATTACTGTGCGTTTCTTTGTTTTTAGATTTTGTTCAAAGATTTTAATAAGGAACATTTTCTTCAAAAGAAAAATTTGTTTTTTGTATATCATCAGCAGTCTTTTGTGGAATCTGGAAAATTTGTACAGTACCAGAAAGAAATAATGCATCAGCTCACATTCCCTTTATATTCGAGTAAAATTTAATAAATTAGAAATAAAATTAATAAAAGTGTTCCGTCCAAAAATACAAACAAGGTGAAATAAACAATTCACGACAAAATTGGGACTTATTTTACCTGACCAGTTCAAGTTGCTTAAGCTTTCAAATATTAGACCAAATATTAATTTGAAATATGTAAAACCTTATTCTAATTAGCAATATGGTTGAGATTTCCCAACTTGCAATATAGAAACAAGTAATATTTAAACTATATTTCAAAGCCCACACGTTATTCTATTAAGTTTTATAAATTAAAGCAATTGTTTTCTGTGAAGTAAAAGTAGCAAACAAGTATGTGGTATATTTGCCTACTACACACTTACGTATCTCTTACAACGTTATGGTCAACCAAATATATCTAACGTTCATTCATTCATTTTACCAACTTATTGGTTGCAAATTGCACCTGTCGTGGTCAACAAAACGCAAAATCCAAATATATACTGAATTTGTTGAGATGAAATGTATAAAAGACAAAATACACCTATGAAACTACTTCTTTATTACTCAAATCGCAGAACATATTTAGCGATGCACTGAGCTTAAGTGTAATTAAAGAAGAATAAACAATTTTATTTTATTTTGTCTTGTTTGGTTGTTATTCATTTAATATTGCCAACATTTTACTTGGCCTAATTTCTTATTGCTGAATTATTTTATTTTTCTTTTTTAACCGTCTTACTCTTTGTCTACCTATGCGACAACAAACCAATTTTGTTAAAATGGATCAATTTATTTGGACATTTTTTCAAATTTCTAAAATACAAATATTTTAACGAATCGCTGAATTATGAAGACGCACTCAAACTGCATTTAAGACATGGTGCTCAAATTAACTTAAAAAAAAACCAATATTGATTTTTGCACAAAACTTTGATCTCAAATGCAGTTTTTGAATCCACTATTGAATATTCTTTTGAAATTGTTCAGTATTCATGTAACAAAGACTTCTAATAAAACAATAACACCTTTATAGAGGAATAATTATACTGTTGCTTGTTCTAGATTGACTACGTCTTTATAATTTTTTCATCAAATGATTCGTTTTACTTATAGTTATCTTTCGGCACGTTTCAATACTAGTTAAGTTTGAAATATCTAAACAAAATTACTTGAATCCGTAAAAAATAGACAAAAACCAGTTTAAATATTTTTACTTCAAATTCATAAATGAAGAAAAAAATGTAATTTCGATCAAACATTTCGAAATAAAGCCATAGCAATCCGGGATTAAGTTCGTAATAAGTACTTTTGAAACAGAATAAAATCATTTCAAATCAAGGGCGAAACACACTTTCTGTATACAAGGTATAACTTTAATATGAATATACAATTCATCAGAAAACAATTGCGTTTTATTCGTTTATATAACTTAAAAATAATTACGCGAATTCCTAAAAAAATTACAAAAGGAAAACACTATGAAATCATACTTTATAAATATAAGAACAATTAAAGTAATACTTAATAACACGAGTTTTAGAGCCTTTCTACAATTAATAAACAAATATTTGGTCAGTTTTCTTAAAAAATTAGGGAAACATTCGCATTTGCATATCCGGCCTTGTACTGTACAAATCCAGTTTGATCAACAATAAAACTTTTTCTAACTAAATATTCTCATGGAAAAAGAAGTCCTTAAACTTCGGTAGTGGAAAGTCGTATGTAGTCCTCAGAAGGTCACAAGCAGAACCCTTGCGAAAAGAGTAAGGGATACCGCTGCTATTTTTGGCCAATATTTCCTTTTTCATATTCTTTCAGAAAAGTTGTCTGCACACTTTCAGTCTTAAACACGCTGCTGTTGGCCGCTTAAAATCTTCAGTGCGTTACACTCGCGGGACACATAGGAGCCAGAAGACTTGCAAATATGTTGCGAGTCCTTTCCTACTTATGTACTTGCTCTAGGTCATGTTATTAATAGCCCTAAAGAAAACGGGTATTCAAGGATCTTTGCTTTTGCAATAATTGTAATAACTAAATTCTTGAACACCACAACATCTCTCTGTATCGCGTTTTAATCTGAAACCTGCGGAAGCCTTTTAGCTAAATTACATAATTACATGTAACTAAGATAATACAATTGTTATTGCACTACTCGGCTCGATAACTACAATAGAGCCGCTAGTTGGATACATAATATGCACTTTCATTCATCTTCAACGGTTACATAAATCGCATGCGGTGATTGCATGTGTTGAATGCAACAGTTGCACTAGTTGCATACAACTGTTGAATGAGCTACTAAACGCACCGCCGCAATTTTACAGCATTTGCACCTCCAAGGATGTTGTGTAATCGAAACAAATCGACAATTGTCGCCAAGGACTCGTCTAAATGGCCTTGGGGAACCCAACAACTCAGGGACAACAGGGATCTAACAAAACGCTTATCCCTAAGGAGGACGTCCTGTCGGCACCGCTCGCTGGTGGTCGGCTCAATTCGAGATCTGCTTCCTGATGAGGGCCTGCAGCAGCCGGACCTTCGCCTTCTTCTCCTTGTACTGGCCGTAGGTGTCCTCGATGGCCTTGCGGTCACTCTTCAGCATCTTCCGGCCGCTTTTCTCCTCGAACAGTGTCTCGAATTCCTGGATAGTCCGCTTCAGCTGGCGCTTTTCTTCCCGAGCTTTCTCCAGGTGCTGCCACAGCTCGTCGATAGAGAGCGTGTGAATGTTTTCGCCGAGGTTCGAGGTTTCGGCGGAATCGGTCGACTGGGCTGAACCGGAATTGTCGCTGGGCGACTCGACGTTCGAGGGCGGCCCCAAATCCGGGGACCCGCTAGTTTCTGCACTCGGCGGCTGCTGGACCGATTCGCCGGTGAAAGCGAGCGCCTCGTGCTCCAGAATGGTCGGAAGCTCCGAAGCTCCGGTGCTGGACCCGGAAATTGTGATGCTGCGCGTTATCATCCTCTTTATGACGCGGTATCTGTCGTAGAGCGGACGGGCGGCGTCGCGTTCCTCCCGCGTCACCGGCCTTCCGTAGAGCGACTCGAGGTAGAGCAGCCCGTGCTGGACAGCGGTCTTCTCCTGGACCAGCTGGTCAGGGGTCAGCTGGTCCAAGTTCTCGGGACGACTGGACTCTTTGCGCTTCTCGTCGAGCTTCTACAAATAAAAGAGAGTGAAGTCAGTAAAGACGGGCAATTTGCAAGTCGCTTTGAAGCTTATAAATAAATAATTGGCGCGCGAATTAACTTCCAGCAACATTTTTTCTACTGCGTAGAAGAAATGCCCTAAGGCGACAGCTCCGCCTTTGAAAAAAAACAAACAAAATTGATGGAACGACGATTGAATATGAGCCCGTAGCACGAGATGCTTAATGTTTGATAGTACGACACAATGCCAATATAACTGCCTTGTTCGAGCCAATTCCTTTTTTAGAACGTCATTGGACCTTTTGTTATGTTTTTTATGCTTTATAGAACTCGCAAAAAAGTCACTGTCTCTCAGAATATAACGACGCACTATCTTTGCGTACCATCTTCAATTCCACTTCAATAAATTTTCGGTTTTATAAAAGCTTTTATTTCTACAGAGTACGTTTAAAACTTAAGAACTCTCTTCCTACAATTTAAAAGTGGAACAATAGAAAATGTTCAATTAATCAATAACGGCAAGACTCCACGTATTACTATATAAAAAGTTATATATTTTCATTTTTAAGGAAATTTAGAATAAATATAATCTAAGCCTAATTTTTTATTTTCTTGACCTCCACTCAATGACACAATAAAAATCGTAAACCTTCGATATCTATTAAAATGTTCAGGAGTGCAAAATCATGGAGTTTTTTCACTCAAAGTACATAATTAATTCACGAAAAAATGTTTTGCGCTATTCTAGACATAACATTTTTACATTAATATTTAAATCATTGGGTCTACTTTTTTGTACAAAATTAATATTAACTAAAAATACTTTGTGTTCACAAAAAACGTTCTTTTTCCCACGTAAGTTTTTGCGAAAGAGTCATTAAACTTTAAGATTTTTTTTTAGAATGATGCTGTCGAAAGAAGTATGCGATAAAACAATGACGAATGATTGACGTAACGTAATATATCCCGCAATTAGCGAAACGAACCTCGATCATTGACAATCGTTAAAAAATCATATAAGCGGCCAAGTATGTATTTTGATTTACGCACATTATAATTGCAATTTTCTTTTTAACGTTTTATTGATTTATATCTAAAATATGCAGTATGAAAGTAAGTCATGGAATTGGATTGATATAATATACGATATGACAGGGAAAACCAATTAATTAGCAAAACAGGTAAATAGCTATGTATATTAAAAAATACTTCATTGAGAAAATGAATAGCTGCATATTAAGAAAAGACATGATCAATTTCATTTTAAGAGTGAGTGTACATTCACTCAAAAGAAATGCAGCCTCATTCAGATCTAAAAAAGGAATGTCAATCTGACTTGCATATTGCTCATATCAACAATTTGTTACGAACCTCCAGTATGTCTGGGAAGGTAAACGACTGCGTTTTTTAACGCTGTCTTCGTGAATCAGACTTGAGGTAGCTAACCCATCGATGAGTTAGCAACAGTTGGGAAGAAAATCGCCCTGACTAGCTACCGATTTAGTAATTAAATGAATAGTTGAAATCTCGTTACAGCGTAACCCGCTGATACCCTTAATGGGAAACAATTCAATTAAAGTGGCTGAAGTCTCTCGGGGAATGATGCCAGCTCCTAAACAAGATCTTTTCGAGCGGTGCACACATGAAACATACATATGCTGTGCCATGTGACAAATTCAAGCTCAACAACAATCAGATGGACATATCTGTTTGTTTTTTGTTTCTATGCTTTTTGTACTTTTTTCTAAGTGCAAAAGTCATGATTCATTGGATACTACGAGGATTGACGTATGCGCAGTGAACTATGATCGACAATTAAGCCAATTTCATGGGTTCGTGATCAAACTGGAAATTTCAAAGAAATGATCAGTACGCGATCTTTTCCAATTGACTTGAAGTTCAATCTATGAAGCATATTTTTAGACAGGACAGAAATGATTTCAGTATCAGAGTCGGTCTAATAATTTTCTCTTTAAATATAAAAAATAAATAAAAAATCTTAATTCATTTTTACGATGTTTTATTACTTGCCCCAGAAAAACAACTCTCTTTTCAGTTGATAATCTCCTAAATTTTTTATCTGAGTGGATCAACAACGAACAATGAACATATTACGAATTGTAGATAAGTTTGCTGCGAAGTTTTAATTGTTTTCTTATTTTGGCATCACTTCAGCATTAACTATTAGTTAGCTTATATTCACAGTATTCATACGTGAATTATTTGTTATTCAACACTCGGCACGCATTGCTTGTTCAGAATTTATAAGTTTAGTTTCTCTTTTGCCACCATCGCTTTTTCATTGTTTTTATGTACAAAATAGAATGTTTGTTTTAAAAATATATGGGAGTTTTTAATTTAATTCACAGGCAAGTTGAATTAGGTGAGCAAAATGATACACAACACAGCTGACTCGACACTCTGTCATCTTTTATTTTCTTTAATTAATGGCATAATTAAGCACAACTCCATATTTTTAATTTTATTCATGCATTTAAAACGAAAAAGCAGGAAGCTCTTCTTAACTTCATTTGAGTATGACTCAATCTAAGATATCAGTTTAATATTCAAAAGACAATTGCTTTTTTGTTTGAATAGGATTTTTCCTTTCGAATTAATGTCTTCGTTCGTAACAAAATTTAGAAAAAAATGAAACACCTGAACAATATCACCATAAAATTCCTCGGAGCAAAGTAGAGAGCTGAATTTTGACATAATTATAATTAATATTAGTCAAAACATGGACTTAAAAAAAAACTTTATTTACTATTTAAAAGATAATTTAAGGGTGATAAGTTTGTTTTTGTTTTAATAAGTAAATTGTGTACCGATACCAAAATACATAACATAAGCTAATTTGCAAATAGTTTCCACAAAAAATCGAAAAATCCTTTACACTTAGAAAAAGTTGACCCCTGTTATTTTCGAATTACTATTTATTTAAGGGAGCATATCAAACACCTTTTAAATATGCTAAACTCGTTTTACTAACCATTTATAGCAGAAATTCGAAGTTAAAATTCCAGAAATATACAAAATCACCTTGTTTGAAAATTAATTTTGCATGTAAATACATATGTAGGTACTCAAAATGATCATATGTAGCAAAAATGATAGCCAAAAGAAAATTTCGCAATATTTCATATAATATTTCTAGACTTACATAGTGAAGGTATAATTTAAATTCAGCCTACAACAAAATTTGCATCTCCACTTACTGAACTTGCACAGAGGTCGCAGGCTCGCTTCAGAGATTAAAATAAATCCACTTGAACTACAGCGAGTGTCCCAAAGCAGTTGGAATCGATACCTTTTTGCATAAACTCCGCGCTAATCAGCAGTAGAATGCAGCGCGCCGATATTTATATGCAAACATGCGGCCAGGAATGTGGCAACCTCAGCACAGCCCATTGTTACGTAACGAGTGCGTAGCAGCGTGCCGCGCCGCCACTGCAAGCGCTTACCGCGGTCCGTTCGACTCCGCCGCGGCGGTCTAAAAATAACACCCCCGAATTGGGTTAATTTCGACACATGGGCGGAGTGAGTGTTTTGAGAGCGCCCACCGGCTGGGCGCAATTTGCATAGAAATTTCAGAGTTGGCGAAAAAATGTTGCGTCGTCGTACCTCCCCCTCCCTCCCGCCACCGGGTCCGCCCCATACCGCCCGCCCGCCTCCCCAGAAGCGAGCAACCGCTCCGCCGAGGGGGGGGGCCTCCGAACCCGAATGACGACACGGCCAGGTGAGGCAAGACCTATGCCAACAAAACTTTCGATGGTTTTTCTTGTCGGCCGCCCGTTTTTATGGCCCACCTCGCCCCATCTCACCTGTTTAGAAGCCGCCCCCCCCCCCCCCCGAGCCCCACGCCCACGCCCCTGCACCCGCGACATCCACCTTTGCGAAGCGCGACGGTGCACCTGCATGAAGCGGCTCGTGAAGGTCGCTTCGGAGTCACTTCGGGTCGTCGCGACGCGGGGCGTGGTGGTGGCGTCGTCGCGACGCGGGGCGTGGTGGTGGCGGCGCCGCGGCGAGCGATTGTTGCACGGAGGTCGGGGCCGCGGTGGTGGAAGTGGCGGGGTGGCGCTCGCTGGTTGACTCGAGTGCATTGTTCCGGTTTCACCGAGGATGCAACGCAATGCATTTCCCTTTCTTTAGCCCGGTGCTAATTTTCAGTTCCAGAGGGCGCCCGTGTCGTCGTCGAACCGATGGTGGGGGGCCAGCTTTTTCACTCGATGACGACGACGATGGGGAGCTTTCCACTTTCTGGGTTACATGAGCGCAGCTTAATGGGATCTTTGCTCTGGATGGGGGTTCTCTTTCAGCTCCAGCAACTCTTAGAGGGGGAATCTCATTAAAATAACACAATCGCATACATAATTGTGTTCATTGTCCGATTCTAAATTGAAGGAACAATCTGATTTTGCCCCAGGGGGATCGAATACTGTCACTAACTTTCCACGGTTGACATTGACCACGGCTTATTTATTGCATAAAATGTCAACTTCCTTTTTAATTAACTAAGGAATGATGGTATATGTAAATTGCCGAAAAATATTTCGCAAGCCATAACAATTTTAATATACGATTTTTGTATTCGCTTTTTTACGTAGCTTCATATAAGGAGTCCACAATAATTGTACGCCGAAATTCGAATTAAAATATTATACAATATACTTAATAAACCACATGTTCCACATTCTTTGAATATTTAATACTGGAATGGAATTATTAAATATCTCTTTATAATTTAATTTCGTTCGTAAATTTGCCTGCTGCTCGTACATCATTTTCAGCATCTCGAAATAAAACTGGTATTCTAGACATTTTAAATTATCAAAAGCCAACAAACAAAAACGAGTAGCTTTAAAAATGCAGATGTTATAACCAGACCCCACATTTTTTTTGTTTTCAACTAAGTTCCGATTTTTATAGTATAATTATTAAAGTATTAACTTTTTGTGCATAAATTGAAAATTAATTTTTAACAACTATAGCATTAATAAAATCAGACGTATGTATATAAAAACAATCGAAATTTTAATCTTTGTAATAACGAACTCATAAATTAGAACCTTGAGGTAACGCAACAAATATATTTAAAAATACATACAACTTTGACAGAGCATCAATGATTCAATTTAAATTAAGGAGTTAAAAACTCTTCATTCAACTATCACAATTTGTTTCACTAATATAACTCTTTAACTGCCATTCACGGGGCGTACAAAATTTGATTGATTTGTTTAAAATATACCAAACATTTTCAACATAAATCGAAACTTTAATCATAAAAGTACCCAGATTCACACCTTTTATATTTTTAGAAGGGACCATGGCAATTAGTGGGGTGTTTCTAACCCGTTTGAATTTAACTAATTTAATATTTATTTGCGCCAATCTTAATTTAATTTAAGGAAAGCAAAAAACACCTCTATGCCGAAGGGTACTCAGGCGAAATCGCATTACCGCGTCCCCCATGAGCCCTGAGCAATTTTATAGAGATCACTCAGGTGAATCATTATGCAAACGGAAATTAATTTTACGTGCTCCACATCAAAGAAAACCTTTACCTGGAAATATGCCAAACAAGAAATATCCTCTAGAAAATTCGGGACTTAAATGGCTTCAAGCACCGGCAAGGTTTTACAAATTCGGATTTACAGGTCACTCGAAAGGGTTACTTTGCCATGGTACGGGGTTTTGAAGATTTTTATTCTTTTAAATTTAAACTCTTTCTTCACTAACTTCAAAATTTCAATAACAAATTTTGAGAATGAATACCAAAACTAGCAATTGTACTAAAAATCACAAGTTTTAAAATACCGACATGACCTAGTGGTATTTATGTGAGTCATTGTGAAGCTTTGAGTAAAAAGATGTTTTTAAGACTTGTGATTTGAAACAGAATATCTCAACAATAATTTGAATTATTCCCATAACTGATTTATGGTCTTCCATCGTAAAGAAAACAAATAAGAGCTAAAATGGCTTTCTGAAAGAAGAGTGTTTAAAAAACGCTTCAAGTACAATACGTAGAGTTTTGCCAATTTAATTTAAACTTGGGATTTCAGGAAATAATCTTAATTGATCTTGACGAGATCATGTCAAAGTAAAAAGTAGATCTTTTGAAAGCAGACCTTAAAAGAATTTAAGATTAAAAGCTCGCTCACCTTTTCGATTTCAACCAGAGTCTCTTTCATATTGACCAACTTCTTCTGCGAGTCCATGCCTCCGCTGACCTTGAGCCCGAGAGCGGTCATTGGGTCATTCTTGAGCTCGTGCTTCTCCTTCCGCAGCTTCACGATCTCGGCGAGGGCGTTCTTGATCTGCTTGTCGTTGAACCGCTCCACCTGCGACGGCCGGTATCCGTAGTTCCGCTCGAAGTTCTCCTCGAGCTGGGCGACGCGTTTCTTGAGCGCTGCCAACTTCTTGTTGATATGCTTGAGGCGCTCCTCTGGCGTAAGAAAGAGCCCCAAGGGGGGCAGGCTCTGCATGAGTTCCCGGGTCTTCAAGTTCTCCGAGTTGGTGAAAGTCCGGAACGATTTGATCGGCTCGTTGTCGTCGACAGACGGAAGAGGACTAGGCAGCTTCGACCCGGCGTCCTTGGGACAGTCCTCGAAGGCGGCGAAGCGCCGGCAGAGGACCGGGGTCTGGTCCTCCGGGATCGAGCAGTCCCATGGCAGTGCTTCGGCTGAAGACTCATAATTCCTGTGGGAGGTGGTGGTCTGGTTGCCCGCCGGCTGGACCATCGATTTCGGAGCGGGTGTGGTCGTTGGGTAATGCTTGTACTCCCCACGGATGTGGAAGTCGATCAAGTTATTGTCGTTGTAGTCGCTGGTCTGGATCTGTTCCCCGTCAGCGGCCTCCTCCTTCCGGTTCCGCTCCTCCAGCTTCACTTTGCTGACGAAGCCGCGCCGCTCGTACTTCATGTTGCTGATGTCGTACTTGTAGACGTTCTCGTCACGATCGCGCAGCCTCGACACAAAGTGTTTGTTCGTTTTCTTGACGACCCCCGCCTTCCGGCCGGGCGGTGCGCGCGTCTTGCAGAATCGCTCGCTGGACCTGCGGCGCTCGTGCTCCCACTCGCTGTCGTCGCAGTCTCTGTACTTTCCGATGCGGTACTCGCGACTCGGGGACAGCCGGTGGGAGCGGGCAGGACTCGCCTCGAGCCGGGACCTGGCCATGTCCCGGATCCCAGGAGCAGTCTTCCCGACCTCCTCGATCGTGTTCAGGACATTTGCATTGTTCACCTCCTGTAGGGGCTTCTTGAAGTCCTCGTGCGAGGACACCCGCCGGATGACCTCGCAGTCGGCATTCGAGATCAGCTCCTCGCTGTTCGACCTAACCAACTTTCTGTCGTGTGTTATCGAGGAGGTGCTGTCCTGGCGCTCCTTCCTTTTGCGCGATGTCTGCCATTCCAGGGGATCGATGATCTCGGGGAGGTAGGAGGTGTTGAAATTTTGCGAGTTTTTCAAATTGTTGATGGATTCATTGTCATTGAGGATCGGGATAATCGCACAGCTGTTGCTGCTGTTGCTCTCACGTGAGGGGGTTGAAGCTGTGGTCGAAGATCCTGTTAGACGACTTAAGTCGTCCTCACTCAGGCCAGAGGTGGGATGGCGCATGCCGCACTGCAATCAGAAGATGAAGACTTTAAGTAAAATTAATCGAACCATTGCAAGTTTACAAAAAGAAAAAACCTATTCTCCTATATTTCTATTCATATACATATCCACCGATATAAAGGATATTCTATTGAACTTTCAACGAACTCAAAGGAAGTACTACCCTATACTCCGGAAGGACTATAGATTTTCTTAAGTCAATAAAGGAAATCGATATTACGAAAGTTCTAATTCAGGTACACCCACTTAAAACCGCACGTCAGAGCTTACTTTCTTGGAGTTAGTTCGTGAAGTTCATTATTAATCGTGTTTGTACTTCTAGTTAAAATGAAAATATTCCTTTGAAACCGTCTGTCACTCATTCAACAAATAAATGTAACAAAAAACAACACAACTCAATGCGTAATTTGAAAATTTTTTTTTGTATAAATAAATCCCATGCCGAGATTGTGAGACACTCAGGAATACATAAATAACGACTAAAATAGCTTATGAAAGTAGTCTAACAGTAAGAACAAACAAACTGTCTATGCCGCTTGTGATATGTGTTAATATTTATTTGATTGTAGTCTAAAAATAACAAATATGAAGCAGTTTGAATAATTGATTAGCATGAAAAGCTAGAACGCGTTAATTGGCTCCGGTATTTCAAAAGTCCACTATAAAAATGGTTCGGCTACATTAAGCGAATTATGAAGCAAATCCATTTCATTTTTATTTGTTGTTTATAAAAACCATCAATTGATATCCTAGTTATCCATTGATTTTGAGTTATCATATCATATTTCAATAACAATAACAATAAAAACAATTCAATTCAGAATTGGAATTCTATTGAATTTGCATTATCATATCACAATCACACAACTAAGAGAGAATACCCGATTTCGTAGTTCGAAAAATTTACAAATAAATAACTTGCATAATATTTATAAAGACATTTTTTAAATAAATTATTTAAATTCATATTTAAAAAATTCACTTTATTAATATACCTAAATCAATAATCTTTTTTCTTTAAACTACAAATAACATAGGCTAAAATATTAGAAATTTGAATTCCAATTTTTTGGAATAACCAATATATTTGGAGAAAAAAAATGTTTAAGCAATGTACGGAACTAAAGAACTAAAGCTATACGATTTACTACGTGCAATTTTATAGAGCTCCTATCATAAGATGTATTTCATGAAATCAAAGAAAGTGAAATTAAATGATAAGAAATACCACGGACCTCTAACAATGCATTGAAATTATCTATGGAGAATAAATCAACAATGGAAACTTGGGGTTTACCCCAAAAAAAATTTAAAAAACCGGAAAGAGTTTTATAAAAATCTGGAACACATAAAACATAATACTAAAAATCTTAAGTGGATATCTTTATCGTTTATCACTCCTCCCGCTGTTTAATTGAAGTGCAGCATCTTGAACTTGAAGATGATAACGCCACTTCACCATAAATAGCGTGGGGACTGGCACGTTTAATAGACAGTTGCTGTTTATGTTAACTATTTTTAGTTAAATTCATCATTAATAATTGACACAGACGAAAAAATTTTATATATTAAGCTTAAATATTTGGCAAATCTACCTGTAAACTAATAAATAATAATTCTAATTCAAGAAAATTCATCTGCGTTACGTAATTTGCAAATGTTTGGGTAGGAGCCAGACTGAACATGTGCTTTTTTTTTATAATAAAATGGCGGGACATATTTCGAAATTCCACCCTGAAATGTTCTTACCTAATTTGACAGTAAACTGAAACTGAAACTAAATTGCTCTTAATACAACCAGTTTTATGTACGTGCTTCGTCATCGAATTCGCGGACGTAATGCTGAGTTACATTTCCCTGTTGATATTGCATAATAGAGATTATCTAAGTTTTGCAATAACGAGATGCCGTGTCAAACAGCGATTAGCGTATACAACTAAATAAATGTAATTGATTTTACCAAGAAAAAATCGAGTAATTCTGATGTAAAATGTGCTTAATGCGTTATGACATTTGAAAGTCATAAGGTTTTGTACAGCGATGTTTTATATCACGCCCTTTTGTGCATTTAAAGTTGTCTGTAACCTTAAAGAAAGAATATAACTATTTCTGAAATAACCCCATTAATTACTTTTTTGCGCTCATAATTATTTTAAATTTAAAAAGTTAATCAGTTTCATTACCAACGTTATCTTTTGTAAGATATTGCTTTTGTAAAAGGATGTATAAATGTAACATTTTGTTCCAATTCTTTTATCGTAAGAATTTAATTCAGGGTTATTTTTGAATATTTTTATCTCTATTTTCTTTAGCTTTTTGATAATAAACAATGAATTCATTTCATTGTAAGTAACAGAAGCGCCGAGTATAATGTAACACAAATTTTTGCGTATCGAACAATAAGCTCTTAAAATTTGAGTTTTTATATGTATATAAATTAGAGAAACCCATATTTTGTCGATAATCGTGTATTTTCTAGATGTTTCTACTTTCTTGAGCAATCTTATTACAAGTAGAGATGAATTCCTAAGAATTATTTACACAAGTGTGCAAAAAATAAATAAGTAACAAAAGAATTAATTTTTATTTAATTTCCAAATTTTTTGATACATAGTGTAGCTAATCAACAACTTGCGCATGAAATTAACTTGTAGCAAATAAATAGTAATTTATTCGTCTTCTACTTGAAATTTTGTGTTTCGAACAAAAGGGTTATTATTTCGAAAAATAAATAAAATATGAACAGAAGTAAGAGTTATTTTAAAAATATTTCAATATTTTATATTCTGCAAGTATGCTTTTTCTAACATTATATTTAATGATAAACGTGAGTTAATATTATTATTGATAAACAAATTTTTTACTTTCATTTTAAAGGAAACTTAAAACTTTTTATCGATTATAACTAGATATAAATTGCATAAGTCGGCACATACAGATATTACTCGCATTTTAATAGTCTTGAGGAAAATGCCAAGAAAAACATTATTTGAAGCGAAAATATTCATATGTAGTGTTCAAAAGTTCAAAAATCTCTAACTATATTTATTTTTGAACCAATGTGTGCGTCCGTGAATTTTGGTTATTTATCAGATATTTAATTGCGACATTCAGGTAAACAAATGAACATTTGTACAAGGTCAGAATAACAAAAAGAAAAAAAAAATTCTTTTTACATAGTAACATAACTTTACAAGTCTAACTAGGAATGATATAAAAACTTAACACACATAAAAGTCCACATATGTAAACTATTCGAAATGTGAACAACTACAAAAACAACAAACAATTGCGACTCTGTCTTGGAGTATTTTTTAAAAGCTTATTTGCATAATCATTTGTTCTGTATTCTTGTAAAATATTACAATTCCAAATTTCCTTATTCAGATACCTAACAGCGACTTGGTCTTTCCTCGTTAGCAAATATTTAGGGAAAAATTTTAAAATCACTACAAAACTTCTGTCCGGCCGCGAAACCCATCTCCACCGCGGTCCCATTAACTTATCAAGAATTTCCTCTTTCAGACTCCAGTTCTGCCGGAAGGTCTCATTGAGCAACTTTGAGGAGCATAACTGGCGCAATCATAATAAATTTGATCAAATCGAATACTCACAACTCTGTCCAAGAGCATGCCGACGTTCCACACCATAGTTGCCCGCCGGGTATGATAATTCGCAATTAGGTGACGCGGCCGGCCACAAGTTGACCTCTACAAAGACCGGGTGTGGCACACGCCGTAAAACAACTCCGTCGTCTGCCGCTCGGCGATTTTCACAATCAAAATAAATATTAGCACTTTTATCAGCAGTCTATTTCTTAATCGGTTTCGTAGACAGTTCGACAAATCTCGCGAGAAAAAAATCTTGCGGAACTCGATTGATAGTGCTTCACTTCCTGATAAGAACAGTCGAGAGTGGCGATGGTCGCGGCGATTTTATCGGCTCTTCGCTTAGCACCTTTAAGAACTCGCTAGCACCAGATGTAGCTGGCTAAAGCAGCGCACCACCCCGCTAATTTTCAGTTAACCAAGCAATCTCAGATAAGAATTCGCGATAACATTCGCTAAGCAGAAGCTTTTCTTGAGTGTGTCCGGTGCTCTTCAAGTAAACTTTAGAACTGAAGACAGCAGCCCGGCTCGGGAACAGCTCGACATAAAGCGACAACCCCAAATTGCGCGCTAACAAAACTGGCACATATCCCTCTCTCGACGTTCCCAAAAACGAGCAACTATACATACAAGTATGTATTTATTTTCATAAATAATCGTTCCGGGGGTGTCCCGGGGGGTCCATCGGGAATCTCAAATAGGGTGTCTTCCGCCACTGGGGATGTAAACAAGAAGCCCATAAGCCACGTGGAAACTTATCTTTATTTTTTGCGACTGCAGCAACTGGTTAAGTCACCGCATCTTGACCTTGAAGGAAATCATTTTCGTATGACACATAGCCAGCTCGATATAAAATTAAATTTATTACAACTGCAAATTGGTCTTATTAGCAATGTATTTCCGACCGAACTCAAATAGTATTGCTAAACAGCTAAAAACACAATCCCAGAGGAGCTTTAGCTATTTCCGAAATATTTAAAGATTGCTAAACGGTTTCAAGCTTTTAGCATCTTCTGCAAAACATCTTAAGCATGTTGTGACGCAGTTCGCCAGATTCATCTAATAACATCCAAAACAAACCGCTCAAAACCACATATAAGTGACTCATAAGGAAAGGTGCTTTCATTTGCATAGTAATTTATCGGTACTACTTAATTACCATAGAAACAATTAATTGTTCAGACAAGTGCAAATTTCGAAAAGTGAGCAGTAGTGACACCGGCTTATCTGTTCACCATATTTGCTGAGATTTTCGAGATTATGAATTCGCATACACAGAATTTTGTCATCTATGTAGAATAATTTGAGCAGGGTGTATTTGTAGGATTTATTCATATTTACACCAATCCAAGGCTAGATAATTCATTAAAAACACGCAGTTTTACTGTGCGACTAAAGTTTATTTAGTCTCGCAATCTTACCCCGTTTACACTGTCAATGAATTATTACATGTAATTTGTTATTGCTTCAAAATTGCCAGTGTAGATCCTGTAAACATTGCAATAGCCTGGCTATTGTTCATCAAATATTTGATGAGGTTTTATCAAAAATTTGAAATTTGTTAAAGTATCACTCATAATCCCAGGTGGCGTTGCCGTAAAATATAAAAACAAATTTTTTTTACAAACAATCTAGGGGTTAGGTCAGACTGCTTGGTGCTTGAGGTCCTTATCTTTTTAATATTTTAGAATTTTTAGTTTGAATTTTCCTTTGAAATGGCTGTTGTACACTTTAGAATTAATACATTTACAGAAGTATAGATCATTTTCGAAATAGAATACAAATTTATTTATTCAATTGGCACCAAAAATTTCAAAAATCTGTATTTAAGAGAAAACATGTACAAGCTTCGCTGTTAACTACATTTTATAGAAAATTCCTCCACAATATCAATTTATGTACTGAATCTCTAAAGTACTTTTTATTCTAATTTTTTTAATTATTTATTTAAATGATGAGTTTACACTTTTATTAGTATCTTTATTTCTTTACCTCCTATAATTTAAGTATAAAAAATGTATGTACTCCAATTAGTAATGCTTTCTTTAATTATGTACTTCACTTCACTCTTTTTATTTATATTTTGAACTTTAATTCTATATTTATTGTGTGAATTGATCCTTAAAATTCTCTAATAAAACTAGAGTAATCCGGAAGGTTTTGTTTGCTTCGTGGACAACGCCATATATAAGTATATTTTAATTTCCTTATTTGATTAATTAAAGAAAATTGCTCGAAAGGTGTCCTTTTAAACCTTGCTGTTACAAAGAAAGGAACCGCACTTATCCGACTAATCGCAAAGTTTATGAAAAGTGGTTATGATCCTAAAAAAGTTGCGTGTTAGAATAAAAATTCTTTCTCACACGAGGTCACCTTGTTATGCAAATACAAGTTCTATCTTTATTAAAAGAATGGGATCCTGGTAACAGAAACCGAACTGATGACATTGAACTTGACCTTGTGGCTTCTCAAATAACTATCGGACCCATTTGTCTTAGCTCTGCAATTTGTCATATTATATAAAAGTCTATTTTTACAATAATTCATCAATTTATTCAGAAATAAATTCGTGCTCAGTGGATTAACCTAGTTGCCCGGGCTACGACGTTAAGAAGGTACAAAAAGCTGTCAAAGGAGGTTTTTTCCTTCTTTGGGTCTCGTGCCAGGTACGAGATGCCCGGCCGGCGCGCGGCGGTGCTATGGAAATTTATCCGATACAACATTTTGTTCCACTCGCTTCGTTCGCGTTCTCAAGACATCTAGACACTTCGGCGGTCAGGTGAATGCGTGCCAAATTTGGCAACTTGGGACTTGTTGATGCAGTTGAGGAAGCTCTTCAAACTTTTAATGAATGGTTGATGAAAGGAAGATTCCAGCCGGGTGTCGAGTCGTCTTTTATCCGTCAATGATTGATGATGCCTCGTTATGTAGACCAGCATTAACAACATTTTGTCGCTTAGCAACAAAAACCGGCTACTTTGGAAAATTCCACCAAGTCTGGACGAAGCCAGATACTCGTAAAGTTGCAATTAAACCCAGTCAACATAGGACAGCAGCTTATCCATAAATCTTTCGCGAACATAGTCATATCGGTGCCGATGCAGCGCAAAACATCCAACGAACCGAGATACTACTGTTTATGCATGGACATTTTATGCTCGCAGAAAATACCTTAAATTTTTTATATCAATCCCACGGATAGTTTATGGCCACTGAATTCTTCCGAAATGTACCAATGTTGTAACTTAACTATCACAAGAATGGTCAATGAAATTTTTATAGCTGACGGAAATTATTAATACAAAATTCGGTTCACCTTCATGGTGTTTTTCCACTGGCAAAAGATAAAAACCAGTTAAGAGAGTGATTGCAAAATTTTCCATTCATAAACAAGTTTTATTTTAGCAAATTTTGTCCATTTGTGACACCGCTAATTCGATGAAGTCGTCCAATAAATGCAATTATCACCTAAAATTGAAAAACAAAACAGATTTGCCTATTTTTGGATAGTCCAAAAATACCCTGGCCAAAAGGCACTAATGTTCGACAACCACACAAAAATTTCCACTTCGGTTATTTTTGGTCGGCCACTTGATTTATTTAATTTATTTCGCTTCTACAATAAGCTCCACGTTTCGGACGAGTTTCACAAAAAAATTATGTGACTAGAACTGGCTAATTACAGTCAAAAAATATAGGGTGACAATATTTGTTGATGAAACAGGAACGTAGGCGTCGTCGTTTCCCTCACGCAGATACCAAGGAAGTCAATTACACTTTGCTTGACCACTGTCCAAGGTGTCGAGAATTTCTGAGGAATCTGAGGAACTCCGAGGGTGTGATTCGGCAAATTGCCAAATGAAAATGAAGCAGAAAGTAAACAGATATTTTCAAGTAGGAGTTGTGATTAAACAATGTTAACAGAAAGCAGTAGGTTTGTATACATTGGGCAGTATAAAATGACTGTTTTATTACATAATAAAACAACTTTGAATTTATATTTATATAACGTGGGTATTTTCTCCACGGAAGTAGGCAAGTCCTCAAGCTTGAATGATTTAGCGATTTATTTTATACCTATTCTGTTTGGAAAGCAATTGCAAGTAGAAGAGTATTCAAGTTTTATCAGCAGGAATCATTCAAACGATTTGAGTTTTATAAATTATTCATATTTATTTTAATAAGAGCATTTAATGATTCCGTTTCTAAAAATAAATGCTGGTGACGGTTTTTCTTTTATTTACACCTGTAATTTGAGATTAAAACCATAGTGCAAAATCAAAAGCAAATTTTATACATACTTTTTATACATATTTATTTATTTATTTGCCGAAAGCACATCTTTGGATTGTGGACTCAATGTCAAAATTCAGCGACCTTTGACAAGTGTAATTTAATGACTTCAAAGCAATATTCATTTTAATTTTTAAATTAGTACTATTCTTTTAATTGTATAATTTACAACCCGCCAATAAATGCTATTTATGTAAGTATAACAATTTTACGCATGGACCACAATTTAAAATTGGGAAAGTACGAACTGCAAGAGTGCATTTGTTTCCTCACCACATAAAATACGTCAACTTGATATTTCCTCCGTTCAAAAAGTTTAAATTTGTTATCTCAAAAACTGTGACATATGAGGTTAATGCCTTTAAATGAAGAGGCACCATTTCGCTTTTTTACTTATTTATTTTTCAGTATTTTATTTCTGGTATACTCACTTAGTTTAGATTGTTTAAAGTCGGCTGTTTGTTTTTATTAAAAAATGTATGGCTCTAAAAGATAGCTATAAAGCTGAGCTGATTGTTTTTTTCAAAATTTGTAAGTTAAGAACGGCGGTATTTTGAATTACTAATTTCGAATTTATTATTAAATCTTAAATATTACTAATACTAATTTAAAATAAACAACTGATTTAAGAAAAACATGTAAATATGTATAATACATATTGTCTAGATATCTACTAGAACTATATTCATTTCCGATTTAAAATAAAAAAAAGTGCCTTTGAACAAAATTTATGTGTAAATATAATGGCTTACCTACTTTACAGACATTAATTATGACAAATAGCCACCGTAAAATGAAATCTTTATATCTCGATTTCCCAAGTCCCCTTATATTTATAAAATAGGCACCAATTAACGTGTAACGACATGTTTTAATAAATCAACCGAACAAAGCCGAAATGCATATCGCGGTTTAACCGCTTCCTTTATTGCTCGAATAATCGTTCTCAATCTTTTGTATCGGATGAAGTAGTTCAGAAAATGAAATTTCCCCCATAAAATCTGGCCATGTCCTACAAATTCGCCACAATTAATAAAGGAGAATTTTCAAAATACGTCAGTGGCGTTTAATTTGTTAATTTGTTTTTTTGGGTCATTTCCAATAAAAAACATTTCCACCTTGCCGGCGTCCGAGCGATTTAAAGTCGCGCGACGGACTGTGCCACTTCTTCCCGAAAAAAATGCGATTAATTAAACATGCCCTGAGTCACGTAGGCAACTCTTCCGTCGTATGTATATAAACAAACATTTTTCGGGCTGGTCGCAGCTGACCAGTGGGCAGCACATGAGCTCTGGACTTTTTGCAGCCCAAAAAGTGTCCCCAAGGCTGCGAACCGGGACCTTCGCGACGCATTACGCCTAATCGCATTAGGACTTATCCCCGCACGGATCAATGCCGGAAAAGCCCGAGGAGCGGAAAAAGCGATCCGCTTGACCGGGGCGTTTTCCTCGGCGACTCGCTTGCAGTTTTCGCTTGGTCAACAAAAACCCGCCGCGGCCTTGAGCCGGCATCAAAAGCTCATTTGATGGAATCACCGCGTTGATTGAATTCGCGGCGAAAACAAAGCCTCCGCTGCTACGCGGTTTTATTGCGGCCCCGCTTCTGTTCGCTTTTGTTTTCGCCCGGCGAGATCGGAAGTCATTTTTTGGGGGTCTCGCGATGGAGCCATTCGCGCTTCGCCCGGCGAAAACTATTTACAAACGGAACACTTTTGGAGGCTGCCTGGAATGAGGAAATCCCATCTTTTTTCCGTGTGGTAAACATCAGCTCCGCGATCACTTCGATCGGTGATCTCCGATTAAAATTTTGTTTCATGTTTGTTTGCTTTTCGAACTTATTTTTTCGATAAACGCGCTAAAGACGCGATGATCTAAATTTCTTTCTTTACATTAAACAGGTGCTCACCTCGTTTTCGCCTACATTATGCCAGAATTTACACCCAGATCACGAAGATTATGTCAGCTTCAAAAAAAGACTTCGAATACGCCACCGTTGTTTTTATCTTTTAAGAAACACTCTGCGGTTATAAAATGTGTCGAATAATGTGTCAATAACACATCCTACGTGTTAAGCTCTAATACTTATCACCTTAGTTCCGCTGTTAATTTTATAGAGTAAGTGATCTACTACAACTTCAATCAAATCAGTCATTTGCATGACAAACGAATTCATTATTAATTAAACTTTGTGAAACGAAAATAGATACAGAACAAAATCACTAGTGCATGAAGCGATCTAAATTTAGTTTTTGATAAAACTAAATAACCTTAGACAACAATCTAAAAATAAAATAATAATAAGTCCGCAAAAAATTTGAGTTTATTCTACCATAAAACTACAAAAAAAGTGAAAACATGATTTGAATTAAAAAGTTCTATTTGTAAGTTTTATTATTTGAGAATATGCAAAAACGTATAATTTTACTGATGCCTACTACTACTTTTGAAATTCCCGGTAGTTAAATGGGGAAAAGGCATTTTTTAAAAAATATATCAGGAATAAATGAAGCCAAAACATAAATTCGAAATGTGGGAATGTCACACATTGTTGATTTTGTTTTTTAAGAAATGTGTTTTCCTCTCTTCGGTGGACGCGCCCTACATTTGAATTCTTTAACTTTTCTTTTGGTTTGTTCATAATTTTCCCATACTTATTTTCCCAATTGAATTTTGTACATTTAAGAACTTGTTCTTTGTACTTTGACACAATAAATTTATTATTATTATTATTATTATTTGTACTTTATTATCGACTAGTCACAGTGCAATTAAACCGAAAAAAGTAAATGTGCCTAGATTAATTTTACAAAAAATAATCCTTTAGTTTAACTCTTTGGAAAATAAACCTTTCTCTAAATAATAATACCTTCTTTAAAATTATTTTAAATTATGATTTGGAAAATCAGCAACCATACAGATATGGTATTTTTCTATCAATTCTAAGGTATCAGAATATATGTATCTATTGAACAAGATAGGTTCTTTCTCTTTAATTCTAGAATCAAATATTGGTCGAAAGAGAAAATATATAATGAGAAATTTAAAAAAAATCAATAAAGAAATAACTTACTAAGCCAATTATATTTTTTAATTGTTTATATAAGAAAATTGCACGTCATTAAATGCACCTTCAGAATGTGAAATTGCTCCAATTAAAAAGTAAATATTTAATTGCTGCGTGTTCGTTGTTTTATTAATTTACAACAACAAATAGGATTTAATTGTTCATCATATTCTTTTTCGTTGCTATGTGATATGACATCGCAAATGTATCAAGAGTTAATATAACTTAATTATTTTGAAATTTCGAACGTGTTTTTAAAAGAACTTTGGAATGTGATCTTAAAGAACTTTCCATTTTAGTTACTTTGACTTTAGAATTATAATTCGACACTCTTATAACTATTATATTTAAAGAGTTAATAATATAAGTAATAATTTGAAATGGTACTTACAACACAAGCCTTAACGGACTTCCAAACGTTCCTTGCGAAGACTTCAATTTTGGTTGATTTTTCCTTTCCCCTCGTCCAGAACAAAAGTATTATCTTTGTATTTTTCGCTTGTAATGTTAGTTTCCTTTTCTCAAGTGTAAATTTAACCAAGATGTATTGAAACTGGCTTCCTTTAGCCAGTTATTGCGCTTCCGCACGATGTTGCAAATTCGAGTTTAGTTCCAAAATTTATGTTTTTAGTTTTTCCCTTCTCCTCTTCCTAGTTGTTATGTGTCGCCAGAAGTTCAGCCGGTCTCTTATCCTTCTTCCATTGAAGGACTCCTCCAAATCGATCCTAGTCGATTTCTTCCAAAAATCTCTCCTCAGGTGCCACTCCCTGGCGGATTGAGACCATGAAAAGCGCGTTGTGCCCGGGTCCGCTCTTCGACTTGCCGCTAGCGTTCATAGGCTCCCAGCGCCCTGCTGGCGGGCCTAAGGTCCGTCCGGTTGGCCGCGGTGGTCCAAAGAAAGTTGCGGTCGAAGTTAGTAATGATGGGGGAATCGAAGTGAACTGAGTTCAGTTTTAGACTATGGCGTAGCTTCTGTAGTTACTATTGCTGGTTACTTGTTATGAGTGATTGGCCGATCGCCGCTTGCGCAATTTTTAAATGCGGTCTGGCTGCAGTTAACCGTGGAAAAAGAAACCTTAACAAAAATTTAATGGAAAAAACAACCGGAAACGCGTGAACGCCGCTGGTTTTGGTATCTAAGAAAAAAATTTTTTCTTCACTTTGAACTGTCGTCGGTTGAGCGAGTCTAAGGTGACAACATATCGCGATCTCTGCACATTTTTACAACCTTTCCGAATGGCGGTATCACCTGGTACTTCGGCTACGTAACTAGGGGGCGTAATTTTCGATTATTTTTTCTAATAAGTATTAACAAGAGCACAAAACTCAGTCCGTATCTTATCCGTTGCTTGTAACCGGTCACGTCTTTCGGCGCTACCTTAGCAATCTATGGCTGTTTCAGGAAGTGTGTTGACACGAGACGGTAATTTAGCATGTGAACTGAATCACTCCTGTCTCGGTAAGCTTTTTAAAAAATCAGGATTATGACCTGAGTTCACTCCTCTTCAATGTCTTTTCGGTTATCGCGGACCGCGAATAGAACAAAATAAAATCAAATTTAATTCAACGAGTTCAGCGACTATCACGAACGGCACAAGAATCTTTACAGAATCTTCCTTTGCCAAGTGGCCGCGTTTTATTTCTGTCTTGGATCGCTTCTTATTCAATCGTCTTACCTCAGCGAAAACTGTTCTATCTCTGACTCTAGGCCTAACTGCGCCGCAATTTCTTCACTCTACGCCTGGAGCTCTATAACATTCGCTAAAAGACAGACGGTACTCGCGACTCGCGAGCTTTTTCTCAAAATCAATTAATTGAGCCGGCTTCGGAGCACCCAAGAAAACTTTCCAACGGTGCACTCACGATGGTTCGCGGTATGAATACTACCGGCTGTGGGAAACGCGGTCTTAGGAGGCCTCAAACTTCAGATTCTGCCCGACCGGTTCTTCGCCCAAGAAAGCTCTCTAGGAGCTCTGGATCGTCTTAAGACGTCTGAAGATGATGGTGTGGCTGCTTGTCTTCGCGCCCACTCAAGAACGACTTCGACTGGGGCTATGAAACTCGACACCGCACTCCCTTCCTCTGGGTAAAAGCAAAAGTTTTACTTCTCACGTTCGAATCAAAGGCCTTCCTCACAGGGAGCAACTCATCACATTCGCGAGTTTTGAGCAAAACGACGATTTCCGCAGCGCGAAGCGATTACACCTCTTTCCAGGTTGATTAGCGCGAGACAGAATAATCCTATTGGCACCTGGAACGAAAAGAATAAAACGCTAATGAGACAGATTCATTGTTCTTACCTCTATGTACAAGTTTAATATCCGACGAATCAGGTAAATGGGGAAATAAAAGCACCATTCGTTGCAGGAACCGTCTGGATTATCTTTACCCCACCCCACCCACCAGTTGATTATTATCATATTAAATTTCGTTCCAGAACTTATTATTATTTCCAGAAAATTCTGATTTTTCAAAGCAAAATTAATGATGGCTTTGTTCTGGATTTTACTCCGGATATTGATTTACGAAATGTAAACAAAATCCCTGAAGATGTTTTCAGCGAAATGTCGACTTAATTATTTTTCGGAAAACAGGGGATTATGTGTTCATGGAATTTGTCGAAGAAATTTTTTTGAATCTCAAAACCATAATTGAAATGGTATTTTTTTACATCTACTAAATATATAAATTTAAAACAGCACGCGATCCACACTTTTATCTCATCAAATGAATTATTACAAATTATTGCACGAGAGACGTTTGTACGAGTTTTTCAGTAAGTTTTCAACCCAATAACTTACAAAAAATGCTCAATAAACAAATACATTTTCCGCAGTTTTATTTATTCAATTGTTAAACAAAGTACAAAATAAAAAACGGCGGATGGAAAATAAAATAAACTTTACAGCTCGCCTTTAGCACTCGAAATATTAAAGTTTATAACTCTGCGTTCTGTTATTAATAAATTCACCAACTAAAGTCAAGCAAGTTTGTAAAATTGCAATTATCTATCGGTTTTAAGTGTAACATTATTCTTTAAAACATTTAAAAGTGACAAAACATTTTTCGCCGTATTTGAAAAATAATTTTTTAAATAAGAAATTATAAGTTACATGTACGTAACTAAGATATTTTCTTTATACAACATATCTACATCCAATATCCTCAGAGATATCAAAGCCTTCTTAATTTTAACATCATAGTTAATTAATTAGTTCAAGCTTTTGCTGTAGTATCTGTATTAATTATTAGGGACTAATTAACCGTAGAAATTTTGCATACAGAGTACTCTACTTTGGTGCAATGTAAATCACTTTAAATACATACATATATTATATGTACATGTAGGACATAAGGTGCGGTGTTACTTGTACCATTTGCTTTTATGTACAATATATCAATTAATCTTCAAATAATGAAAATGTACATGACCAAATATAAATTTCACATTGCATAGTTAACGAGTTTAAAGATTAGAATTTGATAAAAAGATGGTTTGATTACATATGACCGCTAAATTAATAAATATAATAATGATGACTTCATCGCCATAATGCTCAAAATATTTTAATAGAACAAACTTAGGAAATATAAAATCAGCGGATTCAAATGAAGATCGAAAATAGTAATTTTCATCAGATTATCATTAAAATGTGCAGTCAATAATTCGTGCAATATACATATGTTAGAAATTGATTGAAAATACTAAAAAAAAATTACTTTCACTATTTTGCTCAAATACATATAAATATCATAACTGAATGAACTCAGATTCCCTCATAACATTGTCTATCTTCCGAAATAAGTAACAAATAATAACAATAAAATAAAAACTAAATTATGTGATATTAAAACTCTTTTGGGAAATGAATGAAGAATCCTCTTAAATAAAATGGCATATCAAAAGCAGACTTTTGACTCTTTGGCATAATAATGACAAAATCGTTTACATTACAACTTCTTTTGTGAAAAAAGTCTACTCTTCTACAAAAGAATTTTGTAGCCATTTACTTAGAAATTCATTGTATTCTACGTCTTTTATTTACCAGGAAAAGAGCAAAATGTTTACCTTTCGCCGTACGCGCACTGATCTCTTTAGCAGTCAATCGATAGCAACATTGTTGACCAGCTCTAGGGAGCAAACTTGCATACGAATACAAAAGAAATTGCGTAGTAGTTGAACAAACATTCACCTTGTGTTTGCATTCGTAAATATTTAACTCTTTCATAAAACTTATTAAAGCTATTTTTGAATTGGAGAACATGTGGTCAACCGTGAATCATGAAACAAATTCAGCGGCTATATCTCCTCGGCATTTATTAAAGAAATTTCGAAAAGATGACCAGACGTCTATTTTCGCAATCACATGACTTCAGCAAATTGCTTCGAGTCACTGATCTCCCCCAACGAAATTCCGAGCATATCAGCAAATGGTCCACACTCGTCGACAAGAAGAAATTCTCCTCATAAATCTTTCGGCGTGCATTTGGACTGAAGCAATTCGGCTATTGTCACATACAACATGAATTTATGCTCCGTTCCACTCCTCCTTGCACATATGAGTCCGAATTTCACTCGCCCTGCCAAACACTATTGACCCCAATAGCGATTCAGCAGAGTCATATGATGAATTCTTTGGCACTTCCGTCCCGTAGGAATCTTTCAGACGTCATCAAGTTTTCAACTACCCCCTAAATGGACCATATACAGCCCCCATTCGCCTGCACTCCACTCTAGGGGTAATTCCCTCAGTGGCCATCTACAGCTTCGAGTAGACTCCAAACTTCAACTTAGGCGGCGTTGAAATTGATATTTTAGAGCTCCAAAACTTAACTTTGGAACAGTAAGAGATAATTGAATGACATTTTTTACACAGAAAGATAACATTTGTAAAAGTTGCAAAGTAGAATAAAATTCCTACTATGTTGAAGCGGGAGAAAGAAAACAGGAGTTATGCTTTATGCAATATTTAACCTTAAATCGTAAGTAAAAACATTGTGTATAAACTCCTGAATATCCGAAAAAATATGCATAGCTGCCTTATACACACTGGAAACATTGTTCAAATGAACGCAGTAAAAACGCAACTGTTCAGTTCAGTTTTTCCAGTTAAAAGTTGGGAAGACTAAATCTGTGTTTTCCACACACATCAGAAAAGGTTAAGCCAAATTATATCCTCATCTAACCATTTTCAGTCTTATGTCAGAAAAAGTTTAAAAATAAAATTGGTTGAAAAATGGTAAAAGAATGTTTTCGATTTGCAGATTTCCCTCTAATGAAGAAAGACGTTAAACAATCATAAAAATTTAATAATTTATTTCTACATACATATTTCATCTCGATTCCTTTAATTTCAATTGAAATCCTAGTATATTACGTCTTGTTACACTTTATCATAATATCACTAGTTAAACTTTTGAGTTTTGTTTTTCCTTACAAAACGAATAAAATATTATACTAGAATTGATCTGGTGGAAATTCACAATTTTTTTGTATACGTTACGTACATACAGAGAAAGAATGTTATAGCATTGTTATGTCAACAAATAATACATAAATATGTATGTATCTTCATAGTGTATCTCAGTATTGCCGATGATAAGTTATTTATGTTCCGCCTTATAGCCGTATTAAATTATTATTCAGGTGAAAAATGAGTGTTCAGTAAAATGAGTTTAAAGAAAAATCAACGTACATAGCATTTATTTCATTAAGTGTTTTGGGCAGATATTATCAGTATTTAGCAAAATTAATTCAAAAATGAAGGTTGAAGTAAATCTTTTTTAAGGTATCATATAAAACCGTGAAAGCTTTTAGCAACACTTCTAGGTTAAGATTTCTAATCAGCTGAAAGGGTTCTAGAGGGTAGTTTTCAACCAACTTTGTTTTAATTAACTTATAATCTGATCTCTGCATATTAGAAAAACTATATGAAAGGAAGCAAATTAACGTTTTCACTATTTTCTCTAATGTTGAATTCCTGATTGCTAGCTAGGTAAATCAGTCTATGAAATTATTTCCCAATGATTGTTAATTAAAAAAGGAATCAAACTCTGATATTTTATCCCACCAATCTATAGAGCATTTTTTCATTTTCAAATTAAGACGTAAATAAAATTTTATTTATTATAATTAGATCATATATCTACTAGTTTCTAACTTCGAGTCGGTTTGCATCTTCTCATCTTCACGCATTCTGGTTTGAATCATCCCGAAGTATCCAGTTACAGACCAGAAAAAATCAATCGACTGCTTCAATGCAAATTGCTTTGGATATTAAGAGACGTCCCCCCGGGGTGGTGAATGCATATTGCATGACGCTGGACGCCCACCGTTGGAGCGCTTCGTAACTCGGCAATCCAGACACGCACCAGAAAGGAGCTCCCGGGTGGATTGGGGAGACTTAGTTTACAGTGACGGGGCGATTCAAGGAATCGTGCCCAGGATAATTTATATACATCTTAAGGAGTCCCTTCGGTTCACTTTATAGATGAATCAATCTTTCAACCCCAGATTTCGTAATTTCCATTTTTATTATGCAACATGTTTACAATCTTACGTTCGATAGGAATTTCCTATTTCTTTAAAACAGCGGGAAATCAATAGACGGAAATAAGACATTTTTCTTGTGCTTACCATCGACTAGAAGAAAATATTAAATAATTTGTCTTGCGGAATTCCGGAATTTTATACAATATTTTAACCGGAAAAGGTTTTCTATCGCCACGGGTGACACACGTTCGTATCTTATGGGGCTTCTTCAGAATATCTTAGCACATCATCGATGTCGCAGCAGTTTTCTGCCGCCAGATTATCTACCTTTAATGCAATTACTCACAACCAGCTGTGGATATTTTAAAATGTTTTCCAGCAAAGTGCAAAATGCTGAAGGTTAAAAATTCTATGAATTGGAAGCCGCATTTAAGTCCACGCGGACGTGAGAACGTGATATTCTATACGCCATTTCGAAAATTTGTTTAACCGTCCAGGGAGCACGTTATCTATTCCAAACGATTTGCGCAAAGTATTAGCAGCTTTTTTCTGGAAAGATGAGAATAAATCCTCGACGCCTTGCACAGGATACACCAGAGAATTATTGGTTTTAAAAAATTCTAGAAAAGTAGACTTAATCTGTAGGGTTATTGCCGGGAGCTTTTGGTGGATTAGTAATGTAATTTTGCAAAATAATTGAAGTTCCTCGCCGTTGGTATCAATACAACAAAATTGAAAAAAATATACTCAATTTTAAACATGACAATTTTTAAGACGACTTTAAACTTAATCGTTTGCCGAAACACAAGAACAAAAATATTTCCTCAACGTATTATTTTCAATTTTGCATAGATTTACCCAACATTAATAATTTATTAAAAATGGTATAAGAAGTTGACTTCAACTACTACACTATGAAGAATTATTGTGCCGTCGTTTTATATGCTGTCTTTTGACGATTATTAATAACAGTTGATATCCACCGCGATATTGATCTTTTAAAATTTATTGAGCTTTTAAATATTAAGTAGGGTAATTTTTAAAAATAGAAAATTTTGACATTTTCACCTTTCTTTCCGAGCATTCACACAATTATGAAGAAGTTGTGAATTCTTCCTGTTCAAGATTTAGAACCTATAGTGAGTCAAGGGCGAATATAAGATACAAAATCTTATTAGTATTATGTACAGAAATATTTGTGACCTGGAGGAGCTACAGAAATTCAACACTATAGGAATTACAATTAATATTTACCATTCATTTTAATTTGTAAGACATTTAACAGAATTCTGGAACAACTACAAGGCATAATGTGGTTTTATAACCACAAGTTCGTCGGAGTTCGCTTCCTACGTGAATTTGTCTTAATTCGCCAAATCAGATATTGCGTCATTTGCACCCAAAGTTGAACGGATTTTATTACAGAAAAGCAATTATAGAAACAAACCTACCATTAACCCATTCATTACATCTGCAGTTCTAGCATAGCGTGACCTCCAAAAATATGCTTAATGTAATCCGCCAAAATTACCGTCTATTTCTGAAGCTCATTAATTATGAAATACGACTCGATTGGAAATTACTAAGGAAATTGAAAATTGAACTGAACTCAACCCAAGACAATGCGAAGCAGAACCACCAATTCGGGAATTATGAAATCATTCCTGGCCTAAGTCAAGTGGATTTGTAAACAATGCAAATGGTCCAGATCTATTTTTCTCCTTGAGGAACCTTGAACTTGACTCCACGATGACTTCGAGTTAATTCGAGTGCCCGCACGCCGCTTTGCTCATGAGCCCAAATGAGTCTGTCGGCGAATAAATGAGCGTGACGACTTCATTCACGTTTAATAAGGCGCACAAAGAAATGGGTGTCTCCTCGTGAGGCGGTCTATTCAAAAATTACGCAACACATCGACATCTCGGCGCAGCGACTGCAATTGAGTTCATTTAAATAATTTCGAAATCATGTGGAAAAAATCAAAGTGTCGTCAAACTCATATCGACTTTGTGGTATTTTCCAAAAAGCGAAATTATTTGAGCAATTTCCACACCTCGTTCACATAAAACGCGCGAACAATGGAATTTCGCGAAACATTTCCACTTTAGCAGAGCATAAGCACGTTCTTTAGTAAATTGATTTTCCAAGTTTTGATAATCAATTGAATGTGAGCGTACATCGATTGTTATTTGTTTCTGCTCACAATAAGTACTCGCTTTTTATCCAGTTTTAGGATTCATCACATTATGCGTTTTCGACAAAAGATGTTTTATGTTTTTGCAATGATTTATAGGAATTTAGAGGCGTATTTAAGATAATAAAAAAAACTTTTGAGCGTTCACCTCACAAAGCTTTTATTACACTATGTACTTTGGTATTAAATTACAAAAATTGACAAGGGAACAAAATTTTATCTGGCATCATATAAGAGAGTTAATTTACAAATCAAATAAACAACAAATGTCGTTTAATATATGCACATTTGAAAAAATACATCGCAATGACTAATTTCCTGAAACACGCGATTATAAACTATTATAAAATCGATACTTCTGCCTTCCTAAATTGTACGTTGTAGGATATGTACGATATTTAAAAACTTATTTCCTTATTGTAGAATTTAATTCCAGGCCACTAAGATAAACTTGGAACCAAATACAATTAATTCTCCTACAACCAGAGAATACGCAAAATTATTACAAGGACAAAACTTCGTAATGCTTTGTATTCATTAAAAAACCAAAAGTTGATATTGTTTACACAAAGAAAAAATATATGGATTACTTCTAATCTCCTTCGACATTTATTACTCCATAAACTAACCATAAAACACAAACGTGATTTACACTCATTTAAAATTCAAAATCGTCAATTTAAAATAAAAAGCTAATGGCTTAAGTACTTAAAAAAATTGTAAAATTCTATCTCCATTATGTAAAATGCATTTTTTACAAACTATAAAAATTTAAAATTAGTTCCGTGCAAAATTAAAAACAAAATGTTATGCTAAATGCACTGTCATTATATATTATTGACGTCAAAATCAATAATTTTCTGCATTTAGATAGGTACAATTACCAGTAATTTAAAATTATATACAAAAACTCTGTTTAACAAAATAACTTCTAGCAATTAAATTGTTGAATTGCATGCGATTTTCATTCCCACTCATTCTTTCAAGGATGATAGATGAAATAAAAATGTTTCATAATAATGAAAGTTTTGATTTGTGATCACAAGGCTATTCAATTTTTGTTATGTAATGTATTACAAAATTTTCTTAATACTTTCTTGTGAATTAAGGCTTCAAAGCGTTAAGTATATTTACATTTCGTCATTTAATACATTTATATTAGATGATAGTTTTAAATGTGTATAAATAATGGTTTATTTTAACCTTCTTTAGTAAAAGCACTATGACAGGAAATATTTTTTTCAAATAAATAACGTTTCAAGATGTGGTTTTAAAAATAGCTTTAACAGTTTTGTCCTAAAAATGTTTTATCCTAACGCCTATTTTTAAGATTATTAACTGGAGACTCGGGGAATTAAGGCTCAATTTACATTTAAAAATAAATGTTTAAGGTAAAAGTAATATCAATGTAATGTAAAACTTGAATTTTTTAATTTATAAAATATTTCTTGAGATTATCCAGTTCCTGAACTTCTGGTTCACACAATAAACCATTATATGGTCGGTATCACATTTATTAGTAGGTATACGCAGAGGTACTTTATTGAAAAATAAAAGTAAATTAAAGCAAAAGTTATTTATCCATATCTTTACACCATACTGGGTTTTTTCTATGTTTTAAATGAAAATTTAAGTCGCTACACTGTGTATAATATGAGAAATTGTTATTTCGTGTATCATAAACGTAAGTTATATTTATTTACGTTTCAAAAACGGTTTCCTTTTCATTACTGCAAAATATTATAAATTTTGATACTTTACTGATGTCTACTGACTAGAGCCCATTACTATAGCCACGAAACGTTTTTAAGATATAATAAACTTACGAAGTAATTACGTCTTTAATAACCATATATGTATGTATATAACATTTACTTAACATAATACATTATTCAAAGCCAATGAAAGCTCAATTATTAAATTTTAATAAAAAAGTAAGTAGATTTTCGCGTTAACAATGTATTCTGCAGCATATTCAACCTACTTTTGCTAATTGCTGTGGCTAGTATTAAACTTGTTTGTCTATGCACTATACATCTAGATGAAACTGAATACACTACCTTTAAAGTAAAAATCGAATAAAGGTTCTACGCCATCTAAATCATGCAGATGGATTCGCTGGATATTCAAAGTCGAGGAAAGGAAGTACAAAATTTGTCATTCAACTTTTAAATTAGTTTTCCTTCTGAAATGGGATTGTTCTAGAACTCAATTTGCGCAGCATCAGGACTGTGGATCCAAAGACCAAGATACATGTCTTCGAAGTAAACTTGCCACATCCAATTACACAAGGCCATTCGTCAGACAAGTGGGGTTTCCTATGGCTTGTTAACTTTCGAGGTGCAAATACCTCCCACACACTTTTAATTACAAAATAAATTTAATTAAAGTGAAGGAAATTCACGTGCTGAGAGGAACACTGCACTCATACCCGATATTACGCAGTAAAAAATCTCTGCGACTATCTCCACCCAACCACCAAATTTAGTGCGTAGTGTGAAAGGCTTCGGTGGGAAAAACGTAAAAAAGGAAATGTGGAGTCATTCTTATTATAACGGCACTTCCTATTACTATTAATTAACCCTTAAAAGCGAAATTAAACGAATTTTTGGTGGAAACCACAGACTGCAACTCGTGGTCTGAAGCACGTCGTCATTTATTCATGGCATGACTTCCTGGTTGCGTGAACAGGAAAGCACGCCTCTTGCGAGCCCAAGAGAGAACCACTGTATGCAACTTTTTAAAGCAGACCACATATGATCTAATGACTATTAAAAAGAACCATAAATCGTATATTTGTATCACTATCGACTGGCCCTTAAACACATTTATCGATTTGAATATCTGAGTAATTACAACGTCGATTATTGTAGCAGCTTGAATTAATTTTGGGGCCAATTGCTCCCCACACAAAAAATGGAATTAATAAAGAGGGACTATCGTGGAAAATTCCATATTATATTATGATGGCATCCTTAAATTTGTATATCGATTTATTTTCAATTTAAAGGGGATAGATGCCAAGACACGTACGGGTTTTGTCGCTTATTCGGGAGCAGTCGCGTCCGCCGCACCTTTCTATTTACAAGGAAACGTTTAGGAAGTCCTTGTGCTCCATCAACAAAATCACACTCGAAAGTTTTACTACCGCCGCCACTAAATTTTTACAATCCACTAGCAGTGACATTATTTCACAATTAATTAGTGAGAAAAGGATTAAACTGACTGCTGAGCCCACTTCACTATGAAAAACTGATTATCAACACTTCCGCACTGTTAGACAACGCAGAGTAAATCTGTCTTCAAGGCGAAATCCTGTCGAACTACGTAAAAAAATTCTCAGACTATCTCTGGAGCTGCTGGGAAGAGAGCTGCTGTAGAAAGTCCTTCGAAAAAAAGCTCTAAAAAGCCCTCTGAATGTCCTTGATGTGGAAAACAGGGATACAAAAGCTCTACCGGCCACTGCCACCAACGAATTTTCCTCCTGTTTTTATCACGACTTCGACAATATTTACCTCACAGTAACTTGGCAACTTGCTGTGCTTGCATAAGAAAGCCATGTGCTCACCGTCTTTCATGTAATGTCGTAAATGTCGTTCGTGTCCCTTTCTCGAAGGACTTCGAGGACCTAATTGTTTTTTCGTAACAAGAAGCAATTTAAGGAGCTTGAACTTTTCAAACTTTTTAATTAGGAAAAACGTTCACTACGAAGGTATTTTCACTTCGTTCCGTTTTTATTTTTAAGGTCATCTGGGTAGGAAATCTCAAGTTATTGGAGAAAATGGGAACTTCTCTTGGGTAAGAGGCTAAAGAGTTTTGAGAATATTTATGGAGAACTGGAAGTTTCTATTAAGTTCTTGCTTCTTGGTCAAAGAAATTATGAGAAAACTCGAAAGATATTTCTCGACACACTAAGCCGAAAGTTAAACCCTATGAGAGGGATTTTCTTCTTATATTTACTTAGTTAGTAAGCAAGTTTATCTATAAAGTTTTGTTAATCCCATTGAAAGTAACTTCTGCTCTTAGAAAATAGATACAGTGCTCATTCATTTATAATTGGAAATAAAAACAGGACATATTTATAATCATATCAAATCAGTTAAAACAAAAAAATTTCTGACGTTCAATTTCATGACTTCGCATCAAATCTGATAAAAGAAAGAAATGCCAAATAGGCAATCATGAAAACTTTTAATTTTCTGACACTACCAATTAGCGGACCAAATGGGAAATTTCGCGTTTAGTCCAATTTTAAATTAATTTGAAAGTCGATTGATTCGAGGTAATCCACTTTTTAACCTGTAAAATATAATATTATATGTGACATTGGTAAGACGACCATAGTTGACTAATACATATAATTAGCATTATATTTTTTCAATTACAAGATGTTTTTCCGTTCATTTTCCTATTTTCGCTTTTTATCGTCTTTTATATCCTAAGCATACCACCACAAAAATAAAAATACTCCATGGAATCTTGCATACGAAAGCAACAAATCAAACAATTAATATATTTTCACTTATGGCTAAACATTTTAGGTTAAATACGCTTGCGAAAGATAAATCGCATTTTATAAACACAATTTGTAGTCGCAATAAGTATATAATCAATTCGATACATTTTGCATTCAACGCCAGTAAACTAAATTGACGGTTGTATTTCTTATTAGAGTTGTTCGAAATATTCACTTCCTCAAACATGCTAATGAGTATTCAAGCTTTTTTCTTTTGCAATACCACCTTGTAAATTTACTAATTGGGCTCGGCCTATATGCAACATTAGCAATAATTAGTATGCAAGGTTTTTCGAATAGTACAATGACAGCAACTTATTTAAATATATCTGCTTATTTGCCATTGTCATTTTTTCTTCATGTTACTCAATATTCCAACTCATTGATACAAACCGACGGTTCTTCTTATGATTTTATTTAAAGTCAGTTAATAACTCATCAAACTCACATTGATTTTCGATTAAGTCACTAAATACTAAACTAATTTTATGATATTATCATTTGGCGAGAAATTAATAAAATATCCAAAAGTGCATAAATTGATAACCTTAATGAAATTAAACAACTCTTGTATGATTTGATACAAATGTTCAAGATAACGAATCTTCAATAACGCTCATATCGTTCGTACCTGTTCTGCAATGGTCAAATCTTATGGACTCATATCTGAATTAATGACGAAACCCGAAGTTCTAGTTTTATATTTCTTACAGAATTTTCAATTTTACTGTCTGTTTTTTTCAGAAACCTTAAGCTCCTTAGGTCTTTTCAAAGCGAATTCCGTACCAACCAAAGTTATTATTGGTATTACAGGTAGCTTTGATGACGACACACATCAAACGGCTTTTTGATAAATACGGACATCTATTCATTTCATTTTTAAACCTACATATTTTAAATCAATTGAGTAGTTTCTAGGAATGAATCTTTTTCGTCCATTGGAATATATTTATACATATTTTTTAGAATAACCTAAACTCTGTAAACATTGACAATCCATGAAAGGCGTTGAGTTCCAATTTTAAAAAAAACCTCTTTTTCGTAAAGCATTCAACATTCTCTATACATGAAAGAGTGAAATACTTTTCTAAAAATATAATAATCGATTCCTCAATCATTAACCCACATACATCTTATTTCGTCTGCAGACAGTCTCGACACAATATCATCAATAAAAGGAAACATTCCATCGCTTTATATTCATTTTATCTAAACCACAACAATAAGGAGTCACTTACAGTAAAAATCCCTTTGATGGAATGTCGCTCATCACACATTACGACCTTTAAGGACCTTCTGTCGGGGGTTTGAGCCCATTTCTACAAAGGGATGAAATGTTTTTGTCGATGTTGCTGAGCTTCGCGCACATTTTAATCGTAAAAACGGCACAGCAAAAACTGATATTTTCGTCACCATTGTCATAAAATGGCAATAAAATCGAAAATAGAAAACCAGGGTAAATGCTCGTCGAGGGCGGAGCAAAGTGATAATAACTACTCATTTAGGTGTTAACTGATTTCAAAAAGTCGATTATTACGGCTCCGAAGAGCCTTCTGCGACATGATGGTATGATAGGCGCCACTAGAGGTACTTGAACCCATCAGGGCTAAACGGCTGGTTATCGGGGTCAGTTTGTCGCCAAAATAAAATCGATAGCAATTTCACTGCGTGGAAGGATTACTCCCAAAAACAGGATAACCGCAGAAACATCGACAAACATAGAACGGGCAATTTGAAAACGTATGTATATCTAATTATGGTGTTCCGCCCCCGAATACAATTCTAGATTGCACTGGCGATGCATGTTCCCGCGGGTGAAAAAGGGTGGAAAGGATCCCATTGTCCTTGTTGACAACCATAAAGTGTTGCTCTCTTGCGTTGCCTCCGACGGGGGATAGTCGCGTGATATTTTCTCTTTTGTCTAAAGCGCCGTCCCCATTTCATTTCTACGTCCATTCAGTTTCCTGTACAGTGGATTTGAATGGGGGAACAGTCATGCGCCCGTGTATTGATTACACAATAACAAGGGGATAAGGCTCCCATTCCGGGAGCTTTCGGTGGGCCGTGGGGCTCAACCTCCCGGGTTTAGTGCCCGGCCTCGGGAACCCCAACTATCGTCTATTCCGACCGAACCCACCACCAACGCCATTCACCAACGTTCCTTTCGCCCAAGTGCTGCAGGAGCTTATTATCCAGTGGGAGGAGTAGGACGAGACTGGAATATTTTGTACCCACATGCATTAAATAAGAGTGGGGAGAACGAGTTGAATAAATTTTTCTCCATTTTTTGTCCCGTCTTTTTTTCGCCGCTTTATGCTTTCTGGGGCAAGTGGCATAAATCGCTTTTTTACAATTTTCGTCCCTTTTTATATTACAAACTGACTCCAGCTGAGAAGCACATGGGGGTTGCCGATAGGGAAAGTACCTTTTAAGCTGAAAGACTTTTTAATTGCAAAGACGTTTTTGAAATTTTTTTTCCCATTTTAAGCAGGCAAAAAGGAACCCCTTCTCTTCAGCAGTTACTTACCTAACAATTCAACCAAAAGGTGACTCTTTAGGCAAAGGATATCCAAATTATCCTGGAAGATAGAAGAAAATTTTAAGATAATTAATTTTAATAACAGGCAGTACAAAAGCCTTAAAAAATTGTTTAGACGTAATTAATACAAGGGGTTTTATTTTGTTTGCGCGTTTTATTAGAATAAACTTTTAAAGCCATTTTCACAGAATCGGTTATGTTATCAATATTTAAATCGCCAAAAACGCACCAGGAACAAAAACGTTCAAATTTAATTTATTGAAATTACTTTCTAGAAGACGGTGGGGCACCATAACTTAATAATCCTCCAAACCGTTAATTTCAAATTTTATTTATGTACATACAGTTTCTTAATAATATTTTCCGTCTGTTCACGAGCGTTTTTGAAATGTTCAAAAAATTTATAAAAATAAGTAGAATCAAATAGAAAAAAAGTTCAATTCAAATTGTATTTGCTTACAAAAAACACAAATCAAAAATGGCCCATTAAACAGATACAGAATTCAAGATATAAAACAACAAACTCCTCCCGAAACTTAATTCTTTCTACGCACTGAGTCTGTATTTTTGTTTTCACTTTGATCAGTGTCCAAAAATGTTCACCCCGGCTTTACAAATATAAGAAAACCAATACGAAATTATCTTTATTAATAGACGCGTGTCAGAAAACATCTTCAGATTAAATGTCATGAGAATTTCGGTTCACGAGATAACTTTTGCCACATGCCAATTTATACGCGAAAATTAGCATGGTAAATATTTTAATATTTTCAATGTCACCTTATCGCAAATTTTGAATAACAAGCGTTTCTTTAAAGCTGGTTGAAAAGTTCTGTTCAATAATTTTAATACGCGATAAAAATTGATTAAAATAATCAGCATTATTATAAGATTAAATATTATGAACCTACCACAATAAGTGGTTTGTTTAATTTTTATTACATAAAACATCTCTTGACACACTTTGAACGAGTTTGAAAATTTAATCCACATCAATTTTTTTAAAAAAATCTCGACGAATATCAAAAAAACTTTTTGAGATTAAGATCTAAAATTTCAAATTGAAATGGAATTTTATATATGCTTAATGCACATATATTATATGGCTATATTTTTGGTTAGGCATCTGAAGTTAGATAGGTATCTGAACTAAAACGAGTTTCTGCAATGTATTCAATAGTTTAAATACATCTTCTACTTTTTAGAAAATGTTCATTACGTTTTCCCCATTACTCTGCCATATTGTAATATTTATAAATGTACAAGATGCATTTATTTCTAATGTTTATAAATATATAAGATGCATTAAAGCATGATGGAATACAGACAAAAATGGTTCGGTTTTCCCAAAAATACCAACAGAGCGATCTACAGAAATGTCCAACAACCCGATATAACAGGACGATTTACCTTCCTTCAAATGAGCGCCGCTAAGCAAGTATGAAATCACTCAAATGAATGATGAGTTTCCATTTTCAAGAATTAATAAACATCTATTTTTTCTTGTAACAAAGTATAAGGAAAAGCTGGGAAGCATTTGAAAAGCGAACTCAAAAAGATCATCCAAAAGGTCTGACGTATCGACTCAAAGAATATTTAAGAAAATCGTACAATTCGATACCGAAAAGGGTAAATTAAGTTATTAAGGCAAAATAACGCAATACGAAATATCAATAGCAGTTAATAATTAGTAAATAGTAAAGTCATATTTTATATTCTATTATTTCTTTATTGCCTATCCTTTCATGTCCCTAGCTATAAACAAGTTATTTTGCAGGAATTATAAAAGCACCGCCTTCAACAAAGAAGTTATGATGAGAACCCTACAGTATCGATTGTTAATTTATGCGGCGTGTCCTTCCGGAGCACCCCATACATCCCAGTAATAAACGCAAGTGCATAATGTCCCCCTTATTTGTTATGTTCTGTCACCCTTACGTGGCTCCAATTGTTTCATGCAGGTAACTGTTACTCCTATTGCAATTTACAATGAATGCACATAATTATGATGAACGAATTCTCGACGTGAACCCGCAGATCCGCTGATCTTTAATTAGAGTTAGGGCATTCCATAATTTACATTTGAGTTGACATTATTACAATTAGCCAGGTATGCACGCTGCGGCTGATTACATCAGTTCACCAACCTGTGGGCTGTGCTCCATTGTGCGGCTAAAAATAAAATAACGAACACTTCGCGGGCAACCTATCGTCTGTGAATTTTCTCAAGAATATGCAAATGTCGGCGGCCGCTCTAAGTGGAGTGCAATTAGAAAGCTTTTCAATTACGAAACTAAAACAGAAACTGCACACTCCGCGCTCATTGTGCACTCAACTGGGCATATGCGAAAATTATTAAAAATGCAAATGGGAGGTATGCATATATTTATTTTATCGGTTGCCCTGGAAATTATGAGTTATTGCGCATCTGTTAGCATTCAAACCCTGCCAGATAGTGCGCTATCAACTATTAGCGACTAATCAGAACTCATAGCCAAGTCCAGTTCAATCGCTTTCATTTGGGATAAGATTAGACTCTTTTATGGGAGTGGTAATTAATCTCTGCAGCAATAATCGTATCGATTTCAAATTTATTTTCGGATATTTTAGAGACAAACAATGTTCTTTAAAATTGTTTAATCAATAGAGTCTAACCAATAGGAAAGCACTACGTTATGAGTTAATAATCAAATTCAGCGAATTAGACGAATTCAATGCAGCTGTGTATTTACAATATAATATTAGTAGATTTTGTTAATTTCACTCTACCTTCTAATGTGGTTACAAAAATTGCACTCGCAATGTAAATACACAAAATAAATTTGATTGTTAGAATTGGATCCAAAATTACGAATAAATTAAAATAATGAAAAATACATAATTTAGAGAAATCAATATTAAGGGAAAATAAAGTAAGTACACAACATTTTCAACCAATTAAACAAAATCACAAGGAAAACTCTCCTTTCTGTTAATAATCTATATTTAATTTTAATTATCAGAAAACAATTGTTTACTTTCTTTGAAGTGGGCGAGCTCAGAAATATATGAACCCACTCATAACTAATATTTGTTGGCGGAATTAGACCCCCCTCAAAAAGGTTTCATCGATATCGACCTTTAAAGTAGGACAAGCCTCTAAATTTATCTTATCTCGAAATTTCTGAAGTAGTCAGGGTAGATTATGCCTTTAATGCCACTTTTATGGTTCAGACATTTAAAAATTTCAAAGTACTCAGCTAGTCATTAATCATGAAGTACAAATTCCGTCAAAGTCAAGAAAAAATTGCTGAGTGATTCTTGCTTTTGCCGCAGCATTTTCGAAGTAGAGTGATTCTGCCTTTTAATACATTTTACAGATTCAAAAATATTCATTGAAAGTAAAAAATTGACACTGCGAGTGGTTAGTTGAAAGCTCAATAATGATCATTAATTATGTAAATTTATTTTGAGTATAGACTTGCACATTTTTAAATAGTCATCTGAGACCTTATTTGGGGAGACAGAAACCGCGTCCACTTAATGTACGAACTTTCGGCTACTTTTACTGGGTACTATTAAAACAAGTAAAGAGTAATAAACGCACTTTCTCACGATGAATCCAACCATATGCTAAATCCACATTTTCAGATCCGGCTTAGACCGCATCATTAGTTAATTATAGACATTATAAATGCCCCCAATCGATGAATGCCTTCATTTACACAGTTTTGTAGCCTTAAACATAATATTCTCGCTGAAGGTAAACACTTCATGATAAATCGAGTAAAACAAATTTCATGATAATCGTGCTCTGTGCACTACGGAGCGTGGTGAAATAAAAACATGGGGTTAAGTAGAAATAAACATTTCCATTAACAAGAAAATGACCGTTTTTGCGATAGAAGACCCGAGCCATTTCGAGGTGCAATGTTTAACATTCGGACATAAATTATTGCGCTCGGATCCGCATTTGTGTCATGTGTTTTAGCAGTTTCGGAGTGTATGTACATAACTGAAAAATCGATATGTGGAATATTTTCCAGAATGTTTTATTCTTGTATTTTTAAGGCGAGGAAAAAGAAATAAGGACCAAGACAATGTGTTACAAAAAAGACACATTCGTTTGGTTTAATAAATGGTTGTCCCAATTGAATAAAAACAAAGAGCCGATGAACGCATGAAGTAATGAATAATATATCGTACTGATATTTTCGGTGGACATTCTGACATCCGAAATAGTATTTTAAATGTATTTTTGTTTTCTTACCTATGTTTTATTATATAACAATTAAGAGTACTTACTTACTTGCCGCGTTGTGCCGCGGCGAATTTGAAAAAGTCAAAATTTTCCGTTTTCAAAAATCGGGCAGTTGAAAAATATTTATGGTTTTTTCGTATATTAGCAATATTTTTTTAATGTTTTAAAAATTTTGCGGCATAAAAATAAATCCCAAGACTTGCTAATCAAATTTTTAAAGTTATTAAATCAAAATTCAAATAGGTAAATTAAACACCGAAATCAACTTTCGTAACCCGTCTTTGTAACAAAATTTATTAATTTTATTATAAATAATTTTCCAAAATCTTCTGCCTGATGTAAGGAAGTAACCAACGTTTTATTTGAAAGATAAAAATTTGTCATATGTAGTTATTCGTTAATAGATAAATTTTTCTTTAAGATGTGATAAAACTAAAAGTAGACTATTTCTAATACTTTTTATAAAGTGAACGATATAACTTGTATCATTTTCTTTCCAAATGAGATTCCTATTAAAAATAAATAGTTACGTTATAATCGATGAAAAATTTATGTATACATATATTGAAATATCCAAAGATGAAAACAAAAATTTCTAACAGACTACATGAATCGGTGTCGCATTTGAGACTAAATTAATATTACTATTAATCATTTATTTTTATTACTATTTATTGCTACACTTAAAATATTAGTATTATATATACATAAATACTATGTAAACCTATTTATTTCTTATACTATTAAAAAAATTAAAAAAATTAAAAGACAACAAAAGGGGGCAAATTCAATAGAAAACTGCGATTATATGCACTTCACAAGTTGTACTTGGTTTTTTAACGTAGAAAATATGTACAACAATTTTAAGTTCAATTTTAGAATTCCGAACAATTTCAGATAGTGTCCCGGCCTTCATCGCACCCCATTTCCATGAAAAAGGAATAATGCAAATAACAAAGAGCGGAAAAGGGAAAAGAAAATATGTATTGGGGATGCGTAGGAAGAATGCAGGATGAAGAGGTACATGTGAGAGCATTTTATTCCGGAGCGAACGACCTTGAATGGGGTATGTTAATCAGGGTGGACAGGAGTCGTGTCGTGCGTCGGGTGAAGGTCGGAAGCGGAAGATAAAGGCCCTGCCCAATCACGGATGCAATGAATTCGTTCGCCTGTGCCTCAATTTCGTCGCTTTAGCAATGCGTTCAGAACATTCGAGAAATTCACTGCCGACTGCGTTGAGCCTCGCACTTGAGGAAGTATTTGTGGGCGAATAATGAAAACCGGAAAATTCTTCGTCGGAAGACAATAGCAAAGAAACCCGCCTCTGTTATGTGTTAAGCAGGTCAGTTCCGCTGAGCAGCCGCCGAGCCCACTTGGCGTGTGATTAATTGCACCGCAGCCCCCGCGCCCCACCCGGAACAAAAACCACTCGACCGCACCGTGCAGCTAGTCAGCGGTCTTGCACGAACCAAAAATGATTGGGGCGAATTACAGAAATCGCGAGCAGCCACGGCCAAGAATCAGATCTTTTCCTTTTTTATAATTATTGTTTTCTTTTTGGGGCACTTAGAAGTCTCCTCCACGCCTTTATTTGCATTTGTTCTGTTGGGTGCACAAGGAGAGCCCCGCGACCCCCGGTCTTATACTCACCGTCAGAACCGAGCGATACCAGCCTTAAGAAACCCAAAAGAAGCAAATAAGCAAGCATCTATTAAATAAAATTAATTCGCACTGGCGAGACCTTAGCACAGATTTTCCGATTTCTATTTTTGTTAGTTGCTGGTTAGAAATGTTAGTAGCAGAGAAACGCAGAAAATTCGTTTAGCTAAGAATTCGTTTATTGTGCGAACAAATCGATAAATATTTACACAGCAGCTGGAAAGGTGGAAAAACTATTAAAACAAAATATCTCTCCGCAGGCTGGGCGTAGAAAGCGGGCGGAGGCTGCCAAAGGGGGCCTTACTGTGACACTTTCCCAGAAAAGTTCACTCTGATGGGGGGAATCGGGGCCACAAAAAGGACACTTTGCTCGACACTCACCCCACGACTCGAACTCCTTGTTGAGCCTTTTCCGCTTATGTAGCAGATGGGAAAACCTAAATGCACAAAAATTCACTTGAAAACCACTTAAAACACTTTCAAGAAAAACACCGAGAAATTTCTACACCCTCATCGTATGGAAAATAATTCCACTGAACTCTACTTGCTGTCAGTTCCAATCGGATGACTATTGACTTTTCATATTCAGCGCAGCCGAGCCAATTTCTCAATTCTTCAGCATAAATCTTCTTATTTAAACAGATGGCGCTTGAATCGAAAAGTATTAATTGGATTTATAAAAAAGTCAAGTTTTATTTGAAAAATTGTGTTAATAATACAATGTTCTTCTTAGAAAATGACACAACTTTTTTTTACGAAGTATAAACCTACAAAAAACCACCTCAGAAGATATTTCTGCTAATGAAGTCGCACCGACAAATTCCACCGCAGCTGCAAAATACCTGCAGCCAGACGGCGTTTGCATCGCACAGGAGACGTCTGGAGCAAGTGCTTGTTCTCGTTGAGGAATGCGGAGCAGAAATTCCTTCGGTCGGCCGTCGGTGTAAAATGCCTTAAAACTCCTAGTTAAGTTTCCCGCTTGTTAATTTATTCTAAAATGGCATTTCTGTGCCCCGTGCGGATTCGGCGAGGCAAAAAGAAAAAATGTGAGTTAAATTCTGTGGTCCAACGAGTCGCCGAAACGATAATTTTTGTGTGAATTAAAAGTGGAGTGCGCAGGTCGTTGACATGATTCTGACGTTTGCCACATATTTTGGGACGAGGCTGAAGCCCCGAGCGGTCCTCTGGCTCGTTTTTCTCTAAAATCAGACGAGTAATCAGAGCTAGTTTCATGAAATGGAAAAATGAAGGGAATTCCTGATTTAGGGCGATTCCCAGGTGACTCTGGAGCGATCATGGCAGGATTACTTTCAGTTCTCATTTGGGCGTAGGCACCGATGGTCAAACGTCAAAGAGCTGAACCAGAAACGAAAGACCTAGGCGACGAACTTTTTTTTTAAATGCACTTTGAGGCTTTCAAAAGTCCAGTAGGGCTTCTGCAATTTAGGGGCTCGTGTGCGCAAAACTGACTTCAATTCAGGGAATGCCTTGGGCGAAACTACTCATTACAAATATTACATGATAGATTCGATCCGAACGTATCGCTAGGAAATTTTTACATTTATGAAAATGTATTAACTATACTATTGCTTTTTGAAAATCTCGCAGAACAAACCAGTCTAAAACGAATAAAACTTGCAAAATCATGGCCTGACAACTAGTTGTTTGGTTAGTGATTTAGTTCTAAAAGTAAAATAAGGTACGGGTAAAATTTATATTCAAACAGAAAGAATATGCTCTATTGACAAATTTCGAATTTTCAATTCAAAGTAATAGACTCGAGAGTGATCTATAAAAGTTGGTCTTATTAGTAATAATTTCAGACTTACGTAAAAGGGCAGTTTCCTGTGATGAAGAAGAAGAGAGCATTTGCGCTTATTTTGGACTGTTTATTTATAAATAAAATATTAAATAACTAAAAAGAAAATACGATTCATGAAGACTTACATTCTGTCGAATTTCAAAACTCGACGTCAACTTTTTTCGAGGAAAACGTCTGTAAAAAAAAGACAGACTTGTTTTGTTCACAGCTAGTAAGAATGCCAAATAACGATTTAAAGAGTAATTATTCAACTGTAAAAAAAGGTATCAAATAGCAGGCGGCCTATTTATTTGTTAGAATATTTATGTACCTTATTGATGATCTAGCTCGTTATAATGAATTTATAAAAATATTTAATCAATAAATAAAAATACATTTTCTATTTCTGAGGATGTATACTTGAACTAAAATAAAGCTATAATGCCAATTTAACTTTGGTTATCGAAAAACGCTTCAACTAATAAAACTCTAATTTGTTAGCGACCAAGTTATTTACACTGTTTAAATAAGAATAGGACAAAAAATAACAGCTTTGTAGCGTGTTGTTTATGAAAATCCGGAGTGCCCAAGGGGCACCACAACAGAGAGGTAAATCGAAATAAAAATGATAAATGTCCGGGAACTCGTAAACAAAATGACTATGAACGGTTTCTTCTTGTTATTTTGTAATGGGTGACGCGCAGTACAAAATCAGCCGAATTTTACTAAATTATAATGAAAAGAATCTGGTTATTTAGCAAATCATTAATGATCAAGTTTTTCTTGGTTTTGCGGCCCGAACCCATGATACACATCGTCTAAATCAATAATAAGTATTAAAAACAAATAAAACCGATTCCAAAAAATTTCAAGCCATAAAAAGTATAAAATAGTTATATATAAAGTCCTCTGCTACTACTTTTAACATTAGATATAAGACTTTCCTAGATTTTTAAAGTCGGTGTGAAAACCTGACTTACGTATATTAACTCAATACTAAATAATTAAGGCAATCAGATTCTGTCAATGACTCTGCCACTCCCATATTTCACCGCAACTATATAAATTTGTTTAATTTGCTTTCATGTTTGAATATCACCTCCTTCCAGAAACCCACACTTTTATAATTATGTTCTGTTGAAAGGTCAATTTCTTCCTTTTGATTCGCTTTATTAAAAGGCCTCCTATTCACTTTTTTTGTCTAAATTTTTCAAAAATCTTGTCGAAATCAAGATAGCCTTGAACATCAATTGCGCGATTTTCATAATATTTGTCGCTTTTGAACCGGTAAATAACAGTCCGAACTATAAAAAGGCGTCTGTTACGTATTTTACCAATATTACTATAGGATTCCTTTTTCGAATACAAATGCGTAATAATAAATAAATAAATTAATAAATAACTGTTTTTTAATTTATATTAATAACACTGTCAGTAATTTACCAATTATCACTCGAGGTTGTTAATGCAAATTCAGGTTTAATTAAAAGCACATGCATATACTCGATTTATAATACGAATATATATATTTTTGGTAGAACTTAATTTATTGAGTATTAATGGTTTACCGAAAAAAGAAGGATGAATTTGGTCTTGAGGAAAAGTGATCTCTTTGTACGTCTTTTATCACAGCCTTATCACGAATAGAAATAAAATGTATTTTAAATGTTAACCCCAGGATTAATATCTACTTTGTGGATAGACAAACGTAAAATGTCCTGTCGTTGCTTTTATACCCTTTGAAATTTGCACAAATATACCTAGTACAAACAACGGATAGGTTCCAGTTCTTGTTTTTCCTTCCTCCTTAAACATTTGTTTCTTGCAGCAATAAATGGTGAAGCGGACAAGGACCTGTCCCGGCCGGGAAGTGGTCTGGGACTAAATCACGGCATGGGTCGCATCACGGGCTCAGCCAGCATTGAGACTCTGGTACGAGTGGGCATAGAAAAGGAGCACGGACTTAGTCCCGATTCGAAAATGGTCGTCCTGCACGACTTCACGCCATGCGTCGATGACGAACTGGAGGTGAAACGGGGGCAGATCGTGAACATTTTGTACAGGGAAAACGACTGGGTGTACGTCATCGGGCAGGACACCCGCCAGGAGGGTTTCATCCCCCACTCGTACTGCGCGCCATACAACACACAGCTGGCCGACCTGGCCATAAAGAAGAAACTGCCGCGGGACCAGAATCTTCCTAATGACCTCACGGACGGGGTCGCCGACGCGACTCCAGAAATAATCGACGAGACTGCCACACCAGGAATCGGGACTGGTGGTAACAACGGGGGGATGCAATCGCCCCTGAAGCACTCCCAAGCTAGCCTCAGCTCGGAGCCAGATTTCTTGCCATTTGCCAAAGATCCTAGCGGTCGGTACATCGTGCTCTACACGTTCATAGCCCGGGACGAGAACGACGTGTCCGTCGAGCGGGGGGAGTTCGTCACAGTATTAAATCGAGAGGATCCAGACTGGTTTTGGATAGTTCGCAGCGACGGCCAGGAGGGGTTCATCCCTTCTGGGTTCGTTTACCCCGCCGACAACGTCCTGCAGACTAAGCCGCAAAACGGGCAAAACAACAACTTAGCGAACAGCGGAAGCACACAGACAAACAATTCAACCGCGATGAACAATGCTCTGAACAACAATCAAAATACAGCAATCAACCAGACGAACAACACCAGCCAGGTGACCTGTGGGAATCAGCCCCAAGTTGTCGGAGCTGACGACCTTAGGTATCATGGAACTGAGCTGGTTATGCTGTATGACTATAAGGTAAATATGCAATAATATGTAAGATGATAAATTCCTAATGACTGGTAGTATGTTATACTATAACGGATTGACAAAAACTATTAATTGATTTTATATTACTACGTACTAACGAACCTTCTTAAAAAAGTACCATCTTAAAATAAGTTAAAAATTTTAAAGTATCCTTTTAATTTTACCTACTAGACTTTTCAAACCGTCAATGGCTTTTTTCCTTTTTTTTTTAACCAAATTAATAATGATATGTCATCGGAGGAACTTGTACGGCTGCTGTACGCTGAAAACAATTAAGTTAAAATCGTGTATATATATAAAATTGAAAGTTTGTTTGTTTGTTTTCTGCTCAATCACGCCTAAACGCTGGATTATCATCGTCAGTTTCATTTTTTGGGTGAAGGTTCCGGCGAACCCAAAGTGACGGCCAAAAATTAAAAATATGAAGGGATTCGCAAGAAAGTTGGTATTTTGAGGGTTTTTCGGTTTCGTTAAAGAAGAAAACTTTTTATTTTAAGTTCATTTAGTCAAAACTCGGAAAAGTTAATAATCGAACAAAAATAATAAAAATAGAAAGATGCATTCCAGTTGCAACTGCAGCTGCGCTTGGTTTTGGGATCAGAGAATTATTGCAAATGCAAATAAACTTCAATTTCCGCAATTTTTTTCTATGGAGTGCACTTTGCTAAAGCGAAATTTTCCTTTAGTGAAATTTAGCAATGTAGTTATATGGATTAAAAACTAAAATTAAATTTATATAGCACAATTTCTTTGGATGAATGAAATGGATAATAACTTTATTAAAAACTTTAAAAGGAAACAGAATAGTACTTTTACGAAGTTGATTGATTTGATAAACGGCAAATAATTTAAACCAAGAAAAGCTGCGATGGGAGAAAAATATATATTTTGAAAAGCCTTTATTTTTTAAATATATGTTCTATCAATTGCAAAATTAGTAGATTTCACAGCTTTAATTTGGATACCTATGTTTAGTCAAAATAAAACTTAAAAAAATTAATAAGAATAAAAACAAATTAGGTATTAAGTTATTAAAAGTCGGACATGCGAAGGCGCTAGGTGCAAAAGAACCGGGAAAAATAAATCCATGAACAGGATCGGTGAAAAACAACCAGCGAGTGGCCGCCGCGTAAGATTTAAATAAACTAGGACCGGGACTGGGACCGGCGGTCTCGAGCACTCGGAAGCTGTTCTGGAACAACTGCACCCAGAGAGACCTCTCCTCACCTCATCCTGTGGGGAGCAGCTCAGCCTTCTTTCTTTTCGGGGACTCCGTCGGGGAAGGGTGGCTTGACTGGACTCCCCCGGCAGCAGTTGAGCCGAGCCTGGATCGGGACTCTTCCCTGGCTGTGAGGGGCCTGCTTATAAATAGAGGAGCAGCCAGTTTCTGCCTTCATTCGTTTCGGGGATTCCGTCGGGGAAGGGTGGCTTGACTGGGCTCCCCACGGGTAACAGTTGAGCCGAGCCTGGACCGGGGCAGTCGGATGCCGGCATCGGCAAGTGGCAAGCGGCTAGCCTCAGCGGGAAGCATCAGCCAAAAGCGGCAAGCGAGAGCGTCAGCACCAAGCCTTAGCGGTAGCGGGTAGCGTTAGCGACAAGCGGGAGCCTTAGCGGTAAGCGTCATCGAGAAGCTTCACCCGCATCGGTTGCCGCATTGGATGCCGGCATCGACATCGGCATTGAATTCCGGCATCGGCATCCAAAATTTTTGTACACCGGGTGAAACCAGGTTACCCATTACGCGTAAACGCTGGATACGATCATATTCATTTTTTGAGTGAGGATACTACGTATTCTGGCCCAACACATAGACTACTTTTTATTCGCTAATTACAAACTGGTGGACGCAAGATGGCAGCTAAAAATGTATAGTAATAAGGGGTTGGCATGAAAATTGGTATTTAGGGTTTTTTTAGATATCCTTGTTGCAAACATATGTATATTCGAAATTTGGAATTTCAAGATGGCAGAACCAATATTGCGCCCAAATTTTTGTACTACACCGGTTAAATCCGGGCAGATCATCACGCCTAAACGCTCTAGTTTTATAAAGATCACTTATGATTTGGAGCAGGAAACTTAAACTAATGGTAATTGATCAACAAATTTCCCATCAATAAGTCATTGTTGAAGTATGTTAAAAATCTCATAAAAATCTCACTTCAATAATTTAAGTCAATCAATTTTTGCGTATACTGTCAGGAATCAGTGAATTATGTGTATATAAGAACAATTTATATAAAAATACTAAGCAGTTATTATAATATTTTCATTTTTGTATAGGCGCAAGCTCCGGACGATCTCTCGGTGCGTCGTGGAGACTGGATCTATGCCGATCTGAACAATCAAACAGTCGACGGCTGGCTGTGGGCGTACGCCCCAAAGACAAGGAAGTACGGATTTATTCCCAAAGCCTACGCCCGGCCGCCTGCAATGACGAGTCTGTGAGAAACAACGACTTCAATACTCTAGCTTTAGACAGTACGAGAATACTATCGAATAGGTGTTATTTGCAGAAGTTTTATAAATTAATATAAGGAGTGTGGAGACTTTTTCTGATAGTGGGTAGACATTTGTTGAAGGTATTTTGTCTTCCTTGGGTAATTCTCATCAATATTCATCAACAATTGTTCCTGAAATGTCCCTAGTAATATCTCCGCCTTCTAGATAATTAGAGTAATCGTAAATTAATGGTTCACGTCTTCCAATTTTACATGCAGGACTTCAAATTCCTGGCTTATCGCAGCAGACTGCAATTGATTTAGTTATATTGAAAATTTAGGGATTTTTTCGTTCACTACAAATTTACGTTCTTCTCGACATTTTTTATATTTCCTACAATTGCTCACAATTTTCAATTTTCTTCATTTTCACTTAAAGCCTTCTTTCTTTCTCTGATTTCCTCAAGCTTCTTCTTGACGGCGTTGATCTCCTCCTGCTGGACAGTGACCGGCACCTCGCACTCCTGCTGCTCCTTGCGAAGGAACTCCAAATTGGCGAGCTTCCGTTCCAGAAATCCTTCCTGCTGGCTCTGCAGAAACTTTCTGTACTCCTCCAGACGAGTCGATTTAATTGTGTCGCAGTGAATGTCGGTCAATTTTCGTAGCGACTCCTTCCTGGTGACCCTTTGGTACACCGGATGCGGTTTATATTCCAAGTCGAGCTTCTCAAGGATCCACTCAAATCTCCTATAGTCCCATCGGCGCAGGTATTTAAGGAATTTTTTTCGTTTCTCGATAATTTCCTTGAGCTTGACTTTAACGCTAATATCTCTGGGAAATTGTTCCATGTGCTCCTGTAATCTGCGGATGCTTGCAGTCATTTTCGCCACTGTAAAAAAGGTTTATATAAACAGATAATGTTGTAAAATTAACTAGGATCTCCTACACTTCGATTCCATTGATCCGTAGTCCAAAGGATGGCGCTGGACCTCCTTGACAAGCATTTCTTTGTAGAATTGTGTGGTGTAGCTACGCTTGTTTTTTTCCAAGGTGAAAAGGGATTTTACTAGGTCATCAGCACTGCAATTATTTTAAATTAATTAAAAACGTGTTAGAATTCTGTTGACAGTAATAAATTACTCTTGGAGCTCTTTAGAATCTTGGAATTCAAGAGTAAACTCGTTGGGGTTAACCGGCGGCAGTTTGGAAAGGTCCCCGCTCTTTTTTGGGTGAGTTATCGGAAGGGGTTCAGGTCGCAACCATTTTATTTTTAAATCGGATTTAAAGGCATAATTCCTACTTATTGTTTTGCATATTCGCGGAGAAATTACTCTAAAAACCGAGCAGTTCATGGTGAAAATTTTCTGGCCAACTTCTCTGAAGGAAAGTGTCACTGTGACATTTGAGTGACATTTAAACATTTGTTTCGGCAGCATTCGGCGATTTAAATTAAATATATTACAATTTTTGGCTAAACTTTCAAGAAATTATTAATTAAAATTAATATGGTCTTGACATTGTTTCTTTTTACAGTTTTTATTATATTTATAGGATACTTTTTCTGTGTCCGGCAATTCATTATAACTTTAAGAACTCTCTCTTAATTTATGACAACAAAATATGTCAACCTCTTGCTGTCACTTTTCTCGGACCGCCGCTGATCCTCGTGGCTTTTTGTGAAAAATGTCGCTTATTGGGGAGGATTTCATCGGTGATATTGAGGACATTATTTCGGCAGATGACATAAAGCCAAAGGAGCGCTACGCCAACAAGAAACATGTTACAGTTCGTGTGAAAAAGAAGCAAGACATCGCGAAAAACGGCTACGTGCCGCTCAAGGATAAGCCCATCTACGAAAGCATCATCCCGGGAACGCAAAAGGTGTTCCTGAAGACGTGGGGCTGCGCCCACAACAACTCGGACTCGGAGTACATGGCCGGGCAGTTGGCCATGTACGGATACAACATCGTCGCGGACAGAAAGGAGGCTGACCTCTGGCTGCTGAACAGCTGCACAGTTAAGAATCCTTCGGAGGACACTTTCAGGAATGAGATCCAGTCGGGCGTGGCTGACGGAAAGCACATCGTTGTGGCTGGGTGTGTCCCTCAGGGAGCTCCAAAGGCGGACTACTTAAAGGGTAATGCTTACTACTACTACCTCAATTTGTAGACCGTAAATTAAAATATGATGAAACTCTTCCAGGAATTTCAGTCGTTGGTGTCCAACAAATCGACCGAGTAGTCGAGGTCGTTGAAGAAACATTAAAAGGACACACTGTGCGTCTTCTGCAGCCGAAAAAAGAGAATGGAAAGCGTGTGGCTGGGGCTAAACTCGACCTTCCAAAAATAAGAAAAAACCCACTCATTGAAATCATCCCCATTAATTCTGGGTGCCTCAACCAGTGCACCTACTGCAAAACGAAGCATGCGAGGGGAGACCTTGTCAGCTACCCGGTTGAGGAAATCGTGCAGAGGGCGAAGCAGGCATTCAATGAAGGCGTCTGCGAAATCTGGCTCACTTCGGAAGACACGGGAACTTACGGCAGGGACATCGGCACATCCCTACCTGAATTACTGTGGCAACTTGTGGAGGTAAGAGAATGAGTTTTATTACAGACCTGTGATCAAATTAAGCCATTATCATAACATTTTCGGAGCAATATCCCATAGGGTATCATGTTTTCTATAAGATTTAGGAAGGAAAATAATTTTGGCATAAATGTGTCTTCCGATGATCGAGCTAATTTTGTTGTTTAAGAAAAAATTCACTTTTGTTGATTGGTCGAGGTTAATACAAATTGAACATATCGCTTTCTGATTCCAAATTTGTTTACGCTTGGGTGGGCCACTCAATTTATATTTCGGTGAATTTTGGTTTAAATTTCATAAAAAGTTTACGCAATATCGAAAATTTATTAAACTTCCCTTATCTTGTTATTAATATTATAAATTCGGAATTTTGTGTACTTGTTTGTTGCCTCCGTATGGGATAAAGGTTTTCATGAAATTTGATATATATATTTAGATACTGGAATAGGACATTCCAGAAAAATGTATAGTTCCTGTGTTCGATTTCGATTTTATTTTAATTTATTCATACAGTCCTGTTTATATGCTTCCTGCGAAACTCTAAAAAATAATGCTATCTCGAATAGCCTATTCTGCTACTTTAAATTAACGGTGGTGATGAGTATCGGTAAGGAAGGAAAAAAATTAATCGTTGGTGAAGTAACTGAGGTAACCTTCTCGTGTGCTGCGTAAGCCAAATAATTCAATAATTGGTATACCGGTCAAAGCCGGGGCGTGCAAGCTAGTTAGTCATAAAATCGAAAAGATTAGAGATTCACGTAAAAAAACAATATAAAACTATATCCGATAGTTGCAGTGTCAGATCCAAAAATTCCTGCTAGATAAGAAATCTTGTGGTCTGGTATACAGAGGGTCGCAAAAATTCACATTTAATGCTTCTGTTAGATTTTCTCGTTTACTCAGAAAGGATTGAAGAAAATTTGAAAAGGAATGCATTTATCTGTAACGTAAGGCCTATAATATTTCACTTTATTTCAAATAAGGAAATTAATAAGAATCAATCAGAAAAGTTTTCGTTATATCACAAAACTTTTGCGATCCATATAATTGAATATTCTTAATTTTGTTATGTGAAATAAAATGAAATATTTTGTGCTTTTTATAAATTGTCTAATTTTTGAAATTTCCATGAGTTGCTTAAAATAGATGATGATTCTTTCTTGGAAGTATTAACTGTACGAACACTTATGTGGGCCACTGTATATTTTTTAATTTCTTGTCGTTCAGACCACAAAAAAAATAATTTCTTTCTTAAGGTAATCCCAGAGTACTGCATGATGAGAGTCGGAATGACAAATCCACCTTACATCCTCGAGCATCTCGAAGAAGTTGCAAAAATCCTTAGGCATCCTCGCGTCTACTCATTTTTACACATACCCGTTCAAAGCGGCAGTGATAGCGTCCTCGGGGAAATGAAAAGGGAGTACAATCGCAAGGAGTTTGAGCACATCGTCGACTTCCTTCGGGAAAAAGTTTCTGGGGTAACAATAGCAACAGATATAATTTGTGGATTCCCGACAGAAACAGAAAAGGACTTTGAAGAAACGATAACACTCTGCGCGAAATACAAATTTCCGAGTTTGTTCATAAATCAGTTCTTCCCCCGCCCTGGAACGCCGGCGGCAAAAATGCCCAGGATTCCTGCGAACTTGGTGAAGAAGCGCACCAAACGGCTCACAGATCTCTTCAACAGCTACGAGCCGTACACCAACAAAGTCGGGGAGCGGCACACCGTCCTCGTAACAGAAATCTCCCACGACAAGAAGCACTACGTCGGGCACAACAAATTCTACGAGCAGGTCCTTCTCCCCATGGAAAAGGACCTCCTGGGAAAGGCCGTTAATGTGAGGATCGTCTCGGCCACCAAGTTCAGTATGCTCGCAGAAATTGTTGATTCGCGGGAGGAGTGGAAGAAGTGCACCAAAGACGTCGTGGAATCGCATAGCGACAACTACAAGACCGTCGAGAAGATGGTCCGCAAGGCGACGGAGGGCTACCTGCTGGGCTGTGGTCTCCTCGTCCTGCTTTTAGCTGTGGTTTATCGGTTTGTTTCGAAACTTTTATAAGGGAAGCGACATGTAAATATTTTAACAATAAATCCATTGTTTTACCGATATATAATTTTGGTAAAATTTTAATGCTACTACAATTAGCGACTACGAATCTACTTTAAATATTTGACCCCTATTTATATTCCTATACCATTTTTATAAGATTATTAGGCGATTTTTATGCATTTATGTATCCATCAATATTAAGCGTGAATTTATTATGCCCGATTCCACAGTGAAAGCTTAAGCTTTGGCTTAGTTAAGCCTCAGAAATTGGTTTAAGCTTCGGCTTAAATTAGTACCGTTTCACAGATGATTTTTACATACCGCTTAACAAAACTGAGTTTAAAGATTAAGCGCGATTATTGTAGGACACTGTACTCTCACTCTTGTTTTTTTGCCGAAGTGGTCCACTTGTGAGTAGATTTTCCTTTGTTTTTTAATACATATTTTTGGTGATTGAAAACGGATAATATAGAAAAAAACAGGAAAAGCCCAAATTTTCAACCGCTAATATCATTATAAATGCTATTTACAGTTACTCTCAGTGAAACTTGTACACCGGTGAAACCCAACTTTATGCTTAATTTTTATTATGATGAAAATACGTTTGTGCATTGTTTTTGCCATTTATCTATTCACTTGGTCCTCTTTCATCAAAGCCTAAAAAAAATTAGGTATTTTATGTTTTCTTTATGAAATTTCTTGCCCAAATGAAAAACGCAATTAAAAGGAACGCCACTGTGAAACTCGTACAGTTGTTCTGATCTCTCATTCTTTCATAACGGTGCATTTGTTTTCGCAGGCAATGCCATTTCTCAATGAATTACTCAGTTTAGATAATTTTGCACTAACAATAAAACATAATGAGACGACAAAGGGGCCAAACTTCAAAAGAAGTAAGAGAACTTATTATTTTTCATCGAAATAACGGAAAAAGTTTGAAAGAAATAGGTGATGTAGTGAATAGAAGTCGTTCTACTATACAAAGTATTTTAAAAAGATACAACGAAAGTGGCAGGATTATAAATAAAAAAAAACAAGTTCGAGAAAAATTTTCAATGAAAGAGATTAGGCTAAAATTGTGCGTTGGTGTAAGGCAAATCCTAAATTAAGTGCTCCGAAGCTTTGCAATGAGGTACAATTGCATATGAAAAAAACTGTTAGCGCTGAAACAGTAAGAAGGACACTTCGACAAGCAGGATTAAATGGTCGGGTGTCACGTAAGAAACCATTTATAAACCAAAAAAATAGACGACTTCGATGCGAATATGCTAAGAAATATCAAAATGAGAATTCCGATTTTTGGAATACCGTTAGTTGCAATTTATTTTAGCGAAAACAAAGTATAACATTTTATTTTTTTAGGTACTTTTCACTGATGAAAGTAAATTTTGTATTTCTAACTCTGATGGGCGAGTTATGGTCTGGCGATCAGTCAATGCTGAGCTGGAACCACAAAACATGAAAGGGACAGTAAAACATGGGGGCGGTTCTATTCAAGTTTGGGGCTGTATGTCTGCCGCTGGGGTCGATAATCTGGAAATTATCAATGATATAATGGATAGATGGAAGTATGTAGATATTTTAAAAAGAAATGTCAAACAAAGTGCACAAAACTTGGGGATTTCGCAGAACTTTAAATTTTACCAAGATAACGACCCCAAGCATACTTCGTTCGTAGCAAGAGAGTGGTTGTTGTATAATTGCCCAAAAGTAATAAAAACACCTGCACAGTCTCCCGACTTGAATGTGATTGAACATTTATGGGACCACCTCAACAGACAATTGCAAAACCACCATATTAGTAATTGCGAACAGCTCAAAAATGTTCTAAAGGAAGAATGGAATAAAATATCTCCTTCTGTAACCCAAAAACTTGTCAAGTCAGTACCTTCAAGGTTGCAGGAAGTAATTACGCGTAAAGGTTATCCAACTAGATATTGATTTTTTTCAAAAATTTGTAATTACGAACTGTTTTCTTTACTTTTATTATTGTGTACGAGTTTTACTGTGATGTAAGTTTTGGTTGCATTTTCTATTTGGGGATAATTTTTCCTATGAAAAACAAAAGTTTTAATTTATTTTTCTAGTTTTGTATGAAGAAGGGTTGAAATAAATAAATTAACGAAAAACCGATACGGAAATGTTTTTTTAGTACCATAAAAATGAACCTAAACGTGGATTTCACCGGTGTACGAGTTTCACTGAGAGTCACTGTACATATTTACGCCCCACGATTTTATTTTTGCGTGTGATGACTGGTGCCTAGGACCTACCTAATTATTTTTTAGCTTTTAGTGCACTATCATCATTATCTTTCTTTTCAATAAAACCGTTTAACTTAATTTTTTGTTTTTAGATATGTTTTTACAATTACTCGTTCAAGAAAGTGGTGAGCGAACTTTTTTTGCCTTGGAATAGTATTTATAAAATCTATTCCTTTTTCAATGCTCAATATTAAAGCGAACTCCTTTATTTCTTTAGAAAACTGGGAAAGGTTGTTAAATTTCATTGATAGTTTAAAATATTTGTAGGAAGGCAACCAAACCCGTAGGTCTGGGACTCAATTCAGACTTTAACTTCACTTTAAGGTATTCAAGCACTAAAAGATATAATAAAACTAGTTTTAGATTGCATATCCATTTCATATTTTATCTTACGAAAATAAAATACATTTACAAAACCAAGTAAATGACGAAGTATAAATAAATTTAAGTATAGAAAGATATTTTGACTGAAGAGTTGGATCACATTCTTCTTAATTTAAGAAAAAAAAAGCAAAACTCTCAAGGCATTAAGAATCGACGACTGTTGCTTACTACAAACAACTGAGATATTGCGCGATGAGCTCGATGAATGCAATCGCTCCTGGGCTGAAAAGCGGTGTCGTGTGTCACATTCCACTGCACACATTTCCCCCGCGACTACGATATGTACTCCTCAGAGGGCTCCGTCCCGAAGTACCTGTCCCCAAAGTTACCAATTCCAGGAATCACATAGAACTTATCGTTGATCTCAGGGTCTAGCGCTGATGTTACTATTTTGACCTAAAAAAAATCGACATAATAATAAGTATAAATTGAAAAAACTACACTTTTATAATGGGTTTTTAATTATTACAAATTTGAAAAATGGGTTAAAATTGTCGTAAATTCAAAATAAATTGCAATGTCGTCAACGATTAATAATGTTGCAAAATTTCAATTCCCCAGCTTTATCTTAACATAGATAGAATTCGATTTCAAATTTTGAGCCAATCCACAGACAGACATCCCGATCAAGTTAAATAAAAGCGTTTAAATATCGAAATATTTTAAAATTAAACAAATTTTACCTTTGGGAACGCATATGCAATAGAATGAACACCGATCTCAGCCATGAGAAGTGAAGCTAGAATAATGTTATCCTCAGTCACGTCGTGGTCCAGGAGCACTCTGATTGCCATCATTGCAGCTGCACCGGTGGCCACGGTTGCGTCCATTAGGATAACTTTGTAGTCTTTAATATCTTTTGGTAGGCGCAAGTAGTAAAGCTCTGGCTCTCCAGTTGTCTGATTTGTCTGGATTAGAATCTTCCCGATGCGGATGTCCTTGCAAACATCGCAAACAGCCTGTTCCATTGTTTCACCAGCACGGAGGATTGATACTCCACAAATTTTCTTGCAGGATAAACGCATACCTGGCAAAAAAAATTAAGTTTATAAAACATTTAAATCATTTTTAACAAATCAAATTTTACCATGATATATAACACCTTGCGGAGTTTCCACCACTTCCTCCTTGAAGGGAAATAAGCTTAAAGCAAATTCTATGACTAGCCGAATAAGTCTTTTGGAGTAGAAAATAAATTCGTCGCGGGACGTATTCTTGTTCCGGATAAACGTGTGCAATCCTTTAATCTGTGGAAGCGCGCCGGGAATATTTATAAGATGCTAATAAACTGAGAAATCTGAAGACAAATTACCTGAGGAGTTGACGGCAAAAGATGCAAAGATTCTGGCATTGGTTGTCCGATGTACGAGTGGGCTAGTGTCTCACGGAGTTTAAATCCTCTCTGCGGGAAGAAATAAATATTTTGACATTTTTTATATCATTTATTATTTAAAATGTGTGTGAAAGATATCACTGCAATCCACCCTCAAATTTAAATTTAAATGAAATTCACAATTCCGTGTATTATCAATTTCGAAGGAATGTCGTATCAGCTATGAATTTAAAAAAAAATGCATGCGAATATTTCATCAATGAAACATATGCATATCACACATTCTTGAAATTTTGAATTTCGTGTATATCGCTAATTCAATTTTTATTTAATTATATTAAAAACTATTTTGTTTTGGGGTATATACGGTTTTTTAGCAAACTTATTTAAAAGTTGAAATAATATTTAAATTTGAAAATTGCGATTGGAAAAGAAAGATGTAAGATTTCACCCTTTAGTTAGACTATCGAGTGGCATTAAAAATTAATTAATGAGACTACTTTTGGGAACTTTCGGTCAATCCGAGTCCCTCATCAAATTAGTTAGACGAAAGTTCGATCGCGTAAATAGGGTCACAACACATAAGCAAAAACCACTTCACGCAGATTGATAAATTTGATTACGTCATTTGAAGATCTCTTACTCAGTTCATTCATAGCTTTTATATGAAACCGGTTTCACCCGGTGTACAAATATTTTGACCGACGTATTGGGTCCGACATTATGAATTTCCAACATTTTATAGTAAATTTGAAACTACCTCAAAATATCCATGGTACCTTCACCCAAAAAAGGGATATGATCGGATCCAGAGTTTAGGCGTGATTGGTTAGTAGTTCTTGTTGTCGCTATTCTAGCTGAGCCCTTAAACGTTTTGTCGAGACAAATGTTGCTTACACAATGAGTAGGTCCTATTTTAGCACTCCTCTCTTTAGGGGTTCAATTTCGAAATATTCTTCCTTATTTCTTGTATACATCATGAAAGGAACCTTTGTACAAAATTTTAGTTTTTTAGTTTCAAGGCTTGGCTTGGGCGTTGATGAGTCAGGAAGTGAGCCAGGACTTTTCTTTATATATGTATGTATAGATTAGTAATGCGTCTGAACTTTATTTGAAGAAAAAAAAGAAAACTCGAGTTGGACCACTGAAGCGACGCTAACGACTAACTCGCCTGGTAAAGTTGTTTGAAAAAATAAAAGTGTCAATTTAAAAAAATAATAATCAATAAGTTTAGTAATAAGGATAGAAAATTGTATAACATATATAAACCTCCCACAATAATCTGCGGTCAATCAAAATGTCATGTGTATGTATGTAAATTTTTCCGCAAAACTTGATATTCAAAATGCATCCATTCCCTAATCCCCTGACCTTGATTCTACAAAATGAGAAATTGTATTTGCTTATTTCTTATTTGAATTTTTGATTTTGTCAACAACTCTACCTGCATAATATCAATGACCTGGTAATAAAAACCTTAACGAAACAAGTTTTGCCAAAAATTGGCAGAAACGCTAATCATTGTGCCATTGACCTCTGAGTTCTTACAAATTTGACGCAAAAGAGGTCACCTTGTTGTCCAAAAGAGGTATCTTATTTAAAATAAAAAATAAATGCATAGATCACTTACCAGTTGTAACTGGGTGTGAACATGTTGTACTATAAGGTGAATTGCGACTTTATTTTCGCCTCCACGAGGAACTATGATATCAGCATGCGCCATTGTAGGGGCTATATAATTGCAATAGGAGGGTTTCACCATATTTGAATACTGTTTAAGCACACCTTCAAGGTCTCGGCCACGTTGCGAGATGTCCCTGCATAAAAAAAAACTCAATGCATTCAGGATCTATAATTAAATTATTCAAAAACCTACCGCCTTAACCTTCTAGCCAAACGTATATCAGCATCTGTGTCGACGAAAACTTTCATATCGAGCAATTTAAGTACCTCTGGGTTGTGAAAGACAAGTATTCCTTCAAATATAATTACATTTGCGCCATACATAGTTTTCTGTAATATCACGAAAATCGTTAGCACATCGGTATCATGCAAAAAGCAGTGGACACCGTACGGTTTGCGTTTCTCTCGAGTGGGTTATGAAATTGTAAATGGGCACTTCGACCTTCCGTCCCTCTTTGAGTTTTGTAAGAACATCCAGCATTAGGTCAATGTCGAAGGCGTCAGGATGGTCAAAGTTGTATTCATTTTCTAAGGCCAGCTCGTGTTGCTTCTCGTTTAGTACCTTAAATTGAATTTCCTGACTACAAAAACAAACTACTAATGGAATATTTATCGTTACCTTATAAAAACAGTCCATCGATAGTAAAGTAACCCAAGGGACATCAAGACTTTCAATAATCTTTTGAGCCACTGTCGTTTTACCTGAAGCACTTCCACCGCACACACCTATAAATAAAATGAAGTTTATAGATTTTTGACTACTGTTTACACAACTTTAGGAAATAAAATTAACCTTACCAATAACGAAAGGTTCGACCTGTTGACCCGCACAGTTGTACCATGGTGGACGACCGGCTGTATATATAGTTCTATTGTTGGCACGAATAATCGACTCTGTGGGATTGGCGGACGTTATCTGGTTAATTGAGGTAGTACGTTGTCGCTGCCTTGTGACCCGTGGCGGTAATGACCTCATAGGAGAGTCTGACGAGTTTGACCGGGAGGTCTTAGCTGGGACAGTGGTTGGGGACGCTGGACAGCAGAAATCCCCATTATTTAATTCATTTATCAGTCCACGATCAATGAATATTGGTTCAGTCAAGTCAGGACGCTCGTCACTGAAATGTTCGAATAAAGATGCTCTTAAAATCCTATCAAATCAAACCCTAACTCTTACAATAAGTACAATACAAAATAGAGAGTAAGATGTCAAGACGATCGCATTTTCCACATGGCCACCACCAAAGGATATCCATAAATCCAGTTGAAGCCAAAAAATAGAGCGCGCAAGCAGAAAATAAAAATAGCAACAACACACAAGCTTAAGGAGTTAGCAAATTGAAGGAGGAAAATAAAAAGGGTTTGTTGATCTAGAAGCAAGTTAACAAAATAACTGGAAAAACTCACTTTGACATCGTTCATAGCTTTATTCCTCAAATACTTTGCCGATTCTTTTCCAATTTTATTTTAAGCATGATGACGCTTTGAAATACTTCGAATTTTTTCGTAATTTTGATGAAAAATTTCAGGCTCAGACAATTACAATTCTATTTACAATTCAAATTTCATTTTCTTTTTTTTTTGTGCGCCCCCCTTTTTAAGCGCTAGAAAAATATTTAATCATTAGTAGTTCTTTATTACGTCTGCAAATGCTTAAAATATAATTTTAGATCATTTGAATAACTTCGAAATTATGTTTTAATTATAATTTTGTAGGATGTAAAAATGAAAAAAAACGAATTTTGAATTGCTAAATAATATCTAAAAATCAGAAAAGGTGAAAAATAAGGATGATTGATAGATGAGATATAAGTAAAATCTACAGGCAGTTTTCCAAAAGAGGTATTCTACTTTTTGCCGAAGGTTTAATATATCATTCTTTACATTTGTAAGGCAAAATTTGCAACTAAAAAACGATAATTTAGGCACTTAAACGCATCGCGTACTATAAAAACAACGAAAATTATATCCACCCCTACATAAATTATTTGTATCTCAAATGCCTTAAGACTAGCCACAACTTTTTACATCATCCTCTGTTTAACGGCTTGTTACTTTGTAGCTTAGAATTTTATAAATATTAAATTATTGTCTTTAAATTTAAACTTTTAAAGCGGTTTTATAATTCGAAAGATCTTACAAAAAGTAAACTTACCGGTTTTGTATCTTTCTTCTTACTATAATATGGCAGTGGACTCTTATTCATTTTGTTTTTATAAACGATTTGACAATTTTTGATTCAAGGATTTAATAAATAACTGTTGTAGCCGTTGCTGGGGGAAGGTTCAAAGACATTTTTTAACAAGATTTATGTTCGCAACATTTAATATTAAATCAGAAAATTAAGAATTTATAACATAATGTCATATATTCTTTGCGAAATTATATATGGTTGCATTTTAACCTGAATTTTTACAATATTTTGTTGAATTCAGTTTTTTAGGAATCCATCCCCTTGGAAATTCCTTTAAGATTTCATGTGAATTCAGACTTCGCTCACCATAAGAGAAGCAGATAAAAATGAAGCGAAAAAAACTAAAAGAATTAATAGAATCTTTAAGTTGGATGCTTTTCTTGAAAACTAACTATAGTCAATGCCACTTTTGGACATGTCTGAAATTCCTCACCAATCAGAAATTAAAGACTATTACCGACGAATACAGTGAAATCCAAAAGGTTCTCTTTTCACCTTTCCCATACTAAACATAACAAAAGATCGAATATGTCTGCATCAAATTAAAATTAATATTTATAAACAAATGTTTCTAGCCAGCAATATAAACAATCGCCTACAGCTATATCGGACTGTTTATGTGTCGCGCGCTCTTTTAAATTAAACAAACATCTCGACTGATCTGATAATTCTTGTTTGATTTCTGTTTTTATTTCTTAATCCCATTAGCTGATAAAGATATGAAGACTTGTAGATTTATTTGGATTAAGAGTATTGCATAGGATAAAAATAACATTTGTCTTGTAAGATTTGCCTTAAAGTGCATCACATTTAGAGACTTTAAAATTAGATGTTATTTCCGGTGGTTTACAATTGGCGAATAAATATTCTTTTGATTTTATTATTATGTAGTGAAATACAGTAAGATAATTTTGAAAGAATTAATTTATTTTTAAACGCTTTTATTTAACTTGATCGGGGTGCCTCTCTCGTCTATGGATTGGATCAAAATTTGAAATTGAGTTTTAATCATGTTGGTATAAAACTAGAGCGTTAAAATTTTACAAAATTATTAATCTTTGATTATTTTGAGTCTACAATTTTAACCCATTTTTCAAAAATAGTAATAATAAAAAACCCGTTATAAAAGTTTTTTTTTTTAATTATGTTTTTTTAATTTACTTATTTATAAAGTACAGAGCAGTAATATTTCCAAAATTAAAAAATATTTTACTCAAAATTACGCAATCATAATTTTTCAAAAACCATTCCCGTCATCAATATATAAAATTTTAATAGACATTCGAATGTACTGCTGATAATTTTCATTCAACGCAGACTATATTGCATATCTTTTTAATTTTTTTTTTTTGCTGTTTTCACAGATGGAGGGATTTTTCATGCACATATTTTAAAATTTGTTTTTCAAAAGCTTTTGAAATCGTCTTCGCAGTTTAAAGCTGGTTACGAAGTATGTACTTAGAGCTAAAACCCCTTTTGTTTAATATGAGTTATGAAATTTTTCATTTTTGTTAACGAATTGAAAGGATGTTTTAATTTCACAAAATATTTTCTAAATGAGATCAAATCTTCTACAATCTTTTCGCAACTAGAAAACAAAGTGATTTGTTCTCTCTTTTTATGTTTTCTGTGTTTCAAAACATTATTTTTTAGAGCAAGAAAAAACCAACTGCCCAAACAATGCGGTCTTTATACCAAGGGAAGTAAACAAAATTCGCGAAACGACTTCGTTCGTCAGTCTCGCCGTAATAAAAACTGCAATAAGAGAAATCCACGTCACATCTAAGATGTGAGACTGTGTAGAATACCGTGATTTAACTACGCTGTCGTAAACAACTCGAAAAATCACGAGATTCGCAAAGCCGAGAAGGTAGTAATCGTGTGATACCTGATTTTCTTGAAACGAAAAGTAGTAAATCGACTGTCACAGGAGTTTTCACATTTGATTCATGGCTATTTCCGCACCTCGTTTCAGATTACTCAAGCTGTTAGAGTTATCCAGCGCTACTTCACAGATAACAATTTTTAAGGCGAACTTGGGTGTTTTCTCAAAAATAAATTAAAGCAGATAAAAAGTGGTAGAGCCTACAGGACGGAACCAGATCGATGCAAGTTTACGTCACCCCGGTAGGGGTCGGACACTGGAAGGAGACAGATAAGATAGGAAATAATCAATTTGCCGGTTACTCGGATCATGGAACGTGATTAAATTCAAATGACCTGAAGCCGGTTAGCCTTCCTTAAATTATAAATATTCATTAAGATGCGACTTGTTTGGCCGGTAAACTGGTTTCTTCCGCTGTTACTTGGAGGACACTTTCCCCCGATTTTTTTTTTATCTATTTCTAACGTGCTTCAAGACAGGTTAATGTAAAATTGATATTATTTACTAAGGTACCCATGACTGGACTAGCTGGAAAATGCCGATGCGGATTTTATCAGGGTAAATAGGAGAAGTAAACAAAAAGCGGCCGTAATGAACACCGGCGCACTTACTGCGGAATTACAGGCCTGATAATTTCGCGAAATTGCAAAATCCCGACGAATTCCAAAATAGAGGAATGACCCTGAGGCTTCGATTTAATTACGCCTCATTGCTCATTGTCTGGGACTAACTGAATGAGTGTCCGAAATAAATTTTAACACAAATCCCGCGAGTCCCTCGCCCAATAGACGGTGTCAGGTCGCGGGCTCGATACTTCTTCCACAGATTCGCACTCAGCTTCGTCGTCCCAAGAGTTTTGTCTGGTGAACAAAAGTGAAATTAAAGTTAATCAAGAAGAATCTACGCCGACTCTATCCTCCTAATTAATGTCATGGGACGCGATTCAGTCGAAGAGTGAATGACGATTTGGGTCTGCGGCTGCGGCGCTTTTACCCACACCGGAGCACCCGGGCAGAGGCGGCGCTTCCCGAGCAAAGACCGTCTGTTCTACGTCGTTGTCGTCGTCGCCGTCGCAACTAAGCGGCTAACGGCGGCGGCAGTCGGGATTAATTTTGTATTTTTAGAATTCTCATGTGGGAAAAACCACATGGCAGCTTCGTTTGTCTGGCTGCCGCAAGAAAGCCGGGTCATTGCATCCGAATTTTCAGCTGACTGCCCTAACCTCTCCCACCCACAGGGATGGATTTTTCCACTGATTTTTCACAAGGCAGCAGAATTTTACCTTCTTCTCGTCAATCAAAAAAAATACCCGTGACGAAACGTGAGCAACCTCGACAATTTCGCCAGCCACGGGATGTGACACATGCAGCGTTAGTAGCTCCGTGCTCCATCCAGCGGGACCCCCATGCGCCCCGCCGTGCTGGAGACCGCATGCATTGGCAGGCAATCACTCGGAACAAATCAATCTCAGGTGCACACCACTCACTCCCACACAAGAGCGGCTCCAGGGAGGCACCTGGAGCACCTCCTCGCCACCTCATTCAGACGGGCACAGGAAATTAACTAGGCCACTCGACACGCAAAAAATGAAAACCAAAAATTTACATGTGACTCTTGAGCCCGAGGGACGGCATCTCCTAGGCAAAAAGGAGGATTTTCTCACTCTAAAACTTCCGGGGCCGCTAAATCAGGTGCGTGGCTCTGTTCCGCACAAAAACAGCTGTCGGTCCAGCAGGCACGCCAACACGAATGTTAATATTTTATTTAAACAAATTCTTGCAAAACCCCGAAGGTGTCCAATTACAACTGTGAAAGCAAACTCCTCTTCTGGGGCGTGCGGGTGCACTCACAAAAACTCACAGCGAACGTGCTACGGAACTAGTGCAGAGTTAAGAAAAACAAGCGCTGCGCTGGCTGCTGGCACTCTACCACGAGATTTTCGGCCTTCCAGCTTGGGCCAGACACCTTGCTCGAATTGAGTCGGGCCAAGATGGCAAGAAATCACTTCAATTTACCTGTCAGAACTGGCCGAACTTGGAGGATCGAACTTTGGGCGCTTTTGCTGTGCCGACATTTTTGGTACTGACTGAACCGTGCTACGTTTACAATGGGAATTTTACAATAACAGATGGCGCGCGCACTCACTTGAGGGAATTTGGTTGTCAAAAAATTGAGAGGCAAGCCCCAATTTCTCCTTCCGGTTTCCATTTCTAACGGTTCGAACTTGTGAATGGCGTGGGCGTGAGTTATTTGTTCGTGAAAATTCATTGTATAAAATGTTTTCAATTTGTTATTTTACATACTCGCGATGTGGTAAAGACAACAATCTCCACTTTGCAAATTATACGTTGTTATAAGTGTTATTGCCTGTAAGAAAAAATGAAATAATTGATTTTTTCAGTAGTAAATTTGCACTTGAACTTACAGCTTCTGGAAAATACCATGATATTAATGGGGTTATTCTGCACATCTAGCAAGGTAAAAATAATCTAATTTTTCATATATTTCATTTAACATGCCAAAAATATTTGATAACAATTTCACTTCCAATTCCTAAGACCATCAACTAATTTAAAAAGGGTTTAAGGTTAATCTGTAAACATAAATGTATATTCTTTACCCGAATCAACTTTTAGATCAAACGCAAGCCAAATTGAGTTCTTACTTACATATGGTAAAATAAGATTCAGTTTATCACTGTTTGTTTCACAATAACTTCCAAACCCCTCAACCGATTTCAATAAATTGTTGTACATACTTGTGTTCAACGGAATACACAAGACCGAGCCATGCTTAACTAGGCTTATTTTGATGAAGCTTGTTACTAAAATTACTAGAATATTATATCTTTAAAATAAACAAAACTATATCAGAACCTGCGAAAAATAGTAGAATAATGATTTATCCTACATGATTAGAAAATAAAAATTGTAAAGTATGATATTTACCAACAATTATTAAAACTTAATTTTGAAAAGAAGTATTTGTTAGTTCTCATTCTGCTCCATACCCGATATGAACCGGAGTCTATAATTTAAACTGGCATTCTAATTTGGGACAAGTTTATTCAATAAGTATATTATAACTAAAAATGTTATATTGCGGTATTCGAAAATTGTGAAAATTATAAAGACATTGGAAAATTATAAATTAAAAATTCGTAAAGAATTAACTTTATGAATCAAAAAACGATTCACATTAATACTCAAAGTCGTCCAAAAAATTCTAACATTAACGTGAGAGCATTTAGCAGCGATTTGTTTGCGCTTGTGAACATTTAGGGTTCGTCGTTTTACTGAGTGAACGACGTCTTTTAGATATCTACAAATTAAAAACAAAATGGAAAATATTTCCCACAATAGTTATAATTTTGTTTCTCTGTTGACGAATTATATAAAAAGACTATTGCTCGATATCAATCCTACCTCAGGTCCCACGCTACCTCAGTCAAAAGTTAATTTTAATATTATTCTCATAATATTAAGCATTTCTGCATAAATAAACCTTTGATAAATTTTGTTGACAAACATCTGCATTAACAATAAATATTAAAGATTTTATTTAAAAATTAACATCTTTAAAAATTGCACCTAGTCGTAAATATTTGTGTTCATTTGACGCAGCAATTTCTGAATGTTAAGGCTATCTTTGTTATATCTAGAAATGCGGAATTTCGTCACTAAAGTAACTAATATCAGAAAAGAATTCATTTCAAAATTCATATTAAACAAAAATTCTGCTTTCAATGCTCACAACTACGACTAAATTACTTCAAGTTTTATCAGCAATTACCCCTGAAACTTTTGTTTTGAAAGATAAGTATTCGTTTTTAGAATAAATTTTATTTAATTTATACTTACAAATCCACATTTGGATTTGAAAAATTCGTAAACAATACAGTCGTAATAAAAATACAAAATAAGAAAATATAAATTACTAGCGAGTTTTGCTACGTAATAGTTATTAAAATTTGTAACAATTTTGTAGTCTTAAACCTATTGTTAATTGAACCATATGATCGTTGCTTAAAACACTTGTTAATAATTAAATAGTTTCGCAAATGCAATTAACCAACGAACAAACAAGCACTTTCTTGTTCGCCGCCTCAAAGTAAAAACTGACAGTAAAACTATTATAGCCAAAATGAAAATAAAAAACTAGATAAGGTGATGATTAATGATAACGTCGTCTAAAATAATTAAAACTTCGACAACTTCGTGTGTGGGTTTGGTGACTGATACTGTCGATGTATGCATGCTTTACTTAAAATTTTTGTGTCAGGCAGTGAAGCTGGATGGCTCCTTCTGCCTAAATTTTAGGCGTAGTCTCGGCCAGTGTTCAGTTTTTGCATCTGCTAGAATTATGGAATTGAATTAGCTTGTAATTTTAGGTATTTTGTTTCAACCTCTCGTTCATTCGTTTGTGATCTGTATCTCTCCGCGGTATCCAAGGTACCTGTTTCGATTTTTAGAATGTAGTTGTAGATTAGGGATGCGGCGATTCCACCGAGAATTGGTCCAACCCAGTACACCTATTACGAAAATCAAAGGATTTATTATACAAACATAAGGTCACAAGTTTCAAAAAAATTATAAAAACATGTATCTCTATCAATTTTTTCCACGGTTTTATGCATACTTATAAACTTTTATCCTTTAAGTTTTTTCCATTGTATTCTATTTTGTACATGCGGCTCAGACATTTTTCACATAAAAACATTAAAAATATCTACTAACATTTTAAATATTGTGAACTTTTTGTAAGCAAACAAAATGGCCAAATTATAATTTTTTTTAAAGATTTCAATTAAATTTTTAATGACGTTTGCAATATATTATTGGTTGAAATTTGATATTCGGAGGTTTGGAAAAACGACGGTCGACCGATTAAAGTTCCCCTATTACAATTTACTGTTAACTTACTTTCGGTAATTTAAAAACAATTTGAAATAATAAAAGTACTTTTAAAAAAACCTTGGCATCTAATTAGTATTGTTATATTATTCGGGTTAACTATACTTTTAAATTTGTATAGACGTTTTTATAAATAACAGTGGACCAAATAGTAAACAAATAGTTTTTTTCTTGTTTCCTACAGCAAAAACTTGAAGATATGTATTAAGGTTTAAAAGTAATCTTACCCAGTGATAGTCCCAGTGGTTGGTCGCAACAGCAGTTCCCAAAGTTCGAGCTGGGTTCATGCTCGCGCCGGTGTATTTAATCGTTCCCAAATGACCTAAAGTTACTGACATGCCAATAGCCAATGGGGCAGTAAATCGTGAATCTATAAAGTTAAAATAAGTTATAATTAACCAAAAAATATATATACATATATATAACTCTTTACGCTAACCTGGCTTATTTTCATCGCATGCACCAAAAACAGTTGAAACTAGGACAAATCCCAAAAAGAACTCAAAACCAACTCCTTGCAGCTCGCCTAGCTTTTCAGCGAGCCGAGTGTCTCCGAGATTATTTTGGTATTCTTCCACCAAGAGGGACTAAAAGATTAAAATACAAATTTAGTCATAATCTCAATTACATTTCATTGAATCTTTCGATACTATGATTCAACTGATTATTATTGCTAACAATCTATCCAAACGATGTGGTAGATTTTACATATTTCTAAATTAATCTATGACACAAGAGCTTTTGCATATACTTGAATGTTAAATGAACCTCATAAAAGTTCTTACCTTTAGTGCAAGTGTGCCGCAGATTGCGCCTAGGCATTGCGAAATTATATACAGCAGCGACTTGATAAGGCTTATTTTGCCAGCGACGAGCATTCCGATTGTCACCGCTGGATTAACATGACCTCCGCTAACATGACCCACTACCTAAAATAGAAAAATTCGAGCGCTTAAAAAATACGCTTCAGCTGAGCAAGTTCGATTTAAATGAATTCAAGATTTTTACTAGCGCCAGTTAACTCACGCAACGCACTCAGTGGGAATTGAATGAAAACGCCTTAAATGGCGCGACATTGCGTTTATTCAAGATACACCAAGCATCACATAATTCTAAAGATTATTTCAGACACGAAATTTAACGAAGTTTTGAGGTAATAAGACTGCTGATATAAATTGAAGGTTCTAAAGGGTCTAAGTGCCACAAAATTAAAGTAAATATTTTTACGAAAATATAATCTAAGTGCCATACCTAATAAAATAATATTCAAATGGATCCAAGGGCTTGTTTCTTTAAACATTTTACCCACATACAAATAAAATTGTGGCGGGGCCTAAGTGCCAACAAAAAATTGAAAGATAAGCACATGCTACCAAACATACCCACACCCACCGAAAATGAAGCATTCTACGAAAATTTGATTAATCAAATCAAAGCCTGAGTACTTTTTTAATATCTTTTATAAAGGCACTTGGCCCATTTTCAAATTACTACATAAGGCATTTAACCCATTCGAAAACAATGAATGTTTATTTTGTCTTACTTCCTTAGGTTCCTATTTTTTTAGATGTTTTACGAATTCCTGAAGTTATAAAATATGTACTATGTATGTGTTTAATTGATCTAAGTTAAACTAAATAATTATTTCATTAAATTGGTTATTTAATTATGTTTTTTAGTTGTATCTCTAAATAATAAAATTTGCACTTAGACCCAATAGACTTAGAACCCTTTAATTGATGACGTGACAACAAGTCGACTTACCGTGATTGCGATGAAGACACCGAGACCAAAGGCGAGCGATGGGAAGATGCCTGCTTCACCCTGAGTGCAAGCGCCGCAAGCGAAGAAGTTCAAAATGAAGATACCTGAAAAAATGCACCAAAACTGCAGTCAACTCCCGTCCTCCAATATAATATTTATTTTAATCCCTTACCCAAAAATTCGGCGAGGACGGATTTCCAAACCATCGCCTGGTTTGTTTTGAATTCATTGACGCCCAGGTCCAACTTGAAGTTCTTAGCCATTTTCTTGTCTAGCTCCGGTCACGTCTTCGATGCGAATGCCTAATTGGTGGTAAATGTTAACCATAAGTAATTCATGCATCCATCGACTTGGTAATTTATGAGCGGACTGTTAATTAGCGCGAATGTCTTATGCTTGAAATGTTCAGCAACTGGGGGCCGTTTATCAGACAGTATTTTTTTTGCATATATTCCTAGCTTTATGTGAGTGCGGAAATGATAGCAAAAAATTTCGAATGCTTTTCAAGTGGTTTCAGTGGTTTTGCGGCTTTTGCGGATAGTTAGCTGGAAAATTATGTTTGATTGAATGAGCCTCGATGTTTGGCCAACATGGTGTTGATGATTAATTATGACTCCATCGATAGGAGTAAACATGTCCAAACTGCTAAGCATAACTTTTATTTCAAATTATAATGATAACAATTTCTATCATATTAGTGAATAGACATTTTTCAGCATAAAAATCTGCTAACCTCTATCATAAATAATAAATAAATATATCTTTTAGCATTTTCGATCCTGGGCAACTATTATTTGATTAAATATAATAATTCTCATTATCTAGACTAATAGGATCAAAACTGCAAAGAAACAACTAGCATATTCTAAGTCAAATAATAAGTAATCTAGTTCGCCACTCTTTTTCAAAAACAAGTTGAAGTAGAGTGAATATAAATTTACAAAATAAAGACAGATAAATAAACGATATTAAAATAGGTAGAATATTAAAAATTCATGAAAGATAAAGGAGATTTGTTTTTACATAAAATTCATACATAAAAACTTTATCATTTTTGAAAATTTCTTAAGTAATCAAATACACACCTGTCTCTCAACGTAATAAAAAAAAGTATGGATCAAACGAAATAAATACATATGTGAAATTTTACTACAGCCGAAGCAAGTGTATGCATATTATATGTACATACACATATGTTCTATGTAAACAGACAAACACCTTATATGGTTTTAAAAGTTTCGGTTTAATTTCATATTATAGAAAATAAGCAAATTTAGTTCATTTAGTGAAAATAAATTTGCGAAGATGATAAATGAAAATCTGTAGCAGATTCCATAATTACTTAAGCTACTGTAGCCAGGCTTTTGAAAAATTAGGAGTTTTGATGATAAGTGAACCATACCCCATTAATTTAATATTTATTATTTTATTTTCGGCGGCCTGAGGTCAACACCAAATTTATACACGAGTAAAGTAATTTTTTAACCAGTGAAAAACAGCGCAAACTGATTTAAACATACTTTCATATAACAATCACCTTTTTATAGATGCAATAAATGTTAATGCGTTTATAATTATATATTACTAGACAGATTATGAAAAATGGAGTCTTTTCGCATGGTCCATACTCGAGGATTTTTATTCATTGAATATGTGCAAACAAGTTTTCGAATATTTATGTACATATTTATATCTTTAAAAACATTTTGTTCTGTAATATGTATAATAATATGCGCGTCCTAGAATTAGAATAGTTGAATACATATACTCTACTATAATTAGTTGTAGACATTTTAATATACAGTATTATTTATTTTGAAAACAAAATAAGATACGTTATAACTTTGATTTAGATTAGAATCATGCATTTTAAGTTGACTGTATTGAAATTTCATTCATAGAAAAGAACCACGAAAATCGAACTTTTTCTCAGAATTTGTTACATCAGACATACAATAAATGATAATACACCCAGCACATACCTACAAGAATAAAAATAAATATATGCAACATATTGCGTGTGTATATTGTGAGTCGCTTGGTGACAAAGCATTACTACCTACTTTTCGTGTCACAGACCAAAATAAAATAAAGTAAGGAAATATTTCGTATGCAAATTTTCTAATAAATTAAACCAGAGTAATCATTATTTATGCAACCATGACCTAATTTGCAAAAAAGATAGTGGAAAGAGCTAGATCTATTCATTTCAAGAAACATCATCAACAGGTACTAGTTTATGAAGTCATAAATAGCATAACACTCCGTTTTTACAGATTACGTTTTGCAAATCCAGAAGTATGCGCTCCCAAAAATAACATTTGTCATCATACCGATGTCCGTGTCCCTCGAGCGTCTCTAATCTAGATTCTAGATGAAAATCCAAGAGAAATCTATCTCTCAATGTCCCAAGGTCGTATATCCATCATGAAATTTGATGTTTTAGATCAGTGGCGTCATTAGTAAGAAAAAATATTGAAAATATATAGGCAAACAATTTTTATATATTCGATTCAATGGCTCTCAAAGCGCTATGAGTAACGAAAGTAAAAACAGATCGAGACTGAAGTTGAGTAAAAAATTGCAGCTGGCGTCGGGCCAACGACATTACATTTGACATTGATATTTTTTAAAGCATCGTTTCGCGGATTAAACGAAAATTTGCTGCTAACGTTCTGAAGCTGTCGGATAATATTTAGATTTTTTTTGAAAATGTTGGACAACAATTATAAACTTTTTGAAAAATATGTTTCAAATTGTTATGCATCAGAAGAAGTTGTGTTCACACTTTCAAGTGCAATTAAAAATTCGAAAGCGTCATACACATGTTAAATTCAAAAACTAACTGAAATACCAATTTATTTAAATTGCAGTTATTAAAACGCACAAAACTTCTGATCGTGGTGGGCAGCGCAATTGGCACTAAATAATTGTGATCATTCGTGCGATTGCCCCAAGGGCACTTTACCACCATGCTCGCTGTTTTGAACGATATGAAATGAATGCTTTGGCGTTTTTCGCGATAAATAACTCATTTGTATAATATCAGTGTTGCTTGGACAGGTAAAAAATTATAATTAGTTTACCAATGACACATGAATTGTGTAAAAAATTGAAAATCTCCTCAATGACTCAAACATGTGTAGTAAAGGAAAATTTTTTCCAGCCCAACATTTTACAGGAGGAATGCACCAATAATTTCCGTTTCAATCGTGATGAATGTGATCAAGTGATCATGTCACTTTTTATTTTCTGCATGACTTAGGATAAGCCCAGAAAGTCATTATGCTTCTCAGAAAAAGATTAATTGCCTTCGTAATAAACACCGTTTTTAAACCAACCCCATAGTTGCGTTTTTTCTTGTTCATAATGACTCTAAATTACTTTAAAATCGTTTTAACACAAATTTGCCGAAAATATTAGTTTAAAATTTTTCTATAAATTGCTATATCCGGAACTATTTACTTTAATGTCAATTACCATAGACGTGTATTTAAAACACGAATATTCTTTACGATATGCCCTGTTTGTTTCTTTTTTCATTTTTAAAAAGCTCGTTAAGAATAAAACAATTACAAGTAACAGAACGACCTCATACTGTTTTAAAAGCTTTTTAAAATGCAACATCACGATTTCGCTTAACAGATATGCAATGGTTTTAGTACCTACCTCAAGAAAAGATCGATAATAGAATGGGAAAATCGCCAAGAATTTGATCGTTTAGCGAGATTCACTAGTTCAGTCCACTTTAGAAATAAAGAATTAAAGTAGGAAATAGGAGGTCTATTAAATAACAATTTATCAAAATTATCTTTAGGTATATTTTTAGACCGTAAACAAAGGGTGCATGTATTTGATTAATATTTATATAATTAGTTGGGTATAGTTGGAGAAAAAAATACAGAGTTTCGTTTATTTATGTTATAATATTGTATATATGTATGCATGCACATAAATAAATGATTGTATTTTATTTTTAAATTGTATCCACAAAAAGAATAAAAGTACAAGGATCAAAGATACTTTCAGTGACACAAATTAAATGAAACCTTGACTATTTGTAAAAATTGTATGACTACTAGGCTAGTGGCTATAAAGGTTAATTTGTAATATTTAGATCTTAGTAAAAACATCGTTTAGTTAATTGACCTTGTAAATAAAGTAATTCATCAAATAGCGTAAATGTTGCTGCTTTATTTCTAACTATAGCCATAATTCGCTGCTAAAGTTATAGAGAAAACCTATCTAACTTACCTAACGACGAAACTGTCGAATTCATTAAATGCAAACGACAGAATTTAAATTTTTATTAAGAGAACATAGAAGAAATGTCGGAACTTTTAAAGACGTCGAATTGACCTTAAGATTTATTGAACTGATAAAATGAAACAGCATATCAAAGTGATGTGAGGGTCTGTCAAATGCGTTCAATGCAACCGATGACTACTGAATCTGCGTACTCACGAATGCTATTGTTCAATTGTTTCGCCAATTTATTTTATTCAAATCTCGTATTTATTCACCGCAGATGGCAAAAACCGGCTCGACCTGGGTAAACTTAATCCATGAATCTGAGTTTACGTCTATCATAAAGTAACTATCTTTTTAATAAAAAGAAGCATTTCAGATACGTATCGAATACTTCTGTTAGTTGTCATAAGTAAAAATTGAAAAAGGGCGATTAAGGAAGTTCTATAACAATTTATACTAGAGGAAGTGCAGTACTCATACATTTTTAATAATAATATTAATTAAAAATGAGGATTTGTTGTAAAGTATTTCCGAGAGTTAAAAGGCGTGCGTAAAATTAAATTATAATTTACTCAAAATTTTGCTGGAAGGTTGAAAGCACCTCGGGTTAAAGGTGTGTAAAGTTTAAAACTCCAAAAAGAAATAAAATGTTTTTTAAGATATGACAATATGAAACCATAGCCACGGTTTCATCATGGAATATTGAGCTCAAAGTTTTCTTTTGATTTTCAGTTTTAAATTTATATTCTAGTACGCTACAAAACGCAGCTTAAGATTAGGTCAATTTCTACTACGATTTTAAAATTTGTGTATAGCAACCTGAGAATTTAATCGTTTCACATGTTCTTCTAATTTTTGAACTCGTATTTTTTCCTACAAAATGCTAATTTTGGAATTCCTAATAAAATGAATGAGTCAGTTAAAGATAAAGTGGACCGAGTCTGAAAAGTTTGGTTCACTTTCGCACTGAAATATGCGAAATTCTTTAATTTGTAATTAATGCGTGCATAGAAAAACAAACGGTCAGTCCAATTTGCCACTCCAGGCTTATTCATATATACATACATATGTATGTATGGATATGTGTAGTATATAAGAAAAGAAGGTATTTTGGAATGGTACTTTAATTAATTTTTTATAGTCTACTAAATAAAACAAAAAGTTCGAAAGATTGTTTTCTTAAATTCCAAGAATTAATTACTTTAACACAGTAAAAACTTGATAAAAAAAAATTATGGAATATATTATATGAGTAGCTCAAGGTTTTACTATAATATAAAGTATTTATAAAAGACTAAGAACATAAGTGATAGTTATGTAAATTGATCTGTTTTGATCTCAGGCTCTACAATCAACTTTAATTTTTCTCGTAGCATTCCGTGATTTTCAATAATTCAATTAACAAATTAGCCGCACAGAAAATTCTATGAATGAAAAGCATGACCAAAATGGTTACTTTAAACGTCCCCCAGCGAACCTCACGCAACCAATTTAGAGATACATCTGAAATGGAATCGGCCGCAAATTGCGTTTTTTGTGTCCAAATTGGGCAGAATTTCAGACAGTAAAAAAGTAATCAAGCAAAAACGAAAATAAGCTTTTATACCTCCGATCGCGCCAAATCGTTTACATGTAAGTTTAGGTTGGGATGCTTGGGTTTCTGATCGTGTTTTGTTTCTAAGCCAGAATATTCTTATAAAAAGAGATAAAAGAAAACCGATGTACACTTGGCTAATGATCTACAAAAATTGTCTTAAAGCTGCTAGATAATTACTCCGAGTGTTGTATTAAGTTTTGAACTCGAAACACCTCGGATAATTTTTATAGCAAAACAGCTCAAGGTATTTTATTCGTCACGAAAGAAAAGTTCAACAACATTGAATTGAGCGCGAATCTTAAGTTAAGCAGCCAGAAATCGCAGTCGTATTTCACTTGCGCGTTGTTTTTCACTTTCAGTACATTTCGAAAGATTTAATACTCGAAAATTATTAAAATCATTCTTTGCACTGACTGCAACAGGCCTTGGCAGCTTTATTTCGCTGAGCAGGTTTAAGAAATATGTAAATTTTACCTGAATCTTCTTTCTTTAGCGACGTAGTTATTGGTGAGACTGCGTAGAATCACTTTGAACCCTTTTTTAAACACTTCTGCGATAAAAGAGCGACCGTTAAAATCAAAAATTGTTTCAAGTCCGAATGGAGTATCTTCCACAACCGTCGTAAAGTAACTCAAGAGGCAAGATATTTCTAAAACAGAAAGTGGAATGCGATTCTAAGACGCCCTCCTACGCGGTATGATATCAGTTCGACAGCCGTGAACCGAAAGCTGTTTGTATACAAAAGAACGCCTAGGTCGCGACCAAAAAAATTTTCGGCGGAGGTTCTAAAGTCGGTATGATATCATCAAATTTTTGATCCCATCAAACCGCAATACGCGGCTAGCCATCTAAATTCGTTAAGCATCGGTTCTATGACATAAGCGTCTTAAAAAGGGGTGGCGAAGGATCAAGTGAAGTGTGAAGCCACTGCGATCGACTGGATGATCACTAGATCACCAGTGGTCCATCGCCGCCCGCACAAGATGCTGCTATTATGCAATAAAAGAATATCCCACACAGTCAAATACCTTTTCAGTGAGTCGGTCGAGTTTAGGCCCACCAAGATTAAAAGGATAATCTGCGAAGAACACTGGATACGAAGCACCACTAATCACTCACTTCCTTGTTAACACGTCCAGCTAGAGCGGCTAAATTCGTTTGATTGCTGAGCGCGCCCGAGTTTAAAATCCCGCGAAAAAACACTAAAACGAGTCCAAGCCAAGACGCCCCGCGAGTGTTGCGGCCAGAGCTTTTAAGATCGCGTAGACGCGGACTACTCGACCGGAGCGGGATCAAGAAAACAAAGGCGACGGAGGTGAGAATGGCCCGAACAACGCGGTGCACACCAGCGCTAAGATTAAGAATAGCTGTGGATATGACTTAATCCGCGGACTTAAGACGAATCCGCGGAGGTTCTCATGGTGTTATTTGGAGAGATGATCGCGACCGTTGCGAGCCAGGTTTGGACAGAACCACGCACCCAGGAAAGGTCATCTTGGTTTTGATCACTTACTAGAAATATTGCATACTTCGCGGCGATTAGAAATAGCTCAAAATGAATTCGAGTGAACCGCATTCATTCTGCTGTAATAATACCTCCCGCACAATTATGTGCTAAAAATCAACGTGAAGAGCTTCAAAATTTTGAGGGAACAGCGACATTCTGTATGTAACAATTGAAACACGAAAATAGATCAGATTGAATGAATAATCAGAAATAGGAAGAGCTTGACCTCTATTTAGTAGCTACCCCATGTTTTTGTGTTTTTCTGTTGGGCTTGTTTACTTTTCTTTTCGCAGAGCGCTGAATAGATTTACGGATTTACGGATTTACAAATTTACGGCAGTCCCATAAAAAGGTTAATTCTGCACGTTTGTTTAAATTAACTTAGGCACATTGCACAGAAATTCCGCATTTCCAGATAAGAAAAAGTTTTCTCAAACAACTATGATATTACGTTTATATTGGTTTATGTCTCTAAGCTCGATTTTCTTCTCGAAATTTGAATTTAAAAGCTACGATTTAAAATTAGTAATCCAAAAGAAATGCACAATTTTTGAAAAAGGTGTTTTCAATAGACGATTTAATTCAAAATAACGATTATACTGGTTTAAATTCTTTCTACATAGATATGTACGTACATGTATGTGTCCGTTTTATTGGAGGTGCTTAACTCTTTTCAACAGTGGTGTAATGTCTTATAACTAAGTCACAACATAATGGTAGAAAAATTATATTTGTTACTTAAAATTTGTTTACTCTTTTTGGATTTTTACTAAATACAATTGATAAAGCAAATTTTTATGTGTAACGAGTTAAAATAAAAATGTTAAATTGCATACTATAAATATGTTACTTTATCAACAACTTTATCCTTTTTATACATCTAGAGAAAATATGAAGTCGCTTGGATTTTTTGCAAAACACTTGCATTTATACTGAAGTCCCTTTATCATGTTATATTCATTCCCCTTGCACAATGTTTCCTAAATTAATAAGCGGTTTTATTTTCACGCATTTGTCCTACATAGTTATTTCCTTTATTTTACAAAAATTATTCTTTTTCTTCACATAAAATATCTATATGAAGTAGAAGGGTTGTAATTTTATTCGCCACTTTTATTTTATTTCCTTTATTTCAATTCAAATTCACATTATTATACTAAACTTACATAAAACCGAATGATAAGACAGAAGAGCAAATAATATTCAATCTTTCCGTACCGTTTCCGTTTCAAACTAAATTTATTATAAATATTATGACCCTATGTCTCCAAATGCGGAGGGCAATATAAATATTTTTGGATTATATGAAAACGGTAGCTGCATAAGTCTTCTAAAACCTTCTTTCTAAGGACTAAAAAAAGTAAGGGCAGAAAAACAATCGTCTTGTTTAATGTATGACTACAGAAACTTTTTCGTACAGGTATGCCTACACACCTACCTGTTGAAATTAGGAAATTGCCCTCTAATTGAATTAGGAAAGTTGCACGAAGAATTTATTTGCTCATTTTCTTCACTTTAATTAATGCTGGTGTGGATAATAATCTATTACCCCTAAATACTTTGATATTGTCCTGGTCAATTACTCTAATTCAGGGGGTGTTCTATATTTATGTATTTTAAATTATGCTTAACAGCCTGTTAACTACCAACTTAAAGTTTGGTATAGTTTCGTGTTAATTAATTTGATTTACTTAGTATTTCATGACAAGAATCGTGCAATACAATTGTGTTTAATGAAACGAAACCAAATTGTTTGTTGTGCAAGTTCCATGATGTGCCTATTTTAAATTCAGAGGGTTATTTCTCACGTTTTTCTTTAATTTAAAATCTTTAAACGTAAGTAGAGAAAACGGAGATCTTCTTAGTTTTTTTTCGCATATTAAAATGCATTTAATTAAAGTGCGCATTTATAATACTACTTTTTCTTAGGGCTACTACAAGTGCGTTGCATATGCATAAGTATTTATATAAATAACAAATATTTATGCACATTAATTTTCGTGATATACAAATATTTAAATTTAATATATTTTGTATACATATTGCAGTTAAAGATGCACTATTTAAACCAATTAATTACTAATTATTTATTCCTTTCGAACATCAAATTAACAAGTTTTGATGCATAACTAGATTCGTATGTTAAACCTGTTTTGATATACCTGAAACCAACCCCAAAGAATCGAAAATAATGCAGGTTTTCATTAATTTAAAAGTGAAATCACCTAATTATTGGATAAAAGCGAAAATAACATTGTCCACATGTTGACCATCTTGAAGCTATAATTCCTTGATTGCAAGTGATTACTACATAAAATTAATAGTTTTCAAGTTTAAAATGCAATTTCTTTTTAACTCTTTACATAGTGCAATAACGATAAAAACACATGCGTGTAAATTTTCTTCAATTTAAAATCCTAAAACGTGAGGAGAATAGCACGCATTGAATTAATTTTCCACGCTAAAAAATGCAATTCCGCATGGGTATTTAATAGTAAGAAAACTTTAAGTTAATGTTTTCTTTTCTGTAATTGGAGAGATACTCGAAGGAGATATTATTCTTTGCACAAAGAAATTTCTGCATTTAGATTCTGAAATCCTCTGAATATTAATGGATTGGGAAGCGCTTGCACACGAACATCAGATGTGAAAATAATTGATATTGTAACACTTCGAGGTAATTTGTTTAAATAATGAAAACTACATTGTTTTCTACTTTTATTTAAACGTTTTCTGAGAAAAATCTAAATGATAATACATAAACAAATCATTTTCGAGTTAAAAAAATTTGTTTTATTTGGCTTCCAGTTGTTAGGCAATGTTTATTCCATTAGGCAATAGTAAAAAACATTTAAATGTGGGTAGAGCCGTCGCAAAAAAGATGTTAAATATCTAAATCACGGAGCATATTGTCTCTTTGTAAGTTCAAGGTGTAGCGTGGGGGTGAGTAACCTTTATTAAATAATGTTGGCAGAGATGTTCGTTTTTGGAATGTTTTTTAATTTTCAATAGGTATTCCCATCGATACACAGAGAATATTATTTTTGAATTAAGAAAGAAATTTACCAATTTAAAAGTGATGTACAAGTCAACGTCAATCATTTTTGCCTTGACGCAGCACGTCAAATGACTGCGCTTTCAAAAGAAATAATTTGTAACTTTTTTTCTGAGATACACACCATTAAGCGTTTCCGCGAGAAAATGTTTTTAAAAATTATTAACTTCTTGTGCATTTCAGACTTTAGTGCTGCTTTTACAATTGCCCATAACCTTCAACTTGAACTTCATTGTGTGCAACATCGGCAGCAACAATTAAGCTCCGTCGTTGCCCATGCGGCGAATGTAAATGCTGCCCGGTAAAATCATTGCGAAATCTCGGAAACATTGCTGCGTGCAAAAAAGCGGAAAGTTTTCTGATTTGAGCAATCTTACGTTGTAAAAAAAAATAGATAAGTGCAATAAATTGCCCACACACGTTTCCTTGAGGAGAAAGCCCGATGGCAATTTGAGATCTTAGTTTTTAAAATTTAAAATCACTGGGTTTTTGCATCAACGGCTAAAACGTGCAAGACAATGGAGCTTTTTCTTCATAGATATTTTAGTTTTTTTCATCAGATTCGTGTTTTCGTCGTTTTTTCCTTTTATGAAGGCATTTAACACTTTAAGGGGTATAATAAATCACTTTTGAAAATATTCATTTCATGTACTTTAATTTAGTGCCGATATCGCTCTTGGGGAGCTGTGACTTTTTACTTTTTCCAATTAATTGGACACAAGGACTGGGATGTTCTTATAGTTGGTTTCAATGTCCAAAAATACAGGGGATACCGCAGATCGACCTACCTACATGCATACACCTGACTAATGCTATTATAGTGTACTTGAGGCGGTTTCGAGATATTTTATGAATGGCAAAATTATTTCTTCTTTAGCAATTTATATCGCACGAATTGAATTTTTTATAATAGAGTCTCCATCATTTATATCATTGGCTATATTCATTTACTGTCGATGTTTTGTTAACTACCTACACATAAATACAATTAAAGAAAAAGTAAGAGAATAACAAAAAAAAGTTTAGTATTTAAAGTTATCTTTCAATCACAATAATATCTTAGATATACATACATATGAAAGATAATTACTAGAATTTTTCTTTTTTTTCAATCAGGTGATACAAAGCGTTCAGTGGGAAATCCATTCACAAGTAAGTAATTATATTTATTTGACTTTTCTAAGTTAATATCTATAAATCATACACTTACACCAAGCCACGTAAAAAAAGCTATTTTTACTATAACACAAATTTTTGAAATGAGAACATTTTAAATAGCTTCGTTGGAATAATATTATTTAGCAAGGTCTTTTATTTCAATGTAGCAAAACTGGATAATGTTGATCATATTTAATAAAACATTCTTTTAGGTCTACATAAAACTAGAAGTATGTAGGTACATACAGTATGATAAGAATCTGCATAGTTTCATCCAAAGATTAGTTTTCATGTAAACATAGTTTCTTTTTATTATACTTTTCATTTACTATTTTGTCATGATACATGTGCTTTTTGATTGAAATTTACTTGAAAGGAAATGCTAACTATAACAATATTATCTTTAACGTTGAAGAAATTAAAACCCATTTCGAATATTACCTTAATTTTAATTACAAAATTACAGGAATTTGATGTAAAGCATAAATAAGCAATGAGTTCAAGTACGAAGCAATTCGAATAAAAATCACTTTTTAATACATACCAAATGACTTTAAACTTATGCAAGAATTTTTAATCGCGTACCTTTCAATTGATACGGCGTTTACCGTATTTTGTTTCACCATTATTATTATTTTATTATAAAATTTGAAATTTGCTTTTCCAAAATCCTTTTGTGGAATTTCATTTAATGATATAAAAACATATCCACAAAATATCATCTAAATTATAAATGGTCGCGTCCAATGTACGTCGATTTATAATGAAAACGTACTTGAAATACGTTTTAATAGTCTACTTACACCACTTTTTATAGAAATTTTTAAAGTCTAATATCTCGACATTTTCTAATAGTTTTCCATAAAATTTCCAATATAGTTGCAGTTTGGAGCAATTTAAAAGTCGATATCGAATATCGAAATTAATCCATGTTTTACATAATATTATAGTTATCATCTATTACGATAAAAAATCAATATATATTGAAATTTAAAATATAAATTGCATTTTAGAAGAAGTTAAAATAATTTAAAACATAAAACCTACCTAATATTAATCAGTTAGCCTTTAAAAACCAGCAGGTCTTTTTCCTTCTAATCAAATTACGTTTATTACGCCTTAAAATAAAAACCACAGTAATTTTATCTTAAAATTGAAGGAAGTTTTTATTAGAATTTTGAAATAGCATAACTGCCGCAGGCAGAGCGCGATTAGTTCTTTCGACGTCTTAATAGACGCGGCTTTTCCCAAAGCGAACTGTTTGTTAACCAAAGGTTAAATTGCCGATTTATCATTAAATTGCCTGGTGAACTCTTAATTTTTCCTATTTGCACTTGAAGGGTGATAACGAGGCAACACCGCGACAAAGTCACAACAATAATTAAGTTGTGTTTTTCAGCTTTCTTCAATTCTTCGGATTTAACGTACTTGCTTTTGTTCTGCAATATGTGTTTTTTATGCGGCCAATTTCATGTCGTTCATTCGACTACAACTTAGCTATTTCCGGATATTTATGGAAATTTTTTGAGTGGCATATGAAAAATCTACTTAAAGTGAATAATCACTATATTTTATGTAAGCTGAGTGTGATTTCTGCATACTCACACAGTTTCCGCCCTGGTTCATTAGGAAAAACAATTGTAAGTGAAACAGCTTGGAAAATTAAAATATTTTATTATTATACATATTAGTTTTTCTTAGAAAACCAATAGGAAGTATACTAGAAGAATAATGCTGAAATAATTAGATTGTAATTAGCAGAAAAAAATTTTTGAATCTCTCTTTTCTCAATCAATTAAGAAAATTGCTTCTTTTAAAAACATAAATTATCAGATTTGCAATTTTTCACGAAGTTTACCAATTTTAAAAATATTAACGACAGTTCTGAATTGGTACAAACCTCAGTTTCTTCTTTGTGTTAGTGAAGCTTTCACAAAGTTTTTCAAGATTTCCAAATTAAAAAATACTAATTTTTATTAATTACCGGATAAAAATTATCATCGATTTGATTGCCGAATAACCATCACATCACAATTTATTTGTATCAGATATCGGATGAAAGCATGTATTTGTGTATAAACTTATAATTGTTTTCAATAATAAGAATAATTGTTGGGTTTTCTTATTGGTTATTAGCTCTCTCACTCAATTTTGTATAGAATACAAAATTGTGCTGAAATTAAACGCTTTTGTTTTGGGAGCTACATAGCTATAAATACTATGGATCTTAAAATTGCACGCGATAATATAAAATCGACGTTGTTGGGTGGTTAAGGGTGGGTACAGACGTAAAAAAATAGGGATATGTTTCCAATGTTTTTTAATCGTTGTATGATGTTTTTATTTTAAATATTGGACAAAATCCAACATTAGTTTTGTTTGTTTAGAATGTAGCATATCACTTTCATCAATTTATTTTACGTCCGTTGAGTGGTTTTGCGAAAAAACGCTTATATATGTACTGTACATATAATAGTAAGTATACCCAAAGAACTTAGAATGCAATTAGAAATATAAACTCTTTGGAATAACTTATCTATATTAAACGCAATTTACCATGAGTACAGGTGAAGAAAAGAAAAAGCAGTATTGGTTTAACGACAACAACAAGTGGGGCGTGATCTCAATTCAACGACGGCCTGCTAGCTTCTTACAATTCTCTTGAAAATTCAAATGAAAGTTGGAAATTCCTTGCTACAGACGGCCGTTAAAGCCATTAAAAGACAAAATTTTTGTTATTTCTATTTCTTTAGCCAAAAAACCAAACCTCTTCCTAACATTGACTGCAAAAGGTCACCCTATAAAATGATCAAACTTATCTCACTAAGCCCATATGCCAGTTACCTGCCGTACCTGTTCGACAATCACGTACTCCAACCATTTCTCACGATCTGAAGGATAAACTGTAAAATTTTGCTGTTGACACGGTGCAGCGGAGCCCCTCTCATCAATCATAAAAAACCTTTTTTGTTTTCCACAGAAATCAACTCTGATTTTTGCGTTTACGGTGCGCGAAGTGCCCTTGCATTACCGCGGACGCGATCATTCGCATATATTTTTTAAGATCGTAAAGAAAACCTTTGGAGCAACAAAGCAACCGCTGACGCAGAGGGATTCCCACAGAGGTGCAAATGGCGTGGATTTGTTGTCCTCGGGCTAATTTGCGATGATCGTCTCGTAGCTTCCTGTGCAGTCGAAGTTAGAGGAGAATCTAACGTCTATTAGACGTGCATTCTTCTAAGATTCAGAGCTAATTTCTAAGAAGGTAGACGACTTAACGAGGCAAGTCGCGTAATATGGATAACTAAAGCTAGGTAAACACGCGCAACGGCCACACCACCGCCATTGGTGAGGTGATTCTTTTCGCGCTACGCAAAAGTCTAGCTACGCCGACACAATCCATAATCAGTGAATTTGAATGCAAATGGGGTTGCAGAGTTTATATTAAAATTTCTGCAGCAGATCAGTGCAGCCCGGTGCAGCCGGCGGGCGGCGCGTCGCAGTTAGTCACCTTGCGGCGCGCATTATGCAATTAGAGAGAACCGCCGCATACCTGCAGCGCCGCCGCGCAGACCCACCTGGGGATCTCCGTCGAGAACGCAATTCTTCGCAACGAGCGTCTCAAGACAATAATAAGAGTCATCATCACCGCGTCGCGCGTATTTCCGCCTTGGCTAGCTGGCGGCGGTGCAATAATCATTTTTCTCCCCGTAATTAATTATTCTTATTTTCGCGATAATTCTAAGCACCAGTCGGCGTACTGCAGTCCGGCACAATGCAGGAATTTCGCGGTCAGTCGCGGGGCCACCTGAGACCGCCTCCATCGATTACCGGGGGGCTCCTTCGGACTGCGGCCGCCGCCGGGTCAGCAGCGCCTCGCGGGCTATTACATCAAGTGATGAGCTCAGCCGAGTGCCGCCCTATTCGTGATTCTAATTTTTAGGCCATGAAGGATAAAAGTCGTAAATAATCCTAACGAGCGCTTCGTGGGAACTGGGAAATCCTTCAATATGTCCGCTCCGTCGTCGGGCGTTACCTAATTTGGGTGTGGACCCTCTGAAGGCATTCGCCGCGAATTGAGGACGAAGTGATAAAATTCCCCGCTGCCTTTCGCCAAATGCGTTTGCTTAATTTGCATATTTTGATGGCACACATCAAAAGATAAGGGAAACCAAAGGGAATGTTTATTGGTAGGACGGATCTCAATTTAGCTAATATCCACTGTGGCACACAATTCTATAATATTTCATAGTGCCACAAAAATTTCATAAAAAATCGGTCAAATAAGTTTTTGTCAAAACACGCAAAAGTAGTAGTAGTAGTAGTTCTATAAGGATATTACGGAAATATTAATATGTAAATATATTTTGATTCGCTTTTAAATATGCATTGCCTTAGAAACTCATCACTGTAATCACCTTCGAATCATCCAAGTTAAAGGTAATTTCATAATTCTTTAACGCATTTAATGCAACTAGAGAAAAAACATAATCAAACCAATTGGAAACTTTTATACTTCGACATTTTGGCATAATTTTATATTTCAAATACATAGGTAATTGCATTTTAAACAGACAAATATTTATTTCATATATTAAAACTTAAGTAAAAGCAATTACATTAGGTATGTATGTATGTATGTGAAACTATAATTATACCTACTATAGAGATAACCTCTTACTTGGCTGCCATCAAAACTATTACACTTACTACTACTAAAGCATTTCCATAATTTAAATTTAAATAATATTAAAAAGTCCTTGAACATTTCAAAAGTATGTTTTTGTTAAAGTAAAAAATAATTATTTCTTTCTTTAAGAACAAATATCCCTTCTTTGAAATTTGAAGGGTAGTTTTAGATTGATTGAATATGAATTATAAAAACTGAATCCGCCTTTTCAAAATGTTCAACATTGATAGCAAATTTGAAAGATTCATATTTTCATAGGAATAGTTGTGCCTTATAAGTATAAGGTAAAGACCAAATCAAAGTTTCAAAGTTTCTGTGATATGAACAATGTTTTTTATTTATGGGTAACTAAAAAAAAGGGAACGCATTGTTTTCAGTATTTCATAACTATTTAAAAATATGTTTCATTTTGTTCAAAGTTATTACACACAAATTAGTTTCTATTATTAGATAGTAAAGTATTGCGTCTGCTGTTTTTTTTCTCGCGTAATTTGCTAATGCAACTGACTCAAATTCAATGCAAGTAACATTTGCAAAAAAAAATATGTTTTAATTTATTTATTCGCTTAATACAAGCTACCACTTAATAATTAATAAAATTACTTAAATTAAATTTACTTAAAATTAGCAATGTAGGGGTGCGTTGGGGGAGTTGAGAGCGTGTTTAAGGGTGATTTTGGGAGGGTTATCTTAATATTTAACTTTGCATTTGCGAGAACTCCTACGTTTCGCTTTTTTCTTTAGTAACGCAGCATGGTTTTATTAATTTTTTAGTTGAGAAAAAATGGAGGAAGGGAAGGAACAAGGCAGATTAGGGAAGACTAAATTAGGTGGTGCCTGAGAGAGTTTTTGCTCAGGTTAAAGTCAAAGTTTTAACCAACTTTGTACTACTTAAAATAATTTACAGATCTAATAACGTCCTATTGTTTAAATAATATTCTTAAAGAATTTTGGAATTGGATTAGAATTAGATAATATATAATTCTTGTTGTATAATAAAATTTATAAATTCCAACTCATCTGTATAGTGCAACAAGTTTTCATATTGAGAAAACCTATATAATTTTATTTTAACATAATTTATACTTAATCTTTAAGAAGCACTTACCTTCTAGTTAGTTCAAGGACTAGAGAACATCTGCTCTTTTCAATATAAATCGAGTTCGCAACATTTATAACTATCATAACATAGTAAGAATGTGCATGTCTAGTAGATATGTGTACCTACTTTTTAACAAACTTTCAAAGTTGACCTCAAAGCCATAATTTACAGATGTTAAGATCGCACTGCCTCTTCAATTCTCGGTAAATTATTTTTTTCTTATTTTGTACGCAAATCAAAGAACAGTAATCAACTGAAGATATTGAGCTACGTCCTCTGCTCTTTATACCTGGAGTACAACCTTAACACCTTTAATTCAAGTGATGTCTGTAACCCAAATTATAGCCCAATTTTTAATGAGCGGTGTGACTACAATACAAATCTTAACTCTCTTGATCCCGTCGGAAAACAGCGATTGTGGCTGTACAATCAATTAAATAATAACATAAATGACGCCGATAAAAATTTTGTATGGAAAGCAGCTGCGGGGGCCTTATCAGCGCTGACTAAAAATACGCAAGAAATTTGTAGGCCTACAGCTTTTTACATTAATCGCGTTATCGCGCCGGGCTACCTGAACAGGTGCTGCAATCTCGCGATGGAATAAAAGTGGCGCAGAAAAGATCTGCTCTGGTACATGGCTAGGTGCAAATATTTACGATGATAATGCCACGGCGGATTGCGAACGTGTCGCGGTATTAAAAGTAGTAGAAAAAGAAGCCATTAAGGAGAGGCGATGGAACAATAAGCAAATTCTTGCGCCTCGGTGCGGCGATGAAAGCATCGCCCAAATCGTTTGAAGGTAAAAGGCAAATTGCATGGGATGATGTGGCTAAAAGCGGCTCTGCAGCAGTCTTCCAGTGAAAGGCCAAAGAGTCTGCGCCGATGAGGACCAACTAATTATTCTTAAAGATCTTGCTCGGACTCTATTATTTGCTCTTAAGACGGCCGAAAAACAGACGTTTAGCAGCACGCAACGAGCATCGGAGGCAGGTATCTGTATCCAGCGCCGCAGGTATTCATTAGTGGAAAGGCGCTAAATACCAATTCAATCTACGAGGGGCAGAATCAGGGTGATCAGTCGCACTGATTTTGTTAGTACAGTGCTGATCGTTAAAGTCCTTGTGCCGAAAAACAATTCAGACTTACTGACTTTTGATAAACACTCTGTCCGTCAGCAGTCACAGTTTTACTACCGTGTGGTCTACAATTTAACTGCCAATTAGTACCCACTGTTATTACCATGTAATTAATGTGATACCTGCTGATTACTTCTTACTATATGCTACTTTAAATAAATTTTATAAAACATAAACACATTTTCTTATATAACAAAGAGTCAAGTAGCAATTGCAAAGTTATGATAGAAAGGTTCATAAAGTAAGTTTGAACATATCTTTTTTAAAATGTTTGCGTCTATCTATGTATATTTGCGATAATTTAATATCTGTCCATTAAAAACTTCGAAATATAATCCACATTTTTTCTTCTATTTTTAGTGGTACTTAAACTCTTAAAAATAGGTTCTTGAAATTTTGTTTATAAAAAATAATACAGAAGTCAACCTGCCATTAAATTCTTTATTGTGGAGAAAAAAGTAAAAGAAAGCAAATTAAAAATTTTCATTTTTTATTGTTAAAAGAAAATGTCAAAGTTTGCCATAAATCATATTTTTATTTTTTGGTTATCATATTTATTTCTTATTCCAATTTACATAATAACGACTACTATTGTCAGTATAATAAAATTGTTTCTTTTTAAATAATTATAAAATGAGTTAAGAAATGTGTGTCATGATGTCAACAAATTTTATTAACTTTGAATTTGATTTCTATGAGTCTATTAAGGAGGTCGAATTCGCTTAACTCAACTAGCGAAAACTTCTTTTTCCTAAATATTTTAACTTTGAAAATATTATTGTATTTTTCAAATTTTAGTTCAAATCTACATAAATAAAAAATAAACATGCTGATTTTGTATTATTTAACTGATATAAATCTTCTACACGAATCGATTTTTAAAAGCTTTTAATTTAAAATACTCCTTTAAATTCTTTCCACGTTGTTGCAATATTCGGTTCATTTGTCAAGGAGGTAGAAAAGTGGACTATTAAGTAATCAGTGGAAAGCTCAGTATATATATTATCTACTATCTATGTACGAGGTCACAAATTTATCTATAGGATGAATATTAATAAAGTCAAGAAATTCTACTTTAACAAAATGTTTTGTAAAGTAGGCCTGTTTTCAAATATCATTATATCGTGGGGGATTAATATTTGTTATCTTTCGTCAAAAGAGGTTTCTCGCTTTTGGGCCGCAAAATTATTGTTTTTAAATTAATGAGTATAGTAAATAGGGTTTGAGTCTATTAAAGACGTTCTTGAAGAAGTAGTGGTTCCAACAACAAAAGATATGCATATGTTGAAAGTGTTGCGACTTCTGGTGCGCCCGAGAGTCGATCTTGGCTAGGCGAAGCTAGGAGGTTAACCGCGCCACACAGACCTACTTAGGCGACATAACAGCGACAGGGCGACATCGCGGGCCACATATGAGCTCCGGGGCCCCGACAAGTCAGCAGAAAGAGCAGCAGCCAGCGCCCGCCAGCAGCAGCAGCAGCAGCAGCCTCAGCAGCACCGCCAAAAGTCGCAGCGTAAAGCCGCGTATAACGCGGCCCGCCGGAGTCCGCGCAGTCTTATTCCCGCTCGAGCGTTCCAAAAGGTAGCACGCGCTAATAGTCGACCGTTAAAAGTTCTCGCGGGCACATAACATACATAGGTTTCCTTTCGGTTTGCGGCAGGTGACCCACTAACTGAGATTTTTCTGTTTTGATACTTTGCCTTCAGCGTTCTTGCCGCGAAAACCTTTTGATCAGTGCTAAAGACAATCCGGAGGAGCTAAATATCTTAGAAAATCCTCTCCACTTACCCACTGGAACTCGAGGTGTGCCCTGGCTTTCTTTTAACTATTCAAGTTAAATTGAAAAAGTGCGACAAGTGAACCAAGTGCTGCTAGTGTGATTTGAATTTGTTCTTGAATCAGTTGTTAAAGAAGTTTCCATCACGACGCTCACCATGGAACAGAAAGGTTTGTTTTAGTTACCACTTTCTGCAATTTTTCATTTTTTGCATTTGTTGAAAAGGAGAAATCTCTGATTTTCACCTTATCACTGAATCACTACATGCGCCATATCTTGTTCTTTTTCTCTTGGCCGAATAATTTCGCTGACCTGCTGCACCTTGAAAAATGAGATGCTATTCGAAATAAGTAATAAACTAACTGCCGATAATTACAAAAAACCTTTTCGCTGTATTAAAAGGATATAAAGTAGTAATTTAAATTACGGGATTAATTTTAGTGATACAAGTATCTTCCACACGTTTATGAGTTATGCTTTTTGTTTAATGTTTGCTTTTAACGATCATTGAGCAAATTACAAAATTACACAATGCAACCGTTTGATTAGCATCGACTCCATTCAATATAAAACCGTGAGAAGCTCATCAAACTAATTAAAGTGATCCACAAAGTGCTCCCTCGAGTCGTGCTATTTACCTGAACGCAATTTCGCTAAAATGCTCACGTTCGTGCCCGCATATGACGCAAATTAATCAACGACTACTCATATTTCCGGTGGATAAAAATGCCATGCCACCCACTAGGAATCGATTGAGGGCTCCTCATTTCCGGTTCCTAAATACAGATTAAATCTGCGGCTGGTTTATGTACCCTTTCTAAGGGTGCTAGCCATCTCAAGGTCAACTGTGCATGACAAATTTCGTCTTTAAGTTGCGTGCCTTCCGATTTCCCGTGGAGTTTTATTTTGGTTCGTTTTTCTGTTTTAATTACCCAAACTTTTGCCAATTCTTTCAAAGCAATGTCAGAGAAGTTCTTATGTGCCCGCGAAGTTGGCTTTCCATAGGAACTGGAATTTTTTTGGCTACTTCTAAGACATTACTAACATTTTTTTTGTTTTCTTGAAGACGAAATTATTAAGGACTAAATGCAGGGATGTATACCTTAAACCTAAGCTTTTTGGATTCAGCATTCGAGTCTTGTATGATGAAATTTTATTCTCTACGAGATTATTTTTCAGTTTGCCATAATACTAATTATTTTGTTTGAGTGGAAATCACTAGGACCAAAAAAGGTATATTGTGATTATGTTTGTGTTGAACTTTCAAATTTTTGATATCTTTTTACATTTTCATTGAATAATAGTATCCAAAAGTTTGTAGAGTATAAAATCTTTTCGGTATTGGTTTGACAACTCAAAATCCTGAGTTGTGTTGGGACGAATCTACACCCATATTGATTGATCATTCCCCTTCCAGCGATTCTGCATAAATAAATTAAATAAAATTATTATATAATTTACAGTTTCCAGACACTTTTTTAGATGAAAATATATTTACCTACATATGTACATATATATAATTTAACATTAAACACACTAACCTACCCTATGATTATAACATATTGCGTTTTCAAAAGTAGTATGTTATATTTTCATATTTCCATATCTGCTAATGTAAATAATCTAAATAAAGTTCGAGAAATATTTATGTAATTATAGGCAGCAACTCAACATCTGCCAGATTTCTTATTTTTAAAACAATCCCGATCGTTTAAAAATACCTACATATTTCTGAGAAAGAAGAAAATATTTACTATCATAAATTATATTGGAAAATGTTTCAACTTACGTATGCAGTTAAGCATATAGTTATGTGATGATTGTCTTATTAAATTTACACCCGCTAAAGTAAACGACCAGCTGCGGTGAGCGCAATTGGGCTATAAAACTATAATGAGCTTTTAACATTCTGCTTTAGTATTATATGTACGTACTTTGAATCTGTAAGATTTTTCTGATTTCTGCCCTTATGTTGAATTTTATTAGCTTTGGAGTTGAATGATGTGCGTTATTTTTTTTAGCGTGTTTTTTACAGATACGGCAATAAATTAAGAAGTAAAGTAAATTTTTTTACTTAACATAATGTATATGAACAAAATATAGATAAAATATATTTTAAGAACAAGGAAATATACTCGTAGTCCAAGCAACATTCACTTATTTTTTAGCCTTCGTTTTTTTCCAAAGGTTAATGTTTAGACGAACATGGAACTATTTATCACTCTCTATAATCCCGCTCCTGGCTAAAAGACAGTGTAGCGCTAATACCATAAAACAAACTTTACAACATAATAAATATTATCGTTTTATGTTGTACATATTGCCGACTAGCAATAACATAAACCTTATTAACACGAAATTTTAAAAGAAATAAAATTATTCGTTTATTAACTCTTCTATAGCACGAACTTTATATACCAAAAATATAAAAGTTTAACAGAAAGCCATAAAATATGAGTTTTTCTAAGATTTTGCATTTTGTAATAAACTTGACCTAGGGTCATCTAATCCTAGTATCCTAGTGTTCCATGTCCTCATGTAGGTTTGTCATTTTTGAAGTAATCATTGTGTATGAATATGTGTCCCATTCTGATTTCATTTGCAATTAAATTCTCTAAATAAATATCTAAGAAGGAAATGTGGAATACCTTCACGAGCCTCAAAATTAAATTCTTTGGAGATTTTTTTGAATAGTTTGGAGTGTTTGGAATGTTTTATTTAAGATAGCTTATAAAATCCTATTGGGATCAGCCTTTAATAAATAATATGCAAAGAGAAAAATTATGAAAGCTCTTACCGGGAACGAAAACGAATGGAATATTTGTCACAGATTTTGCTTTATAAAAAAACATGACCTTGACTGCGCACGTGAGGGGGCAAAGTATGAAAGTTTAATCGTCAACTCGAACAGACATAAAATTTAGGAATAATAAAATAACTTTAAGAAGTTTGCTTCTGCGCATATTTCTACTTATTTGTGTCCATCTCGGCGTTTCTCCAACTATATGTACATATGTATGTATAATATATCTATATATTATTTGGCTTACATATGATATTTCGTAAGTAAACTATTTTTACAAAAGCGAATGCATGTTTCGCTCTATGTATGTATGTTAGTTAACTTAACACCAACAATAGTTCTGAACTTTGTTTTCGGAAAAAACGATTCATAAAATAGAATTAGAATGAGTGTCGTCAAGGTTTCCAATACTTTGGTTAAATAATAAAACTTCTACTTAATATTAGAAGTGCAAATATGTATACATATAGTAACATTTTATTTATTTCTATTTCTCCAAACTAATTTATGAAGGTAGATAAAAGTATTAGGGAAAATTACACGAATTTATTATTAGAGTATATATTGACATGGACTAACAGTATGTTCCTTGAGCATCAGCTAAAAAATGCCTGCTTTATCAAAATATGCCATCAGCAATCCTCGGAAGAATCCCAAAGAAGGCAATACCGCCAGGGGGCGTTGACGGGGTAAAATGGTAATTTTATTGACAGAGCCCGTAACGGGTAACAAGATGTCTCGTTATTTCATTACAAACAGCTAAACCTAAAAAGAAGCACGCAGACTAAAGGGAGCGAAAATAAATATGAACACAGCCCGCCCACCGATTTACATAGGGCATTTTATCGAAAAAACAGTATACGTCGATGTCCTTAACCTTCTGGTAAACAACAACTCCCCAGTCCTCAAAAAGAAATGCGCAAAGACCCTTTTGCGATGATGATCTACTTGTTCCAGTTTTTCAGTTAAATCGACGTCTCGAGAGATCCTAGAAGCCCTTAAAAGTCCGGAACTAGAACGTACTTGAAACGCTTAGCTTTACTATTCTAATCGCAAAATCAGCTCTGAAGTCGTTTCCTTCGTCCTTCCACCACACTTTACAAAGTCGAAGTCGTACGATTTATAATTTTCCCTGCGTTTGCATTACGTAAGCATTTTGCAGAATTTCTAGGGGCGATAAAATAAACTGACCGCTTTGTAGTGTATTTAAAACGCGCAAGTAACGTCCAGTTTTCCCGCCAAAAAATTAAACAAATGATGATGATGTTTGTAGCCGTGTTGCGGAAGTTTTAAAAAATCAATAGCTGAGATTTATCGCTGCTACACATGACTCCACACCATAGACGCCTCGACTAAGCACCTTAAGCTGGCCACAGGCAATTTGTGGAGAGTGTGGCAAATTATTCTATTTTTAAAATTTAGGTCTGCTTTACTCAAAAATATGGTTTTTAATTCAATTTGAATGTGAAGGTAATACATATTGAGGGTATCCTGAAGGAGAAGTTATGATTGGTACATACATATTAATATTCTTTTGCATCATGAGATTTCAGAACTTTATCCTGAATATGCAGGACTCAATGTGGTTGTTAGTCTTGAAGGGTCTGATTAGGTTTAATTAATTTTCGATTAATAATGTTGATGAAAATAACATTAGACAAGTGAATAGACCATTTTATGTTTATGCTCCTGTATACTTAATTTAGGTACATATAAATCGGTTTTCAGAATCAGAGACTTCTTTTTAGTTAAACTACAATTTAAAATTTAATATTTATACAATTTCTTTTTATCAAAATTTAAGTCTTAAAATCTTCAAGACACTTTTTTTAAACGAAATTAGTTGCCTTTGATAACAATTCAACTTTTATATCTAAAAGTTACTTCTTTAAAAAATAAAAATGTGATAGAAAAGTTACGCAGTTGAGGTAGATAAAAACCTTTTTAGAAATCCTTTGAAATCCAAATCCAATCAAGCGCGAGTACCCGTTGTAAATGACCTCCGATATCTTTTCCAATTGTGGGTAAAGTTGAAGTACGAATTAAATATTTAAAGAAATTAAACTACCTATGTTATATTTTTTGCTGTAAATGCTCCTAGGTTCAAAATTAACAATTATGTACTTTTCTCGATGCCTGCTTAACTCTCCAGATTTGTTAAAAAGAAACTTCCTGAAACTCGTTAATTGCTCAAATATCCACCAATCGACTGTGCTAAATTTGACTTAACTAACTATTGAAGAGAGAAAAACTGCGAACATAAAAAGCGTAATTGTGCTAAGATTTGCGTTCCTAATTGATTCAGCATAGGTATTTTAAGCACATGCGATTAATACTTAGCCAATCCGCACGTACCACACCTATTAAGTATTCTTAGTAGAAATTACACACTAAAATCATTGCAATTTTCGGGAAAACAGTTCGAATCTAGCGAAACTAAAGAAAAAGCAAACTTCTAATCTGCAGCCTTCTAGAACGAAATTCGTGCAAAAGGGGTAATTATCTGCAGTCTGTGGTTACCCATTAACTGGATAATTAATCACCGCAGATCTCAGGTGATATACCAGTCCAGTCATAGCCGCATAAATCGCGACTTGCGACGCATCTAAAGTTACCTTTAATTTCTCCATCTTTTATACCGGTGGGAATATTTTCAAAGACGCAATTTTTGCGCTGAATATATCTAATTTGCGGGCGGGGTATCGGGAACAAACTGGAAACTCTTGAATCTTTTTAACGTTTTCTTCAGCAGCTTCTTAAAAAATTAACAATCTTTTGTCCGGGGGAAGTAGTAATGCTCATAAATTTAACAGTCGTCTTGCGTACGCCTTTCAGAACCCCGGGCGCACGGGTCGTGTCAAACAATAATATTAAAAAAACTGTTTCCGTATCGTTAGCAGGTCGGTTTTATTTTTTATTCCATGTTTGAATGACATGATTTCTGTTCATCCTTTTTTCAATTTTTTTCCCTAATTATAAAAAACATGTCGAAAAGGAAGAAGTGTTATATTTACACCATAACGTTATGAATTCAAAATGTTCTTGATTACTGAGGTGGACTTAATTACGACTGTTTACTTCAATTCGTGGTTGTTCTATTTTTGGACTAAAATCGTATATATGTATGTATGTATATACCTTCTTACCTATACTGTATAATGCATATTTTGGGAATTGTTCATTCACTTTAAAACAATTGCCTTAAGTGGCGGCTCGTAAATAAACTGATTTATAATAGCAGGTAGCCTTCAAAATTGCTCCATTCAGAGTGTCTTATTACTGTAATCAACCACCTTATTATTCTAAACTGATTCTCAGTTTTTTGTTTCGTTGTTTTTTCTTGGCAATTTCATTGTCGCAACAATTAAGAAGAGAGAGAACTTGCAAAAGGTCAGCATATTCTACATATATTTTTTATTGAGTGAATTTTTCCAGAACTGAATTTGATTGCACGCTTAACAAACTAACAAACATTATACAGTGAGTCAAAATATCCTTTTTGATTTTGAAAAGTAACACCACTTTCTTGACTATCCTTTCACGAATTGTTATAAGGTTCCTTTTTTAATTGTTTTACAAAAAATATTTACAGTAATTATTCACCTGATGAATGTACATACACTTTCAAACTTTTATGAATTCTGAAATTAATTTTAAAAACAATTTTATTTCCAAGAACTTACTATATGATTATTCAAATATCCGGTAATATGAGGAATAAGTATGGGTGGATTTACACCATATGAGCCGACATTTTTGAGAAGTCATAATGCGTTTTTATATGATTTATCAGATAGTGTAAAGCGTACTTCCTTATAATAGTGCGGTAAGTTGTTTTGTTGTTAATATTCAAATTTCCATCAACTTTAGTTAAAAGAATCAACCTCTTTTACACCGAGAAAACGTTTTTATATATTATTTACATTTTCATGAGAACATCTTAAAAATAAGCTCCTTAAATAGTGTTATAAATTATTAACTATTTATTCTACTACGACCTAAAAGGCAATGTTCTTTAAAACCACTTTCAGTTTTAATAGTTTCTCATATTGCATTATGGTAAAAGGCAATTTATATTATTCATTTGTTTATGCAACAACCTACGCGAAGACGTCACGTAGTTGACAATTATTCGTTGCTGTAATAAAACTGCGCTCTTCATACAATCTCCTTATAGCAATATTAACGAAATGAATAAATACATTAAATTTCCGCAATTTTTTTTCCGCGTACGAGTCGTATCATCAGATAAAAATGCATCACCATTTTGCACAATCTTTCCCTCGGACAAATTGATCTGGCTCTAGTGAATAACCTTAACAAAATGAACTCAATACAGTCAAAAGTCGCAATGCATCCATAGTCGGACGAGCAAGGCACGTGACACAGAGGTGTTTTCGCAATTCAACTTGAAACTTTTTTATTATGCAAAACTATCGCCGGGGGGAGCAAAGTTCACTGGAGCCCCCTTCGCCAACATGTGAAGAGTGACCAAATCGGAAGAGCTTATGAAAATTTTCACCCGCTAACTCAGATTCGCACCATGAATTATTAATCGAATCTTAAGTTAATTTTTCCTCCATTTTGATGGAAACGAAAAATGTTAACAAGTTGACATGAAGGTCATCGGCATAAAAAATCGAAAGGGAGCTAAAAATATCGAAAATTTCGAGAAAATATTTAGGTAAAAAAAAGTAGAAAATTGGAATGCCCTCGGTGAAAGTTGTTTGGATGGGAAATGCATCTTTTTTTCTGGGATGCTTAAGTGGTCCGGTCACTCCAGGAAGACGGAGGAAAGCGCATTTCGACAAAAACCTATTCCGATTCCAAATGCAATTATTATTGGGCAGTAAAGCGGTGGTCAAACCACTGACCGCAGAAGTTGAGTTATTGAGCCACCGGAAAAGAAAGGCCCGCGCAGCATAATGGGCAGGATGGGATAATGAAAGTGAATCGCCACTTTCTCACGAGAATAGCTAAGTCTGAAGATACAAGGTGGTGGACCGAAGATGCTTTTCGCGGAGGGATTAGTCGAAATTCCCTGGTACAAGGCGGAGCGGTTGCATTTAATTAAAACGGGCAAATCGCTTGCGATGTCAATGTCCACATTTCTCTGACGGCTGATGGACACCGGACACTACAAGAATGACTGACCACTACATCACTGACCGCTTTTTCGCTTTTATGTTTCACCTGACGGCGATTTCGACTTCTTGGCTACACCTCTGCCCAGTATGGAGATTTGGTCCATATCTGGGTCAGCGCTTCGATTAAGTCGCGCTTCTCGCAAATGGATCTGTAGGTCTCGCGCGGCTCGCCCAACCAGACTCGGATGCTTTTACTAGAGATACGCGGAATTTCATTGGATTTGAATGAAAATTGAATAAAAAAGGAAACAATAAAAAATTACGATGAGGTACACGGCCAGCACGGCCGCTTCCGAGGTGAATGTCTTTTGCTATTTTGTTTGTTTTGGAGGAAATTGCGCGAAGACGGCTCAGCAGGCGGCGCTGCACGTTTTTCGCTGTTTGTTGTTATATTATTATTGGAAAAATTATACGCTTCGATACGACGTGATTATACTCGACGGGGTATACAATTTTCAATCAATTTGACTCGCTCGATGGGTTCAAAATGTTTGAACTAGGAAACGTCGAAGAGGTAGCAATTATCGCCGCAAAAAATGTGGTAATTTTTGCTAATGATTCAAGGTTGGTCTATTTTATAAGAATTCCACCTTTCGAACATTGGGCCTAATTTATGAGAAATCCCATCATAGAATATTGTATAGATATGTTATAAGAGTACCACAACAAGGCCAAATTCATAAATAATTCGTTGTAACATGTCCGGTAAAATTAAAACGCTCAACGTAATTCGGGGTTAACCTGTTCTAATCCATTAAAAGAACTACAAATTTAGGACCGGATGAGCGCCCCAGGATAATGTCAGCAACTGGAATGGAAACTTTTCAGAAAAGGTCTCTACATAAAATATAGCTTATAAACGTATCGATGAAGTATGACAAACATTCTTACGATTAATTTTAAAATATTTAACAACAAATGCCGGAAACGTACTAATCGAACAATTTTAAATCCTTTTATGGCTTCCATTTGTTTGTGTCTTTCATTTATACTTTGTAACATTAACTCGAAAACTCGTCTTTTGTTGCTACCTACCAATACCTTAAAAGAAGGAACATTTCATGATGATTAATTTATTAGGCTGTTAAAAGTTGTCGAGCATCTTGATAGAGCCTCACCCCTTTACTTCATTCTTGTTCATGCAAAAATTGCTGCTCACTTATTCGTTCCTTAAAAGCTAAAGGAGGGCGGTAAGAAAGCATTTAATAATTTTAGATGCAATAATAACCCTATTATTAGTACAACAAATATAACAACTTGCACTTTTATTCAATTTTCTAAGAAATAATACGTTCGTGACTTACCTATAATTCAATTTAATTAAATAATTGTGAGTAAAATACTGACGCAACATAGAGTTGCAAAATTCTTAAAATTCCTCAGAAAAATTATAATTTTTCACTGTTAGTGATATGGCAGTAAAAGAAACACATGCGACGTAAAATGTTATAACAATTTTTATTTAAATATATTTCATGCCCTTCCTGGTACTGTCGTAAAGCATATTATTATTATTAGCCAAATACTACTTATTTTAGTAACTTCCCCCGCATGGTTGTGTTCTACACACGATGCTACAAATAAGTCTTGAATAATGATTCAAAGTTTTCCGATTACAGCTAAAATTATGACTGAGTAGTTAAGGAAAAAAGCACACAATTTAGATTTCGGGGGAGTAACTTGATAATCTTGATATAGAAGAATGATACTTATTAGAACTTAACAAACCAGCATCATGTTTTCGGAAAGTGAAAATAATATCACTTGCTGTTTGAAATGTATTGACATAAACGTTTAGTACATATGTAGATAATGTGCTAATAAGTGTCATAGTAAATTTTCCTCCATTTTATATCGTATATAATGTTACTTACAAAATTTTTCCATTCCAGGAATCGTACATTCATTACATCATCGGTCCCTGTATACGTATACAAATTAAAACTATTTCAATCTACGTTTTTATTAATTTATACTTAGGAATTTTGCTTCATGAATTTTACTAGTCACAGTCCCTATGCAAATCGTGGCAACACTAAACAAATGAAATCATATAAACCCCATCAAGTCCTAATCAGGCAAGGATATCAGAATCAAAAATCAAACTTACGGGTGTTTTGCCTTCAAAGGTTGTTTCTTTTGTTTTAAAATGCCTTTCATCACGCGAATTTTCATGACTATAAATATCACGGAAAATAAAGTATATTTTAAAAATGTATACAATTAGGAGATTATCGCTAAAACGATCATAAAAAGGACATTGTGTTAAAAAATAGCGGTCATGTTACACAAAAGGACAAAGAATTAAAACAATCACTAGTTACCGACAAGGTCCTTTTTGAGGAAAACTTTAGCAACCGATGTTATCGTTAATTATAAGGACCTAACAGTCCATTAGACTAACAGATGACAAACATTAGCTGCATATATTTAAGAGGAAAATTATAGCCCACCTTAATCGCTGCTCAAACTACTGGATTCTTTACACAATCTCATAAAATACTACCGTGTGGCCTTTTTGAGATTATATCCAATGATACGGGTGTGATGATAAAAGCTCGAGAAGAATAAAAAATCCAAATTCCTTCTAAGACCTTGATGCCGCCTGAAACGCTATTTATTTGGCATGTTGTAGTTATCGCAAACAAAAATTGTTTGCTTTTCTTTTATGATACGACTTCTGTGCAAGAAAGCGTATACAATTTATTTTGCCATGCTCCAAGTACAAAAATTAAAATTAAAATTAAAAGCAGTCATGAGGTTTAGATGTAAAAATATGTCGAACCCTTTTCGAATCATTTCTAATTGTTTTGCAGTCCGGAAAACGCGTTTACTGACTAAGTAAATTCGGATACGCCTATTAATTAGCCAGAGGTAGTTATTTTCAATCCAGTGGGTCGTATCTTGGGCTGATCAACACAATCGAAGAGGCCGCGATAATAAGACGATTATCGTCTGCAGCCGATACTCAATCTGAAGTGAGACAAGCTAATAACATTTGCGTTATCACTAATTAGTGCTCAATGGAACACAATCAGATAGGTGCCTTCATAACCCACAATACCCCCCAATTACCGGGGGAGTAAAAGCTCCCCTCAATGAAATGGATCGCCAGGTAATTCAGATGTGTTTTGCCAGTCGCGCGATTTAGTTCGTTCCGCGAACAATTTTTTGTGATTGTTTCCGAGCACACCTGTACCTGGGTCCGTGGAAGAAGTGAAAATATATCGAGTGGATCAAAAATGATTTTTTCAGTGGAGGACACCAATGAGAGTAATTATTAATTTCTTTTATGCAATCGGACCTCGTTTCTGCGTTTCTGCCAAGTAACACCTCGACCTTGCGGGCCACTTTTGGACACTGTTTGGTTACAAGTCGGTTGATTGAATCGGTTAAGGTTTTTTAGAAAGATTTTGTAATCTCAAATTTGCTGACTAGTATATCGCCTCTGGAAAATTTTAAATCAGTATAACTACTGTAAAAAGTGATGGCTTTGTCAGAGCGGTGATTGCTTTTCTCCGAAAGGGAACAGAGAAAAAATAAGGCGAACCACAAGACGTTGCTTCGAATGCAGGCCAAAGTAGAAACAAAGTAACAAGATATGTATGTTTTACCTGCCACTACTGCGGAAGACGGTGTCGGTGTCTTGCACTGGCCTTGAAATGCATATCTTTAGAAATTCTTGTAGAATCCTACCGGAAACCAAAGTATTATTTCATCTATTTAAAAAAATACTTCGTACAAAGTTTTCTCTTGTTTAATATGTTATATAAATTTGGTATAACTTTATGCTTGCAATTTGATTGCTACCCTGCCAGCAAAGTAAAATTTGTTATTCAAATATTAACACAGCTGAATTGTTTAGTTTAAAGTAATCTTCTGAAAGCAGATCTTTACAAAGGCGTTAAACATAAATTCGCTTCTCCGATATTTTTGCGGAATTAAATTGTGCACCAATTTGATGAGTTCTGTTTTATGAAATTTTAAGATGAATATACTGATTTTGGTGAGAATACGTGTGATCGATCTAAAGAAGAAAATCATAGAAGTTAAATAATTTGTGACTTGAAAAAAAAATTCAAGATGTTCAAACCATCCATAGAATTTGCTGAAGATTTTTTTTAAAATGTTCTGCTCTTTATGTGAATAATATTTTGTGGACCCGTGTTTTTTTTTTATCACGAAATGGCTCCCAAGGAAGTATACTCTGTCGAATAATATAATAATAAACGAAAATTGAATCTTTCTGTATATATGTTTTTAATTTCCATTTATTTTTGTTCAATGTTTCAACGATCAAAAATGGTCACCTGTAAAAAACCGTCAAAAGAAGACAAAAAATCTCTTTAAAACTTAGAAAGAAAGCTCATAATAAATAAGAGCTGTTCAATTTTAAGATGGATGTTCTTCCATTAAACTCTTCATAAATTCATTCCATTTGCGAATCAATATCTGGCAGAAATATGTATTCATTCATTTTTTGTTATGCTAGAATTAGTAATTATATGTAATATTCATAAAATTATCTCGTATATGTATATGTGCATTTAAAAAGCAAGTAGATTGCAATCTGTTTGAGCTTTTTTTAGACCCATAAAAACAATTTTATTTTAACACCAAACATATTTAAATCCGGAACGAAAAGCTCTAATGCTAATTAAATCTTTTTTAATGTAAATTGATGTTTTAAAACGTTTCACGTTTTAAAGCAGTATTAATGAATCTCTATTGTTTAGTACATAAAACAATGAGTGTAATTTTCAATCAATTTTTCAAACACTAATCTAATTTATTTTGTATGACATGTTTTTTGTCAAATTTATTGTATTATTTAGACAATGTAAACACATTACTCAGTATAATTTTTTGGTAACGTGTTTAATCCGATAAAGTTACGCGCATTAACCTTAAATTTTAATCAATCGGTTAGAAGGAATAATCAATTTAAATTTTCATTTTTCGACGTGCCCTACACAAATTTACCTAATCCAATAATCTTCAATTTCTTGTGATTGATTTCAAATTACAAAATTTAACTGCTAGTATCGAAGATTTACGGAAATCAAATCTGATTGTTGTTTCAATCGACTTTTTAAATGTCGGCCTGTGTTATTTACGTGCAGGAAATGTAACCGTTCCCCTTTTTAATTTCACACAAATTCATCATTTTTTTTTCTTAAAACGTTGTCATTTTACTAAAGTAAGTGGTGATGACTAATAAAAAGGCCAAGGTTCAATTGTAGGTGTGGCGGTATCAAGAAAAAGAAGATTCTTTTATTTGCTTGCTTCTTCAGTTTTTGTTGAGAAGATCAATTTGTGTAATATATTATCTTCTTTGGCGTTTCTGCAGCAATTTCGGTATAACAGAAGATATACAAAACTTGAACGAAAGAATAGTTAGTGGTTTTTAAAGTTCATTTTGTTCAAGGCATTATTGATTTTTATCAGATCTAACCTTTTAACGAATGGATTGTAAAGAGGTTCTTCCTTGAAATTTGAAGAGAGAATGTAAAAACTTTTGTTGTAAACAGTTTCAGTGTTAATATTATAAATATTAATAATATTATGCCGAATGGTTAGATATTGCAAGGTGTTCTGTATTATTTTAATTATTTAAATATTCAGCATTGAAAATAATTTCGACCTCTATCTGACGAATGGAAGCTACTATCCGCTCTTACATACGGACGATGATTTTATCATCCTTATAGTTTCTTCAATAGAGTGTACCTTCATGGCTTGTTAATAATTTTGATAGTTAGCTGACAGATTTTTAATTTTGATACAAAAGTTTATAGTGTTTTGCTACGAAAGCATAAAACGGGAACAGGCCAAGTGTGCCGATATTAAACATGATGGTGCAATAAAATCATCACTAAAAATTACCTCAAATGCCAATGCAATTTACCTCAATTAGATAACATAAACTATAAAAATATTAAGCATCGATTGATTTCATAAAACTGATCAAAAGAACAGGTTTGCTATTTTTAATTTTCAAAATAACCACTGTACGTTATATTAAATTGAATCAAACTATGCCAAACATCGAATGAGATTTCTTGCACACAGAAATTAGTGTATTGACCCTGAAAAATAAAACAATGACCTCCTCCATCAAAGTCCAATTACTTCTCGATTTAATTGCTGAGGTCGTTTAAACGCTTGTATTTTAAAAAAACAAATTTGTTCTTCCGGTTTTTTTAAACTTTACGTGATTGTTGCAGATTTTATGGCTTTTAAGATCTTTTAAAATAATTCTTAGAATTTTGAATACATGTAATTCGAATTACACATATGCATCCCCTTGGTATTCTAACTATTCTCTGATATCAACTAATTTGATCAAACCCTAATTTGTGCAAATAAAATCCTTTGATATTACTAATAAAAATTGGATAGTTACATGCAAGATTTCTACATATAGATATAAATATATAGTAGATTGAAATGAATAGTTAAATAATTTTATTGTGTAATTTTTTTTCAGGAATAAAAAAAATAATAGGCATACCAGACGTTACAGATGGTTGGAATATATTCCGGTGTCTATGCGGAGAGTTCCTTGGTACCTTCTTCTTGGTAGTGATTGGAGTGGGCAGTTGTGTCGGTGGTTTCGATGACGCCTATAAGCCATCCGTCGTTCAAATTGCCCTCACATTTGGATTGGTGGTTGCAACAATAGCTCAGGTAAATAGTTAATCAAAAACTCATTACATTTCATCCTAATAACGATCTTTTCTGTCTACAATACAATCTTCTGATGATGAAACTGACCGGTGCGAAAATAATCAGTATAGTATCTAATAAGAATAGAGTCCCACTGAAAGCAAGTGACATGCAGGTATAACAGCCAATGACCGTCAAACGAAATTTTTTTTCTTTCATCTTTATTATGTTATTCATGCCTTTCAATGCCCGCAGAAAATATCAGGTTGCCAAAAATTAAGCACCGCAAACAATCATCAATCAAAGCCTATGGAGGCAATTTGATGCGGTATGCGCGGTTCAACTGCGAAACATTGCGCGAGCATTGCGGAAGAAAAATGTTGTGGAGGCTACTAAAAGTAAAGTTTCATGGGCTAGAAAATGTCTTAATTTGACCATTCCCTGTCCTAGGTCTTTTCTTAGAAGCATACTAAACTCTCAATGTAACAATTTTATTTTTTGCGAACGATCATGCATACCGCAGAACTATTAGACTTGATGAAGTGATCCTCGGCATTCGACACAAAAAAAGCACAATAATAAAGAATATGAACAAGGTGTGTGCAAAAAAGCGCAAATTAATTCAAGAAAACTCCAATGGGTAGATCAGGTTCCTCGCGAGCATCGGTTTGCCCACGGCGCAACTTCAATTGCCAGCCTCTCTAAATGTTATCGCCGAAAGATCATCTAGTTACTGACAAAGCCATCCTTTCCCTGACCTTAATATTGCACATCGGCATAAACTTCACCTTAGCGCTGGCAGGGGCTGGCATTCCGCGGCGCCCCGATAAAATTAATAATTGCGTCGAGGCGGGGGCCGGCTAAATATGACCGATTAACGGGCCGAGCATAAATTGCACGGACTATCTACACCTGGCCAAATTAGATCGCGGCGCGGTGGCGGTCCCGCGAAGAAAGCAACGGCGGCGCGATCTTCTAAGGTCTCGCGCATATCGCCCAAGTTCCGATCTTGGCGCTGAGCTCCGGCTGCTGGTGGCCAGGGAGAAAATTAAAAGTGGCCAGTGCCGCGAGTCGCCCGGGCGACCGGTCTTGGACCGCGAAGATGTGTACAGAGAGATATGCAGGCGAATTCAAGGTTACTCGCATTTAGGTTATGTAATATCGCACTCGATCTCAATGGGTCATAAGAATCGCTCATAAACATTCGGCGTGCTTATGCTGCGACTTTGGAGTCTGAGCCCCGCAATTCATCGCGGCGGTGGCAATTCAAAAAGTCCCAACAATGCCCGCACTGCCAAAGTCAATCGAGTTCAATTCAAGAGTTGTCGAACTTTTTGTAGTTCACCAACTGCATCTTGACAGGGACTTCGATTCAATTATGACCACTTATGATCGCCGCGCAGTTGCTCGCGATCGGACCAGATCGAGCTTTTTGCTACAGAAAATAATCAAACCACAAATTGTAGCTCTTTTATTATTTACATATTTCGATATATCCCTCAAAATCAATAAGCTTATACAGTTTAAGTTAAGGGCTATGATTTGCATAAAGGGATATTACGAGAAATATCTTGCAATTTCAGTCAGCTTGAATAAGATTAACTTACTGATATTGACAAATAGAATATTGTACATACATATGTACATATGTATTTGTAAGCCTAAATAAAATATAAATGAGAAATGAAATCTGCAAATTCGTAATTAAAAAATATGTAGATATTATAAGTAATTGAATGAATGAAAATCAATTTGAGCAATTAAATAAATAATTAGGTAGTAACGCTTGCAAAGTTTCTAAATCAGATCCGCTAGAAATGCTTAAATTTTAGCACCATAATTAATGTAATTTAATTTAACTACCCACTCTAACCACCCGGATATATAAAAAAAAAAGTTATGTTCTTTTTACACCTTAAATTGTTCAAGGCATTATATAATTATGTGCTATTTTATTTCTTCTCTACTATTCCCCTCTATTAAGATAAAACATTACACTATCACTCTTAATTTTTGAACCTATTTATCTTTCCTACAAACTATTGAAAACAATTACATTTACAGAATGCATAATGTAAGTATATAAAACAAAATACGCCAAACGTCGTTAATTACCAAGAACCACTACTTACAATAGTCTCAGTAAGGTCATTACAACTCATTCATGGACTTTATTCTTTAATGAATTTCAAGAATTAACATTTCAAAATATTTATGGAATTGTTTATAAGTAAGGTTCGTCGTATATCCAGAAGAATAAGAATCACTTCAATTATAATACGAGTATTAAATTATGGTTACTCCTACAAGAAAAAATTACAACACTTTCATTAAATTCTGCTTTAAGAATTGCAATTATATTAATTTGCTTTTTAAAATTCAAAAACTTCATAAGCTGTGCACGAAAAAAGTGTTGCCTGGATATAATTAAAAGTAATAACAAATACAATCGTTTAGAAATGAAAATTAGTTTCAATAAAACAAAAATTACACATATTAGAATAATTTATTTCTTTCGAATCGGTTTTTTAAGAACAAAGCTTCTTACATAAAACTACTTCTAAAAAAAAACATTAATCCAATCACGTCTGCATTTATTTATCAATGGTTGTAGTTACATCAGAAATAAAATTCTTTCTTAATTACCTAATACAAATGCTTAGCGCTTAAATAAACGAAAAAATGCTGGACGCAATAAAAATCCAGGCTGCTTGCACTTCTGAATGGGAAAAGACAACAAATCAAAATTTATTGATAATAATATTTTGAAACAGCCGCCACTCGAGCAACATAATTTGATAACGCTTATCCCATCGAGTAAACACATGTACTCGAATGTAATACAGTCGTATCTACTTAAATTTAAGCGCCGAGATTGCTTAGAAAGAAAGTTGCTACCTCGAAGTGATGAATTTTATCTTTCACCTTGTTTCTGGGCGTCAGCTAAATTTTTTTTTTTTGTAATCTTCTTGGACCATCTATAATATCTAAGCAAGTATTTTTTATCTTTTTGAAATTTTAAAAATGATTACCATAGCCATAAAATTATTTTGTGCATACTTACTTATGTTGTATATAATTTTCAGCTTTATTTCTTATTAAAATAAATTAATTCTGACTTGATTAACTAATTTCTTTCCAAAATGTTAACAATGAGAATTTTTAATGAAAGTATTGACTCACTTCTATTTCCTATAATAACTTGTAATTAAACCTTGATAAATGTGAGAGTTTCATCCATCAATTATCAGTTATAAAAGATTCAATTAAAACTGAAGTTACGTGCAAATACGATTACAACAATAATGAATCTGATGTGACACACACCTCTTTGACTCAACTCGGATTTAAGCGCATATATAATTATTAACGTTGAGTTTTTGATACGATATTTGGAATAGAGCTATAAGCAATTTAGTGTTTTTTTTACCCTAAACGTGTATAGTATTATCGCTTAGACTATCTGATTTTGAAACATTATTTATCATTTTTGCTATTCCAAGTCTATTAATTTCGGTAAAAACAGCTATGTAACTTTGTGGAGTTTTCCTTATTGAAAAAGATATTTCTTATACGAAGCAAAATTGTTAAGATAAATCTAAATTATAGATGACACTCAATAGAAAACCATTTATCATTATTTTGAGAAAGATCGATATGTACATTAATGCTTTTGAGATAACCGGCGCATTAAGTTTCAAAACCTTTTCCATTACGCTTCGACCATTCGATTCTTACTAGCTGTAGAATGTAAAATATTTGAAATTTTTCATTTATGATATAATATAACAAGCATTTTTTGTGATATCTAAAATAGCGTTTGGGTTTTAACTTTTTCTATAGTACTACAGGCAAACTCAAACATGCTGGTTTTCATGTGATGAAGTCTGTAAAAAAATTATTATTAATATTAAAAGAAATGAAATGAAAAGAAACCTGTCATTTAAGTTATCTATAAAAAATCATACATATTAATGTAAGTATGAATGCACTATCTTACGTTATTAATGAGGTTGGTTAGGTTCGAACCACGCATTTTCGACTATTGCGGAATTTGTGCCGCTGGCATTGTGGACCAACTTTATTGTTAAAAGGTTTTTGCAATTGCTCAAGCATCAGGTGTTCGACAATCACGCACTTTCAGCGTATTGGGGACCTAAATGCTTGGGACACTGCCATTAAGTGCAGACCCTGGAATACGCTCTAGAGTTAGCTTTAAGAAATAGTTAAAAAAAAAACATAGTAAGTAAAAGAAAAACCATAAAGGCTGCATACACGAGCTAAATGCAAGAAGGTTAGATTCGGAACCTTCCAATTCGCGCAGTCACCGAAGACGGAGAAGTGTTTATCATCGACATGCCCGCAGGCCACTTTTAATGTACCTATGTGCAAAATGACTCAAAGCCTAGAAGTCAAGCACCCGATGATCTTAGAAGTGCGAGAGCGTGCGTTTGTTATTAATGCCAGGTATACCGGTTGCACTTAGCCAGAAGTTACAAAAAACTGCCGCGTTTTTTCACACTAGAAAGCAGATATTGGCTCGAGTCACACGAAACCAGCATACATTAGGTGGGGTGGATTTTGACTCCAGTACCAATCCAAATTGCCCGACGAGTGCAAAATACTTAGCCAGAAGCGATGCGATAACCTACTTTTGCACTAAGCACGTCCGGTACTATGGTTAAATTTAATCAGTTCATAATACGCACTTTTCTTGGTAATAATTTCTTTCGGTTTTTCCTAAAAGTGGTCAGGTGCAAGAGTGAACGAATACTGGTCTCGCGACTTTTTACGACCGCAAAAGTAGAGAAGTAATGGATCATCAAAAGAAGTTCCATTTGCGGGAAAATGAAAGTAGATTTGCAGCACAGGCCTTTTGTGGAGAATATCATCTTCTATCTTAATTGAAGTGATTGCTGGTTTACTTCAGTCAATGAATTTAAGACATTCGGAAAATATAATTGTTGATCCATTATACTGAAAACATTAATAATCACATAAAATTACGACGTTTTTAATTACACCCTGTCTTGCAAAGACAAACCATAACTGAAGAGCCATAAATAAATCACTTTTATTTAACAACAATCACAGTTCTGTAATATGAGCTTACGATCTAAACAAAGAAGTCGACGCTTTTTTCACGTTATTCTTTTTCATTAAAATTTAATATTTTATAGCGTTGTAAACTTTCCCAAGATTCAGCGCAGGTAATAAAGTTTTCTTGATTCACATGCAACAATTATGCGACTCGGGCATGGCTCACATTTTATTTTATGGTACACAATTTTAAATTATATAGTTACTTTAGAAAAAGAAAGTTTTTCAAGTACAAAACAGTGAGTCATTTCTCTCACCTCCTTATACCTTCGCCAATTCTTTTGTTGAAAGTTAACCTTAAAATATCTTATTTATGCAGTGGAATTTTACTTTTATTTTATTTTTAAAGTTATGCTGCTTGAATTGTTGAGACTTTACTCCCTAAAATTTCGTAACTATCTCTTTTATAAGAAAATATGAAATGTATAATATCAGTAGTCTTAATTACTTATTAGTACATATCTAACAAACAATACTATATTTTTCAAGTATGGAAAACAATTTCGTTCAACTGTTATTTACAGCTGCGTTTAATTTTTAATTTGATAAAATGTTAACTATTATGCCTAAAGATATTTGTGGTATATCAATTAATCTTAATTACTGGCATATTTTTAAAGTAAATATCTACACGCAAAAAAATTTAGTTTGATCACGCAAGCTTTGTTAACGGAATGGTTTCATAGATCAATTAAATTAAAATGTTTTTCTTCAGTTAATTCAATTTGCTAAGAAAATAAATAATATGACATTTAAATCAAAATTAGTCCACATTTATCCTATTAATTTTGTAAAACAAATCATACTTTGTATCTAACGTTCGAGCTTAATTCAGTAACGTGGTAAAGAAAAGACAAACCTAAATAGATAAGAGATGTCTTAATCATGGTTCAAGCATGGCATTATTTTAATTTTAATTTTCAAGAAACGAAATTACTTATCTTAAAGTAAGTGTTAAATCTTTGCTTAATAAATTTCTAAAAGCTAACGTCTAGACTCAGATCTTTTTCTCATTATCTAAGAATTGCAAAAAATCATTGAGACCTAACAACTGAACAAGAAAACAAGAACAGTAAAGGTTACAGATACAATATAGTTACTATTAATTAATTAGTTCATTCGCATTTCATTTACATACATAGTTTTATTGCACATAATAAATAGTTTCTGTCAGTGATTTCTACTGTTTGAGACGATCGTTTGCATATCCTGTTAATAAAATCCATTGTATCCATTGTATAAGGCGTTTCAAAAATTAGGACCGGAGTGTTACTTTGTCAATTGTATCCAATTCAAGACATTGAACCTAACTAATAAACTACAAGCGGATATTAATTTTTTATTTATAATTTCTCTATACATCATACTTAGGGGCTGTCCGAAAACCGAAAAAGAATTTTCAATTCAAAAGCCACTCCCAATTCCTATACAACGAAATAGTGCGTGGGGTAAAAATTAATGTAGGTGCTTAAATTGTGAATAGTCTTACGGATATTGATTCCATTTTATCGAGAATCCTTTATGATAGGATTAGATATACTTTCAAGAGTTGGGTTCTATTTAGTCAGTTATTGAATATTTCAAACTTGTTTGTAATGGGTGTTCTTGAGAAATATTGATAATCAAAAGAAGCTTTGGAGAATTTGCGAGATTAAATTACTGATGATGAATCTTTCTACTCACCCCCATAGAGGTTATTTACTCAATTGATTTATCGATATATTTACAAAATTCAAGTTTCGTTATTGTTTTTAATTCTAGGCAATTGGACATATAAGTGGATGCCACATAAATCCTGCGGTTACGGCAGGTTTCCTTGTCGTTGGTGACATCAGCATACTAAAAGGAGCATTCTACATCGTCATACAGTGCATTGGTGCTATTGCAGGAGCTGCTGTCATAAAGGTAAATTAATGCACGAGGTTTGGTGCTAAATTCGCAATACTGCGTCATAGGTACAGTCACACTGGTCTCGATTATTCTCATGGACCATTAACCAAAGAACTGGTTTCCTTTACAAATCAAAATAAGAATAATGTAAAAAAATGATTGCAAGAAATGATGCGCGTATATCAAGTAAATAAAAGTCGTCATTACGGTCAAAGCAAGTTCATATAATTTGAAAAGATCGCGAATTCGTTGGGAGTCACACGATTTGAGCAAAGTCAAGGGGTAATTAACTGCTTAGGAATTTGCATTAAATGAAAAATTAGAGTCAAGTAAAAAGTGAGCAGCAACACCGTCTAGGAGCGAATGAAGATGTCGGGGGAAAATTAAAAATATGTAGCACGCAGTCGCACCTGAAAGTAACGAGTTTAGCCGGTACGGCGCGGCGGCGCATTCTATGCAACGCTTTCCCGCGCAACCTCAAGTTCAGCGGGCTATTCAAATTCATCTTGACTTTTACCTTGGCTTCCCACGTGTTTTGCTCGTTTTCTTTTCTCCCATGCCCCGCGTGTGACCCAATTACGCGCTCCAATGGAGTTGCTGCTAATTGATAGGAAAAATGTTGGAGTCATTAAACGCTAATGATAATTGTCCGGCTGCTCTGCCGCAGAGCGAAATATAATGCCTCAAATTTCGCAGAGCAAATAAAAAGAAAACAAAGTACTATATGAGTGTGAAAGATGATTTAATAATTAATAATGATTCCTTGTTCAAAATTCACCCTTTTAACTATTGTACTTACAGCCAAACATTTGGAGATGAGTGTGTGTAGGTAGTGCAGATACGCCCTAAACAAACTGAAAAGTGCCTCAAATCCTTTTTCTTTAAAACGAGATATTCAGGGAATTACGTTTTAACAACTTTGAAAATATTGAATGCAGATATGTTTTCGAGTACCTTAAGGTGTATAATTTAACAACCCAATTCGTATAAATAATATTATTTACAAAATTATATGTTTTTGATGGCTATAAATGGACTTAAACCACTTTCAAAATTAATAACACTTTGAGTTTTTATAAAAACACAAATCCATGAAATAAATTAATTTCCCTTGAAATAAAGAGTATGGCATGTTATCAAATTGAAAAAGATTCAACTTGTTATTACTGCTAAAACTATTAATTGTTTGTGATTAATTACTATTCTTTACAATTTTTCATACAAGCAGTGATATCAACTTAATATTATTAAACTTGTTTAGTCTTCCTCAATGCGGTAGCAAATAGAGAATTTTGAATAGTGGATCCTTATTTATTGTGGTGTTACAGAACATTTTGCATACGCTTTATAAATAAAATTATTGTTTCTGAGAGAAATTATTTAATTATTCGTAGTCAATTTTATGCGTGATTTTTTTCGAATATGGACTTTGCCACTTTCAAAATAGAGGGCCCATTTATGCAGGGGCTACTTACTTTTACACCAATTTTGTTTTTATAGTATTTTTATTGCCCACACAATAATGAACGATCAAAAATGGAAATAGTACTTTATAATATTCTGCACTCTTTTTTATCAATTTACACAAATTACGTTTGGAATAAGCAAAGTATTATAAAAAGTAAATTTTAAAACAATTGACCCACACAAAAAAGTGAGAGAAACCAAACCTTCTTACATAATAACATTTTTTTCTAAATCTCCCATAGATTTCCCCTCTCCTTATCCCTCTCCCCCAAAGTAATAATTATTTAATAAGATATTCCAATATAGTAATAAACACTTTTTGATCAATACAAGAGTCAATTCAACAACTTTAATATGTAGGCTCCTTTGAGCAAAAGCAAAAACAGTTTTATTTAAGGGTTTTAGATTAATAGTGGAATTAGTAAAACAAAAATTTTGAATTATAATACCATAAGGTAGAAATATCCTCTTTTGAACAGGCACTCCTCACCACATATAATACATATGTTATGTATCTACCTAGCTGGTGAAACTAAATTGAAATTCATAATTAATATGTCACCATTGTCACCAACCATGACAAACTATATATTTGCATGTTAACCATAGAATGCCAACACTTCTTGAAGCAATATGGCATGTCGACGTATTATTTGAATGGTGGGCTAATTTCCAACTGTTTTCCAGATAAAGTTTTGACTTCAGTCATAAATCATTTTGTAACAAGTTAACAATGTGCATACTATACATATATACATATTTACATATATCCTAAAAAAATAGAATAGATCCTTAATTAATTCGGCAAATCTTGGAGTGTTTTGTGGCATTATATAATGTAGTAATAAATTTAGCCGATTTGCCTTACCACCGATTTACCTACATTCCTGCCTGATGTCGGAACTTATTTCAAGGAAATTATTTGTTTTTCCTTTTGGCTTTAATGCTTCATACGTCCATCTTCTCTTTTCGATGCTTGTAGAATTACAAAAAACAGTTTTATATTTGACACGAATGATTAGCGTTAATTATGCGTATAATAAAGCGAGACAATTCATCTACGTCACTAACAAGTCAAAGTATTCCCGAAAACGTTTACTACCTTTAATACGAGTATACAATGTGCATGACGGATTGCGAGATCGAACCGAGATTGGATTTGAGTATTTGACTACTTGGTGTTTTAAGACCGAATCGAAAGTGAATGTAGATTGAAATGAGATTTTTCTCTTGCATTTTGTTAACCATGTCTCTCTATATTCTTTGTGTTCCTAAACGTTTCCCTTCGAAATTGTTTTGTTTAAATAAAATAACTTTTACAGGCAAATCAAATCAGACAAAAAAGTTAATGCTACAAGAACATGCTCTTACAATTGTTGTCAAATTGATTAACTCGGTCCGCTTTTCTTGCTGTTATTTCGATTCAATCCAGCCAACTAATGATTGGACCCGCTCGATCCGATTTCAATCCTAATCTGCGTATAATGAGATAGAATCTGCATTCAATCTTGATTCGATCCTGTAGTTTTTAATTTATTAGGGACTTCCTGATTTCTCTTCTTCGGATTTTCGCCAGAACTGTTAAATACAAACAAAAATGGCTTTTTCTGATAATGAACCTAATTCGAACAAATAAATTTTGGTTAAAATATCTCGCAGAGTTAACACAAAAATATAAAATTCGTTTTAAAAATTGATTAATTTAAATGATAAAATGTTCAAGTATTCAATGCATCAATTTTATAGAAGCAACTAGGAAAATTACCATAACCAAAAATGTTATTCTACATGTTCCGAATCCCGAAATTAAGCTAATATTAACTTTTTTCATTTTTCGAACTTACATGTTGTTAGATAATAAAACTCTCTACAAATATTTACATTCAGTTTTTTTCGCTTTTTATTCAAATAATTAGTTGTTAATTGAATTTAGGGACATGACAACTTTTAGAAATTAATTTACTGATCTCATTTAGATTCAAACTTCATTAGTTTTTCGTTTCGTGCTTCTATAGTGCAACTAAAACGGGATGTAATGGGTTTAAGGATTTAACATTTAGTTTCGACTTAAATTTTCTGTCAGTAAACTATTAAATCCTTTCATAGTGCATCGTGCCCGAGGATATGGCTACTGATCTAGGAGTCACCAAAGTGTTCAGCGGAATTTCTCCTGGTACAGGACTCCTGCTCGAAGCCTTAATAACATTCATCCTGGTATTTGTTGTCAAGGGGGTTTCAGATGTCAAACGTGGAGACCTCAAAGGATCAGCTCCTCTTGCAATCGGTCTCTCGATTACAGCAGGTCACTTATGCGCGGTAACATTTTAATCAAATCTAATCCCGATCCATTACTTATGTTAACATGTTCTATATATCCTAGATCAAATTTACTGGCTCTAGTATGAATCCTGCCAGATCATTTGGTCCAGCTGTAATTATGAGTGTTTGGGTAAACCACTGGGTAAGACGAAATATTTTCAAATTAACTCCTTTCTAATTACTTTATTTTGGAAATCAGGTTTACTGGGTCGGTCCGATCATTGGAGGCATCATCGCCGGTCTACTCTACAGATTTCTCTTCCGACAGAGAAAGGGAGACGATGAAGCTTCATACGATTTTTAAAAACATACTTCTTTGTAAAAGGAAAACACAAAAATTTCTTTTTTTATTTCCTCGAAAGCAGCGTTTTTTAGGTTGCTACTTGCTGGTTATATTGGCTAAGTGTGCTTTAGCTAGATGTGCACCAAAAATCCTCCACAATTGTTTCGCATTAAGTAGTCGATAGTTTCTCTTTTCTATAGAATAATCATTTTCGTATTTTAAAAGAAAATGAAAGTCGTCTCTAGGTGGCGGAACGAATTCGCAGACGAATTGTGGGAATCCCCGTAGAAATAAGCGTATATTTTCTTCATTAACATGTTTCTTAAGAAATTATTTATATGTGCCTACTACTTCTACAATTATTGAAATTGTTAAGTTACTCAAATTAAAACGGTTTTATTATATAAAGTGTTCTTTCATATTTTCTTTAATAACCTCAAGTTCCTAAATCTTAATTCAAATAAATTCCCAATTCCCAGCCAAAGCAGTCTTAACCCGGCGAAGTATCTAAAAATAGGTAGTGCAATAAAAAATCTCAGCAGTGAGCTCACAGCAAACCTGTGGAAACTCAGTGTCCCTTTACATTTCCACCGAATCACAGTCTTCGAAATTAAAAAATCTGAAACAATGACACTGGCAGAGAAAAGCACATTTTTCACCGATTTTTACTTAAATGTTAAAAATGCCTGTAGTCAAGAAGAAACTGAAGAATTCGCTAAACTTAAAAGTGACCTGGAAAGAGTGATTTTTGTGTCCAATTTAAACGCACTACGCAATAATGACCTGAAGATCAACAGGGAATTTGCCGGAAAAAATGAAAAGTTGGCGACAGATCTTAAAAACATGGGGAACGATGCGTTTAAGAATAAAAAATGGATAGAGGCTTTAATGTTTTATAGTAAAGGGTATATTTCAATGCCCGGGGAAAATCGTAAGTTGTTTGAGGAAAACATTTGATATCATTTAGAAAATTGGCAAGATCATTTCCTAAATCTTGAAGGTGCCCCTAACAGCCGAATATTATTATAAATACTAAATACAGATGAATGTACATATATATTTTGCAGTTGGGTATATCTAACATTCAGAGTAATACAATAAAAGCTACATAAAATGTTCAACTGGAAATATGTATACTATATTTACGATTTAATAATTTAACAATGCTACTAATTATGTAAGTATACCGACAAATTTTTTTATCCTATAATACTGTTTTTACTTTAAAAAAATTATTCAAACGTGTTTACATATACAGGAAGGTCTTTAGTACAAAAAACAAAAAGTGTTATATATGCAAGTACATTGATTGGTTTTTGTGGACAACATAAGAATTTGTCATTTAATTGCAATAAATATTTGCTTGAATCAAGTAAGAACAGCAATATTCTCATAAAAGTAAAATAAAGATTTAGATTGACTAGTAATATGGTATGTCTATTCTACATAAATCGAAGAATGAAAAAAAAGGCAAATTGAATATTCGTGGAAGTTTTAATAGGATATCAACGATTTATTACAATACTACATATGTACATAGGTACTTGTATTCTAAATGGGCTCTAGCTTCAAAGGAAACATGCAAAATTGTTTATTAATTTGTTCAAACTCATCGATCAAGCTTCGTGTGAACTAGAAAAATTAAACTGGACTTTAGAAAGCCTGATATCTGACTGAAATCTAAAGACTTTACATTTAAAGTTGGTACAATTTAAAAACCCTTTGAGTCCACTCGTCCAGCATTTAGTAGTTCAATGTTCTAGGATTACTATGCCTATGTGTAGTGCGGTTAAATGAATATTCTCAAAAAAGAAAGCTGCACACCACAAATAAAAGCATATCTTTAAATCAATATTAATCTTAGACAGAGAGATCTCCATTCTTTTGGCCAATCGTTCAGCAGCCCTCTTCCACTTGGAAAACTACGATCAAGCCTTGGAAGACATAAATCGCGCTATCTCAATCGGATACCCAAAAGATCTTTCTTACAAACTCTACGAAAGACAAGCACAGTGCTATTTGGCTAAAAAGGAGCTTCACAAGGCGGTGGAGTCATTTAAGTGAGGCTCTTAGCTTTATATTTTAAGAGTGCATTTTATTGTATTCAAAATATTTTTCCAGACGCACCATACATGCTCTTGATGAGTCTAAGTTACCTCTAGAAAAGCGAAGTAAGGCAGAAAAAGATGCTCTGGTTATGGTCAAAATGCTTGAAAGGGAAGTTGCTGCTCCGCAAACAGAAGGTGCTATTAAAAAACATTCTGAGGAGAAGAGTTTCCTGAATGAGTCGATTATGTTTGACTACAATAAAGACGAAGGTCGTTTTGCAAAGGCTGCAAAAGACATATCCGTTGGGGAGCAGCTTTTGGTTGAAAAACCAAATGTTTCCGTTCTTTTGGAAAAATTTAGCAAAACTCACTGCCAGAATTGCTTCTTAAGGTTGATTTAAAAAAATTAATACTTCAAAGTTCAATAAAAATAAATCAATTTAAAAATTACAGGACTACTGTACCTATAGCATGTCCTAAATGTGCTGATGTTGTGTTCTGCTCTGAAAAATGTTGGAAGCAGGCAAGTGAATCCTATCACAAATTTGAGTGCGGTTTTCTACCAATACTCTGGCGATCTGGAGCTTCAGTGAATTGCCAGATGGCGATGAGGATCATCAGCACCAAATCAATTGAATACTTCAACAGCATAAAAGATTCTTTCGACAAAGAGTTGAGCCCGGAAGAAGCTAAAAAGTAAGATTCATAACTTCTTAGAAATTAATTTCAGAATGCAGCTTAGTAATATGTACTGATCAAAATTATTGTAAGCGTTATCTGGTAACAAAAGCGTCTAAACATTTTAATTGAACAAAAAATATGCTCCAAAATTTGATGATGTAAATAGCACTTCTTACTTTTGAAACCATTTGAAAATAATCATTTGAATTGAATTACGAATTTCTAGGTTTTGAAAATAACCTACTCGAATTGATAAGAAGACACCTACTTAATTTATAACATTATCTTTTTCTAAGACTTTCACACGATGACTATAGACGAATTAGTAATTTAGTACGTCATGAGGATAAGCGCAGTGTCTCAAGTTTCTTCCAAAACGCTTTAATGGCCCATTTCCTCACATCCTGTTTGAAATTATCAGAATATTTTGGATCATCGGCTAATTCTGAAGACTTAAACTTCGTAAAGAGTTTAATACTACGAAATCTGCAATTCCTCCAATTCAACTCCCATGAAATTTTCGAACTGCATCGCTCAAAATCGGGAGAAGCAAAGAAAACCGTTTTTGTTGGAGCTGGACTCTATCCAACTTTGGCCTTATTCAACCATTCTTGCGACCCTGGAATCGTCAAGTGAGAATATTGTATAACAATAAATACCTAAAGTACAATAAACGATATTATAAATTTAAGATATTATCAAGGAACCACAATTCATGTTAATGCAATAAAACCAATAAAAACCGGAACAGTAGTGGCTGAAAATTATGGACCCATGTACACCCAAGAAAAGAAGGAAGACCGCCAGGACAAACTCAGGGATTTGTATAATTTCGATTGTAATTGCGAAGCATGCATGGAAAACTGGCCACGATTCGAAGAAATGGACAACACCATCATCCGTTTCAGATGCGATGGTGAAGATAAGTGTGACAATGTTATCGAAATCTCAGCAAATTGTAATGATTTCATGATTATATGTGCTGCATGTGGACAATTTTCAAATATTCTCAAGGGATTAAAAGTTATGCAGGTAAAACTAAACTTCAACTGCTATTAAGCACCGAATTATCGAAATCAATAATATTATATTATTGTGCATAATCAACCTACGTATATACATATATAATTATATATTTTTCATTATATAGGATACGGAGATGATCAAGAAAACTGCGAAGCGACTATACGATGCCGGGGATATCAACAAAGCTCTGGAAAAGTACATTGATCTTTTGAAAATAATGTTCGAGGTTCTAGCTCCTCCTTTCACTGACTTTGCTCAGTGCCAGCAAAATATTAAAGACTGCTTTTTGCACTTTGGCAATTCATATCAACTATCAGATTAAAATTAACTGTATTTTAAATGTATATTTTATTATAACTAAATTGCTTTGAATATCTTCTCTTTTACTTTATGTTGTTATTTCAAATTTTGTAGACAATTTTTGCCTTTAATTTTTATAGTAATTTATTTTACGAATGTGATAAAAAAACACGTTCAAATTAAAAATCGGAAAAATTCTCTACAGAGCTCAATTTAGTCATTTTTAAGTCGATAACTAGGGAGGGTATGAATTAACTAACATTGAATTGAGTACTTTATATTCGCAAGCACAGACCCAAAATAAGAAACACCAACATTTAATTATAGCAAAACGATCAGAGTTGATACGAAATTTATAACTATAGCAAGCAGAAAAACTGCTACTAAACTACTGAAAATTGTCTTTAATATTAGCTCCCCCAATATTTCTGAATGTATGTACATACATACACACATTAATTACATAATACATAGACTTAAAATGAAACTAAAATCATCCTTGTACGATGCAATTTTTCTATAAATTAATAAATGTAGTTTTTTTTGCACTACATTTTATAATCCTTGACAAAACTTTCAAGCGAATTCCTGTGTATTGGGTGTGGCAATAGAAATGGCAACCCGAACGCAGTGGTGTAGTCTAAAAATTACAAATTCGTAGAGTATAAGGGGCATCTTTTAGCACAAATCCCTCCGAAAATTCTTTTTATGTTGCCATAGAAATCTCCTACATAGTGACGTCACATAACCTTTCAATTGGATGTAAACAAATCTGGCGTAATCACATCGTTTTACGGAAAGCCAACTAATTTATCCTTTTTATATTATTGATTATGCGAAGAAAATTTAGAGTACAATACATACTTACCGGAAAAATGATTTTCGTTTTCTATTTTTGAATCTGCTTGCACAATTAAGCACCGAACACTTCATGTTTATATTTCACCGAACAACACAAATATTTTAAGTAAAATTTTCTAAAGTTAGTTTATGTGTATCTCCTTTTAAGTCTTCCGCACTTGTTCACACAGTTTTACACAAGCATTATACATATTTTATTTCAATAAACACCGATACTAACCAAAGCGCAAAATACAGTATTTCCTAGGCTTTATTTTCGAAGTAAAGATGCAGCCACTTTAAATTCTCAAAACCGGACGCCGCAGAAATTACAATCGAATTGCAAAGAGCGAGCAGATGGAGCAATTGAGATTGAACGTTTAAGTTTAAATCGCAATTTTCTTAAAACTGTTTTGAATTGTTTGCGGATCGCACGAAAAGTCGAACACTAAATAGAAATTTCTATTTGTGGCTATCAATCAGTATTTCTGTTTTATTCTTCCCCTATTTTGCATTCTTTGATTTTTAGCGTTCATATTATTGAATAAAATAAATTGTTAGTACGTAACATGAAAAATATAAGACTTAACTCAATAAAACTTTGTTTTTAAGCCATTACATATTTAAACGTTTTACACTCTTGAATTGTAGCGCATTAGTTGCCATAAAGTCAGTAGGATTTAACTCTATTTTAATATAAATGAATGGAAAAAAAACACATCTCCATCTATTTTGGTTCGGTAGACAAAAGCTAGCCAATAGCCGAATGCAGCCTAGAACTTAGCCGATTATCAAACATTTAGCTGACGGTAGCGCCGTGGTGAACAACTTAACGAACACATGTACAAGACCTTCCGGGCGAGTGCTGCTTCGAAGTTCTTTCTGTTCTAAACCTTCAAAGTGTTGAGGCGGGTTGTAGTTTTCTCTGGGAAATATTAGTGTTTGTAAATTCAATAAATCTGAGATTGATCTGCCGCCATCATAATGTCTCAAAAGGTAATTACTATTTCGTTTGAAATAAAATTCTAAAACTTCTTGTGGTAAATTAAATATCCCCACAGTATTAAGGATCATGCCGGTAGTTTTTTGTTGAAATTTTAAGGTTATTTCAAAAACGTGTTTTTGATTCGAATGATTGTAACCAATTTCCTTCTTTTGAGATGGAACTAAATCCCGATTTTGTTTGACTAATTACCTGGTGATTATATGATTAGAAGGTTTTCTTTCCGCGGTAAAGTCCTAAAATGAGATTTTAAGCTATCCAGTGAAATTGTAAATAAGGGCTACTTTTATTATTTTCAAATTTCGGAGAAATCGTGGATCTCCAAACAGTAAAGTGGCGGATGATTTTAATATAACTCCAAATCGACCCAAAAGAAGCATTATTAGTTAAACTTGGCATCTACATGAGATCAATATCTTTTAATCCATAGAAATCGTAACTTATTCTGTGTTACTTTATTTTCGAATTTATGACTTTAAAGTGATGATTTTTATCGCCCCAGACTGACTTCTAAAATTGTGAGGAGACAGATTTTTCTGACATTTAAGGTTATATAAAAGATGTTAGTTTTAACAAACCAATTAAAATGTTTGCTTCCACTGACTGAAACCAATTTTCTTCATTTCAGATTGCGTTTGGACCTGATTTTATGTTACTAACTAGCTCGATGAGGCTAAAATCGGAAGATGCGTTTTTTCCGTGGCTAAAATTGGATTTTATCCATGCGTCAGGATAAAGTGGTAAATAATAACTATCTTTAATTCTTTCATAGTGTATAGGGTTCACGATTTTATTCACAAGATTTTCCAAACAATAGTGGTGGATGCTTTATACTTGTAGTTTTATTTACAACACTATTGATTGAAAAATAAACTTATTGTTCAAACCACATCATCTTATATCAGATCAAAATCTCTTAATTACGTGAAATTCGTAATTTGCTCAGTTTTAATTTATGACCTTAAAATGATGACTGTTTTATCGCCCCAGACTGACTTCTAAAATTGTGAGGAGACAGATTTTTCTGACATTTAAGGTTATATAAAAGATATTAGTTTTAACAAATCCATTAGCATGTTTGCTTCCACTGACTGCAACCAATTTTCTTCATTTCAGATTACTTTTGGACCTGGTTTTATGTTACTAACTAGCTCGATAAGGCTAAAATCAGAAGATGCGTTTTTTCCGTGGCTGTAATTGGATCCTATCCATACTGCAGGATAAAGTGGTAAGTAATAACTATCTTTAATTCTTTCATAGTGTATAGGGTTACGATTTTATTCACAAGATTTTCCAAGCAATAGTGGTGGATGCTTTATACTTGTAGTTTTATTTACAACACTATTGATTGAAAAATAAACTTATTGTTCAAACCACATCATCTTATATCAGATCAAAATCTCTTAATTACGTGAAATTCGTAATTTGCTGAGTTTTAATTTATTTTCAAATTTATAACCTTAAAATGATGACTATTATCGCCCCAGACTGACTTCTAAAATTGTGAGGAGACAGATTTTTCTGACATTTAAGGTTATATAAAAGATGTTAGTTTTAACAAACCAATTAAAATGTTTGCTTCCACTGACTGAAACCAATTTTCTTCATTTCAGATTGCGTTTGGACCTGATTTTATGTTACTAACTAGCTCGATGAGGCTAAAATCTGAAGATGCGTTTTTTCCGTGGCTGTAATTGGATCCTATCCATACTGCAGGATAAAGTGGTAAGTAATAGCTATTTTGAATTCTTTCATTAGTGTAGAAGGTTACGATTATATCCAAAAGATTTTCCAAACAATAGTGGTGGATGCTGTATGCTTGTAATAAAACTACAACACTATTGATTGAGAAATAAAATTATTGGTCAAACTGCATCATGTAATATCAAATCAAAATATCTTAATTACGTAGAATTCGTAATTTGCTCAGTTTTAATTTATGACCTTAAAGTGATGATTGTTATCGCCCCAGACTGACTTCTAAAATTGTGAGGAGACCGATTTGTCTGACATTTAAGGTTGTAAGAATGCCACGACTTCATCCTTTAATTCGCAAAATCTGCAGAGTTTCATTTTGGATTTTTCTCTTATTTTAGAGCACTTTGAATACAAAGAACATTTCGTGGGTGCGACATAGCTGATTACATGGACAACAAACTACGTGAATGGTAAGTAATTACGATTTTATTTTATCTCACTTGTTTTCTTTAATGATGATAATAATTGACAAGCATATAACTGAATAATTTTGTTGATTAATTCGTCTGATAATTTAATATCATTTTTCAACATGTTTAGAAATGTGCAAATAGTTACTGATTCTTATTCATATTTCAGATTACTACAGAATTATGATGTAAAAGAGTATTCAGTGTGCTTCAAATGTAAAAGGTAATTGACTAATTTTGCGTTTAATATTATAAGAAATTATAAAGTACAGCATGTAATGCTGTCGGTACAATAATTTGCTAATGATGATTTATAGTTATCCCTGTCATAAAAATAATGATGATATTGTAAATTCTGAGCAAATATCAAACATTATTTTGAAGAATAAGGTAGCCGTGAAACTAATTTTCGTTGTTTTCCTTTTTTCAGGAATGATTGAACTTTGCAAGAGGCTTTTGGAACAACAAGCAATGCTAAAATGTTATTACAAAAATGTTCACAATGAAATAAAGTAACTACTTTAAAAAAAAAAAAAAGATCTTTTGGTTGTTGATCCCCTTCCAGTCTAGGAGGCTTACTTTTTATATACATAATTATTAAGGATTTTTTAATGAATATAAAATCGAGGGCAAAGCACTTCAAAATTGCTTTTAGTAATTACAAGCTCAGAAACGTGCAAAACTCGAAAAGTTTGGAGTTTGTTCTTTGATCATTTTCACATAGGAAATCGGGCACTTTTAGGTCCACTTTTTCTTATGTACGTTTAAGCTCTGAATAGGGCAATTCCATTATTAAAAATATAAAACGATAATTTGAAACCAATTAAAAAAAAATTATTTTATTGACAACTAAAAGACATTATTCAATCTCCATAAAACCGTCGGCGTTCGTAAGATGAAGACTTTGTTTCTTACTCTTTTCTTCCACGATGAAACTGGGACCAACCAAGCAGTTCTCGAGAATGGATCCACGCTTAATCACAGCCTTGTTGCAAATAATCGAATTTTCTATCTTAGACCTAAAGTAACATCAGAAGTCGTTATATCCGTGAGAAATTAAATACAATTAAAAATTGCTTACCCTTCCTCTACTGTCGCATGCCCCATTATAACGCTGTTTGCGATTATGACCTTTTCCTTGACGGTGCAGTGGCGCCCGAATGTCGACTTCGTAAGCGACGTTTTCTCTGATAACTTCGCGTTGTCTGCAACAGCAATATCCTTCGTTTGAGTGCTATTTACAACAGCGTTAGGGGAAATCAGGGGCAATGATTCACATCCTGGAATTTGGGACCACAAAGATGCAATCTAAAATTTTCTAGTGAAATTATTGAGATAAATAAATGAATGGAAAGGACCTCTTGTAAAGTTATTTTTCGATCCACCTCGGACCCCAGGCATTGTAGCTTATTCTGAGATTCGATTCATATAAAAAATTAATCCCATTTGGAAAATTGTATTCTGATATTTGTATAGTGTAAACGTTTCACATGTGAATTATTATTTTCGAAATGCGGTGTATTTTTATTTTTTAAATAAATAAACATTGTATGAGGTACGTGTGAAAAGTAGAATACAAAATAAGAGAACAAATTATGTATTATGTTTTCCAAAGCAGTCAAATATTATTAGGAATTACGAGGATCTCGGAATAGATGCTTTCTCATAAAATGAAGGTTAAGTGGAATTATTTTTTCACATAAAATGAACCTCAGATTAGACCTCAATATTTCAGAGCAGTCAAACTAGACATACTAGTTATCAAATCGCCTTAAAAAACGCCCACAATAGGCCCTTAAAATTCGTAAAGAACGTACCTTTTGATTTATTGCAAAGTAAGCCAAAGTGGTGTTCACTCGAACCCCAAAACTTTCTTTATTGGATTCTACGGCATAGCAGCGAATAAGATCTCCGTTGTAGGGTTTCTTTGTCCGTGAGTCGTTAAAGAACGAAGAGTTTACAATTTGTTGTTGGTAACTATTCGGCGGTATGAACTGTAACAAAGATACCCTAAATGTTCTTAGTACAAAGAATAAAAGTAACTTACGTTAATAATGTCATCCTCTTGGTTCAGCTTAACACCAAATTCGCTTTGCGGTTCTACTGGAATTTGCGATGCTCTGCACATTTGCTTTTTTACAATATACGGCAGAAATTCTCCTTTAAGAGTTGTGAAATTGTCTTTCTATGAAACAAGTCAATATAAGTAATTAGTTCAGATCAATTCGTTTACATTTTTATAAATCTAAAGAATTGACGAGGTAATGTAAATAACAAGATTTAGTACTGTACAGCTGTTATAGAAAATATATAAATATATCAAAAAAATGGGACAACATAACTCTCTAAGTATTAAAGAAAAAAATACATCAAAATACATATAGCTATTTGTTTCAATGATTAACTGGTCGACAAACCAATAAAACTATTGAATATTTTACTTTTAAAAAATTATTCGTTCGCAAATACGTTTTTTATATTTTGAAATAGCAAATCAGAACATTAACTAATAAAAGATATTTACCTTTGTGAGGAAGTCTAGGACCCATTTCTTCACAACATAAATATGAGAATCAACCAATCGACTGAAAATATCGATTTTCTGATTTTTTCTCATAAGATGTCCACTTATGATGACATCTTCCTCAAAATCGCTCGAGGATGCCAAGAATAGCAATCTCTTTGACCCTGGGTGAAGACCGATGAGATCTCGTTCAGGTTTGTACTTCGTTTTGGGACCGGGAACTGTAACATCGCCCCCAAACCCTTTCCCGAATAACAACGCAGTTACAGTCGCATCATGCTGACGAAATTTGTTAATTAATGGAAAAAGACTTGTGTTGGTCATCACGTCGCACGAGACTACTATGAAGTCACTCTTAATCCTGGATGCATTGAAACTAGTTAGAAGATGCTCGATTTATGGATAAGAAAGGAAACATACTTATCGTGAATATGCCTCAAACTATCTGCAGTCCCAAAGTCAGACTCACTGGGAATCGTTGCGTACTCAATCTTCATTTTAAGCGGAGTTTTCTCGAGACACTGCTGTATGTCGGACTTCTGGGATTCGAGGACAACGACAATGACATCTAGTCACATTTAAAAATTAATTGTCTGAATTAATATAGTTTCTTGAAAGAAAATACCTTGAAATCCGTGCTGCTGTAACATTTGTAGAGGATACCAGAGCATGGGAAAAGGGCCCACAGGAAGAAGGCATTTCGGATGGTCCCCAGTCAATTCTGGCAAGCGTGTGCCACGGCCTGCGGCAAGTACAACCGCTTGAAACTCCATAGCAACCATTATTGGCTCTAAAATTAACAGAAAATGGGTTGAATATCACCCAGAAAAATACAACTCCGGTTATAAAAGCGAAAAACAGCTGATTAATCAATAGAAATGCCAGTTCAGCATCTAGATAACGATTTTAGCGACTCCACAGCTCAATGCAACGGTGGGTTCCAAAAGCATTTTGTGACATTGACGTTTAAACCGGTGAAAAGTAGTGGAGCTTCCGGTTGATTTTACTTTACTTAGTATATAAAACGCAAAGTGCATAAAGAAATTCGTTAAATTTTAAGCCTATGAAATTTCTGAATTTTTTAATAAATAATGCTTAAAGCAATCCGGTTACTCCCTCGTAAAAACTGTGCTCGATTCTACTCACAAAATGCAAAATTCCAGCAAATTCAAGAAGCGTCGAAGACTGTGGATCCGTTTTCTAAAATAAAAATTAAATGTTCTGCAAGCGCAACGGTGCGCCCGGTCGATTTATTTGATTGTCCTGGCTCCGATAAGTTAAGAGTATTCGCCTACTCAACTGCAGGGGAAAGGAATTCAGAAATCGATATAAAAGGAGATGAAAAAAACGTTGAAATTAACGCAAGAGACAAGTTGGGTGCTAAAGAAGGCATCAAATTTATCTTCGAGGTACCAGTTAAATGCAACCTTGAAATCACTGCAGGGAAGGATGTGAGCATCACTGAAATGTACAGTGACTACATAGACGTAAAATCGCAAAAAGATATATTTACAAAGAACTTACGGGGAACTTCTATTGAGTTGTTGTCTCAAGAAGGCAACATTACCTGTGATGGTCTAACGCTAGCTCAGGAAATCAAAATTCAAACGAATGATAGAGGGGTAAGTGGCCGTTGGATCAATAGGAGAGGGTGCTCATTTAAATATCCCTTCATTTACAGAACATTCACTTAAATAAAGTTCAAGGTGATGCAATGACATGCGCTTCCAGCAATGGAACCATAAGCACCAACTCCTGCTACACTGAAGTGTCGAAGTTCACCACTCTAACAGGGACTCTGAATTTGAAAAACGTTCACAAGCAAGCTGCAGTTTACGTTCTAGAAGAAGGCGACATCAATATGAGTAAATTTCTTTTTAAAAAACACATACTTTCCGATCCTTTTTCGGGGAGAATGCGTTTTGTTCCTTTCATAGAACTAGCTGATTATTACAACCAGGGACTGCACCAAATATGATTTTTTCTTGCAAAAACCTCTCTATACTTGGTACTCCAGACCGATAATAATATGAACTTAAGAGAAGAAAGCTATAAACTTGAAATTAATTTCGGTTATAACATCGGACTTAACTATGTTTAAAAAATTCTGTACCAATCATGAGTTTAAAAGCAATTGGCTTTTCATTTTGGCTAGAATTTGTTATTATTAACTCGAAAAATAAAAAACCCAGGCTTTTGCTTCAAATTAAATCCGGTTAAAAGTAACAACTATAACATTGCTTTTTTTTTTAGAAAAAAAGGTTCATTTTGAAGAGTTTAATAGGAACCGAAAGAGGCAATCACCCACAACATTTTAATGTATTTCATTTTATTCTACTATGACAACTTCTCTTAGCTTTTTTAGCTTAAAAATTGAAGCATACTAGTTATATTCCGTTTCTGATTAAAGCTCTAATCATATAATACAATAAAATTCTATCCTGTCGATGGGCTTATATATGTATTCTCACAAATTCTCACGCTTGTTATCTCATTAGTCCTACATAAGTGAGTGGCTATTAGTTGAACAAAAGTTTTAAATTTTAATACATACTAACATGAGTTTTTTTTTGTCTGCACTTTGTGTATTAAATTATTAAAAAAAAACGTTACTACAATTACGGCCACTTTTCTCTAAACATTAATATTTTTGCAGCTGGAATCCACGGCAATCTGTTAGTAAAAGCGAATGGCGGCAACTTAAATCTGCAATTTTCCGAAGTTATGGATGATTCAATCATAATGTCGAACGATTCTAAAAATGTATCAATAAACATATCTGATCTAGTGGAAGAAAATTGTTTCATCGAACTTAATTCTGATGAAATTATTCTAGAAGAGTCAGCATCCCACTTAAAAGACAGCTTGCAAGGCAACAAATTTCGTTTAGGTAATGGAGACAGCAAAAATAAATTACTAGTTTCTGTAACAGGAAAGCTAGCTCTAGGAAAACTGTCCTGGGCAGATAGCCTTAAATCGTCCTTAGGATTTAAAGATTTGTAAAGGAAAAGTGTATTTGGGTAAGCAATGATTTATTGTAAGAAGGAATGTTTAACAACAATCTAGTTATTTATTAAATGGATAAAATTCTACTCAAACTAAAGCTGTTTCAATTACAAGGACTTGAAATATGCAGGGAAGGTTCCAGTGAACAAAGAAAATCGTTCAAATAATCATTTTTATTTCGATGTGGTTTTTTTCTTAAACTTATACAATTGACTGCACTTAAAATTGCATAATGTTCTCCGAATTGTGAACTGAAAAGAAAGATTTTCTATTCACAGAAGCTCTTTCTTTCATCGTTTGAATAAATAATAAACAAGAGCATGCTGCGGTTTTCTTGTTTTTCGATTTTCCAATTATCCAAATAAAATTCGGCTTGGATTGAAACTACGTTTCGCAATAAATAAACTTATACAACTGGTAAACGTTAATTACAGTAATAAAATAAAACGTATCGTCTTTTCTCGGTGATTGTACTCGATTACTTGCGTTTTAAAACGAACAAATTAAATATCTCAATTTGTAAACCTACCTGTAGCTTTTTGTTAAGATCTCTTCTAATCTAAATTCCTTAAATATGTTAAAATTTTTCTCAACTCTGCTTATCTTTAGACGCCTACGTATTTACAAATTCTTTCCTTCTTTGTTTGTTTTTTTCTTTATCTTTTGGTGGTCAAATGTATATAGTCTTCCAAATTAACTACACTTACATGCTGGGTTATGTTCAGCATTTTCAAAAGCCTCTTTCAGCTGCTTTAGCCAATGTAACTAGTTTTTCGGCGAAACTGTGATCAGTTTATGAGGCGTAACTGGTGATATCTGCAACAATTTCAAAAAAAAAAAAAAATTAATAACGCCTCCAATAATTCTAGTTTTATAAGTAGACATTTTTAAATATACACAGAAGTTAGGGTTTGTCAAAAACGAAAATTAAACTCACCCATAAAGACCTGGAGCCCAAATATGAGTCGTCTTCGTCAATAAGACTGTGGCTCTGTTGATCGATAAATATCAATGTATCTTTGCTGCATGAATTAACCGCATTCCTTCGCATAGATAAATTATCGCACTCTTTCAGTCGGTAGCTTGAACTTTTCGTTAGAGGATAATGCTTGTACTGTCCACTGCATTGTTCTCCTATTTCTCTACCATTGAGCATTCCTCCCGAAAGTGTGCCCTTAAAGCTAATTCCATTGGTTAAAAACTGCTGTGTGTTAACAGTATTTTCACATCTTGCAGAAGTTTTTTGCAAATTTAGAGCCTTTTCTAAAGCTGAAACATTAGTAGCCCTCTCGGGAGTATCATCGCCTGCTTTCTTAAAGGGTTTTTCCGGGGAAACGATTTTTGTGAAGACCTCCTTTTTAATTTCGCCGGTACCAGCTACAATAATCTCCTCTTTGGGAACGTTGTTCTCAATTTCCTCTTTTGTTTCATTAGGAGAACTATTTTCATCCATAAACTCCAAGGTCTCAATATCGACAAGTTCATTTTCGTCTGTCTTCTCTATAACCACGGTTTCTTGAAGATTAATGTTTATTTCTACCTTACTGCCTTTCTCAGTATCTTCCGTTAATACCTTAAATTCGTCCTTAGCAGAATGCTCTTGTTGTTCGGGAACACTAGAAATACCAGCGCTAAGTGCGACATTGGTACAACTGTTTTGGATTGGTACAAGAGGCACAGCGATTCTAGAAACCCAGTGATCACCGGAAGTTGAGCTTGTCCCAGAACATTCTGTAATATCGATGCTACGTCGCTGATAGAACAGGATGTACGCCTCGTTGTTAACTATTTGTTCTTGTACTTCATTTGCAGGTACATGGGTAACTCTCTGGTCATCAAATTTGTACCACTGGTGATCGTAGGGGTTCTTGCATGCAGCCGTATAGTGTCCTGTCTCTAAAGTGTCACCTTGATGATAGCATACAGCATAAAGATCGTAACGATTGTCTTTGTAATCTTTTTCTTTCAATTTATGATCTCTGTTTTTCCTCCAAGGGCTACCCACATTTCGAGGGTGCTCTTCATTGAGACAATCACTCGAAGAAGCACCTCGCGCCAAATGTGGCGACATATCAAAAGAGTTTAATGGAAATTTCACCATGGTTGTAAGTTTTGCGGCATCTGGACCTTTATCATGCTGCTGACGGAATCTCTTAAAGTGGACGACAAGAATGTCAGGGAGAGACCACAATCCCAACGTTTTTACAACAGGAAGGTACTGCTGACAATTTGGGCACCTCCACGCATCTTCAGCACTCAACGTTTCTGCTTTTGTATAATGTTCTAGACATTGTTCCAACGTAAGCACAGCTTGTTCCGATTTTGAATCCCTGAGCAAAGACACACTCTCATGCTCAACGATCGGATCACTTAAATCAACAAAGAAATCTTCTGGACTGGCCCATTCAAGGAGCAATTTAATATGTGGAGGGCCTGCGTCGGGCGACAAAACGGACAAAGCCATGTCTATAACCTCCATGAAAAGTGGATGTTCCACCTCCTCAAGGTAAGTGTCTGGATCAGCGGATGGATCTTGGACGCGAATTTGAAACATTTCTGTAAGAGGTGTAGAATAGGCAAAAACTTCTGGTTTTAGAGTAGAAGACATTTCTTTCAGTAGCTTTTTTTGTAATTCAACATACGAACAGTCTCTGTTAACCTGAACGCAAAATGGAGTTCCTAAATATAATAAAAAATGAATTGTCTTTCTCTTCTTATTCAAAATGAAATAAAGTTCTTACCAAATCTGCAAACGCTTCCATCAGAATTTTTCTTAACGTTCGCAATTAATATCATCAAATCGGAAGAGTTTTCTTCTTTTACCTCCGGGACTTCAATGCAATATACTGAGTCCAATTCGTCTAGGGTAGCAATTGACTGAGAGTCGTAGAAAACACGGGAGAAGCCGGATTCGTTGATATCGGCTAAAACCATTCGATTTATAGCGATACCCGTATCCGCATGCAATTGTTTCCTTAAGGCCATTATTGGGGAGCCTGGAGGCACGGTGAGACCCAGCTTTACCTGGCGTGGATGTTGCGTTACGTATAGAACTGTGACAAATATCACCTGCTGTGATAATTGAGGAAGTTGCACCGATATACAATGGAACGGGTCAAAAGTGTTGCTTTGCTTTTTACATCGTGGACATGTTAGCGACGATCGGAATTGCGCTTGAAAAACCGCCTGTACAAAGGAATTATTACATCTAATGTGATTTGCTAATGTTTCCGCAGCTATCACTTCGTCAGGTCGTCCGTAGTTATTCTGTAAGAGGAAATATTTTTTATCACCACAATCTATTAGCTGAAAATCGATGTACAAGAGATGTCTGTATTTATGGGGCTGCGAATATCTTTCTACAAAATAATTCCCAAGATCAAATCGTTAATTACTAGACACGCAATCATTCTTCCGTAGTTTACTGTCTGCTAATTAGTACAATTTGGAACTAATTTATTATGAATCATATCGGACGAAATATTTCTTGGTACATTTCCACATTATCATACCACTCCTGTAGATTTTCTAATAAAATTAAAGCATAAGTCTCAAAGTTCGCTAAATTACCTCAGCTCAAGGTAAACAAATGAGATTTAGCGCCGTGCCGCTAAGCCGACTTAAGCAGCTTCAAGAAAGAAATTACATAAAGATTGGATAATGAATGAAGCTTATGAAAAGTGAAAAATGAGAAATCTTCAGGATATTATGAAAGAGTTTCACGCGAATTATACCCCAACCCCCATTCAAGTTTTTCCTAGATATGAGCATTAAATCAATAAAATGCCCAACAAGCGCCTGGCTGGCATGCATGCAGAGTGTTCGCCGCCACTTTTGAAGTATTGATTCGATGCATCGCACAAAAGAAGTTCTCTTTGAAGGTGTTATTGGTGTTAAGTAATCCCGTACTTAACGTCTTGTTAGCACCGACATAAATTCTTAAAGAGACAATTGAAAAGTTCAATTGAAGTGCCACTGACAAGGCTTTGGTGTTAGTCAATTGCAATTCGATTAAAAGGTGGTTAAAACTTAAAAGGGCTTTTCGTAATGCAGTGGAATACTGCCATAAATCGCTTTAGCATTTAAATTATTACTTTTTGTCCGTACCTTAATCGTTTTATATCGTCTTTTTGTCGCTGTGTTGAGATCCTCATGCACTTTGTCGAGCAACCAAAATAGAAACTCTTGAGCATCGTGTTGAGTAGAGCTCCGGAACTGTGACCCATAGCGGTCCACAACAGCCTAAAGGATTAATTTATTAAATATCATTATTATTAACGAAATAAAATTGATTACCTTAAAACTGGTGCTGTGGTCGCTTTCATTTTTACACGTCCACAGGGCCTTTAGGACGTTCGCTAATTGTTCAGTCAATTCACCTTTGGTACCAAACTTTCGTGAGTTTAATTTGTTTCTCCTCTTAAGGTCAGCCTAAGGTGATAAAATGACCTAGAAAACTATTGTTCAAGTAATAATTGCCTTATCGCACTCACCTTGTATTGGTCAAGAACAAAATATTCCGCCAAAATATCTGTGTGACTCAGGCACTGAAGAACGGCATTCATAAAACATGTGTTGCCGTGATTTTTTAAACCTGTAACGCCCGGTGTTTGGTCTGGGGGCCACTGGTATCCCCCGATCGGTGGTACCCGATCTGGAACATTTTGTGGAACCGAATGCTTATTAGCCTGAAAAATAAATAGACAGAGCAAATGAATTATGGTACATAAAAATGTTTCTATGCCGAAATGAAATATTTCATGTACTAAAGCTTATCTGGCGCGTTTTCTCCTTATTCGTCATAAGATGCTTAAATACGATTATATTCACGAAAGTGTGCCAAGAGTTGTTGATAAAATAATGATAAGTTAGATAAGGTTATAGCTCAAAACTTGTGAACTTGCAACGGAAAGATTACAGTAAATTGATACAAATATGGAGCATTATTTCAAGAATAATAATTCTATTCATTTATAAAGAGTTTAAATATTCCGTCAATAAAATTTCTTGTTAAAAGCCTCTTTGAACAATGAAAATGGTGAGCCATTTCCTAGATTATATATCGCCAAATAAATTAATGTTATGTTTATATGAATACATCATTGGAACTGCTGGATTTATATTTTATATATCTAAACATTTTTTTCGTTTTAGGCAAGCATTCAACATGAACTAAGAATGGCATCTAAAACTTTAAAATATTTACTATATTTTTCATTCGATTTTCTGGCGAAGTGGAGGGCAATAACCAATGAAACAACGCTTATTGAGTTTTAAAGTGCAATATCAGCAATATATAAGAAAATATATAACTTTAACTGAAGATAAGAAAGAAATGCTTACTCATGGTATTCGCTTTATAAAATTCCAATGTGATATTTCGAGCTTAGCTTTACTTTTCGATCGATTGTAAAGTTTTAACGATATATTATTGAACTTATGTGGCATTAAGTTTCATTAATATCAGTGCTTCTAGCTGGACTCGTTTTCAAGAGACATACAGAAAAAATTTGCTTTTATGATGACAAGCTTCAGTCTTAGATGATTTGTGTCTGTTGCATTGCGTTTAAAAGAATTTGCGGAAGCTTTAATATTTGTACACTTGTGAGTGGAGACAAAAAAAACAACTGCTTAACTAATTTGATTAGCAATCGTCGGATTTATTGTTTACGGTTGAAACAAAATTGATTGTAGTTAATTGTTGGATTAAGCACAAGCCTCCCACAATCTTTCAAATTCTAGTGTAGTAGGCGAACAAGTTTTAATTCGCCTATTACGAGCTTATTTAGCATCTGAGGGGGTATAACATATTGAGAAATATGTGGTGGACAAATATCGTTTGCAAAGTACGAATAATCAAAAGGATGAATATCCTGAACAAAATCGATTCTTATAGCAATACATGAAATGCCCACCAGCGTCACAGCTTAATGCACTATTGAGGAATGGTCCATGCGGCGGCAGACCATTATTAAGCAATTGGGTTAAATTAATCAGAGCGAATAAAATGTTGCTAGTCGGGCAAGCTGTGGAAGAATGTGATAGGCGGCAATTGCCAATCTAACGAAAAGTAGTGCCCATATCTTAATTTTGGGGTGTGCGAAAAAATTCGCGAATTTTGAATTTTTAACTCGGTGCCCGATTAGGCAAGGCACTAAGGTAATTCAAGGCATAAATCTCGAAAAACGATGCAAATTCCACCGTTGCCCGCTCACAGAGCTGGCAATTGCCCTCAAGGTAAAACTAATTGAGAGCAATTGACCATTCATTCACTGGATATCGCAACACTCATGAAAACCCTTGTCTCTATTAGAAAGTGTGAAATGGCCTTTTCAATGGCAAGAGATAGCTGGGCGCACTGTCGGACTTACACCAATGCTCACGAAACTGACGTGTTGTGCAATCCTTGATAACAGTCTTCTAAACGATGACCTCCGGAACACTCGGCTGTTAGAAGATTGCGAATTGCCCTCACGGTGAGGCGTTAGCTTTTGCAGAAGATGTTGATGCTGCTGCTGCGGCGGCGACGGCGGCTGTTGTTGCTGCTGCTGGTGGTGGAGACGCCTATTTCCTGACTCCACGTCGTTTGAGTGGGTGCCGCCTTGAGCATCCGAAGTAGCTTGATTACATTTTTCTGAATGTTTCCCATCCGATGAGCAATCGCCCCTATTTGTTTTGAATTTACGCGACCAACGAAACGGATTCCGGGGTATGGAGAATGCCCGACGCACTTTTTTTGCTGTTGTGCCCTTTTCGCAGCTCTGCTGAATTAGCTCATCTGTCATGATGTCTGCGATCTCTTCAGTCGGTTTGTAGCCGCGTTTCTGGTACTTTTCAGGTGGTGCGCGTGCACTCATTTGCACTCGAACTTCTCACAACTCTGTTGTTAATTAATTCTAATATGAAAATATAATTAACAACCTAATTAATACCCGTATAAAGGGAAACACTCGCGTTGGCCTCGGTAATCAAGCAACTTGTCAAACGTGCGCCATGTTAAATGACTGCTTGTGGTGAATTCGTATCGTAAGATGTGGGGAGTTTCTGGGTATGAATGAACAGGGTGTAGCTGGAAATGTTCTAGAAATATTTTATCATAGAAAAAGCGCGCAATTATTTGAAAATGCTTTTAACGATAAAACAATTTTATTTCTGGAAATTTTAAATTATATTTGAATTAAACGCTCTTAAATTCCATTATCATTATTATTGAAGTATTTACAAACCCTTCATAATCTTAAATAAGCATTTCGTACTATTTATTTAGGGACTAGCTTCATTATAATTAAGAAAAACGTCAAAATGACGTAGTTTGACGTATAATTTCTTTGTAAACTGTCTAGGAATAATTCACGATTTTACCTTTTATTCCTTTTGTTAGTGGGTTTCAAAGTGCTTGAATAGGAAGTGAGCTTATACATATAGAAAGGAATTAATTACTGTACTCGTAAGACTCATCTGATTCTGTTTTAGTCTATAAGCAAATAATTGAAGTTTGGTTAATTCTATGCCATTGAAGGTGGTAGCCGCCGACTATTATCATTTTAAAGTTCGATTAATTTGTATAGTCGTTAGTTCTTTATTGTTTTACAATATCTCATTTCAGCTGCGATGCCTATATAAAATTATATGTTCTTTGCATCTACGGTATATACATAGTAAAGGCGTAGGGCTCCCAGTACCATAGTCGCCTGCAGAATCTCAAGCGAGGGGCTTACTGCAAACGAATTTAAGGATGGCTTCTATAATTTTTTCCTTCGACAAATCTTTTCCGTGATATCATATATACGTAGTAGTTTTATTGTTTTTCTAAGAAGAAATTATATTAAGTAAAGTAAATAGATTTAATGCAGGTAACAAAACTTTGTTGCTAATATTATATTAAAACATACCTAAATACGTTTAAAAAGCAAAAAATTAATTTATTTAACCGTATTTACAACTCCCATTCCCTTTTGATTTTAAAAAGTTCACTAAAGCGGAATGTCGTCCTTTTGCCAGCTGCCATCCCATCATATAGAACGATTTAATATCGAATTGAGAATAATTTCTTAAAATTAAAATATATAAACAATCTTGAAAACGCTTTTGATTAATTTTGACCGCGGACTGAAAAGCTATTATCTTGTTCAGTTGTATTTTCCATTGCTTGCATCCGAATTTGTACAACGTTTATATAGATACAACATTAAATGTATACGTCCTATTACTTCTAAAACTTCAAGTTCAACTCAATAAATCGATCGTCCACTACATATATTAAGGAAATATGATATGTATATTAAGAAAAGAAAACGTGTAAATGTACTGTACAAACTTCGAGCCTAGTTTGTTAAAACATAAAAATGCCGAAAAAACAAATTTACATTTTTTCGAGAGAGAACCGTGAGTATATTTCTTAAAATCAAAAATTTTCCAATAGATACTCTAAGCTATGGTTGAGATGACTTTCTATTCTGTCCCACCGTTACCTACCACCTTCAAGAATTTCTAATGCTGTTAGTTGGAAGGGTTGTAAAACTATTTAAACTTGTCTTCACAAAAATGAACAGCTTGCCTTCTCAATTACTTAACATATTTGGATGTATTGCACGAGTTTTTGTTAGAGCATTTATAAAATGTTACAATATTTTAATTATTTCTAACCGAGAAGCATTGTACTTTTTCGTATTTTAGTTAAGTTATAAGGTCCAATAAAATTAAACGCATATGTACTATCTATACATATATGAATTCCTATAAATATTTACACAACATATACACTAATAAAGAAAATGTGTATACAGTTTAAAAAATGCAAGCACATCACTATATAAAACGTCGGCATTTGATAAATCTAAATCTAAACACTAGTGAGGATACATATCTGCTCTTAATCCTAATCTAATGCTTTGAAAGTAGACTCATATAAAAGGTTCATAATTTCGCAATTTTACGTAGATTAATAATTTTTATGTGTTCAAGCTATACAGTAAGCAGTTTGAATATTTTTTTCTGATCATATTATTTAAATCGAATTTGTAAGACTAAATGAGGGTTGAAAATTTGGATAAGAAACAATAGATATGAATATCTACTCTGAACACCATATCGGGGATTGTGGCAGATAAACCAATTTTATTATCGAAGTCTATTGTGTGCTTTCAATTGCCAGCAACTTAATCGACCATAACTTAACATATTATGCATGTAGTGCTTTATTGATTTATAAATGCTACTTCCAAAAGACGCAAGCTTAACTCACAGGAGAGAGGCTGCTTATATATAGTAAACTATTACACAATTTTGAATATCTGAGATCTACAATCTCATTATTGTAAAAATTGAGGTTCAAAGTCAAAACAGAGTTTCTATTTTTGAGGTGCTGCACTTAAGTGAATTGCGTTGTTTTTAAATGTCTGGAAGCGTAACGAAAGTCTCAATTTTTAGAAGCTGGCAGTGTTTTGGTTATCGGGAAGATCTATGGTTGAGAAGAAATGATTAAATACGTAATATATAGCCAGCTGGTACAGATAAGAATTTTTTTATTGAACAATCGAAACGAGAATACCTTTTTAATCTGACTAACTTATTCGCAAAAAATCAAAGGTATTCAAAAATTGGTCAAGGAACTTCCCCTGCGAAAGAGAACCGAGCTTCTCCTAAATACTTATGAAATTGTTTAAATCCAAAAATAAACAAAATAAAAGCATCGGGTTGTTGAGTGCACGCGATATAGATATAGCATAATCTCGCGAATTCAAATGTGTTTCCCAGAGGCTTAAATAGCTAGACAAAAGGCTTTCGCTTCGCCAAGCTTTTCGTTAGATTCAGTTGAACATTTCTAGAGTACGAAGCATCTGAGAGGCGACCTTTCATTCTTCATTCAAACAACCAACCGGTGCCAGTGACACTTTTAATACCAAGGTGTTTGGAAGTCCAAGTGTTTTAAATTTGTTTGTTTCGACTGTTCAATCTATCGTATTGAAATAATACGTAATTGTGTCGTGTATTATGGAGACGAGTGCGGACTAGCGTGGCCGCGTATTTATAAAAAAAAATAGAAAACTTTTCACTGAAAATTACTAAAAAACTTGAAAAGTCAAAGTGTAGTGTTCGTGCAATTAGCTGTAACAGTTTCCTGTTTCGTCCCAATTTCAGGTAAATATTACGTATAATCATTCTTAAATTTATACGTTAGTGGTAGGGTTATATCAAATTTTAAAACATATGAATACGAAATAATTTCGTATACCTACGATGATTTAAGATAGGCCTGTTTTCGTCTAGTCATGTTTCTTTGTTTTCATAATCCTATGGTTTAAATCTGGATTGTATAATAAAAGTTTCTGAAATTTCCGAATGGTACCTCGATAGTAACAAGAGTACAAATTATGCTACTTGTTTGAATATTATCAGTTATCACACCATATAATAATTAGCTTTCGAGATGAAAATGTCATATATTTTCGCGTGGCAAATAACACTTCCTCATTTGAATCTATTCACAAGTGGTGGGCGTCTACAATTCTGGAAGATTATCTTAAAATATTTTGCTTTCAATACACGCATAATCATTGACGCATTTTATGTATCTACTTAAGTATTTTGTGAATAACAAACCGGGGTCCATGGAAATAAAAGATTTTAAATATTACCAGTACGGGTTGAATGAGTCGTTGTTTTTAAAGGTGATATACATAAATCCACTATTTGAAAAATGCAAGTGAGGGAAATTTACAAGTTAAAATTTAACTAAAGAAATTGCTGAAATGATATGTTAAAAAATGAACTTATTACATCTCTTTCATAATCAACGGCTGAATTATTGTTTGCAAATTTATTTAATATTTCTGATTTTCAATGCATGTGTTTTTTTTAGATTTAGAACTCGGACATTGGAATTTCCATTTCCAAACATTTCCTGCTATGTACTTATTACAAAATTCCTCTAATAGATAACAACTTTTCTAAATTTAGTGTATTAAATTATTAATAATTCAGCTTTTCTATATAACTTCACACGCACTGCTTCAGACAAATCTAAAAGAAAATCCTTAATGCTCTTTAAAATTATTGTACCAAAATCAAATTAATTTGCACGTGGCCAGTACTTATTCATGTAAATACATACTATGTATTATTTAAATAAATTTTGCAGAATAAGATTAAATTAAAGAACATCAAAAATAATAGTTAGAAGTAAGAGTTTTCAGTTGATAACAAAATTTCGTTCATGGTATTAAAAAAAGTATAATGAAATAAAATCGAAAAATGAATTTAGTTACCTGTTTTAATCCCTAAGTAAAGATTAAAGCGATTTTAGTTTTTCCACTGCAAATATTGCGAAATAATAGCAATGTTATCAACCTACTATGCCACATGGCAATTCGAGAAGTAATAGATATGAACTAATTACTTGTGTCGGTGATAATATCAGTGGATTCAGAAAGGCAGACTTTGTTCTTGTACTGATCATCTCTTTGAAAAACACTCCATTTGTCTGTTATCGTTCGCTAGAGAATTTGATTTGATTTGATTGGAGTGTTAAACGAATGATTTTGATCAAATTTATATACATTAAAGCTCCGAAATGGCGATAAATAGCATTCATAATAATTTAAATTAACAAGGTTATTCAATTTAATTATATGTTGTTTTAAATTAAATGTGGAATTTAGAATAATCAAAGCTATGAGATATTCCGTAAGTAATATATAAAAATAAAGAGAAGCTGGAGCAATATTTTTATATATTTTCAAGTGTTTTTAAATTTTGAAAATTATTTTACTTTTCAAATAAGCAAAAACGAAACATTGTCTTGTCCCAACGAATTTCAAAATCCGTTCGGTTTAACATTATATTACCAATAAACTATGACAAGTTATCAAACGTAAATAAATAAATCCAAGTTCCAAATGTTTCCAAAAACGAATAAGTTTTTTCATGTTTTCTTGAATTACGATAAGCACCTAGACGCACCTAAAACCAAAGTAAAGCTCAAATAGGTTTGATAATTCATAAAGTAAACATTGAACTTAAAATGTTGTGAAAACATCTTTGCTGTATTTATCTATTATATCTATCTATTTCTTTAATTGTAATTACGTACTACAGTATCAAGGTTTCCTACTTATCATTTTTAGGGGAAAGTTTTTACAGTCCTGCGTAATTCATTAGATATTGTGTGTGAGCTTTAAAATAAGATTATTATAAGAAGATGTATAATAAAATAGAGCGTCACAAGAAAATTGCATGGTTAGAAGAACTAATATAACAAAAACAAAAATCAGATTCCATATTAATTATAAATCGAGACACTAGACTAAAAACATATTTGAAGACGAGCATAAATGCAAAGTCCGTTAAAATTTCGGAAATTAATTTAGTATGTATATTTCTACATATTATTTGAAGAGTAATCGCCTACCAACAAATGCCTTTTTTTATATTACCTACACTTTAAATTAATCAAAATTTTCCACTGTTAATTCTGCAATAAATTCACCAAATCTTGAGCATGTCATTATTTGTTTTGCTGATTATTAGTGTCTAAAGAGAGAATTCTTGAGATACGTAATTCCCATTGAGACAATTAAACAAGTGCAACTCCCAATTAATGATTATTCCCAGAAACTGTGTGGGACTATGCAAATAGTCCGCGACAGTAAATCCTCTCTGATTGCCCCATGCATGATATCCAGAATAAGCAGAACGCTGTGACGGCAGCAAGTGCAATAAAGGTGCCATAAGTCGCACAATTGTCTAATTGCCTCGAATTATAAAGTGAAAAAGGTATATGTAACTAATTTTGTGACGCCACTCCCTTTGACCACCCTATAAAACTCGATGTAGAGATTTTAATTTATTTAAAAGAAGATTTTTTTTTTAAAGTGACGAAGCGGAAGAAGAAATTAAGACAATTTGGTGTCAATTTGGATTAGTAACTTGATTTTAAAATGTGGTTTGAGTCATATTTTGTCGTCTTATTACTTAATCATCCAATGGAATATTCTTTATTAGTTGCTTTTTTACTTTCTTTAAGTTTGAAATATTTAATTGTGTTACTATATAATGCATATATGTTTATCCTAATTTGCTAGACTTCACAATTAAAAAATGCTTGCGAAATATTTTCAATATTTTCTATTCTTGTTCCGTTTTTTATCCAACTACTACTATCTATTGACCTTTTTAAACCTGCATTTATTTGAAAAATACGACTTTTAATATGGCTGTATTATTAACTATACGTAAAATATTGTAAGCATTAATTACGTTTTATTTTTAAGTATTTAATTATATTTAAAAAAGAAAGCAAACTGCGTACTATTTTTGCCAAGTCTATCGATTATAATAATTTTATAAAACGCGCAAATTAAAAAAATTTTTTTTAAACGATTGATTAGCATGCAATTATTTTCTGTTTTGTACTTTCGCAATGATTCATAGAGCACATTTAATTTTTGTCTAAGTTATCCTTTGCGACCAAATATTCCTATTACGATCATAATAAGATTAATAGCACGTTTTCAGACTAGACAAATTTAATAGGGAAAAAAAATAATCGCAAAAATTAACGATCATTCCAAGACCATAACCAGGAACGCCCACTTTGTTTAATGATCCAGTAATAAGGTCGTCTTATTTAATAATGAAACAGTTGTTTTCAACTTAAACCAGTTCTTTCCGGAGAACGGAAAATGCTTATCGACTCTGACACGAAAATAAATATCAATTTTATTTATTCCGTGTAATGCGCTATTTCCATTTATTCAGATTGAGATTTGTACTGTATGGATGGCGGCGTGGCCGCGCAAAAACTAATCACCATCATCCTCGCATCCAGTTCATAGAGCTGGATCGATCCGGAATTCAGTAACCAGATAAGTTGATTGTCCTCGGGACTCTGGAATAGAACAAATCTGTACATTGGATTTGCCCTCTTCACCTCATCATGGCATGCTGTGTCATATGCCTGTAGCCAGTGCAAACTTCTGGAAATGAGCGCTATCACTTGTTATTTTGCAAAATTCCTTCTGGGGGCGAGGCGCTGTTTAATTTTGATTTCGGCAATGGAATGACGATCGACCATTGATCACTGATCGGCTTGATGGTGCTGCTTTTGAAAGATAAGGGTTGAATCGTCCAAATAATGAAAACCGATTGAATATAATATTATACAGGAAATAGGAAGACAATGTATTAAAATGGTTTCGTAATTGCTAAAAACCTAAATAGGGGTTAAAGGACATCGCAAGATCATTTGTCACTTAGATACGCTAGGGAAAGCACATAGAGTAATTCCTGCAAAAAAGCCCCCTGATATATTTTTTAAATTTATAATTAGAAATCACATTTAACTGATATAATATTAAAAATACTTTTCGGATGTTTTCCGTTTCCAAATATATGACTCATTGAAATGAAAATACGGTCCGAAATATGAACGGCTGTTTCTACAAGAAAGAAAATCGAAAGTCAGTTGGGCGTTCCAACTTTTGGTAGAATCTAGATAACGATAAAGCAGAATAGCAGCATAAAATGTGTGCTCTATTTAGATGAAATTTTATCACCTTATAGACAGAAACTCACTAGACTTATAAAGGTCATATCTAAACCCAAAATGGGCAGATAACCTACCTACTATGACCCTAATATCAGGATAAACCTTCCTTACCTTGCTCATCAACAACATTTAATAGCAACGTTCTGTATGAGATGAATCAAAGTAGCCATAAATGTATTTAAATGAAAAAATCCATGGTGAAGGTATTTTGAATATTTTCGAATGAAGTATTAATAATATAATAACATCTTTAGTTCTATGTTAATTTTGACCTTAAAACACTGTCCAATATAATTGTTGAGTCAATAGCACCATAATTTGTTTTGATCCGTTTATAAACCTATTTTAGGTTCCCAAAATCCAGATTAAAGCGATTGCTGGGCATACCAGCTTTAATTTTATATAAGTTCCGCTACCAAAAAATGTTATCTACAAAGTCTTAAGATAAATAATTTCAAAGTAATAGTGGTTCTTAAACATATAAGATATGTAATTACAAATAAATTACAATAAAGGAAAATTTAAAGTACCAATTAATAATAGCATTCCCTTTACAGATGAGAAGTGCTACAATCCCGAAGAAAAATGGAGGTCCATCAAGTAAATCAATCTCACATCCCCAATGGAGGATGGGGATGGGTAATAGTAGCAGCAGTAGCTTATATCAATGTAAACCCTTCAAAAACGTCTTAAAAGTGTGCACCTTAATAAAATTTAATAATTTCAGATGTTTAATCAATCTCTGGTCGCAACGTTCGGTTTGCTGTTTGGAGAGCACTTGCAGAGCATGAACGAAGAGACGACTGGGGCTGCACTTGTTACCAATCTAAATAGCGTGTTTTGTAGTTTTTCCGGTAAGACAAAATGCTCAACTAAATTCAAATATAGAATAAATTTTAAATTAATTATAGGTCTATTTATCGGGCCTGCAATAAAAAATTCCTCGCCACGTAAAGTGGCCTTTGCTGGGTGCTTGTTTACATCAACAGGTTTGATGATTTGTGCCCTATCTACAAAATTGTGGCACGTTATTGTTGGCTACAGCGTTTTTGTAAGTTTTTTAATTAAACTGGAAAACGAGATGAGATGTAATTGAATATTTAAATTTTAGGTCGGAATTGGATTGGGGCTCATAGCACCATCATCGTTTATGGCAATAAATTGTTACTTTACTACAAGGCGCGGCCGTGCTGTCGGGATATCCTTGGCAGGGACAGGACTCGGCCAAATGATTGTGCCGCATATTGTCCACGCTTTACTGGAAAGATATGATTTTAAAACTGCAGCTCTTGTTATGTCTGGTCTAGCCCTTAATGGAGTGAGTTCTCCGCTTACATGAGATTGGAATGTTTCTTATTCAATTTGTTTCATTACCAGCTTATTGGCGCTTCACTTTTCCGTCCTCTACCACAAACAGGAAGGAACTTGAAAGAAGTTAAACTGCTTTTAGATTTGAAGCAGGATGATACTACGAATAAATTGTCTGAAATTGAGATTAACGTCAGAAATCCAGAGGAAGTCCCAGTATTAACACCGAAGACTCCAACGAAAAAATTGCTTGCCAAAATATTTTCTAGAGTCTCTAACGCAATGGATTTGGTGCTACTTAAGGATCCGGCCTTCTGGAGTATTATAATTGGAATGGCACTGGTCTATACGGCTACTATTAATTTTTCCATGCTCTTCCCATATTTTTTGCAAGTAATTGGATGATTATTTAAAAGAATTTAATTAGTTTTCTAATAACAATTTTCATTAGTTTTCTGCTGGAATATCACGGAAAGATACAGCGTTTTGTATGTCTGCGGTGGCTGGAGCAGATATTCTTTGTCGTCTACTTTTGCCGTTTTTAACAGATAAGCTGAAAGTTCCATACCGTGTAATGTTCCTAATGGGCGCAGCGGGGATGCTGGTTGGAAGAGGAGGTAATTATATTGTTCGAATTTAATTTGTGTTCAAACCTAATAATTTTTATATTTCCTTATAGTTATCGCTGAGTTAAATGAGTTTTATGGAATTGTGGGAATGTGCATCTTATATGGAGCATCAAAAGCAGCCACAATAATCACAAATAATTTAACAATATCAGCATATTGCAGCCCAGAAAAATTAGCAGGAGGTCTCGGTTTAAATATGATATCAAAAGGTTGTATGGCAATTACAGTAGGACAATTGCTTGCGTGGGTCCGAGACTATTCGCAAAGCTATCCGCTTTGCATGCATGCACAGAATGCGGTTATATTATTTGTGTTGATTCTCTGGATACCAGAGTTAGTTTATAGGTATGTTAAGAATCGTCCTTCAAAGGAAACTTGTGATCCTGCCAGTATTCCATAGATTTTATCACTTTGAAATTTTGTAATTTATTTATTATAGAATTAAGTTTTTTATACCTAGTGACTTACTTAATTAGCTAACTTATTTTTAATGAATAAAGTCTCGATATTTATACCATTTTCTGTATTAATTGATGTTTTTGAAAAATTAGGCTAGGTTACAAGTATTTTACAAAATTTTAACTGACAAATTGCAGCGTTTTAGAAAACGAACATGTACCTCTTCGTTCTGAAAATGTTTAGGAGCTTGGGTAGTGCCGAGATTGCCCTCAATTGTGTTTGAGACAACGCAGAGGTACAAAGTTTCAAAAGTAAAAATTATCTATAAAACGCTTTGAATCGAAATAATTTGTTATTAAATTGCAAATTGTCGTAAGAGGTAATTAATTTTCGAAATTTATGCATTAAAACAGAGCCTCGGGTGCACTATAAATATTGCAGATTAATTTATTATTTTATTCAGAAGGAAAGTTATGATCCTAAGCCTGAGCCCGAAAGGACGATTTTTGCAAACCTTAATTCTTGAAAAATCATTCAATTTCGAAAGGAATTTATTAAGTAAAAAACATTCGAAATCAACCTATTGACCTGCTTCAAAAGCTGAACCGTCCTTGGTGGCGAAAAAGATTCTTCGCTCGATTCCGTCTTTGTTAATTATTCCGATACGGCAAACGCCTCCTGAGCTCCCGTCATGATACATAGCGTGGTGAATCGCTAGAAAAGATCAGTCTGTATAAAATTTGTCCGAAATAACATAAAAAATATGGCTTACTTTTTTTGACAAATTCAACGCACTCCTCTTGCTTCATGTCCTTCTTATAGAACTCCTTAATGAAGCCGTACACGTAGCTACTTCCAGATCCGCCAATTGTAACGCCCTGTCGCACAAGCATTCCTCCTAATGGGATTGAATAGACTTGTCCTCCCAATTTCTTGTCCCATCCAGCTACTATGATGCCAGCTAAAAGGGAATCGCGGTAGTTGTAGCAATAGTTACGGAATTCGGAAGCGGCTTCTGCCACAAGGGGCTCCTCTCCCGTTTGATTCCTGGAAGATTTTAAGGGTAGAGAGTACATGTTGTTAAAGTTTTAGCACTCGATACTTACTCATGGTAGTTTAAGGAGTATGCAACGATGTCCGCAACGGCTTGTGTATCAGCCGCTGAGCCACTGCGGCAACAGTAAATCTTATCGGTAATACGAGTTAATTTATCGGTAACACGATTTGCTACATAGGTCCCAGTACTTGTCCGGGAATCAGCTCCTATAACTACTCCACCGTCGCACTCAACAGCCATGATCGTGGTCTGCAAAAAATGGGAATTATTTTATAATTGAAATGATATATTTCGAATTTATTGAATGCACTCACTCCCGTGCTATGGGCAGCATCCATCCAATCATTTCCAAACACCATTGTTACTGTATTTCACGTTACTTTTCTTCAAATTCGTAAAGAAACTCCAAACGATGTTAGTGCAGAATGACAATCAAAATTCTGCAGCAGCTAACCGTATTCATGTGTGAAGTTGGCAGGAATTATAAACGTCAAGTTTTATAAAAATAAAAATTATTCATTTTAAATTTATTTTTTAAAGCCACACAGTGGATATGAGAATAATTGCATATTTATATTAAATTTACAAAGCATTCTTTTTGGAACAGGCGCAATTTTTGTTTTGGGACAGTGTTTTATCGTTAATGGGACAATGTGAGTTAAGTATGAAGCAATGGCAACATTAACCTTGTTGATATTTGTCAACAGTTTAATTTTCTCATGTGCGTGATTGGCGGCGATTTGTTTAAATTAAAACCATGGCGAATGTTGTATTAAGCGAAGCTGAAAAAACCTTTATACTTCATGGAGTAGAGGTGAGTTTTTTAAAATCATAGCCAGTTATTATTAACGATGTTTTTGACAAATAAGTTCAGGACAATTAAAAAGGTGTATTATTATAAATATAAAATGTTTGCTTATCGGGGCTTTAAAACCTCACCTAAATATTGCCTTAAAATTGTTTCTGTACGTAAATGTTAAATTAGTGAATCTAAAAAGAATCATGCTGTGATTTTCATAATAATCCAAAGTAGATTTGTAAGGTTGTAAACGCATCCCCCTGCGTTCCATGATTACAAGATTCACTGGAGCCCACGTTCTGCATAAAATGCAAATTCTGAAAGTTTTATTAATTAATACAAATATATATTACCGCGCCAATCTGCTGTAAACAATCGCTGTGCTAAGCACTAATATTTTTATGTTGTGGTCTTTCCTAAGACATTTAACAAATAAAATTTTTGTGTCCATGAACATTATTATCAATTTTTTGGTTCTATGATAAGGGGCGTCTTTCCCTATGTGAAACGAATCATTTTGAAATGTCTTTTGATTTAATGCTTGCTGACCGAATACGCGATTTATAATAGGAAAATTAGCTTCTTATTATTAATTAATTAAGATATCTTTAAGGTACAAATCCATCAGTAAAATTAAAAATTATATCGTGCGCTTCCGCTACTACGTTTGAACACGTTCAAAAATCGTGTAATCATAGTCTACATTGAATTATTTTAAAATACCTATTCAAAGCAGGGAGATTACATTATTAAAAAACCTTAAAAATAGATAGGGGATGAGAGTGGTTTATATTCAAGTATACTCCAAGTAGTGAAACGGGACTTCTGAAGTCGCGAAGTTATCTGCATATAACAATTATAGCAAGAATATAAGTATTCTCTTTTTTGAAACATTGTAATATAGCAATAGTACTTATTTAATTTTATGAATTGTTGCCTTAAAACGAAATTCCTCAATAACTCGCTAAATAGGAAAACTTCCGGTGCGATGGAAGAACTCAAAGGGATTACCGGCCTATGGAACTCGAAACGGACATCGTTACGCACGCCAGCGGCTCGGCGCGGTTAAGGCTAGCAAATACTGACGTCCTAGTCGGAGTTAAAGTAGACATCGATACACCTACTCCATCCGAACCTGAAAAAGGAAAACTAGAATTTTTCATTGACTGGTAATATCAATTCCCAATGCGATTTAACGTAATTTTGTTCACAATTTTCTTTTTTTTAAGCTCAGCGAATGCTGCTCCAGAATTCGAAGGAAGAGGGGGCGAAGATCTAGCTCTAAAAATTGCAGGAACTTTATCTAACGCTTATGAATCGAACCAAGCATTCGATCTAAAGACTCTGTGCATTCTTAAAGGCCAGCAATGTTGGAAAGTATACGTGGACGTGCTGGTAAGGAAAATGATTAAAGTTTGCATACTTTAAATACCTAAAACTAAATTTAAGATTTTGGAATGCGGTGGAAATTTGTTTGATGCTGTTTCTTCGGCGGTTAAAGCGGCTTTGTACAACACAAAGATTCCAAAAATAACTGCGGCTCTTTTGGACGGCGGTGCGGCTGATTTAGTCCTTTCGGACAATCCATATGATTGCACGCGAATAGAAACTGCGCACATACCACTTTTAATAACCGTCTGCAAGGTGGGTGATGCTTGCATTGTCGATCCATCTGCTGAGGAGGAAGAATGCAGCACTTCTAGTCTTGTACTGGGGGTGTCAGTAAGGGATGATAAAAGTAATATTTTTTTTATTAAAAGACCTAAATTGCAAAAGCAATTCATTCATACATTCAATTTTTCGATAGGCTTTATAACTACCGCACATACAATTGGTACTGGCTCCTTTCATCCCGAAACTCTCGATAAATGCATCGATCTCGGTGTTTCAGCTGCAGAGAGTTTGGAAAAAGAGCTACAAAGAGTTCTTAAACTGGAAGAAGAACACGTTGACCATTTAGGTAGAAAGGAAATTGTTGGCTTTCTTAAATAATTAAAATAAAAAACATTTGTTTAAATAATAACATTTTACAAAATAATAAAGTTAATTACAAATAATAATGGAATTACAGGGCAATTTTAGTGGTTCAAAATAACACTAAGTGTTGGTCCGAGTCTTCCGTATGGGTCTTTGGGTAATAAAAACATATCCTTACACCAAGTGTATCCTATCACACGATTTTCAACAATTTTCTTAAATGCCGGATTCTCTCCCAACAGATCACGATAGCTATCATTAGAAACCACGGCTGCATCAAATTCACCTGCCAACTGCAAGATAAATCTGAAAGTATTTAAAAAAAAATTTAAGATTCCTTTAATTCATATCTACAAAGGAATTTCTAGACTAAGATTGTCGGAGTTTTAGCATGAAATATTTACAATGCTCCTCCAATACAAAGACGAAAAACAAAAAACCAGAACTTGCCTATCATCATAACTCGTGGCGCTTTTACCAGGCAAGTTTTTGCAGGGAGTGAAGACGATTTTTCCTTCTTTATGCATTTGTTCTAGTCTTTCTGGGTTGGTGGATTTAGACTTCTGCAGTCGGAATTGAGGTACAACTGCTTTCACTTCATGGCCTTTCTGGACGAAGTAATCAATGCAAATTTCAAGTCCTTTCACGGAAAATTCCTTATTCAACGAATGGCTGCGAATTATGAGTTTCTAAATTATTATCTTATGATTATGAAAATATTCTTACCTGAAAGCTACATTACTTCCATCAATTATTACCATCCTTTTTCCAGTCGTCTTATCTTCTTTATTTGGATTATATACATTTGAGTTGTACTCTCGATTCTTCCTTTCTTCATTGTGTGTTAGCCAATCACGGCTTTTTGTTGCTTTAGGAGTACTAGTGCTCTGATAATACGAAGATAATTGTTTTTTGAATTTCTTAAAGGGTTGAATAACTCTATCTAGAACAGTAGTACTTTTTCGTTTCAGTGAGGATATTGGAATCTGAAAATAATGCAAGTGTTTTAGACTCCAGTATACAAGTTTTTTTAAAAATGCGATTAAATAACTTCATCGAGTTGACAATCATACAAAAAAATACTCATCATCAAGTTATAGGGCATTTCAAATTGTAGGTACATAAATAATATCGGTTTTTGCCCAATGTTATCAAATAAATGTATCCACAAAATTAGACAAGACAAGTTTGTAATTGGATAAAGTACAAATATTGTTGAAAAAATCGCAAGGACATTTGGCAACACAATCAACATCATATCTCCAGTAAGGAAAACTTATTATCTATATTTATATATGAAGCTAATTATTTTGTGTAATATTAAATAAATGAATAAATCCCTTCCATATTTAGCAAGGAAATATGTTATATATATAACATACCAAATATGAAACCTCTCTGTAGCCACAATTCATACACGCACATATCCACACTCATATGAATTTTTATTATAATTAAACAGATTTATACTCGAACTTACCGTGTCCTTAGTACTTGACAGAGGTATATAATCCAGAGCTGCTTGATTGGGTTGAAAATCATCTATAATAATTTGCTCACTAATAAAGACAACGGAATCATCGACGCTTTTCATAACCGAATTATTTTTCGCAGTGTCTGAACTATCGACAAAAATAACTGAGTCGTCAGGCTGTGCAATTTCGTACAATGGGGTTTTGATAGCACCACGTGCAGGGGTAGTGTCTCTATAAAAAAAATCACCCTGTACCATTGTTGAGTTCAAAGCTCTTGATGGCGACGCATCGTTTTGTGCAATCGCACCGTTTTCTGGACTTTGCTTTTTACTTTGTGGTGACTTTGATTTTGTTGAAGTACTTGGTTGGTTGGATTCTGATTTCGAATTTTGACTATTGATCCAAACCAATTCATCAGTCTCTGTTTTGGCTGCAGTCTCATTAATATTGTCATCCTCGTCATCATCAATAACGATAACTTTTGGTGTACTATCTACAATTATACATTCATTCAAATCATTTTTCACTTCAGTAGAATTATATCCTGGGGATTTTTCTTCAGAATTTAAGCCTTTCTTGGCTTCCATTTTTATGTCCTTCCGTAGTTTTTGTTGATTCATCCTTGATAAGAAAGATTTTCTTCTTATATTTTTCACCTAAATAATTATTTAATTACAACGTTTTTCTGGAAATATCTGTCGATACTCATGCCTTTTTCAGCCTTTGTGAGTTAAGTAAATTTTTGTGCCGTTTCTTAGTTGACCGTTTTGATCCTGATGCGGTTTGGTTGACCTTTGATATATTTAAAGAGAACACAAAAAATGTTTTAATAAGGTGTCTTTGGATCTACTGTATAATTTTATTCAATCTGTGAATAAACTTATGTATGTATGCAACTGTGCGAGTTATAAAATATATCCATGAGGAGTGCTTTAGAATACAATTACATGGCATATTCTTTTGTTCTAAATTATTGTGATATTCGCAAAACTAATTAATAATTTATTTTTATAAATAATAATATTGATGGTTGGTCTGTAAAAAGATTTAAAAAACCTATTGAAACACCGACTTTTGAATTTCTTCATTTTGTTGCAACTAATTAAGGGTAAGGTTCCGGTAATGTTTGATATGCATACTAACATAATGTATTGAATTTAAAACTAGATTTGTAGATAGGCTTTAGAAAGCAGGTGAATAAAAAGTTACGGGAATTCAGCTCAAAGTAGAGAATCTTCAGCATTGATAATTCTAATTAGGTCTTGAGTTCGAAGATTCTTCTGCTAAATGAGTACTTTCCGTAGTTAGAAAAGTTTTCAACGAGATATGCTTTGTTGTCATCTGCTTTCTTTTTCAAAACGTAAGCGGACATTCATCCCTAATTAATTTAACTCCGTATCGTCCATTCATGATGATTTTGATGTGATTGGTATAATGTTGCAAGCGTATATATTTAGCTTTGCTTCACAAAGTTTGAGGGTATAAATCATCAACGCATGGTAAAAACTGGATTTATATAAAATTGACGCTTTCCACGTATTTTTCATAAAGTATATATATATTATAAAAGAGATTAATGCAACAGTACTTTCGCGTTCAATCCCATTCGTTCCATGCTCAAGTTGGTTAAAGCTTCAATTGCGTTTCAGTCTCTATAGAATTTGGTTATATTCGAATAAAACAATAGTAATATAAATATTTTTAAAAAATAAAACTTCTTTCATTTGCGTCACCGGAACATGCAAAAAAAACAAAAAGGTAGCTAGGTTTTATTTAAAACACAAATGTTTATACTTACCTTCTATACTTACCTTCTATACTTACCTTTGTTGATCAATTTACAGGAAGTTTATTTTTCTAAGTAAAACGCATTCAAGATTGAAAAATATTTTATTCCCAATAATTTTCTGTTTAAGATACAACGAATAAAGCCTATAGTAAACGCGTTCACAGAAGAATCACATCGAAAGTATACATAAATGTACATTGAACGCAATACGAATTAGTCTCTTAAAACTTCTATCAAACACTCTCTAACTAAAGGTGATCGTATCTATACGCATTTTTACTTTTTCAATTCCTCGATTTCTTGGTTTATATTTTTGCGAGCTGCTTCCTCGTATCGACTATGAAACTCAGGAGTTAAATATAATGTGGGTATCATTAAAAAGGTCTGAAGTATCTATAAAACAATTTATAAGTAATTTTAGATAAAAAAGGAGCGCTGCTACCTTTAGTCTCATTTTTTTATAATTGGCATCGTCGAGGTATGAATATTCCCTTCTGAGGAGTTCTGTATATTTCATGTATTCTTCTGGGGAAGATCTACACACAATAAGTTTCAAGAGATTTGTTCTTATTTTTCAAATTCAATTATATGTACCAAGTAACGTTCTTGCAAAAGTTTGTTAAGAAGTAAGCAGTTCAATTAAATAAACAATAATCTTTGAGGAAAAAGGGGTAAGGACGAATGCGTTATCGAACTAGTAGAAGACATGCAACTGTTTATAACTTCTTCACTAACTTTATACTGTAATAGGACGGAAAACATTTGTGATAAACTGTTACCAACATTTTACCATGCCATTTGAGAGGATTATTTAATAGAAATGGATAGGTAACTAATTAGATCTGTTTAATGAGCTGCTCTAGGTTGATTACTCTAGTTTACAAAATATGTGTTTCATAAGATTTTTCTTGCTTTAAGTTTCTTGAACGTGTTCTGGTTTCTATTTCATGAGCTTGCTCTAACTTGATCTAGAGCACCCCCGGTCACACTTTTCTGTTCTAAAAAATTTGTTAGAACAACTTCGGTTAAATTTAAAATTGTTAGTGGAAAAAGCTTCAATTGTGAAAGATAATTTGCGGAATTTACTTGCTTGGGAAGCGTTTCATGAACTTGGTGCTCTAAATTGGATCTGTTTTTGCTTTTAACAGCAGCTGTTAGATGATCTGAGCTGCTATGCTCTGATCTCGAGTTCATTAAAAAGACCTATTCAAATTTACTGGTGAGTCTCGAAACCCAAATTCTTACGGTTCATGTAGGCCAATTTTTATATTTGTACATATATGTATAAAAAAAAACTACACGAACCCAAACGCAAAAGATAGATGTTCTATTTTGCCTGTAAAATCTGCCACGAACTCTATCATTTTTATAAATGAATTTTTACCATTACTGCTTTTCTTCCTTGTGATTTATTTCTGTTTTGGTTTTATTAATCGACATTCTGAACGATCGAAAACATACTGTTTGTTTACATCTGCTTCACGTTACATCCATAACAGAGATTCCAATTCGGAAAGAAGTTTAAGAGCAACGGCTGATTGAATTTTGCCTTTGGGCTCGTAGTTTCTTCCTCTTTTTTGATACTGCTTTTCAAACAAAGCGTAGTCTATACAACCTAGATCATTTAAAAAATTTCTAGACAAACTTTTGCAATTTCGTGGGTTTACCCAAGTATCATCAAATCTAGGTCCTGAAACACATTAGCATCCTCCTCAAAGTCTGGTAGGATTTCAATAGACACATCCCCCAACAATTTAGTAACTCGTTTTATGGTTGCTTCCTAAACACGAAATATAGGATACAAAACTTTGAAATTTTTACCAGAAGTTAATTTACTTACGTCCCTATAGTTCGCCTCTGTGGTAAAATCTCGGAACTTTTCACAGTTTACCTCAGCACAATTTTTTTTTACATCAAATTCATAGTATTGAAAAAATACAGCCAAAACGACAGCAGGACTTACGCAATGCAGAAATTCCTTTTTTCTCAATAAAAGTTCGTCCCAGTTGTGAAAGTATCGGTTTGTTTCTGTTGATAATTTGTCGTGGATGAGATCAAACCATTTGGAGGCGACATGCTTTGGTATCACGAGGGTATCGCATGTTTTGAACCAAACTAAATCCATATTGCAAACTGGACTAGACTCGCGCGGTGTGAAGTCTTTTATTAAGGAAAAAGGAACCTCTTCCCAGATGAATCACCGAAAAAATCAGTACTTGTGACAATTCACAGACGAATCGATTTTTCGGAGACGCATCGACTTGTGGTACGTTTACCAAAAACTCTTATACGAGAAACTGTTGCTCGAGTTACGGAAGGGAAGGAAATGTGGTGCACAAAAACAGCAGGGAATTTACTTAAAAGTATCAGGATTTTCAGATTTTATTTTATATCTTACCTCTTCAACAACAATTTGCTGATTTTGTTCGGTTGTTTTACGATTTCTTCTTGCAGCTTTAGGTTTTCTTTGCAATCTTTTTCCTTGGGCATTTCTTCGCTTGTTGCGACGTACCCTCACTGATTGCTGTGATGATTTGTTTAATACCTTCATCTCAGTGCATTATAATGAATGAGATTGCGTAACGAACCCGACAAATTTAAGTCTCGATTTTAAAGATTGGTAAATAATTATTAAATGGCCTCTTTTTAGACTCACAATTTTGACGAATCCCCTAAACAAAAATCACGAGGAAAATTAATTTTCAAATGTCATATCAAAAGCAAGGCTCCTTTGTTTTGACAGCGTAGCCCTTTGTGGATTCTAAAGCCAAGTGGATCTTCAAATAAATCCTACACAACTTATTAAGCAGAAGTAACACAGTTTATTTTCAAAATGCATTACTGAAAAATAATATGCTAAAACATCTATTTTGATACTATAAAAGTAAATGAACGTATTTAACGTAACTAATTATAGTTATTAAAAAAGTTATTTATTACTATACAAGTTGTTTGTGGGACCTATGTGAAAGTACTGCCAGGCTGAATGATTCGCTATCAGCTGTCATATATGGGATTGAGTAATGTCAAGGTAGCGAGAAGCGAAATTTATTCCGTAGAATTTAAGACAATTTTTCCAATTGTTGGCCGTAGTTTTGTGCTCCACGAAATATGCTTTAAGTCTAGAGGTGTCAAGTCAATTGAGTTTGCACTTAAAACACCTACCAACGAATTGCACAAATAGAATTTTCCAAAGCAGTTATTTTAAGTGCTCGTGAAAATTCCCGGGAAGGAACACTATTTTAATTAGTAGTCAATTTAAAAATTATTTAGGAATTTAGTTTTTAATAGTTTAGTGAAACAAGCGAGATAACTTGTTTACCTGAGACGAAACTGCAGCGTTATCTCGAAAAATGGATCTTATCCTTTTTATTATCATCGCTCTAGTTATTTTCCTACTGTGCAGCTTATGTGGATATTGCTGCCGCTCGAAGCATCAAGGAGCGATTTTCTCAAGTAAGTGATTGTTTTTTTTAATTAATTAGTAGGCAGCAATTGTTTTTTACAATTCTGAAATATGGATAACCTTGAGGCTATCACAATTTATGTCCTAGCGAGCTTGTTTTGTTTGATTGATACCAAGTGTCGAAATGCCGAGATGACGCAGATCGGCGACAGTAATCAATCGCTTATTCATCGCCCAGAGGGAAAGCCTTGTCTGCCTCAAAATGGGTAGTTAGTATGCAGTGGCAATATTTGCTTAAGAGGCGGGCTGGGCCGCGTAAAACTTTCTTTAGGCACAATAAGTACTACCTCGCACTTTACTTTCAGGAGAATCAACTACAGGTGGTTATTTCATTTCATTCAAAACTTGGAACAAAAAACGAGCAGCAGAATGTGCAGCCGCAAATTGTTTCCAAAGTGCTTTTTAATTATCATTTTTATCGTAGAAGTACACATATGCAACTAGAAACAATTCATACTGGACTTTATTCGTAAAGCTAGCAGTTATATTGCCAGAAAATTATTAGCCTGTTAAAATACTATTTATAAAAAGCTATAGTACAAAAATTCCAATCCGATTAAAGTATGAAATTATTTTGACTCAATATTCATACGCACGTATTACGAACCAACTAAAGCAGTCGTTAAATGGGACTTGTGCCAATGTATACATTGGAGGTATTTAATATTGCTCGTGGTAATGCTTCACACCGCCAGCAATATTTAAATCATTCGATTATCCAGAATTGATTGATTTACATGAGAAACTCTGATTAACGCGTCGTTAAAGATCTTGGTAATTTTCTTTTCTATATGTATAGATATTCCAAAGATAAACATCCATGTTCATTTAAAATGCCCACAACATTAAGCAAGTTTGTTTTTTGATAAACATGGTGAAGAGGGTCGTCTCGTGTGACAGCTATTTCTTGCACTTTTCGAAGAACCATGAGAGATATGTTCTTGCAATTGTTATTACATATTTATTGACTTAACAATAATTTACAATTTGTTGAAATCAAACAATGCAATGGAATCGTCATTACAGCTTTAGGTAGAAACACTTGTAATAACAATGATTGCTGAGCTGACATGATTCCGACAGTTCTGTTCATATCTAAAATTAAAAAAGCCAGCGTTATTTTAAACTGTAGACGAATGGTTATCGTGGGTGGTAAGCACAAATATAAAGATCAAATTTTGGGCACCCTTTTGAAAAAAATAATGGTGTTCTTAAATATTGGCGATTTGTTAAATTAAAGAAGATAGATAACACAATAATTCGGGTAGGGACTAGAAATACATATTTACTTAGTATACTTAAACCGAAGACGGTTGACTTGTTTTTAAGATCAGGCAGTTTAACAAATACAGTTTTATGAGTTGTTCAAAATCACGGTACTCATGTTATAGGTGCAATTTATAAAAAATTTCATTTCCTAGACCTGCCACACGAGATGACCCCCTTAACCGCGATTCAAACAAAAAATTAAGCTCTTGTAACTTCGTTATGTCCATGTGTTTCAATCCCAGATATTTGAAGCGTAGAATTCAAAATGAGAAATAAAAATGTATTCAATTGCTATTCAATATGTGTAACAATGGTCCAAAGTTAAAATACAAACGATGTTTTTAATTGCATCGTTTTTATTCATATTAACTTCTTCAGCTTTTAGTTTTTCCATAATCGTAGTTAGTATCCCTACTAATATGAAGATTTTAAAAAAATTATCCATGTCTTGCATTAACAAATAATGCATATTCGACTTTCTATTATAGTAGTTTTAGAGCTGGTATTCCCGACTTAGTGTGCTAAACCTAAAATTACCGCTTAAACAAATTATGAATGACCGAGAGATGAAATTTTTCATTTGTTAAGATGTTTAGTGTAATAAAACTATAAAAAACTAAAAGAATTGATAGTGTATTGATTTTATTTTTATTGGTCAGTTTCGCCGGTTTGGCGAGTTAACGATGAAAAAAAATTGCCGACTAAGTACACATACGCATACTTGCTTTTCAGTTCATGGGCTTTTGAAGTTTACGCAAACACCTTTAAATATTTTTTGAATTCCATCGAATTCTGGTGCATATTCAATTTCATTCATTTTTATTTTCGTCAGTTATATTAATATCATACAAATTTAAACAAATGCATCTACAGTTGTTCAAATTTAAGTTGCCTTTTGAAACTGCTTGATATTAAATCATTGCTTTCCTTCGTTTTCTTTTTGTACATTTTGAATTGCTGATAGCTTTTCCTATTGGATTGAAGGCACTAAATGGAACAGCTCTAATATGATTGTGTCATATCATATTTTTGAATGAAGCTGCCTTTTTCAGTTTAACTGAGTCGAATTGAAACAGAATTTGGAGATTTATAAAAATATAAACCTTATGTTTATTAATGGTTCCTTTTATATATACACATATATATTAATTCATATTATCAGACGTGGACTAAGTTCAGTTTTCATCGAATGTTGTTATCAACGTATTTTTTAAAACTTAATTTATCATGATCTTCTGATCGGATGGTGGGGGTTAAAGCTGCAGATGATTACACCATTTTTATACGTTACATTTATATTCTTTACTACTACAGATTATAGAGTGCGAATATCACTTAAGTTTTTTTTTATTTTTATGAAGAGACATCTATACAAGTTATTGAAAGTCTCGTTTTCTGCAAAGCTTCCAACAAAACTAGCTCTATAATAATATTCTCAATTTACTGAAACGTAAATTTCGAGGGCATTTGTTTTGAAATAATTTACAAGTATCATTCTCAATATGCTTGATCTTCAACTCCCAAACTCAATTCTGAGTTCTCTTCATTTGAGTTGATAACAGCATCAATCAGTCTAAGTGAACAACCAGGATGAATGGGCAGCTGTTCCTTTTTGAAATTGGAATATTCATAATTCTGCTATTTCTCTATGGGTGCTTCAGTAAGGAGCTCAATGGGAAGAAAAGTACTATAACTGCAGGTTAGTAGTGAATCATCAGTGTTTAGTTAATGTTACTGTCTCGAGAGACAGATGGTGACGATGTGCATTTTGATTTTAATATAATGAGTTTTTATATTTTTCCCGTCATCTCTCTTTATTTCGCGTTTATCAGTAGCTCAAATTGACTGATAATACGACAAGGTTATAGGTTCACGGTTCTTAAATCGAAATTGAACAATTTCCATTTTCAGTCAATCCAGCGAATTCTGTGTAGTTAAATCAGTGGCAGCATCTAATGATGTAATGACATGATGGATTGCAGGAGAATATCAAATTTTTAATATAAGTTCTTCAGATTGTTTTTATGTTGAAATAAAACACTTTCATAGTTTTTTGATATTTCTGTTTGTTTCATTTATATTATTAATTTATTGATTAGTAGTTTTTAGAGTTTCGTATGGCTAAGACTCTATTCCTTTAATTTTGTACATAGTTTATATTGATCAATGTATTATAAAGTTGATCAAACAAACAAATATTTTGTAATTAATCTCGTTCGATGGTTTTTATTTTCGCCTTTTCAAATAAATATACGTTAATCGAAATTTTCACAGAGTGGCAAGGGACATTTCAGAATATATTCGAAAATTCAAAATGTTAGGTACCTAAACGTTTTGTAGTAAAAGTATATGTATCTATAGCTACGGATTTGCATAAGGTCAAAAACTTTTAGTGAGTAGGGGAAACAGAGCATCACTATAGTGGACGCAACATCATGTGCATACATTAATGAAATCTCTTATAGCTATAAAAGCTTTTCAATAATGGTTAACTCTCTTATGTTAGCTGGGTGGAAACCTTTTGGTTTAATCTTAATAGTGACGTCACAATTTATTGAACAAGTGTGTGCGAGCATTTTACATATTTATACAAACTGGAATTTCACGCACGTTTTAGGAATAAAGTTTTGGCGTTTCAGGTTCAGTTGTCAGTAAGACAGTGCCCAGACCGTGTGTAATATTAAAATAAAATGAACGGATTAGTATCTTGGATCTTGGTAAAAATTATTTTCCTGATTGCGCTAATAGCGATATTAACATGTCTAAGAAACCGAAGACGCCAACAGCAGCAATCGAGTTAGTAATTAAATTTGTTTGTACAAATAGTGTAAAGTATGTGTTATTAACTGTTCAGAATTTATAGTGCATATTTTGCCTGAATCACTCGTCAAAAATCACATGAACTGTGGTTCTATAATTGTCGTTATAGTCCCTACGTTACGATGAACCCATTCGTTGCCAATCATGAGTTGCTGAATATTTAGCTGAATATAATCTAGGCAGCGAGTTATTCAGTGGACACTAAAGATAGCATTTTAAAAATGTTCACAAGGATTTTGCTAATTATTACTTCATAATTTAATTCAGTTAACTAGAACACTACTACTGGAAGCAATAAATCTATTTTATTTATGGGTGCCGCAACATTATTTTATAAAGGGAACGAGACAAAATCTCCCACGACAAAATTCCCACAAAAATGTCTAACCCTTTTTTCAATATAATTGTTATTTTCATCTGTTTCGAATGATCACTGTGTACTCGTTTTTACAAACATTAATTAACATTTCCACACAGCGTCAAAGTCTAATTTAAGTGTGTTTTCCAAAATTTAGGTAAATGTGTTTTAGAATATAGTATATGAATATGATTCCAGTTAGTTATTTGATCAGCCTCGAACCTTTTAATCAAATAGGTATGGTGTCGGATATGAAAATGGGCGCAGATCTATAGTTTTGTTGATGTTAAAGTCTTTTAGAAGCTTTTTAAGAATGGTTAACTTTTTTTGCTAGTTGGGCCAAAACGTTTCGGTTTAATCTTAATAGTGACACTACAACATATTGAATCAGTATTTGCGAGTATTTTACATATTTAGAAACTGGAATTTGACAAACGTCGTAGGAATAAAGTTTTGGCGTTTCAGATTCAGTTGCCAGTAAAGCAGTGCCTAAACCATAGGTTGATTTTAACGTGGGGAGAGTACTGTGTGCAATATTAAAATAAAATGAAAACTTTAACATTTTGGATCTTGATAAAAATAATTTTCCTAATTGCGATATTAACGATACTCGCATGCCTAAGAAAACGAAGACGCCAACAGCAGCAATCGAGTTAGTAATTATATTTGTTTGTACAAATAGCGTAAGAAGTGTGTTATTCATAGTGAATATTTTGTCTATACCGAATTAATATAATTATTATAATTTGTATGCAAGAATATTCTGATGCACTCGTCACAAATCACATGAACTGTGCTTCTATATTTGTCGTTATGGTCTGTACGTTACGACAAACCCATTCGCTGCCAATCACGAGTTGCTGAATATTCGGCTGAATATAATCTAGGCAGCGGATTATTCAGTAAACACATTAAGGAATGCATTGTTGCCTGGGATTTTGCTTATTCTTCATGATGTTTTAATTCAGTTAACTAGAACACTAACCGTGGAAGAAATAAATCTGTTTTATTTAAGGGTTGCTTACAACATTATTTTATAATGGGAACGAGACGAAATCCCCCATTTCAAAATCCCTCACGACAAAATTTCCCACAGCAATGTCCGAAACTTTTGTAATTAAGCTTTTCAATAACATTATTATTTTCATCTGTTTGAAATGATTATGTGTACTCGTTTACACAAATATTAATTAAATTTTCCACAGCATCAAAGTCTAATTTAAGCCCATATTCCGAAAATGTAGGTAAATGTTTTATAGTATAGTATGTGAATATGATTCCAGTTATTTGATCAGCCTCGAACATCTTAACCAGATAGGTATGGTGTCGGATATGAAATTGGACGCAGGCCTATAGTTTCGCTGGTGTAGAACTGTTTTCGAAGCTTTTCAATAATGGTTAAGTTGTTTTTTGTCAGCTGGGGGGAAACTTTTTTGCTGTAAGCTTAATAGTGATGTCACTACTTGTTGAATACGAATGTGTGAAGACTGCTAGGAGTTTTTTATTTTCACAGCTGCCAATTGTGTATAAAGTGGGAACCAGAAGTTTTTAGCTTTCCCGTCGTATTTTGTAGAAACAGACTTTTGGCGTTTCAGACTCAGTTGCCTGTAAGACAGCACGGATTCCATGAGCCGATTTTTAACGTGAGAAAAGTAACGTGTGCAATATTAAAATGAATTCAACAATTTGGACTTTTGTTTTTATAAAAATAGTTTTTCTTATTATTATACTAGTACTCGCGTGTCGAAGAAGGCGAAACCGTCAGCGGGCAAATTTGAGTTAGTATTTAAAATTTTTGTGTGTACTTAGTGGTAGAAACGTGTCTATGATTGTGCGAATTTCGGTACATATTTTGCCGGCATGTGGAAGGAGTTGGTTTAGTTATATTGTTAAATTATATAATTTTCAATGATTGGAAATTACTAAAATTATGATTGCCTTTGGCAACTGCTATTTTTAAATTTGTTTTTATGTGATGTTAAATTACAGGAAGAATAATGAACACATTAAAACTTACCTTTTTTGGGATATTAGCTGATATATTCCTAAGATAGGGTTGATTTTGTTTCTTTAATGACATGGTAGATGTCAGATTTTTGAAAAAGTGTTGTTGAGTTGCACCTCTTATTATCGTTTAAAAGTACACACTGAGATATCTAGAGATAATTTCGCTCAACTCAATCCGTTCCGAGTTCACATTCTATAGTCGTTTTAAAACTATTAGCATTAGTAAGGAATTATAAAAACGATTTCTTTGCTTCTTACAATAAGTGGGCGTATTGAATATATCTTTTGTTGAATTACTGACAAGTTTTGGTTTAGAGCCTGCCTACTTTTCATAAAAATTGTTAGATTGAATGAACTTTAGCGGTGCAAACGTTGATAAGGACATTTATTATAATCGATTGATATATGAGCACATGTCTTTCTTATTTTGTATGTATCTACATAAAGATGGACCGCTCAATCTCAAGTGTTCGTCAATTTGACAACCGACCTGCCTTATATGGGAGGAGCTAAGATGTATTGGATTAGCACTGCTTATTTTTTCGGTTTACGATGATTTATTAGGCCGGCGGAATTTAATTTTCTTACTAAAATGATTTTTTGTATGGCCTTAAGTTTGGTAGTCCATCACCAAAATTCTGGATAAAATTAAGTAAGGCCTTTGAATTCTACATACATTTAAACTAATAAATATCGAATATGTTCTACGGATAACAAGCCTAAGGTTTCTTGTACAGATTAAATTACTGAATAACAATATTATTTAATACAACAATACTTACTTAAATATACATGTTGTGTATTAGTGGGGAACAGAGAAAATAAAAATCGTATGTTTAGTTTCTATAGGAATTCATACAAGCGATATATGTAGGATATATGTAGTTAATCCATTTAAATTTGTTTACAAATTGGGAATATATAACTTTGAAATTCTAAAAGTGGTATGCAAAAGTTGGAATATGTAGCTAGAATTTATTTATTGTTCACTTTTATTTGATCCTTTTAATTTTTTTAATCTATTTCTTTATATAAAATATAATAGTTATTCTTAAAAAATACATGAAAATTAAATAATTATGAGACCTTTTTATAAAGTAAATGTTTGATTATATTTTTTAGTTAATGCAGAAATGGAATTGTTTTTTAGAATTCTTTTATCAAGAAAGTGTTTCACATATTGAAAAGTAGAGTTGTGGAAAATATGGAAATAAAAATGCATATATATTTTGAGAATCACATTTTCAATTAATGTTTATTTTTGTATTCATATGCAAATAGCAAATTTGTAGTATTTGCTTAAAATTAAGAGTGAGTACCCTATAGCCAAATATGAATACACACTTGTAAAATTTCGATTAGCTGATTAAATGACAAAGCAAACAATTGGTTACTTAACCGATTTTAAGTTTGAACGACAACGTATGAGCTTACATATGTATATTGTCATCCCATTGAATATTGGGATGACTATAGACTTTTCTTTCATGAAAACAAAAATAATTTAAAATATCAAATGTAAAAACTAGAATCTTATAAGGTTATAAATTCAAAAACTAGAGGCTTTCTCTATAGTAAATTTTTACGTCGAATAAGCTATCCGCCATGTGAATTTGTTGTTGGACGTTTTATTTAAATACAACTTAGTATTTGCTATGGTACAACGCCAAATGTACGCCAAAGAGTAAATGAGGTTTTTTTAAATAAATTCATGAAATAAATTTTGAACAACAATTACCGAAATATGAATATAAGAAATGCTGAAATGTTAAAAATCTAATCTAAACAGTTATTTATAAAATATGAACAAAATAATTATTCAATATAATGAACGTAATTTCATGTAATTAAAATTGTTGAAAGTTGTTTTCATTGAATGCGATTGCGTTGCATTGGGTGGTAAACAACTGTTGAATTGTTCCGAGAAGAAAAATTCAAAATATGTATCGCATGCATTCACAGAAGACATTCCGTGAAATTCTCTGAAAGATCGTTTCATATGGAATGAAAGTAAGTAGCTTGTTTTTACTCAAAGCTTAGCACCGCTTCTTGTTTGGTAAATAAGAAGTATAGTTAGTTGGTGTTAGTAACTAATACTCGAAGGAATTGTGCCTACTTTTGTAATTCTTAAGATATGCCTTGCCAAACCTACAGATTTAGTGGTAGAAGTTTAGGTATAGATTCATTGTAGTCTTCTGAGTAACTTATTCCGAGCTTAATATCAACGTCATCAATAATTCGACGCGGCTTTTTGTAAATATGTATACAGCTTTGTTTTATATGTCAAACGCATACTATTGAGAGTGAGAGCCATAGGTTGAATATTGTTTTATTTGTTGAAGATGTACAGTATTTTAGCCTGAACTTTGCGTCGGATTTTAGTTCCTCGAGTTTGCACAGCGCGAAAGCATCTTCTATAATATTACACTAGTAAATTTAGTCAACGTGATATCAAAATGTACGGTATGGATATTTTTTCTTTTGTGATTGTCATGTTTGCATTCGTTTTAACTTTGTTAATTATCGCGTGCATTAGAAGTCGTGAACGCAAAGCAAAATCCAAGTTCTCAGGTTAGTGATGAACATATTTTTCTAAATCGCGCCAAAATTTTGTGGGAAAACAATTAAATAAAATAAAAAACATTCGGATGGAAATACCAGACGATGACTCATAAGCAATTTTTTATTTATTCAACATTACTGATTATAAATTTTTTGCGCTTTAAATTTGATTCATGTTATTTGTGCTTATTCTCTGAATTATTTTTAATATCCTTTTCGGCCAAAAGTTCTAAGAGTAAGGCATTTTTAGTTAGCCGGTGTTGCTTATGCCTAAAATCAATATAAAAACATGTGTCCAAAGTACTGAATTTTGAATTTATTATTGTGTTGTAAGATTAGTTATTAAATTTATAATTTCCAGTTTTTCTCTTAGTTATTGTTGGTAATGATTATTAATTTTTAATTATAGTTAATAATAAGCAACAATAATATTACATAGTTACAATTACGTAAATCATTCGTTCGGCTATAAAAGTAACCTGAAATGCATATTATAATTTTTTAAATATGCTGAGAGAACGGAGCGGAACGGAAAAGCTAAATTTAGTCTCAATATTTCGTTCTTTTGATAATGATTCTGTAAATAGTTAAATAAGTTTTTTATTCATTCTGCCATTCAAATGTAAATTACATTTGTTAAAAAATATTGTAGATATACAAATCAATCCATTTTTATTAACTGAGCTAATTAATTTATGGCTGCGTTCCAATTCACGATTAAATTAAATATAATGCATTATGTTTAATTTAAAATAATGAAAATTTCAACCAAATCAGTAGCAGTGTATGGTACGAGCTTAATAGTTTTAAAATTTAAATCGATGAATTGCAGTCATTTAGTAAAATAAAATAATTATCCTAAAATGTTATTTTTATCATGTGTTAAGTAGTCTAATTTAAATTGAATGCTATTATACTTTACTTACACATGAAAGAAATTTTGGTTTGCCTTTGCTAACATAAATATTTGCCTCAAGCACATGCTGGAAGATGCGCAACTTAAAATATTTACTTGATACAAATGAAATTAAAAACGCTTTTCTAATTTAGCAGTTGTGCAAATTTCTGATCAGTTTCATATTTATAATGTTTTCCAGCTCTGGATTATTGTAGTGTTTTGATATAAAAGATATAAAGGAAAATGTTCTTGAATGCTTTGTTTTAAAATAAATCGCGGAGAGAATATGACAGTTTTATTTCTAAACACTAACTAAAATATTATGGAAAATAGTTAATTAAAATGTAAAATATATAACGTGGTAAATGTGTGCAGTTCTTATTAATTTGTTTGTTTTAGAAGCTCTTGCTTAATATTTATTTATGAATAATTTGAGTGCGATCACCTAGCTTATCAAGACATTTAATTATTTCCACATGCTCTTATATGCTCGATAGATGGGAACGGTTGAATGAACGTTCGACGAATTATCTTTCAATTGGATCTTCGTTAATTGTATGCATGACAGATGACGAACTTCATTCAAGTCTCCTAATTTGTATAGCTCAGACATTTATACGACTGATAAAACATTATTAAGTTTACAAAAAATTTTGATTATTAAAAAGAAAATAATCTTTTATAACCATATAATCTGTAGCAGTTGAAGCTGATAGCTGTGATTCATAATTTGGTACTAGAAAGTAACTGATTTTTCGTTGATGAGGGCGAGAATGTGTTTAGTTATAAATGCTCATTCAAACTTCATTTTTGACGACAGACGACACCCCAATGACCATTCTCCATGAAAGTTCATTCGCCCGTCTGTCTCTAGAATATTAGTTCTTTTCAATTCAGTTGTCTGTAAAGCTCAAAGTACAATCAAAAAAATTGTGCAGTGCTAATTCGTCATATGTCGATTAAATCACGACGAATCCAATAAAAGTTATCTTATCAGCTTACTTTTGCCTTCTTGCTTTTTGTATATAACAAAGAAAGCTGGTCAAGCCTTAACAGTGAATCTCGTTCAGCTTGAATATTGAGTTATTATAAACGCACCATGATGTCTCTCTCGGGAATATCAAGAAATAGTTTAATTGTTGGTGCTATTACATTTGCCGTGGTATTATTAATTGGATTAAGCATGATGCTCTTTTTCAAAAAGAGGAAAGTTAACCGAATTGTAAAAGGTTAGTGAAAAATCAAGTGCCATCTAAAAATTTAATCAATTAGTGAAAAGAGTTGATTCTTACATTTGCTTAGGATTTATAATGCATAAACATTTATCACTTTTAAAAATATACCTAATCGATTAAAATTTTAATGTTCTCAAGAGGAAAATATTACGCTGCATTGATTTATAAGGTGATCTTAATCTTTGTGATAGCATATCTTTCCCAGCCATCGGATTTTCTTCGGGAGCTTCGACCTCGAATATCTCGTGAGAATACTTATGGGGTTGAGTTGGCATTTAAAATATTTTATCACAACTCGGGTGAAATTAATGATTACGGCCCAATGTCAATGTCTACATTAGTATAATCTCCAAAAATAATCATGCAAGGTCATTTTGCGGTTTCTATAGTGTTTTGTGCAATTTAAAATTCAAAATTTGTTCTCCAATTTTAAATGCTTCCTATTATTCGATCGATCTAAATTTTGTAAAATATATCTGTATATGTATATAAACCCGATTTGAATGCCATAATATGAGTATTTGACTCGAGGGTGCAGCTAGGGTTGCTTTCCGCTATAAAACTCCGCAACAGTTTGGACTGGCTTGAACAGTACTTCAAATATAACTGTACAATTTTGGGTCCCGCGTGTTTTTCAATTAAAGTTTGAACCAAATTTATTATTTTTCTTTTCACCTGTTTCTATCCTTTCAAAACATACATATATAAAATGATTTATAGGTTTTTTCAAGTAGAAAGATATTTTGACTAAACCGGATTTGGCAAGATAACATATTTTGCTTATCTAAAGAAGGAAGAAAATTGTTGATTGAAAGATATGTTTAAAAACGAAGATACTTCCGCAACAGTGTGGGTTGAGGTTTTAAAAAGTTAGTGAACCAAAACAGCGTACTATCTAAGATTGATCAACAGCCGGCGAGTTCCTCAGATTGTTTTGTTGAAAGAATTCGTGAAAGCTCGCGGTTACCGAAGCTGTCTTTTTACACTTTTGCATACATGTTTCGAAGCTTTTATTGAAGATAAAATAAGCTTCCTGAAGTAGATTATACCAGCCCACCGCTGCTGCACGTCATGAAATACGTCACACTTTCTGTTGATGGGAAATACCAACTCTCTTTTGAAATCACGAACACCACTGGACAATTTTAGTTCATGAGTCAGCTCTGTATATCTACCTGCGATCGAACCAATGTGCTTTTCTTATCTTCAGTTTGATATTCTTATGCAGCCAATATCGTTTTGGTGTTACGGGCTTTTATACTCGGCTTTGAAAACCTTTTTGTCAGTTGATTAATTTACATCGTGCGGGAAAGAACGTAGAGATCAGTCAAAATGTATGATCCAATGTTTGTCGTGATTGTTTTTGTAATATGTATCGTTATCTTCTTTTTCGTTGCGATAATTGCTTGCGTTCGAAGACGTCGTCATCAAAGGGGAGCCATTTACACAAGTGAGTGTTTTAATTTTGGTTAGTAATATAGACATATAAAGTGATCGCAGGAACCTCTTCATATCTCTTAAGTTTGCTACGGAGGCGCGACCAAGATTATTCTTTTTGGCAAGGGAGTTTGATTTTTATTCTCTGTTGTCTGTGAAATACAATGCTATTCATATAAGAAAAAGTTATTGATAGATTGATCACGTAATACTCTTAAAGAATATTTTTTCACATTCAGAATGGGGTCTCTGCCATTTTGGAAAAGCTTAGAATTAAAGCAATCTGAGGAAATAACTCGGGTCGAAAACCATCTATGTACATCTCCAACCGGCATGTACCAACTATCTGTCTGTATACATTCGATGTTCACTTTTTATGCAGGGATAAGAATTGCGCATTTTGTTTTCTTGGAAGTTATAATTAAATGGAGATGGATTTTTATTTCTGCGTATGTTCCAGCTTCTTGGTAGATTATACATATGTAATCACCTGGGGAATGTTTTATTCGAATATGTAATATATTTCACTGAATCGATTGGATGTTTCTGTATCAACATTAAATTTCAAGCATTTAATTAAATTAAATTATTTATTAATATACATAATTTTATTTATTTGATACTTTAAATAAAATCTTTGACCATGTTAGAAATATTTATATACATATGTACATTTATATCCCGTACTGGCATCAATATTAATATCTATGCACATTTATGAACTAGTAATTGAAATAATTTATTGTTATAAAACTGTCTATTTGTATTTATGCAAATACAATAATTTACGATACGAATAAGGTTCTTTAATTCTTATCTGTTTTATGCGTCATACTGCTGTTTACTTAGTTAAATATGTGATAAAAACTTATTGGGAAAAAGTAAGCAAACATTATCTACCCTAATTTATTTGCTTCTCAATAACGTCCGTGAAAAGGAGCAAAAAGTTTTAGCGTTTTAATCAAATTCGAAATCAGTGTACAAAAAATTGTACCTACTTTTTTTCTACTTAATTGTTTCGTTTTTTAAAGAAAAACCATGTCTCTTCAATTGGCCTTATCATTGTTGTAGAGTTCCGGTGAAATATTGCTCCACTTGAGAATATAATTTTAATCTTACATAGCAGCGCTATCAAACAGCTCAAATTCAGAGAGGGGCTCAAAATATCAGTCTCTTAATATTGCAATCTCATCTAAACTCATTCATTATTTTGTGGATGGAGCCTTAAATAAATCAATATGAATATTCTCTTTTCATTTACAAAAATTAAAGAAGTATACCAATTTAAAGACTTTTTATGCAAACATGAAATACATATTTAGATAAAATCTTCAACCTACAGTTCTTCATAAATTATTTTTGCAGGACACAATATACAGAGCATACCTTCTGCGTAAAGTTTTTTTCGAGAAGTATTGCAGTCTATTCCATTATTGAAGGATTGTAGTTTTCATCCACTATTAAACAGTATTTTTTTTTCTTTTTATAATATATTTAATATAAGAGATGCTTGATTCTTCTATATTGTATCAATAGGTAAAGTATATCGATAGTGAACAGATTATAATCATTGTTTTTTTGAAACCCCAAAAAATGCGATATTTGATACCTTATTGTATCAGAATGAAAATAATAGGTTGTAAATTTAAACATTCGGTTCAATCCGATTTTTGTGAGCTTTTGTATTTTATGCACACAGTTTTTCATTATTTCTTATTCGCGATCTATTAATATTTTATAGAGCAGTCCAAGTATGTATTTTTATTGTACTACAGCACTGACGTTTTTTAAATTACACCCACAAATGTTATGTACATATTATTTGAGTAGGTTAGTAGTCAGTAGTCCCATTACAATACTTAGGAAGTAAAAGAAAGTTTTAAGGATGGCATGGCGATCTGTAAGTTTACATTTAAACATTTTTGCACGTAACGTGTACGTTAGATGCTTTTGACTCAGATATATTGTAGACAACAGAATTGAATAGCTCCTTGTCTGCTTATATTCTAAAAGTATGGAAATATTTACATAAAAAATAGCCTTAAACATTTCTTAAAATATTATATTTTGGCTTAGTTCCTAATATATTTGGTTAAATCAAAATGATCGTACAGTAAATGTGCGTTAAAATGAGTTACATAATTATTAAATTTATGAACTGCAAATTCTTTATTTGAGCTGGGAATCAGTTTTTCTGTTATCATTAAGTAACAGAAAATCGATTTTTATCCACAGTGTTAAACAATTTTTAAAGCTACTCGCAAATTGACGGGCTGGCCTGCTACATAAATAGACAGACACAACAGAGACAAAGAGTATGCGTATTTGCAGCCGAAAAATGCTGTCTTGTTATTTTATATTTTCAGCTACTTTATGAATCCACACAGTCTGAATTTTGGCGTGCTTTTATAGTGTCTTTTATACTCCATAAGGCAGATCCATCAGTCCACATTTTGCTCTGTGAAGCATTTGAATTAGCGAAAATGTTTCCATTTACGTTTTTTAGTTTTTCATTAATATTATTCTTTTTCTTGTTATTTGTGGTGTTTATAATTGCTTGCGTTATGTATAAAGAACAACAAAAATTGCTGAAAATGAGAATGTGTTATCGAGGTTAGTGGCGCCGCACAACAAGTCCATCATTTAAGAGGTTTAAGTTAAATGTCAACTGTGTATAGAATCCTAGATATCCTAATTTTTCTCTGCAAAAGGGTTCTGATTTTTTCTTTCTAATACGCGGAAATTCAAAATGTGCTAACACTATTCATGAATACGCCATCGTAGTTGTGAGCATTGTCGACAGCATGAGTAAATTTACGATCGAAAATGTGCTTTTGTTTTTTCTTAGCCAATTTTTGTGCTTTAATGCTAGGTTTTACATCAGTTCATTGAGTTGAAACGGCTAATAATTTTATCGTGTATATTCAAGATGTTACTAAATTTTTAGATGGTCCCTTTAGGTATTCGTTAAATTTTAATCTTTTGACTCAACCGATTTAATCGTACTCTATCGGCTTTGTTGCTGTGGAAATAGATTTTCAGTAGAATATTGTCAGTGAATCTGAATTTAATTCAAACCATCCTTCGAAGAACTTTATTAGCGAATGTGCTCATATATCGTGCAGGGAGATAAACAAGGATGTGTTAGGGTACTCCTATGATAACATCGCTTTGAGCGATACCCCATTTATGCTCTTACTTATTCTCTTTTTTGACAAAATACTCGCACTAAGCTTCGTTATATATAGTACATAGGTAAGTTTTTTTTGTTAAGGTCTGTGTTAAAAATGTTACAGTAACAAAAGTTTATAAAATGCTTACATAGCTATAAATGCACACCTGCAAGACCTTGCAATCTTCATTAGAGAATGAACTGCATCCTTTTTAATATTATATTTTTACAAATTTACAATTCATATTTGATGAGTTCTTAGGTAGATAAGATTACCATAAAAAGTCTTGTAGTCGTCCGATGAATACTAACATCTAAACGAATATTTTGGAAGTGCTTTTTTTCTACAGCGAACAGATACAGCTGTGAATGCTATCCGCGCTTTTATTTTAGGCTTCCATGGAAATCTTCTATCAGTCCATTTTGTTGCGTTGGACGTAGCGTTACGATGTATGATCCGACGCTTTTCGTAGTTGTTTTTATAATTTGTCTTGCTATATTTTGTATGGTGGCAATAATCGCATGCATTAGACTGTGGAAACATATCAAAAGTGGAGGATTGTACACCTATGCCTACCCAGGTCAGTGGCAAAAGTGTCGTTAAAATGTGCGTAAGCAAAGTGACGACAAATGCATTACATACATACATAATTCTGAATTCTTGATTCTTGTACGAGGAACTTTTTACTCTTCACTTCAGACTATGTATTGTTTTGGTATTTACACTTGTTTTAGGTAAATCACTTTTCCCACCATAAGGTTTTTTGTAAACTCCGATGACCTAATCGCCATGCAGAAAGCTTTCATTAACTCAGAACCGCACTTCATCGGTTTACTAAAAGCTTCAAATCAAACGGTAGTTCCATGGAATTTAGTAAAGTAGGGAGATATTCTAAAAATAGCTTAGTAAGCGTCAGATACAAGAAATTGCTTTCTTCCTATATTGTGATAAAGTGGGAGGAAAATTTTGCAGATTTTTTTCTGAATCAGATAAAATATAAACAACATTTTCCCGGGTTTTTGTGTGCTAAATTTTCCAATTTAATATTGTAGCAAGAGATGTAGACATTTAGAACTAAAAGAACGTTTTGCATTATTTGGGAACGGTTTGTTGACCCAGCAAAAACCTAGACCTGTCTGTGTAAAATTGCTATAGTTTGACCTTTTACAGACCGGCTTTTTTAATAACGCAAATACCGGCTAGCTTCGTAGTTTATTGTACTTTGCATAAATTAGAAACTGAAACGTGTACTAAATATTTGATCATATGCACATAAACATGTTGTTTTATATCATGCATAAAGGTTTTTCGTTTTTCCTGTTTATAAAGTAAAATAAAACATGTTTGGATAATTATTGTTTAAGTGAAACATTTGAACAAATTACCTTTTGTGAAAATAATTATTTTGTTTTATCAACTTATTATGAGAAACAATTTTAATTCAAAGTTAAAAATGTTTTAATTATAAGACATAATTTAAGAGAAAAATCAACTGAAAGAAAGAAAACCGAGACATTAATTTTAAATGTATAATCTAATGCATCGTTCAGTTTGCGATTTTTTTGAAAAATTATCTTATCAGTACATATCACTTTGTTTGAATAACTTTTATAAATGTTTCTCAGTTCGTTTGATTAAATGCTTTAGTAGACAGCATAAAAATAAAATGCTTCCTTTACAAATAATTAAAATTGTTATCATTTTGTGCCTTTTCGTATTATTTGTGTGTGTTTGTATACGACTAGCTTATAAAGTTATTGTAAAGCGACGTCAAAAAATGCTTAATTCAATAGGTGAGTTAAACTATAGCGACGAAAAGAAAATGGTGAATTCAAAGTTTTGAATATCATAGTTAAGTACTAAGTAAAATTCTTGTTAAGCACCATCCACTCCTTTTTCGCATTTCTGTGGATTTTTTGTTTCAAAATATATAGGTTTTTAAAAATATTGAAAGTAAAGCTGCCTAGTTTATTGAATGTTGTTTCAACGTTTTATTATTGGTAATCGTTAAATTTTCCATGTCTTCTATAACCTAGCTAATATTTTACAAATGAGCGGTTTAGCCGCAAACAGCAAAACCTACATTTTTTAACCTTGAAGTGATCCGGCACCGCACATTTTATCTCTAAATGAGTTCCATTAAGTCTTATGATCGATTTCGCAGCAGATAAAAAAAAATTCAAAGAAGCTTCTAAAGTAAAGCTCGTATCCAAAAATGATTTTTACAATTCACGATTACCCTAAGATGATCTTATAATTCACTAGAATTTTTAGCACTTCTTGGAATAAGATATATATTAAATTTTATACATGAAATTTAGCAACCATTTAAAATACGAATTAAAAAAGATTTGGCTTCAAAGAACCAAATAATTTTGCAATTTCGCCACAAATTCATTAATATTATTATGTTTTTTACTTATATGGAATAACTGATTTAATAACCGGTTATTAGCAAAACTATACGCGAGGATTTGCTTGGCGTCGCGGGGGCAATTAGAATAAAATGGTAGTATCGACGAAGTAGTCAGTGTCTGAGTTTTTTGCAAAAAACATGTTGCTGTCTGTGTTCATTGCGTAATTACGTTTATCTGAACAACTTATCCCGGGAACTTCCAGCCCCGTCTGTCCCTACACGTTTCCTTGCATAATTGCGTTTTTGAATTTAAAGTGCATTTTTATTTTAAATCTGTCAGTTCTAATAGAGTTCGCGACTGGCGTAATACGATTTTTATAAAAATGCCTAACTGGTTATCGATCGTTGTTGCTGTTATTGTTGGTGCTGGTTTTGCTTGTATAATTATTCATTTAGTTGTTTGGTGCCGTTTATTTTGCAAGAATATTTTAGGTGTGCTATACTGTCTTTTGGCAGCTATCTATTTAAATCCTTTATAAGGATAAGTATCCTTCTTAATTTCTTCTGTATTATAACTATAATATAATAGTGTGTTTTAATCATTTGAGGTTGGTTCGAGATTGAATGCTATTATTTTTCTATTTTGCTACTTATTTATGCGATCTTTAAAAAACGAGTAATAACTTATATTAATATTATTTAGTGCATATTTTTTTATTGTGATTTAATAGTTGCGTAAAAAACAAAATTATCGTTAAAGAATGAATGAACTTACTTGTAATTACGTTGTTTTAGTTGTATACTTAAAAATAAAACCTAATCATAGCTTATACCATCTCAGCAGTACTCATATACTGCATGGTGCGAATCTGTTTTGGGTTTGGGAAAATATTTCTAATTAAACGTTGTTGAGATATATGAATAATAAAATCTACGTGTCTAAAAATGATACTTTATACTTTATTAATCTCAGGAATATGCTAAATTTATATTATTTTGGATTAAGATTGCGGCGAATATCTTTTTGTTATTTTATTTTCTCATTACTCCAAACTTTACTTATTATTTGATAGGGTTGGTGTCATATGGACTTTAATTTGTTGAATGACGTGCTTATGATTCTTAAAGGAATCGTACATACTATTTAGTTAGTTACTAAACATTGGTTACATGACACCCACTTAGCAATAAATGCTTGGCTTTCCGTTTGTTTTACAATCATTTGTAGAAAATCTCTGGTTTGTTTTGTTTTGGGGAAGGCAATATATATGTATATATGTATAATATGTATATATGAATTGCAAATTATGACTGCTATTAGTTCGGGACATACACAGAGATGAGTCAGCTCACTAAATTGATATAATCAAAGCAATGAATTTAATAAGCGGACTCTCAAAAATTAATCTACAATTTTGAGTAATACCTATTATTATACATATTTATTATGATGATTCATTTATTCCGGTTTTGATACAGACTAATGTATCTATTGTATTTAGGTAGTGATAACAGAGAAGACGTCAGGTCTTTTATCAGCGGTTTATCACTTACATAGCTAAGTGCTTCAATCACACAGATTTTTTTATCGGTCTATATAAATCAAAATTACTTTCTGGACTATTTATTAAAATACTCTATGAAAATCGGAGTTAGTTCTAATAGAATACTCAAGCTAAATAAGCAAAGTTAAACTTTTCAAAAATGAACAGTATTTACTGGATAATTTTCATTGTGTTTGGAGTATTTTCTGTGGTAGCATTCCTGCTTACAATTGCAATTTCACGGAAAAATCGTATTAAAGACGGAAAGGTTTTATCAGGTGCATATATGTTACTTTATACTTTTTGAAAAGTGTACTGCATCAGTTAAGAATAAAAATTATATAGGTACTAAAATAATTTGATTTCTGGATATTATTGTATCATCTTATTTTATTTGAGTTAATGTGTTTATTATTTGAAAGTTTCGATCAAATGAATCAAACCATTTACAATTTTGTTCAATTCATAATGGAATATTGTTCTTTTGTTATTAAGAATATATATATATTTTATATTCTTCTAAAGCTGCGAAATACGAACTAAGAACTTTGGGACCTTTAAATGTCTCATCCTTTGGCGGAAGGTAATACATCTTATTGTTATCTCAGTGTCATTTTTTATGCTTTTATAAATAGTGATAAGATCCATATATTCCTGATTTAATATAGTTTTGAAAAAAGATTATGAAGAAATGATAATATAAATTATATATAGATTTTCAAACCTACCATACATATTCTATGGAATTTGACCGAGAGTTTTAAATTTCAAAGATTTGCATAGTTCGTAATTGTAAGGCTTAAACATGAGGTGCTGTAGTCATGTTGCTATGTGTCAGCAGAAGTCGCAGTATTATCAGAAGGCAAGTCAGAGATAAAATCATGATAAATCTGCTAATAAAATTAAGACGGAATTATTTAATCAAGTAGCATCACTTTTGTATCGTTATATATTTTGTAAGAAATGTTATTTTTCCAGCTTCGTTAAACCGTTCATAAGTAAATCTCGATTTTCTAACTTGATTTTAACAGACTAAAAGTTTACAAATTATTTTCTTTTTCGTATTAATTTATTCGAATGTAAGTGAGCCTTTTTGAGATGTTTATACTTCATAAAACAAATAAATCAAAATATTAAATTAAATGCCGGCTCTCAAAGCGACAGTGTAGCGTCATTAGTTGATATAGCGACACCCAACACGTTGCAGAGTGCTTATCTTGCATTTTATGAGATAACACAATATCGTCAGCATAAACATGAAGGCGAGTGGGCCATTTTTCTGCGGATGTTGATACCACTGGAATAAAACAATTCAGAGACAGAGTGGTTTGTGACTCAGAACAGTGAATACGGATAAAATGGATACCATTGTAACAGTTTCATTAATCCTAGGCCTTATTTTTGTGGCTATAATGTTTATTTGCTGCTGCAAAGTTTGTGACTGTTGTAGAAATCGTGGAGAAGTGTTACGACCCCGTACGGTGCATTATTTAAAACTAGTTTTACTGTAATAATGTAAATTGTACAAATTTAAATACAACGTGTATATTGAAAGCAAAAGGAATGCAAATTATTTAGGGAGAAAACACCCAGAAAATAAATTTTATATTGTAATAATTAGTTTTAACTAGTTCAGAGTTATAGTTATATTCGGGCAACCATAATATAATTGAAATAATAATAAACTATTCGGCCACATACTTAGTTAGCTAAAAGTTGTGTTTGACCTCCTCAGAAAAGGGTCCATTGATTTTATTCTGATTGCTATTTTGGTTCTTAGCAAGATTCATACATATAAGGATTAAATACTCAGCTGAAACTGAAAAAAAAATTGTATTTACTCTGAAATATAACACTGGTCAACACTATTTTTGCACAGAAAGAGTGATGCACCATTTCCATAGAACTTTATCCATATGTTACGAATTCGGAAATGAAAATGTGCCATCGCAACACGTTTTCAAGAAAATTGGGTGTGAAGAGTATAAAATATACCATTCCGGACATTTTTAAAAATATACGTTACAAAATAACGGATTCTTATAGGGGATTAAAATTAAAGTTAAATAAAAGTTTGAACCTTTAGTTATTAGTTTAAAATGTTAAAGTCTTTGGGACTTCCCGGAATATTTTATGAGTTTCATTTTTTTCTTCCTTTTTCTTCTTTTATGTTAATGCATGAAAATCACAACTAGTGCATGTTCACGAAAGAATAATTTTTCAATATGCTTGGCAAGATCAATGGTAGATGGTAGATATTTTATACATCGAGATGAGGATTTAGGCTTTCGTTTGAGCTACGTTACGAGCTCTTATCACATTCCACTATTATTTTGTTATGTTCGAAATATTCTCAAAATACGAATTTTTTTTAGTTGTTCACCCATTTTTCCCAAAAATGTAGCGTGATGAAAAATGTTAATTTTCAGATTCGTAATGTACAGAGAATATTCTATTGAAGTTATCTATTAACTGTTTTGTTACACAAACGAATGCAAGAAATTTTGATCAGTGTAATCAGAGACATCTAATTCATGGAAAAAGCGAAAACCAAATTTGTCCACCACGTGGTGTGGCATATTGTTAGTATTGATTTTATGTGACTTTTTTTTTCGTGATCATGTAATAGTTGGATATTCCATGGATATTAATTGTTTTTAAATGCCATTGTGCCGTATTTTGTTGTAAAAGGATAATATAAACTACGGACGGTGTCTTATTCGTTTCAAGGATAAATTTGAATCAGTCAAAAATAAATCTCGATGAATCATTTAGGAGTTTCGCCAATTAGTGTGTAAGAGTTTGAAGTAGACATCTTAAGCTTATAGATACAAAGATTAAGTTTTGCCAATGATAATGAAATACATTTAATAATGTAAAAAACGTATCAAGAATGCAAACTGCTAATCTCATCATCTACGAATATAACATATCTAGGCCGGGTCAAAGTATTTATCAGTGTATAAAATTTGCAGCGTTATCTTATCAATAATATTTTTGAGTAAACGATACCTTTGACAAAGGATCATTTCAGTTCTTCAGGAATTCTCAAACCGAACAACAAGATCAAAATGAATTATTTCGCGCTGTGGACTACGATTGTTTGCATTTTATTTGTAGTTATTATAATTGTCGCGATTCTCTCCTATATGAAAAAGAAACGCAATCAGCAGGGGCAAGTTTTTTCAGGTTTGTAAGATGTCGAAATTAACTTGTATTTCCCCTGTTTGCGTCATGTTATAAAATTTTAGTTAAGATTTTTTTAATGTGGGTTTTTTTTTGTGTTTTTCTAAGTGATTCATTATTTAATTTTATGTAGACTTGTATTAGTAATTTAAGCAGTCACCGAGAATATGAACGTTAAATAACATGCAAATAAAAAGTTGTGCTTTTGGAAACACAGTAATAATTATTTCGTGTTGAATAGTGAAGATCCAGATATATAATCTATACTACAGTGCCTCAATAAGACTTCCGACATGCATAATTTTATGCTAAACATTTGTCCATATTTAACTGTGCACAATGCTATCAATCAATTTGCGAATCAACTGTTGCTACTTCGCTTGTGATAGCTTCTCAGAATAAAATACTGAATATGAATGAAAACTTTTCCGCGAGATGGTATCAAGTCATATTACGAAATGTTTATCGTTTTGGGGAGATAAAACAATTTCGTCAGCATAACCTTGAAGCACCTGAGTGATAATTGTTGGCAAAGCTTTTTAAAATGATAGCTAATAGTGTAGAGAAAGTTAGAAAATCCCTTTGTTGTACGCATGCAAACATAGCTAGGTACCTAATACTTATTATCCACAAGTTCTCATAAAACATTTAAATGTTGTTGAAAACACACAAAAAATCCGGTAGATTTATATTTTGTTAGTAATTTTTCCACTTTAAGTTAAAAATATTCATAGGAAAATATGTGTGCACCCCGTGAGCTGGTAGATCAATTTTTTGGGTACAAGGGATTCTCTAAGACCAATAGAAGACTTTAATTTTAACAATATTTTTTGGTTTTGCTTTACTTTTTAAACTCATGGTTTCCCGAGTATACTATTATTTTTTTAAGGCGTGTATTATGCTCTTATCGAAAACTGCTGTTTTACTTTATTTGATAACAAAAACCCCAGACATAAATACAAATGTATATCTTGTATTGAAATCAGGAAGAGCGATTGAAGTGATAACATTTATATACTTTTGAACCTCTACCTTTGTTTTGTAGAATTATTAGAATTAGGAAATTTTATTTCTTTTTTTGAGTATTAATAAGTTGAAGTTTATTAAAATGGTTACCTACTGGAAGCATATAAATTTATTCTGCTTGTTAATGCTGATTTATGTAGGTATTATCAAATTATCAAATTGATTATAAAAGTACATTATACTCATTGTTTAAGTCTTTTTGATTCGGATGAGAACCACCAATTTCTCCAATTCAAGCAGTTTTAAGCGACTGATAAAGCTTAATACTTTCTTGGTATCTATATTCCTCACCTGATTAAAGGGGGTGTTTCTTCTACGCTTCAGTATAGCTGCACAATTTTTAAAAGATTAAACTAAAATTGATGGAACTAGCGGTTTTGAAAAATTAATGTCAATGATATTTCTCAGTATAAGTTTTATATTTACTTACAATATTTATTTATTTTCGTTTAATGTAAGCTACAAAACCAAAATAAAATAATTAAACAAAATTATGTTAGCTAAGACAACGAATAAATATGTATTTATTATGTTTTATTCTTTCATCCGCATATTTTCTTTTAACACTGTAGAACGCATCGATTCAATTAATTTTCATTACTTAAAAACAGCAGTTTTATATAGAATAAAAAAGTATGTTCATTTTGCGCTTTATGTAGGTATTTACTTTTTTGTGAACCAAGTTTCCAATAATTATTCATGCTTCGGTCTATTTGTTATCAGTTATAGTGAAAATGTTTGATTTTACAGTCGATGCAAAATCTGCTTTAAAATGTATATTTCTATATTAAATTTCATCGGTGGGGACATGAAGTGGCGTTTTTCATTTTTAAACTTTGACGACGAGCGACGCTGAAGGTTTTAAGTGCAAAAGACGCGAGTAGACGCTATTCAATTTTAATCTTTTTAATAACATATCGTTAAAAAACAATATATAATCAATAATGTGCGGGAACTGAAGTTCGATCATTTGTTATGCCTAGCGCAGCTGAATAATTAATTAAGATGTTGTGTGTGTGTTTTCAAGCTTACTGGACCTAATTCTAACTGCCACGACATTTTCCGTACGGTGACAATTAATAGATGAATGCCGAAGACATTTTTTAAACTTTATTATTCAGTTAGAAGAATTGAAATTTGAAACGTTTTTAATACGAAAAACATCATAAATCAATATAATATGTTAGAGATTAAAAAATATATACACATGCATTTTGAATGTAGTCGAAGCAGGGGCTTAATTAATAGAACACTCCTTAGGCTTTGAATAGATATAATTGCTCCAGTATAAGTTCAAGTATATACTTGATAAAAATGTTATTAATAAAAAGAAACTGAAGTAAAGAAATTTCTTGTTGGTCAACATATTTTGCACAGTTATTTTAATAATTTATTTTTGGAAAATTAGACCATTATTGTAGGTGCTGCAATTGGTTTAAGAAATTTTTGTATGGATGAATATGCTCTTTTCGTGTAGATTTAATCTTATAATATAATCGGAATGAGAAACAATAGATATAGTTGCGGTTTTTAATAATGGTGTATTTTATAAGAGTTATAGTAATCCCTCCGGAAATCCCCATTAATATATAGCACATGTGCTTATTTGTACTGAAATCAAGAAATCTTTCTGGTGCTAGTATATACATATTTTCATTAATCGCGGTGTTATCTTTATCCGTAAATGGTATAATTTATTATCGCTGAATGCTTATCACTTGAACAGTAGAAATGTTAAAAGAGCAACAGCAGGTAGTACAAGACTCGTATCCGCTCAGTGAATGACAATATCAAAATGGATATACTTATAGCCATTTTAATCTTCCTCGGGGTGATATTCTCGAGTGTTTCACTCTCGATGCTGGGGTGTTGGTGTTTCTTGCTAATGTGCAAGATGCCAAAGAATGAATCAAGAGCTTTGGAAGGTAAATGACTACCTTTCTGAAACGGGGAATTTTTATAGACAATGTGACCAATGCTATCTTTTATATTCAGAGTTTTAAACATAATAAGTAATCTTTATTTTGTTATTTATTTTTTTAGCACCTGTTGTCGTGACCTCAACACACACCACAGCTGCTGGATATCCTACAACAGTTGAACCAACACCTAGTGGGGGTTACCAAGCCGCGCCGTATCCGACTGCGATGCCAATGCCCATGGTACAGCCGGGCGCCGGAGTTCAACCCTATCCCCTTCATCCAGGGTAAGTCGTACTATTTGTATTTACTTCACTATCATTGGGTAAATGTTTTTGGGTATTGCAGGGCTATGCCTATGCCAATGTCCCAAGCAGCTCCTTACCCACCTCCAAATATTGGGTAAGCACCTTCATTTCCAAAATTAATTGCTTGCACAGAATTAAAAATATTTATTTGCTATTAATAGGTTCCAGCCACACTCAACACCGTATCCACCTGAAATTCATCCATCTCAAGTGAACCCGCCATCGTACGATCAAGTTGTTGCAGCAGAATCATACGCCAAACAGGCTCCATACAATCCCAGCTATCCTGCTCCAGGTCACTAGGGATCGGTGGTGCCACCATGTAATATATAAGTCTCCTTTAGTGTCTTCTAAGGATATATTTACTGCGAAATTTCATGTATTTGTAATACGAAACAAAGCACAAAGTTTGTACTTTCCATTTTTTGATAGAACTCTACTTCTTCGAGGTGCGCAAAAACATGCGCTGGTTGAATGTTAACAGTGTGAAAGACAACAACACAACCGAAGTTGGTGATAACAAATAACTTACCTAATTGTTGTTAGCTTTTAAGCATATTTTCGTATTGTTGAACTTTACAATGTGTAAGTGTTTATAAAATACACAAAAGAAAATCATACGAAAAAAAATAGAAAATTTAATTTGTTTTATTTTATTTTAAATTCCTTTATCGATGAACTTAATGTATAATATTTGTTAAGTTTGAAAAAATTTATAATCCATATACAATTAGATACATACACGTAGTCACTGGCTGAATTATCAATTTAGTCGTTCTTCGCGATAAGCGATTTTTGACATGCATAATTTACTTTCCCCGATTCGGCACACAGTAGAAATAGTGAGAGAATATTCGGCTGTGAGAAAGTTGGTCTTAAAGGATAAAGATGTGTAGTAAGTATGAATAGAAATATACAATTATTTTACATAAAATTGAGCAAAAGCCATTTCTTGTTCAAATCAGTCAAATTGTTTGCGCTTTATATTAAAAGAAGGTTATCTGGTAGCTTATAGCTGTAATGCAAATTTGTTTATAAATCAGTTACAAGTTATCACGGAAAATCTTTAGGTATTCTATTATGGAAATTTTATGCATAAGGAAGCTTTTGTAAGCTCATTTCGTACGAAAGTTAAAACAGGGTCCTTAGTTTTTTTATTTTATTATTATTTAGCCTTGTTCGGACAACATTAGTATTTTAGTCGAGTACCGAGTAACTTAGTGACTGAACGTATCTAAACCACAAAAATTTAGGCGAGTATATATAACAATCCAGTCGAGTCAATCCATTTTTCCCTATTTTTGTGGGGCGAGTAGCGTCTCTCACCATTAATATTTCATAGATTGCTTCTGCGAAGAATTCGGAAATAGTTGATTTTATGTATATGTGTGAGTGTCCTTAAACTACATCCAGTAGCCAGATAGAGAACTCCCTGTAATATTGCGTATCTTTATGCTGAATTTTTGACTGTATTTACATTCTTTAGGATCTTCTAATCCAAATTCTTTCAGAAGACAATTTGTAGTTTCTAGTTCATCTCTTCTGTTAATCCATTTTCGTACCCATAGCTTATTCTTAATTATCAAGCAAATGCTTTCATCCATCCCTTCTAAAATAGTCATTATTATATACTTTATTAGATTTTCACTTTATTGCGTTACAGCGCATCCATCTTGCAAAACACCACTCATTTGTGTACATATGTATACTCCACCGTAGTACGAACGATTTTTTGGGCAGTAGGGAGTAGTGTAATCAGTCGCCACTCGCACCACGATTCGTTACTCGCATAGTTCGAATAAGCCTTAACACTTTTTTATTTGTGAAAATCGGAACGTACTCACGACTCACGAAGACACTAAAATGGATTTGGTTGATATTACGATCGCTATTTATAACAATAATTACCACCTTGCGACCATTGAGAAGGATTTTATGACCGCAAAGAAAGAATATTAGCTGATTTTTCAGTGACTTAAAAATACTTTTTATTTGGAGCTGTCTTTTCGAAAAAACTTCAGTGCAGTTCAGTTTAAACACCTTATTGGGAGTTAGCGAGAAGCGCAAGTGCATATGAATTCGGAAACGCCTTATCTGGGGAATCTTTAAAAAAAACATTTGTCCAGAAAATTTAATTGTCCGATGCGCATTTTCTGAGAAAAAAACGACTCCACGAATATTCCTATGGGAATTCAGAAGTGAGAGATAAGCTCAGAGGAGCATACTTAGCTTCTAGAATTTCAAAACAATTCCAAACGAGGATTCCATCTTTACTATGAAACGTATGGGAGCAGCACAGCATGTAATTCGATTCGTGTTATGTATGACACTGAATATTATGTAAATAAAACACATAATATATAATCGATTTCAGTCGAAACAAGTTTCATCTTGACAATTTTTAATTGAGCTATGATGAAGGCATTGTACGAGTTTACCTTTCCCTACCCTTGAGTAACAAACAAGCATTCCTTTCCATACATAACAAATTTGATTCTACTCCAGAATTTTCACATTTACAAAACAGATAAATATACATTTTTTTTATACTTAATACTTTCTATTTTGGTGATATTTAAAAAGATTTCGAAACAGTTGAGGAATTATTTAATCTGGCAATAGATCAATTTGAACTAGAGTAGGATGTTAATGTTGCTATTAACTAAACAGAAATCACAAAAACGTAAAACAATAATTTTCCTATACGTTAATTTCGTTTTTTGGTCTGTTTGGTGCTTGATGTCTTTTTCTCCTTTTCCTTATTTGATGAACCTCCAGTAAAGAGTGACGTCAACACCTCACTTATTTCTGGCATATCATTCGGCATCTGAAATAAAAATTGTTATACATGAAGTTTAAATTATAATGAAGAAATTCATTTTGTAAACGTAGTTACTACAAATTCGAGTATGAGAATTTTACGACTTCTAAGAGGCCGCTTCATCATGGAAAGGAAATAAATTTTACTTCACAGCTAATTACTCAATTAAGTATTATTCCTTTAAATCCTTAAATTCCCCAGCTCGATGAGTTCTCTCATTCAAAAAGTTTTTGGTTGCGAAATATACCTTTGGGTAGTTGATGTTTTCCATTTCCTTTCTAGCTTCCGGATCGGTTATCATTTTCGGAAGTACAAGCATAAGCAGGAGCGGAAGCAGCATCATTAGCACCATTGGACTGAAGAGAAAATCTGTGACCTACAATTGTTTTAAAGATGTAAATACACAGTTTGTGGCGTAATTATCTAAAAAAAACTTACTTTCCATTGCTCCCTCATTTGGAAATACTTAAACCTGGTCAGTGCCTTCAGCTTTAGTGGATAAGGCACTTGCATTACAAGAGACGGCTGTACATAGTTCACTTTTCTGGCCCGGAATTTTCCTTTAGGGTTGATTTCTACTCTTACCTAAAACGAGAAAATTTGAATCAGTTTTTGTAATTAGCTTGATATTTCTTATGTTGTTGTTTCTAACAAAAAAGCAGCCTTCTTTCTTTTTGGAGTTATTCACTGATAAAACTTAATATGATTAAAATGGTAATACACATGGTTTATCGTTTCACATCTATATGTATATTTTGCATAGAGGTTGCTTTGGTAAGATTTGACCAGGAATATGCCAATCGATTCTATAATACAAGGACTCCTCATCAACGTTTGTTCGCAGACTCGATTGGCAACCGCTATTGCTACATTTCACAAAATGAGGACCCAAATTGCGTTGGCTGGTTTGGTATAGATCACTTTTGTTTTTGTTTTCAGCATAGAAAGTCAATGATAGTATTCATGCGGAAAAATTGCATTTGGTGACTAAAAACGAATAGTTAGAAAGGACTCAAAAATTAAAATTTTAGCTTCCTACGACCAGGATTCTATGCAGAATAAACGTGGTAAATCGTATGCAATAAATACAAAATGTAAGCATTTCTTTGGATTAATTTTAAACTTTGTATAAAATCGGATACACGCACGAATAATAGGACAAGCTAAACTTCTGCACAAAACAAACAAATATATTGATTTAAACTTCTTGGAATAAGGTGTATTTTTTAAATTTTTCTTTACATTTAAAAAAACTAATTCCGTTTAAGAATTAACAATTAAAAACGTAACTAAAGTCCATTTTTTGGTTTGCACGAATTACCCCACAGAAGAGAAAACTAAACAAAGATTTGCTGTTCTGACAATTTTCGGATTTTATTTTTTTTACTAATATAATACTTAGTAGCGCATCCTTTAGACGCAATAATAGCATTTAAGATTCAGCGTGTGTGAATTTAATAATTTTTTCAGAATTTAGCTTAATATAATTGCATTCATTTGTAATGTAGATTTTAACTCGTGGAAGCTTTTGAGATACACCCTAATTCGTTGCAAAACTTAGATGCAGCCTTTTAATAAATATATTTTCTTAAATCCGCACCACACAAACCAAGCAATTTTGGAACATTTAATTCGCAGGCAAAGAGCATCACGCATTCAGTTAATTTATAGTTAAATAAAATTAAAATTATAAAAAATTAGGTTAAATTTAAGCATTATATATATAGTATATTTTAACTATGAGTCGAGAAGTATAATTTGTTGTAATGGTATGAAATTTGTCTCTGAGTTTGTTGCCATACCCCAAACTTACTGGTTCATAGAAAAAGTCTGGATTGTGTATTTCGACGACATAGCTGCCGGACGGAACGCTGCTGATGACGAAGGACCCGTCGTCCCGCAGAAAGCCCTTGTACTCCCCGCTGTTTATCGAGATCGATGTGTCCTGCTGCCAATTCGAGTCCATGGCGTACAGCTCTGGAGGGTAGACTTTGCCCTCGATGGTGTACCGCCCGCTTTCTTCATTGTCGTCCAAAGTTGAGGAAATATCTCCATGCACAAAATAAGATGAAAACAACAAGAGTTGCAGAAAAATACTCCGGGCAAAACTACACGAATCCATTATTATTGAGGAGAATATCGCGTGACAGTACACATGTCAGTAAGCTGTCACTAGCAACTATGTTAAATGGGACAGGGCTATCCAAGAAATTTTCAAGATTTCCAGTGGTGCCCAATCTTCAGCGTCCAGCGTAATTGTCGGATAACGGCTATTTAGACGTGAACCTAAACTTTGAGTGTCCTGACAGTTCCCCCTGAATTTTGAGTGCTTTGGCCGTTTCCTGTCAAAACTGACATTTCACTCGAAAGATAAATGTAAATTGACGTGGTTTGTGAAGACAAGATGAGTTTAACGGAAGATTTAATAAGTTTAAAGAATTTAAAAGATTTGTATGACATGTATAATTTGTGGAAGGATTATGAGAAGATTAAGGCGAAAATACACAGAAAACGGAAGTGTATTCGGGAAATAAATAAAAGTAGCTAAAAGCACGGATATTTTAATATAACGGTTTTTTAAAATAAAGGAATTGGACTCTGGGCAATTTTTCATTCATACAAGAATGAATAGGGCCACTTTTGAATTACTATTGTCCTTGTGCAAACATTTACTGGAAAAATCGTCAATTAGAGCCGCAAGATGCCCAGAGAGCAGACTGGCATTGACTATTCTGTAAGTTTACAATTGAAGATTGTATGTTTTGAAACTTATTGTGTATTCTTTTATATGTATATTAATTATGTTGACTGGGAAGATGAAAATGGAAAATTTGCACGAGGGATTATGGAGAACTGATGACAATGACGGGGCCAGAAAAATGTAAGTAAAGGTTCTGAAATGCTACCTTCCTTTTAAATAACATAGTACCTAAGTTCCTTGATGAACTTGGAATACAAAAATAGTTGAGCTTCTCATAAGAGCCTCATCCGCTACAAAGGACGTCGAAGTCTCTTAGCTCAAAGTCGGATCAGTTATCCTTGGTTCTGAAGAATTATAATTTTATTATTACTCTCGCTAATATTGTATTTTTCTACTGAATATTTCCTTCTCTTAATGTGCTGTTTTAAGTAAGTGATTGTTTTCAAATACGTTCATGGCGTCACATCCGCACCGCTTCCGGAAACGGCAAGTTTTCTTACGTCAAAGCATGCATGCACAGTTGAAGTCATACTTTTGTATTGCACTACTATCATCCTAAACTACAATTGAATTATTAAACGACTATCGCCTCTTGAACTACAAATTACTACAAATTCAGTAATTCTCGATTATTTGGATTCACATCATTCGAGCGCGCTTTAGTTAAACCGCCCGCACACTTATTTTAAAAAAAAAATTACATATATATATGTATGTACATTATTTAGAAGTCTTACAATAATCATATTACTCATAAAAAAGAAAAAATTAATATGTGATTACCCAACCACAACTTAAGGAGTTTAGATTCTGGATTGTGGAATTTAGCTATTAGGGATGCTCGGTGATTTTCACTTATAACCTTGCATAAGTGCGGTTCTACATATAGTATTAAAAATAGAAATTGTTTTTAATTTTTGGAAGCATTCTTTGAATGCACATTCGTTTTCAAACAGAGGTCAAAAGGACGGACGGTTATGTAATTAAATATTAAAAGCGTCTCATTTAAAACTATATTCAAAGGAATTATTTATTTGGAATTTTTAGAATAAAAATTCACATATAGTACAGAAACGGAAAATTTTGTTTATCACAAAAAATGTGAGCAACGACAGACTAATAAATTAACGCGAAATATGTTGGCATGGCGTATAAGTCAATAAATACTACAAAAATGAAGCACTGATCTTCAAAGACCATGCAATTTGGTGTAATCCTTGACTACTTCTCGTAGCCGTAGTCCTCGTCTGTGTATCGCGGAGTTGACGGCAAGAAAAGTGTTTGCTGTGGTCTGCGCTGCTGAAGAGATATGTTGATTTCTTCAGGTGACCTGTAGACTGTCTGTTGTGGCGTTGGAGTAGCAAACCTATAAAGATTTGACTGCGGTGAAGCCGTTGTGGAAGGTGCTTTGCGAACTTGATTGTTGAACCCAATTTGGATCTATTAAAAAAACGATAAGTTTTCATGAAAGAAGTATTGAACGTTTTACCGGTTGGCGGTGAGCCTGAGGGCGTTCTTCTTGGTAAGGTTGTCTTTCGTCTTGGTAGAACGCATCTGGATAGTATCGTTCTGAGTATCTTAAGGTAACATTTGGTTTGGACTGATGTTCCTCGACATTGATAGGCTTATACAGGTATTCGTTCACAATATGATATTTTGCAGAATCCTCACATATATTTTCACCCGATGGAGGCATACAAATTAGGTGTACTTGATGGAAATTAAATCCTTCAGGGCAAATCCATGAATGACGCTGATTATCTTGACAATAGTGAAATACTTCACATCCCAGACTTTCGTCCGCATAGTATCTAAATTATGTTCAAGAGAAATTTAACAATAACCTTAAAAAATTGGAAAATGATATACCCGGTAGTTTTGCCATCACATTTGAACGCTGATTTGGTTAGTAATAAACTCAGTCTATCTGGCTCTTCTTCTTCCAACTCTTCTTCACTTTTTGGTGGGTTTTTCTCTTTTTTTATATTGAATTGTTGGGGTCTTTTCGATGAATATAATTGGCGTGGTTGTTGTTGCTGCTCTTCAGATTCTTCCTCATTGCTGTAGTCATAAAGGCGGCTTCGGTAGCCTACTGGTGTTTGTGCCTGACCATCATACTCATCTTCCACTTCATAGGAGCGCGCTGCGAACCTTTGCGGAGTCAGTTGTGCTGCTTCATTTATGCATATAAGCGTCGTCAATAGAACAGCTATTGAGAGATGTAGCCTAAATGAGAAATTTGCTGTTAAGTTAGTTAGTTCTTAACAAAATAACTTTTATTTCATAAGTTTTTTTTTTTGTGAAATAACAACCAGCAAAATAACTTTAAACTTTCATCAAGTATATAGCGTATATTAGAAGAATCAACAAATCAATATTTTTTTCTCAATTTGCAATTACATAACATTTATTCGAACTTGTGTTTGAACACTTGTTCTGCGACGTTTTGTGCGCCACACTTGGCTGTACATTTTGTGTTTGGTTTACAAAATTCGACTTTATTTTGTACTTTGTGTAAGATGTTCTTTTTTATTTGTTTAATGATAGTTAATCATGAACACAGAATTCTTTTAGTTCTGTTACATTTTTTTAGAAAATAGGATGTAAACTAAAACAAATCGTATTTTGATTTATTTCACATAACGTGGCGCAAATGAAAGCCTCAATACTTATCTAGATTTATGGAATACGTACTTGCAAATATTTCATAGCTTTTACTAAACGTATCAGAAAATCATTTTTTTATGAACGTGAACTATTTATGATTTTAATTCATTATAAATTGTATGAAGTAATCGGTTAAACAAAAAATATGAAATTAATGAAATATTTCGAAAGAAGATTTCTTCATTTAATTAGTCATATGGTATATAAAAATTTTTTAATTATGTCAATATGTACATATGTATGTAAGATAGTAAAGTTTTTCTAAATACTAGTTAAGCTCTTTGCAGAAGAGGAAAATTACCTTTGCAATTATTCAGAAAAACTTATGTAACTGGAAAGATAACTTTCTCAATTTTTACTGAATACCACCGTCTCACAACCCTATTTAATACATATTATAAATAAAGCCCAAACTATTAGTTGTATTTCATGTTGTAATATTAAAATCTTAGGTGAGAATTAAGATGATTTAAAAGAAAATAACTGTAGTGTTCTTCGAGAGTTATCTATGGATTATCGGAGTTATTATTCTTCAAAAGATTTGTAATTTCAGAGCTTAAATAGGTAATCTATATTAAAGTGATCTGTATAATTTTATTAAAATAAAAATTATTATTTAAATGCTGCAGATTATAACATGAAGAGATTTATAACACCGCGAACGATGGCCGATGAAAGATATGGGGCAAGTGTAAAGGCAGTATGCAGCAAATAGGCAACAAACCACTTTTTTATGCAATTACAAAATCTTTTCAAAGAATAATAGTTTACTTAAGCTTAACCAATTTAGGTTAATAAGAATTTAAAATGTGGTGAAGCAAACTTCTTTTGAAAATAAGGAAGGGCATCTCAAACCACGAAGTACTTTCATGCTTGATCGATATTTTAATATTTTTTAAATTTTTGCAGAAGATCGCCAAAGGTCAAGATATTTCTTTCATTACGATATTTAAATCGCATCGATTTAACTGTGCCAGTTATTAATCAAAGTAATCGAAATATCGACAGAGATGAAAACGAAAGTAAAATTTTGTCTGACTACTCCAACAACTGATTGCTCGTGTACAATAAACTAATGGAGCATATCATTGGAATGATTAAGCCCAGTTGTGCAATTTATTGCAGGCCTTTGCACTTTCTGAAGAAAGATTTCATACCTGAAGGCCTCCCAGGTCAACTGGACATAAGATCTAGCTGGGCTGGAATAATTTTTCTGTTGAATCATCTTAAAACTTAGAGCACGTACTTTAAATTCATTAGTTAAAAAAAGTAACAATAAGACATTTGCGCGGACAATAGAAGCATTTTGTTTGCGGTGAAAGAAAAGGGCGGCTCCATTGCACCTCTACTGCAGAGAATGAAAATTAAATTAATTTCGCTCTTCATTCCCATTTTATGTAATTAAATGATTAAATCATTTTCACAAATGTCATGGACGATTGTTACACATCGGTGGGCAGTTGGTAACTGAAGTTTATTGGCCCCCGAAGTGAGTGAAAGTGCCTACCGTCTTGGCGGGCGCCAGAAACTATTCAAAATTTTTCAAGTATAAAAAAGCGGAAACGAAGGTGCAACTACCACCTCTTGTGGGATGTAGCCGCTTTTGTTATTTCCTGCCCATTAGAGCAGCGGCTGCCCAAAGAAATGATCCGTGTTAGTTAAAATTAAGATCCTCGAAGCGGCACAGGTGTGAAGTGCGATCCCGGACCCCGGACTCTCTACAGTCCAGTCCGCGGCATTATTATCGCGGGCATTCATTGCGTGAGACTACCGTTATATTTCTTATTTCTTTTCACCTGAAATAGCGTCTTGGAAGACGTGAAAGCAATGAACTTGATTTTATTGCGCCTCATTACAAATGAATCGCTGGAACCATACGCCACATGGCACCGGAGCGCGGCGCGAACGTATCAAATATTTCTGCACGATAAGGCCGCGAGTTATGCGTTACACTCTATCACTTACGGTTAACGCGATTAGACGGCAATTATAACGTTTACCTAATGAGGATACCTGTCAGACGCCGTCTTTTATGCTCACCTCAAGATTATGCATATGTTTTTTGTGGGTATATTTGCTTTTTACCTTTGTTTTTACTTAGTTTATTATTTACTATCGCTGATTTTCTTTTTTAACTCTTGCAATTTTCTTTTTTCTTCTGGATTGAAAACTCGAACAATAAAACTATGTACACATAAAACATCTTTAAATGGGTAATTAATATTAATATTATTATTATTACTGTGATCTGTGCTGCACTTGGAATTATGAATGGATTTTTAGAGAGTTGATATACAACTTATTAAATTTATTGCACTTTCTCAGTGCTTATCAGAGAAACTCAGTTTATTAACGTTCGCGATTTTTGGTTTAATAAGTTAATCTTATTGACTGATCGTTTTCCAAATTTACATCCTACGCTAACATTGTACAATTATCAATATAATTGGAATGATGGTATCATTGTTCAAAGAATTATTTTTGTTTTGTTGTTTTTTTTTGCATAAAACAAGAAGTAGTAAAAATTGATACTTTTTTGTAAACATTTATAAGAATTTTGATTATCAAATTTATGGTCGCAGTTAAGTTCATATAATCGGAAGGTTTGTTAATAATGTACAATAATGTTTTTTTACTTCTGATACAAAAGTACAATGCTAGAACTCACTCGGATAACGAATTCGGTTAATACATTTTATAATCTTGAGATTTAAACCTCAAATTATTTAAACAAAATTCTTCAATATATTTATTTATGTATATTAAAATATCAATAAAATATGCTTAAAGTTTGAAAACATTCAATTGAATTTTTCTATGCAGACAATAAATCCCAAAAGCATTTAAAATCGGGCACCCTAATTGATGGTGTATTTCATTCTCTGACTACCTACTTTTGTCGGGATTTCTTTCCCCACATATTATTCTAAACTCGAAATTGAATAAAGACCATAAAAAATTATAGAAACATAATAATAATTGTAAGAAGCCGGAAGCTTTTTTAAATTAACTAAATTAGTCAATAGAAACTTAATGTGTATAAAAACATACCGGAAGATAAAAATAAATGAATTAGTTACGGAGAAACGATCTTCCGCATTTGATTCAAAGATGGTATGTAAAATGGTGGTTTTATCATTTTCTTTTATTCTATCGTTCGGAATTTAAAGCTAAAATCATTGTTTTAAAGATCTTCTTTAAGAATACTTATCAGAATTATATTTAAAACAGTTCGTTTGAGTTTCATTGACCTTTCGGCAAAATAAAAAAAAAAAATTGCTGGAATATTATATGTTATGTATCTTTCACCTACAATTTATGCATAGTTTGCAATTAAGGGAGAAAAATTACATTTTTATTGTAATGAAAGCGAAATCAGTCAAGTATTTTTGAACTTAACCGCGAACGTGCCTTACCGCTCATTCTGTTGGTAAAAACGCGATATTAATCGCGGTCAGTTGAAATTGTTATAATTTCTCTTTGAGTGGATCTTTGTGGTTTATATTAAAATGAATAATAATTGGACCAAAACTAGTATGCATGACTGCTGCGATGGTCGCTAAAGATAACGATCAGGTATGTGTACAACGATGGGAGATGCCAAAGATTTTCTTCTAGAAAGTAAAAGTGGCCACGAAAAGCACGACGGGTGTGCAAAAATATCGGTTGGTCAAATTTGAATTTTAAACTTTATCCGCACAGCTTCGCCTCATAAATCGCTCTCCTTTCCTATTGCACCGATCGTTGGACGAGGAAATTATTTAACCACAAGTTAACCCGGGCGGGAAATGTATGCAACTTAGGCCTAGTAGACCGTGTTTGTGTGGTCCGGTCTAGTCCACAAAGTGATGGCGTAATCTCAGGAGCCTCATCATAATTGAACCAGTCTGAGGTACTAAATCGTAACCAATTGAAAACTGGGTCCAGTGCGAGGTGCTCATATCTTTCGCTGGACCACAATAGGGCAGTCCGGCGGGTTTCTCAATGGACGGTGTCTTGACTTTTGCATGTAACGTCCGTCCGTTTCTCACCGACATTTTCCTATAACGACGCATAATGAGGAGCTGTCCGGTCCTCCACGAAGAAAGTGGAGCAGCCACTTTCCGCTCAATGTTATCATGTCGGGCGGTACTTTTACTTTCGATATGCTCAAGAAAAACAGGGCCGAAAATGCGAGTGAAAAACAACAACATGCAGTGCAACGAATGATGTTTAATTGAAACGAAAACAACAACAGTGAGTGCTCGGGTCTTAACTTCTCCGGGGACAGGTAGATTTTGATCGCAAGGAATGTTACGAGAAAACGCGTTTCACCTTTATGGTGCGTGTACAGAACTATTTACGTAATCGTGCGTCTGCAGTTGATGATGCATTTATCATCAGGCTGATAGGTAGCCTGGGGACATCTTCCCAGCACGGCAACTCATCCGACTTTGCGGAATGTACGGGAAACTTGTTTTTTCAGGAGATTTATGAGAAAAATCGAACTGGAAGATGATGATATAAATATGAGTATGTTGGGCATTTTCAATTGTCTCTGTCACATAAATTGCACCTATACTAATGAAACGAAAATGGTTAATTGTAAAAATGGTGTCACGTCGTTAAAGTTATTTTGAAAGTTCACACCCTAATTGTGGTTACAAGTTTAGTTTCAATAACCTCACACCATGTAGCTTAACAAAAATTTTGTAAGTAAAATCAAAACACGCTCTCACATTATGGAAACTAAGGTCACAACCAAAACCAGGGGGTAGAGTTAACTGATAGTTTGCCTTTTCAAATTAAATGCATGCATGCTAAACGAATTTCCAAGATTGTTTCATACTAGTAACATCAAAAAGGCCTTCTATTATGGTACTTAATCATTAATCATCTCAGATGGGTTAAGTTATTGAGTTTTACATCAACTTTCAAAATGATTATCAGTAAATACAATTCTGTGAGTTCATTTTCCTATGGTTATCACGCTTTCAACACTATGGATCGATGAAAATGATTTTTTTCATTTCAAAAAATTTACTCTTTTACACTTTTCTTCCGTGGCTCAAACAAATTATTAAACTTCGGATGTAGACAAAAATATAATACTAAGAAACAGTCCAAAATTAAGTTGCTTTACAAAAAGAACAGCAATAACATTTTTGGACGATGAATATTCCTAGCATACGTGCATTTGTAATTGTTTGTTTTATATGGTTTGAGTATTGGCAAACAAGAACTACTGTTGTATTGTTTTATAAATGAAGAAAGACAAACTTATAAAGCAAATAATGTTCTTCGTCAAACATAAAACTTTGGAGCAACAAATTGGCGCTTTCGGTGTACATACTACTGTAGCAAAACTATCTAGAAATAAAAAAATAACAAAGAAATCACTAACCCCGAGAAACAAATTTTGTTATGCGAAAAATGAAGCTAATTCTCACGAAAATTATTCCGTATACATAGTTTATTTTACGCTTGAACCTATAGATAATCCCCATCAATCAAGTCATGCCTTTCATTAATTTTTGGATTATTTTTATTGCGTCAATTTTTATTCTCTTCTCTACTTGTAGCTATAAGATATTTTGGGAAAATTGACTGATTCCTTACGTAATACTTGCATTTATTCGAAATTTACATAAACCGTCTATAAATCCAATTCTATACAGCTGTTTTTTGAGACAGTCGTGATCGCAAATATAATTCCTATACCGAAATTTTACTGAAAAAATACTTGCATAACTTCATCGTTCATTTTGTTCACGAGTTGATACGTTTTGCGGCAGGTCTATTTGATCTGGGTGAACTGAAAAACTGGGTTATTATGCTAAAAGGTAAGCGATTCCTCTAAAGTACCTACCGCAATCAAATTGGGGTGAATTGCGCATTGCGACAAGACGGCGGTAATTAAATTATTGCTTTCATAACATGGTTCAAGTTATTTGTGAAGTTGACCCAAGAAGAGTTATCCGTTTTATACAAAATTATTATGGTAAGGTCGTAAGCAAGGAACTCCGAGAGTCACTCGATCGTGAAAAACTAATTTAACCAGTCACTTGATCGCATTTTAAATTTTGTCATCATCCGTTTTATGGTTACTACCTGTAAAAGTTGATTCTCATTGTCGTTCTAGTTTTGTTTATTTAATTTTTTTTGGCAATGTTGTTGAATAACAATTTGTTTCATTATTATGTCTGTTGATGATTCTGATCTCTTTTGACCCTGACGATCAGTTTAAATTTATAAGCATGATATGGATAAAGCAAGGTTCGTTACTTTTAACAATAATAGTTAAATTTTATTTCTTAAGTATAAAATTTAAAATAATTTGAAAAAATATATCAAAAATAAATTTGAGAGTTTTATAACTTTTGATTTTATTTGCAATAGAAAATAAAGATGAAAAATATATTTTGAACAATTTTCTGTAGGGCCTGAAGGGTTGTCGAAAAAATATATAAACTGTAGTAGTTGAAGGAGGAAGGAAAAATGTTACAAAATACCATGTTTAATTAAAGAAGCCTCAAAAGCTTATAAAATTTTTTACAAGTAAAAATTAATTTTCGTAAAGTTTTATAATATATAATATATTCGTATTGCAAATGTGTGTATCTTTGTTTTTGTATTATCGATATGAGAAATACTCTTGCGACATCATATTTAATTCATCACGTTTTATAGTAAGATTGCAAGTTATTTCCGGAAAAATTCCAAAAATGAAAATAGCGAAAGTGATTCTTCATGTCGATATTTGGTGCTCATTCACAAAATTGTCACGCTCTTCACCAGCTATTGTTAACTATTGATATTGCCATCCATCACAAACGTTGAGCAGAGAAAAGTTTGAATCTTAATTTTAAATATCACTTCTCGTAATAGCTAGATTTAAGCAGAAATCCTCGTCAATTTACTTTCTCTAGATACACCATTTCATCCAGCTCTAATCCATGGCGCGGATCTGTGCGAATTAATTTCGCCCATGCAACGAATGCCGCGATTTCTTTGCGGCATTGCGGTTGAAATTGAGCAAATAACTTAATTAAATGCAAATCAACGAACTTTAAGCTTCATTGGGACGTAATTCGAGCACGGCATAAGTGATCCAAAAGAAAGAATTCGAAATTGTAAGTGCCCTATGCTTTGGGAGGCGTTTCCTTTTGGTAATCCAATTTTGTTAATTTAATTGTTATTGTCTCTTTGAATGGAGCTTTCACATAAAAAAATCCTAAACCTTCACTTTATTATGAAATGTTTGACGTTTTTCTTTTTTCGAATCAGAAAAAATTGCAATAATTACCGCATCGTGGTATCCGTGCCGCTGCAAAATTCACTATAGTTAATTTTTTAACACAAACTCCAACTACCACAAGTTGATGCACTTTCTTCGAATGCAGCTTAGACCAAGCTGCGCGCGCAGGTGTTTACAGAAGTTGTCCCGGGGTAAGATCAATTTGAAGACTTACTCGAATCGAACGGATCAACTAGCCGAGATCAAGCGCCGGAGTGAACGACTTTCTACCTTTATTTTGAGCTTTATACCACTTTTGCCTGCAGTGGATTTGCATTCAAGGGAAAAGTGGAAGTCTTTTCCTGCTCTTTACCCGTTCCGACACCGAACTGCTTCCAAGACGGTCTCTGCTTCGGCTGGAGAAGACTCTTAAGACGTGCTCCGGCGGACAGCCGGCGATGCTTCTTGCCGAAGAGGTTGAGGTTTTTCTGGCCGCCGATGGTGCAACTGACCACGACGGACCAGCGCACTCTGGCGGAACAAGAGCCGCGGACGAAGAAAGTCTACTGCTCTGAAAGTGCGAAATTAGGGGTAAGTAGTAACGCCTTTTTGTTCTCTTCAAATTGGAGGTAACTTATGGACAAAATCGAAAAGGTGTGGTACTTGCCAGCGGCTAATAGTTGCTCTTTATGTCTATCGCTGCTTCACCGTCATTCCAGGTGTGCACGCACTATAACTTATATTTCGTTTTGGGAACAAATCTTTGCAGTACTCGTATCATAATCTATTTCGTTTTGGGCGTAAGCGAGTCTACTAAGTATTTGATCAAATTTCGTTTGAAGTAAAAGTAAAGCTACGTGAAAAAATTTGTAAATGTTAACCAATTGCCTAGTATTGTAAATATAAATTTTGATTTGTAGCACAAAGCTGTTAGAAAACACCACGCATTTTTTAGGATTACAGAAAACGAACTAGTCTTGTCTGGCATATGTCGCTTGATCATATTCCTCTTAGCTTTAAAGGTATGAGAAAATTTTTAAATTCAAATAAAGCAATCTGAAATTGCTAAGTACTCGTACTTAATACCAACTTACATATTCAGAAGGATATTTTAAGGTACACTAGAAACTTTTGAATAGCGACCCACCTTTTTTTTATGTACAAAGAACAGTCGGCCATAAAAATAAGGACTCCATCATGATAAAATTACACTACTTCAAATTCGGTAAAATTCGCTATTTCGTTTTTAAATAAAACTTGGTTGCCTTATTTTACAGTTTATTACGAAAACCTTCGGATACGCTATTATATACATACATTTATTTTAATATAACATTTAGCAAAATAAATAATCAGTGGTACATAGATAGCAAAAGTCCATCAAACACAAATAATCAGAATGTAATTCAACCTTTCTTCTTTCTTGGTTTCACCTTTTTTTTTAGTTTGATTACTAGTTTTTCATTTAAGTTTCGTGTTGATTCTTTCATTTGTTCTTCATCATCTGTATCATAAACTGTAATGGTTTCTATTTTGGGCTCTATAATAATACAATCACTGTCACTATTCTTTTCTGATAAGTTTTTCTCCATTGTATAAAATTAATATATGTATGTATAAGAATTTACATTATTTTATTAAGATATTCAGTCTTATGCAAATAAATGACGTAAGATATTTTCAAAACGCAAAATAAATTTATTTGAAAAACGTCAAAATAATGAGGTCTTAGTTGCATTTGATACCTATACTTTTCCAAAAGTGAATTTTACACATCGATGTAGGTCGGAATACACTACAATTTAACATTTACAGGTATTAAAACTTTTTTATTATTTGTAAATGTTAAATTGTAGTGTATACCGACCTACATCGATGTGTAAATTTGTATCATTATATTTATTATGTTGAGAAATTCGAGGATTCTAATGTAAATTAAAGAAAAATATATTTCTTAAGGGAGGTATTTATTATGAAAACACAGATTCAAATGGAAAAAACCTGTAAATTCATTGGTCTAACGACAAGCAGTTAATATCAAGAAAACTAGAACCTTTAATATATGTATTATATTAATAAAATCATGTAACACATTGTTTAATATTTGGTGTTTTTTAATATAATATTTATACAAAAAGGAAATAGCAATTGCATCTTTCGGTACCGGTTCTAAGTAAAACAACCAAAGCTGTAGACAAATTATTAAAAATCTAAGTAAAAATAAAATAAAGTAGAAATAGCCTACAATTTGTGTCCTTATTTATACATAAAAATCATAATTATTTATAATAAATTTAAAGAAATCAAGTAACAAATATTTACAGGCGATAGCCTGTGATAAATAAATGGGAGTTAATAAATAATTAAAACTTATAATAAACAATTGCAGACTTTGGTTTCTATGTCAACAAAGGAATTTTGAGTTATCACAGTGTTAAAATCTAGTAACGAGGCGGGGGAGGAGGAGGTGGAGGAGGAGGAGGAGGGGGTTGGTTTGAACTGATATTTGTGTGATTGACACATCTTAGCATATCTTTTTCCATAACTTCTTCATACGTAGGAAGATCTCTGTCAATTTTTTTATCGACTGATGGTTGAACACCACTTCCGAAATCATCTTCTATCGTGTAAGGTGGTCCTGAAAAATTATAATAAAAGTAATTAAAAAATATTACGTTTTTTGTTATTGTCACTTAAATTTTCTTGCACGATTAAAAAGTAAGAAACACAAAACGATTTACGAAGATAATAAATATAATGAAATATAATGATTATATCATTAAAGCATAGACTTGAAGCGTAATATTTGTTTGTATGTTATTTTTGAGTTAATAATATGCTTTTGAATGTTGAAATCAAATTAATAAATATGAAGAGTTATTCATATTTGACAAAAGAGACTACAAGTTAATGGAATATTCATAGAGAACATTAAAATTTTATAAATACTTAAAATTGCTTGGGGTTAAATGTAAAGATCATTATAGAGATGTATAGGTGCTTGAAATGATTAAACTTGAGTAGGTATATTAATTATAGAAAATATTTATAAAATCGAAACTTCATTATCAACATGAAAACAATTTCGGAATGTTTTACCGAACCGGAACTGCAGCTAGATTGGCTCAAGTCTCAAGAGTGGCTCATGAGCTTAAATCAGGCTTTATATTTATAAGTTTGAAAAATTTAAGGAGCTTCGATTTTAAACCTTTCAAAATTAATCATCTTGATTATTATGAAAACAGCTGTGTAATTTTAAAATTTCAAATGGGAAGTACCTTTACTATTTTGTATAGATCATTCCGATTGTAAATTTGAAAATAAGAACCTTTAGTCTAAAGCATTTCTTTCGAAACTTGCAGTTATTAAAAGTGAAGACCATTTCTATTTTTTCTCTTTTATAAATTTTGTAGCAAATATTGTTTAGTGTGTCACATATTTTCTGAAGATAATACGTACTTATCAAGCTGAGAACTTTAAGCTTCTATAACGTTTTGTCAATGCATTTTTCGAAGAAAAATATCTTCTTATCTTTGAACTTATTATTGGAATTTACAATAAAAAAAGACAGCAGATATTTGCTAAGCTTTTCCGGATCGTTTATCTACCTCACTAAATTTAATATTTTTGTATCATACATTCTTAAAAAATTAATATTGTTCAATAAAAGCAGATATTCCGGGATATTTAATAATTTAACATAACCAGTGTGTACCTTAAAACAAATTAATTGTGCAAATAGCAAAGTTTTGATCTTATTATCATTCTTTGAAGTATTTTTTGGCACTAAGCATTTTATTTGTGTAAACTGTATAGGGGAAGGACATATACATATTTATGCACTCAGAAAAACTTCATACATGCTTATAAAGAACTAAGTAAACTCACTTCCAACGTTAATTGTTATTGTTTGAAGAATTCTCCTTTGCACCCGGCGTTCTCGTTGCCTGCGTTCTGTGATGGAGTCAAAATATTTGCAACATCGTCTTATGTGAATCTGAAATTAAAATTAATATATAATAATACCATTTTTTGTCACATCTATGAATATTTTTCCACTGCGAATAAGCTAATTAACTATTTTCAATGTTCGCACATTTTAAGAAATCCACTAACTGATTAAAAGGCAATAAAAGTTATCTGCTAACATATACAATTCAACTCATCACGTATTTATTAATTCACACGTTAATTTCTTGTCAAAACATTTCCGTAAAAAGCCCCGGACTCACAAGATAAGCGTATGAGTGGAAGGTGATAAGGGCTGCAATTTTGTTACATTATATTACATCACAAACGACATGTGAGTGGCACGTGCTTAAGGGCGTTATATTAACTTCTACAAAAATATTGGAATATTATCGCGCACGAGTTTGATTTAAATAGATTCTCATACTAACAACAAATGACGAAATTACACGAAATACATGTTTGAACGTTGTTTACAATTGCTGCGCTGATAAGATGATTCGAAAAAAATGGTAAAAACAGAGGTTAGGGAATTTTCAAAAGACTCGTAACTTACTCCCCAAAGAACAATCAATACAAGAATCACAATAATCCAAAATATAATTGATACGCTCATTTGAAATGTCTAACACAATCCGACAGGTAGATCGTCAACGCGAGCACAGGTGTCTCCACTAAGTGCACTTCTCAGGGTGAGCAGAGGTAAGATTGTGAACTGAGCGAATTTTGTAAGACATCTACATATATCTGCTGAATTGCGCGGTCAGCGGGGTTAATCGATTTACAATCGATGCGATAAGATATCGCGGCGGAAGAGTTTATAATGAACTTTTATATTATGATTCATTTAAATTTCTATTCGAGAACGTGGTGGTTTTTAAAGTATTTATTTATAGTTTGGGGATATGTGGGGCATAATTTACATAACATTTTCAGAAATAGTTGATTATCATTTTGGAAAATTTTCTATGTTCGAGGAAGATAATTTCATAAGATTACTTGGGTCTCTTGATTCGAATTATTGTTATTAAAACAACAAGCCGGTCACCCCTACTCTTGACATTTTTGGTATAGATTGGAGATATGAGATTGCACTCGATTAGTTTTAATTCTAGCAAACATCTAAGAAATGATATGCACAAAGCTTTGTATACTTGGAATAGCTTAGTGTCCCCTCTTTACATTCTATACTTTTAAATTGTCAAGTTGGATACTTCTTATTGACAACAATTGTATACCACATTAAATAAGGTATTTGTCTACTAAAATTCACAACACATAGCTACTACTACTGCAAAACAAATTCGAAATATGTGAAATTGATATAAACAAATTAATCTTTTGTGAAAATACCGTGGATTTATACAAATTTCTGCCACTCAACTAAAATAAGTATGAGCAACCTGCTATTTTAATTTTGTGTAGGTAATTAGGTCGTTTTGTTTGTTGGCTCCATATATTTACATACATACATATGTATCTATTAAAAGCGATTCATAACATATAACATCCAAACCCTGGTTTTTTCCGTACATTGAACTTTTACAAATAAGATGTCGACAAAGGTGAACAAAATATTTATATCAAAAATCATACTTATTGAATTTGTGAGAGGTGAGAGTGTCGTAATTTCAAATATTATTTTCTTTTATTGAATGGGCGTTATCAAAACAAAGAGCTGCCATAAATACGTACTTCAAATTTATGTAGAGATGCGATACGATGATAAGTCTTGAATTCTGCTGTTCATTGTTTGCATAATTATCTAGTAATATTTCTAAAATCGTTTCGGTTTATAATATGTAATTTGGCTTCCTTTGTAGCTTTTCTTTGTTTTTGTACTTGATGTTGTTCTATATATTCAGTTAAAAATAGTTTATTTTGGTCTTTGCTTCGTTAATTTCATATGAATATGCGAATTTTACAATGCGAAAAAATATTCAATGGTTATACCTTATCAATACCCCTTAGAGATTTATTTAAAATTTATGACGACAATTTTATAGTTAAAGTGAATTGCTTTTTTAGTAAAAAGTTGCTCGAAAACCATATGATAGATATTAAATATTACGCAGAAAGACTGTTATTGGGCGTGCCGGAAATAAAAAACCCAAATTTTGATTTTGGTGATTTGATAACTCGTCTTTCTGTACCGGGAATACAAAAACAAACAATAAATTGTAGTTGATATTCTCAAAAATAAGCAATACAAATTTTAAAGACTTCTAACTTTTGGTTTTTTGTTCTTATAATATTTTTAAAAAGAATGGTAGAAAAAAAATTAGTTTTGATTGGAAATTAGACTTTATTTTTAATTTCCTGGACAACCCCAAGGCCTATTAATGCACATATACATATGTATAGTATATGTATATGTACCTTGTTAATAAAGAGTCGGAAATTAACAAAAAATTCTTATAGTTCCTTTAGCTTAGAGTATCCATACGAATTGATGTCGATTTTCGTTAAAATTACAAAAATAAAACATAATTGATGTTAACTTTTCTTTTAAAATCTGCTTGCATGTAATCTGATTTTTAATTTTACCATAAGTTGATTCTGCTTAACTGAGCCCACTTTGTTAAAAACAGAATTAAAAAATATGTGTTTCTTATAAACCTCCCAATTTTCATTTTAAACGATTTCATACTTACTTCTTGCTGTTATTCTTAAAAATTCTGTATTACGACAAACATATTTCACGTCAACTTTTATTATTAGAATTCAATTCAAGTAGTAATATTGTATTTATAGAGTTGTTGTATTGTGCACTCTAGTACGCGACGTCCATTAGCTCCTCGAACGAATTCAATTATAAAGACATCTGAGATCCATTATATTAAACAGTTTGTGAAGTAATTTTGTGAAGTTTATTTCGTTTTAATTGTGTTCTTGAAAGTATTAATTATAAATTGGGTGATGGATTGACTATTCACAATTTTAATTTTTAGATGAAGCCTTTACTTTTTATAGCGTTGCTGCAACTTGTGAATGTTGTAACAACTATAAAAGTTGAAGAGAAGCAGTAAATAAAATGTTTACTTTTATAAAAATTATGTATACTTAAAATTGAAAATCTATTAAAGGGATATCAACACAATTTCCGGATAACTCGAATTGAAGTTAGAAATTACAATCATGCGTATGGAGTTACTGAGATACTCACTCCTGGCATTAATTCAACATATGTTCATTTACGTTTTGAGCCCGAAGACTTGCAAGATCATCACATAAAATATGATATTTGAGGAGTGTATGTGGGAAACTGTATGTCATGAGTATGCGTTATATTTGCAATAAATGGTGTTGTTTGTCTTTACACGTTTATTATTATCTTTGTGCCTAAACTCTTTTAGTTGTGTATTTGTCAGAATGCTGAGAGATTTCAAGTTATATGAAATATCCCAGTAGGAAATATATACATGGGATTATAATACATGCTCATGATGTGATATGCCTAAAATACTAATATAAATGTATGTATGTAGTACGCACAATGGGTACAATAAAAAACACGAAATAGAAGTTGAGCGGGGGTTAATTATAGGGATTTAAGTTTAATTACTTAGTTAATATTTTTTCAGAGGTGAATTTTAATTTTTTTTTAAAAATTGAATTTAATACTTGTAACATGAATTTTATAATATAATTTCTGGCCGTTAAGTTTCGATTCACCAGAAGTTTTGGATTTTGGAAAAGGTAAAACATAAGGACATCCTTTACACATTCTTAAAAACTGTACACATGCTTCTGCAAAATATGTCAACATGTAATATTACAATTTGGAAAAAATTAATGGCAAATTATATACATAAGTAAAACATATTGTTTGTTTAAAGAATTCCAATTTTTTTACATGTCTATATATGTATATCTGGGAAATTTTTGCCATACACCACTTCATGGTTATTTAACAGAGTTAAAACGAAGAGGCTGTCGTTTGGATAGATGTGAAATATTACGCAAAGGGACTGTTGTTGGGCGTGCCGGAAAAGAAAAACACAAAGTTTGAATTTGGAGATTTGATAGCTTGTTTGAATCTATCGGGAATACAAAAAAACAATATAAAAATTGTAGTTAATATTCTTAAAAATAGGCAATACAAATACCAAATACTTATAACTTTTATTTGTTTTTTTATTCAAAAATATTTTTAAACAACTGGTAGAAAATAAAACAAAACTTAGTTTCGATTGGGAAATCGACTTTGTTTTTAATTTCCTCGAAAACCGGAAAATCTATAGGTATGATGTATGCTTAATGCATATATGTATGTAAATAATTTTAAAAACGAAAATAGAAGTCTAAATAAAACGTCGGAAACTAACAAAAAAAATTTTCCTAATCCCTATTTTTAAGGATTAGCGAGAATGTATTGTTAATTTCCGATTTATACGAATTGATGTTGATTTTGGTTTAAATCAGAAAAATGGAACCAATAATAGAGGCAAATGTTTCTTTTTAGGTCTCTGCTTGCATAAAACAAATTCCTTTAATTGTTAAACATGTAAGATGATATTTAATTTGGCAATTTTAAAATGATTTTGCTTATTTTATTCCGCGTTATTAAATAGAGAATTTAAGCATATGAAAACTTCCGAAATTTCTCCGAATTTTCATTTTAAATGATTTGGTACTTACTGGCTTCATATTATTGTTATAAATACTGTATTACAACATATGGTACATCTACTTTTAATAGTTCACTTCAATTCGTAATTTTGTATTTGTACAGATGCTGTATTGTGTACTCTTCTACGCGACGTCGATTAACTCTTCGAACGAATTAAGCAATAAAGACATCTGAGATCCATTATATTGAACAGTTTATTAAGTGATTTTATGAAGTGTATATCGTTTGAATTGAGTTCTCAAAAGTAATTGAATTATAAATTGGGTGATTAATTGTTTATTCACAATTTTAATTTGTAGATGAAGGTTATACTTCTTATAACGCTACTGCAATTTGTGATTCTTGTAACAACTAGAAAAGTTGAAAAGGAGTATATATGGGGCAATCGGGAAGAAGGTGACCAACACTTGTTCGAAAAAAGAATTGAAACCGAATTTCCTAGTACACAGATACACAGATTTCCTGAGGCTGTAAGTAAGCTGTTTGCTTTTATAAAAATCACGCATACTTATAATTGAAAATCTATATTAAAGGGATATCAACACAATTTCCGGATAACTCGAATAGAAGTCAGACATTTCAATCGTGCGTATGGATTTACTGAGAAACTCACTCCTGGCATTAATTCAACATATGTTCATTTACGTTTTGAGTCCAAAGAGGCGAGAACTTTGGACTTAAAATATGATATATGGGGAGTGTATGTGGGAAACTGTATGTCATGAGTATGCGTTATATTGCAATAAATGGTGTTGTTTGTTGTTACCCGCGCATTATTTTCTTAGCTCCTAAATTCTGTTAGTTGTGTATTTGTTAGAATTCCGGCAGATTTAAAATTATATGAAATATATCTATGTATATAGAATCTATCATAACTCTATACTAAGTAATGAAGACTTGTAGGTATACTTTCAACATTGGGGATTATAATAGGCACTCATGGCCTGATATGTCTAAAATTTGCAGATACTGTTTACTTAATCAATTTCCGATCCCACATAGACCTTTCCATTAACAGGGCCAATTGCGCTCTTGGCTTCATTAAACGATGGTCTAAGGAGTTCTCTAACCCTTATGTCACCAAATCTCTCTTTATCTGCTTTGTCCGTCCGTCCTCCTTGAGTATGCCTGTCAGGTCTGGTCGCCATCACACTCCACAACCATCAACAGATTTGAATCTGTCCAACGAAGATTTATCCGCTTTGCCATGCGTAATCTTCCATGGTCCGACCACCTTGACCTACCTCCCTACGAAAACCGCCTAAAATTAATCGATCTCCATCCCCTTTCCCTTCGTCGCGATGTAGCCGATATGGTCTTTGTCCACCAAGTCCTTGTCGGCGCCATTGGCTGCCTTGACCTCCTTCTTAGAATATCACTCAATACCAACTCCCGCAACGTCAGATCTTTTCCCACTTTTCGCCTTGAAACCCACCGGACAAACTATGGACACTTCGAACCTTTTACCCGTATGCTGTGTAAGGCCAACAATTCTTTTAAATACCTTCGACTTCCATTTAGATAAGCTCTCCCTCAAGCGCGCTCTTTATTACCCCTGTACTAGCCCACCCAGCCCCCCCTAAGTTCATTTCATTTATTTCCATTTTATTTATTCTTATTTTTATTTAGTTTAAGTTAATTTTAATTTACTTATTAATTTAAGTTCATTGTAGCTTGTATTAAGCGAAATTCAATAAATAAATATGTACATATGCTGTTTGAACAACGGCAGCAATTTCTAAAAATAGTTACGTAGGTACATAGATATGTATATATATGTATATAAAATCAGGAATCAAAATTTGAAAGTTCCGCTTAGTCGATTTTCAATAAAGGGAATTTTCTAACGAGAATATACTTACGCATACGTATAATGTATAGTTTTTAGGATCGCTAAGTTAAATGTTTCTTATTCAATTTTGAAACTCAAGGTGTTTAATTAAAAATTAACATATTCAGAGCTTTCAAGTTTTTTAATTTCCACATTACTATCTAAGTTTTACACCTGCATGTTATAATTTCTTAATCTCTTGCACCTATTCAATTTAATAATATTTTGGCTGACTGGATGAACTACGAGTATTACTATTACGTTCTAATAGTAATGATTTTGAGCTACACGTACAATTAGACAAAGTTGTAATTAACATGATAGTTACTGGCGTCTAATTGATAGATAATCATTGCTTACTCCACAGTTTATATTGTCCTAAAGGTATGCAAATGCCTACTGTAGTTTACTTTTAGTTATATGAATACTATTTGAAGTTAATATTATTTTTTCACATGGTTATATTTTGGTTGTTTTTATTTTTATCCAATACATTTATTTGAAAAGTCGTACAATTAAGCATTCGATTGAATAAAATTGATTCTATGAAATGAAGCGATAAATGTTTCATTTTGGTTCGAAAACCACACTCACGCCATCTTTGAAAAAATTATAATTTCCGGCGGAAAGTCGAAATTAGATTTCATTATTGTATCAGTTGTAAAGTCAAAGCGGAGGCGAGGGGTCAGTAACATACAAACACCTATAAGCGATGCAATACTTTCTTTAGATATGAGTAAAAGTATCGAAAGTATTGACATAGAATATAAAGTATAGATAGATATCTGTTCGACATCGAAAACACTGCAAACTATTTCGGAAATCTAAAACGCCTTTGTGATTTTTCGAAGGGACTTTTATTTCCTTTAAATTACACATTATGTTAGAAAATCAATTAGGAATTTTATGTTGGACGGAAGCATGAATAATATGTAGGTATAACACAATATATAGAAGAACACCTATCAGCATGTGGGTACTTTATTTTATTAACCTCTTATTAATTGGGCATGTCTATAGAACAGAAACCCTCTTTTAATGTTATTTGTTTCACCTTAAATATTTGAGTTCAATTGCTAATTACTACGTTTTTTTCTGGAATATAATTTCCTTTTGATATACATACTACTTATATTAGGAACTCGATAATATTGCTCAATGAATAGTGAAAAAGAAAAAAACAAATTAATGGCCACCGATTTTTGAATTATGTGATATGTGAATCGATTAGAAGAATTAAATGAATTTTATTTAAAATGAAAAAATAATTAGTGCCTAAAAAGTTTTGCTTTCATTACTTGAAAAGTATTTAAATATTTATTAGACTAGCAACATTACCCGGTTTCAGTCGGTGTACATAAAAGTTGGTTGCCGTATTGGATCCGCCATTTTGAATTTTCAACATTTTATGATAAATTCGATATTACCTCAAAATATCCATAGCACTAATTTTCATTTGAATTCATTAAGGTTGGTTAATGCAGCGTTTAGGCGTTATTGAGCAACAAACAAACAAACTTTCGATTTTATATATACATATTTATATTCAGGTTGGGAGGTCGAGACACAAAAAACTAATTGTTAATACATGTACATATGTATATTAACTATTTAACAAATTATCGGAAGAAATTATGATATGAAAGCACTTTCATTCACTCAACAAACAGAACTATTAATGGTAATAAGCATATTTATTATATATTCCCTTTGCTGGATCAAGACCTCCTTCTCTCCTTCTTCTTTCAATATCCTTAAAGGCATATTGGCTATCATAGCCAAAAGCAATAACATGCAGAGTAAGTCCTCTAAGAGTAGGAGACTTAAATTTGAGTCTGATAAACCCTTGATTGATTCCTCCGCCGATTACGTAAACGTCAGCGTAATGATTATCGTTCAAATCTGTTACAACGACCCTGGTTAGGGTAATGTTCCAATCTTTTCCCTTAAAAAAATTTAGTCAGAAATAAAATAAAAGCATAAAATGTTATACATACTTTTCCTGGAATTTCTATGATCTTTGTTGCAGGATATGTGGATTGAATTGTACCTGTGAAGACATCAGTTTCACCACAACAATTCCTTCTATACCCTAAACTTGTTATATTTGGTTCTAACTTTGTTGCAAGCACAATTTCAGAAGCAAGTAAAGCGTAAAGAATTAAAAATAACATGTCGTATTAAAACAAAATTAAAAATTAAGTTGTAATTTTTTGACAAATTTCTTGTTCCAACAGCGAGGAGGTCGATTGAAATGCAATCGGATATTGAACAACCGACACTTTATGATATATTTGAAACACCTTGAAGTGTAGTCACAACGTAGTCAATATCAAGGGGATTTTGAGAAATGAACTTCTAATCTGTTTACTTTTATTCAGCTGTTTTCCAATTGTATTGTACGCCAATACGTACATACTTATAATATATCGATATTTTCCATACCAAATGTTCTTTTTAGCTGTGAGTGTTCTTCTCAGGTTTTCTATTGGCAATTTCATCGCGACGGTGTAAAAAAACCAACAAAGCCAAACACACAGTAACCTGTTAATGAAAGAATAAAAGCAAATGTAGTAGATAATATGATTCATTAATTTTCTGAGTCATATGTTCGATAAATGTTATGATCTAATTTTTATAATAAAATTTCCTCAACATGATTGCTTCTTTCATGCTGGAACAATAACAGGAATATTTATAAACAATTTTAAACAAAATAAAAAATACCAAAATTAAAACAGCAATAAAGAATATTAAATAACTAAAAGTCTTATCTTGGAAATATATGTTCTGTTGCTACTTACAAAATAACGTCCTAAGATTTTAGTAAATATTTGGTGCGATGGTTCTTTAGCATGAATATTTCCATAAAACGTATAATAAATTACTTTTTCTAAAGAATTAAAAAGTATATGGTTACTTTGTTGTGTGTGGTGAATTCTGATTTTGTTTAATGTATACCTAAAGTAATATGATGTTTTCATAGTTATTTGTATTTTTATACAACGCAACGTGAGTCCCCTATTCTGATTTAGTTATAATATTAAAATATTCAAATAGTTGCGTACTTTGAATCATGTTTTACTAAACGTATAACGCGTTTTAACGCGTTTTATCGCGTTTTGACACGTTTTTACGCAATGCGCTTTGACGCGTATTGTTGCGTTTCATGTCTTTTGACGCGTTGTCACACGGATTTTAAAGCGTTTTGACGCGTTGCGTTTTGAAAAACATCAAAAACGATATCATTTCAAAATGATCTATTATAAAACACATATAATTTTCAAAGAAGTCGCAAGTATTTAATGTGAAAGTATGATGTCCTTTTTTTCCTCACTTAAGCGTGACTAATGAATATCACCTCAACTTGGTGAAATATATGTATGTATATTGAAGTGTTATTGGCGTAAGTATCGATAACAACATTTTTGCAATTGATTGTTCTCATTGTTCTATCTGTGATGAATGTGTAGAAAATATGTGCAGGTTTTTACGCAATTTTTTTATTCGAACATATTTTTGTAGGATGCACAAGAGGTTTAAAGTAATTTTATATACATATGTATATCTAAAATATTTTCTCTTGTTCTTATCATATTTCATTTTGTCGATATGTTATTTTTTCATTTATTGAACCACAATTAGTCCTATGAGCTTCGTTAAGTAGAAAACTCGAGATTCAGAGATTATATGATTTAATGTGAATGCTCACATGTAATAATAATTTCGAACAATCTACATATTGTACACAAAAACAGTTTAATAAATTTTATGGTGATACTCCTATCGTCGTGCCACAATAGTAAACCTTTTAAAGTAAACCGGAAAAATTGCTTTTGTATTTATGTAATCCTATAGTTATGTCGACGGAATAATAATACAGAAAACATTATTTATTTAGTTTTTCTTTGTTTAATTTTCTGAATTGCAGTCGGCATATTGCACAATACCTTACGATTGACTTAACGTCTTCCCTTATCAGGTTTGCACAAATACTTACGTACGTTGAATTCCGGGTTAGATTCGATGTTACGATACAGACTGAACAAACTAATGTGGCCCAGTTATGTACTGATTTAACAAAACTACATTCACGTTTATGCCAGTAGCATAAACTCTCTAATATTAAATAAAACGCATGTTCTATTATAATTTTCTTACATTTATTTAAGTTTCCAAAATACATTAGCACTCAAGGTACATTTAAGATGTCTGTTCGGTTGCATTGATTCCTAGACGATATGTTTTATTTGTTGAGTTTGATGATATGTACGTTTGCGAAAAAATGTTTCAGTAGGTACGTCTTAGAATTAGTGGATTCGATATGTGTACGGTTCTTCCGAAAATTCTTATGTGGTAGCATTTTTACGCTTATAGACATACAATATAATTTGTACAGCTATTAGATAAGGGTGGAAATAAATTCGAAATATTTCATTTTGCCTTTTTTTCTTTAAGTTTTGTAAGATTTCTTTACTAGTAGTTTTCCATACAATAGTAGTAGAGCTAGCGAAACAAGCAAATTAAAGACACTTTTCGAAGTTTAAATTATAACAATATGCCTAAGTACAGATGCTTGTACGTTTATATTTTGTGGAAAATGTGAAATCTTTAAATATGAGATGATAAAACGCTAGGCAAAAAGCAAACTTCTGTAAGATGTATTTTCTTTCCTTTTCTTGTGTACTTTTTAACTTCATTTAACGTGTCGCGTAATCGCGCTCGGTATAAAATTATAAAACGACTTATTGCGGGTGTTCTTATTTGCATTTACTTCGAATTAAGCTTAAATTGATCACTTTATAATAACATTTTCGTTGTTTTTAACTGCTTTTTGTTACCCAGTGCCTTTTTACACTATATGTATCTTTCATTAGCAAAGTGCTTCTTATTCCAGCACTTGAAGAAATCTGTTTATTTTGGCATCTTAAAAAAATATCGACATTAACAAACGTGGCAAACATAGGCATTGTGCGCAATACAGTAAGAAAACAGTCAAAAGTGCTCAATTGTATCTAATAATAATATCTAAATGATTTTAGAATTTTTACAAATGCAACAAAAACGAGAATAATTCTCCTTTAACAATATTCGTAACTCGAATTGTATCAGTTGGTGTGGTTGAAGAACTCAAGAAAAATGCTTGTTGCTTATAAAATCTCATTCGAAATGAAAACTTAACATCCTCTCGACATTTACAGGTACTTAAAACAAACTTTTAGTAACTGCATTAAACCTTAGACTACTAACATATCTTCACACTTGAATCTCTTCTTGATATTCAATATGAACATGTAAAAAACGCACAAAATGCTCACACTGGCCGTCTTCACCACGCGTCGTCTGTAATACTTAGAATAGTTTTTACAATAAACCAAAAAGCAATAATACCTATAAAAGACGGTCATAAATAACACATTTTTTCTCTTGTCTATTTTACAAGTAAATATATAATATCATACAGTTTGTATACATACAAATCTTTCATTTATCTTCATTAGGTAAATAAAATTTGCTCTCTTGGCTAGTGTCGCTACCCTAAAGCTAAATTGATATGTAAACGATATTTCGGTTTTGGTTGATATGTTTCAGTTACTCCTTTCTTGATCTCTTCTCGTTTTATTTTAAGTAGCTTGGGGTTGTCCCCGAGGATAAAAGTAAAATACATAACAATTTAAAAAATAAAAATGTCACTGCCGAGAAATTGTTGAAGTACAGATTTAATAATGATTACTATTTAATACTGTAATGAACCTATTACTAGTAAGATTATTCTTTAATGTTTGAGAATTTTTAAATAAGTGAAAGTATAAGATTTTACAAAATTTGAAGTACTAGAATGGCAACAACGTGATTTCTTTTTTTAAGATGTTAAACCTTTGCTATAGAAAAATCTATATAAAAACAACATTAATAAAATTGGAAATATAGAAATGTATAAAAATAATTATCAATCTTATTGTTTACAGCAATAGCAACCACTGCAACTTTTTTTGCAAGCCTTATAATCTTGGGAAACTGTTGAAAATTAACGTGTTATTTATTTCAAATTAATGGATTTAGAACAACACTGTTCCACCCTTTCAGAGTGTCTTCGACTACGATTATTGGGTGAAATTTATTGCAACAAAAGACTTTCGTTTTCCTTAAATCGAACCTTGAATTATGTTTCAACTGAATATCCGATGAATTTGGCGCAGTTTTTGCAACAATTCAATAAAATAGGAATATAAAAAGTAAATATGTAGAACCTATTTGTTTCTTTTATCTATTTCCCAACTTAAGGATTAGTTGCAATGGAAAGTTGTTGATTCTAGATGTATTGACTTCTTCTACGAAATATTTGTTTTAAACATATGCCATTTTATGTGTTTTACTGTATCTACCGTTTAAATGTATTTGTTCTTATGGAAAATCTAAGAAATACTGGGTAGAAGTCTGTTGTTTAAGCCACAACTGCTTAAATACAATGCATGACTATTAGGTACAAAGATGTTAACAAAACGCTGTAGTATAAATTGAGTTACCAACTAGATAAAATGACTTCTTAATAGTTTATAACTTTCACTGCGAACTGCATTACTAGAAAGATGAATTTTCTTTTATTGGGTTTTGGTGCTATTGTTTACATGTTTTTGCTAGTCCAGAGCAGTTCTTATGAAGGACGAACTTGGGCACAAGGCAAACGTATTGCTGGAGATATGCAAATTGTATATTATCCAATAACGACAAGTTTCTTATTGGGCGCAGCGGAAGCAATATACACATATCCTCCTAAGGTAATATACGCAGATTATATTTACTTATTGTAGAATCTGTAAATTGAAGTTGAGATTATTCATAAGAACAAAACTTCTCATCATAAGCTGGCATTTTAAATCCTTTGTTATATGGTATATAACTGGTCGATTTGTTGTACACATTAAGAATATGTCGTTTTACCATTGTATGCATTTTTAAATTTGGGCAGTTGAAAGGTTTTTAACGAAAGCGATAATGTGATAATAACTAATATATATTTGTTTTTCTCAGGGAATGCCACGTTTCTACAATATCACATACATTAAGATAATAGATTCTGGTGGAACAATAGCAGAAATGATATTCGAAAAAGGCGGTAGCGGATCTGATACAGTTTCCTTGCATATGAAAACACCTAGTTTGGTGCCATTGGACGCGCTCATACAAATATGGGGTTATCATAAAGGTTATTGTAAAGAAAGTGAAAATTATATAAACTGTTCAAGTGAGTTGACTACTAAAGCAGGGCTTTGAATATTTAATTAACTTATCCAAGAAAGGATGTGTCGCAAAAGGTTAATTTAAAAGTCGACCTGAATAGATCATATATAAGTACTGCAACAATTTCTAGGTTATGTAAAATAATTAAAAAGGGTATCATATTATGTTGTAAACATTTCCTAATCGGTACAACGATATAATTGTAAATAAAACAATGATTAACATAACACTTCTTTATCCAATTTTTCGAGAAATCTCCAAATCTAAATAGACGGGATTTCAAGTAAGATTATAGGTGGAAGAAAAATCTAGTGATAAGCGACTTCTTATTTACACCTATTATCTTAAAATAAAGATCTACTACTGCAGAACAAAAAACAAAATAAACTTGATTCCATATCAAAGTACAACTTTTGGCTACTTATACCCGAAAAACAGGTAAACGTTCATATAGTAATTAAAATGATATGTTTATGATATTCCCGGTCAGACGGGTCAAAACTTTTCCTACAGTCTAAATTGTTTCTTTAACGGCGAATTGATTTTTATAAAAAAATTATCATCTAATTTACTCGCTAGTAACAACACCAAAATAGTAGTCACACCGACCGCTAAAACGTGAAGTAACAAAAGTTCGGATTTAAACCTCATCAATTAGAAATACCTAAACCAGCAATACAAAATATAACTTATTTTGCTAATTAGTTATTAACGGAAAATACCTAATATACTTTGCGCAAAAGTGATATGTCTAATCTAAGTTTCATTGTATATAATTTACCTATTTAGTTTGATATGTTTGGTTTCGAATTTCACTTTTTGTAATATTTGATATGTTTTTGTTTGTTGTATCATTTTTTCTCCATTTTGTAAATATAGTTTTGCTTGCCCTAAATTTTATTTTTCTTAGACACCATAAATGATTTGTTGTCCTAAAACTCTTATATGCTATCGAAAATCACATTCATTTTTCATTTTACTTAAATTCTAGATTTTTTTCGAATAATATTCGATACTTTACATATATGTATGAATATTGAAAAAATTGCTTCTGTTTTCTTTTTTTTTTTGTGTTGATATGCCTAAAGTAACCTCCGGATTTACAATTAATTTCATCTTCTTAAACCAACTGAATTTGATATGTTTCCTGTTAAAACTGATTATAATTTTTATTTTTCGATTTTGTGGTTATTTAATTTTCAGTCTGATTACTTGGCATTGTTTTCGTTTTTGTGTGATTGGTTGTTAATTTGAAGCTGACTTTGCTAAATGAAACTGCAATGACTGTATCAGAGTTTAATGTCAGGACTGTGATTAATAATTAGTGCGATGTATGTTGAAAGTTTGTAGCCTACATAATATGAAAATGCATTCTTAACTACTCTTAACCTCAGAATGGTTTTTGTTATATTTGGTATTTTATACAATTTGATTTTGGATTCATTCATTATGTAGTTTTTACTTGAATTTTTGGCAGTGCATATCAGAAATGATAAAACTACTATTACCTAATTAACTAATGAAATAAATGAGTTCAGCAGGATGCATAGTTCTCCGATTAGATTCAACTCATTTTTTTCGTTAACCAAATTAAAATTTATTCAATTGAACTTAAAGTTAAAACTGATATCGTGATGTGTATTTTTTGAAGAAAGCCATTTGATTTTTGATTTAATCGATCTAAATTTATTTGTAAGCTCTTTTATGTGTAAATAAGTATGTAAAATGATGTTTAAAGAATGCGTAGTTAAATGACTTGGGAGAATTAGGAAGCTTTGAGCGTTTTTCTCAGAATTAACTTTATAAGACATACATGGACCCCACTTAAGCAATGTGTGTACCTACGCTCGGATTATATGGTATTCTAAATTTCATTAAGTTTCTTTTATAAAACTTTTGTAGTATATATATTGGTCTATTATTTTATGTAATAGCATAATGTTCTAATACATGCAAAATAATTCTACAAACGAATTATATTTTGTCTAAAGTAATAGAATTGAAACATTTCAGTATATCATCGGATCTGAGAATTATGAAAATGGGTCAATTACGCAGAAGTATTTCGGAAGTGAATTACAATTTAATTTGCTTCCGTAAATCGCCGTTTCACAATCTGTAAGTTTGAAAACTTAACAGGGCTTAAAAGCGCAAAAACACTTCCGCAGGGGACTAAAAATGAAAACGAAAAAACAAAAAAACCTGTTAATATCCCTTGAAATTTTGCTGATGTTAATTTTTAAAAGCGAGACATTTCGGAAGTGCTTTGTGTAATGAATAATAATTCCTCCCGCTGTCGTTTCAGGATTTTCGTGTGGTGTTGGGGGTGGTACCAGAACCCATTCACCCGCATACCACCGTCCGCCATCTCTACTCAGTTTGTTCCCAAGTTATCCCAATAAAAGTGAGGGCCCCATCTGGCACCAGAGAAAATACCTCTCCTCGCTTTAATGGAATAAAATTATTTTGCCCTACAAAATTTTCACTTTTGTCACCCTCACCGCTGAAAATAGCAATTTTGTTGCTGTTAGTAGTCAGCTGGGTACAATGCGCCCGCGAAAATGACGCTCCTCCACATAATCCAGATGCGGTTCTAGTGCAATGGAATGGGGTGGAATTATGAAAAATCTCTTCAAACACAAAGGTCGCACTGCATGCCGGGGATGATCCTTCGATTTTCTAAATTATTTCAATGTAGGGCTGCAGTGTATATAGTACTCGCCGGGGACTATTTTTCAAGAGTTTTCTATAGAGCAAACTCTGCGCAACAATTGACTTTGTGTGCTTGCTTCGAATGACCTCATGAAGGGCGTCCTCATTTAGCTGGTGCAGTCATGCAGTTTCACTTTTGCAATTTGTTTTTATCGGTTTAGAGTTAGTTAAATCTTTTTATTTTTTTAAGTTCCAATCAAATTGCGAATTTTGTATTTGCAAATCAAAATGAACATTAGATTTTATTATCAAAAAACGTTGGTAATATAAGCAAAATTCAGTAAGAATTACAATTTCAACTTTCTTCTATGCAAGAGTTGAGTTAATGTAGGTAGAAACATAATAAAAAAAAAATTTAAAGGGGTACGACTACTTTTCGTATATTCGTGTTTTATATGTCATATAAACGACACCAAATGAAAATATTCAGCAAGGAAGGTAACAATTTATAGGTTAATAAAAATTTTTATTTTTGACGCAAATGGTTTTCATTTGGGAAAATTTATGTATCATAGGTATGCCCCTAATATGTTTTATTTTGGTTATATTTATATACCAACATCGGGGAATCAGCAATCTCATCGAATTTAGATGGGAAAGATAAATAAATAACATTGATATTTTAAAACAGAAAAAATTATAAATTAATCAGGTCTTCAAGCCTTTCTGATTCTATTTGGAAATAATAAGTATTTAACAAAAATAAAATTCTCAATTTTATAGAACTAATCTGCCATCAAGTTTGAACTATTTTAGGCAATACAATTAGCCCCTTCGTTCCTTTCCAAAATTAATTAGATTTATAAGAAAAATATTTTAGAGAGAATACATATACATTGCGGTCCAATTCCTATTCTGCTTATGTGTGCAATTCCTGCTATTTTTATAAATTTTAGTTGTTTTTCCTGACGCAATACGAAAATTAATAAGTACATACTAGTACTACTCAGAAAATAAAATTTAAAAAAACAAATTACAGCAAAATAAACTATCGTTGAAATTTTTGAATTGAATATTGTCATTCGGGAAACATCATTATTTTGATTTCATTAAAGGTATGTATTGCTTTTACTCCTTAGGTTGCGAAAAATACCAAATTTTGTGGAGTCAAGAAGCTGTTCTGACTTGTAGGTCACTTTAAGATGGCAATAATAACTAATATTAGTTTTAAGTATGATAGTACCCTTTACAATGAATCTAATACTGTCTTCCATAATTTCATTTGATTGTGGAATCGTCTTTAAAGAATTCACATAAATTCTGATGAAATTTTGAGTAGGCTAAGAAGATAAATGGGGTGACAATACAAAAACCCAACTTGTAACAATTTCTTTCTGACTTATTAGGTTGAATATTTTAAAAGCAATGGAATTTGTGGAATTTTCTTGTCAATATGAACCATCAATCATCCTAATCAATGTAAATTTAACGAATTTATGCATACCCAAAAGTTTGAAGCGTTCGATTCAGCTATGTATATTTGAGTTTGTGTTATTGCGGTTGTATCCATATTTAATACTTGTGTTTTATATTAAAACTTTTTATATGGACAGCAATATTTCGGAAACTCCATTCTTTATTGTAATACTAAAATTTAGTTATTTCGATATGCCCTAGTTTTACATTTGAACGAGTGGTTTCTTTAAAGTGTGGAGCAAGTCCTCTTTTCCTTCTTAGAGCGACGAAAAACAAAAGGAATTAAAATGATTCAGGCTATCATAGCTTAAATCAAGAGAAATTACATTTCGAAAACTTCTGCGAAAGGGCGACCAAATTCGTATTCAAATCCCGGGTAGGCCCATGAAAAATCCATCAAACCTCCCGACAAGAAGTTTTTGGGGAACATAAGCTCTCGATATAAAACGTAAGGACGCAAATTAATCACAGCGTTTCGGGCATACCGTCCGGATCAGGGGACGATAAATTCGATGCCGCAACTTGGGGGAAACTTCTTAATGAGCTCAATTACATGAAATTCATCAAATTTGATTGGAACCTTAAAAATCAATAGAACTTAACTTTTCTGCAGGGATAATAAATTCAGCTTAAATAATAAAATTGTCTACGTCACGGGGGGCTCCTGCTACTCCTCAGGCCAGCCGAGATCCTCCCCGACCAACTCGTAGAACCTTTGGTTGTGTTCGGCGAAGAACCGCCGCAATTTTGAGACGACCAGGGGATCGACATGGGGGTGTTTGCGTCCCTTTGTTTCCCGCAGGCATCTATCACCGCTGTCGTAGCGTAAACAGTAAAATCCCTTCGTTTCATTAAAATAGAAATGGTTGCTATTGATTCGGTGCTCGATACCTGGAAGAAGGAAAAGCGCTCCTCGTTAGATGGGCAGGATTAGGTGGCCAGGGGGATGGCTAAATTCGAATTTTACCTAAAAAGTTCTCTATCCGCTTCAGCTGCGAAACAGGATCCTCGATTAGCTGATCCCCGTTGACGACCAGCAACTGCTCCCGTGGGAACACCTCCAGCCAGCGGTGTAGGTGCAGGTGGTACATCGAGATGGTGAGCGGCCGGTACGCCTCGTTGACCGTCCCATTAGGAAAAATGGCCAGTTCCTCGAAGGTCCTTCAAAGAGACATCAAAAATTCATATGTAAATATATGGGGCCGACATGTGTTGGGGCGTAATTAATGCAAATTTACTTGGAGGAGGTGGCGGAGGTCGTTGCGGATGATGACGACGATGACGACGTCAGCGGAGATGAAGCTCCAGATCCGCTGCCCCCGGACCCCCCAGCCTCCGATACTGTCGAGTATGATGAAGATGAGGACTGCGAGAAAGATGATTGCTGCTGATGATGAAGATGGGCCAGCGGTAATGAAGCAGTCCCAGCGTGGCTTCGTAATTGCGTGTAATCAGAAATTGCTCTTGTAACTGGCTCCCGGACTATCAGCAGCAGCTTTATGCTGGCGTTCATGGCCCTGACACGTTCCGGGACCTGGGAATAGTTTTAAAAAAAGAGTACTTGGAAAACGCTATCTAGTTGAACCATCAGCTGAATGTCAGGTGTGTCCTGAGGGCGCTGTCTATAAACTCCCGAAACCCCGAAACCCCATTTATTGCAACGTAACCGACAAACGAAAAAGATATGGAACCATAGAAAGGAGTGGTCTAACTTCTCGACTCACTGTCCCTTCGAAAACTACTTCCTTATCACACTGACGAGGAAGCGTGATTAATCACCCACATCTACGACTATCTGTCCAGTATCTGCTAACAAATAGATATGTATTATATATTATATCATATATGATAGCAGAAAATCAGGATTAAAACTCACTGAGCGCCATCTGTCAACCTCATTAGCAATATATTAAAAAATCATTATGTTACTTTATACATTTTTGATCCTTAAGTCGTCATGCCTCATTTGCAAAATCAGTGCAATTTCCTGAGCACTGAGGTAATTTCCTTAGTTCAGAAAATTACCTTAGTCCCTTACTCCAATCTCTATTACTGACGTTAACGTTAAAGCAATTTGAACGCATTATTGGAAGCTGGCAATTTTCTTTTTTTATAGGAAATCTGTTTTAGTTTGTTAGTTGATTCAGTTTACTTTGTAGACATGAAAATGCTTCATTTTTAAAAATAATCCTTAAAAATGGGTATTTAGACTTTAAGTTAGACATTAAGATACTCGAATTTGAGAATTTTTATAAATATATCATATTTTTATATATGCGGAATACAATTTTTTATGGGATTTCCGTTATGTCTGTATGTAGCTACAACACGAAAATTAGTACTTAGTCTTTTGGTTAGAAATTACGAATGACTTGTTTCAGCGCTTTTTCAAATTCCTGCTCTAAAAGGGTCAAATAAAGAATGCAAATTTGCATGAGAGTTCCATCATTTCTAAGGTTAAAAAAATTGAAAATTGTAATGTTTTATTGTCTTAAATATTTAATTTCAAATCAATAGTAAATATATACACCCAATTACACGCTCGTCACTTTTGAAATAACGGATTTTCATACAAACGTTTATTTTCCATTTTACCCTTAGTCTGTTTCTATTTTGATATTTTTAGTAACCCGCTTTGACGACGACGCAGGAAGAAACCTAGTCTTATGGTATATGTAAAAGAAAAGAAAATCTGATTAATTTCGACGACTTTAAGTTACATTATATGTTAAATTCTAAATCCAATGTTGTTAAAGGTTTTTTAAGGTTGCAAAGTATAAACAGATTTCTGCTCTATATTTCGATCACACTTCTTAAGCTTTCAAGCACAATTGTCCAAAATGTTAGAAAAATATTGTTTAAGTTAAGGATGCAAACCAATATAAGTATTACTATTTAAAAGTCGGCCTTTCTAACTTCAAAAAACGTCAGTAACAACTATATATCATTGAAACGTAATTCTAGTAAAGTTTCGTTTAGTTAAAACGTTGAAATCTTAAGGTTCCAAAATATTTGCCCTTCAATTCCTCTAACTATCTTTTCAGATAGTTTTAGTAATCATTTTTATGTATGGTTGATAAATTGTTGTTGTGCCTTATCCCTGTCCTGATTAGTGACCTTATTTTACGTAAACGAGGTAAATAAATTTATTTTCTTTTTAATTTATACTTTGTCTCAATCGTTAATTTGGAGGCGAGTAAAAGAATTTGTAAAATTTATTGACTAATCTCTTTAGTCACGAAAGAAGAACAGAGAGTGAAAAATCTTTATCTACCATTACTAATTATTTTGAAATAAAGAATTCCGAATTTTGGACTTTTGGAACTACGGATTTAATGAATAGGCAAGGCACATACATATATGTACATACAAATTTAAATATGCATATTCCGGAGAGGATGTGAAACAGTGAAAAATGTTAAACAAGGTGGAGAAAAATCGTTGTCATATTACTTTAAATCGTATACATTTACATTCAATGTTTCGTACTCTCATCCTTAAAGCAGTCTCAAGAATCTCGTAAAATATATGGGAGTAGTTGTTTTGTTATGTACCTCATTTTATCACGTTCGTAAGAAAGTATATTAAAATTTTGATTCTGTCTCTCTGTACTTTTACAACTGAACTTTCTGTAAAGAGCTCGCCTAATGAACTCTTCTTTATGGTGCATAATTTTTAGAGAATATTACTTGGTGAGAAATCGATAAAAGTTCTGAAGGTGCTATAAGCCGGATTGTCTTCAGATATTCCAAAAAAATTGTTTGCTAACGTTTACAATCTTTACCTTCGATTTTGAATATCTTCGATTGTACTTGTAATCCTTAAGCACTCTCTGAATAGATTTCTTATCCTTATGAATAATGCTTGGGACTTCATAATTTCATCAGCTTTGGGTAAGGTAAATGCAGGAGCAAGTCCTGTGATGAATGTCCGGGCTCAAGGAAAGTCCCATCCAAAAGAAAACGAGGTGCTCGGGTTTTTTGCCAATGAAATTTCACCGCTGCAGTCCCAATTCACAACCTTGAACAAATTCCGTCGTCGAGTTTGGGCTTTATGGAATCACCTCGCTCCTGGCCCGGATCTATCACCCACGACAAAGTTAAAACTTCCATTTAGCCAGGATCGGGAGTCAGGACTCCAACAGTGCAGGGTGGAGCATTCATAAAATGCGCTTGTGGGGGCCTCAAAGTTTTTATGCAGGCGCTTCTCCCTGCACTTCATATGCCTCTGATAGGGGGTGGCCCCACTAGGGGTTGGACGAGTGACAGAGCATCGGAAGTGTTCCAGCCTGAAGCACTTTTAATATTCCAATAAGTGAAAGCAATTCCCGGCTTCCACGGGGGCTGGTGGGATCAAAGGCGGCAAAAATGGGAAAAGAATGGAGACTTTCATAAGCTCTGATCCTGACATCTTATAATTGATCCTTAAAATTCATAAAACTCCGGTGCCTGGCAATTTAAATGCATGGAAAATGTATGCACATGCACCGGGGGTCGTTATTGATGCAGGATACGCGCGACGGTGGCGGCGGGCGGCGGGTGGCTCCCCGAGGTCGGAGGGTAACCTGGTTACAAATAGGTGCACGTTGCGCTTATTCTTTAACCGACGTAGAAGAACTATCCTTTGTCGGGAAAATAATTTCGTTTTGCATCATCCCAACAGGACGAGGAAAAACGGCGGTTGCGGGTGGCGGCGTCCCGCCCGCCAATTGTGGGAGGCTTTTGTTGTACCTCCGGAGAGTGGCACTTCATTCATGAATTTAAAATGTTTGAATCCGGCACACGGCTACCTGTGGGGGCGTTTGCATTCACAGACGATTAACAAGATGATGATTAAAAACTGCAATGTTCGCTTCACACCGTGGTTTTGAAGGGGGGTGGCGTTGCGATGATTTGCGTGAGTTGCGGGCGAGTCCTGTGGGTTTTCCTTGTAAATCGTTCTTAATTTACCAGAAATGATTGGCAGCTCTTTAAAAAAATGTCTGAGAGCTCTGCAAGGAACAATGCGAAGGCGCTGCGACCTGCGTGCCTCATTTCTATTCAATTGCATACTAAAAATCCTCGCCGCATAGAGTTCAAATGTCGCATACTCACAGGGTCAGTGATTGCAAAAGTGACGCAAAAGTCTGTACTGAATAGTTCGCATGAAAATGAGAAAAGTTAAGGTAGTAAATGAATTCTATTTACATACCATGATATTTTAAATTAAGCGTATTCTAGGAAAATGGCTGAGAGTGGTTAATTTTCAAATATGGTTGTACATATAAATATAATCATATTTTTAATGGAATCCTTGTTAAAAAGAATTATTCCTGACTATAGCGAAACCAAAAAGGAAAGGGCTATAATTTTATCAGCCTATGTACATTATATACACATACATACATATATGTATATATATACATATATTCATATATGTACTAAATATATCCCATCCTTTATGGTGGAAGTTAAGTATAAATTTCCTTATTTTATAAAAGTCTACACCTGAGAAAAAATAAATGTTAATAATACATAAGCTGCGTTCTTTTCACATTGGATTCGGTTCTATGTTTCCCAGGAAATTTTGTATTTAATTGAATTTTAAAAGCCCTCACGTACATACATATATTAAGATTTTAAAATTTGTGAAGATGGCATCAAATTGCCGTGATATTTTTGAATCAGATAAATTCTTAGATTAAGGTTTTCACACAAAGCGGTTATAATTCCGAGCAACTTAATTTTATTTTCGCGAAATACAAAATCTATATACCATACATACATATTATACGTGGCAGTTAATAAAATTGCAATTGAATGCGAAATTTCCTGCAAAATCTGAAACAGGATCCGATGTGAAAAACACGCTTCTATAGTAAGGATTTATAAAAAATTTAGCTTCACTTAGATATCTTGCGGAAATTATGATGTTCACTATATTTGTCCAAGTTTTTTAACATAAAAATAATATTAATATAACGATTGGTTAATTCACCTTAATAACTTGTTTAACATAACCCTTGAAATTTGGTTGAATTATTATATGTCTGTTTGAATTTAATTAGGTTCTTAGGTTACCTGACCATGACCTAACCTTTTTAAATGCTATAGAGTTATATAGGTAAGTTTTTCAAAAGACGACGTACAATTTTTTAATTCTTTTATCTCTCTTTTAATCCGGTTTTCTTGATAGCTCAATATAAATCCTCTGGAGTTATACGAGTTTGATCCATAGATTTACGTCTACAAAAGAAACATCAAAAACCGTGAAAAAATAATTCAATTTGCCATTTCATAAGAAAATTGTTTGCTAATGTGTTTACTTTTGACCTTAACTCAGTATTTGTAGAAGGCCAAAATCCTCCAATTTGTTTCAAGCTAGATTGATGGACATATATTTCATATTTTATGAAAACTAATTAGGTATAAAGAGAATTGCTTTTCAATGATTTTTTAAACCATAGGTTAGAGGCTAGAGGTTTTGGGGTCGGAGCAAAGTGCTCCACTCTGCTCTGCCGCGGCTGGGCCCATAAATCTCTACAAAATTCCCATCAATGCTTTTGTATTGCGTGATTGTAATTGATTTTCTCTTCGCTCTATTTGAAACATATCCTGTGCTAACATTCACTGAAACTACAGGCAATATTTCTTTTATTCAAGTCGATATTTCAAAACGTGTTGAGTGTGCTTTCCCCACACACTTTTCAAATATGATTTGTTTGTAGTATACTTTTAGTTAAAAATAGGTGGTTAGAAAATATGCGGACTCCTATACAATTTGAAAGTTGCATACCTACAGTGCGTGGTATGCGTTGAGAGTTATATTTGCAGTGGGTTCCCTTAAGTCCAACCCAACGAGGCCTTAATTGCTGACAAACATATAAAACATGCAAAACATTTCAAGCAAACGATAATGCCATTTTTCCAGCCACCCTTAGCACAACAGGCAAACATATCTTCAGTGCTAATTCACCGGGAGGTGGGGTCCCAGCGAGACTACAAGAAATGTCCTTATTAGCCATTCCGAATGCAAATTCCGGCCAGGACTGCCACGCCAGGATAAGTAACAATTGTTTGTTGGGCATACGTCTCCTGTGCATGCTGCTTAGCACTTCCGCTGCAAAAATGCAACAATGTCCCACTCAGCGGTGATTTTTTAATTCAATTCAGCGACATCCGACTTTATTGCAAGCGGCGGGACTGAATTTTAGTTGATATAAATTCTCTGGCTCGTTTCCAGTAATCTTTTTCAAATTTGGCATGCTTCAGGTGCTCCCAGGTGCAAATGTTTGCGGGCCTCTTTATAAATGAAGTCATGAAAATATCATTAACAAGCCCTGTGACCTGCCCACCCTTAGCAGCGGAGGGCGGGGCAGCTGATTCAGGTGTTTTGGGGGAGATTTCAGACTTGTTGAATCGCTCGTTTGTCACAGTAAAAAAAATTATCATACTTCCGGGGAGCCTTTGAGCACCTGGTCCTGGGTGGGACGCAGCGGATGGCTGCTGCTTTGCTCGTTCAGGTGAGTTAATGTGATTGGATTTTGTTAAATACTGAAAGGACTCGTTTTGTCCGGCTAAGTGGAGGTGTGATGAAAATTACTTTTCGGTGACGAACTTTATGGCACAATTCCAGCGGAAAAGCTTCGTCCTGCGTTCTTTGAAATTGTGTCCCTGGAGGTCATAGCCCAGTGAGCATCGTCCTTCCCCGCTAGTTAATTATTTTTTTGACAAAAGCAGACTGCAAGGAGGTCAGAAGCCAGTCTTACAGAATGCCCGCATTACATTCTGCTGCAACCCGAGAAGTTTCAAGTCCCATTTGCATTCCCTCACAGCATCTTTTGTTGGAGTTTCTCTTCTTATAGCTGTTGTGTGGTTTTTTCCCTCCATAAGTTCAATCCTGCAGGGTATTCACCTCCTGTCCTGGAGTCGTTTGGATGGGGAAATAAATTGCGAAAAGAGAAACTTCATGCCGCGTTCTTGACTGATAATGGACAATTTTTTTTTGAACGATGCAAATTTAATTTAAATTTAAAATTTCTCAGAGGAATTTGTTGGTCGTCATATTTTTTAAATGTTTCAAAATAATCTTTTTCATCTTAATGCTTCTACACAACGTTGAATTCAAAACACCCACGATGTTATTGTGTCTCTTAGCAATTGAGGAAAAATGAGATTTTAATTCTAATTTTGCTATAAATCATTCATTCACTTTAATTTTGTCGAAGTTTTTGATACAGCATCGTTTGAAAAGTAGCAACAGTCGCCATTTCTTGAGAATTAATGATTAATATAAAGAAATCCACTTTTTCAATTTTAAAAAAGTTCATTTTCAAATCACCGAGGCTTTGTTTCAATGCAATTAAGTCACTTTTAAAATCAAAAGGTCTTTTTTTAATTGAAACAAATCGACATACTACATATACATATGTATTTAAATCAAATATGGTCTGATTTTTCAATGCTAATAAGCTTTATATTTTCAGTGAATTCAAATTCTTAGGTAATACTTTTAAATATGCTATTCAAACTTCTATAGCTTTTGAATATGAGATTCTAAAGTTATTCAACACAATGTTATCGTTCTTAACAATTTTTTAAAAAAAATCAATTATTTAAAATTACAATTGTAAATTGTATGGGGCCTTAAAAATTGGTATTTGGTGGATTTGTAGTATTTTCACTTAACTACTCCAAATGCAGTATATTATAATATTATGTATATTCATTTTTTATATATTGATAGAATTACAGAAACAATGAATAAACCTATCAGTAAAGTTAATTTTGTTGGGAGTGATCGAATCACGCGCAGATCGTCCACAAATGTGTTAAGAGGTAAGAGCTTTGAATGTTGCTAAACTTAAACCAAAACTAGAATAATTAATACTATTAGTCCGACAATATTATATTATAAATAAAGACAACTCTTTGTGTGGAATAAAATTAAAAATGTAAATCCTTTAGTAGGTATACTCGTACCTACATGCATATACTTACAATATTTTATTGAAATTAGAATAAAATGACTTAAAGGACGAAATTGAGGATTTGTAAACCATAAAACTGTGTCATTTTCTATACATTACAAAATGTCGTAAAATCTCTCTTTGATTCTTCACCACTATAAAATATTGAAACTCAAGAGATTAGTTTCCCTAATTTTAAGTCAGTTAAGAACATTTAGAAGAAGTCTTGAATTATTACATAAATTTCTAAAAAACATCTGACAAGAAAAATAAAGGTTTAGTAGAATTGCTACCATTTCTAGGACTCTTTAAAGATATATAATGATTGATTAAGATGCAATGCTCCCGAATGCCAAGTATTCAAAATCGTTTGAGCTATTCTTTCTCAGAAAACTGGGAGACCCCATTTCCAACAGTTTCAAAAGCGACCCATTAATCACGCCCGCATTTTTACCTGAAGGACTGGGAGGAGCTCGTAAAGGAATCTCTCTAAAATTCTCATCTTAAACTTTGTGTGTCTTCCCGGTATTTTCAGATCTTAGAAATTAAAAACTATTCCTTTCTCGGAGGTAAAACAAATGCCAAGAAATGTAAGGCAAGAAAACAGTGGCAAATTGCTCGTGTATGTTCAATGAACCCAGAAATGCAGCAAAGACGCGGTGGAGATGTCTCAATGAGGACATGTACATTTCGTCTTTTGTTAATTTTCTTATCCAGTTTCTTATTGTTTGTCACATTTCCCAGCGGGAGCTTCTTAAGAGCTCATTTGCGGTAAGTACGTTCACTGGTTTGTATGTTGCGAGGTGTTATAAGACATCCAACCGCAGGGGGATGAATGATTCTTGGATGCGATGCAAAAGGCTGTTTCCGACTTTTTACTTGAAGTTTACTCAAGCAAATTATGAAAGTTTTCCATGTTCTCTGCTTGGGGTACTCTGTACTCTTTGCAAAAGTAGCACAAGTAAGATATGTAGAGACAAACTTGTTTATACTTGATCTTTCCATGAGGATTAATACATACTTTGTTTCAGACAAAATTTAGATTCAACTCCGGAGTCAAGTATCTTAACCTGAAGAAATTAGTTTTTAGTAAAGTTGGGCATTCTATAATTGCTCAAAAACACAAATTCTCTCGAGGTGTACAACACAAAAACTCAATGTTCTGCAATGTAGGTAATGAGTCTCATAAATTAAATGATCACTGTCTGCTTAGTTTGAATAATTAATGAAACTAATTGGTTTAATTGAACATCCAATGAATCCTGTAATGTAATCTCCATGCTATTCTTGGGTTTAAATTGACATAATAGAACCTTATGGAATATCCTTTAAGTGCACAGGCGTTTAATTTAAATCAAGATATATGTATTTGCACTTTAGTCACATTTAACAATTTACCATAGTTCCATGTTATCTAGAAAAGTTTCAAAATAACACTTTGAAAGTACTGAAAGTTCATTCTTAAAACAAAAAATTTTGCAAGATGTGCTGATTTCCAATTTCTATTCAGAAAATGTAAAAACTTTGTATATTGCAATCGAAAAAGAAGTACGACAGTGCGGGAAGTTCTTAGAATTTACTTACTAATGGGATGAAAAAATAAAAGAAAAACGGACCAACTCGTTCAGATGAAATCACAGCAGCACTGCAAGGATTGCAGGAAATAAATAATAAACTCTTCCATCCGCTTTTGCAGAAAAAGTGCAGAAGTGTTCAGAAAAGGTACAGAAATGGATGGGAAACGTCAAAGTTTGATCTTCCTTGAAGCTCCCTCAATTGTGTGTCCTATTGCATTCGTAGGAAAAGCTGTGGTCAAATAAAATTATTGCAATATTTTGCGTCGTCTTATTCTTAGAATCTGAGGAAAATATTGCAAGATGGCTTTATTGGAAGGTACTTTGCGGAAAAATCTAGTTTACAGGATTTTGAAACTAACAGGGGAAATTATTTCGTTATTTTTAAATCATTCTGCCATTAAAAGAGTGGAAGAATATTCTCTTAAAAATGAAATTCCATAAAGACCTAGGAATCGGATATTGTTTAAATACCAACATTTTCCTGGATATTAGTTTAAGCAATTTTAACCTGGGACGCCATGATTTTAATGTTCTGAACCCAATGTGAGAAAATAGCACATTTAAGGGTATTATTAGGAAATTTTTGGAATAGTGTATGAAATTTTATTCATGCAAAACTTCTAATTGTGAGTTGAATATTTTTCATACAAAATTTTAAATTAAAACTTAATATATTTATGTACATCATGGCTTGATTCCAGGTTTTAGTTTAATTTTCAAAAGTAATTAAAATGGGCATTCCATAAATATAACATTAAGTTTTGTATCAAAAGCTGTTTTGACAAAAATACCACAACTAGTTCTTCTATGTTGTTTCTACTGAAGCAATAGTAATAAATATTTGACAACAAATTAAAAGAGAATTTGACTCGCACTTGACTAGCTTTTTGTTTAGGTTCTACCGCAGACCAAATGTCTCCATGTTTTTTCTGATTATAAAATATGAAATAAATATTTGATTTTATTCAAATTGTAATAGTAAAAATGCGTAGTTGGTCTGATACATTTTAATTTTAAGGTTTCCATGTGATTTTAAAACTTAAATTTCAGAAGAAATCACAAAATCAAAACATCCCCTTTTAAAATGAATGTCGTGTATGCCAAAAAGGTTTATTAAAGTGAAGTGTGCTGATACCAGCGAACATATTCATTCTGGCACTAATCGTTATTCTCAATTTAACATAATAAGAAGGAACGGATTTCATTAAAAACCACAGAACACATAAGTTTTCATTGTAACTTAATCCAATAAAGTTAGTTCTAACGCAAAAACACTTAAATTTTTCTTAGCGAAAAACATGAGAACAATTTTAAGCTGAAATCTTGAGGGGCTAAGAAACTGCAATGACTCATAAAAAACGAAACAGAAAAGGATCGAAATCTGACTGACATTTTATACTGGTGAAAATCTTTCTACTCCGCAGCACATTTTGTGGGTTGGACTGGAGTCTGGACACTTAGGGGTGCATTCCCTGGAAATTGGCGATAACGTAGTAAATCAAATTATGGGAGAAATAAGGTAGAATCTGGCAAGCTATTTAAGGAGGTTTCCATGGGAATTGCACTTTAGGGATGTCATTCTAAGGGAGGAATAAGCTCCTGTGACTCCTCACATGTAGTGTCCATCACGTCAACCTACGCGCTCCCCATTCGTGGCTTTTTCATGACACAAGGTGGATTGAAATGAAAAAAGCAAATAGCGAATTTCTTCTGTTTTTCGCTTTTCTTTATTTTTATTATTTAATGAAGTCAGTGTCGCTAGAGAGGAGTCGAAAATTTGAAATAGCACTCCCAGCGCCTGACTGTCGGGGGTTACGTGATGTGTAAAAAATGTTAAGAACAATGACGAGGAAACGAAATTCCTCTGGAGTTTACCAAGGATTTCGAATAATTTAGGTGCTCTACGTGACAGTTATCATTTCCTTGAGTTTTCTCCAGGCGAAATCTTAAGGAAAAAGCGGAACAGCTTTAGAATCAGGGGCGGACTATCGTCGCTGAGATGAATATATTTTTCGAGCAATTTTCAGCGCTAGTCCTTGGGGATGAATTCCTGAAGAATCAAATTGCGTCTATGTCCCAGCAGCTATTTGAAACCAAAATTGGCTTTCTTGTCTAATTGAAAGCCAATTGAAAATGGACGTTCCACAAAATCTAAAGACGACATTCAGTTGGCAATCGTACCTAATCTAAGAATCGGTAAGATGCTTTTGTACACAAATTTTACGTCTATAATTTGGTTTTTATTCTGAAATTTTTAGTAATTGATCACGATGTGAGAGTAGAAGACTTAAATTAAAATTAATTTAATAATTATAAAAATTCACAAGGCAAATATTGTGCTCAATGAAAAACTTGTTTATTTTATACATAACACGTGCAACTAACATTTAATTATATGGTTTTATTATTTAAATATTAGTTATATGTGTTATGCATAATATAAATAAAAAGACATATAAAAATTGAAAAGTTTTATTTTATAAAACAAAAATTAACAAACTTAATCATAACCATACAGATCAACAAAAAATGAAATATGTTAGTGCTTTGAGAATCAATTCAAGAAGGGTAAATATTATGAATTAAGTATTTATAAGAAATTGTTAAGTATTTCCGCATGTTTAATCTTAAGTTAAAAAAGAAATAAAAGCAGCTATTTAATTTTTTATGTTAGTAATAGCGGATTTGTTTCACACAACCACATTCATCTGATAACACCAATATATGGATATGCTTTTTTAAATCGCCTGTAGCCTTAATTTTTTTCTATCAGAGTAATGATTAAGCTGTAGTTATGATTAAAAAAAATTCTAGTTAAGTCTTAAAGGATCCCCTGTCATTTAAATACACAGTACTTGTATTTTATTCCTTCTTCTTGTTTTTGAGATGATAGAAAATTGAGTTCAAATAATGCGTTAAAATCTTTGAATTCTCTCAACAATATTCTAATTTTCACAAACCGTTAAATTACATTTTGTCCTCTTTCTATGTTGACCTCCTAACTGCATTACCCAATAATAATAATGTAAATTTTAGAAAAAAATATATACATCCCGAGGTTAACTTAGAAAGGGGGCGAAAAGTTTCAAATCTGAAAATTATTTGATAAGTTGGGCATTGCTTTTAAAACACATTATCTCGAAAATGGTAAGAGATACAAAGTGGGTACCTTTATATGTAAGTTCTTCTTGAATAAGTGGTTATTTTCATACGAAAATAGACAACCAATTCAATTTATCAAACGTAAAGATTTTAATATGCTCTAATGTCTATTGCTGAATCACGTCTCAATTAAATTTTTAAATTAAAATATAAGACAGGTAAAGGGCGATTTATACAAATATACTCAAAGTGTCTTCCTCAATTTATTTGAAATATATATGTATGTAAGTCTCAAATGGATTTATGTTTAATTGTTTATTTTCAGATCGAATTTAAAATTTTTATAAAATTAATATTTCATCAAATGGAGGTTTTCAACCACTGTGAAGTGACTAATTCAGAGGCTCCATTCTTGAATCCGTGAATCGAATCGAATTAAGCTTAACAAAAGTACATTTTCAATTGAAATTCCGAATGTTCCTAATATTTTTAAAAATGAATTTCAGTTACTTTTGACATATTATATTTTTCGATTAATAACCATTTCGATATAAAAAACCAATCGAATTATTTTGACTTTATGTGCGGAAAAACTGGTTGAAATCAAAGTTGATAGGAATTTATGAGAATTTTAGGAACCTTATTAAAGAAGTTCGCGGAATTTCAATCCAAGAAAAGTTGTTTTGTCCTTTTCGATTTGATTTGAACAGATTTAAGAATATGGCCCTAAATTTCAGTACTGAATAATTTGTTTTGAATTACGTTCCTTTAGAATTTCTCTTATGTTCCTTTGCGTATTTTTTTTTCATTTTTTTGTTATATGCGGATTCCTGTGATGATTCGATATGCTGCAGGATATACATATAATATGTATTTACTAAAAGGAAATCGATATCATGTCGATGCCAAATATCGAAGGTTAAATGTTTAATTTAAGCGTGGCAGTAACTAAAAGGACTTTTTCCTTTCTATTGTAGCACTTGTGGATGATACTACTAACTGAAAGTCAATCGCAAAGCGGACACTCTTTGAGTCATAAAGACGGCACTCGAACAGATCGCTCTTCGAGGCGGTCATAAAGGAAATGTTAAGGAAACGCCACAATGGCGTCATGAGCCAGTGCTAGACACATAAGGCGTAGCGCGGCTGCACGAATACGCTGGTAATTGACGATAAAAATGTGGAAAGCATCAGGGGGCAATCGTAGGGGTTCCGGGGAAATCCTTTTATCTTTTGATCGATTCCGGGAGCACCATGCAACGTGAGAATGACATTTACCTCGGGTGATACAAAGTAACTGGGACTCTTCTCGATGGTTATCTGCCCTCGAAAAGAATGGGGCATTTTCTTGCGATACCATTCCAGGCCCCTCATGTAATTTTCATCCCGATCGAAGAAGTGTACTTCACCTCCAGCCTTTTGTATCCGGGGATGAAGGTAAAGCATCTCGAGGAGGGCTCGTGTCCCACATTTCCTGACACCAATTATTAGAGCCTGCAAGGGTTCGGTCCGTGTGAGTAACTCCGGTGAATCCCAAGAATAACACGTACTCACCTGAGGTAGTCGTCTACTCGTTTTCGGGAAGTGTACTCGATTAGGAAATATCATGGGGTGGTTTATCGTATTCATATCACCAGGACTCACTTCAGGCACGCGATTTGTGAGTATTGCTAGTCGGTGCTCGGACACGGCCTGGGCCGCCTGGATGTTGTACACGGCGCTGTCGTAGAGCACATGGAAGGTTAAGAATAGCGAAATTAGCATCACTGTCAAAAATACAGCTGCCAGCTTAGGACGGGATACGCCTACGACTAGGATGCAGTCGCTGTGTGAAGTGTCTGGCCCGACAGGCCTCATTGCCGACTTGGGTAACCATCTGAAAGTAAAAAAACGACTATTTTATAACAAATCCCTTCAATAATGTCACTACTATTATTACTCATAAAGAAATTGGAGAATACTTTTATTAGTTGGTAAATTCACTCTGAGTCTGAGTCTTAGGACCAAATTTAGTACACACACGGTTAAAAATCGTTCGTTATATTAAAATTCAAAACTAAACAGTTTTCTTAAAATAAAAATAAAACGGCTTTAAAACATCCCAATTATCAATAAAATTGATAAAAATTCTTTAATATCCGAATAATTTTTGTATCTTTCTAGGTATGCATATGTATGTAAATCATATAAAAACCATATGTATGTATATGTCATCTTAAGTTTCACCGAAAACTTTCAACATTTACTAAAATAGTGTGCTATTTGGGAATTTTTTTAAATTCAGCCTTAAAAATTAAATCAGCGACTCCAAAAGTACTTATGTATGTACCAGATTTTTTAAAATGAATAGGAATTATTTTATAATAAATAGAAACCTAATAATTCAATAATGTTGTTATTATAATATAATATCAATTTTTCTCAATCACAACTCAGTACAAAATATTTACATTTTAATTGGTCAGTATTAAATTATTTGTTTTAAAGTAATTCTGATTATATGTTTTTGTCGTTACGAAAATGATTTTCAATATTTCGATGTACAGATTACAAAATGAAAGTCAAAGTTTATGTGGGCTTGAATATGTGTAATATTTAAATTGTATTACAAAAAATAAAAGCGAATTTTTTTATTCCGCGATTTGCACACATTTAAAGATGACTTAATTAAAAACGTTTGAAAGCTTTCTTGAAATTTTCAACATGAATTATTACTAGAAAATATGTTTTTCAAAAATCTAAATAATTAAAATTTATGTACGAATTCATTAGAAGAAGATTAAGACTAAGAATGAAAGTAAATTTCATAGTAAGCATCTACATAATTAATTATTATAAGCAAATTACGAATTTTGTAAAATAAGACTTTTAAGGTGATCAGAAATTTACCATAGACTTTACGGCCACGATTTTAAGGGGCAAGAGAATATATAATACAAGAATATATTTAGTAGCGTATACATACATACTTGAAAAATCGATTTAACCCTTAACTATCTGAATTGAGTAACTGTGAAAATTATTTAATAATTTATCCTTTATTGAGTGCAAATCTTGTTTCGTAATAATGTGACAAATCAATAAAGTGAAACAATTTGTGTGTTTTCTATATTTCATAGTCAAGTTATTTCAATAATTTGTTTATTAAAATCCACCTAATGAACAAGAGTATGATTGGTGAAAACAAATAAGTTGATATTTGGCCAAGCTTATTTTTTTATGGTTCGATATGATAAAGCATTGCATTTTTGTGTGTTTATTTTTGTAGACTATTAACGTAGTATCTGTGTACATAGGTACCTCTTGTTGCCTGTGGCTCTTATTTGAATAAATTATAATAAAATACAAGAGAATGCCCTGGATGGCCAAAACAAAGGTTTTTGCGGTCTGCAGCGGGGCTGTGATCCGAGCCTTTTACCTGGGAGAGGTACAATATTCCGGGCTCATTACGGGTAATTGCATAAAATAAATTTAAATAAATACTAAATTTCGGGTGTTCTCAGCTGCCATCAGAGGTGCACGGGCACTTGCATGTTCTGCTCCGTATGAGGCCAAGAAGTCGCTAACATCACGAAACCGCTCAAAAATTCACACAAAACCCGCCGCACGACTTCGGTCTTATCAGCTTAATTGCAGCAGAACTGCTGCAACAATTACTTTAAATATTCACTAATTACTAAATGAAGCCCCGACGGAGCGCGGGGTTGAGCTCTTCCGGGCCATTTGGGATGAGCCGGAAGCGGATGCTAGCGACGAATGAGCACCGCAAAGGTGATTTACTAAGCGCGTTCCGGCGAAAAGGAGCTTCCTCAAAAAGACGCAGAATGACGGGAGTAATTATTAAAAGTGAAGATAATTAATTGCTTAGTGCAATTTGATAATTTTTTCCCCGGTAATGACTTTCATCACGAATGATGAGCAGCGATCTGATTAATGGCAGGTGCGATGCTCGACGCCAGAAAACGAGTGAGTAAAGGATGCGCACACATCTTTTCGCCGCGCTGTGTACCAGCCAGCATCCCGTGTGGGGACGAGGACCATTTTGAATGCGAACCTCCATCAAAAGTGACACTTTGTGTAAATCTTTTCACAGCAGTGACAAGGGATCATTTCTGGAAAAGCGCTCGTTTTCATATACATCCAAATCCCCGTCCTGCCCGTAGCTCACGGAGGTCGTCCATCCATTTGACGGAAGTGTTTTATTTAATAAGTAGCCTCCTTGGGGCTTTAATTTTCTCCCCAGTGCAACGAATTCCTGCGAAATTTATGCTAAAGTGAGAATTGTTTGAAGGCCCAGAGAAAATCCCCTGGGATCCCCTGACAAACGGAGTTTGGGGGGCATTTGAAAAGTTTTGGGGGTGGGTATTATTGCGCTTCTAATTTAAGGACTTAATTTCTGAAAGGATCTTCATCTAATAGATTGTTTTCTGTTCCATGAATCCTCACGCAATTGTTCACGTCGTCATGTGTCCAACTGTCTGCCTCCCCCACCCGTTCAGGGATTTTTTTTTCGTAAAAAATAAAAACTCGGTTTTAATAAAAGTTACTGAACCTATACAGAATGTTTTGTTAAGGGCTGAACAGGGCTTCGCCAATTAGTTGTACATGGTCTCCTGATCAATATTTGTTTGAAGAAACCATATAAAGGATTTTCTGAATTCCCCTTTTCCAAATTTTCAATTGCGAGTTTCGGGGTGAAGGATCGATTTTAGGGCGGTCTATAAACAAGCATTGATCAGGAGACCATATATATATATATTCTATTGGCAGACTTTAACAAAATACCCTGTATATATAAATATTTATCCCTTTTCTAATCTGAAACTACAAAATCAAGAATTATTTAATTGTGAAACTCATTGTTTCTTTACTAGACTAAAGCAAAACAGCAATCATAGATTGTGTTGCAATCTTTACAATTGTCTTTGGTTGATTATCTTTTAAAATTACTTTACTCTTATAAATGAAGAAAATTCTTCAAAATAACAAAACTATAATATTTAGTATTGATTATTTTAATTTTTTGAAAACACATTACCTACATTAGTAAGAACTTACAAATTTTCGACTATCATTCGGGAAAATAAAATTATTTATATTTGATTCATTGTCAATTTGCAAAAGTAAACCTTCAAACTTTGCAATCTTTCAGTACTTTTGCGTAGTACATACATTTTTAATTCTGTAGGCTAAATATGGAAGGGCCTTATTTTAAAAATTATAAAATGGAAAATTTCTTGGAAAACATGCACTTTTCTCAAAACTTTTTTAATTAAATGATGGTTTTAAAAGGGAAAATAATTTAAACTTTGACTTTTAAGCGATGAAATTGAGCGAAATGTTTTACTGCTGAGTATTTTTAAGAAGATTTTTTTTGTTTTTAATAATTAATTAATTAATTAACAATTAATATGGTCATTATATTAATTTTTAATTATCAAAAAATTTAAAATCTTAATTGCTTTTTAAACGAAGTATTGAGTGGACGATAGTTAACAGATGTATACAAACATCCCTATCTCTATAAACATATTTATATTGGGGTGGTCCTTAATGTGGTCATATCCGTCTATTTAATGCTCTTATGTGTTGAAATGTTCTTAAATCGATTCTAACATTTTCCTTAAAGCTTTGAAATTTTGTTATTTAAATAACGCACCATTCTTACCATTTCGTGGGTAACTTTTTCGACTATTGAAACATTATTTAGAAATTCTGAAACTTGACATATTTCTTGCTCATAATATCAGGTATTATATAAAAAACTTAGAAATTTTCATTAATATATTGTAATTTTATTTTTTCTCAGCGCAAAACACATTCACCAATTTTAATTATACAGTAAACTATTAAAACAAGGTTATTAAATGGATGCTGATCAAAATTGATTTTATTCTCTTCATAAACAATTGAATACCCCTTAACAATTTAAATATTTCTAAGCAAGAACTGAAGAAATCACAAGGTGTTTCTAAGCAACATAAAGCTAAGGTGAAATTCCTTCGAGATTTTATCAGTCTGATCTCACATTTCGCGCCGGAGGCACTCTGCAGCATAAAACCTTGAAGGTTTGAACCTTGTTTCACTTTAATGTGTTTATTTGATTTCAAGTTAGGCCCGAAATGCTTCGTAAAAGTTAGGTGGAGCATCAAAGGCGACGATGACGCCAGAGGATTCGAGGCCAAAGGGGCTTCGTGCTGAAGTCGGACTCAGGCACATATGCGTCGAGTCCTTCGCAGGAGACGTTCGCTCTGATTACGGCCATCACATAGAAAATCTGCCGAAACGCCGGACGTGAGCGGGTTTCGAATGGAAAGCCTCATCCGATGCAAATGGCTGAATCAAATTTAAAAAGGGCCGAAAAGTCCTTTTCGTTTCATATTTTCTTATACGGTTATCTCCGGCGTGTTATGGCGACATTAAAAGACACAATTTGCGTATAGGGCGTTCGGCCGGGCGTGTATGTCCCGAATGAGGAGCTCCTGCGAATTGCCACACCGCCATTTGCCAGGACCTGTGCTTACGAGGAGCCATCAAGCACGAATTGGTTTCAGGTCCTGTATCCTTCCAGGGCGCCATCTAGCGGCCCCGTCTCGCACTGCTGAAGGAGTCATGCATGCAACAAATTTTTATATGTATTTTATGTAAATTCCCGTGGAAAATGGGTCCTTTGGCGAGGGCCAGGATGATGGGAGCGAATTTCACGATGCGGGGATACGCCGCGCGGCTTTCGGCGGCTCCTATCGCCATCGCGGCCCTAATTGTGCTATTATTAGCTGAACGGAGCCGCTCTTCACACGCAAGACACTCGCCGGCGATTTTCTGTTCAACATGAATTTGAAAGTGCTCTGAACTGTGCTTGATTGAATTTGGAGGGTGGCCACCCCAACTGCGATCGCATTCATGTTTCGTGCCACCCCCACGTCCGCCTCTTCACTGAATATTAAAAATTATTATAGCTTCAGCTCAAATTTAAACCGTGAGCACCTGACGAGCGTACGATTTATTGGTCATTACGAGGGCGGTGCAGGTGAGTCGCGGGGTGTGTCAGGGACCGATTTCGAGTGTGCAGCCGCGTGTACGCCATGCCATGCCACATTTCCACTTTTGCTCTTCTGAATAATTCTGGAAACCATTTTCGTACAGCCAGAGTATTTTTGAGCGCTTTCGAGAATTTTTAGGAATTTAAAATAGGCTTAATGGTTCCTGCTAAATGGTTTGCTTATTTTATTCCCGAAAGGAAAAATTTGGGACGTGATGGGTAGCTCAATGTGAGAACGTGGGCGATTTATACCCAAAATGATTTTGATTGTGGGAAGTTATTCGCTGAAATTTTAAATCGGCTGTACTTGAAGCTTTCTCGAATTGTAAATAATTTAGCAGCTTCGATTTTCTCAGAAAGTAAACAATTTCTTGCTACCAAGTACTTACTTTTAGAAATATATTGGAGCACAAACCATTAAGGGTAATAAATTAAACTCATTCAAACGTTTAGTCCTATGCTAATGTAATAAAGGGTTTTCTGTTAAAGTTCAGAAGCAAAAAACTGAACAGATCTATGTTGTTACCTTGCAAATTGAGTTTTGGATGTGTTTTGATTTCGAAATAAAAGGTTGTTAAAATACTTATTTATTTTGAAAATACGTAAATAAACTGTTTATTTCCTTGCCAGAACGACTGAAGTTAAATTAAAAAAAACAATTTTCTTGGGAGATTGATTGAATTCCTAAAATTTTATTTAAATATAACTTTTTCGCATGCTCATAACAAGTTTAAGTACAACGTCACTTAGGAAGTTGAAGTATGAAAAAAAGACTGTTGTAATGATGACTTATGAACTTTAAAATTGATGATTTTTAAGAATACAAGGATGTCTTTGCATTTATTTCTTTTAATTCTATTCTCACATAAAGTCGGATTTTTATTAGACTATTCTATTTTATTATACATAGCACATATATATAAGTTTTGAAAACTGAACTGATTTTCTATAATTCTGTAGTATGGGATTTAAAATCTCTGGTTGTCTCGTTCACTTTTAAAGTTCTTAAAACATTCTTATTACCTTAAATTTTTAATAAGTTTTACATATGTATATGTGGGAGTTTAATTGAAAGTTGCTGTTCAGTAATATAGATTCATTGTACATATAGTAATCGATTTCTTCAGAATTCTCTACTGAAATCATTCCTTTTTGTATTCGATCCTATTCAGATCAAAGTCAAAGGTTATACGAAATGAGAATATTTTTTTATGTACCGGCACTTCACGGCACACAAAAATATATGATTTTCGCAAAGAACAAGCATCAGGAGAAATAATACAAAATGCATGGAGGATAATCTAAATAAAAAGAAAAAAAATAACATGTCCTGACTGATTCATCATCGTCGAGCCGAAAATGCTGAAGCTAAATATATAAAATTTGAAGAGAACGTTTCTTTTGTGACATAATAATCCACTAAAGAAAGATTTTTCTCTTAAGGGGCTTAAGTTACGAATGGTTGTATAAAAATTCTTCATTATGAAGATAAATCCATAAAAATTGGTATTTGTCCTTTAAGTTAGAAATTAAGAACGACGTTTTTCAGGAGTTTTTAAAATATATTCCTTAAGTGAGAGCACGGAATAGGGGATGAATTATGAAATTTCGTTATTTTTGTAATTAAAAGCGTAAAATTAGTATTTAGCATTTGACGTGTCTCAGTTAAGGGTCCAATAGCCTAGAAATACTGAATTACTTGTTTCTAACTCTTGAAATGAGGCACTTTCATACAAACGTTTATCACCGTCGTCAATTTACCTAAAGCTAGTTTTAATAATATGGTGTACCTATCAATTTCTGACAGACCACGCTTTATAAAAGCATCAAGAGTGTATTGATCTTTTCTGTGAAGTTCAATAAAAAATTGATTAAATTAAAATGATGAATGGACTATAAAGTATATCACAACTTTGCTAAAAGATTTATAAAAGTTTAGTATAAGGTATTTAAGATTGAACATATCTTTTAAATTAATTTCATATCGCGTAAATAGACTATATCTTATACATGATATTCCATTTCGAATGCTCAAAAATGCGTTCGTGGCTACTAAATATTTATACTGCCATTGTTATTCAGCCGTCTCTACCAGAAAATCATTTTTCGAGCATAATCCTTAGAAGAAAAATATTTTCCCGCATCTTATTATATTTCCAATAAATTCTTAAAGCTATCCACACACAGGTCGATATCTTTACCTCACATTGTTACTCCACGGATCCCATTTAGGAAACGATGCATAAAAGAAGATTTCCTTGGTACAGACCACTGAGATGAGGATCTGCTGTGGAATTCAGTCGCATGCATGAGGACCTATCATTTGCCTCAATTTACAGGTACTGCTCAGTAAGGTTAGAAGCCATCGAAAGAAGCTAAAGTCCTTGTCCCATCGGATGGGGCATAGTCTGAGTTGCAAGTTTGTCTCCAATTGCCTAAAAAGTATTCTGTTGTTGTTTCCCCCTGGAGCTTGGGAGCAATTTCTAGGCAACAAATAGTTTCAAATAGCACAAAACCGTCTCAAGACTCGTAAAAGTCTCAAGAGTGAATGCTCCTTGAAATGCTGTTCTCCACACTGGAACAGCCCCCTTGAGTGTGTAATTCTATTTCTCGACCGGCACTTACACCCCCGCCCAACGTACCGGAACTAAGCCTTCATATCGCTATATCTGTGCACCGCCGGGATTATTATTATAGTGGTAGCTCACAAATTTGATCCACATCCACAGATGTTGCAGCCCTCCTACAGGAACAGAAGGAGCAAAAGCTGGAAGATGTCTGACAACGTCGAGTGTTAAGAGTTCCGCAAAACTAACGCATCCACAAGGCGTAAATATTTTTCACGTGAAATCAGTGCCATTGCTGATAAGAGCGCACTTCCCGAAGGATCAAAGGACGTACAGGGATTTTTCATTTGAAGCGATTCAATACGTTTTGCGGAACCTTTTGTTCAGTCGTTTTGTACAAAGCAAAGAGGAGCACTATCGATAGAAATGTATACATACGAGTATACATATGTGAAACTATGTACATAAGTATGTAGGTTCAGATAGAAATCTACGGCCTTAAATATGAAACATACACATGTACTTTGTATAGTCGTATTCCAGAGCGACGCAACGTAAAACCTGAAAAATTCTTTCAAATTAGGGCTCACTCAAACTATAGGGCTGAGTGTTTGTTCAGAAAAACTCCATTAAAGTGAGAAATTTAAGTACCATATAAATTCGTCCTATATTTTGCTTGCAAACAGCTTTCTTTAAAGAACTGAAATCGCTCGTCGAGGGTTTTGTACATACAATGCCGTCTATATTGGAGGAAAAGCTCTTTGTGGTTAAGGGAACGGAAAAACAATTTAAAACTTTTGTGATTTTAACATTATACGTATATACATTACATATATGAGTATTTGCAATATCCGAAGAGAGTACATGAGAGTTTCAAGTTAGTCTACTTAAAAACGTTATTTCAATAAATAAACAATTTTAAATTGCAATTTGTAGCATATATGTATGTACACTTTGCTGATTAAATGTTGACATAAATTGTATAATAACAAATAGCTTTCTTAACAAATTTACCATATATTGGAAATCTATCCTGTTACTAACAAATTAATCTCCAGACAAAAATTACAAATATTTTAATTACTCTACCAATTAAGGTATTCAATTTTGACGACGAGATAAGATAATAACATTTTGCAATTAGGTAAAGGCAGATTTTATAAAAGTTAAATAGAGAATTTAATTTGAACCAATTTCATCTAATGCATTTCATTTCAAAATTCAACGAATTATTTTCGTAAAATATTTTGTTTGCTCTCTCTTTAATTGCTTGGGCTACAGCATCCAGTTTGTTTAATACAGTCGCAATTATCTAGCTAGAGCTTAAATTTCTTTAAATTCTGCACTATGAATACTTATTTTATTGTATTTGTTTACGAGTTTTGGGAGCTGAAATAAAATTAAGCCCTGCAGTGAAATTTATTCAATTAATTCGGTTTACTTTTTCCCAACTGGTAGGTAAGCAATTCTCGCCAACGAAAACCTATTTTATATAGTTTTTATCGTGGTATATGAATATTCTGAAACCAAACCCGTGTTAATTAAAGCAAAACTTTTTATATCCGATTGTTTCTGTATCACGTCTTTATTATTTTCGTTTTTGGATATAAATTGGAGAAAAATTTGGTAATTTTATGGGATATCGTTTTATCATGATAGATATTCGGAATTTTGAAAGATAAAGCATTCATTATATAACAGGTTTGAGTATTGCATTTAAACAAATCTCTGAATTTTTGAAACAAACTTTAATAATAACAAAAGTTCCTCATTTTAGTACCATATATGTATATGAATTCGAAACCTATTCTTAGCCCTGCATAAAGTATAAGTTCGCAGAGTTTGGTCAACTTTGAAGTTTTGTTTTCGTAAGTGCGTATTTGTGTAAGCAAAACTGAATAATTCGAAAACAGAGACGACAATGGTTGTATTTACATATACGAAGGTAGATATGAATTTCGATTGCCCCTCTATTATTGAGATGCCTTTTAAATTAAAATTGTAAAAATCGGAATAAATAAAAAATAAAATAAAGTAATCTAACCATATTTTTAAGTCACCCTGCGATGGTTCAGTGATACCATAATATATATGTGTGAACAATGAATCTGGCATAAAATTTGTTAGTAATAAGATTTTTAAAATGCTGTTTGAATTGAAATGAATGAAATGAACCTTTTTTTAACTCTTGTGCAACCTATTTATAACATTTTCTACTTTGTTTTATAATTAGATCAAAGACTGTATGTATATGTATGTACATATATATAGTCTTTGATTAGATCAGATAAACAAATAAATTATTATAACAATTCTAATAATACCGAATATGACACAAAAAAAATAAAAAAATGAAAATTTAAATCGAAGGTTTAATTTACAAACAAAAAAGAAATAGTGGTATTCAAGAATTATGCCAACAAGCTAGGCAGACGATTCAAGTATAAAAGTTTCGCTAAGCTGAAAGGAGCAAAGAGTTCTTTCAGGTACAAGGACTAGGAAGACTTAATGGGATTGTAAATGAGATATAACATTTGCATGAATACATAATGTGATACCCGATTAAACCCGTTCAGCGCGTAAGTGAACCTAACACAATCGTTTAAACTACACTTTTGTGAGTAGCAAAAGTCCACCTATAGAAATTTTAAAGAATAGCAAGTGATAGTACTATAGTAGAATCAGTGCTTTCACCACTTTTAATCGAATATTCGACGATAAAACGCCCGCGGAAAGCCATAACCGCCCCAATACTCCATAAATTTCAAACAGACTCGACCTAATTTGATCACAGCTGGTCATCTTTGAGTTAGGGATAACTGCTAAACTGCGTACTTTTCCCTACATAAGGGATGCTGTCCTTGTTTAAGAGTATCGGTGGTTAGCTGGATCAATACTTCAGCAGAAAGGAGAAATGACGCACTGACAATTAGAAGGGTTTAATTTAAATTTTGTTATGGAGTGACCATAAATAGATTCTTTCCATGGCATTGTTGATTCTAGTTTAAACATTTTCGACTTCATAAATCTAAAATTGTGCATCAGGTAATATTTGTAGTAAATATATCGTTGATATAGTGGCCCAAAAATAGAATAGTGGTCTTTGTTTATCACAATTTCTGCGTAGGATAGGAAATCCGATATTAGCTTTAACGTTCTCATAGTCAATAAATAGGGAATTATTAAACAGCTTGTGGAATAGTACTTTATGGTAAATAGAATCAAAGGCTTTGGAAACATTGAGTAGCTCAAGAATAGTTATGTTGCGTGGGCCAAGAGAAACGCGTCCTACTTTTCCTAAATTTCAATTTCAAACTGAAATTGTACTTCTTTATGAGACGAATTCAATTCATGTCAGAATGCAAAAGAAAATAGCTATTTAATGAAATTTGGAACAAAGCCTTGTTTGCTCTGCCTGGGGGAAAGTCCTTCGCCTAAACATATGGTCTCCGATTGAAAGGACACAAATCAAAAACTGTATTCGTTAAGCGATTAATTATTCCATTTTAGTCGTCGGCGAGTTCAGCGCAAAAGGACACTATAATGAAAGTTGTCGGAAACATCCGGCCCCGAGCAATCCTTTATATTCGCAAGTCGGTCCTTGGCTAGGACTCGTCAGTGCAGTGGGGCGCGCTCCTGGAACAACTTTACGTCTGGAGATGAAAAAGTATTTACTATTTAGAAAAACAAAATGTCGAAAAGGCAGAGTTATAAAGTGGGTTAAAAGAATGTCTTAGTCACAGCGGGGTGGCTCTGATCCGGCGGCGTTTTTCTAGGAAAACACAGAACGTCCTGGCGGCACCGTTCACATGTGCGGGAGGCGGGGGCATGTTGATCCAACGCTAAGGCCCAGACGTATACCATATATAAGTAATTTTCCGCGATTCTGGCAATCGAAACAAATCAGGCGCACAAAAAGCTATGAAAGAAAAACCTTCTCGACAAAAAGGCAACAAATATGCGGAAAAATATCAGACAGGAAAAATGTTTGGGATATTGAAACAAGATAATAAAATTCCCTATTTTTCCTTCCGGGCTCCGCCACGGACCCAAATTTTGTCCTCTGCCCCGGGAATTAACTGAAATACTTAAAGGAAACTTGGAGCGCCCTGACCCAGTTTAGTTTACGCTCGGTTGTTTGCCTTTTTTTAATTGGATGAATGTTGGAGGAGCGCTCAAAATGCGCCGCCGAGTACACGCCCGCCGCCGCACCGGTCGAAGTTCAAAGTCCAGGGACGCACCAATTAGGGGGATTAGTTCTAATTAGGTGGGATTTTCGGGGGATCAGCGGGACCCAACACTTACAGAATATCTAGAGGTAACTTGACGGAGCAATCTCTGAACTGGTCGGGACGACGTTTTGTGGTCATCAGTGCTGGTTTCTGCGGCCGAAGCTCGTTCCCGGTCGAGATATTTCTGCAACGGCCATCGGTTCCCCCGCTGCTCCCTGCCGGCGAATTAGTTTCGATTGGGACTCCTGCGATTGCCCGGATTTCCTTTGTGGTCCAACATCTTAATTGCCTCGGTGCCTTGCCTTTGCTGACATCGCTGGGATGAGTGTCCTTTTTGATTAGTTCTTGATCCGGACTTAAATCCCTTCAGCAAAATGTTAATCCCGCTTTGGTCCTGGAAACGAAAATAAATACAAAATGTTTTAAATTTCATTATCATATAATTTTAACTAACAACACAAATTTTTGTTTTACTGTTTAAACATACAGTAACAGAAACTTTCATACCTAAGCAAATTTTGTTTTGTTGTAGATTTGTTTATATGTGTTTACGAATATTAAGGTAGGCAGCTTATTCAAAAAATTGTAAGTAGATCCAATGAATGATTTTTGAATTTAGAGGGATATTCTAAAATAATAGGACTATTTCAGTAAATATTGAGATGGATATATGTTTCTCAAAACTATGCATATTTCCAAAGGCGTCGGCACTATATTTTATAAACCACTCGAAGGAACTAAATTAAATGTTACCATAAAATTCATAACCACCTATACTTTTAAACGTTCCCATTTTGTTCAATTTGAAGGAAAATATAATATTTTTAAAAAGTGACACCATGTTACATTAAGTATTAAATTAATGTTAATTTTGGATAAACAAGGAAGTACTGATGGTCATCGCTAAGTATTATTTGTAAAAGAGCCGTCAACAATGCAGCAGATAGCTTGGTTTAGAATTAATATCTTGTTTTAAAGTTTCCATGAAGTTATCTGTTAAACAATGTAAATACTTGGTATAATATTTAGAATAAAGATGGTTCAGAAAGTGTTGAACAAAGTTTAAAACAGTTGCCTATTTCTCAAGCTTCCAGATATGCACTTTCGCAGCTTATATCTAATAAGTTTTAATTTTTCTATATTTTCTTAGAAAGAAAATTTTAATTAAATTTTCATTATTTTCTATTTAAGTTCTAAATTATTTTGGTGGTCAGTGTAAAACACTCGGCGAATTTGTCTCAATTATCCTCAAAAATATAAACTAAGGTTGGATCCTTAGATTGATTTTTCGTAAACGTGCCTCGTGCAATGTCGTAAATAAACTAACTTGAAATAAAATCTAAAATTTTCTTGAGATTTGGTAATTTAAAGTTATCACAGTTAATATAAGTAGATATTCAACAACTGAAAAATGTACATACAAAAATTGAATAGCCTCATACATATAGAATTTTGATAATCGGATTTTAAATTTGTAATCAGTAACCTAAGAAATAAATTAGTGATCTTTTGCTAAACGTTTTTTTTTGTAATTTAAAAGTGAACTTATTGTGACTTGAAAATGCAGAAAAAAGATTGAATTGAGGTAGATGCTTTATGCATATTCTGTTTCATATAGTAACATAATGCTCTCAACCTTAATGCACATTGATGGTTTTAAAATTTAAAGGGAAATTTATTCTTTTAAATATGTAAAATATTTTTATATGTATTATAGTTTTCTAAATAAAAATAAATTTATTAGCTTTTAGTTTAGTTTTTATTTTATTCAGTTTTAATAAAATGAAATAGTAAAGCGTCTACGAAGTTGGACAAATTAATTGAACACTTCAATATGGCTTTATTTGAAAGGAAATTGGATATGAAATTCTCGGTGCAATCGAATTAAGGTTAATTTCTATCTATTAAAATTAAGAAGCCGAGAATGTTTTGCACATTGGTGGTTAACTATTATTATCAGGCTAAATTAGGTGTGCCATAAGGCTTTTCGTCTAACACGAAAAACACAAAAGTTAGACCAGTCTAGTAATTTCAATAAGTGAGATAAATGGTTAAGTGCCCTGAACAAATTTTCACATAGTCGCCTTCTCCAACAATAAAAATCCCTTCTACATATTCCACAGGATTCCTGCTAGCTGGCAGTAACCATAACCCGAACACATAATTGGTACAATTTTAATTATTTCCAAAGCAGCAGGCCAAGAGGACTTAATGGTGAGCTAATTTGTCCTAAACTCGGGCCATAGGCGTTTTTTCACGCTTGTCGTGTCGAGTTCCAATTAATCACCACAGGAAAAGAACAATGTCTGAAATTTGTAAGGTGCTGCTCCACTTGTAGTCCTTGGTGCCCGCAGAGTCTGCTCGGATTAACCATTTTATTGCGTCGTCCTTGAAGCCCTAGCTCTCGAAGAAATCCACGAAGCGAATTAGCCGAGAGCAGAAACACATTCCAGGTGTCGTTTAACTGGTCATCAGATTCCTGGTTTTTTTGCTATACATAATTACTGCTCGAGTAATTACAAACACCTTGCAAAAACCGGATTTCCGTGCTTAAGGTAGACTGGTAAGATGTTTTTCCATACTAAACTAAAAGTTTCTTTCCGGAAATTTCTCTTACTTCGAATAGGTGAAGACTTTTTGCCATTCCCTTTTTCTCGATAACTTTAAATATCTGGATCCAATGAAGCGATCCGAAAATCGCTTCATTAGGAGCTGTTTAGTCTGCAAGCACTATCCTAGACAGCACCAGGATAACAAATAGCTATTTTAAGAAGGAGTCCTTTTCCTAGAAACGCTTTGGAATTAAACGACAGAGAAAATTTTTAATGCAATTCCCAAGCAGCCACTGCTCTGCATGGATGCTCTGAAGGATGCACAACCGACCGCACTAAGCCCTCAAAGGCTCAAAGAGTCCTGGAACGCAGTCCCCTCGGAAATGGCTCTTAAGTACTTAATCCTGCCCTGTGCATGGATCGGATGCAATTATGCTACTAGTAACCAGATTACGCCTGTAACCGAGTAATTTTCACATGAGTGCAACTACTTTGCCCTCATGTTTTGCAGATTCATCCGCCATTAAACAATTTTCAGGGCCATTATTCAGAATTTTAGCAAGTCGAGTAATCAAACCCACTTTTTGGATTTATGGGCAAACAGGGACCGGGTTAGGGCACCTCGCGCACTCCTGGGCAGGCAAGATGCACCCGAAAATTGAAAGAAATTATTCATTGCTTCGTTCGGGCGGTTTGTTGCTGCCGGCAAAATTCACAGCGGAATGGGCTTAAAAGCCTCTATGCTTTTTGTAAATTATGTTGGTACGTAAATTAAAAACTTGCCACAGTGTACACACCTTCGTTCGACATTTTTATGTCCAAATGGGGCGCACTACTACCCCTTTCTGGCTGGGGGCAAATTAAAATGTTTACAAATTTTACCCCGTGTCGAGCAACTGCTCATTGAATGTTTAATAAGAGCACGGCTTTAGTCGAAAAATTAATTTCCCCGAATTTTAAATAATAATTAGGGTAGTGGCTGATTTTCGAGCATGCATGCATGAGGTTGGCGAGGTTTAGGAATGTAATTAATATTTGAATTAATCCAATGAACTAGTTCGCCCTGAATAAGAACTTCTATGCAGGAGGTAATTACAGCATCAAATTAATGAAAAGACTGTGGTAGGGTATTGGTTAACTGGAAAAAAGAGGTTTATGTTCCAACAAGCGCGGCCTTGCACTTATAATATTTAAAACTCGGAAATTTTTCTGCACACATGATCTTTAATATCCTTGATTCGAAACTCACGAATGTGATGTCATCCACTTTGACACAAAAATGCAGTTGGACAACATATGAATGTTGTTTTTTTAATTAAAATTAAACATACCTTTTAAGTAAATTTTGTACGCGGTATTTTTACATTAGTTAAATTGTTAAAGTCAAAAGAATTTAAAAGCATGTTTTCACGCTTATTAATATACTTTTGCTACTATTGTTACAAGCAACTTACGATAAAAATTATTATCAGGATTAATAATATTATGTAACACAGGAAAAAATGTATGTGAAATAGTTCTCATAAAAACTAACAGAACAGAGCATGAAATAATTTTAACTTTTGAATTTAGTTTTCTACTAAACATTTTTATTTACATTAAATGAAAATATCTATATGTGTTTTTTACTTTGATTGCATTTGTAGTTTCGAGCTGCCAAGCTTAACAGAGCGAATAGGTAGCTTACTACTCATCCTCTAATAGATAAAAATTGCGTGTGCTAATTGAATAAAAATGGTAACAGAAGTACTTGAAGACCATAGCAGGGTAATAGACTTCACTCCGTAATTTAGAGTCGGATTTAAAGAAAATAAGCTTAAACTTTTTCAGTTTGTACCCTTCGGGACTTATGGGAACAGTTTACTATTAAAATTCAGTTCAGAATCTTCATTAACTCCACCGGTTTACAAAGATAAATCTTTTGTGGAAATTAATTCAAAGTATAAATCTGGACTTCTAATTGATTTACAGACTTATTTGTTCTTAACTAAAACTAATTGATATATTTACTACAAAGATATCCTTCGCTGGGTCAAAATGTAAAGCATTACCATTACCCATCGAGGTCCTATAAAGTGGACATTAAAGCGGAAGCACAAATTCATCTGAGAAAATTGCTATTATTAGAGCCAACTAACTCAAACGCAAATCAATTTGACCCAAATCTTGTCCTTCCACTCCATATTTTATATGCAATATAGTATTCACTTAATTATGTAAGAAAAACGTTTTTCGATGAATAATTAAAATAAAAGTGTGTTATTTAATTAAGTAGAGTTAGCTTCCATTTGAGATAAATATTTAATTTGCGAGATTACAATAAGCTGTCAATTAGGTGTTAATTAAATGTACTCTTAGGAACAAATGATTTTGCGATTAGATTTCGTACTTATTTGAACTAAATTTTGTTTTTGGGCTCAGCAGGTTAAAATTTACAACAACTCCTTTGAACGCAATCGACCAGATCGTTTTGGAGATATTCTAGTTTGGAATTTTGGGACAGACAGGCACGTGTATGATTGCATAAGTATTCAACCTTTATCGACTATCCTTTCGGTCCGGAAAACTAAAAAATTAATGAAAGTCCAACCTTCGAAGTAGTTTACCTGTGTCGAAGCGGGCAACCGTTACGACTTTGGTACGCAACCCTAAAAACCGAATCCAATGGCATTCTCCGGGAAGAGAAAATAGGGCGGCATAAATACGTCACATACATAGGAAACAATATTTGTTTCCAAAATCAAATTATTTACTTTGGACGCTCCTTCCCACTGTGCTCCTTTGTCTTCCAATTTCGGCAGGGAACATATAAAACTCCAGGCGATATGAAGGGCTCTTGCGGCTCCAGGACACATATTGACAGAGAACATGCGAAAGGGCCGTAATGCCTGCCGAAGCAACTTGTTAAGTATTCATAAATAATCCGGCGGGGTTACATCCAAATGGGAGAATTTCATCAAAAAATTAAATGTTTCCAGAGAAATTCATCATAATTGATTTTCCCCACTCGGAAAAAAAATTCCTTCAAGGACTAAGGACTGCTTGTGGAGCGCGCACCATCAAGGTAGGAAGCTTTTTTCTCATTTCATTTTATTATTATTATTCTTTTTTTTTTTTGAAATTGTTCGCTTCTTCCACCATCGCAGGTCCTTTAGTCCTTCCTGGGCTCTAGCGCTCTATGCGAATGCTGCAGTCGTTCACTGGAATTGAGCCGTGTAACTTCGGTGACAGCTCCTTAGCGGAAAGTCTGGAACGCTCCTGGCCCAGGACAAAATTAAACTTTCCCGAGCCCTCAAACGTTTAATTATGTCAGTCCTGTCAGAATATCTAGCGAAGTGATTTGCGGGCATTTAAGCGGGAGAGCTAATTAAATTTTTATTAATTTAAAGCTTTCGCCGTCAGCTGCACGCCGCGGTGCCAGGCGAAGGCATCGTATGGTTCCCGCATTTATTTTTATTCTTCGAGACCTCCAGAGACTCGGGGGGCTCCTGGAGCCTGAGCTGGACGAACAGTCCCACAGAGTCGCTTTCAGAACGGGCTCCAAGAACAGCTATCAAGCGGTTAATTAAGCTGAAAACCGTTTTTGTTATGAAAAATATTTTACAGCCACACTTCATTGCTCCCATTTTCAAATCTGGACTCCTTACAGTGCTTAACTGCTTAAGGGATAAAAGGATTTAGCTGTTCTGTAAGTTTTTAAGTTTTGCACCAAGAGATGTTTTTAAGGGCTTTCTCATTCCTGTGGAGAACTTGCTGCAGAAAATGACCAGAATCATTTCTTTCTAAGGCGTTGAGCTCAGGATTACTCCAAGCAATTGAAACAGGGAAGGTACTTCAAATATTTTTCTATTACCTCACTGGAAAACTAAATTACCTTCGGTTTGACAAACAAGAGCAAATAAAATCCGAATGAAAACTAACTTCAAAATCCGAGAAACTGGAGGAAGATAAAATATAGTTTTCTTCAAATAGGTAATATTTATATTTGTATAAGAGATATCGAAGCGATAGTAACTTTACACTTTTAGATAAATTAAACTAATCCATGCAATTTTATTATGATTATTGAGCAATCAATTTCAGCAAAGTACAAAAAAACAGTTTGGTTTTGAACAAACACAAATATTGTGAGTTTCGAATACCTATACATATATCGAGTTTAAATATAAGATAGATCCATTTACGTAAAGTATTAGATATTTTTGCTTTCTATTAGTAAGTAAAATTTCAAGCGGATATATAAGTCAAACGGTTTTGAATGAATTTTGATAACCACGCATTACATTATGGATGATGAATGTAATATTTGTTATATTTATACATATGTTAAAAGTTGGAAGAGTAATTTTGTTTATTACAGGCGTACGACGTGAGAGACAAATTCTAAGGGGCTCGCGTAACCCTTTCGAATAACCTGATTCATTTTCTTAAAGTTTAAAAATATATAAAATTGAGAATATTTCTCACGCTTTAAAATGTAAATGTTTAAGGTTAATTGTTTTATTTTTCAAAAATGTTTAATTTTGACTGCTATGATTCTTCAGAATTTAGTGTTGATTTTTTAACAAAGCATGAGCAAAATATTAAAATGAAAAGATTAAATACATAGTTAAATAGTACCCACGTTTTAAATTGAAAAAACAATTGCAAAACCCCAAATTTAATTTCTGCTTTTTTGTGATCAAATTTTCTTTAATCCAACTTTTATGAGTAATTACTTAGCTGCATTATTGAACTTTCGAGTTAATATATTATTATATAATTATATTATTTTATAAATCATTAATTTAATTTTATTGTATATTTTCTCTTGTGTGATGACCGCTGCTTTGGGATAAACAGGAGGTGATTTTGTGACTGTATTAAATTAAAATGAAATACGAAATATTAAAAAAGAAGTAAAAATGTCGCTATTTCGTTTGAGAAACTTCAAATGAAATGAAGTGATTTTGTGAAGGTATTTCAAAAAAAAAAACTTATTAAAAAGTAACATAAACGAGCATATGTCGTCAGTTTTAGTGCTTTACGGTCGTGTATAAGAAGGCAAAAGAAATAACAAAAAATAAAGTAAAAGATTAAAAACAATAAAATGCAGCAAAGGTTGAGTGAAAAAATTAATTGCTGCCTCTAGTTTTGGCGGAATAAAATTTTTATAGGAATTTCACAATTGTTTCATAGGTAGTGAAAACCATAAGCTTAATATCTAGCTGATTTTAAAACGGCCGCGACCGATTTAAAAGTTTTGCGCCTGCAGTATTTGTTTAATATTTTCTTAAAGCCTTTATGATTTCATTTTTATTGCAATTAAAATGTTAATAATCGGGCTTGTGGTACAAGAGAAATTTAAAATTATTTTCATTGAAAGACCGTTTTAGTTAGATTTTTAAATAATAAATATATGTAGCAAAGTTAGATAAAATATTTCACCTCTAAATCCAATCCGCATTGCAGAATTGCAGTATGTATAAAATAAATTGCCCGCACGAATTTCATTTATTTTCATTTAATATTTTGCGAGATGATATGAAATTGTTCAATTTGTGAATTTCGCGCGCTGAGGATTTAGAAATAGGAGCCACTACAGTGGAGATTTGGCGGCTAGTTTCTAGCCGATCCGAGGGTCGCAAGATCTGAGAATTAAAAAGTAATTAATTAACAAGTGCCGAGTGCAAGTGCACCGTATGCAGTTTAATCTCATCTCAAGAGTCGCGTTGCAGATGATGCTGGAGCTGGAGCTGGACCAGGAGCAGGACCTCGCCCATTTCCATATCTACCATGAGACACGGTTGGGGCTCTGGGCGCCTCTCAATTTTTCACTATTAAAGCCGGGCTCCAAGAGCTTGGGCAATCAGTTGCACGGGTTCTTCGTCGCGGGAGGTTTGGCTGAGGTATGCATGAATTTCATTTTTCCTAGATTTTTGTTATTTCTTCTAGATATTCATTGTTTTTCTGGATTTTAGCTGTTTTAGATTTTTTTTCATTTCCTCTAGATTTTTATGATTTTATTAATATTTTATATGTACTATCTATAGACTCTGTTACATTCCTTATTTATCTTTATTTTAATTCCAGTTATACATTTTTAAATGTTTTATTAATTAATTTTAGTTTTATTTGCACAAAGCATTTAAACGTTAAATCTTCCGAAATTCGCGCATTAGATCAGCGTTCAAATTGTGCATACGTTGTTTTTTAAATTATGTTTTCTTAAATCCCTGAGGGGCTTATTTTCTTTTAAGGTAAGAAATTTGATAGATTTTATTTACATTGCTTTTCTTTTTATTTCTAGTTAATTTTTCAACTACAAACCCGCTTTAGGACACTGGTGTTTAACATTTTTGAGCTGGCGGTGTTTTGTTCATATATTTCCTGATAATTATAAATGGTTACCTTTCTACTAAAATAAAAGCCGTCCGTGTTGGGGTTAAGTATTTTAAATAAAACCGCCAAACGACACTTTTTTCTTATTTTTATACTCCCCACCCTTCGAAAGATGGCAAACTGAACGACGAATCGTTGAGCTCAACGAAGGAGTGTTTTCGCAGTGGCGATGGTAATGCAGGCTTTGTCGGTAATTTTAATTATAATTTCTTTTTAAAATCACCAGTCTGTCTTTAAAATATTTCTTACTAACTTTTTAACTGAATCGTTTTATTACACAGATACAGGTGTGTTTTAACTTGGTTAAAATCAAAGTTTTTACTTCCAACTGTCGCAATTTGAACTCGCGCTAAATGAAGGAACTGCCATCTTTTACCTTCGCAGCCAACTTCGCCCTGGAAGCTACTGCAGTTCACTTTAAATAACGGGCCGGTTTAATGACATCTCTGAATTTTCTCGAAAGTTTTTATTTAATTTTGCAGGTGCACTTGCATCATATTTCGGTTCGATATTTTTCTTCAGTTCTATTGCGCGCCAAATAGTTAAAATTGCGGTTTTGTTTATAAGCAAACATTTCAATTTCGATGTTCTTTTATTATTTAATAGCATGTAAGTCGCAAGTGGACAGTTTTTGTGACAAGTTAGTGAAAAAAAAGAATGTAGGCTAACAAATCGCAAAATGCTGAGGTAGGGAGGACTTTGCTTTGAAATTATTTAGTCTCTACCCTTGGAAATTTATAAATACGTTTCTAAAATTAATAACTAAAATGCAAAACGATTTCTTAAATAAAATTGTATTTTGTTTTGCTCTCGTGCAACATGCCCATCATTTTAGAATATAGTGGTGATAATTTTGTGAATTAAGTGAAAATGTCGCTATTTTGGTTATTTTTTTTTAATTTAACGAGTTTTCAAATGAAGTGAGTGAGTGATTTTGTGGAGGTGAAGTGTTTCATTGAAAAAATGGCCCTTTTAAAGTAATAAAAAAACACGTGCTGTTGTGTTTCGCGATTGTGGAGAAGCAGAAGCAGAAGACAGAAGAAAGAAGCAAAACAGAGGATGGAGCAAATGGTAAGTGAAAATTTAAATTGTTTTATCTGTTTTGACTGATTTGAAATGTCTAAAAGAATTTTAAAACAATTCAGATTTTGTTAGGAGCCTTTTTTGTGGGAACGTGTAAGGTTTCTTACGGATGACGTTTTCACTTTCAATGTTTTAAAGATTTATAATCCTTGACAATTGGCAAATTCAAAATGAATCAACCGGAGTTTAGCAATGAAATTGATTACCTGAAAACCAGGAAAATCCATTAAATAAAATGAATTGTTAGTAGATACTGTTTCAAATTTTTATAAGGAAAATTTTCGTATACATAAGCATTTCTTAGTAAGTTGTTAAAGTTCCTACTAAAAAACAAAATACTCTTCTATGGTGGTGCACCGTTGAACCCTTTTAAATACGTTGTTATTCGTTTCTTCTTTTGAGTATGTTAAACATATTTTTTGTCAAACTATTTTCGGTTTCAGTTTTAAGCTGTGGTTAGGTTTGAAATTCCGTTTTCAAATCTTTTTAGTTTGGGGTTTAAACCTATCATTTTTAACCACTGATTAATAGTCACTCCAATATCTCTGAAATTACTAGGATATGTAGTGCCCAATGAAATACAAAAATAAGATAGTCGTTATAGCTAAAACCTAATTATAATTGTTATGTAAATATATTTTTTATTTATTTTCTATAAGAAATTTTTCAAAGTGAACTTTATTGAAGTAAGGTAAAGTTGTGGGAAGTATTTGCATCTGTATTAGATAATTAATTGTATACGCATCGCTAAATTTTCAATATACGTTGATTATATTTTTATTGAATATTACCTAGTTTTTGATTTACAATTATAAAGCTCAAAATGCGAGAGAGGTTTCGTTATATTTGAACATAAATATACCAATATTTCCATTAAATCAGTTAAGGGTTAGTGCAATTACCTAACCGCAACAGATCAATATTTGATCACCACCATTTCGGAAAATGGTTAAATTAAAGACTAGCGTTTCGACTGCGGCTCTTGAAATGTGAAACAAACAGAAATTATTAATAAACATGAATTGAGTCGCTAATTACAGACTGTGTCGCCCTTCGTGCGCCGCTCGGGAGGAAATCAAAAGAGGACCCCGCCCCGCACGTCTATCCGAAAACCACAATGGTTTTCTGTTTTGCGGATGAGGGGGCTCGACGGCGGGCAGCGGGGGTGGAGTCCTTCTGTCTAAGCAACTCTAAATCAAGCCTAGTCAAAATCGATGTTTGTTCGCGGGGACAGGAGAAATTGGTGTGGCACGAGAGCCATGCTGCGAACCAGTGAATGAAATATTCACGGCGAAATTAGGTGAAAGTGTCGCGAAAAGTTCAATGCCGCAATTGTAGTTACGGCTGCGGTGCGGCCTAAATTATGTAAGCGTCAAGTCACATAAACAATTCACGAGAAGGGCGTTAATGACAAATCAATAGCACTCCGCTGGTGCGAGTCGAGGAGGGAAAAAAGTGCGAAGGAGTCTTTGAGTGGGAACTCCTTAAGCAGCATCCCGTCGGCTTCCTTTGTATTGGGGACGTCCTTAGAAAAACTTTGTCATCCTCCGCCGGTGTGACGCCCCTAAACAGATTAGATAAGTTCAGAAGTGGGTGCGCGTTATGTTGGACCCGGCTTGGGACGGATTATCCAGACACGTAACTACAATTAACACGGCGCTTGGGGTGCACGCGGGCGCACCTACTATCGATTTTATTATTTAAAGTAAGTAGCATTGAGCTTGAACTTTGCCAGGCCTTTGACGAGACAACGCGACCCTGTCCACTGTCTCCGGGCCGGATTTACGTAACGACCGGAGGGGTTCTGTAAAAGGACAAAGCTCGATTGGTACAAAGTTTGCGCCCTCTGTAAATCACTTTGAGAAGGGATTTTTCAATAGGGTGGTCTCTGAAAATGACTTCGCTTTAGGGATCTCAGTTTCAGAGGGTGCGAGGTGGCAGCGCGGAAAAAACCATGTATTACGATAGTAGCGATCGCTTAAGTAGTTAGTTATAAAAATGGAATAACTAACATCAAATTCGTATAACTACTCTTAAATATTATTGGCTTTTATACTTTTTTAATTCAACTACTTTTTGGGCAAAAGTTTTGATTCTAAAACTTCCTACCCATACTAAAAATAGAACACTTTTTATGATACTTATGTAGGACTCTTACGCAGATGTTACGTTTTGAAATAATTTTAATTTTTCATATATTTTAAAAAAAAGATCGTTTATTCATCGATGCCACAGACAAATTATATGTTGAATTATTGTTAGGTATTGAGTTATGTACCTATGTATATGAGAAATTATATTTTGTTATTTATTCTTGTTACGACGCAGTAAATTTAAGAAGATATATTGTACTATATGATTTTCATTTTTTCTTGGTATGATATTTTAAGAATATTTTTTGGAAATTTTATATGAATTTAACTAAAATTGATTAAGTTGTATAGGTTTAAATAAATGGCATTCCATCATGTAAAAGCTAAAATTTTTAATACACTTATTTCGAAACTAATTTTTCTTAAAAACCGTTTCAGAAGACCGAAATTTGATTTTATCAATAAAGATAACATATTATGTGCTTAAATAAAATGTTTTATCAATATTATGTTTTTAATATAACTACATTGTTTAATGTAAGTTAAAGAATTTGTATTACGAATATTTGCTTATTCCATTTTAATCATTTTCTATTTTTGTAAGCAATCAGAATGTAAGTAAAATTATACACAAATCTTTCACAGTCTATGTACGCATTAAAATTTAACAAAATAAAAGTTTTTACTGTACCTCTATCATAAATAGACAGGAAAATTTCTTACGATCTTAATTTATATTTCCGGTCATAGTCCGAAATAACCTCTAATAACTTTCTTTTCCACTCTTACAAATATACAGATTGGAACTGTGAGATCCGAGAAAATTTAACTTTTACGATATCCACATCAAATTCATATCTTTCCAAAAGTTTTTCTTGCTCCAAGAAAAGTTCAAGCTTTCATATAAAAAACAAAGTTCAAAGAAATCTTTGATGGCTTTCGAGATTTCAGTTCGAAAGTAAAACTGGAGATACTTTAGATGACAAACTGTTCCTTTTTTTCTAAAAAAAATTATTTATAATTTTTGTTGCAATTAAAAGTTAAAAGGAAATAACGAAAGTTATTTTTAAAAGTTTTCTCCAAAAGAGCTCCTCGGATTCGTATTGAGGTCAATTTTAACAACGTATGTGTTTATGTTTGATACTATTATAGTGTTGTTTTAAGTCATGTCATAAAAGATCTTTAAATTCGGACAATGATTGACAAATTGTACCAAATTTTTCCAACCTTTAAGTAAAATCTAGTACAACTCCGCCCATAAGGTTTCTTTGATTGCTACTAACTACGAAGGACGCAGATAACCAAAAACATTCAAGTTTTAATATTTCGAAAGCGTTAAAAAACCTCGTGCATGTGAGCGTTTTTTTATCGGATAAGGGATCAAAAATAGTCGGCATAATGCAGATCCAAATAGATCGTTTCAATAGTGTGTAATTATTAATTTTAATGCAAACCTCTGTGTACTTGAATTTGTAAAACTTTTTAAATTACCACCAATTTTATAATCCTTAATATCTTTGCAGAGGCATTTAACGAGGTGCATGTAGCATGCAGTATATTTTTTATGTTTCATCCGCATTTTGCGCTCCCTAAATAAACATACAAACCTTATTTAATTGTGTTACAAATACAACGAATCGGCGGGGACCCGTGTACAATTGCCCCTCTGGCCTCAGAGTATGTAAATTAAGGAGAGGACGAAACAGACACATTGATTCATTCGCATTCTAATCAAAACTAAAATGTGGCAAAAAAGTAAACTGCACTGGGCGTTTAATGGAATAAATTGCATGCAGACCTCGGTTTAATTGCTTTCTACCATCCATCTACGTGTCTATCCAGGCAGTGGTGGCGGGGTTCGACGAGTGCAACCGCCGCCACTGTTCCGACATGCCACCGACGTAATAGCGTTCTATTTGAACAGAACAAGGACATTAGGGATTCAGGAGCCACGACACATTACAGGCGCCTAAAATGTTATGTAGGTTACGGTCATCAGACAAAAATTTATACCGCCATTTAATGAGGGATAAATAAGATGTTTGTTTGCCGTTCAGGAAGTTATGGAAATTTCATTGAGGCCGACTATTTCGTTGGCTATTCCGTAGTTACGTACATTAAACTGAGATTGCTCGATTTGCGTGCTGGCGATTGTTGATTATGACAATTCCTGGCTCGTGTATAAAATAAAAAGGTTTGGACATTGGCGTATCTGGTTAGAAGTTCAAATGATTTCGGCTAATAAAAAATAATAATAAAATTGGTTTTTGTGTAACTAGTGTAAACGTTTTCATTTTGATTTCGTAGTTTTGATTATGGTGTATGTGCACAAGCAAAATTATTTCTTTAATAGGTTATTATTTTTTTATTGCTAAAAAACTGAAATTTCAACAGCTCGCGGAATGAGCTTAAAATATGACTTTTTTGAAATTTTAACAAATCCCTCGTTCAGGCTCTTCCTAAGATGATAACGTAAGCCCCCCGTTCGGGGGTTACCATGATCGCCTAAAGCCTAAGGCAATGCTGAAAAAACTATGTCGCCAGAGATCGGCTGAATTTTTGGGAATTTTGAATAGGTTTAAAACACAAAATGTTCACAGCATACATTCTTTATTTAATACATATACGCTTTAAACATTTCATGAAAATATCGATTTTACTAGGTCGGGTAACGTATCGCATCGCAATCGACTTAACTCAATTCAACTTTACATTCATTTTCATGTACAAAAATAATTGTATCCCTTATTGCAAGTAATATTACTTAGAAGTTTCCTTACAATTTTCACAAAAATTGCAGTCTTGCAAATTTCCTATTTTTTCTGAATTTCGGCTAATTTAAAACGCTATTAAAATAAATGATTATTTCACTATTGAATAATCACAATTTGTTGGCATAACCAATAGCTGTCTATTGTCACCCCGGTTTTTTCAATCCTAAATACTTTGATTAAATATTTGTGACGAGGGCGAACTTTTTGAAAATGTACACTGTATGAACGTGTATGTTGTGTACGGTCTATAGTGAATTGACCAAATGGAGAATTTATAATAACAATTTCAATAAATGAATGCTGCATTTCAAATAAATTCAATAAAAAGAATAAAATATCTACTGGCATAGGCAGCTAAAACTGCGAACAAATATATTTGAATTTGAAATATTCTTAATCAGCTTAAAAATCTCAGCGTCATCTTCACAAACATAAAATGTATTTTCAAGTTAAATTACATTCGACCATATTTAAAAATCAGCTTTTGCTTTTTTAAGCAAAATAATCCTTTATTCATCCATCTGACTGATAATGATTTAACACTATGTAGAACTACCAAGACGAGTCAAATTTACTGGTACACAATTTCTTCCTTGAATTAAATATATAAATAATTTTAAAATGACCTCTTACGATTATGTCCAAACTTATTGAGATTAAAAATCAATATGTAGATAAAAGCGCTAGTTTCCGTATTTTACGTTTTATAAATAACTATTTGATTTTTACTCAGAAAACTGCATATATAAATCATTTTTAAAATTTAATCTCTAACCCTGACATGATATTTTGATTCAAATCACCGAAGATTAAAGTCACCAAAGTGCGAATAGTAAAGTTTCATAAACCTCACATCAAAAATTTGGGAAGTAAATAACGATTAAGATACTTGTTTGAAAAATACTTGCCTTTGAAATTTTCTTTAACTCTAAAGCGTCTTTTCCATCTTTCGAAGTCTGCCAAATGCACGAACTTGTTGAAGTTAAAACAGAAGTTTTAACCAGATACTGCTAAAGGATTAAGGATTTTAAAAATCGGAAGGAGAAGAAAATTGATTTTCATCGTCTCTTAGGAGTTTATATCATCACATCATTTTTTTATAAAAGTACATAATACATACATATGTACGTTCTAGGAAGAAAATCTGTGTCGAACTGTCGAGCGGAGGATATTGGACGTATCCTAAAGTAAGCAAAGCAGCTCTTGCTTAGCTCACAAGCCTGAAATAATTGGAATTGGAAAGTATGCTTCGCGTAAATTCAAATTAAATCAGAAGTTCCTGTCTGCAGCACAAATCCATTTGAATGCCTCCTCTTGAGTAAATACGCACCGAATAATGCCCTAGAACAGCAGCGAACTCTGCCGTTCGAAAAGTTTAGCGTGCGACTGTAAGGTGGCCCCAATCCTCCGGTGGAGCTCCAGGCTCCGGGGCTCCTGTATAAAAAGGGCATTCCTCCAGCTCCAGCAACTTTCTCGATTAGTTTTTCTTCGCCAGACATTTTTCTAGAAGAATCAATGTGCTCGCACAAACAGGGGGAAAGTAAATTTTATTGCTTTTCAGTTCCAACTAAAACTTTTACCCGACAAAGTTTGCCCCCCGGGGGAGCTCCAGACTAAGGAAGCTGTTCATTTGTAGCGCCTGATTAGGAAATTTACAGGGATGTAGCGGCGACGCGTGGAAAATATAAAAATGGGAAATTTTGCATAAATTAGGGATAATAGGTGGGGTCCTTGATTAGACGACCGCCACGAAATGTCCCATGAGAGATACGAGCAAAAAAAATTAATTTTCTACCGCACGCAGGTTGAACTTGAATTTTGAGAAGGATCAAAAATTCCTAGAACAGCTTATGTAGGATTTTCGCCGAAATTAGGTCTGCTAAGAACGCTTGTTCTCGGCGTTCAGGCGAGGTGTGAATCGTGTCCTTGAGGCGTCGAAGTGCGAGGCGAGCCCTAATTGTATGCTCATCTTATGCGCGACCGTCTCGGTATCGATCCCACCTGCATGAATATTGAATGTGGCTCTGCGACGTTGTCTCTGCCGTGAATCAGCTCCTCCAGGATCCCACCTGAAGCCCCCGGATCCAGGATGCCCGGATGTGCCGCGACAGGAGGCGGAGGAGCGCTTACCGGAAAAGTGAGCAGCCACAAACTAAGCTAGGTCTAGGCTGACTTCAAAGGATGGGGGTAATGTGGAATTTGGCATGATCCAGAGTTCCCGGCCGCGTGCAAAGGAGAATGTATGTAGGTGGCGAATTTCAGGTAATTTGTGGCGGTCGAGGGTTACCTGGTTGGAACTGGGACCCAAAATAAATTATGGATGATACTCCGAATAGGTCAGGTTGATGCGCCGACCTTGACTCCAAAATTATTTTATTTAACTTCGGTTTTATGCTGAAGTCGTATTATGCTGATGCAGCGCGATTCGAATGGGTAATTGAATATCTGAGTGCTCCAGGGACGTGAGAATATCTGGAGCCACATATAATGTTTATACATGACGAACTACCTAGGCAGCATCCAATCCGGGCAGATAGATCAATTCTGATGGATTTTGGGTCAGGTACCTGATGGCATTTGAGCGGATGTGCTTACTCGTTTGCATATTTTCATGCAAACATTTCCCCAAAAGGCATCATAGATGACAAACTTTATGTGTGGCTGCTATTAAGTGAATCAGGTCTCGAAATGCAAGCGCCATCCACCGAAAGCAGAATGTGAACCATTTCGTTCGTCATTTCAATCCTGGGCCTATTGGCATAATTCGGCTTATTTTCTATGGGTAGTTGAACACCTATATTCATCATTTCGTCTTAGTTCAAACTGAGTACAATTTTTCTAGTTTACCACAAATAAACCTATTTCACAACAGCTTGATATAATTAATAAATTGGTTTCTTTAGGGATATAAAAGGCAAGGAAATTTTGTAATAATAAAAAGGCGAAATAAATTACATTTTGAATAAAAAATTGCTTTAATGCAGTACAGACATACAGCGTCATAATCTTAAAATGGTTTCAATTTTGAAGAAATAACATTAGCAATCATTACACCTCGGTTAGAAATTTTGTAAATTATTGTATGTGATATTTTCCAATGATATTTGTAACTTTTTCAGATGAAAATAAATCTTGATAGTCGAGATGATTTGAACGAATATTGAAGGGATGTGAGAAAAGAACCGCGATTTATTTTTTTCATTTTATTTCAAATTTCGACAGCGACAGTTTGATGTCATCGAGAGAGATTTCCAACGCCAAATTCCTGGAAATTCAATTTTCTAACTTTGGTATGGCTTCAAACCAATACAATTGAGTTTTTTGAAGGTAACATGCTTTCCAGATCTAACCCAATGAAACATATTTGATGATTTCGTTTCAAAAAGAAATTACTTTATTCAGTCATATCTCATCAATCAAAAATGATTTTAAAATGAAGACCTCTCCATGGCAAAACAAATATTATTTCAGCAAACATTTTAATAAAAATTTGTTTGTTTATTTTGGTATAATTTATTAAAAATCTTTAAGAATTATGGTGGACCAAATATGATACGACTAGTTGAAAGGTGTAAGTTTAATAAAAAAACCTTTTATATTTCCTTTAAGAAAGCAGCACTGATATTGTTAGTTTTCCTAAAGACCCTTCCTGCTTATCCATTTATACATAGTGATATAAAATTATCTCGAAAACAGAAATGCATTATAAACTTTGGTTTTTGTATTTTACCTCACATTTCAAAATTTTTCTCATTTAGTTAATGAAGATTTTATGTCCAGTAAAACTCAGGGTGGAGTGCTCTTCTATTAACATTTGTTTTTCCTTAAAATGCGTAATAAAATAAGTTAAGAAATGCAAAAAGACCCGCACATTGCTGCAAATGGCTTTATTCCTAGTTTTGCAATAAAATTTTTAATTACGAGGTTAATGAGGGCGATTTGTTGTCTTCTAAGAATGTATATTTTGCGAATGGAATGGCCACAGTAGGTCCTCTGTTTAATTTAACGAAATATGCCATAAATTCGGAGTAAATAGGACTATTGGCCTGAAGATGGGCGAAACTTTTGTCATTTTAAATAAATGTGTATGCCCGTAGAACGCTTTACGGCGGCCATAAAAACTTTACGAGCTGCGTGTAAAGCGGGTGAGAGAAGGCCCAACGCCAGTGCTGATAAATTGCTCTTGAACTTTTATTGAGGAATTCTTGCACTTAATACGAGGAAAGTATCTTCTTAAAAACAAAGCATAAATGCAGGCAAGATTCTGACAAGATATTTTATAGGAACATTTTGCTTATGTGCCCGTTGTTTTAGAGAATAGAAGCATCGTTTTTGGGTGCGAGTGTGCATATGGTGTCAGGTGTGGAGTTGTATTGAAGAGTTTCAGGGCAATTTTCCTCAAACTTTAAAGTTCCGAAAACATATTAAGGTTTTAATTTGGAAATTTTGAAAGTTTTTGTTTTGTTTTAACGCCCCAGAAAGGCGTAAATAGAAGGCACTGCTGGTATAATCAAAGCTTGCTCCCTTGTTCTAATGTTGGTGCAACTTTTGAAATGCCCAACCTTCGGTTTTGTGGGCTGCACTTTGATCATAGCCCCATCCCGCTTCTGAGCGCTGATCAATCGCACGATAGGCTTCAAAGTTATATAATAAGTATGCCGTTCGATTTCCTCCCACCAGTCACGCAAAATCCTATAACCTTTGCATACTACATGCAATCACTTCCGCTCTTCGAGGAATCATATCCGCGGAAAATCGATTGCAATTATACAAATAACTTTGTGCGCCTCCTTGGTGGAAGTGGGGGGGATGGGACGACCTTCTGCCTACTGAGTGCCGTGAAATCAAAGTCACGTTATTAATGCAGTAATACACGAACGTTGCTCGACGCAAACAGTTCCTCATTGCGAACCTCAAATAAAGCAATTTCACGAAATTGTTCGTCGATACTCCCCACCACCTGAAGGCTGAGACCTCCATTGTTCTTTGGGAAGAGGGGTAAACATTTTTTTCATAGCGACAAGGATAGAGGAGGAAGGGAGAAGACTAGGAGGGGATGGGAGAGGTAGGGCGTCCGGAACTTCTTATGGAACCCCTTGGGAAGGAGTGGAAAAATATTTTTTTAGGTTGCTCTCAAGGACGTCTGAACGCCATTTACCGTTATACTGTAGAAGAATCATCAGACCACACAAAGCCAGCCGACCCGGAGCATTCCATTCTACAAGCCCTAGTATACCCCACTCCCCTCCCCCGTATCCCCTCTTTATGCGACGTGCTCCGGGACAATGGCGGTGGAAGTAGCTCTTGATGGGATTTTTCGGTTCTTCCCGTTTCTATCGGAATCAATGGCAGCCCGATAAGGATTAGTATTATTTAGTGGGTGCTCTTCTTGTCCACCCCCCCCCCCCCCTCCGCAGACGCTGGGGCCCCCCAATGATATGCAATCTAACAACAAAAGACGCTCCCTCACCCGGCGATTCGCGTCATAAAGGAGGATGTCTTGATATATAAATTATCGTGTGTGTGGCCGTGTGGGTAGTAAATATCCCACCCCCGGCCAATATATCACCGGTCTCAGACGTTTTGCTAGTCCCAAGGGGTGTCTTGAAATTTATATCCTCCTGCCCTCGCTCTTTTAACGGGCACTCTTTTAACATTTTCTTTTAATACACTTGATTGAGTCCGGCCACTTGTCCGAGTGGGGGCTTGCTTACGCGGCAATTGCCTGGGTAATGAAGTAAAAATTTGTTTTGTACTACGGCCATTTTCCCAGCAGCTGAATAACTTTGCTGTTTGCCCTGCTGACCGATGGTCTTCGACTTCAGGAGTCTGGAGGTCCGGGAATTTAAGAACGGCTACTGAGTCTATACATAGAGGTTTACTTGGGCGGATGTAGTCATAAATTTGGGAAGGAAAATTTGTTTCTGTCGAATGTTCTATTCATAAAACAGATTTTTAAGGACTATACGGTTTTTAAGGACTATAAAACCCACGTATTATGTTCAAAATTTTAAATTTGTTAAGAAAAAACCAATTTACAAAAATCAACAAAGAATAAAACCATTTTTCATATCCAAAATATCTTGCCAATTTTTCATGTACAATAATTTGAAAGAAATCATTTGATTTATTAGTAAGTTATTCAGATAACCATAAACATGTTTAAGAAAGATTTTTTTCCAATACCCAGTTTACCATTTGTTGTTGTCATTGAGATTGTCGTATTCATGTTATTTAACTAAACTACCGATTCCTTTTAAATTCGTCTGTAAACTCCGTGAACACCTAATTAAATTAAATATGAATATCTTTGACAGCGAGACGAAAAACGATAAACGTGTTTTGCTTATGGAAGCTAATGAATTATTATATTATAAATGTATGAATTATGTTGAAATATTTATGTCCATTGAACAAAAGACCGGACTTTACAGAATAATTCCACCAAATGTGGCTAGATTTATGTACTTATACTAGGTACTTACATATAAATTAATTTTTGAAAACTTTGTATGAATCCATAGCGTATCTTCTTTTATTTTCTGAACAAATTAAATTATTTTAGAAGTAAATTCTGGTGGCATACAATTTGAATATTTTGACCGTAATTATTTTGAATCGTTAAAAATAAAATAAATAACAAAAAACAATTATACACCAATGAGAGCTTTTTTGAATAATGTACTATAAGTAATTATTTTTAAAGCTTTGAAAAAACAAAATCGTATTAGACTTCATACCGTTATTTCCTAAGAAAATCCCGAACTTTTTTGTTTTTTAAAAGAACACAATATTATCAAAGTAAAGCCACATACATAATTAATCTACAGGGCAAGTTTTAAGTTGTTCAGTGATATTCCTCTTTAGTATTCTCAGTGTAATGTATAATATTTGATGGAATGAGTTTGTAAAAGTAGATAAATGAATTAATAAGTTAATTAAACCGTAGCTTTGTTTAAGACAGTTAAAAAGATAATAAACTTTTATCTTTAAAGCCAGAATAGTCGCTTTTCCCTATGGGTATATGCAGTATCAGCCACAAATTCGGTATCTGAAGTAAGGTTTTGCGCACAGTAGCGTAATATGTACATATTTGAAGGAAAGCCAAATATACCAGTGAAATTTCTGTTCTGCTATTTCCCACAGATTTCTGGCATAGTACGAAAGTGTCGCGTAACTCTAAATCCGCGTTCCATTTTGAAATATTCGTGTTTACACTAGGGCTGTACAGCTCACTTCCAGAGGTCATAAATTCCACAGTCGAAATAATCTGCCGAGTTCATAACTTTCCCTATAAATTACGAGCAGCCTTAAATTATTGAGGCGGCACTGTAAGCGCACCAATAAATTACTAACAAATTTAATTCCGAAAACTTTGAAACGTCAGTGTGCGGCATTATTTATTTAAATCGCCTCCGAGGAATATTTGCGCACCAAATGCATGAGGGAAGGTGCCCAAAAACAGGGGAATCCCCGTCGCTGGCCGGGTGCGGCTAATACAAGCTTAATATTCCTATTCTAAAGGAATTCATACGGCGATATTTCAGGATAATGATAATGAAGAATAAACACCAAAGGAAAATTCAATATTTAGTTGAACAAGCCAAGCGGCAGCCATTCTATCGGATATTCTGTATCCGAGTCAAAAATCCTAAGCAGTCGGAGACGGAGATGGCCCCCGCCCGGGATTAAAATCACACACCAGCTGCTCGACTAAAGGTCATGGACTTATGCCAGCAAATATCCATTATGTTTGTGCATACAATGTGCTCTTATAAGATATTTATGGAGCCTCGGTGGCATAATTCGACTCGGATCTATGATTCCGTGAGAAATGGAGGGAACTGCGCTATGACTAAGGAATGAGGACAGAAGTTTGCTGTCCGGATGACTTATTATAGTTATTCCTCTTGCCTTCCTGGCTTCCTCCCATTTTGAATTCGGATTTCTTCTGTACAACTAAGTGCCTTTCATTTTCAGGATTTAAGGCATTCATCGCCATACATATGTATTTATGTTTCGGATGAATGGACGTGAGATTTGGTTTCCGCTTCCGCTGTCACAGGAAGTGTTCGATTATCTTATGTGATTTTCCTCCTTCTTTTGTTCGGATTGCTACTATCTGGCTCATGAAGGTAGAAGACTATATTCAGTGGTTTAGCTACAAGTCAATTTTATGTATTATACATTCACATTTTAAGAAGCTTTTAACAAAACAATAAACAACCAACAAAGTTACGTAAGAGTGCCTTTAATTGAAGTTGAAAATGAATACATATATGTATGTGTATTAATTTTTATATCCAAACTTAATGACATATCTCTCTTTGTTTGCGCAAGATGTGTGCAATTAACCGAGATTTTAACGAGATTTGACTCGTTTTACAAGACCACCTTCAAAAACTACGGTTCATTTAGCAAACTTAAGAAGTCTTTAATTCCAGATTATTCTTATTAAAAGACATTTCCCTGAAATAACTTCGTGTATTAAAATGTTCTTATGTAGTCATAAATCAAAGGACTAGGAAATTCTAATGAATGCAAAATTACACCCTGATAATTTTTGTTGTATTTTAACTATAATTTAAGGCCCCATTTATTTGTTTGTTCATTTATTTTACACTTGTTACTCAGTCAGCCATTTTTTTTGTCATAAGTAATGTTTAGGTAAAAGTTTATATGTTAGTATAAATATGTAAATCTTCAACTTAATTTAACTTGTTGATTTTTAGCCTTCATCCCAATATATTTCATTAGTTTTATATTCATAAAATAAAAATTAAAAAATGTTGAGCGACTCCCGGGTTCCTTATCCGCTTGCCCCGACGGCTTTAGCCTCAGAGAAATATAAACTTTAAATTGCTTTCAAAGTAAGGATTAAGTTTCCAAAATTGTTGTACATACATAAAATATACGTATTGTTACCATTCCATCAATAAAATTGTATGCCTGAAAACGAGAATGCGATAGATTTTCATATTTAATATAAACATAATTGCTTTAGCGGTTCGAAAGAATCACCTTGATCAGATTTTGCACCTCAAAGAATTTGAAAGTATCAAGAAGAAAAGGTTGCGAAATGTGAAACCTAACAAAATTAGTTGCCCATCACTTTGCCCTCCGTCCGCTCTAAGGAACATTGAACCCTCATCGTCCTCGTGGGGGGAAGGAAAAACTTAATCTCCGCACCAAAATTCAATGCTCCTTAGAATCGCTTTTAATATTTTCCATAGAGTTCACTTGGGAGCGATTTAATTGGATCTTCGAAGAAAATCTGTTCGGTTCTCATCGCGCACGTATGGCGGCGCCCTTTGTCTAAGGGAGCAGTTTTAATGCTGTGGAAATTTAATATTCACCAAATTGCGTCGCGCAGGATACCATCGGGTTTTCGGCGTAGATCACCTTGAGAACACATGCGGCGAGGAGCACCACGTCCTTGCCGAATTCAATATGGCTGCTTTTTTCCGATTTCATAGAAGTCACATCGCAGAACGGGGGCGAAGGTGGAACATATCCTGCACCTGACGACCCAAAAAATGGTTCGTCCTCGTGCGATGTTGTGGCAACACGGGGATACAAAAAAAAACTAAAGAAAGGTACGTGATTTAAATTTAATGGAAAATAGTGTTTTGTTATCACTGCAATCCTTTCTTCAAATTTTTTGTTATCTCACCCTTTATTCTCCTTTTTCGGACGGGTGTCGTTACCCAGGGGATTTCTGGTGGCCTGCCCTAGTTTACGACATCCATAAGAAGCAGGCAACTTTTGTTCGAGCGACTAACAACAACGGCTAAGCTAAAGCTAGTTTGACCCTTTTAATTCATGTCGAGAACTCCCCATTCGTCCTGGGACGCCTGGCACCCGCCTGCATCCTTTAATTACAATTTTTATTTAAGAACTAAAAGGGCCTTCGCCTAAGATGCAAAGATACTTCTGCTCTTTCCCGTTTTCTCGTTTTACAAATTAATTAAAACTTTCACAATTAAAATTAATTTTCATGTCCTTGTCCCCGTGCCGTTACGGAGTTTCTCCTCGAACTGCATCGTTTAGGGCACTTCGTCCTTTTAGAGAGTCCCATATACCCTAACTTAGAAACTAAACAAACGCCAAAGAGGGCTTTCGGAAATTTTCTTTAGTTTCTCCAGTGCATTCACTTCTGTCGATCCTCTGCTGAATTTTCACACTTATGGGCAAACTTCACCAGATCGCTGCACCATGGCCATTTGCCACCTGTGACTTCCTGTTTCCTTAAGGAATTTGTTTTGTATGGGAAACCGTGTCCAGTAACCAGGTGTTCCTGTGCTCGTGAGTCCTGATAGAATTTTCAGTTGAAGCAAAGCACTCGTGCTGGTTTAAAATTTAACTAAGTGCGAGCTCGGGAACTAAGTGGAGCGTAAATTTACTGAGTAACAACGAACCTCAGATTCTGCATTAACGTACGCTGGGTGCAGCGATTTTGTAAATGAATTAAATCTTAATTAAGAAAAATGGACATTTGAACAGGTTTGCCGCAATTTTCCGAGACTTAGCTTTAGAACTTAGTTCATGTACCCGAGTCTCCTTGTATACATTCAAAATCATTGCTAGGGCAAGTAAAAGTAGAAAGTTTTATATGCAGAAGTTTGATAAGTAACTTTGATAATAGTTGACGTTTAAATTGCCTTCTTATTCAATTGTACACACCAAATTCCAAGCAGATCTGTAAACTACAAAACTTTTGACAGCGTCTAGCAGCGAATAACTTTGTATTTCTTAGCAAAATTGAATTTCGAAGCCCCAGTACAGCGACTGAGATTTCTATAAGCAAAATTATAAAATTACGTCACACGCTATTAGACTCGGTTCGATAAAACGTGAATAAAATTTCCATCTCGCATTTGCACTTGATAAAAAGTTTTTCTACTTCTAATTCTAATTAATTGACGAAATTTTGGATTTTTGCAGTAGAATGAAATAATTTATATCTATGGGAACAATTAATCAATTATGTCATTTTCCTAATTTCACTGTTGAACATTACATATTTCAATACCAAATATAAGTAATTACTGATAAGTTTGATTAATTGATTTTTGATTGAATAGATACGGAAACAACGCAATAAATAGTAATGTTCTATCTCAAGCGGCTTTATGTTTTAAATGCTTATGGCAATTTTATTCAGTTTATTGAATTATTATTTTGCGTTGAACGATATTTACTTAAATTATGATTATTGCTGAGACTAAACCGAACTAGGGTAGTGAAACTATGCTTCCGAAAACTCCAAAAATGTGAAATTTGATTTGACATTTCATGAACATGTTTGATGGGGAATATTTTAAATGAGTAACCAACAATTCAATTTGATGGTAACGTTCTATTAAAATGGTTTATTCTGAAAACTCGAGGAAACATAATTAAATATGCATTATTCAAAGCGGGCGTTTATTGCAACAATCGTTTCAAATATTAAATTTGAAAGTTATTTTCATTATGATTCGTTATAAGTGATGAATATATGTATGTATGTATTTCAAAATTAAAAACAAATCATGAAGTTGCAACTTATTGAATGATAATAACTATATCAGGCATGTTATATAATAAGTTTCGAATATTGATAGAGAACGACCTAATTAGATGATTGTATTTTATTTTTATTAAGTTTTACTTTTATATTTACATTTATATGTATAGTTTTCTATATATTAGGATTCCTATTACTAATATAGATATGTTAGTGAGACAAAGTATTTAGTTTCATTTAATTGATTTCCTATTCTAAGATAGTTTGAAGTACATATTGATACTTTACATCTCATACTTTATTTACAGGACTTCTTTTTATACAATATATGTACATATGAGAATTGTTACTATAAATGCAGTGCCAGTGATAAAATTCTTCAACCCATTGAGGACCACAAACATCTTTAAAGGTATCCTTAAGGCATATTTGACAGGACTTACGAAAACCAAATAAATTTCGAGTTCAACATAAAACTTTTATGTCCTTTAAAATGTATGCCACATATGCCAACACAAACAGTGCACTACAGCGGGATGTGGTCTCTAAGAAGTGCTCATAAATATTTTCGTCATTGTCAATTATTTCTAGCTGTCCTGCAAAATGGGGAACGGAATTTTGTTTGTTAAGTGCTCCAGAGTTTTCTACATGGAGCACATTATATATATAAGATGGCTCCTACTCCCAGGAACCCTCCGAGACCGCCGTCCTATAAACTAAAATGCAAGGCAGGCGAAAAAGTGCCTGTGCCTTGCCCGGCTGCCATCGGGGTTGGGTCTTGGTGAAATGCTTTCAACTCTGAGGAGGGCACGAGAGCATAAAGATTTCTTTTGAAAGTCTCTAGCTTGTTATTAGTGTTGACACATAGCCCGGTTATATTTGTTTAAAAGCAGCTATTAGCCTCCACTCCCCGGGAGGAGGGAGAAGCTGAAGGAATCTGCTGCTTAGCAAGCGAATCCTTTTTTACCTGAACCCCCGGAAATCGCTTTGGGGATGAGTTGACAGGGTTACCTCAAAATTCAGCGATGTGGTCGGCGCAAATTGATTCAGTTCTGGATCTGAGCCCCCTGACTGGGAGTCGTGACACGTTCCAGGTGGTGGTTAACTACGCTCACCTAATAGAACAGGTCAACACCGATTGATATATGACCAGTCAATTAAGCTGCACGCAACCGGGTTCCGGCGATTCCGCGGCTCGCCCATGTTGACTGGACTTAATGCGCCCGGCACGTCATGACATCAGTGGGTCTTTAATTACGCAAAATATAAAATAATTACCAAGTCATAAAATCCCCGCGAAAGGGGAGAGTCGGACTTCCCGTGGCTATCCGAGAGCCGGAAGGGCTTGAAGCGGTCGCGCTGTTACCTAGCAATTATTCATCTGGCCCATCTAACGCCTAATCAATTTAAGAATCTGACGGTGGCACTTCCCTGCTCCTGGCCAATTTTGTAATGGCTCTGTGCGGGATGGTGTCACTCCGAATTTCGCTTTTTATTAGTCATAAGAGGCTTGCTGCCCAATTCCCACCAAGGGTTGCCTCCGGGTTGTCAGTCATCCCGAACAGCCCCAACCCTTCCTAGGTCTTACTTTTGCTATTTGCTACATTGCTGCTCAGTGCTCAGTTAGTGGGACATGCAAACCCTCGTAACCTTTAGTTGCGTTACGTTCCATGTGTGCCTTTAATGTATGAAGCACGCATTTCCTAGCTATAATTTCAGGGTATTTTGCATTCCTGCACGAAAGGGATTTAAAATGTCGATTTTATGAGCCCTTTAGGAGCAATGAATATCTTAAGTGGCAGCTACTTAGAATTAATTGTTCATATAGTATGTAGTATCCTCTTTTTAAGAAAATTTTAATGGAAATATTAGTAGGGGCGCACACTTTATATAATCCTGAAACGATCTTTGTGTGTTGGTCTAAAGCCTGCTCTGACCGTTTCGTATATTTCAAATCTGCTAGATTTAGTTCAAATATTTCTGAAATATATAAGAGTTGCTATGATAGTCGTAACTATAAACATTTTTAAAACTTAACAGCTACAGAAGAATTACAGAAAAGAAATGCAAGTACGTAAACTCTGTTTTAAGGGGAGAGTAAAGTTAATTCGGTGAAAAATTGACATGTTTTCAAGAATTTTTTTGGCGATACGGACAGTGATAATTTATGAATTCATTTTACACATAATAAAACAATATGTGAACAATATTTTTATCCCTTTTTTATTGTAAAATAGGTGTCATTAACCGAGTAACACTGAAATTTCGGAAGCGCTTCGAAAAAAAAGGTGCTGTGCGGTGTACATCTTAACTCGCAACAGAATTATTTTAAACAAAAACATCAAATTGCTTTTATTAAAGAGGATGTTTCTCGAGATAACCCTGAGAGGATTTTTGTTGTTGTAATTTTTAAACTTTTGGGAATACTTGGAAGCCAAAATGCTGATTTTTGCTAATAAAAAACGGCTAACTTGTTATTATAAAATTAATAATTATTAAAAGAAACAAAAAGCTTCCAGTCTTACTTGGGGAATTATGTGAGGAAGTAATGCGCAAAACTTCAAAACGATCGGTTCAGTCGATTTTAAGTTATGAAGTACACGGACTTCAAAAACGACAAGGGTTAAAAGTACGCTTTAAAGTTTTGCACACTAAAAAATTCAAAATAAAACTCGATGATTCTTTTATACTCACATAGAGTCATTGAGGTCCATAGAGCAATGCGCTTTCATCAAAATGATCTAGAGCATCTTTTTGTTTTTGTCTACTCGGATCGACTTAAAATTTGGACACAATATTTTTGAGATGTTATACATTAAAATAAAAAAATTAAAAATGATGATAAAATTCGATTTAATACTTTACCCTCCCCTTAAAAAAGAAGAGATACCAACATTAGTTAGTTAAATTTGAACTATATGCCTACCTTCAATATTTTGAAATCTGTTTAAACCGAAATTAAACCATACACTTATAACATTTTACTGATTTAAACCTACGACTCTAGTAAAAAATCCAACGAAAAATGTTTCAGAGAAAATATCTACCTCTGATAAATCACTGTCGATGGTGAAGTTTTCATAGAATTAACTAACATCATTTTTTACTTTTTAAGGGGATAAATGTTTTGGATGCTGTTCTAAAGTTCTAAACTCAAAATAAAAGTTTTTGCTTTACATCTATTAGTCGCTACTATTTACAACCAACTGATAGAACATTTTAAATCAGAATTTCCACGAATATTCATTATCTAGAAATTTTTAATGATAATGCCACGTAAATTTCATAGGAAGGTAATGAATTTTTGAATGATAAATAATCGAGCATAATTTGTGTTAGAGCATTGTAAAGAGATATAATATGATAGAACCCTTTGTTCAATGGAGCCACATATTCGTATTCTTGGTTAATTACTACATCAAGAAGGTAATACATATTTCATTATCACGAAGTCCTTTAAATAATAATAACCGATTTTAATTTTTCGTGATGCTTTATTTGTTTGTTGGTCAAATATTGTCCTTTACTTTCCAAGGGAGAAGGAAGGAAAAGAAGAATTTTATTGACTCAAAATCTAATTGCGAATGAAAACCCGAGGATATTGTCTTTAATCATTGGTGTTATTAAAAATTCAATTGTATTATCATTCAATGACTGACAGTGAAAAGAAAATTTAACTTTCTGTATTATTGGATTTTGCAATGGTAATGAAATTGGATTTTCATTAGCACTGGGTTATTACGATTGCATAAGGGATAATTTTCGATTTGTATAACTAAATTATTGGTTGGATTATAAAAAGTGAGAATAGAAATTGCAGCAGCTTTCTCAAATTAGGTATAGTAAATTGGTGATCAAATATACAAACCCTAACAGATTATATTTTGGGTCGTTTGTAAATTATTCAGTCCGGGCGCTCTATATTTCCTATTTTGGAAATGTGATTTGATCCTTTTGAGCAATTTTCAACAATTTCATAAATAGTTTTGCTGCTCTGCCTTAAACTGCTTTCGACCGACTAACATTGTTTAGCATCTTTAAAGTGAGCTCGACAGGAATGGGAATTGCATAGGAGCCTAAAGTACCAGAGGAAATTTCGTTAGGACGTATAAAGGATGAGCAGCCCTAGATAAATAGGTTTAGATTAATTTTCGAGAAATATATATAACATATGCATATCACCTCATTCATATCCCAACTACCCCCATAAATCCCCCTGAGAGTGTGTTAATACACGACGTCCCGTGTCGGCCATCTCGGAGGTATGTGCACATACGTTCTGTTAATTATTCCACATGATGTCATGTCCTTAGGAAGATAACTCTAAAATACTGCAGTCTTCCAGCTTTCGTTTCGTTCTTTTGACAGTTTCCAGATGTACCTGGCTCAGCGCAAATATGAAGGATATGTGCCCAGCTCAAATGCAAACATATTTCCGCTCGGATATGCTATGCAGATCCCCGTCCGTATTTGCAGAGGCACCCAACTATTACATATTTTATTAGCAAAGTTAATTCAAAAAATGAAAACGGCAAGGAACAATCAAATTCAATTTCTGTATATTTTTCGAACGCGTACCCAAATCCGGTGCATCAACTCAATTCCAGGGCACTCATATCCTAATTTATATCAGGTGTAATGGTAAACAATAAGAGTTGCAGCACATCGCTTTTGAATTCAATTAATCGACCATAATCGGTGCTTGATTACCTACATTTAAACGTGAAATATTTTCGCTGAATTCCGGATTTGATTATTTCGTAATTAACTTAAACGAATGATTTTGAAAGGCAAATAAGAGTTAATTCAATTTCGTAAATGGATGGTAAACAAAAGCGTATACTTGTTTCGCTCATTTACCATTCTCGTTTAAGAAAAGGCCCTTCAAAAGATGTATCCAGCGTTGCTTGTGAAATTGATCTGATGAGAAAATTAAAATTGTTGCTTGAAGGTAAATTTCTTGTACATTGCGTTGGACTTGCATTTCCGGGTTACCAATCATTTATGAGATTTAATTAAAAATTTATAAAAATATACTTATAAAGGCTTTATGTAAAAACAATTTTATTTTTTTTATTTTGATGATCATATCTTCTGAACTTACTGCATGGATTTGGTTAATATAGTTATATTGATTACTGCAATTAAGAATAAATTCATGACATAAATTAAAAAACCCTTGAAATTAAAGATACTATGTTTTATTTTTAAAAAAAACCCTATATAGATTCAATAATATGTAATATATAATTGAAGTTTTATTCGAAAATTAAATTGTTTATTTTATTTTTGATGTAACTGCTGAATAAAATTGCTAATATTTGTATACATCTGCTGGAATAATTAAAAAATTTATTATTTTCTACGCTTTTCAGTTTTTCCAATTAGCTCTGATTAGTTTTGTTAATTGGCAACTAATTCTTGGGATCAAATTTTAAAACTTTCAAATTGGCAACTTTCTTTTAGGAACAAATGCCATAAAGATATTGATAATCGGTACGCCCTTAGACATATCCTCTCTTTGAAAACAATAAGTCCACCGGTTCTAATTGTAATTGAAGGGTGTAAAGGTCTAAAATTTACAAATATATTATAAATATATAGAAAATATAAATTTTTCTGAAAATAAACTTTGTTATAACGAATTTGGCTTCACATGTAGGTATTCAATTAATCTTCGTTCTGGGGTGCAATATCAGTTGAAGGAAGAAGACATAAAAAAATTTGGTCATAAATCAGATACAACTTCAATGATAAAAAAAACAGAGTTTCTTTGCATCGAATTATCATTTACTAATGATGAAAAATTGATGCGCTTAAAAAAGTCCGTAGAATCCTAAGCAGAGGTATACACTATGTATCTGGTAAATTCAGAAGGATGCTGTATCATATGAACTTGTTTTTCTAAGCCTAACAATTCGTATGCATGAGCATAAAACTCAACCAACACGCTTTAAACCTTAATGTTTTACCTCAAGTGAGTTCTTTTAGAACGAAAATCTCGTCTGCAATTTAGAGTAATTATTGCTTCGAAGCTTTACCTTCCAAATTACGCTCTTTCCGTTCACTTTACCTACTAGTGTCTGAGTATTAGTGATATATAAAGATTTACTTTTCAGGTTGTTTGTTTCCAACATTCTTTTTCGTCTTTCGAGAAGCAAACTTGAATTTAAAAGTAACAACAAATTATGGTAAAGATTAAATGCTTTTCAATTTTCTAGTATTTTATTATGTATTTGTGTTTACTACTTTGTCAATCCATTATATGGATTTATGTTACAATTATGTATGTGGAGTGCAATTATCACGTACGGTCACGGCATCAACAATGCTTTGATTTATAATGTATGATAATATTAATAATTTAATATTTCAGAAAACAATCCATTAATTGTATGCAACATTCTTTAAATTTTATAACGCATATTATCTTTTAATTAATTCATTAATAAAAATAAAAGCATGGTAATAAATAAGTCATCAAAGGGGTTAAGAGTCTACGGCAGCGTAATAAAATTTTCGAATAAAACCGAAACGCAATTATGGTCTGATCCGTCATTTTCGCTATTGTTTATGTGCATGCTAAAGTGGCTTAACTGCAGAAATTCGCATTTCCTAAAATCATATTACGGCTCTGGGAATCCGTGCTTCGCAGGTAAACCCTTCTGCAAGCGAAATGGCACGCCGAGCTGGGCTCGTTCATTCTATTCGACGAGCGCACTGAAATTGTGTTTATTTCGGTGGAATAATAACGCAGTTAGAATTAATGCAAATATGAATCTACTGAATTTTATTCGCCTTCCTGCTCAAGGGTATGTAGGGCGGGGCTGTGAAATCGCGGCTATTACCACCTAGAGAGGCAGAAATTCATTTTATTCAAACTTTATATTCGTATGCTGGAATCTGTAAGGGCTACCTAAATTTTTCCGAGTAAAAGAGCATATTTTGCTGCAGTTTTTAACTTTTCCCATCTATCTTTATTTTCCTCCAAGTTTTTTAACCTTTAAAAATGAAGTACTTTCCTCTAAAAGTGGAGGTAAACATATGCGCGCGGCAAACAAGCTCAAATGAGTAAATATCCCGCCACAAGTTTGTTTGCGAAAATTATTATCCTTGCCGAGCAATCACAATCCGGGCGGATAATGCAGGGGATATCTCCCAAGACAGTTGCTGATTTATGCTGTAATCTTTTAAAATTTCTCAAAAATGTCTGGTTCAGTGCAGTTGCAACCGGCGGCGGTATATCATCCAACCATATCCTGAATTTGTATAAAAGTGCTTATCTGCGGAGGAATTTTTATTGTGCATAAAAACTCATTTGCATCTGTTCTCTTCTGCGGATAGTGTCTCCTGGCACTGCGATCAGCTATTTATGATGCATGGCATGCCACTAGCGACAATATAAAGGGCGCATTAAAGAAAGACAACTGTTTGCTTTTATGACTTACTTGCGGAAAAATTCTATAAATGTCCAATGATAGCTAAAAAGTACTCCATTGTATGCGCAAAGGATATAAATCATGAACCATGGATGATGGTCCTGCGCGCGTCCAGATATATCGAGCACTATAAGCCATGAAATGGTCTTTTTAGTTCCGCGATAGCCATTTTATTCGGTACTCAGGTAGTTTTACTGCGGGCGCAAAATATGATTTTTATGGCAGTGTCGAAAAAGGACACTTTGTGCAGTTTTATGTACACTGCACACTTTCAATGCGAAATGGTATTATTTGGGATTCCACATATATTTTTGCCTTCAAAGCAGAATTTCTCTTTGTGGACAGATTTTTATTTCATCTAGTGCGAGGTATGTAATAATTTTAATTTTAGTTTGTAAAGACATTTTTACGCGACTGCAAAGCGATTTATTTACGCTGAGTTTGTGTGCAAGTACGTATGAAAGCATAGTTTTTGGGTATGCATATGTATGCACGTAGTGGAGAACCTTCATAATCCAACCGATTTAATAAACACGGTTTTATCACATTCGTCTGCGATATTGTAAATTTGAAGTGACGACTCGTTGTTAATTTCGTATTATTAAACTTTTTAAAACGCATGACAAGTACTTGAATTTCATACAAAAACATTGTATTTGTTTTATAGAGCCTTAAAAAAGAAATAAAAGCATAACATCCTTAAAATTTACGAAATGGTTTTCTGACATAAAATTCCTGCCATAAATAAACAATTTTTCGCACCAAATTCAATTATGTATTAAAAACTTATTAGTTGTTAAAAGGAGTGCAACTGGTTGAAATGAAAATTGAAGAAAATAATTTCTTAGTCTAATGCAAATAAACTTGGAAAATTAAAACGTTTTATTCCGTTCACTACTTTTTAACAAAGTATATTATTGTGTTGAAAAATCTGCTTATTATCATTTCCCGATTTATGGATACAATGCATCATTTATCCACTATTACAATACATATTATTTTTGCCGTACCTTTGCTGGAATATTTTTATTATACATATTAAATATTTGTTTACGTAGATGCTTTCCAGAAATCATAATATGTATGTATATCTACTATACATGATATTTGTTAAAACGAGGCTTATTTGCTTTGCTTACTGATGTGGTATAACTACCTGTATTTTTTTTTATAGGAGATGTGAAATTTGTTTCCGTTCCTTCTCCAACATTTGCCTCTACCAATTTGTGGAAATTACCTCGGAAGGAAGCAATCTTCAAATTATGACATGCATTAAACGACACGAGCATCTGTATGATGTTGTACTTATCTCAGTCTCGGCATATCGGCGCCATGTTCGCGTAATGTAATTTAGCAGACAAAGCCTTTTTTCCGCATTTTCATGGTACCTATTTGGGCACGCAAGGGAACTAACGAGGAGTAAATGAAGAAATAAAAAGGGAAAATAATGGCGTATAAAAAAAGTGCAATTTCTTTGCATTGCTACCCAGCAGTTGGGGGTTGAACCTATAACCTTTTTAGTGACTCGTTAACGAACAGTGCGGTTTCACCCGAAGCAAGAAATAAATTAAGTGAGCAGACGAGGCGAGCACCGCCGCATTTTTACGTCTTTTAAGGCGAAATTAACCATTTAGCATTTAGCTCCGATGGCACCCCCGCAAGCTGTACCCTCTAAGTAAAATACTGGTCGTAAATGTTGGTAATGATGAAACCGTGTGCAAATGGGCGCCTTAATTGCCGGCGCTAAGAAGGCGCATAAAGGTCCTTGTAAAGTGTTTTCAGCTCGTCACCTGAGCATCACTCGTTGGCGGACAGGTGATGTGTTCGGCCGACCATAAACCAGGTCTCTTGCAGCGCGATTTAATGGCCGCCCTGAGCAAACAAGCGGCGAATCGGCATGATTATTGAATAATAAATTCTCCCGAAATGTACCGACCCAGTCACGGTCCTAGCGACGACTATCCGGCTTGACAGAGACATAATTACTTGCCGGCCGTCCCGTGAAATAATGATGACTAGTGAGTGCACTCTGCTGCAGTTTGGCGCACTCTACTCGTACCCGGTGGGCCCGGAGTATCCCGGAGTATCCCGGAGTATCCCGGTGTTCCCGGCGACGTGGTTCGCCCCCACAGACCATCCGTTTCAAAATTGTTCAAGCGAAAATCGTTCTGCGATCTAGAGATCGATCCGGAAAATTTGCAAGTTTGCAGGCTAATTGATTGACTAATGTTGTCCGGGGCAGAAAAAATTGTTAAATTCATTTGAATTTGAAATTAAACAAAGTCTGCTTTCTCCTCGGGGAAATCAGCGAGGAGAGTTCTCAGACCAATTGGCGGGTTATATAACAAAATTTTGAATTATGGAATCACGCTTTCGGGGGATGAATCGAAAATAAAGCCCAGTTCCGCCGTTGCGTTGTTGCCGCGCCTGTCCTTTACTTGACTATTAGCATTTATCAATTCTCGGAAGCCAAATATTATTTCAGGACGCTGAGAACGGATCCTGCTGATTAAACACACGTGCAAATCAAGGTGCGCAATTTATTCAAAATCAATGGTGGGCGGATTTTTAATAGGCGAAAACAGTGTAATTTTGTGTTTTTCCGTAGAAAACGACACCCACTCATTTCCAGAGATAGAAAAGTTCCTCACTGAAAATCAACATAAGGCTTCTTCTATTTTTATTAGGAAAAAATTACTACCTCTCTGTTTTCAACCTAGTTCATTAAAATAAAATGAAATTGCAATCCTGTCAAAGTCTGTCAAGTGAAAATAGAGAAAACTAATTAGCAACCTTTGAAAAGTACACAATTTCTGTGTAAATACAAGTGCTAAATGATAAATTAGAAGGTGAACAACAATTATTCCCACACTCCACACTGAAAAAATAAAAATAAATTTTTTTAATCAATGCTCTCCGAAGGCCATATATTCTCCTGATCCTGCAGAAACACGCGTTCCCCCTGGGCCCTGGATGTTTTATCCAATTTGGCTGGTTACTTCTACGGAAGAATCATAAAAGTCTCCGTAATTGGGCACCGACCCATCCGGCCACCAGACAAATATTGAACATATCCTGCTAATTATGTCCCTTATGTCGGTGTGTCATAAGTCCCAAAGATATATCCTTCAGTAACGGCTGGGATATTGATTATGAAAAAAATAAATAAATAAAATCAGTCCTACAGTGGGTCACTGCGGCTTCTTAAAGGAATGTAATTAAATAAAAAGGGCGGTCACACCACCGTGCTTTATGGTACCCCGCCAATTACGTAATATTTGTACGCAGCTCGAGCCTCGAGCTATACCCACTTTAGATACCAAAGAAACAAATGATCATTTGTTATTAATATTTTCACTTGGAAAATTGTTTCGTGTTTCGTTTCGAGTTTCGGTACAGCCCCTTTCTTGAGATAGTCCGCAACGATTTTGAATGGAGGAAGGGTGAGAAGCCATTGTAAGTATAACTCCAGTTCCCAAATCCAATCTGTCGGAAATTTGATACAATTCTCATCCGTTTAAGGACATTTTCTCTTTTATTTTTCGTGGGCGGATTGTGTGTAGGCTCTTCTTGAAACGAGGGAAGAGAAGGTCACATGGCCTTTAAAACGTTTTCACGAATTGCTTTTGGCTTGGATTTGGATTTGTAATTACCTAAAGAGAAGTTTCGGCAAGATATCCTTGTGCTTCGAGTCATTTGGTTTCAAGGGAATGGGCTCACATTCATAACTTACGTGGGCTTTTTACAAATTGATTTATGCGAAAATGTCAAAATTCACAAATGTCATACATAAATACCTTTCAATCTGGTATGTAATAACGTCGGTAAAAAGGATATTTTATGGTCGTTGGTATATAGAACTTTTTCTTGTTATAAAACTAGGCTACCAGATACATTTCTTAAAATTGCGATTATATATATAATTTTTATGATGCATATAATAATCAGTAAAGGTGAATGCTTTTGCTAAATTAAAATCCAAGGGGTCACATATTTAGTCAAGTTTTGTAAAAAAATTATTTATTATTGACTGGGATAACATTTTATCTGTAATGGTACAATAAAAGCACTTATTATAAAGAAAATATGCAACTTTCATACAAAATTAAATTGACCAAACTCGACGATGCTTGGGAGATTATTTTTGTGTAGAGTTGGTGAAGATAAACGTCTTTAATGAATGATACACTACATGTGAAGAATTCTTTTGGTTTTTCAATAAATGTTGGAAAACTATCAACTACATATGTACTTATTAGTGATATATGTATTTGATTGAGGACATTTTACAAAAATATAAAAAAATTTTTGTAGTGTTATTTTAACAGCAAACAGGAAACAGCATTTATTTTGCGGTGATTATTTGGCTTTAAGTTTTGGTTAGACTAGAGTGGCCTAGAAATGTCCACTTGGCCATATCTGGTCAATGGTGTTACCACGGAGTGTATGACACCATGGTTATACATGGGATTTAAACCCACAGCCTCTGGGATGATGGCTACCAGAGGCTTCTACTTGACACTAAACAAATTTTGAATTCTGAAAACCATTGAATAATTGTTTAAATAATGGATACTGAAGTGGCCAAATGAATAATATGATTGAATTGCCGATGTTTCAATTGATTACCTTTCCAAGAGGGAAGCCAAAAATGCCATTTTGCCTTTGAACATTTTATGTTTTACTGAACACAGTGCGGAGAAATGCATGATTTGATTGGTTTTTAGGAATATTCAGTTGATTGCATTTAGAGTGGAAATACGATATGATACATTATGTACTGAAGGACTTAAAGATATTGAATTTAATTATATTTAAACATCATTTTTCCAGGAAATCATAAAATTCACACTTTTGCGTCATTAATGGTTCAACTTCATCCGGTTCGATTAAATTGTTGTTGACTTGACTAATAGTTTTTACGCAAAACTACGATTTCATATTTATTTTTCAACTTAATCTGTCATTTTCATTTTTTAATTGCCTATGGATGTACCTAGTATTCGAATATTTCTAACTGGATGTTTTATACTCCACAGACTCAAACAACATCAAAATCTGTAATTTTTATTAAATTGTATTTATTACAATACTTCAACAGAGTTTGATCAATTTAATAGAGAACTAGAATTTGATACATTCTAAACTTGAGCAATTTCGATGTTTGTATTGGGTTATTATCATGCTAAAATCTACATTTTCGTCCGTTAAATTTGTTGTGAACTTTTATTTAAATTAATATAGTGTCAATTATAATTTTGGCTCTTAACATATCTGGAAATTAAGACTTATTCAACTGATGAACCAAGCTCCAGATTTAAATGCTATGACATTATATTGAATTAATCAAATATTATAGTATAGCAAGCTTTTGCAAATATTTTTATAAATCTGAATAATCTGTAGTTTGTGACCTCTGCGGCAATTCGAGTTAATTGTTTACACAGATTGTGCTTGCTGCTCCCCATAAATCGTCCAAAGTGCCCGCATTAGAACTCAGTTTGAATCGCGTCATCATTCGGGTCGCTATGCTCATATCACGCTCATCAAAATTTTATGCTTGATCGCACTCGTCTTAAATCATCCAATCGGTCGCTGGCCGGAATGCGCCGGCTACGAGTCTCTCCGGTCAATTACAAGTTGAAAAGTTTTCCGATTAAGCCATTAAGCCAATTTTATTACTTTCACCCGATGGGGCCCCAAATGACGGGCAATCAAGTCATGTCTCGATGGCGGGCAAAAACGCCACGCACTACGCGACGCGACGCCCAAGCCCGCGATTGCGTTTGATTGATGCGCCTGATAATTCCGGTGCGGGGCAGTCGCGGGCCGCGATCGGACGGCCGTAAATAAACTTCGTTAAAAACTTATCCCGGCGCGCTCCTGTTCCGGCGCTTAATTAAAAATTACCACCAGCGAGGACGCGTGCTTTGTTTGCACGGCGGGCAATGGCGCAGCGAAATTGGCACGGGTCCCATCAGCGATTTCCATAAATTTAATCAGGACGCCCCGTTGGAACAAAAGCCAACCCGGAAAGCTCGACGGATGTAATGTGCACGTCCCGCGCCGACCGCAAGGAGCAGCGCCGCGACGCCGAACGCATGAGTGTGCCGAGTGTCGCACCGCATCGCATTTAGGGCTAATCTTCTGGAATGCTTAGAGGCGATAATTACGACGGCAGTTGGAGAAAACACGATTTGGGGTTAATTGGGGATTTCATAACACGGACGTGATAACTCCCTTTTTCGCGCTGCCACCGAGCGCAATCATCGCACAATGTGCGCACTTTTCTCGGGGGTCCATTCCTAGAAGATAGTCGTCGTATCTCGATCTGATTCCTGGGAATGGCATTATTAATTCAAACTACATACTTGCCACTTGCAGAGTTCTCTTAGGGAGTACATATCAACACTCGAGCATTCTTATGAAAGTATCTTTTTTGCTTTCCATGCAAACAAAGTAATGCAATTCAATTCGCATTAACTAATTAAGTATTATACTACATTCTACGGTTTATCAATAAAAGCATTTAAACTAAGTGACACTAGGCTGATTACAAGCATAAATGCCATAAGCTAAAAGATAATAACATTAACAAACATCAATTAACTTTTCCGAAGAATTGGCAATTCATTCTTATAAAAATTGGTATACAGATTATTAATTTATAAATGATAATCAATTAGTTGTCATTTTTAAGAAAAATAGAGTTGGAAAGTAAAACGACTATACCTATTTGACTCTTATAGATAGGTCGTCTTATTTTTAACCGATTTCCGAAAAAGGAGGAAGTAATCAATTCAACCTGTATGTATTATTTTTTAACGTCTATTCGCGCACAACTTTTTTGAAGTCGGTGTGAAAACCTGACTTACATATATTGTATATTAACTCAATACTAAATAATTAAAGCAATCAGATTCTCTTAATCATTTAGTATTATATTAGCCAGATTTTCACACCGACTTCAAAAAATCTTGTATCTACTGTTGAAAGTGGTAGCAAAGGACTTTTAATATAAATATTTTATACTTTTTAGGGCTTGGGATGTTTTAGACCTAACTTTTGTTTTTTGGAAAAATTTTTTTAAAAGTGTTTTCAATCTACGTATGCGCTAGTAGTACAATATTTTCCAGATTTTTGTTAAATTATGTTCAAGACCCAACTCGAAAATGGCCACTTTAGAATTGGAAATTTCACAAACGGGTTATAATTTTGAAAAACGGTTTAAGAAACCTTGTAGTAATTTTAGATTCCTCTTTCAACGTTATTTTAGTTGACGGGGTAAGTAAACTCATTTTTTTGCCTATTCCCATTATTCCTGCAGTGTGTTTATATGTGTCTTTGAATAAAATGTCTGTGGCATGCCGAAGGACGGACAGATATGGAGAAACTATTTCTTTCTTTTGCAACAGAACCCTAGAAACCTGTTCGCCGGGATGTGTGGTTTTATTTTACCATATATGTATTCCTTGATTAGAGCTCAGGCTTTTATTTATCTAAGTCACGCTACAAACTTCTATTATGAACCTTTACCATTTAATGATTTTTATAAAAATGGCCTAGGTATAGTCTTCTGTTTGTCTCGAAAACTGAAGTTGATTGAACATTTTCATGGAAATGATTTACACACGGAAAAATACATTACATTTTTTACCAGTCTAATCCGGTGAATGATTTGGTGATTGCGTAATATAAAACAAAAGTTTTTGTTCATATGAATAAAAGTTAAAATAAAACGTTTTACTGATGAATACATACTTTTTTCCATTTTTGAACATAGCGTATCATTTTTAACACGCGTGAACAAGTTTTGCAGATTTATACCTCTTAATTCTAAATAAAATAACTATGAGTAAAGATCTAATTTAGAATTCAGTGCCAAAATTCGCTAATTCAAAATGGTTAAATTAAAACAAAAGCTTTTCGATAGTTAGTTTTTATAAAGCTTGTCCCCAGATTCAAATCGGCAGGCAGTAAGGATTGTGAGTTCAATTCGTATTAGTATTACTTTTCAAGGTTATATGGTAGAATTGAATAGAATAGAATACAGCATTGTTCGTTTTTCAACCGTTTTTTTTATTTTCAAACTCTGGAAATACTTTTTCAAACTCAAGAAAAGCTCGCAGAAATAAAGCCGACTTTTTTGAGATTCTAGCAAAGTCTAAGATCAGAAAATTATTTATTTCGCACAATTTTGTAATAGCCACCGAAGCTTCATAAGAGCCTCAGATGGCAAAACATTTATCATTTTTATTTCATTTTATACTTTTACAGGTATAGTGAATAGTGCACTTCATTAATATTTATGTACATAATTGGATTTTAAATGGGACTCATCATTTTGAATTAGGTAACCCCACTGCCTTTTTCGTTCATTTTTTTGAATGTAAAAAGATTTTTTCAAAAAATCTGAGAAATTATGTACAACGAAATGACTTAACCACTAGTTAAGGCTATTTAACCTTTACTGCAGTTTTGGGGGTAAAAAGATTGTAAGACTCTAAAAGCCAATGTCGAATTTGTGGTGGATTTGGATTAAAAAAAATCAAAGTAACTTGGCCACCATATAGATTTGTTTTATACTTATGATTATACAAATGGGTTACAAAGCTCCTTTGTTTTTAAGTCGGCTAAAAATCTCGCTATTATTCTTTAAATTAAAGAGGACTAATTTGAAGGTTGTTTCATCCAAAGTTTAGTATTAAAACCAAACTTTACCAGTAGAATATTCTTTTCAGCAAGCCTATGCTTAATATTTTTCAGCAAAATCACGTCAATGCAACATAAAGTAACAAAGTATAAATGCTCTTTATCTTTTAAGAAGAGCTATTAATTGCTTTTTGTTATTGATGTTATTTCTTACACTACGATAAAATTTCCTTTTATGATAACTTAAAACTTTAAATAAGTTTCTAACACATTTAAAATAATTAACGCATACTTTGCTGAGTCCAAATAATGATTCAAGTTTAAATAAAATGTCAGTTTGTTATCTTTGAATATATTGTACGCATTTATACACATATACCATTGTATATAAGATTTTAGAATTATTTACTTCTTCATAAAACCAAAAGGTAAACAGATGTGTTGTGCTAAAAGCTGGGGACGGTATAATCTTAAAAGGTCATTTCCTTTGAGAAACGAAATATTCCTAGCCTCCAGCCAAAATAAGAGAAAAACTTTTTCAGTAGTCTTCAAAATGCTACAAATTACCCGTGGATGTCCATTCCACAAATTCCCTTTGGGCTAGCAGCCAATAACTTTTTCCTTCAATGGGCCCCAGGTCAAAGGGCCACATGTAGCTTCTCACAGCCACCGAAGGGAACTGGCCAACGAAATAGGTGCCACATAATATCTGGCCTCGATCGGTCTTTATCATAGATCTTTTGTGTAATTAGCCTCAAAGCAGGGAATTGCTCAAAAACTCCTGATTTGAGTTTGGAGCTTACTATACACAATTCCTCAAAATCTAGATAGTCCTCTGCTTCTGGCGCTTTGACTAATGAAATCGTAAGGTTCGCATCGGATTCATTAGGGTCAATTAATGTTTCCTGGCACTTTTTCAAAAAAATAACACAAGAAAAGAAGACGAAAAATACAGAGAAAACTCAACCGTCTTGGTAAATAGCCTTCGTATCCCGAAAATAAAGGAGAAAACAAGAAAAAATTGTAAGGAATCGCTGCATAGTCTTTATGTATCTTGCCCAAGGAGATGCAGATTGCACTGCCGGCGAAGTGTGGGGGAGCCCCCCGAATGCGAAAATAGCACTCACCTGTCTTCGACTCCTCCATTCATTCAGCGGGAAAAAACTACACCAAGGGAGCACCGATGCGTAGAAAATTGTCCTATCCTTGGCGTGCTAGGCTTGTCGTCGGCGGCGTATTTCACCCTACATTTGCACCCACCACCCCCGCGGCGCACCGAGCCCACGATCCCTGTTCCTAACTTTCGCTACAGTTTACGCTATGGTCCACTTTGCACCACCACCACCAGGCGGCGCTCACTCGCTGGTTCTCTAGTATGTACAAAGCTACAAGATATATTACGTCACCATATCCTTTTTAATGGGCAAACACTACGAATAATGCACGGAAATGGGCTTTTTGGCGGTGTGGGGTGGGGGAGGTATGGAGGTATTGTCCCCACAAAAAAAAAAATAAAATGTTTGGGATAATGCCGCTTCTAAAGCTCAACGCACAATGAAACGCACGTATACTATATATATTTAGTTGGAATACAAGCACACACGCACGCACGTACGCACAGCGATTACTCACCAATCCATCGAAATTCCGAGGAGGGTTATGTTTTTCTTAGCCTTTTATCGCAATGTGTAAAGGACGACGGACCTTTGTGGATCACAAAAAGGATACAAAAGGACATCAGCGGAGCTCCCCTAGCTGGCACAGCAACCACTTACAAGGCATGAACTCCTGACCGCGGCACAAAGCCCACGCGCGTGTTTTTATTAACAAGTTGTAAAGGATCTGAAGAGCTTTTGGCATATATCCAAAGGTTTCGTTTCAAGGATAAATAATCATTTTGAGGGTAACCTACTGCTTCACTGCACAAACACACACGCCGCACCAGCCACTGGGATTTTGCATTTTTCAACGCGCGCGGCGACAATTTAGCGATATCTAAATATTTTAATAAATTTGGCCTTGGGTCTGGTCGTCTTGTTTTATTTATTTTATTTTTAGATCACCCTCGGCCTACCAAAAAGCTTCCGTTTTCGCCAAAAAAAATGGTAATTTCATCAACAATTACAATAAAAAATTCGACCTGTGCCACAAGGGCAACCGCAGGAGTCCGCTCAGGGACGACAGAAACGTTCTTCGACCGGGCGCCAAGAGATCGCACTCTAGCGCTTGGCTAACGCACTTAGAACACTCTTGGGATCGACGGCAATGAATCTTAAGACACACTTCTTGACACAGAACTTTTCTCGGGGTTGAGACGAGCACTCCGTGTCCAACTACGACCGACTTTTACATGTTTCTGATGGAAGAGTGACTTAACAAAAGTCTTGCGATACTTTTCCAGATGAAAAGCGCGCCCGTCTCCACGACCTCTATGTATAAATCGGCGGAGCCTTTCCAGTGCAGGCGGCCAGAGGGGGGGCCGTTTCGCTGTATCTGTCGCGGGTGCTTTTCCTTTCCACTGTAAAGTTAGGAAAATGTTAGCTTAACGTTTAGCCATCTTGCTTGTGTGGATTGTTGGGGTAGACCAAGTCCTCTGGAAAAATATTTATTTCCTTTTAGGTACAGGGGGAGAGAAAAGCCCTTGTTTTGTGCCGCACCTGCGTGTTCGAGAAAATTTTTCACTCTCATTTCTGTTTTCATTCCTGAATGAATAAAGCTCGCACATGGAATTTTAAAGGGACGTTAGATAACCAGACTACAGGCACTAATTTTGCAGAATTTAGTGGATACCTCAAGAACACCAACATGTTGCAAGCAAAATGCAAAATAAAATTCAGCCAAATGTGATTTAAAACAAAATTTTGGTAACTTACATACTTCTATAATTTTCGCTTTATTAACCTATATATTTTTGTTGTTAACTTCTTTATAATGATTCTATTATATTCTTCCGAATTATTAACAGCGATAGTAGGAGTGAAAATTTCGTAAAAGGTTACAACAGAAAAATTGGCGTGTTCATTCACTGGAAGCGACACATTCGTGAGTGTTGCAATACGATAATTTTATGCAATTACTCCTTACCCCCTTTGACCTTGTCAGTGTTGTTGACGAAGTATGCGATCTTTTGTACAAGATTAAATTAAATTCTGCGGCTTTTGATGGTATTTCATTGTAATTTGTCCCCTTTTAAAACAAAAGTATGTATGCAAGGCTGTGGAAAAAATACACATACATATATTGTATGTATATATTTTTTTAAATTTTTACCAGTTTCCATGTCCTTAGATAAAACTGCGATAAAAGGTATCGACTAACCTAACTTATTATATATGTATATATAGTCGGAATAATTAAATCTGTGTTTTCCTTTAAAGTAGATTTAGTCAACATAACAAAAATTTAGGTTTTATAATATGACTTCCAAGAAACTATGTAGGTACAGAAATGGGGTTTAGGAAAGGTACACGAAAGCGGAAGGGTTATTCCTTGGAAAGTTGACTTATATTTACATACACGTATACCTACCTAAACTTTCAATTTGTAAAATATTGAATATAAAAACCACTTGTACTTTTACTTGATATTAAGTATAGAAATTTAATGATGAAATAGTGCAACTTTCATCAAACTTTTCCCATTTAAAATGCCTTAAGAGTAAAACATTTCACTTTCATTGAATATTTGGTATATTATGGCTTCAATGATTGCAGTTTACAAAAATATTTTATAATTGGATTCGTTCGAGTTGGCTGGCGCACTAATTGATCAAAATCTTTCAAGAAAAGTACAACAAAGTAAAACCTATAAAAATGTTGACTTTGAATGTTTTAATTAATTTTGGAGTTTACCTAAAAGTAGTTGTAAAAAGATCGATTACATCCTAAAGTATAGTTAGCTTGATACAAAAGTGGGTAATTTTATTACATATAATAGATTGATTTATTAAGTGAAAAGAGGAATAGCCTTTAAGATTTTCTAATATAACAATTGTATTTGATCTGATTAAATAAATGATTATTAAAAGTGAAATAAACACATTAATTTTTTAAAGAAAACATATTTTGTTGAACTTAAAATGCTCTATTCAAAATAATGGTACATATTGAGTTTGAGCTGTTCTAACAGGTTTTGATAAAATCTTGCATTATAAAAGAGTCTTTTCTGCTTAAAAGTTATAAATGGAATTTTCGCAATTTTCATCGCAATTCTTTGTAAACTACATAGAAGATTTAAGCGGGATATTGTCGCTTTCTGATTCTTAAAGTGCTTAAAAACCAAGTATAACAAAATTGTTTTAATACTCATAACATTTGAAATTTAATGAATGTTCTATGTATCTTTGTTCTCGCATAAGTAGAAGTTATTATAATTTTTATAGATTTTTAATACCTGAATTAAGAATTCCTGAATTAATATGCCCAATCAGCTCCCATTTTTAAGAAAATTACAAAAGCAAAAAACCAAAAAAGTAGTATTTTAATCATAAAGTGTTGCAAAAAGGTGACAGACAGAAATAAGTAAACTGATAATGCCCACACAATGGAAATCTTCAGTTTTAAGTTATTATATGCATCAAAATACCAAAAGTTACTGATAGTGAATGAAGTTCACTATAAAAAATATTACTTCTTTTAATTTTCAGGTTATTATATTAGAGAAAAAAAGAAAAGTTTGAAAATTAGAAATTATACTTGAAATATTGTTTATAGTACTCCAAAGTAATCTAAGTAAAGATTGGAAATTTGAAAGGAAAAGATATTTTGAATCTTGCATCCTTGAATATCCTGCGTTCCATGGGAGGTATGCTACAATCCACTTCATAGGTATGCGGCGGATCAATACATACAACAGGAGCTAAGAAAGCCAGCCAGGGGAAAAGGGTCTCTGGCTTGCGCACTAGGTGATTTACAAAATGTTGCACACAGATGGATCAATTCTGGAACTGTGGAACCATTTACCTGGTTCCAGGATTCTGCTCTTCTCCTTTGGCAGGAGTTCCACGCAGCTCTGCCCCTCTCCCGTAATTACGCGAAGTAAACAAGGAGGCACTTTTGGCAGCTTTGGCCCCCTTTCAGGCCCCCGTGACCCATTCGTCAGGTGCTATCTGCCGCCCGGCAACTCTTCGGCACGCGCCTTTTCTAACGACAGGTTCAGCTCTCCTGTCGTCAAAATAATCACGGAATTACGCGAAACAAATGCGAATCAGTTGAGGGTGGTCCCACAGGACGAGCCCCGCAGAAGTTCAGCGGGTCGAGGTTACGCCGGCGGGACCCCCCCAACACCACTCTGGCCACATCCCCTGCATGAGCTGTGGCTTAATTAAATTATAATTTATGAGCGATATTTGTTCTCATCCTCGCAGGGATAACACGGTCCCCGCTCGGATGGTTAATGAACTTCAATTGTCGACCGAAGGCACCCGCTCCGCATAAATTAAGCGGGTTTAATAAGCCACGCCGAGGCGTTCCCGCACCCAACAGGTGCTTCACAGGTAAAAAATATTACGCCCGCCTCAAGTGAACTTCAGTTAAAAACCGTCTTCCTTGGGGGTGGCTGTCGACTATCCAATCGTAGTAACCACCAGAGCCGGCACACCGTGAAGGCAATGGGCCCCCCAAAAATTAAAAGTGGGAGTCAAAGAGGAGCCCGCGTTCATATCGGAGCAGCTTCGACTCGGGGAGGTATGTTCCTGCTTAATGGCCTTAACTTATTTTGATCGCGGTGTAATTCCCTGCTCCCTGGGGACTTTTGAATTTCGTCCTTGTGAGCCCGTGCTCCTCCCGTTTCGCGAGATTTAAACAGAAGTTATGCCGGCTCAGTAAACTTGAGATGTTTTATAGCCGAACTTTCTGCCACGAGACGCAGCCCCGAGCGATGCTGGGGCGGACAGCTGCCATCCGATCTATTGTGGAAATATTAAATTGACTTGGCCTTAATTTATCAGATTTGGCTGAGCTGCTTAAATGAGTTTCGGGAGTAATTAGATCGCACTCTGCCGGAACTAAGTAATCCGCACCGCAACGGGCGTGGGAACGGGCATAGTGGCGCCAGCGCTCGCGAGAGCTCCATAGTTCCAGGCACTTTATCGTTTTAATTAAACCCACCGCGCGGAAATGCCTCAATGCTTGAGACTTAGTGAATTTTATAAATTACAACAGCAAACTGCAGGGTGAACATTTTACATCATCGTTATAGTAACAATTACAGTTAAAATAACAGTCCCCAATTAAGGAGCGATTTTATTGAGTTAATTTTAAGGTTGGTTTTGTTTGAAATGATTATAACTGTTATATATACTAAAGAAATGGCGGTGAGTAGCAAAAGACAATTTTCACAATAGACTCCATTATAAGAGTCAGCAGTTAGCTGGCAAACTTTGATATTCGATGGATTTTTTGATAATAAAGTATACAAATTGTCTTCATACTTGTTAGATATTACAGACAGATTATTTCGAATTTCGGATTCAATACAAAAAATGTTTTGCAACAAACTAAAGGTATCCTATATACTTAAAACACTTTCAAGGAAATTTTAAAAATTCTAATGTTTTGGTTCTTTGGAATCTATCAAAATATTAGTTTATTCATACCTACTACCCAAAAAATTCATTGGACTGCAAATTTACGAGTATAATTTGTTTCTAAATTCAATTACTAATTTGAATCGTTTTTCAATTATTTTTCAGCCATATTTCAGCCATTGCTTCTTTTTGCAAGTAAGGACTTAACTCATAATAATAATCGTAAACAAATTCTTATTGTTAGAATGTTATATATATTTTTTTTTTATTTTGAAAAACTTTAGACGTGAAGATCGAGCTACTCATGTTTGTATAAAAGAGTTAGTTTTTGTTACTTGTCCCACAGCATTTCAAATCGAAAGTCGGGCTAACTACAGACCGAAATCGAACCTGCGCTCTTTGAATTTTTGCACTCCAAAACAAACAACATAAATTTATTTGCTTTATGGCATGGTAAATGAAAAGTTCCAAATTACAACATAGAAATTAAATTCAATACACTTTATTCCCAATTAAGCTAAAAAAAATTTAGTTAGAAAATTTCGATGTGGGTATTTGCTCCAAAGGACCCTTGAGAAAACTAATTCAACTTGGAAATTCCCTTAAAATTGCAGAAAGTTGCCACGTGGGTGCAATCAATATGATTTCTATGAATTTTGAGCAATATCATTAGAAGCGAACCCACCTTCTACAGAATATCTGAGCATTAATAATAGCAGTAATTGCGAGATACACTTGGGAGACCTAAATAGCACTTAAGTTTCGCAAAATGACTTTTTCAAGTTTGCCTCGTCCCCGGCTCTTAAACGTCACCAGTCGATCCGAACTGGGCAATTTACGATGTTTTGAGTTGTAAATGTGCGCAAGGTGTGCAATATTTATATGCCGCCACATAACTTTGAAGGACAATTCGAGGGCTGCCGCCCCCGCCGACGGCGCAGAGGCACAAAACCAAATTTTACGGCCCTTCAGGTGCGTCGAGCACCACTAAGCCATTAAGCCGGTTACTGCACATGTATGGAGTACATTTGTTACGATGATAGCGTAACATATGACGGTGCATAATTCAGTCACACTAAAGTGAATTATATTCGGTATTTATTTCCGGGAATCTACCATTCAAAATTCACATTCTCTCCCACATGAATTGAAATTGAAATCCGAGATCCCACATCGCGACCGCACCACGCCTTTCCGCCAGATGATGTATGATTTACAACAACAACAACAAACCAAAAAAAAAAATCTCAAAAAAATTTTAAAAAAGTTTTCCACCTGAAAACCATTACCTCAGATTTCATGTAATTAAAAGTTATGCTATAAATATGTGAGCCCTAATTAATGCCATGCTCCGTGCCTCGTGCGAGCTTATACCAACGGATGGGAGACGGTGAAATTATTTTCGTTGCTGGACGTTTTCGAGCTGGGACAGATTTTCGAGAAAATTTTAGAAAATTTACAGAGCTGCCCCGAGGAAAGCTGGCAAAGTTTCGAGAAGTTATTAAACAGAGTGATTGCCATGTTAGACTTTAGGTCTTTTTGGTAAATCACTTTGGGTGGGTGTGTGGGTAAGCCGCGTTGTGTGTTCAAAACGACCAAGTTATTAATAATTGTAAATTAACCCCCATCGTGTATATTTCTTAGCTTGATTATTGTGTAGCGCACTTAGAGGATATTTATTTTCAAAGATGTTTTAATAAGTACTATAAGTTTGTCTGCAACTTCACCCCCAGATTAATTTATTTAAGGGCTATTTTGGCTACTATAAAAATAGCTTCAATTCCTAAAAGCTGTTATTGGCTAAAATATCATCACTCGCGAAATGTGAACTATAATTTTAATTATTTAATATAGATATACATGAACAAATAAATGTACTATGTTATCACAAAAGAAAAGAAATATGGTAGTAAAATATCTGCAGGGTAATGGCAAATTGTGACTGGGTCATCTAGTATACCTTAAACATATGAAGACACACTATATTCCATACTATGAATTTCTTTCCTTCTGAAATGTATTCATTTATCATTTATGAAATGTGAAATCTCGATTTAAAGACTATGTTGTAAATTCAAATTTTACAAAGTCTCAATTAATTATAAAAGAACAATGAATGTAACTACCCTTACATCAATTTTGAATTAGTTATAATTACACAAGTCCTTTAATTTAATGAGGGATGATTAAAATTATTGGACTTCTTAAAACAATAGCCATAGAAAAAGTTGAGCACGTCGATGAAATTACACACGATTGATTTAAAAACTAAGTTTTATTAAAATGTTATCATTTTCACGAAAACATTAATATAACTCATTTCCAATATTTAAAGTCAAGCAATGTACCATATATTAGTTATAATTTTGGAACTAGCAAATTTTCAAAAGTGGAGTTCATATGTAGAAGGAAAAATCAGATAGAACATCAGAACTTTGACCCTTCATATTAATTCATACTTACAATACTTTTAAAATTAGTTTAGAAATTTACCACTGCTTGCTTCCATGGAAGTATTAGTAATGTACCCTAATTTTATAAGCTGTTTTTAAAAACAGACTATTTTAAAAAATTGTTTAGATTCTGATGTTTAGTGTAGTACAAGTATTATATTAATTCAATTGAATAAAATGTCAACATCAGTTGATTACAAATAAACATATATACAATAGTATAGTAACACAATTGTTCAAATGTTTTGTATTATTTTTTTTAACAAAACCGCTTTTATTCTTAACAATTAACAATTAAGTAACCTTGCAATCTACATTTGTATGGTTTTTCTTTATTTCGATAATCAATTTGAATAAAAGTTTTTTCAGAAAAATTCAAATTCAATTGAATCTATTACTGAAATAAACCACCCCAAAAGTATTGTCTTCTAAATGTTCTAAATTTCCAAGGCTTTTGTTATTTTCTTTAAAATAGCATCATTAAAATAAATATATGTATATATGCAAAGTAAATCAAATATATAGCACGAAGATCGTTTTACAAACTTCTAAGAATGCAAATCCACTTTACGTTTACTCTACGTCTTTTGCCGAAAGCGAAAACGACACTATAAAGCCCCAGCTGTAAATCGCATTATTATCTCTTTGTTATTTACTTGCAATTTGCTCCTCTCGGAGGCAGGTGTACGCTTCTTGCTCAATAGTCGTTTCGAATAGCTACTTATTCCTTCCCGAGCACGACATCATGCCAACTTGGTTTCATTTACTATAAAACCCACCTCTGCATTTATTAAATCGATAGCCCCTAGAGCTGAAGGATTCCTCGGCCGACAGAAGGAAGGATCCCCTCGAAACCAAAAGAAATTTGCTTACTTTCTTCTCAGCAATGTGTCTTGCGATCCGGAGTCATTGATTGCCCGTGTCGAAGGAGCAGGACCCCACCGCAAACCAGGGCCAGGCAAGGACCTATCATGCAACGCTCACAGGTGTTTCTGGGGAGACATGTCCAGGAAAAGCAATAGTTGTGGGGTCCTCGCAACGCCGCCTTGCATTCGGATGACTGTCGCGGCGAAGACAGCAAGAAAATTGCAAGGACGAAGGATTGACTGCGACGGATAGTGCTGCTGGCAGCAACAGTGGTATTTCAGGGCTGCAAGGACAGCGAAATCCTGCAAAAAGGGAGCAAATCGACAGGTGAGCCAGGTAAGCTCCTTGCTCTGCAGTCGTCGAGAAACCGATTTTTTTTCACCGCGCACCGTGTCTCTGCGGCAGCTCAACACTTTGCAATTGGCTCCAGGACGGGATCGCGGGGCACCGACAGGTGAAGGACAAAACGAAGGTAAAGGCGAATTCGATTCGAATCGAACCGTGAAATCGATTGCAGAATTTTAATAAAAGATTGGAACGGCTGCGATCTGGGCGCGCGGAAAGATAGGCGTCAGCAGAAAATCGAATACCAGCTGAACAGCTTTATTTAACCTTTCTGTGCAAATTCCAGCATCGTAGTCTCTAATTCTACAGACTTTATAGTTTGTCAGGTGTAACGACTTTAAAAGTAATTTACGTAAATTCAATTCGAAATGATATAATTTTGGATGTTTAGGGGATACAAATATTTTAGTTCTTCCGACTGCTAATTTTAAATATGAAATTCACATCATATAACAAATCTAAGAATAAGTTTCAAAATATTTTTTTCTAATTATCCAATAACTAGGGAAATTACAGAAGTCGAATCAAGAGTTGATACTAGATAAAAACAAATCTCTATTGTCGAATCAGTAACGTTTTCGTATTATGGAACTCTACTAACAACAAGTCTATTCGATTTTATTTAAATTAGTTTGTTTATAGAAGTTAAGAAAACACACAAATTAATATATTTTCATAATTTTAAATTATACAAATTTAAAGTAGTATACGTATACATACTTATAAACTACACTACCTAATACAATAATTACAGAAATGCCTAGATAATACAAATTCGTAGACTGCGTTAAATTGAAATTGCGACCGCATTGAGCAAAGATACATAGATGTCTACAACTACAGTTTTAAGTAAAATGTAATAGAAACGATATTATTATAAATCTTTATAATTTCATCAAAACAGCAAATTATAATAAGAGCTTAATAGCGAAATAGTATTTATTTATTTGTCAACCCCTACTTTCCAAAAAAATTTTGCTAAAAACTATAAATTGAATGCAATGACTTCAAAACTAAAGAAAGTTATTAATAGGGGATAGGCATGAAAATACCTATCGAACAAATTCTAAAATCTGATTAATGCTTTCCCAGAAATAATCTCACCAATTTTGTATCTCAATTGAATCAAAAAATTCAAGGACTCCCAAGGCCTTCCTGCTTTATCAACCAAATTCTATTTTAAGTATTTCTTACTAAACAGCCTTTTTATGGTGTATATTTTTTGTCATCTGTATGGATAGATCGTTTTGATTTTGCAAAGTCACCCAAAATCTTGTAACTCCTTCTGGATTTAAGTCTCGACCCTTGGGTAGTATTATTGTGAGTACATAAATTCCGTCGTCTGGCAACTTTCGGTAACATTTTCTTTAGTAAAAATGGGGTAAAAGTTTCATATGCTAGTGGAAATGTTAACCAAAAGTTACCAGACGGCTCAAAGTACAAATTGAGTAACCTCTTAAAGTGTTGATTGTGGATGTATACATAGTTGCAATATAAAGAAAGCATACGAAAATATTAATTAATTTCATTTAGGGAGAATTTAAAGTTCTATTCTGCTCTGTATTTTAATATTTAAAATGGTTTTTGCTGGCTTCTGTAACTATTCAGTTGCTTGCTGCAATCATTTTTCTTACTTATACAAACATAAGAAGTTGTCGAGAACTTGTGTCTGCCAAATTAAACCTTAATGAGTTTTATTTCATAAGTGTATGGTCGATTCAAAATAAACATTGAGTTCTAGTTTTAGAATTGAGTCTGAAAACTACCACGAAGTTTAGCTTAACTTTGCTTGGTCCTCATTAAGACCCAAGTCATTTTATTTTGAATCTAACCACCTTTGCCTGTCGCTTTGTGTCGGACCATTTCACTGTTTGTATTTGTAGACTATTTTGAAATATGCACAAACTTCACGCTGTCCGGGGAATCCCCAACTTCTCACGCGGTGATTGGAGCGTTGGTGAAGTCGAAAGTCTTGGCGACCATCTCCGTGGGCAATCTTTGAATTTGCGCCAATGTTAGAAATTTAGATAACCGCCAAAATTAAGTTTGGTCTCCAATTAGTTGCATTCACCTCGCACGAAGTGACTTGGAAGCAGCAGCAGTCTTTCTGAGTATGGCGCCTTTGGCAAATTTTCAACTTACAACTTCCGCAATGAATAATTAAAAAGCTGTAAGAGTCTCTCCATTTCTTTCCTGACTAATTGCTGCTCCATGCTCTTTGTGTGTTTCTTCCCGGGCGATTTTCAGATTTCCAGGACGAAATGGTGGCGGGAACGGCACCAGGATGAGTGCATGTCGGAGTTGAAGAACTAAATTTTCCAAAGTTTTATTAACTTTCCTCGTCGGAATTCTTTCGAAATGTAGCGCAATTAGGACACATTTGTTATAGCTGGAAAGGCAAATAGATTGCACGAATTGGGACTCCCAATAAAGAGTACTGAGGAAGCGGAGTAATGGAATTATTTCGGTGAGATGCGACAACCTTTTTATTTCTTGTCTGAATGGTGAAGAGGGGGAAACTTTTCGCTCCATTGTTTTTAACTAAATTTGAGGTTGAAATGAAAATAAACTCAACAGAAATATCACAACTTCTATTGTTAGATACTCTCCAGTGAGGCAATCCTTAGAGAAGGCGAAAACAAGTATTTTTGCGTTAGTTTTAAAATCAATGGTTGTTATATTATACATATGTGGACATGGATGATTTCCCAATTCATTTCTCAATAAAACTTGTAAGTTTTTCAATTTCTAATGTTATTACACAGAATTTAATATCTGAAAAAACAAAACCTTAATGCCATAAGTGCTTATATTGCTGTCTTCGACTAAATACATGTACAGTAAATACATATGTGTATATTTAGATTTTTTTTATACTACAACAATCCAATTCAGAATAAAAATATGTAAATTTTGTTTTCTTTTTTATAAAAGTAATATAAAGTCTTGTAGTTTTCGAAAAATCTATTAGTAAAATTGATTAATATTAAGAATCCTACCCTGATTATGGAAGGACTCGGAGAAAGTTTAAAATTATATGTTTTATTATTTTCATAGTATCGCAAGTCTTCGGTGGTGATTCCATAAAATATTTAAATAAATTAATTGAAATACAATGCAGAAGTGTTTGCTTAGAATAAGTATAATAAATTTTTTTAAGTTCAAGATTTGTAGTTATTTGAACTATTTCTAAAGGTATCTTTAAGACAATTTTACTACAAAATTAGAAAAAAATTTGGCTCCAGGCTAGAATTGAAATTATTTCTTTCAGAAATAAGCCAATAATTCTTTATATTTGTTTGCAAATAAGCCCATTCATATATAAAAATTGCAACTTTTGCAAACTTGATACCTACGTACATGTATGTAAAAACGGGCATTTTCCTAAAAGTTAACAAATTATGCGCAGACTTGAGCTCATAAATTTTACATTCAAGTGTTGTATACTTTAAGAAGTATAGACTACCGACTCTAATGCTTAATCTTACTTTTGATCTTAAAGGTATTTTTTTTATTCCGGCTATAATGGCGCCAAAATCGATATTCTAAAAATAATATAGAAAATGTTAAAGCACTAAAACCGGTTCTTTAACTCATGGCTGAATCCGCTGAGCTTTGAAGATGGTTGATAGATCTTTTACAAGGATTAAAGGTGTATTAATACGTTTGAATTGAAGACATGATTTCCCACAATGACCATTCTTGTGCAGCGTAATTCCAATAAATTGCTCTTTTTGTTCTGATCAACCATACAGATACTATCAATTTTCCATCCCCGAACAAAAGTTATCAGTACATCTATATGTATGTAGGTGCCACGTATGCATGTATATAAATATATGGACGGAGTTCCATTAGTCTAAAAGCCATCGCTTGTGCATTAGTGAGGTGCAAAGTCCGCTCACGTTCGGATGAACTTTCCTAAAATCTACTGGAAATTAAATTTATTAAGTGCACATGCATACAGTGATTCAAATCAGCGAGCTCCAAAGTTAGCTTCTTTGTCAATCCTCCTTCGCCTGGACGAGCGCAGGAGTCCCATCTACATCTGTTTTTAATCACTCCCTGTTGGAAAGGTATACACCAGGTCCCATCGTTGCCCAACCGTCTTACGTAATTTAACTGACTCGTCTTTGTATCTTATCGGGACTACACTGAGTTTTGGGATAAGTTAAGTCAACTTTCCCGAAGATGAACAGCAGAAATCGGTTAGTGAAAATGGCCTCGAGGACTAAAGGCGCACTTAATTTGCGAACCTCCGATGCAGGTGGAGATACTGAAGTACCCTGTGCCACAGTAATTAGATGGTTGTGGTAGGGTTCCTGTAGGAAGGCGTCCTGGTTCCCAGCACTCAGAATCAGATCGCATTGCAGCACACAGGAATTAGCCGATGATAACATTGAAAAGAGAACAACGGACTTTGTTTATAGCCCCTCTAGGAATAAGTAATTAAGGCAATCCTTAATCCTGATAAGTGTACATTATTACTCCCCCGGGCCGGGAAAAATTTCAAATGCAAATGGCTTCGAATTGAAAATGGCACCAGTCGGCGCTTGTTGCGCACGGACTTTACAAGATTGCGATATAAAGGCGTATAAAAAGATTACGAGCCGCTTCCCGTGGAAAGAAAGGCTCTCAATTTACATAATGGCCTCTCTGCCCGGCCGGTGTGCTATAACTCACTAGCTCGCATTGAGTTTTCATTTATTATTCAAGCCTTGTCCCGATTAAGTAGTGAATGATTCGCCGGAATCACTAGTCCAAGGATCTTTTATTAATCCCCGAGACATTGTAAAGGGGAATCCGTTCCGAATTAAGCACACATCCTGCGATTTCAAGCGAATCTACGGCGGCTCAAGGCTGAAATGAACCGACTTAAGTGCTCCCTCCATCTGCACTTTAGCACTTAAAGTAACGAAGATGGCGCCGTGGGAGTGCTCCTTGCAATGAAGGTAGATGGAATTAGCTATGAATGAATGCATACACTTAGTCTGATGACGGTTTGTGTATTGCTGATTTGTTTTAGGGACGTTTATCATTTACTTTGAGCTATTTGCAAAATATCATTGCCCTCAAAATTTATCTATGGTAATGAGGATTAAAATTATTCCGACAAAAAATATATCGAATTATTTTTATAACTTTAATAAACTACTATATGAGTTGCTTCTATACAATATAATGATTTATTGTCTCATATATTAGCACTTCGTAAAATCCATCATTAAAAGGAAGAAACCAAATACTAGCATTCAGTACCTATAATTCAGCAAAACGTTTTGTATATAAGAAAAATTGCTAAAAAAAAAAGTATTTTGAATGGATGTCCTTGGTTGGGCCCGTACCGTGCGATTTCTTACTACTGACTAAAAATTCTAACTATTGAATACAATTGATTATTGAGAGCTTTAAATGAAAAAAGGAAGAGAGAAATAGTAACGAAATTACCTTGAATGATGTTTCTCTTTTTAAGGTTTTCAACTGCATTTCGTAATTTAGGAATCGGAAAATTATTTTTGTTTTATATTTTAAGAATTATATTTCTTATTTTAAGAAAGCATTTCCCCGGCCATTTTTGACGATATAATTTACTTGGTTGGCATCCTAGCTAATAAAGTTCATGGCTTCTTAAAAAGAATGCATATTCGGAGTCTACCATATACTATATATATATAATTTTGTTTAAATACGTTCAGTGTTTGTGCCATTTTCCTCACGTACATAGATGCCCCAATTAACCTGCCCTATATTTACCAACTACCTTTTCGTTACTTTGTGTTAGTTTCTTATTCAAATTAAAAAAAAAATACTTTTCAAAGTCAAACGCGCTCAAAATATGGGACAATCGTGTGCATAATGTGGGGTAAAAATTTGCTTAATATTATAACATGTAGGCATGCCCAACATTGCAAATTACAACATAAAATGTGTCCCCTTCCTATGTAATCAAATTTTATGACGTGGATTGAAGGCATATCAAGATAAAAGAAAACTGCACTGCGAAATATGCACATGCACTTTAACTAATTTGATATCGCTTATATCGGAAATGTTGAGAAACAGTTGGGCAATAAATAGATTTATTTTATCCCTATAATAATGTGGGTTGTGATACGAATATAAATCCTTTTAATTTTAATAGATTATTTTTCTTTACAGGACAACCGCACAAATCCCTATTATGTGTATTATAAAAGGAAAGATCTGATTTCTTTACTAGCAATGCTGATACTTAACTATTAACTCGAACCATGAGGCATAATTTTGCATTATTCGCAACATTTGGATTTACTAAGTTTCCTCGACATACGCTGGGTTACTTATCATTACTTTGCATTATTCATTATCAGTAGTGGCAACTTTTTGAAATAATTGTAATACTAAACATTTTACGAAATAATGTAAGTATACATCGAGTTCAATTGGGTACCTTTGCTAGAAAGCTATGAGTCCTTTGCATAGTAAATTACCGAATATTAAAAATGTCAAACGAGTAAAACCTAGTTTAAGTAAAACAATGAGAGAGAACAAGTTAAGCTGTAAAAATAATATTTTCACTAGTAAACGCAAGATTGCAATATCGTGCTTTTGGATAAAATTCCAACATACGAAATATGTACAAGTATTTATATACTAAGGCAATGTCTATCTCTAAAGAAATGCTTACCAAATGTATGTTCAATTAGACTGAAAGTACCTCGAAAATTGCAAGAGTGAATTTTTCTTTTAATGGAGATAAAAGCCTTTGTGATTTAAGCAAATTCCAAACTTTTTTCATCCTTTAAAAATCACACCCACTAGAAATGTTGAGTGTTTTGATTGATTGAATGTAAATTATTCAAAAAACTCGGTTAAAAAACATCATTTCCACTTCACGATAAAAGTGGGTGTATCTTTAAAAACGATGCAGAGGAATTGTGCTGCCTACTTATTAAATGAATCCTTGGGTTTAGAAGATCTAATAATTATAGAAATGACTATAGGGTAGTTGACATGGCTCATGTTGCAATTGTATTTAGGAACATAGCTTTTAAAACTTTCGGGAATTCAAAGTGTTCAGTGGGAAAAAAACAGTAAATAAAAAATTCTCGTATATAGCGTTCTAAAAGAATTTATTGGGTTCATTTAAATAGAGTGATTACCTTTTTCGAAAACAAATTTTTGTGAAAATATTTGCGTTTGTGTCGATCGAATGAATGCTCTCAAACCCAAAAAAGGCCTTATTGATTTGAGTTTGGAAATGGCTAAATTAAAAAGCTCCTCCAATGACATGTTGCTCAAAGCCCAGGACAATTGGATGACTCTCCATTTATTTTAATAGGCAATTTGTCCCTACATTATCTACCCCAAACTTAGGTTAACGAAGGCCCCAATGGCGCCCTGCATTTGCAAACATTTCGAATCAAAGAACCTCCCCCGCACTTTTTCATTTCATTTCTTTTTCTTCTGCCGCCTTTGAGTAGGACCCCATTCAAATGTATTCAGTTCAGGCCCGGGCAACATTTGCTTTCGCAAAAAGTCGAATAGCATCAATTTTGTACACCACGACAGGGTGGAAGGGGGCTGGGAGATGAGGGAGGGTTAAGATTATCCCTGTTGATCCTTATTCAAATGTTGATAAGCTTAGGGGAATTTACTGGCACCAGATACAGCGCCCACTCGCTCCCAGCGATATGTGTCGAGACATCCATATAAACATGTATTTTTACATGCTTCAGCACGTAATGTTAGCGATAACGACAAAACGCCCCCGTCTCCGTAGAACTTGAGGGAAATTTTGCTCGGGAGTTTAATTTGATGTAGTCGCACGATAAAAATTTCCGCCTCTGGTAACGCAAGTGATGTGGATATTGTCGGAAGGGATTCCTTTTGGTGAATGTTCCAACATTCGACGGTATCGTTTCGGCTAATCTTTTTTGTCGCCTCCTCGGACCAGTTCCTCAAGACGCCCGCAGACCTGCACCTTTTCGTATTAAGGTGTTTGCCATATAAGAATCAGAATCTTCTTTGACCTGGTTAACTCTAAAACGTCGACTGGCAGGTTCTCTAGGTGCTTATAGGGTGTTTTAATAATTTATTATTTACACCAAGATTCAGTTAAGATTTCGGACCGTCCTTTCATCTTAACTGCAGAGTAACTAAATGATATTTGTGTTAGAGAGAAATTATAGTTTTGTTTCAAATTGCCTCGTTCCTGCTAATAGTTTTCTAATTTTGATTTGTTTCAAAACCATTAACTATTTTCAGCCTGCAGCAACGCAAAAATAATTTCCAAAAGTAAAATACATAAATATAATTGAAACCTTCCTTAAATATAGGTATCACGACAGTCAGGTTTATTTTCGCTTTGATTTTATATATCAAGTGCCCACAATTTTCAGACGTCCTATTGCAAGACAGCAAAAGAGAATTGCAAAGTAAAAGGACTGCAGGACAGACACTCAAAATTCGATTCGACATTAAATTCTTGATTTTAAATTTATTAAGCTGGGCGCAAAGTTCGTATATTTGACCTTTCGTGGGTGTGTTATTTAAAATGATCAAGGAATAAATAGCTATAAAAACAAAATTACATATATCGTTCGAATTGCTAACCTTTTTTTTATAGAATACAAATCATGATTTGCTTTCCTTACTTTTATTGTACATATCTCTTGTACAGACTAATTTAGGAAATATTCTCTCTTGTTTTAAGTCAATTATATAAATAAGTATTATATAGCATTTTTGATTTTATTGTTGATTTATGTTGCAAAAAATAATGGTGGAGAGGATAATAATAATTTACAGCGAAAATAAAATAAACATAGAATTCAAAGATACAGCAAAGAGCATTTTGGTTGGTAATTCTGTATTTTAAATTTAGAATTAATCTTATGATTAACGAGTAATTGCAATGTTGCCAAAATATGTTGGCATAGATAAAATTATAAATAACAATTAGAAAATTAAAACATTCAAAGCACAATACGACTTATGATAGTAGGTATTTAACTGATTGTGATAATTGCGGCTTTTATCAAACGAAAAAAACCAATCATACGTACATTAATACTGCTTCGTACAGAAAAATCGTGATTTTTTAAAAAAGCAAGTTAACTAATTTTCTGATTTTAGACTGTTAGTTGTGAACTTTAACAAATATTTTCTAAAACATTTATTTTGTCATATGCATCTAACTTGGAAATGCTACTCATCTGAAATTTTTAGTTTGGGAATTCGAAATCTATAAGGAGAATCATGGAGGTCATGACCCCTCCTTTACTTCTTGTAATTTTATTTATTATTTTTTTATTTATAATTTAGCACATGCAAGGTGATTCTCGTGCGGGGATGACTACTTTTGTAATACTTTTTTCCCTGCAAATTACAAACAAAGAAAAGGTTAACCTTAAAAACCTTACTTTATGTGGATGTGCGGTTTATAATTTTATGGTACCTATTATAATGAAGTCCAATTATAACCCAAAAATCATAAATAATTTACAAATGTTAATATTTTCCAATAGCTCTTCCTGCACCTAACCTCCACCTCTCCCAATTGCAGTAAAACCACACTAGAACCGAATACGCCGTTGTCACAAACTTCTCGGTCCTTTCAATAAAAACGAATTCATATTTATTATTTATACCCCCTGATACTCCTCTGTAATTATGAGCTCTGATATAAAGAATGGTCGTTTTCTAGGTGCCATCAAATTAGTTGCAATCAAGTTTTACTACACTGAAATCACAAAATAAGATACCAACAAAAGACAGACTATGAAAGTCCTTTCTTATCCTTACGAATGACCTTTTAAAGTTGCCGTTTAAGCATGCAACCCCAGGTCTCCCGCCGCTCAAGTGCGGTTTGCTCTAATAATTCACTCAATCAACGTCTCCAGTCGCAGACAAATTGCTTTAAACTATTTTCTCGGTGGCGTAAGGAGCAAACCACTTTCAATCAAAGTCGAGTTATCCTCGAAAGCGATGGCCACATTTATCACCGCCGCCCGAGCGTGCTATTGATGCAACAGATTTGCCCTCCCCCGCTGGCCTTCACCTATTTTCGTAATCGCAACTCTATATGGGCTGTCAGCAGTTCGTGGGAAATAAATTCAGAGCGTTTCCAGAATTGCATTTGCGGGGGTGTCTGCCGGACAGACCACCCCCGCCGCCGCCATTGGCGCGTCCTGACAGTGAAAAGTGGTGCAAGGGACCGACCGGCGAGAAAGTCACTATTTCAAAATCGTTCCTTCCCTTGTACCGACTGTTGCAAGTTTTGAACTCCACAGGGTGCGCCCCGCCACCCCCTTGGGACCAAACAACTAAAGAACGTTGGCTATTTTAAGTCCCCCGCCCCAACTTCCTGCGCCCCTAATGAAATTATAAAAGAACGTGAGCCACCCCTGCGGCCGGGCTGCGGCCCGGTGCATGTACGGGCAAGTCATGCAAATTAGCTCGAAACCACGTCCAGAATCAAGGTAACACATTGATTAATGTGCCAAGATACTTTTCTCAGGAAATTTTCATTTGGATTGTCAGAAGCGAGTTGAGGAGTCCTTGCATGTAGCGGAAGGACGTTCAGCGTTTTAATGCTAATGTATTCATCTGAATGCAAATTGGACCGACCGCCACCCCACCGGATCCCGTCTCCGGCCCAGGTCCTTCTACGCTCGGCTAAAATAACAATTTGCGCGAAAAGGGGTGAATTGTGGAAATTATTTTTGAGCCCGGCGATATGTCCATTTTCGCAATTAACGTCACTTCACCGAGTCCCGCTGACGTGGGGGAGCGCGTTGAATTACTTTTGCCGGGCAAAGTATAGGGTAAATAGCAGCAACTGAAAATTGGCCCCAATCGTCGGCTTTATAGTCTAGGAGCAAGTAAGGGGCCCTTCAGCACCTAAAGGCAAATCTAAATTGGTTAAATTAGGGCTAGGGTTAGCTTTGTTTATGTTAAATGTAATTGGTTGATGAACGGACAGTTCGTTGATTAAATAAAGCAGTTTAAAGGGAGTTGTTTGTTGTGCTAACTTACCTGGAATCCGTACCTACATACATATGTGCTGTATGTTATTAATTAATTTAACCAAATACGTTTTTTACTTATACCCACTTCTTTAAGTGCTTTTTCTATTTGAAGCATTATACCAGCTGTCAACTTCTTAAATGTTCTGTAAAATTTTCATTTTATCCAATGAATAGTGTTGGATATACTTATCATAAAACAACCCAATAAGGTTTTTACTAAATATTTACGGTAGATTCAGATAGTACCTAAAAACATACCAAAACGTTTTGCTCAAACTACATTTTCAAAAATTGTGATTACTACATATGTATGTACATATTATGTATTTGACGAGTCTACTTAAATGCAATTTATACGGCATATTTTAAACATTTTAAGTATTTGTATTTGTAACTTACAAGTCCAAAATCAAAAACACACTTTCAGTTAGATTATCAAAAATGTACCTTAAACGCAAGACTCAAAAATCATATTAAAATTTAATTTATGGTAGGGCTGTTGGAACTTTTCATTGTTATAATCATGAGTATCACACTAAATAGTTAATAATTCTGTAATATTAGTATTATAATATTAGGAGGCTACAGGTCAAGTACCTACTTTTGTCTTAACAGGTGAGCTTTTCTGACAAATAGAAGTTCATTCTTATTAATTTATTTATTTTCCAAAACGCACTTTCACTGAAGAAAATGGACACTCTGATCTTGTATCACCACTAGGTACTGAAGTACTTATTTGCTGCCGTTTAGTGACTATTGTTCCAGAAAAAAGCTATTTTTATCATAAATGTTGTACTATAAGAACAATATTGAGTATAACTACATATTCTGAAAACCTTTTTATCACATATTCGTTCTGGCGAGGGCGAGAAATATCAAATTCTTTTATAACTTTTATACAGAGTGTATAGTAAAACACAAATAAATAATTTTATTCTACAGTAGAAATAACAAAACACAAAAAATTATAGGTTACAACATCGTCCACAGATATATTTAATACAAAAATAAAACAAGCATGAAAATAGAAAATTAAACAACTGTAAACAAATATAGATAAATAAAATAAAGACTAAAATAACAAATAATGTAATTAAATTAAATTAAAGTTCTAAATTTAAATTAAAGCATACTAAATAAAGGTAGGGCACAATTAAATCAACGTAAAGCAAAAAAGGTTTTTTCAAAACCCTACCACAATCCCTTTTGTCTTGTTGTGGATCTACAATGCTGATTTCGCAAATGCGTCGACTTCAAAAATCATCCATTTGGGTTGGGCGGGTCTCCGCAGGCGCTATTACGCGAACGAAAGTGAATTAGCGCCAAAAACCCTTTCCTTGTAAATTCTAAGCAGTGCCCGAGTTGCTGCTCTGTACAATTGAAAACTTAAAGTGAAATCCAGCGTTTAACAATTCCCAGTCACTTCGAAATTTAATGAAACCCTTTCATTTACGTGCCGCTGGGGCATAAACCCCCCGAAAACCCATTTATAAATATCATTGTGGCCCGAACCCTCGGGACCTCTCGACGTCATTTTCTGCCCTGTGAAGGGGCACAGACAGGAGTCTAGACAGGTTTATTTTTGGTGTAATGTGCCCCTGACACGATACTCTCCAGGCCCCAGCTCGTAATCCGCTCCCATGCATGTGCGAATATTAAGCAAGTGCGGGTCCCGGGCCTAAACTAGGGCTCGGAGATTTTTCCGAACTTATTTCGATTTAAGCCCCGAATGAGGGCGGGAATGGTCGAGTGAAAGTCCTGGAAAAGAAAGGCGCCCGTCTTAACCTTTAAAGCGCGTTGGGGGTGGGTCAATCGGTCGAAATTTCCCCGGGGACATCGGGAGGTTGGAGGGTCTGTGCAAAATTGTCCTTGCAGAGCAGAGTGCGAGTCAAGTGCACAATTTGAATGTGTCGCAGGCGAATTCCTTCCAAGGACACCCGAAGACGCTGGTTATAAGGGGCCGCCCGAGGACTTTCGCTGAATAATTAAAATTTCACGGCGCTCTTCCTCAACCCACAAGGCCATTCGAGCAGTAAAGAAAGCGAAATCAATAGGTTTTGTGCTTCGCAGAAATCAGGGACGTGATATCACTTCGCCATTGATCCCCGGAAAAATCAAGGCCTGATAACATAACTCTAGGACTCCTGCCGCCTCCGCATGTCCCGGAAAAACCTCTTTCCGACAATAAGAATTTTTTATGACGCAATTTCGGAGGTTTAGGATGGCTCTAGGGGATTAATGGGGCGTCCTGTAAACAAAGCCGAAATTGCAGAAGCGATATGACGGCACTTTGTAGGCAGAAACATTTCCCGAATTAATCTTCGTATAAAAATGTGCAAACAAGTGCTTTACTTACAAATCATCAAGTGGGCCGGGTCCCACGAAACGCACACACACCCTCCATAAAACATCCCCCGGGAGGCGCCGTATGTTACACGGAGCACCCTAAAATCTTTGCATATTTAAATTCCTGGCTGTGCCGCGTTATGATACGGAAACATTTCGGGGATTGAATTCAGGATAGGACACTTTCCGTTGACTCGGCTCACTTTAACGTCCCGGATGATATCGCTGGGCGGGAATCCCGAAGTATGCACGTTTCTCACACATAATTGAATTTATTGAGAAAACTCGAGCAGCAATTTTATGCGGCGCTCAGCACGTGCTCCGGGATACGAAATGGCGGGAGTCTAATGACGAAGGGCCCCATCGGGATACCCTGTAAAGCAAGGCCTCCCCATTCAGCATTTGTTTGAAATAGATTTCTAATTTTGGGGAAAATCTTTCTACGAGCTGCGAAATTCAATGGATATCTAGGAGATAACATTTGGCTAACTTTACGATCGCCCTATTCGAGGAACGTGGTAACGGAGGGAGGTCAAATTCGTAGCTCTTAGGTTTACCGGCCTTACTCGTATATTTTTACGAGACTATTTATTTAATGAGTTGGAAAAACTGTGATATACGTAGGTACGGTAAGAAATTTAAAGGAGCTAGCCGTTGCCGAAAAGGAAAATAATGTGATTGTAATTTTGCCATACAACTGTATGATTGGTATTGTTTAATACATAATAAAACGTTTGATGTGGCTATGGGTGGGATGACTGTAAGGTCTTATACATCAATTACTATCAACATTTTCATTTTTTCCGATTAATGCCGATTAATGCATGCCTTCTAAATTATTTTAAGGAGTATCATTTATTGCTGTTCAAAATAATGAAATTAAGCACAGGCAATAAAACTAAATAAGCCCAACACAACTCGACACTCATTCATAATTTATATTAACAATAAACCTACCAAAACCGGTCAAATTGGCCCGTACCGAATTTCTTTCTTGAGTGAATTATAATTTTTAAAGTTAAGTAAGATTTATGCAACATTTATTAAGATTCATAATCGCGACATATTTAGAAATCCTTTTCAATTTGTTATTATTATTCCCATTTTGAAGGTACATTATATTAAAGGCCCGAAAAATGAGTGATGTTGGAGTGCTGGTAATTTTAGTGTTAAAGTTAATTATAAATCCTACTACAAATTTCAATTATTGCAGGAATATTTACATATATTTGGGGGCATAACATACCTATTTAAAAATGTCAGTATAGTAAAACTATTTACATTCAAAGAAAATAGAAAATGCAATAATTGGTTTATACGTTGTATATATGTATATAACTAATAGCATGTCGTGATTGATTTATCAAGATAAGAAAGACTTTTGCAAATTTTTTCTCCTTAAGGCGATAAGTAATATAATGTACGTCTGTTTAACAATTTCATAAATAAAAAAATAATTACATTTACATACATTAAGGTGGACTTCCATTTTGTGAGCTTAAGCTAAAATCACAAAATAAATATAATAAATAATTTCAATATTCAAGACTTACGGCTAAAATTCTAATAAAAATAAAAAAATAAAAGAGCAGTGGTATACTTATCTTTTTCGACATTTGAGGGACTCAAAATCTACAACGAAGAAATTTATTCTGGTTTAGCGACATATTGATAGGATAATGCAAGCCTATATATTTATAAGTTGCAAAATTGTCTTCAGTTTTTCAAACAAATTAACTTGTGCCTGATCATTTTTAATTTGGAATTTCTCAAAACCAGTAATAAAATAAACAAGTCATGTATTTTTATTATTATAAATAGATACGGTTTGTATAAAATGCTTTTTAAATCATATTATTTGTTTCTACAAAATAATTATAATTAAGTATTTAATAAAAAGAGCCAAAGGAAATTGCTCTTGTATAGTAGATAATAAAACTTAACTCATAAGTACTTATTGTTTTAAGAGTTTATATTTTATGTAATTAACATTTTCATTATATCATAAATGTTATGAGATAGAAGGAAAACTATAATTCAGTAATTTTTAGTACAAACTTACTTACTTAGAACAATAAATTGTATTGTACTGTCAATTTTAAGCCTTTAAGAAATAGTAGTTTTTATTCTGTGCCATCATGCTAGATGATTGAAATTACTCTAAAGCGGTTCTGCAGTTTAATTTTCAAGGAACAGTTGCAATTTCACAGGTTGTGCAGTGTAAGTAATTAAGTAAGTACAGAAATAAGCTGCACGTTTCAAATGAGGTTAGATAATGTGGGTCGGTAAATATTCCATTAGAGAGTTCCTAAGGGACCCGGTATACCTCACCCGTTTAAAGTTTTTCTTGCCGGGCTGCCTGTATAACGAACAGCGCCGGGCTGGTCCCGGGTTCTTTTTCCCAGTAGGATTCAACAGATCCAGTGCACCCTGAATGGGTTACAAATAGCAACCACTTGTAGCTGTGTAAATTGTTAATTTTATTTCTGGGCCACATCCAGCAGACTTTACAACACTTGGCGGAGTATGTGACTTGAATTGGAGAATACCTCGCTTCGACATTACCTCGGATTACTCGTTAATGGGTCCTATCCTATCCGCAATTTATCAGGGATAACGTGCAAAGCTCCTTGCCCCCTCGACCCCCGCCGCCCCCGCGATAGCACGATTTGATACGGTTCCAAGCGGCGCCTTCCAGGATCCCGTGGGGTAAGTGATGACATCGGCATTTTTGTTTTGAGCGAGGTGCACAAGGAGAACGGACGAACCTCCTGGATGATGATGACGACGACGACGTCCCCAGGCAGCCAGCCATGCGGGGGATTCCCCGCACACACGGCTCCAGGAGAAGGAGTCCCAACTCCCGACGACCGGGCCACTGGAGCTCGCCCGGCAGTACCAGGAGGTGATGGACAGCGACCAACAATTTAGCCAATTTGATGATACCAAATTAACTTTCAATCGCTCTCATCCTAAACACATTTCCTTTCATCGAATGGTTTTCCTGAGTAGAAAGCATGACACGGAACCGTCCCTGGTACGAGTTCGAGGGTGAATTTGAGTGGCCCAGGACCTGGACCAGGACCAGGACTAGGACCGAGGTTCTGGGATGTGCTCCGGGTTGACTTTTCCCCCTGGATGTTTTAATGATGCCAATTATGGAGGCCAGAGCATCTGTTGCGATCATTTATTTAATTCATCATGGAGCGTCAAATTTTATATAAAATGTTTTGCACTACACTTAAATGCTTGCATCAATTTTGCTTGTTATTTTATCTGTTTTATTACTTCGTTTTTTGTTTTTTGTGACAGGTATTACGGCAAGAATAGTAGTAATTGGTATTTGGTTCATGTCTCATAGTACGCATTTTTCAAGAAAACCTAGTGTATGAGGCTTTTATGAAAATTACAACCTCATATAACTCTATTAATATAGATATTTGCAAAAACATACCATAGATAAAATTTATAATTAACCTTAATAATATGATATTTTTAAAAAAATGAAGTTCCCATAATATTTTAGAAACTTTTGTTGATGTCAAAATTTTCATATTATGTATTTTGTTTCTCTAACTAAGAGACTAGACTATTCTAGAAATATGCTTTTTTATGCAACTTGAAAAATCTGATGGTAATTGGTACCCTTATCCTCTAACCAATATTTAGGCCGTGTGCCAATTAAGCTTTTTGAATTCTTTTCCTTTTGGAAAATCTTTCGGAACTAATAGCCAATTAAAAAAATTTTGCTTTTTATTTACTTTCCATTGATATCTGTATTTAATTGTTATAATCCTAAGGAATTTAAAAGTACATTTAAAATTGCAAACACAGCAGTTATCTTTGAAAAACTGAATTGGCACACGCCCTTAATGTTTTTAATTTTATGTTAAAATTAGGCCTGTCGCTGAGTTGCAAAAGACGCAAGTGCTTACATAGATTAGTTATTTCTAAATAAGAAATGTTGAATCAGATCCCATTATCGAGAAAAATAGAATTAACAAATACGAATTATGACCATTAATGAAAAATTATAAAAAAAATATTAGATTAGTCAATTCAAACACAAAATTCCCAACTTTTTGAAATTTTCAACTTGTTTTCCATGATTCTTAGAAAAGGTAGAAATTAGTGGCATCTCACATTACTAGACTAGGGCTACAATTAGTTAGGGTAAACTTTCATTTTGTAGTTATTTTTCGAAAATGGTAAAAATGCGGCTTTTTTTGATATTTCCTTTAACTCTATTTTTCTCGAAAACGAAAATTTATTAAGGATTATTATTTAAAAATTAATTATCTATTGAAAGCAACTCAACAAAATGAAACTCCTGCTTCTTTAACATCAACAACAATTTTTAAATTGTTGACCGCTGTAAATGAAAAGAGAGACTTTAATTAATAACTAATTTGACTTTCATTACAAAATAAAAGTAATTATTTTGGAAAATATTTTTTACGTAAAAACTCTTTAGTTCTTTTACCGTTGGGAACTGATGGGATCTTTCCTTTTATGCACAAATCAAGACCCAAGAGAATCCTTAAAATGATTTAAGCGAAGAAAACTTTAACCTGCATCAATCCACGCAAAAGTCAATATGTGAGTTTTATTTAAGAAGGGAGAAGAAAGGATTTCCAGGCCTAGAAATAAAAAAAACGTTAGATTTCATTGAGTGGATTGTGACGAGGTTACTGATTAAAATTGATTTACTTATTTGCTAATTTATTAAAGCAATACAATAATTTTAATTTTGAATATGCCTAAATTTCTAAATTTCTTTTATAACAACTGCGTTTTTTTGGAACACCAAAATGCTTAACAGAACGTTAAAGTAAACCAAATTGCTTGTTCTGCTTACTAATTATTTCATTGCCAAGAAATAATAATGTAAAGTTTTGAGGAATTTATATCCATCCTTAAATTTAATGTTAGCAAATTTCACATGACGGATCTTATATGTATAATTCTCCTCGTTTTCCTCTTCTCTTATCGTGTATTTTTAATATATAATTGTTATTAAATGTCGAAGAATTATTACTTTGTTTTATATATATTTTATTACTAATTCTTGTCAGTTCGGAGCTGCAGACCTATTAACATTTTAAATGAGAAGTGAGTTTTCCAAAGCATTGTTTTGTGTTGTGTCTGTTAAAAACGCAGCTAGTGTATAAATTGTTTCCTAACATTGTGAGCAATGAAATTTTTGGGAACATAGTGAAAGTAAGTCATAAAACCGTTTTTTTTAAATTCGCCAGTGTTTAAAATCAATCAAAGGATTTTGTAAACATTTCAAAACTCCCGCCATGGCCACGTAAACGAGTTGTGACCGGAACTTGTGCTGTAAACCCACCTGGAAAAACGTCAAATCGCAGGTCCCGAGGGTTGGCTGCACTGCGGAAAATTGCACAAAAGTACGCAGTTGCCATGCATATCCATCGGCACCGCGCGCCGCGAAAGACCGTGGGAGGGAGCGAGACGAGCAGCCGTACCGCCGCTGTCAAATTGCAGTGTGTGAAAACAAACATGGCCGCCCGGAGCTCCGTCCTTGTCTGCCCGCCGTGCGAAGGGCCCCGCGCCACAAGAGCGGTCCCTGTCGCGACGATTGCCGTTGAAGCGAGAAGGCGGAGTTGTTTTTGTGTGCTAATAAAAATTTTTTGAATGGTGGCGGAAGGAGTTTGCGGCTAGTTTTTATCACATAAAAAGGCGGTGGAGTTCCGATTATTGGCGGCGCATTAATTTTCTTTCGTTTTCGGCGTGTGAATCGCGCGTGGATCGGCTGGGCGCTGCCGTAAGTTAATTTATTCGAGGGAAGCAGGCCTGCAGCTCCTCTGCGCTTTCAAGCAGCAAGAGCGTTGCGTTTGGAGGGAGGCTCGCGTGGGGTTTCGTCAATCGGTGGGTAGTGTGGCGGCCGGAGTCGCGCAATAGCGGTAAAAAGTTTGGAGGCTTCAGGTGATCTGGCGGATTGTTTTCGTCGCCAAAATGGGGGCCTATTTGTCGGAGCCGGTTACAGAAAAATATTCCAGCGACGAGGGGAACGACTACATGGACGTTGGGGCCAGCTCGATGCAGGGCTGGCGGATCAGCCAGGAGGTGAGTGAGTGCGCCCCTCGGGCCGCGAATTATTGCGCGGGGACCACACGCGAGACGCCGACCCCGAAGCGGAGTCGCGCGTGTTTTAATTAAATTTGGGAAGCGCGTTTTGAGGTTATGATTACTTTCAGGATGCCCACAATTGTATTTTGAGCTTTGACGAGAAAACATCGTTTTTCGCGGTTTACGACGGGCATGGAGGCGCCGAGGTGGCGACCTACTGCGCCGAGAAGCTCCCAGAGTTCCTGAAGGAACTCAAGAGCTATAAAGATGGGGACTTTGAGCAGGCGCTGAAAGACGCATTCCTGGGCTTTGATGCGACCCTCCTTGAGGAGGACATCATCGACATTCTAAAGAAATTAGCTGGCGAAAAAAATCCCGATAGGGATAGTGACCTCGACAAGGAGGAGGAAGAGGAGGATCTGGCCGAATTATGTCAAGAAGGCGCCCTGCCAATCGAAGAGGTACTCGAGAAGTACAAGGGGTCTGCAGGGAAATTTCCACAATTCGCCAGATTGAAGAAGGAGGACCCGGGTGCATCCGGATCGGGGACTTCAAAACCAACTTCACCATTCCTGAGGGGCAGACGAAATCCAGTTATTGCGGTGTGTGAGGAGAACATGGATGGCCCGTCCTGTTCCTCGTCCCTAGCCTCGAGTTCAGAGGCAGACAGTAAGATGGAGATTGACAACGTCGACTCAACCGTAAGCAGTTCCAGCAGTAAGGCAGACAATTCCACATCCGCAACAGAAGTCTCGGAAGGGAAAGATAAACAGAACGAGATTGAGGAAATAACCAACAGCACCACGAGCCCAGCTGTTTCCTTAGCGAAGCTCCTAGGGAACAAGAAGGTCCAGAATGGGGACATCTCCTCGTGTCAGGGCAACAAAGATGATACAGCAGTGGTAGCAGGTTCCTCCAGCAAAAATGAGGTTGTGTCGTCGTCATCGTCGTCGTCTAGCAGCGCCGTCGGTTCAGCAGGTGCCTTGAATTCAGTGCCCTCCACTCACGAGAATGGCGAAGTATCGAGCTTATCCTCAATCCCACCGTCAGCTAACAAAATTAGGCAATCAGGCGGCTCTTCAAGCAGCAGCAACATAACATCAAGTACAAATGAGGGCAGAAAGGCGGCTATCGCTGCACCTGGGATTCCCGAGGAGGACACCAGCAGCTCTGATGACGATGCTGATTTTCAGGGTAAGTACAATTTTTTATTTTAATTACCTCGTTTACGACCAATAAAAATCGAATAAGTAATTTTACGAATAGTACCTAATTGGGAACGGGTCAAATTTTTAAAGTGGGAAGAAGTAGGTATAAATATAATTCAAGATTTAATTTTTGAAGCTAAAAAACAAATGTGGCACCCTGCAGTGCCAAATTTTAAAACATTATCAAGTATAAATATACCTTCATTTTAAATATTCACGATATATGCATTAAAAATTAACATTGGGACCCTCATTTAGCTGCCAGGATTGTGTATTAAAACTTTTAGTATATTGACCAATATTAATTAATTTTTTAGCGGAGGATAACTCTAGCACAGAGGACGGTGAGGAGGACGTGGATGACCCAGCTGAAGAAGATACAGACGAAGATAACGAGGATGGGGAGACGGAGGACGACGAGGATTGTGGCATGGATGACGATTTTTGTACAAAAATGACTGAGGAGCCAGGGAAGGACAGTGGATGCACGGCTGTCGTCGCCCTATTGCATGGTAGGGACTTGTATGTGGCGAATGCTGGAGATTCAAGATGCGTGGTATGCCGCAAAGGCAAAGCTGTGGAGATGAGCTTAGACCATAAGCCAGAGGACGAGGAGGAAAGCAATAGGATAATGAATGCTGGCGGGAAGGTTACCCTCGACGGGCGGGTTAATGGTGGTTTAAACCTCTCCAGAGCACTGGGCGACCACGCCTATAAAATGGTTTGTGTTAAGTGCAAATTGCTTCCTTTTACTTGAAAAATTTTCTTTACCAGAGCAAAGATCTTCCTCCGGAGTGCCAGATGATCTCAGCTCTGCCGGATGTTAGGAAATTGATAATTTCTCCGGATGACGAATTCATGATTCTAGCCTGTGACGGCATTTGGAACTTTATGTCTAGTGATGATGTGGTTGAGTTTATTAAGAAACGAATCAACGATGGGCAGGACAAAATGTCTAAGATCTGCGAAGAGGTAAAACATTCATATTTTTTAATTTAAGTTGATTTTCTAATCTTATCTTATTTCAGCTCTTCGACAGTTGCATTGCCCCAAACACTTTGGGGGATGGGACAGGCTGCGATAACATGACCGCAGTGATCGTAAAATTCAGACCGAAGATCACCGAATTGCCCACAAGGATAACGACAGAATCAGAGGCGATTGCGACAGTTACGTCATCAAAGAGGCGATGCTCGTCGCCTACTTCTCAAAGCGACACCGAGGAGTCCAGCGAGAACTCAAGCAAACGCCTCAAGACTGAAGATGTCGAAGACAAGGAGTGCGACAGCGGGAGCAGCAGCAGCACCACGGATCCTAGCGTCAATCAAGACACCGCGACCACAACGTAAGCCGGCGGATTGACCGAGCCGAGAAGCAAAACAATACAAACAAACAAAAAAAGCATTACATTTAGGTAGCAGATTCAGATGGAGCACCGAATTGGTGGATTAATTTTTTTTTCTTTTATTTTCGGGATTTGTGGGCAAGTTGCAAAACTATTTCTTTTCTCAGTTACACTTTCACACCTCCGAACAGAATGAATTATACGTTGCATCTGCGTGCCCCATTGGGTACGGATAATTTCTAGAAAATGATAACTTATGTAATTCTCTTTTTCCTTTATTGTTAATTCATATTTATGAATAGAGACCGTACAGAAAAATACAAAAAGTAAAAGTATATTTAAATAAACTGATCGTTTTGGTCGCATCCCTTAAAAAGATGGGTTAAATGTTCCTTAAATTTAGTAACCTTGGTACTTCCTTCCCGTGTTTGGCTTAGTGTGTAATAATATATCTACATAAATTTGAAATTTTGCAGTACTAAAAATTAATTTAAATTGCTTTTTTTAATTTCTATTAAACAGTTTTCATGTTAATGTTCTTGACGATAGTAGTGTAAAATAACTACTTGAAATTCAAACAAAACATTTGCCTTAATCTTTAGCCTGACTGGATAATCAATCTTTTTAAACAGGGATCGAAAATAATCATTTTTTCTAACATTTAAAATCAAGAACTCATCCTTTATATTAACTTAAAATTAATTATTTCATTTGTAGTCTTAGATTTAATAATACTTTGCATGAAAGATTTAATATTTTCTTCCATCTTTTACTTTTTGATTTTTTGATTAGTTGATAATGATTAAGAAGTAATTTTTACTTTTCGGTCGCTCGATAACGACCAAATATTATAAACAATAATAAGAAACAATTTTTCACCAAATTAGAAAATGGAGAGGCTATGATTGTGAAGTATATCTATGTTATTTTTTTTTTAATTTGCACGCCAAGGAAGGAAAATCCGGGTCCCATTCAACGAGATTAGGCATGTTGTAGTGGACAAATTTTCGGTTAAGATAGTCGTGTTTTACTTTTTTATTAATTTCAGAGATATTGGTTCAAAATTAAAATTGTAACACGATTTTATTATTGTTTTACTATAAAATTACATTGATGTAGAGCGGAGAGAAAAAGATAGAAGTAACTCGGCAAGTACCTAAATTTATTTTTGCAAATATGTACTACCACTACAAATTTCTTAGCATTGCTTCTTCGAAAGTCCTAGCAAAACTCATATTCATCAGTGATAATTTTTATATTCGACCAATTGCATTTTCATTTTTTAAATGTAAATGTGGTTAGATAATATAATCTTATTTACACCTATGAGGCTACGTAAATGGAATCCCTCTAAGGGCTTTAGTATGAAAACAACGATTCTTCTAATTGGAACTTATACAAATGCTAATTTGTGGTATGATCTTTTTTGTGGTACATTAAATTTTAACGATATACAATTCTATTGCAAACCAGTAAAATTCCAGTGGCTATGTATTTTCTGGAAGTGTACATCCGTTGCATCCACAGACAGATAGTAAGTTATATTGTAGTAAATAACTTCTCAAAATTTTATAAGACATAAAATTTAGCAACCGCCACATCGTTTAAATCGATTATTCTTCTCTAGTTTGCTTAAACCCCTTTCACAAAAATTTGACTGCTGGCTAGACATTATGAAAGAAAAACTATTAGAAATATTTGAACAAACTACAGCCGGGTGAATTTTTCATAACATCTTGCTTCTGAGAAGGCGCTCGTTTAGTGGCATACCTTACAAAAGTTTTAGCAGGTCTTTATATGTCTGTACTGCAGGACTTTTTTTTGGTATTGTACAAAAAGACATTTGTAGCAATTTTGTATTGCACTAAAAATTACTTTTAACTGCATTTACAAAATTTGTGCAGTACGTTTACGATCACACTTCAAGAAATTAAAGGGGTTTTTCTTTTCTGTTAAAACGACTCAATTCAATTTTAAATTTGTAATAATTTTTTTGTAAACTGAGATTCCCAAAATAACAAAATATTTAAATCAATGCCACTTACTGAATAATTATTTTCTCCAAAAATCCTTCGTCCTCAGGGCAACTGATTTTTACACAAACTAATTTGTCTGAAATTTTTCATTTCTAGTGACACAACGCTTACTTAGCACCGCCAATTTTTTATGTTCTTGTTTTGTAAATTTAGAATTGATATTTTAGAATGGGTAAAATAATGTGAAAGCACAAATAAAATAAATTCATTACAATCTTCTTTGACTAGGTAAAATCAGAGATATAAACATTTAGTAGCCTAATAAGAAAAGCTCAATTCAATCAAAGTTTTCTAATTAATTGATTAGTCTATTAGAGGAGGATGCCGAGGTTTAATAGCTTATTCCAAGAGGTGATTCGGAATAAAAAGAAAATAAAACAATCGTACTATACAACAAGTACTCAAAAAACGTATATTAAGGTGTAAATGAAAAAAAAATACATCTTACAATGCACTAACAGTTCCAGAAGTGTGGCGTCGACGCCCAAATTGAGCGCAGGGGACGGCTCCCGACCGGACATCGAAAGCATTTTCCTTAGTGAGTAGATTACGTCTAGATTAACGACCATTGAACGATTGAAGTAGAATATTAGTTGAGGGTTTGTCATGGAACGCTCGGGCTCAGGAGGATCACTTCCTTTTGGCAATTAGACCTTTCCGCGTATTGACAATGAACTGGTTCACGAATCATGTCGGGTTATTCCTCTTGTTCGACCGCAGCCGGGCGAGCCCCGTTCGCTCCTCCTCCTCATCACTGGTGTACTGCTGGATGCCGCCGGCGCCGACTCCTCCCCGGACCGAGGACGTCGCCTGGAGGAGCTCCTGATCCGGGGCGTTCCGGTTCTCGTAGAGGAGCACTTGCAGCGTTTCCTCATATATCCTCGCCTCGGGGAATTCAACTTTGGTATGTTTCCTATCAGTCGCATAAACGATCGAGGTGCAGCACACCTCCGCCACCCTCTTCCCATGTCCGTAGAACGACCAGCAGCAGATCTCACTGGACCCGATCACATCCTTGATGAAGAGTATTCGCCCACTAAATCGCAGCGAGAGCTTATCGAACAATTCAATATTTTTGAGCAAATTATCATCGGAGGTATTTGTGTACGAATATTTATTGTTATGCCGGTTCACCAGTAACTTCACAACCGGCTTCGCCGACGAACTAATTAGGAGCTGCTCCTCCTTCTGGGAGGTGATCAATGGAATGCGACAGATCGGCTCGGGCTCCTTGTGCTTTATCAGCGCCCGCTCGCATGCTAGGGCCAAGTCTGTGATGCAGTAGTACTTCGCTTCCACGAGGAGCTCCGCAATGTCTTTTGGGGAGTCTGGGAGGGCCACACTTCCGTCGCGGAGGTAATTTAGAATGGTCTCAAAGTGGGTGCCGCATCTGTCTATCAGGATCCACCCTGAAAATGGGAGTTGTTAATTCGGCTCAATAATTCATTGGGAAAAAGGGGCGGACGTTGCACTTTGCCCCGGAATGGGCACACCCCCTGCAGAGCAGAGCGACGACTGCCATCCGCCCCTACGCCGGGAACAAACCTTCGGGATCCGTGAGGACGTTCATGCGGCCGCTAAACATAGCGCTGAGCATCGTGTCCAATTTTGTGAGGGTGCCGACCGTCGTTTGGTACAGCCGCCCCCCGACGTTCAGCTTCACGTACTGCGACGGGCTCGCTTTCAGGAAGGTCTTCTGGTCGCCCGACATCTCAAGCTCGTTCGACTCAATTTTGCAGGATTTTTACGTAAAACAGTCACAAGAAAAAAAAACAGACTACACAATCCTCAACTGTTCACAAGTGCGCTACGATCGAAATAACACGAAAAAAATGGAAAAAAGTACGAATCACAACAAGAAAAACCCTCTTGACATTTGGCGACAGCTGTTGGTGGAAAATGGACGTTGGCTCGTATAACAGTTTTCGCTTGTATAACAGTCTCAGCCCTGATATTAAGCCATTTGCCTTTGCTCGATAACGGTTACCACGGCAACGCAGAAAGGATTATGTGTTTTTTGCTTTTGAGCTTTCAATTTCATAATTTGTAAAAAGTGAAAATGACCGAGGAACTAAGCAAAGCAGGAATTTACATAGATGACATTTTCTCCCTCCGGGTTCTGGATCCAAGGATTGCACAGGAAACAAACGAACTGAAGGAGGAGTGCCAGGAGTATTCAGAAAGTGAGTGCAGCTAGCCTCCACCGCCTTCACATTTTAATCCGATAAATTTAACAAAATCCCCAGAGCTTCTAGACTTTAAGAAATTGGCGGAGCAATTCGTTTCCTTGGCTGAGAACTTTTCAAAAGAAGTCGAGCGGGAGAAGATTCGAGCCGTTAGCACTCAAAATCGTCTCAAGACGATTTCTAAGCAACGGGAAGCAGAGCAACAGCTCTACCAGGTTAATTTATTTAAAATAACAATTTAGTGGGTTTTTGTAGACCTTTTGAAATTTTTTCAGTCCCAAATTTTGGAGAGAACCATGGAACTGGACCGTCTTAAAATTGAGTACCAATATTTACAGCGCATAGAGTCCGAGCAGCAAGAAATTCTTAACCATTTCACTCAGAACCAATAAAATGTCAACTTATATTTTTCATGCATTCTCTGCCTAATAATTTTTATGTTTTTAACATTTTTTAATATGAGACCAAAGCGCTATAACAATTGTTATTTGAGTTTTTTCAACTGCAATATCTAGGGAGATATTACAAAAAATTTAACTTGTTTTTCAAAAATCACTTTTGCAGAAAATAATGCATCAAACACTCAGTAGCGGAGTAAGCCAGAGGAGAGTTTCCAAACTAAGATTTCTTCAGTCAATTAAATGTTAAAGTATTTTCGTCATCAGTTTGGTGGCACCTGGACTATTTTTTTACTTTTATCCAAAAGCATAGTAAAAGATATCGGCCTTTAATTCAAATATAAAACCACAATTCACAAAGCCTTGATTAAAAGTACATATATGATTTCTTTAAAACGTGCAAGTTTTTCAATGCTGCTGTTGCATGTAGTCCTTTAAAGCTACCTGAGTAATAAACATTTTATTTTTTTTTTCATCTCAATGAGGATGACTGGTTTGCCAAACAGTGGCGTAGAAATTAGAAAACTATGTTAATGTTTATGATGTTAATAGAATCACATGTTTTCAAAGCTGCAATGTCGTTTTACTAAGTTGTCCTGCGATTCGAAAAGATTCAGACGTAGTTAAAAAAATCAGTCAAATTACTTGCAGACCTTAAAAATTCGGCAAATTCTCAAATATACAGCGATCCGTTTTTGTGAGTAGGTTTTTAGTATTGCTTAAACATTAAATTATATTTATAATTCTAGTTTATTCGACATAAAATCTAACAAATAATGTCTTTAAGAGACGCCACATTCTTCCTGTAGCAGGAAAAACTGCAGAGAGGTACCTTTGTTTTGGAGCAGCTATACGACTTGAGATTTTTGCACCCGGGAATCCCGCAGAGCACCGGCTTAGGCGGATCAGGGGCCACCTGAGGCGCCAGAGGAAACTCGTACATGACGGGAAGAGAAATCATCCCTCCATCGATGGTGTTCCTGTAGGAGATCATGGGCTGAGCCGCCTTCACAACCCTACCCTTCGTTTGCTTTCCAGCTTTGGTTTCCTGTTTCTTGAGCAGCCTCTCCATCGTCTTCTTCTTGTCCTTCTCCCTTTTCTCGTCCGCTAGCTGCTTCCTCTTCTGGGATTTGAGCTGAGCCTTCTGGATGGCCTCCGCGGTCATCACCTTCTCCTTGTATCCAGTGGGGAGTGACATCAGGATCTCGCCGCCTGGACTGGGCTCCTTGTCGTTGCCCCTCTCGTACATCGCCCGCTGTCTGGCGGTCATCAGCTTCGGGTCCTTAATCTTCTTGAGCTCATCGTCCACCTCCTCCAGCTTCCCGGATTCGATCGCGTCCAGCCACCGCTCCTCGTCACTGGACGTCTCGCTTTCCTTGCCTTTGGTTTTCCGCTTTTTCTGGGACTTTGCGGACGACGGGGTTCCTTTGGACGATGCGCTTCCCATTTTTCCCTTGTCCCCATCGCTGGTGTGCGGCTCCCGAACGGGAGTAATTGGGAGCTCCGTCACAACATCCACCGGGTCCGAGTCGTAGTCGACTTTCCTCTTCTTGTGCTTTTTGTGTTTCTTGTGTCTTTTCGGCGGCGTCAGGGAATTATCGGCTGCAATTGCAAAATAATTGATTAGTGCATGCAGGGAATTTTAATTATCCCGCAGAATTACTAGAGTCAAAGTCATAATCCTTTCGTTTACCCATCTTTTTTCCTTTTTTCAGAGAGAAGTAACGCGACGGAGCGGTGACAGTTGTGGATGGCAACAAACGCTGAAGAAAACAGCTGATCGATTCAGCAAACTCAAATGGCCGCCGGAAGGTGTCTTAACTGTGCTAAACTTGGAGAAAACGTTTGTCCAACGCCTTTTCAAAACGTCAACATTCCTCGAAGGTAATGCTAAGAAAAGTCTGTATCGTATAAAAACGGTGAACGTGAACGTAGTTAAATTAGGAGTATCTTTAAACAGAAAGGTATTCAATGAATAAACGAGGCCAATCACGCTAATTAATTTGACAGATGCTTTTGGCTTCACATAACTGTATTTTGATTATTATCGTCGCTTATTGAATTAAAGTGTTTACGAAGCTTCTGGAAAATGTGAAAAAGTGCGGAGGTATTAAAAATGTGCAAATAAATTAAATTTTATAGTTTTACTCGGAATATATGTGTTGTGGAGTGAAATATAAACATGAAGTGTTTGGTGCCTAATTGTGGAACCAGATGCAAAAATAGGAAAGGAACAACATTTTTCCGGTAAGTAAGTATTTTATTCTAACGTTTCCTCACATAATCAGTAATATAAAAATTATAAATCAGTTGTTTCCCATAAAATTCGGTGATAGCTTTGTTTACATTCAATTAAGAGGTTATGTGACGTCTAAGCGCCAAAGGTGTAAATTGATGATTAATCAAATTCAATTTTTTAGTGTTGGATGCTTTGTTATTTCTTTCTCTCGCCTCAACTATTCGAATAACACAAAAATTATCTTAACTAACATTAACCGAATTTAACTACTGTCCTGGAATGATATTGGGCTTGACCTTCGAAGGTCGAATTGAAAAGATTTGTTAATTTGCTTTGATAGAGTTTTTCTACTGTAATTCAAAGTTAATCACGAAATATAAAAATGGATTTATTATCTAAAATTATTCTAATGTTAAATATTTGTAGCAAGAACTCATGCACACAAACATTAAAATTTACAATATGATAATTAGTTCTAATTTTTAGCAGCAACATTAATTAGCCTATTAACACTATACAGCACAATTTTAGACTGTGCATATAATAAATTTTAATGTGATGCACTCAACATGAAGCGCCTTTTTATAGATGCAAATATTGAATAATTAAATAAGCGACCATGTTTATTAACATTGTGTCACCTGTTGCTCGTGAATTATCAATTTTGGACAAGATTGAGGACTTATGTAAGTTTCTTTACGAATTTTAAAACTAATATTTATCTATTCATTTGCAAGAAATGTATTTTTTTAATTTTTCAATGTGTGTTCAAATGAAAAAAATGAGAATTTGCTATGCTTCCTATAAGTTTTGCCATAACTTTATGTTTGTTTATTGGTACATTTTCAATCCAAAAAATTTGTTTGCATATTTTAGGGAGCTTAAAGGAATAAATTTCTGTTTGCAAATTTGTGCATAAATTTCAAGGAATAAAGAATAAATGCTGCTGCAGATCCACCACCGGTTAAATAAAAAGCAAAAAACTTTAAAATGTTTAATCAGTAAAAAAAAAAGAAAAGATAAATATAAAAACAAAAAACATTCGAATTAAAGTAATTATACACAAGAGGATATTGATTTTTGTGTTTATTTTTTGAATTTCTACTTTAATAAAGTTTTGTTTTTTCACTTATAACATGTAACTCTGTTTCTAATAATTGTGAAACTTTAAAAATTTTTGCGATCTTTGCTCGTTGATATAAAGTTGCATATAATGCAGCAGTTTTATAGCAATATCTGAAAGCTTATTCTTGTTACTATTATTATTACATTTATGTATAATACATAATGTACATACAAACATATTTCGCACATGGTGTTCCAAAACCTGAATCTAGCATTTCGAAAATTGTCAAAATATGCTTCAGAATTAGTAGGCCATATATTTACATATGTCCATTTTTCATTACGGTTTTGTTCCAATATAAAACAAAAATTTGGGTTTGTTTAGGCTTTTATTAAATAGTTACTAACTGTAGAATAACATAAAAAATAACTTAAGAAATAACTCAATCACATACAACTAGAGCAAAGGAATAAAATTAAGAATTATAAGGAGGGGATGGGTAATGAGATGAAAGGTTTGATGTCATTGAAAAGTTAGAATATTTCTGAAGAGGATATGATTTCGATGGAATTCGCAACAGTATTACAGTACCAATCGTTTAACTAAAAAACAAAATCAAAAACATAAAAAATAGCACAAATAATGGCTAAGATTATGAACTGGTTGCGTATTTCCGCCGCCTCGTTATTCCTAATTTTTACAATGTAAATGACTCTCAATGGGATATTCATCCAACTAGGAATGTTTCAAAATTTGGTATTAGTCTACACTCGGCTCTATCTCTAACTAGTACAGCGTAATCGGCGGTAGGTGGTTGCCGCAACGAGGGAAATCTGGCGGTACTGGAGGTAGATCGGACTGGCTTCCTATATGGATGACAAGGTTCATCCCGATCAGGATGTGGAACAGGAAGTGGCAGTGGAATAGCCAATATCCGGGATTATCGGCTCGGAAGCGCAGGACAACGTATCCATTGTTGGGAACAGCTATGGTATCCTTGAGGGGTGGTCTGGTGAAGTCCCTTTTCAGCATTCCCCGACGATCCAAGTCCAGGGCGTGCTTCAGGTTGATCTTCTTGACGGTGGTGTCCGGAGATCGACCCATGCCAATAACGTTGAACGCGGAGCCGTGCAAGTGGAACGGATGGCTCAGATTCGTCTGTTGGACTTCGTCGACTAGAACTACTTCTACAATGGCACCTAGGGGTATGTCGACTTTATGCGTGCATAAACAGTTGGGCCCACAAGATGGTGGTCGATTGTCGCCATTGCAAAATTGTTCCGGCGGGATGTCTTCGATTTGCGATAACATCGGCGATGCTGGAGCTCTGTAGGAAATTTCGTCGATTAGGGAGATCAGGTGGTCTCCTCCAGGCGCAACTGAAATATTTGAAATTTTGTGAAGTGGTTGGTAAGAATTTTGTATGAGGGGTCCCGATTACAGACCGAAATAATTCAAATTGTTCTATATTTCAAATGCTTGCTCAGCCATAGCTAAAGGAAACTGATTTTCTTAAAAATGACTCCCTCGATTTCTAATTATTTCAGCTTTTTCTATACCTATAAATATTTGCCAAAATAGGGAGAAGTGCGAGTATAATTCGCGCTTTGAAATTATATGTATCCCATACCGTTTAATAAAAAGTAACTTTTTACAATTATCTATTATCTAACAAATTTAAGTTTATTTAATAAGTTCATCGTTTTGAAAATTCCACATAGAATTAGATATAAATAATTTTCGGATGTTCTCTTCAGGTTTTGAAGATCAATTAGAGAGTGAGAATTCTAATATTAAAATAAGCTTTAACAGGGTATAGTTTTTTATTACGTTCAACTACAAACGTAATTTTTCTACAATAGTATGAGGCTAGAATCCTTAGTATCGAATCCTGAAGATATTCTTGATATCTCAAACCGTTTCTGAAAAAAGGTGCCTTGACACATGAACAGACGAATAAAGCGATCCTATATAAACGAGGGTTCCATTTTTCCATTATAAGGTACGGGACCCTAAAAACGAATTCTTGAACCAAGAATGTGTTTCAATACTTAAATGTACTGAAAGTGATTTCTATTTTTATAAAAAATCTAATGACTTGAATGACGATTATTTAGTTGCATGATCGTTCTTTCCATCAGAACTCAGAATTATCCGAAGAATTCGGCAACTCGTGATGGTGTTTCAACGGTTAGGGTATAGGATAGATTTTGGGAGATCTAGAATTTCCACAAATGTTATGACTGAGCATGATTTCATAAGAAAAATTACAAGAGAATTTTTTCGGATTTGGACCCCTAAGATGTGTAGTTACCCAGATATGAATTGTAAGTGTTGGCCATGAACAGCTCTTCTGGTCGATAGAAATAGAATCTAAATGGCAAGAAGATTTTTACATCAGGTCGGTCGATAAGGACACCTTTGTCGACTTTTTTCGCGTTTTTCAAATTGCTGATACAAACAGCATCACGACGCTTCACATCGCAAATCGCGTCCAGCGGGTTCAAAACCTGTGGAACGAAAAATGATAGAATTAAACATAGAAAATAATTAAATTTTAAATATAACGTATGAACATTTTAGCGTACAGCAGAAATGCAGATAGAGTGCTGCTAAAGCAGAGATTGACTTATATTGTAAAAATGTAAAAATTTAACTTACTCAAAATGTGGAAGCCCAAAAGTATTGCTATACACAGAAAACAGTGGTGAAAACTTCTTCAAGATAGGTCTGTACAAAGATACAGTCTGAGGCGAAGGATTTAAATAAAAAAATTTTGTATTTACAGGCAAAAGAATTATTTACAAAAAAAATTATTTTATTTATTTTGTCATAATGTCATGTGTGTTCTCTCTGGCATTAATTTATTTTTTTACAAACACTTTATGCGTTGCGAACACTCAGCCGCGTCCAGTGCTCTTACGACAGAGTCTTTAATGTTGTTGGTGTCCACTTTGAGTATTTTATTCAAAAACGTAATTATAAACATAAAAATAAAGAAAAGTATAAACATTATACTACATAAATACAATACATACAAGGGTTCTTTCATCCAACAAATTTACATAATTTAAAATTTTATGATTTCCAATTTTTACTAGGAAACTGTTTTTATATTGGATTTTGTGTCGATCACTGGGTAATTTCGATGTTGGTCTTGGCAGGTTTATTTATTTATTTTTTCAAATTTACATGGAATTTTCTCGGGTCATTCTTGATGTTCGTGTTTAGACTAAATTTATATATTTACCCTACAATGTGGCAGCATGCAGGAGTTCATGATTGTTAGTTATATTGTTGTCTCTTTTAGGCTTTGTGTTTATTTAGGGAACTTCATATAACGAAAATGATTTTAAAAAGCTTGTTGTGATTCAAATTTTCCAATTATCATTAGAAGTAATGAAAATTAAAGGGAAGTTATAGACAATAGGAAGAAGAAAATTAAATTAAATTAGGATTAAGCGTTATAGTATAAAAAATTTAAATGATGTAGTTTGTCTTGGATTTGAAGAAAAGGTAGATAGAGGAAGAAGAAAAAAGAAATAAAATTAGTAAATTCGCCTTAGAATAATAGATTACGGTGGGTTTTAAGCGGCGCACACACTTAGTAGAGTCAAAACACCAAATTTAGGTTGCAGTTTTGCAAGGGAAAAAACAGAAAATATCTTTTTATTTGTGCATAGACAGTTTGAATTTAATTTCAAATTCCAAAATCGAATAGTCGTACATACATAATTAAAATGAAAATGATTCATGAATTCAAATTTGTATAGAAAAAATGAAAGTTTTACATGTAGGTAGTTACAGAAATTAGGAAATTAATTTTTTAGAATTTGTTATTATTACAAAATGAGTATGTAAAAGAAAGTGAGAACTTTGTACTAAAATATAATAAAGTCAAAACTAAAACCTAACTGGTAAACGTTTAAAGAAAGCATCAGTGGCGAGGTCCAAAATTTGCACTTCGATTAAAATATGATGATGAAATTAGAACTTATAATATAAACACATAAGCGTAAGGATAGTAAAAGTATGTTGTATGTTTTAGGAGACAACCCTATAACACTAAGCAATCATCGGAAGGAACAGGCATGTCAGGGTAATGAATTAATTTAATTAATGTGATTATGTTTGTTTACAGGTGAAAAAATGCGTTCTGATAGGTACAGCAGTCCGATGAAGACAGGTATGCTGAGCGGTAACTACTTATAATTTTTACATTAAACCGTAAACTTTCCATCACTATTTAAAAAAAAAAAAGAGTGAGAAAAGTTCGTAATAATTTACTTAGGCGGTTTTCTCGTTTGTTCTCTTTTGGAAGGATGTCTTGCTTTATATTACAAATTAAATTTTAATATATAGGAATAGGAGGCGTGTGATCGCCACACGTTGGAAATCCTGGGGGAATCGGAGGAAGATCTGCGTTCGTACCAACTTGCAGGATTAGATTCATTCCGATCACGATGTGGAACAAGAAATGGCAATGGAATAGCCAGAAGCCTGAAATGCGAAAAATAGGGTAAATATACAATTAAATGTGGTGAAACCATCAATATCTGTCGCAGCTCCGATCATGGGTGACAGAATCGTTATGCAAAAGCAGTCTTACCGGGATTATCAGCTCGAAATCTTAAGACTACATAACCATTATTTGGCACCGCGATGGTGTCTTTCGACGGTGGTAGATTGTACTGTCTGTGCAGCAGTCCGCGACGGTCCAAGTCAAGAGCGTGCTTCAGATTGATCTTCTTAACGTTTGAGTCTGGCGACCGGCCAATACCGACGACGCTGAACGCGTACCCGTGCAGGTGGAACGGATGGCTGAGATTTGGTTGCTGAACTGGAAAGGAAATCGTTCGGTTGAGTCCCGTCTTCCTGTTCGCGAAACCGCGAAAATTACATACCTTCGTCGACTAGGACGACTTCCACGATCGCGTTCAGCGGGATGTCGATCTTGTGCGTGCACATACAGTTGGGGCCGCAGTCAGCTGGGCGGTTGTCGCCGTTGCAGAACTGCTCCGGGTTGATGTCGTCGTACTGGGAGGTGAGGGGGGCTGGCGCCGACAGGTACGAGATCTCGTCGATCAGCGAGATGACATGATCACCGGTCGGAGCGACTGCGGGAAGAAAGTGAATCAGAATCGGTCCATCGGCTCTGCAGCATCTTTTTACCTAAGAATCGGTTGTACGTGTTCGGCTGGAAGAGTTCTTCTGGTCGGTACAGGTAGAAGCGGAAGGGCAGGAAGATCTTGACGTCCGGCTTCTCCTGCAGAATACCGCGATCGATGTCTAAAGCGTTTTTCAGCTGGCTCACGCAAATGGCGTCGTCACGTTGTCTGTTGCATTGCGCGTCTAATGGATTCATTACCTGGTTTTTGTTTTTACATTGGTTTTGCATAGGTTGGTTTGGAAGCATTTACATTGTGTTTTATTTATTTTTTGTTTGTTGGATATTGTAGTTTTGTACAGATATCAAGAGGGAGAGAAAAGAAGAAAGAAGTCACATTAATGAGCGGATATTTACACAGTCCGGAAAATTACTAGGATCTCTTTCAGCACACGGTTTTTGTCTTTTGCGATCTCACCGTGAACTATTTTTGTAAAGACGTTTTGCTTCTTCGTCATGTCGTCGTGTCACTCTCGGATGTTGAGATATCATAAGATTGGTGCCTTGGCATTATTCACAGGCCGTAATTACTCTGACATTGGGTAAATGTCGCCAATTGCACTTTACTGATTTGGAAAATAACCGACGATGAACTGACTCTGAATTGCTTCACGATGAGTGTGCTAATCGTGAGTCGCTCTGATTGGGATTTACCTGATATCGAATTGTATTTTGGAAATGATTGGCTTTACAGAGATATATTATCTAAAAATAAATTTGCTCACAATTTTTACTTAATGAACTTTACGATTTGCTTCTTTATTTAATAAAAACCCTCCGGAAACTGTGAACAAATCGCTTCGGAAGGTCATCAGCAGTTAAAGTTACATAATTACGACGTTTGTGCGTACAATAATAACTCGTGCAAGTACAACCATTACTACATAGGGTATTAAAGGAAAACCTAGATTAAAATATTGAAAAATATGATTTTCTAATTATAAAATTTCGATTATGAAAAATAAGTAGTGCAAAATAAAAAACACGCTTTTATACAATTAAAAATTAAAATAAAGGTAGGTTTTAAGAGTACAAGGTACATACATACTTAACATATGTATATATGTATATACAAAATTCATTATGTTATAATTAGTTACGTTTTGCGATTTTGGAGATATGTACAGAAATATCAATCAGTATATACATATGAGATGCAAAACATTTAGGTAGAGCAACTTTTTACATTAAACGAATGTAATATTGCAATCGATGATGTACTAAAAACAGTCATATTTACAAATCACAAAATCAGTTAAGCAGAAATAGTTAAAAAATTGTGATACGTGTGAAAAGAATAAGAGGAACAATAATATGTCGAATATGAACCTAAATAAAATTCAAACAACATCAGTATTTGGAACTATTGACGATGGAGTTTTATGCTATTATAAATATTTGTCACTTTAATTAAATTTTGATTCAAATTTTAATTTGGATTTGAAAGGACTTATCTTGGTAAACCACCAATGAACTAAATCAATTCTCAATTTAAAAAGTGATTCTTTAATTGGGTGCAACTTTTCTGCTTTCCAATTTTTAAATATTTTTGTTCAATCTAAGTAGGGAAGCCCTATAAAAGCTGAGATTAGGTGAGGTTTTGCGGAATTGTGTCTTGAAGTAATAAAATGGTAGTAATTTAATTTACCGAAATTAATTGCAGTGCATTTTTGCTGTTGCTTTCACTTTTCTTTTTTTTATTTAATGTAGGAAATAAGAATAAAACAATGCGCCAAACTTCGTAAATCAATTGTTTGTTTGTAATTCCTTTCTTTTCAATTATACTATATAGATAAAACCCAATTTTTTAATTAAATTGGGAGCCGTTCACACTTTCTGGCAAATCTCCAGGTGACGGTACTAAAATTACGTATAACGAATGAAACTCATTTTTCAATTTCTCTCAAAGAAATTAAATTATGTTAAAAAACATATAAGCGAGCACAAATCGCCAGTACGAAACAAATTGCTACTGTTCAATTCTGTCGTTTATTTTGGTTAAGTGGTTTCAAAAAAATGAATTATCGCTATTTGCAGAGAAATTAGCTCATGGCAATCTCTTTTCCTCAACATTTTATCCAATGGATGCCGCGTAAGCGAAAGAAGTTTTTAAATAAAACCTGATATTTTAATTCAAGCTGAACTGGATCAAATGCCTTTATTAGAAAATTACGAGCGATCGCGGAGCATTTTCGCTTGTCACTTCCACTTTCGGACTCAATTTCTTCGTAATTTTATTGTTTACCTATTAAGGCTTGTTTTCGCGTTTTTCCTGCGGCCTGATGCAGGGAGTAGAAAGATGTTCCTGATCTACAACTTAAATCATATAAGTCCCTATTTGAGATCTTGATTTGAGCTCGTTGGGGAATAGTTAGTTTAAGTCCAGTAGTAGGTACTGATGGACTAATTGCATGTTGCGCAACATAAGCCAAGACACGTTCTTCACCTATTTTTTGTTTTCATCTTATTGCTTTTAAATTAGTTATCGTCAGTCTATTACTTTTCTATGTTTTGCTGTAGAATTTTGTAAATTATCTTAATTTTGTATAGTAGGAGGCGTTAAGTCTACACGAGGCCGTCCCTTTTTTAGTTTCTTTAGTCTCTGCCGACTTGTACACCTTTCGAATCATGAATTTTTCATGGTAATTAGTACTGGTTTCGGTAGAAGCAGAAAATTGAAAATTTACTTGGTGAGCATGTTATTTCGTAACAAGTGACGTAAGACAACGTCACTAAAATTAATTGCGCTCCAAAAAATTGCATGAGAAAATTTTTGTCGAGAAAAAACACATTTTTTAAAGTTTCGGCAGTTATTTAAATAAAACTCGAAAAAGGCTTGCAGGAATTAATACTTTCTTGACACTCACGTAATTTCGGTGTAATTTTCTGACTTTCAGCTTTTAATCACGAAGGTTGCAGCTGGTGATGTTATTTATGTTTATATGCTGCGTATAAACGCCTTAAATAATTTAAGTGGGATATTGCTAAAAATTTAATTCAGAGCAACTCAGAAATGGGAACAGGGGTTGCATAACACGCCCAGGTAATTGATGTGCCGACACGAAGGTGGTAATTAGCCAAAAATTCGATTAAATTAATATATCGTCATATTACATAATTTCAAAATGTAGATCAGTAACTAAGAATACTGAATAATTTGAAATAGAATATTAAAAATAGATAATATTCTGATTTTGGAGAACATTTGCCTCTAAAAAGATTTGGAGGATACTATTTAAACAAATTTTTTGTGGTCCGATTATGCAAATCGCACTTGTTTTTCTTAAAGAAATGTATTATTTCTTACAATTAAGAACAGTTTTATATACTATATGTATAATTTTTAGGACTACAATTCTATTTAGCTAGGAACTATTCAAAAACTGAAAATATTTGTGCCGAAATTTAAATTTCTTGTGTAATATAAACTAAACCGATAAGGTTTCCATATTTTGCAAAGTGACCTCGTAAGTACTTGTAAGCTTTTCGAGTTTTTGTTAAGTACATATACATATAGTTTAAATGAATTTTCTTTTGAGCTGTGTTGAATACTTTTATGAAACCTACTAACATAATGTTATATGTACATTGCGACATAGTCCAATGGTATCATGTAATAAATTGAATTCGAAGATGAAACATATTCAAAAATTACGTAATTTTGCAAACAACGATTTCGAAGAAGAAACAAAACGTCTTGAACGTGGAAAACACACCGTAGAGCTGGCTGTACACGATCGATAGATCATCGATTCGACAATTTTATTTACAAATCACAGCTTCCAGGCTTCCAGCAGCTGTGAATCAATTAAAATGCCCGTCTGGAAACTTTATACACAGAAATTTACAAAAAGCTAACATAAAAGGAGCGTTCCCAGAAAAACAAGAGAAACGGCTGTGTATGATACAAGGCTGCGACTATTTACATTCTCACGCCTTAGCCGGTGCGTTCTGTGTCTAGGTAGCGTACTTAGGCGTCGTCGCGCAAGAAAAATCCCAAGAAAGAAGCGTCAACAACTTACCACACCCTGCGGCAGCCCGACGTCGTAGGTAGGTGCTGGCGATGCTGGCTGGTATGGACCACGGGCGTACCTGAGAATGGCCAGCTGCTGGGTACGGCGGATACCGCACTCGCCCAGACCTCTTACTTGGATCCAGTAAGCGCCGACCTGCTGATCGGCGCTGATTACGAAGTCGTAGCGCTCGCCTAAAAGACACGATCGTGATGCATTATTAATTAAAGTGTTCGACACATTTCGCTGAAAGCTTCCTGTGTTCCAGAACCCACCTGAGAACGAGATGATCGTGTTCACCTGAACCGGATGCACGGGCTCCCCGTCGGTGGCGATCACAGTCATTGTGTGCCCTTCGATCGTCACCTGGGCAGGGCAAACGGATGCAAATGCGTTTATCATGCGGAAGCGATATCTGCGGCCAGGGGTGATCGTGAATATTTCGAGGGGGGTGTTCGTCATGAATCCCGTGTTTGGATCTCTGAACTGTCCCTTTCCGTTGACTAGAAGTGACTCGGGATCTTGACCGGTGTTCACAGCTAGACGGCCAGGATACCGTTCTGCAGCATCCTCATGCAGCCAATCGCTGATCAGCATAATGTGGGTGGTCAGATCAAAATCGTAGAGATGAGAGTTTGGATCTTTGGAGGGCGGCTGTCTCACAATTATGCTGCCATAGAGACCGTCCAGTTTCTGAAGACCTGTGTGTGCGTGCCAAAAGTGAGTGCCAGCATTTCCTGACCACTGGTATCTGAGACAGGAAGAAATCATTGATTTATTAGTAATTGATCAGATCTGATCACTAATATCACCTGAAGGTATTTCCTTGTTGAATTGGGCATTGCGTGACGAATGGCACTCCGTCATAGTACTGGGATCCTCTTTGCCAAATACCGTGCCAGTGAATGGTTACTTCCATACCTTCCATGTGATTTTCAACATCGATTACGACTTTGTCGTTCTCACAAACCTGGATACTCGGACCCGGAATCATGCGGTTCGCTGTGAGGATGCCTCTTTCAACGCCATCGGCAAGGACACATTGACAATGACTCCAGACTGTGTTTGTTGCATTTGGTGTGCAAACTTGGCATGCTCTGGAATGAATAATACAACGTTATTATTTTTATTTTACCGTCGCTAACGATCGTCCGGGGCGCATATAATTCAAAATGGACTGGAAAAGTTGGATAACTCATATTTGTAATTCTTCTCATTTTAATGGTAGTTTTAGAATCGAATTTCATATAAGTTTGGACTCGCGACTCAGACCTAACTCATGCATCAGCAGTTTTAAAGAAAACCTAAAAACGTGTATATTTAAATTTTATACTAAAGTTTTTACGATAATTATTACTATAAAAAAATTCAGGTTTTTGTTACATAAAGACCTATTAGGATCACAAGCTTCATTTAAATTAAATTCCAAATAAGTATAAAAAGTTTCAGGAACTATTTCATATAAAATTTAATTTCTTCTTCGAAAAATGATCGAAATTTCTCTTTTTAAAGATAATAGAATGTCGGAGAAGTAATTTTTAAAAAAAATTTTAATTTCTCCAATTTACTTTTACCTTGGCGATAAAAGTTTGTCACAGTGTGCTCTATGACTTTAGCTTCGTTTTGAGCTAAATTTTGTTTTGTAGTAAGATTTAATTTTTTTTTTTGTCAGCATAAATCCGATTGAAAATGACTCGAAATTTTGTTTAATACTCGGCGCCCCTTTTTCAATTTTCTATTTTTCAATATCTATTTATACTGATTCTGAATATAATATCGTACCAATGTCTTATGGTATTCATTTTGTGTTTTGTGTTTCAGATTATTTTTTTCTATATCTACATATATTTAGAATGTCAATTATGAAATAATAATGAAATAACATTTGCATAAAACTGTGCGTACATATGTTATTTTTAAACAGCGACATTCAAAGAATTGATTGGGTATTTCATCATATTTATATATTTTCTAAATCACTGGTACAAAATATACAATTTAAAAGTGTACAGTGCGCCTAATATAGGAAATGAGCTAAAAGCAGGAAGGATCATCAACCTCACCTCAAACCGCAAGATAAAATGATGAATGACTGTTGATTTCAGCAAGTATTTAAAAGGCCAACTACGCCTTGCCTTGGGCCGCACCAGTCCTCATCAACTGGAGCTGTAACCAGCATTTCTTCAAATAACTACTCAATCAAAATAGTAAAATCTCCGCCCGATTCAAGTCGCCCAACATCAGAATCAAACTGAATGTAAAGCGACTTTTTGAAATGATTAAGTGTCGTCCTTGGGTGGGACGCACGACTGAACGTGTTACACAAAGCCCAGCCACCTGTTTAAGGTCTCATTTTTGTCAGGTGTAATTACCGGAAAATCCCCTCAAGAGAAGCTCATTACTGTTCGCAACATCACACCAAGAGCAGTTTAATCCGGGAAAGAAATCGCAGCAATTAAATTGCGAAACCTGATCCAGAGCCAAGAAGCTGTATATAATTTTTTTTTTGTTATTCTCACTTTTTTACACGCGGTGCTAGCCGCGAACCTTGCACAAGATCTATGTAGTGCATTTTAGAGCTCGACATTGACCGTATCAAGCCTAAGGCGCTAAAAAAGGTTTAAAAAGCTACCTGAAAAACTTCATAACTTATTCTATGCATGCAAGAAGCGCACGAAGAGAGAAATCGCAAAAAGAAGACCAATTTTTGCGAAACCAGTAACTGGCCTTTGAGGCCTTTGGTTTGAGCCAGGCTTCGACGGGGGCGGATCCTTCTCCTTTCAATTAGTGAAGAAAGGGTCTGGGATCGCGCGGTGGGTCTCATGTTTCGCAATCATCTTGCCTCCTAAGGTCTTCAAAATCGCGAAGCATTATGTCGCTGGCAAGAAACCTTGTTAATCATCGTACCTGACCTGGGCGGATAGGTTCGAATTGGGTTCGAGCCAGTATGATGCTAATTACTAATTATCCTGGGCTGCCGCAATAGGGGAAAATGTAAATCATAAATCCCCTGGCAGTGGGAAGGCTGGCCGTGGGCATTGTTCATCAAACGTAATTAGGCCCACTTTCTCACGACGCAGCCTTAAATTCTTAGTTTATGTTTGGCCACGAGAAACGTAATTGCTCTCGATTTGTTCATGCGTATACCTTTTTCTAGGCTACCTGTGATTGAGCTGTGTGTTTTTTTTTCGCTATTCGACAGTAATTTAGCCATAGTTTTGCATAAGGCCCAGTTGACCCAGAAATTTTTTATATTTAATAAAACACGCCAGAAAAGGTGCCATTAATCATAATTATGCTTTTCTTTTTTAGTTTGTTTATCATAAAAAATTGTTTGTTACAAAAATAAAAAAAGAGAAAATAGTAAGAAGACGAATTAGTAAAAACCTAAGACCGCATTATTGCGAAAATGAACACACTGTTTCTGTTTACTTTTATATAACTTTAGGTAGGGGCGTGTCTTAAAAACTAAGTTATTAGCTAAAGAATTCATCATTTTCTTATACCCACATGCATATACATATAGCTTACGTTATATGTAAATACCTTTCATTGAATTTAATTTTAAAAACGGAGCATACAACAAGGTTTTTAAAATTTGAGAAAAGTGCATCAAATTCCAACGCTAGTTATCCATCCAAAGTTCAAACTTTGAATCAGACAAATTTATTTTAAAGTTTTTTATGCAAATTGTGTATAAATCCACGCAAATTAATTTTTACGTAATAAAACATGATTACTTATTCATAAATTACCAATCAGTGCAAAATTGTCTAAAACAATTATGAGATTATTTTTAACTAAAAAGTACAATTTGAAGTTTTGTTTTTTACAAAGTTTGCATTCTGTGCCTTACACGACACCTTAGTTAAAGTGTTAGTAATATTGAGTCAGTTGGCGTTGACGTTCTTTGAAAAAAATATTTTCTTTTAGGGAATTAAATGGTCAAATTGTTTATGTTTTTATAGTAAAAACTAAGCAAAATACGACAAAAATCAATCATTTGTGCATACATATACTATATGTACATATCCTTTTCCTCTTGATCAGTAGCCCGCATTCTTGCAAATTAAGCGATATTTTCGATTCTTTTCAATTCCGTGAGAATGATAAACCTTATACATATTTTCATGTTTGAGGTTAAATTCGCTGTTATTTTGTGACTTACACGAATGTCAAGCGTATAAGATAATTTTCATTATACTATGTTTTCTTAATCATTTTTGATTGCGACCTAATAAGATCATTTTATTGCCATTCTGTCTATCGATCAAAACCTCTTTTCTCAGGAAAGGCTAGAGCTATCAAGTTGAAATTAATACCAAATATGAATTAAAGTTTAGAGTTGCATAGTCCTGTAAAAAATTCAATGTCGACATCTCCTCGGCGGAGTTATATTAGTAGAATTAAAAGTAAGTAAAAAACACTGTTTTTAATTTAAAACAAATCTATCTATATTTACGTACATAGTTGGTATTATCTTCTTTACCCCTGTATTTTAAGTAAAAGCTACCTGTTTTTGCCAACTTATATTTAATGTTGTCAACGATTTTTTAAATGAAGAAATTAAAACTCCTTGCAGTAAACAAGAAAAGTTTATCGGAAACTAAGAATTATGGAAATCAGATTGTGTACATAATAAGTTAAAATTTGGATTTTATAAAATAAAAATAGCAAATTAGAAATAGTCCAGAAGACAAAAGAGAAAATTAAGGAACAATAATTTTAAATCAGTAACGAATAACTAAATATTAGCCAGTAAAGATTTTCGTGTTCTATTTAATGAGAAAAGTAGAAATGAGAAATCATTTTCGCGGTAAATATTTCGTTGGTCATACTTTTTACAGGAAGTTCGGTAAGTCAGAAGACTCAAACTGTGATTCACATGAATGATAATATGGGTTACTTTCTCTTCATTTTGAAAGGACTCTTTTAAGATTTGTAATTTTAAGATTTATGATACAAGGATGGAAAAGACAAGAAGGTGCAAATAACGATGATTGACAAAGTCCGATATTAGAAATTTTGCGACATATTGGTTTCGCTCTGTAAACCGCACAGATGTTAGTAATTTATAATCGGAAATTTTAGAGGCGTTTCTATGCAAATTTAGCGTGACCTGTATGTTCGTTATTTATTGATTTCCGCACAATAGTTGAAACAACACAATTATGCCTTAGAACAAGGTAGGCCAGTAGACACGGAAAAATTGAGAAGAAAATAACTATCGAAGCGAAACTAAGCAGATCGTGATGTTTCAAGGCGAAGAAAAAACCTCATCGGTCATACAACAGTTCGTGGCCTCAAAATTTCACTGGCATCAGGGAGGATTTCTTTGGCAGTCAAGTTGAAGAATGTTTTAAGCCTAAATCCAAAACCAGCCCAGTTTCACTTCTATTAATTGGCATGAACTCAGAGATAAAAGAGGCTTAAGAAAAATATCCATTGACCGCGAATTGATTGATTAGCAGCGAGTTATTTGGGAATGAACCGTCCAATGTCAGGTTTTAGCCGTGAGCTTTGCTTTTTGCAAGATCCTCTGCGAGCAGAACAAGTGTTTTAAATAATTTTTGTTTTTTGGTTTTAAAGGCCGTAGTAAATCAAACACGCTATATACATATATTAAAATAGTTCTTAGTTTTAAATAAAAGAATTTATATATTTGATTTAAAAAAAAAATTATTTTGTAGTTCAGTTTTGCACTTTGCTTGGTTTTCATAGTATAATATAAAACTGTATTCACAATTTTGGCAAAATTTGGCCTTTGCAATTTATGTATTTATTATTAAATATACACGTAAGTCTTTTATGCTTTAAATTTAAATAAAAAATTAAAATGTAATATGTACACTACTTGGTAAAACCAAAATCTGGTTTGTACTTTTCTTTTTTTAAATTCGATCCGGTTTCTTTTCATAAATATAATAGCGAAAAGTGAAATATCGCGTGTATGGTATACTCGTATAGAGTTCGATCTATTGGAAGTGAAGTGACTGTTTTGGACTATAGGGATGAAATTAGGACTTTATTTAAGTATTATTATTATTATCCCTTTGCACTGTAATTTTTTTTCTAGTGTGTTCTCGGCCAACTCTGATTTAATTTTTCTGGTTTTGATATTACATGTTAGGTATGAAGTAATTGCTTGCAGTTATTTAAATTTTAATGTTTTATTAACAAAACGATTGTTTATAAAGAATGTATAAGTATCAAAATACTAATATTCAGTTTATTGTTATTTATATTATTTTAAAGTGTGGTACTTTTTAAAACAATGTCCTACATGTAAAAATGGTTTCCTGCCACAAGTTTCACAAAAGTAGACTGTTGTTCGCCTTCCACCTTTTATTTTTCGATTTGAACATACTAGGCAATCATTATGTTTGCCTTGAGGATCTGCCATTAGTATATGTAATTTGCCATCTAATCAATTTTCGTGGTCTGATGTTGAGGGTCTTCCTCAGCGTTTCGCGCCTTGTCGGAAATTGAACATTTGATAAGGAATACTAATATTATTATGCTGACAAGTGTATAATACGAGACATTTATGTAAATACACATAATTTCAAAGCATTTTTTGAATAAAACTGCTTCCCACTAGTTTGTTTTATATATGAAATGTCGCGCCAGACAGAGATTTCTAGGGAAAAATAGTTTTGTCACGCCAGAGGTGAGTTCATAGTGCAAAGGGTTATTATATAAAATAGTATTAGGGCCTCTTTCACGAACTCCAAGTAAAGTAGCAAGTAGGCTAACCGCCAGTTAAAGTCACCAGTAACTACGCCTATGAATTTCACAGTCATCGAGTAACATTAGCCGATGAATAAAGTAGCCCATAACTTACTTGCGAGTCCGTCTGCCAAGTAGCGTATTTAACTGACGAGTAACAGTTGTCATTTGTGTATTATTAAATATTTATCCATGAATATTTTTAATCGCCGCAACACGAAAATTAATAATACGCGATTCAAAACTCTAAAACTGGACGTAATACTGAGCGAATTAACGCCTGGTTTCTTACGATATTTCACTTAACGAATAAGTCGTTACTTGAAACCATGATTTCGTTTGTGAAATTGATAGAAGTTACCCGTGACTTTTACTTGCCAATTAGCGTTACTTGAAAAGTAACTAATCAATACTTTACTTGAAGTTCGTGAAAGAGGCCCTTAATGTACATATTATAAAAAATTGTACTTACGCTCCCAGAACGGTGTAGTATTCCAGGGTGAAATGGTAGTAGCATATCCTTGGAGGTTCACCCTCTCTGCAAGCTCTGGCACACTCGTCGGGCGCAGATAGACTAGGATTTCGTCGTAATTCGGCGGTGGCGCTAGTGGAAAAGTCCAGATGGCGGAAGGGTGATTTTGGGTTGGGATTGACGACAGTCCCGAGGGTGCTTGACAGGCGCGCTCCCAGGCTAGCCCTAGCTCCAGAACTGGAGGAGCCACTGCCCAGGCTGTTGCTGCTGAGGGGCGCAGGACGCGGAATGCTCCCGCTCAGGGAAGGGTGTGTCTGGACCAGCCCGTGGGTGGCCGAGAAGAATGACGAATCCATCAGGGGTGGGTCCGATGATGTCACCGCGACATGTGCCTGCCACCAGGACGCCGCTGTTGACTGGTCCAATTTGTCCGAATCTGCAAAGAGCAAGAATGGCGAGGTTGAAATGATTTATTCGAACAGGTTTCCATAATTCCATTGTTCTACATCCAGGTGGTGCCAGGTATACCAAAAACAGCCTGTTGCACAACAACTGGAGATAACGCCCATTTATTGTAATTTATTCAAATTAATTTATTTATTTCCGGAATTTTATTGCCTTCCAATTGCATTTGAATGGCGCACTATTGCGAGATGTTTACTTCGTGATGGAATTGTTTAGTTGAGGCGGGGTCGGTCACTGCGCGCATTATTTGACCCAAATTTGTTATAATAAAACACTAACAACGTTGCAGTTGATTCCTGTTCGATCAGGCAATTGTTGGATCTTTCCAATGATCTTTAATGTGGGACTATTCACAATAATAACAATATCATTGGATTTGGGGCAGCTCTTGCTTAGGCTGAAATATTTCTTCTATAATTACCCAAATTACATCGATTTTGCAAGATAAATTTTCCCCTAATTTTGCAATTTGGTATTATTACGTGCTAATGTGATCTGGATTTGCGTTAATATAATTAATGTTCATGAGAATTGTACTACAATAAATTACTTGGAGTCTTGCGTTTGACTTGATTGCATTGCATTAAGGAGAGTAATGTGTTTGCCCTTTGTGTTGATTCGTACATGTGCCTAAGTTTTATCTTCGGTCGACGGGACTATCTAATTTAACTAATTGAAATGTTGTAATATTCATCTCAATTGCGCAACTTCTTCGTTATAATGCAAAATTGCAAAAATGAAACAAGTAATCAAATAAGGACGAAATTAAATTATCGAGACTCTATATTGTATGCCATAAATACACATTTGATTGAAATAGTACCTACATACACATTCATCAAATCGCATATAATACACTTTGTTTCATTATACATTGTACATCATTTGCGACTTTCGTAGTTAGTTTAAGTAATTTTTTCAATATTTTTTTTATTTATACGGTTTAATCATGAATATAAAAAATTAGTCTTAATTGTGAGAGTGGTATGAGTTCTTTTAGTGGTTGGTTCAAATTTCAAAAAAAGCATCTAATAAAAATAAAAAATAAAATGTTTTTAAAATATTTAAGATAATCTCTTGATTATAAATCATATAGAGTAGGAAATTCAATAATGATGTTGAATATTTGCTAAACTATCAACTATCATATATTTGTATTAATATGTGTTTATTTTATATTTCTAGTATGCACATGCTAATATAAATTCTAGTTGAACTCTTGAGCGTCCCAAATGCATATGAAATGACTGAAACGTGATAGCCGGTTATATGATAAAAATAAAATAATGATTAGCATACCTCGTTCGTAACGAATTAGTAAAGCGTAACTAAATAGTTTTTGAAGAGGATATGTTCAGTCTAATGGCATAGTGCAGTTTTAGTAACAATTAAGAAATTACTTACCATCATAGTGGAATGCAAACAGGATAATTTATGTATTTGCTAAGATTACCCTACATAGAACTTTCTTTTTCCTAATTTCAATTCTACATATTAGAGTATTGGTTCACAAGTAAAGCAACTCAAGCAGTAGTAATAAACTAGATAAGACTTCTTATCTGGAACATTGATTTGAAATGACAGATGCTGCCGGTTGTGGTCAGGATTAAGCGCAACAGCCATGTTGTAGGTGATCTACTTTCCACAAATAGTACTTCGTTAAAAAGGTTAAAAAGTAGTATGTAATGCATTGCCCCTGGTAAAACAACCTGTCCTACAACACTTTTGCCTTTCTTAAACATTCAAGTCTGGTTAAAGTAGAATTATGTCTTGAAAATGAAATTTCTGGTTTTTACTAATATAACCATTCCTCGCCCAGTTCGGCTTTGAATGAAATACTCGATGAGAAATTCACAAAATTAAAGCGATAAAGGAAGGTGAAATGACCACGAAAATAACTGCAATAACCATTGAACACGGAAACTGCCAATTAATAATAAAATTGCAAATGGACCCTCAAAAGAAGTGCTGATGCGCCAAATTTGCATGAGATTTCTTTTGTAAACTCTCAAAAATGCGTTCATATCTCCTGAATGGCTCGTTTTCGTTTCGGCTTATTGGCCTGCTACTGCCGCGGATTCCTGCGTTTCATCACTCATTACTTCTTTGCGATCTTGATGAAAAAATTCAGTTGCGCGACCCAAAATGTTTCTTATTTCGACATGAATGCAGTCGAAATCGAAATTTTGATGGTCCCAAGACAAATTATTGTCTGCTGAATATGCCGACAATGAAGATGGCCAACTTCGCATTGTTCCTGGCCGTCAGCGCCGAATTTATTTTATTAAACGAAAAGGCGAAAAGGCATTGAGGTCTACCGCCGTGAAATTTTCTCAGACGTTCCCAATTATTATGCAGCGAAGCCTTTCATCTATAAAGTGGTTTTTGTCAACGTCTTACTGCCAACGTGTGCAGTATCCGGCAGTGATTTATTGGCTTAAGGTGAGTGGGCCATTTGGTGCTAATTTGCGGAAATGAGGCGAATTTGCTCAATGAAACTTAAATTCAGATTGGATTTTGTTGGAGTAAGGTATGCGTTTTTGCCAATTTTACCACAAATTGTAATTTAAATTTAAATTTACATAAAAAAATAGTTTTATTCTTAGGCTTATTTCTGAATTTAAGCAGAATAGGCGGATATATCTAATCTACCACTTAAAACCATTCGTAGATTGAGGAACGATTTCCAAAGATGACCAATAAGAATTTTTCTAGACCCTGACAGATGACCTTTTAGTATATAAGAATGATTATTTTGCGAACTTTGAGAGGTACGAATTAGGCACGAACAACACTGCACAACAGCAGTGGGCATTGTTAGTTAATAATTATATCGGTTTGAACTGGGTAAGAAATACTGAGTTTTTTCTAAAAGCAGCAAAACTCAGACAAAGCTGCCATTGTCAATACAACTCCAATTGCAAATTTGGCAAAAACTGTATGTGTTTCTATTTTGCAATACAAAATAAAGTCATAACAATTTTTTATAACTCAATAGTGACCGTAGTGGAATTTTACAAGTTGTACATATTGATAAATAACAATCTGCTTAAGATAAAATGAAACAATTATATAATGACTTTTTTACAAATGTAGATACTTACAAAATATTGCTATATAAAATAACAAAAGGAACTGTAGAAATAGACGTAAGTCTCAATGATTTTATGATTATTGGTGCATTATTTTGCACAGTAATTAAATTGCAAACAAGCAAGCAAGATTCTTCTTCAAAATTAAAATTGGGACAAAAGTTAATAAGTAGTGTACTACAAGTTTGTAATATATACTTACCTGCTATGCATAAGGTACATACATATGTACGCAATATATCGGAATACATAGGTTTTGGTAACTTGTACATTGAGTGTATTATACAATTTTATATACTACCAAAAATTACCCCAATCTGTTTGTTTGGGAACCCCTAATCTGGACCATAAAATTGTAATATTAACTTATGCTGCGTCACAATTTTAATTTTGAAGTACAAATCTAAAAATATGTGGTCTCCGAATTTAACTTTATATTAAAACCTAAATCTTTGCAAGAATTGTATTTAAAGTCATAGAAACCATAGAATTTTCGTATTAATAATATAATGAAAATAAATTTCAAATTAAATATTCTAAATCGGGGAGGTCCATGTTAAATATTTTTTAACGGTGAGAGCGCTTTAATGATAATTTAAAATTTAAATATTTTTTACTATATTAAAAAACGAATCTTGTAATTTGCATGGGTTTGATATGATTTTACAATATTACTTTTCTCTGAGTGTGGGAACTGTTTCTTAAGATGTTGTAGTGCTATTGCTAACATTACTGTTTGCAAATTGTGATTCAATTGCAAAATTAACTGCTTAATCTAAGCTATAGTATTAAGAAAAAACGCATATAATTATGAACGAAAACCAAATTTGCAAATACAAATACAAAGCAAGCAGCTCTGTCGTTTAGTGTTAGGAAATACGCATTATCGCTCAAGTAGTGACCATTATAATACCACTGGAATTTCAAGAGCAATCAGCACAAATGGTCTGTTTGCCCATACATAATTCAATCGGTTTCTTGCGAGATCAGTTCCACTCGCGCATGTAATTATGCAAACATAATGCGATTTCGATTACCCAAAGAGGCGGCCACCGGAGTATAAGTTGAGCCCCCATTGGGGATTGATAATCACCCTTTACTTCCGACTCGTTTCCCTAAGCACATGCTATTTGCGCTCTTGATATCGCATTAAGAGCGTTTTAGCGCTAATGTTGTAACATAAACTGGATTAAATGTTTAACAATGGGTTACGTAAATGGCCGGACTGTAGTCCGTAGAATGCGGTAGCAAGTTTTTACGGCACGTTTCAGCGAGTAGAGGCTGTTCTGTAGAAAGTGTTGAGCTCGCGGGCACCTACCCGCCATTTCCCAACATAATTTCAAAATTCATTAGCTTTCACATGTAGACACAGTTCGATTGGTCGCTGGACGAGAGGTAGGAGTAAAAAAACACCGGTAGGTAGCTGCTATCAGGAATCGCAACCGAACCTCAGAATTAACTTCCTTTTTAACCAAGTTTGGCGCGAGCATGCGCGATTCTGGTAAGGTTCACGTAAGAAGGTAGCTTAAGGGCACCGGTGATTCATTGCCGGATTACCGGATTACAACTAAGAAGTTGACTCTACTCGGCCGGGGCTCCGTTCACAGGAGTAGTCACGTATGACGGCTTTCTTTCAATTGATTTAGGTGCCCCAAGGTGCTGCTGATCTTCTTAACCTGACTGATAAAAGTTATTTATTCACTTTCCATAGGATTTCGCCCAGAAGCGCACTGCCCCGCCCAGCAGTTGAATCGAGATGATTGCTTGCTTTATTTTGTCTTAAATTGCCAATTTCCTTTGGTGCACGATGCAATAGGATTGGGCAAAACCTTTCAACATTTACAGCCTGGACTTTATGGAGTTGTAAATAAAATCGGGAGTGGTTAAGGTTCAGGCTTATTAAGACATTTTCAGTTTGGTACAAGGCGATTTAATCAGATAAACATTTCGAAGTCAAGTGAAATTTTACTTTTTTGCAATTAAGTTTTCTTTCTTTCTTATTTTTTTTCATAAATCACGCATGGGGTAAATGAGAAAAGGAAAGTATGTTATACATGTACACAACGCAATTTTGGTTCGTGTTTTTTGCGAACACGGGTTGTCTATTTCTCAATTTAGTTACATTTTTAAAGACTCTGCTGCGTTTAAAATATGAAGTCTGATGTTTTATTTTGACTCTGTAAAACATCAGACAGGGTTAAAGATGAAGAACCTACAAGTTTTGAACAATAAAGTAGTTTTTTTTTATATTCGACTTCACTATATTTAATTTTTTCTCAAATAGCTTATAAGTTCGTTCTCTTTTTCATTGTCAGTGTTAGCTACTGATATTTCTATAACTAAGAACACGTCAAATGAATTGGAAGTTTCCTAATTTTGGTTAAAAATATGTTAGTTGATTGTAAGTACAAATTTTTCGGGGTATATATTGGCAAAAATTGTGTATAACTTTTAAATTAAAGATGTTGTATCAGATTTCAGTAAATAATTCTAAGGAGCTCATGAAAAAAAATCATTGTTTTAGCTTCATTTGAATCAAATTATTGTTCCTACTGGGTTTGTTTTTAAAATTCGTGAAGAGACCTTTAAGGTTTAGTCAATTTTGTTCCCCTTAAAATATTTTCTTTGATTTTGAGTTTCGATTGTATTAATTTTGAGAATGAATGTGTTGAAGTAAAAGAGTTACTGCTACAAAATATAAGATAAAGCGTTCCAAATCAATAAAATATAATAAGGCTGCCTAGATGAGATATTTTACCTACTAAAATAGCAAGATATGAAATTGTTAATAATAATTTTTATTTAATCCCATATTTTTAGGATTTTAGTTTTTCTGAATTGAAATTCGATAAATGAAGATTGAATTTTAGATGAACATTTTAATGTGTCATTGACGATACATTTTTCGTTATAAGTTAAGAATAAATTCGTTACTGCGGAAAGTACTCATACAAATACATAATAGAGTTGTATTCTGGTAAAATAATATAAATGAGCAAAGAGTAAGAAAGGTCAAAACTCATTCAGTGTAATCAATTTATAAACCGAAATTGAGAGGCATTAGGTCCATCTTGGTTTCCGAAGAGTCTTAACATCACGTATCCATGAGGTTACACAAAATTTCAAAAGTCTTCATTTCCGAGGAAAGTTTTGAAGAGATGGACTTTCGCCTCCACATGGATTACGTATTTAATCTACGGAGTCACGATGATGATTGGCAGAAGTCCCTCGATGGGTTTCCACAGTATTCTTAGATTTGCACGAAAAGTGTCGTATCAGATAGAATTAATCACTCATGTCAGGTGGGCACACGGGCGGTGAAGGAAAACAAATGGGTTACCTGCTCGATGATCACGATCTGCAGGATCGTGGTGACATTTGGACCAAGCGAGGCTGTGAGAAAAACAACATCGCGAACAGCGACTAAATGAATGAACATATGCCTGCACCTATGGCGCAGAATGGTAATTAATGATAACGCGGCCAAGGAATAATAAACAAGTCACCTGTCGAACTGCGACGAAGTGGTTCTAATTAAGCCGCGCACAAAGCCGCTGATCGCGGGCATCTTTGCAGAACTTTCACGCTCAAAATGCACAACTCTTGCAGGGACAGGTACATGCCGAGAAAAGTAGTTCAAGTTGAGAATTGTTATGCGTAAAAGAAATGCCGCGTAATGAAAACGATCGTAAATATAAGCCTCAATGTCCACTCACTTTGATCCGGTCACAAGCGTTGCCCAATTACAAAAGATATCAGGATTTTTGCTGAATGTAGACTTTATTTGTTTTGAACTGGTTTGTTTGGTCACTCTGGACCAAGACCGTGCACCTGTTTATTTACAAGCTGAGATCGAAGATTACGACCCAGAAATTGTATTGTGTTGTAAAAGGAAAAAACGCGTTTATTACGATAAAAATAAAAAAATAAATAAAAGGCGATATAAATGAGGAATGAATTATGTTGGAGCAACTTTCAAAAATTTCTTTTGCTTAAGTTATCCGGATTTTTGGGAATCGGGAACAAAGTGAAGGGTAATAACACAATAATTCGCTGTGCAAGTGCAGTGTCCTTCAGGTATTTTTTATAAATATAAGTTACATTGACATCATAAAAGCTGCAACATGCTTTTGATTAAGAGAAAGGAAGTTAAAATGAAAGAATAATCGGGTTTTAGTAATCAAGTTCAATGTAAACTGCTCAAAATTTGTACTCAGTTTTAGATCAATGAATTGAATAAGAGAATAAAATTTGGGATATTACTTTTAATAAATAATCCTGTAGGAATGAATATCTCATAACATTATATACAGAAATAAACTGAGGTGAGAATAACAGTTTTGTTTAAGAGTTAACATTTTAAAAATTATATTTTATTTAAAATTATACGAAGGTTTTAGTGAATATGCTTCATGTATAACTGCAATTTTGATTCTTTCGATACTCCCTGTTTTATTGGGCTCAATGTCAGATTTTTATCAACATGTTTCGCAATTACTCATTTTACGTTATTACAACTTTTACTACGAGTATAAATAAATTGAGGCAAACATTACTATATACAGCTGGAGGCGATTAAGTGTATATTATGTTTATTCGGGACTTAATTGTCAGAGTACTTTCGGGAAGTAAAAATTCAATTTCTGTCATGTTTTTCCTCTTTCATTATTTTTATTTTTCTGTTCGATCCATTATTCACATGTCCATTTAATTTTTTCTACGCAAAGCAGGATCATCCAGTTCAAAATTTTTGTTCAGTTTTATATTTGTAATATGTATAACCGCGATCTAAGGATCAACTATGAAAGCCAGATATAAACTGGTTTTGTGCATGTTTTTAATCGAATTCGTTTTTATTATCATTAGAAATTGTTGGAAAAAGTAAATGAAAGATCGTCTTGTCATTGGAAGTGCACAGAGGTTAATAACTATTTTTGAAATCTAAAAAAAAGAGAATATTTTTGAAGAAACCTTGGTGAGTGCCTTAACTTCATAATTAATCACAATTTTGCACTCAGAGTTTTAACGTTTCGAGCAACTTTAAGATCAAATCAACTATCGCGATCTGGTTGATACGTGAGAAAATTAAAAAATCTGCCACAATTGTAGTTTATTCTTATAGTTCCGGGTGAGTCCATCAAGGACTTAGCAGATACACCGCCGATATGTAATTTGCTGTAATTAAGATACCACAAAATAATTAACTTCAATTCTTAAATGTAAGAACCAGTATCTACGTAAAAACAATTTTTTCCTAAATTACAGCGTCATTTTCAAGGACATACGAGTTAGAGTAAAAATTTCCAAAAATAAAAATTAATTCGCACGTTACGCAGTTACCACCTTATCACGATTAAACATCAAAAGCACATAAGTTGTGATTTCCGCGAAATTTTAATAGCTGACCATAAATAAGCCTCCTACTTTCACATAATTACACGTAGATATCATGTACCGCCGGACGGGAGTGTAATAAAAGAAAGGCCTCGCATATTTTCAAGAAATCGCAGGTGTGATTATTTACTGCGCCTCTCATGAACTCAGCAAAAATGTCACAACATTGAAATGACACAATCATAAACATTACGATGAACGAGATATTCATTGTTAAGTGCTTTTTGAAGTGATCGTAATCCTGCCGTACCTCCGTTGCGCAGGAATTTGCATATATTGCGATTCGTAAAAAATGTGAAATAATTACATTATTTCGCGGTCAGATGATTCAGAAGAAAAAATGAAGGGAGGCTTATGTCCTCATTCAGGAACTTTAAGTTGGGTGTTTCTGCTCATTTTGTTGCGTCTTTCGCGGCTCGTGTCTGGCCGGATGTGGATGTAAATTGTGGGGAAAATAAGAGAAACTTGAGTGAGTGGCAAGTTCAAGTTTTTCTTAGCATGTCGGCAATTTCACGCCGGTTGTCACTTTTAATTCATTGCTAACAGGAACGGCCTGGTCAGCTAAATAATTTTATTGGATCACACCTTTCCAGCTGCCCATTCTCCCGGTCTTACGCTTGGAATTCGCCGTATTCTTAGCATTTACGCGGCCGATAACTTTTTACCTGATGGGTAATGATAGCTATTAGGCACTTAAAACCTTTTTGCCTATTTCGAACTCAATATACGGTCCTAGATAAGTGAAGTCCACTTTCTCCAATTTTTGATTTAGTACGTTGGCCTTTTCTCTAGGTATATTTAACGAGTGTGAAGGTATTTACGAATTTAAGAGGTAAGCTGACGGCTCAATTTGAGTAAACTCTAAGTATGTTTAAAAGTTAAGGAATAGAAAAGAATTTCTTGTTGAGCTTTTTCCTCTAAAAATAATATTTTTAAATATACATATATCTACCTATTTATAAGACAAAATTTAAAGTCGCTCTCTCAATGGCAAATATTTAAATGAATGACATAGTACATAGCATAATGCAAAGTTTTTTAAATTCCAGAATGCATTCCACAAATTAAGCATATTAGTTCTAGTTTTTAAGAAAATTAATAAAATAACGAGCAATAAACATATTTTTTTTTGCACATTGCAGTATTTGGTGGAGATAACGGTTATATTTATTAGAAAGCTAGTAACAATTTAAGTTAATACGCTATATGCTTACGTACTTCTTTAGACTTAACACTGTTCATAAAAATTGTGTGAAAAATTCACCTAAAAGTTTATTACCGAAATCTTTGGAAGTAAATAAAAATATCTTTTCAAAATATTTCAAAATAGTAACCACATACATATATCAATAGAGAATTTTCCTAAATAAATTGGGATAAAGAATAGAATTTGAAACTTGAAAGAAAGCCTTCGTGAATTAACTGAAGTTTATTGGGATCAGTTTTGGTGTACTATCAACTTACATCTCGAGGACTAGTTGGTCTAACAATAGCAAGCCATTTTGGAGTACGACTTGTTGTGGTAATTTGTTTTACCGAAAAATCTGTAATACATATTTTCCTCACGTTCATAAATATAATAATTTTAGTACCGTAGAAATAAGGTCGGATTTGAAGATTATAAACTTTACTTTCATTCTTTCGAAGTTCTTTGCATGAGTGTGAGTGTTTGGTAGACCCTAAAACATCTAAATTGAGAATTAATTGTGAAAAAGATTGAAACTGCTCTTAATCAAAAATATGAGTACCAATCCAAATTAAAGTTCTGGATCAACCGGGCCTGACAAGAAAATGTATTCCTTTCTAATTGTTGTATAATATGTTATTATAATTTTCCTGTTAAATTTATAAGTAACTTATCTGCTGCATGAAGACCGAGTTACTGATATTATTCAGTATAAATAGACTTCATTAGTGGATCAAATAAACAATTGATCCGAAAGCAATCCTAAATATTCCACAAAATCTTCAACAATTAAAAGCAAGTTTCACTACATTCCGCAAGTTCGTCGCTTAAGTCTTTTGTTTTTCTAGCGCGAAATTTCTAATTAATTCATTTCCCAGGAGTCACATTCTACTTTAGGCTCATATCATAAATCAATCTCAGAGTCGCGAACTAATTTAAGTGGCTGGGACGGCGACTAAAAAAAGTTGTCTGCGAAACGGCTGCGATGAGATCATGAGCTACATACCTTTTGTTTCAGATTCGGTCCATTCACATGCCCAGCATCAGGCGGCGCGGCTCGCGGGATTAAAGGAGAACGCTGGCAATAAAGAGATCAATCCGCGAATATTCTGACAAGTCCGCGAGGCCCCTAAACGGCCGATAAAATTAAGCGGGCAAACGACCATTAATCATAGAAACTAAAGCAAAAGCGTGAGTCTGAGGCCGCGGGCAGGCGCGCAGAAAAATTGCAAGGAGACGACGACTCGACGGATACTGCAAAAAGCACTTCACGCAAAATCCACCGTGGAAACTCGTTTTCCCCGAATCGACTTTTACTTTCTTCGACAATTGCACGCGCAGACGAGAGGGCATTGTCGAAAATTGGGATCCGACAAAGCAGTGCGTAATGACGACGAAATGAGTCGCAGGACTGTGATTAATTACAAATGGTGAGCTTGCCGATTAATCTAGTATTAATCGCGATTTTTAGCGGGGAAATTGAAAAGCGGCAATATAGCTGAACTCATTCGCGTTAAAACTAGGAAAAATACAAAATAAAATAAATAATGATTAGACCATTTAATGAAAGCAGAAAGTCGACTAATGCCGCTGCGGGCAGTTTAATCAAGGGGCGGATCCTGCTTACGGATTAATAAAATTTAACGAGTTACAGAGTGAACGAGCTCAAAATATTTGAACTATTCGTTTCAGTTACGAAAGGGCTAGTGAACAGGTACGCAGCATTCAATTGCTCTCGAAATATTTGCAGGCAAGTGTTTCAAAACTTTCTAAACCAACAAATGAATTATTCACAATTTTTGAAAAACACATGAAACATGCGGTTAAGCAGCGCTTTCAACCATTTTTCCTGTCAGAGTAAATGAGTTGTTACTGTCATATTCGCTAACTCTTAATGCTACTACCTGAAGAGCATAATCGTTGATTTTGATAAATGGCTAAGCGCCTTGGGGTTTAATTTAATATTTTGAAGAATTCATTTAACTATTATGTTCATGGTTTTTTATGAACCTAAATAGTTTTTTGATTCAGTTTTTTTTATTTCAGCATTACTCATATTATTTAATTATCTTCTACTGGATAATTTGAGAGTTTTGGGGACCTTATTTATACAAAATATGTATAGGTAAGGTAGATTATGAAGAAGAAGAATAATTAACTATGATGAAAAAATGTTTTAATACCGTTGTTCTTAAATGTTGCTACAATGACATTTTACAGACTTTTAAATTTAAATTTATAACTTTTAAAAAGGCATGTTATTTAATAACACTCTCTTCCACAAAAATTGATTATTTTGCAGAAATTGGAACAAGACAGAAATATGAGAAAAAAAGCGTACGAATATCTAATAAAATTGTTACTCCCCAAGAAAAACATGAAATGTGCTTAATATTCCAAAAATTTAAAACACGACAATTAGGAAAATAGTAAATTAAAAGAAAGTAATGTGAACTTGTACACAAAATTTTGTGAAGGAAATATTGCATACTAATAAAGAAAAGTGAGAAGAAAAAGTTAAACAACAAAACTACAGAAATATTGTAATTATTAGATTTTAATACATAAAATGGCAAATGATCACAAATGATAGGTGGAATTATTTCTTGTGTACCATATGTGCTGTGGTATTCAAAGTTACCAGATTTATCTTTTTCGAGAATTTTTGGTGGACTGCCTGTGAAATTTTTAAATATTGGATTAGATAAAAAGCCAATTTCAATCTAGTATGTTAAAAATTTTGGTGCGCCAAGTTTTGAAAGTGATTTAATGATAATGGTAGGAGGAGCTTGATACACAGCAATAGCGTTTAAATGACTTTAAAACATTAACGTTCCGAAATATGTCAGATAATTATATTTTTCAAATATAAATGGAAGAGTAACTGCTACACGTATAGTTAAAGCGAATATCTAACCTTTGAATTGAAAAAAAAGATACTATATACCTTTCTGCTGCGAAAATGTTACTGCATCACATATACAGAAAATTTGATTTTAGATACAAAATGGTGTATCCTCATTGTTAGATCGGAATAAATGGAATTTGAAATAGTATCGAGTTAAAAAATGACTAGAAATATGTGCACCAGTTTCACTAAGCGAACCAAATTAAAAAAAAGGCGCAGAAATTGTTATTTTTGAATTCTCTTATTTTAAAGCGCACGTAAAAGCGAAATCAATGTAAATAAAGTATTGTGTGAATTGGAGGATAGGTGTACAAATAATATTTTTAGGAATCTAAATACTGAGTTAGCTTTGAAATTCTGTGACGCTCTATGTTAGGCTTGTTGACTTTATATAAATAAGAAATAACTTGAATGTATCAATATGTTGACAAAATTAGAAAAATAGATCAATGAAGTACATGTTTTACTTTAATGAACTAAAAATGAAATGATAAATAAACGATATATTCCATTAACTATGCAGTTACTCACGAGATTACGAAAACCTTCGTGATATATCCGTTCATGAGATCTTATCAAATTACCTGGACAACTAACTAACAAATTAAAAACACGAAAACTCAAATAGTGGGAATGGGAGCACAAATTTGATAAATCACGACAAAGCAAATATCCCATATCCACCCAACAAGTTACCGCCTAAAAATTTCCTGTCGTGTAATTAAATTTTATCACTTCCCAGAATCAAGCAAATGGCGTTTTGGGCGCGAATTCGAACCAATCGATTACTACAAGCTCTGATTAGCGAAATCCGGGTACGGTTCGGTACACCCACTTGAGCCGCTTTAGGGAAAAAACAATAAAGTGTTCGCTGGATTAATTGCTAAGTATGCTTGTAACTTTAATGTTGTAGTTTGAAGAAAATCAGAAGCATAAAAGTAAACTCTTTGCGCAAAGCGCACATGTCGCCATTAGCAAATTTGCCAAGAAATTGATAGGCGTTCTTAATCTCAATCTAGTTACGTAAAGAAACATGACAAAGATTTTCATTTTTTATAATCTTTGGCTGGATTGAATATGAACTGAGCCCGGATGCATGGCGCTCTAGGCCGGTAGGCGTTTTAAGAAAACATTGAGCTGGGAAGGAGACTGTCACCTTTCGAAGACCCTTTGTTTCAGTAAATAGCATCCTCTTCAGTTTCCGTCTTCGCGGACTGTGAAACGAGAGTGGCAATCCGTCAGCATTATCGCGCATTGTTTGCACCTACAGCGGACGGACAGTTGTTGCATCCACCAAACTGCACTGGTGCATTTCCAATTTTCTACCTGAATTAAGCCCGGCACTGCAGTGGCGAAATTTTTCAGTCCGTCTACCCAGTGGTATTGTGCTGGCATCACCAGAAGTTGAACTTCCACAGTCAGTAACTTTCTCCGGTGCGATTTCGAAGACATGCGTCCGAGTTGTCTTCAAAAGCGTCTTTTTATGTTGGTAAAGAAAAATGCGAGTGCAATTTATCACACCGCGCAGCCCTGCGAGTACAAGCCTACAACTAATGGCAAGTAGCATGAGCTAGATGCGAAGGTTAGTTACTATCTACAATCTACTGCAAATTATCTAACCTGCCCGTGGCCCATCAGATCCACCGGTTTACCTGGATAGCCACTTAATTGCTGTAAGAAATGTACGACCAGGTATCTCGGTAATCGCTGCATCTTATACCCGTAGTATGGTTTCAGAGAAATGATTGGTATCGACCTATCGAAGTGATCCTGATTTGCCGCTGGGTACCGCGCACATAGTCGCGGCACGGTCCGGTGTCGCACGTTCGCGAAAACCTGACGTCGATTGTCCCTTTAAGTGACCATGCAAGGCCTACCGTGGACGATGACTCCGGCGTCTCACGTACTGCTCGGAGGCGATAATAGAATGTAATTGCTAGGGAATCAACCACTCCCCTATTAAATGGCACAGGCGAATCAAATAGACGCAAATTAAACGCTCATATGCGGCAAAGAGTGGCCGCGAGGTGTGTTTCACTTCACGTCTATCGAACGGACCCATTGTCTTTTGCTCTCAGTGGTTCTGTGTCAAAGGTTCATTGACAAGTAAAAGGTGGAACATACTGTGAATAAATGCCGAGTGTCTTTCTCATGATAAATGGTTTATCAAGTAGTATATAAATATTACCAGCAGTACTGCGAGATAATCTATTATATTTTATGTAGATGGAGTAAAAAATATATTGATCATTTTTACGTACCTCAAAAATATATTTGATTATTTTTAGAAGTTCTTGGAATAATTCGATTCTCAAGAGAACTTGTGATAGTCAATCAAATATACCATAATTACGTAGTCTAGCCAAATAATGTTAAATAAACCCTTTTTGTGAAATTTGCTTCAAAATTGTAATTTAGAGAAGCCCCTTGGCGCTCTTACTATATTTAAAATGTTGTGAATTAATGTTAGAGTAAATGAAATCAAATACAAATTAATCAAATTTGAGAGCGTCAAATTCTAAAAAGTTGATGAAAACAATTTTCGATCCAATAACTTCTATCAAAATATTTTAGTGCAATTTAAGTAGGAAGTATTTTATTTTAAAATTATGTAATACATTCTATGCGCTCTTTCAAACAATATCATTTGAAGAATATTTTGAATTTAATACATACAAAGCCAACAAAACACAATATTTTATATCTTTCCTATTGATCCTGCGTATTTATATGTTGTAGGCGTTTAAATTTTTCCAATTTCGAATTCAGATACTCTTGCTCTCTAATAAGTTAGGTACTACGGAGTTAGGCTATCGACAGAAATTTGGTCAGAGACGTGTATTACATTCCCAAACGAAGACTGCAACCGACTATATCGTGCCTTTTTATTAATCCACTCCCTCGTCCAGCTCTACAATGTACTTATTTTATAGAATAGTATACCAAAAAAAGGTGAAATGGGTAAAATATAGGGTAGAATCATTTTAGGAAAATGAAAAAATAATGGTTTGCATAAAATGATTATAAAGGATTTCAAGAATATTATTGTATAGTTTTACAGTAGAATCCGAAGGTTTCTATATAATAATACTTCCGAAAACGTGTCCTGTTTGTGTTTCGGGTCGTAATGTTAAACTTGTTAGTCCCAAAAACGTATTTTCGAATAACTCAAAACTGTGATCAAATTTAGCACACATCTCAAACCTATAGTAACTATTTGAACCTAATTTACAAAACTTTTTGAAATTTTATTTTCCTTCGTAATTCTGAAAAGGTGTATTTAATCATAAAAAAAAAACCGTAAAACATGTTTGTTCAAAGTATTTCATCTTTCGTACCAACTTCTTATCAAAGGTGGTTAGCTCCTTAACAAACTAATTAGTGAAATGTTTTATAATTCACAAAAATGAAAACTTTGTTCGCGGTAACGAAACGCTCACTGTAAAATAATAACATGAAAATAAGTGTAAGCGATTTATAATTGGACGAAGGGCCCTGAAAAAGAGAAGTGAAAGTAGCTCTAGTTTTTGGTTTGTCTTAAAAATCTTTAGTACCAAACGTATTTTGACATTTAACAACTTCCAATTAAGTTACGAGTAACAACACCAAAAATTGATAAAAGGAAATTTATGATTTTAAATTATAAATAGTTAATTTTTAAAAGTGTCACAATATGTTTCTTTGGACGGTACACATTCGAGGCCCCTTTAAAAGCCTTAATTCGTTTTGATGATGTAAATGTAATCATGAAAACTAAAAGTTACGTAATATCTAGAATAAGAAGCACTCTCTACACAAATTTTAAAATATTTGTCAGTACTAAGTAGTTGAAAAGTTATAAGAAGTGATAAGCAAAAATGAATTGAAATTTCATCCCAAAGCATTTGGCGAATTAGAACAACAAAAAGGTGGTAAAGTACTTTTTCATCTGATTAACTTTTACTTTTAATTAATTTGCGAAGTTTTTACGAGAACTTAAAAAAAATAGGAAATTCATCGAGCAAATTAAACAATATAAAAATTATGTGAAGAAAATACAAAAAGTTGCTAAAAACTTGTATTTTTAACAGTTTTAAATTGCTGGCTTTACGTGTAAGAAAAAACCAATCTGTTCGAACTTGTTTTATTAAACTTTTGCAGCTTGCACTTGACTCTGAAGAAGATAATTTAATTTCTCCATAATTTTCATATGAAAGTTAAACTTTTTAGTGTAATCATTAAAAGAAAAAGTCTAAATTGTATCAAAACTTATTAAAGTAATAAAAGCAGTGGCTATACACGTAACAAAATGAATTCCAAGGTTTATGCATCCGTAAATGTTTGAGTTTAAAACCTCAAGCAAGATTCGATTTCCGTGTCACTGAATATATTAATAGTTTTCTAAAGACAATTCGATTTTCCATTTATAAGATTCCAATAAATATCCAGTATTTATGATACTATCAGTTAATTAGAAGACATAAAAACTTTATCACATTGCCCACGTTGCAACTTTGACTTAACTCTTACTGATCATGCAAGATACAAAACCAGTAGCGGGTAGGAAAGGTGTCACATGTTTTAATTTGTGCTTAATTGGCACTTGTGCTAAAGGCAACTAATCCCAGGAAAGGTGTACTTCAAAATAAATTTGTTTTATAATTATACAGCAAAAGCATCGAAGTGGAGGACATTTAAATTGTACGCTACGATAGATAACATCGAGGCGATATATAACAGTTGGAACGGCCGACACCCATAATTCATATCAATGCATATATACGGATATGACTACGTCACAAATGATACCTTTCCAACAGTCAATGATTGGAGAAAGGTGTAAACAAACATTATTTCTGAAGAATTGATTAATCGTCAATGTAAATGGGGACTACAACGATAATCCATCTTTTGAATTATCCATAGATGGTTTTGAAAATGTATACTTATAATGCTCACGTTTCGAAATTAACGGATATTTGGTTCAATTTGACTATCTTTCTAAATAGCTGTTTAGAGTCTTTCTCTGGTATTCCTCCCTGGTCGTTCTATACCACCCGCTGTTGAATCCCATTACAGGCTTCGACATTAAGGAATTTAGGCTGCAGATAAACAGATGCCAATTTGATATGAAAGTCTCTTGATGGAGTTGAGCCACACTCGTTTAAATTAACATTTCGTCATAATTGGTCCATTAGCTGGCCAGAAAAAATTCTTACAAGAATGACCATCACCATAAAAAGAAGATGGCAAAGTCAAACGAGCAAAAAGTTCTAATGATCTTTCTGAATAGAGTAAATAGGGAGCAAGAAACAGAACAAAGCGAGTGAAAGCTGGCAACAATCAAAGTGGAATTCATCAAGAAATATGATTGAAGGGAAACACGAAATTGTTTCACTACAAATTTTCATAAGTGCGTCGAGCAATTTGGTATTGAAGAATTTTTTATCGCGGTATTCAAACAACCCAGAAAAAGATCAAATACAATAGACTTTCACTGATCGACGGCAAGTTCAATCGTCGACCGTGTTTTGTAACTAAGCACCTGCACCCTTCAAGGTTTGTACATTACAAAAGATCTCTAGACTGAATCTTTTTGGTCTAGTGCACTAGGTCTACCTTAGTGCTCTAGGCAAAACTACTTGTTTACCAGTTTTAAAACAATCTGAACCAAAACAGTAGCAAGTAGCACAAATCGTTTTCGGCTGTTTACAAGCATTAAGAATTTTACGCTTTGTTGACAAAAGACAAAATATGAATTACCTGGCGCATTTGAAGCGTGGCGATCGCAAGATAGTGCACCTTGGAAGGCGTGATCGCGGAGTATGTGAAATTTGCGATCGTAGTTAGATACCTTCTCCTGTCAGGTAGAATAACCGACCATTCGAGATTCCGCTGAATTATATAAGACTTAGACCTAGTTTCAAGGCGAATGCGGGTCGTGCGGGAAAAAATATCGGTCACATTATGCCATCCCTCAACAAGTTACGTCACATCGTCATCGTTGGCGGTGCTGTTGTGAAAGATCGTTGATTTCGATAATTATGGCGATGCGAACTGCGTCTGGTTGAAGAATGTCAGTAAGAAAAATAGGAAAGTCTTCCGACTCATCTTCAGTCGTGGCGGTTTCTGCTTGCTTGCAATTAATGTCGCGGATGGAACGACAACCTGGCCATATTCCACTCAATAAATCCGCTCGAGTAATTTTCAGTGCTTTGTTGTACCGATAAATGGTGAAAACGAGTCCATTGTTAGCCAAATGCGCTCTTGACGAAATTATGGGTATAATTGGATTATTGTGGGTTTCTTGCCTTCGAAACAAATTGAAGTTTTTCATCATGATTTACTTTTTGTTTATTTTTTTCCTGTTTTGCACCTTATTATACCTTTCCCTTGTTTGCATTGTAAAGTTATGATAAAAGAAAGAAGATTTGGCTGTAGCTAATGATGCTCAAATTAATAGTGTTTGTTGACAGCTATGGTCCCATAATTTTGATTTTAATGGTTTTAATTGAATCATTATCGCGGAATGTGCACATAATATAATTATTATAATCTTATGGCGTTTTACAGACGTGTTTATTATATGTGTGTGTCGTATCTTAAGTGCTTTTGATGATTGATTTAAATGTCTGGGCACAAACTAAATAATATGTATATACATATGTTCTTTTGACCTAAAATTACACATTTTGATAGAACATAATGCACTGATGCAAATTTTTTTCTTACTTTCACAGAGTTTGGAACAGACCAGAAGTCCAAGTCATCGCTATTATTACTTCGAAAGTTTTCTGCATGACTTGATTCACCAAAAGGAAGCCGTTTTTCAATTAAATGGAAGTTATACTGCATAGATCTATGTATGTATGTATGCAGGTAAGTGTATTTTAAATACGAAGTATAAATGCTAAAGTTGTTTTTAACAATTGTTGTAGTAAAATTGAATTCATGATTTTTCGAAGATGCGTATGCAATTGTTAAAGCTTTTATTCTAATCTGAGTCCATCTTTATGAAACGTCCTCTTTAAAGTATGACAATTACAAAGCTAAAAATGTCAATTGCGTGTTATAAATGAAAGGTTGTTAATGTTTGAATTTCTGGTTTGCAGTAAAACATCATACATTCATTTATTATTTTGGTTTTTTAAATTCAAAGCTCAATTTTCATAGTTAAAGACATCCCAGAATTATCAGAAGTAAAAAACGGGATTACACAGAAAATAGTATCAAAATTTGTTTAATCATTCAACTAAAATAGTAAAAAATATACACACAACCGATACAAAACAATATTTTGCGCCCACAAATAAATTCAAACAAATGTGATCAGTGTGGGATCACTCAGAAAACTCATCTCAAGCTTCTGCTACAAAATAGGATCATTATGTGGGACATTTAGAATTTGTGTGCCATCCAAACCATAAAATGCAAAGATTATTGCACGTTTCGAAATAAAATCACTACAGATTTGGTTCCAATAATAGGACAGTGGTTGTATGCTAAATCGTTTGTTTAGAAGAATTGCTTTTCCACATGAAGTATAAATTGGCCTTTTCGACATATTTCATTCTGTAGCCTTAATCAAATAAATTAAGAATTGAAAAGTTTAGTACAAAATAAAAAACAATAAAATAAGGCCGACTTATTGGTGCTTACTTATATCTCAATTACCTTATGAATGAAGATGTACATACATATGTAGATAAGTTTGAGTTTCCATGAAAAACAAGGAATAAAAAAAACTAAAACTAAAACTATTGTGCAAATGATATTCGTGTCGTACAAAATAACAAAATTCTGTGGCTCGTTAAAGCAACCAGCTTTAGAAAAATTGCTTTCATACGGAGACGGCAAATAAAACAAATCGCGGTCATCATTTCCTAATGATCAAATCGCGTGCAAAATCAATTAAGCGAATTCCCATCACCTGTATCTGTCGATCCAGGTGGAATTCAAGATCTGCACATTCTCGCAACGACCTGCATTTGGCGTTGCATAATTTCCATTGAAAATCATCAATTCCCCGATCAGCGTAACATGAAGGAAAGTTAAGAAAAACCGATCAGTCGACATGACTGAGGTCCTAAAATTGACTCATGCGTACCTGTGCCTGCATCTTTTAGGCATTTGCGAAGACCTCGGCGAAACAGATCGAAACGATTGATCGTTTGTTTGGGAACATGTTCCGAGATCAGTGCAAGCTGATCAGCACGCCGGCAACTGAGTCTGCAACTGGAGCAACTGGAGCAACTGTCTGTTGCAAATCCGAAGATTTATTTGGTCTTTACTAAGCATTTTTACTAGGCATACCAGACATTTTTCCGGCGCGGACAGCTGATAAATTACAATCGGCGGGCAATCGGGATAAGGTCTGAAGTGCGTGCATATGGGAACAAACACCGGTTGCCTTAGATTCCATTTTCGCGGAATGATTTATGAACGCATTCGGTGTGTTTTGGTTGCACAACCAAAAATATGAATTTATACGAATTATCCGCGGTATGTGAACTCTCGAACTACTTCTGCATTTCAATCAGGGGATCGGAAGCATACGTGGCCAGGACAATTTACTGCACTGCCTTTTTCAGATAAATCATGTGGCAGTTGCTAATAGCAGGCACGCGAATTATTTGTAAGTTGCAGCCTATTTTCGCGGTTGTTAACTAACGAACCAATGCAAAAAACACCTGAACGGTGAGAAATCATAAAAATTCAGTAGAGCACTACAGTTTATACGATGACATTGGTAAAAAAGTGAGAAAACAGCAATGCAATGAGTTATCTCAAAATAACTTTATATGATGTCAGTTGGCGTGAGATTTATTACATTTGCTGCAAAGTTTTTCCAATAAAATAATTTTGTAGTAGGTTTTTTCGTAATCCTAAAGTGTTTTTTCGATTGGTAGCGAAACTCAATCAAATTGACGAAAAATTGCGTATGTATAAAAACTACAGCTTTAATTTAAAAATACGATTCTTAGTTAATATTAAAGAGTTTAATGACGTTGCTACTCTCTCTTAACTCTGCAAATATCCGCTTAACTTCCTAACCCTCGCTATTTGTTGCATATTGCTAAATCTTAAAATTATATAGTAATTTTCTGAAGATCACTTAGCAAAACTGGCGTTGTTATAAACGAAATTACGCTTCAAATGCTAGTGTTAAAATTTTGTCAAAAAAGTAAATGTAGTTTAATATTTTGAGATGTAGTTAAGGAATAAAAACTGTCCTTAATAAACCAGGATTTTAAGAAATATTTATTGTATTTTAACATCCGAGCAAATATTTAGCGAATTTGCTTATATCACCTTTTTTGGGGTCGTATACCTTTATATTATCTTTTTTATTTAGTTCAGTTTAACATTTGCATACCAATTCGTTGTGAGTTTTCCATGAGGTTCACTTTTCACAATTGTTTCTCTATAGTAGTAAAAGATAAAAGGCACAATCACCAATTAAAAATAAACGACCGTATAAACTGCTGTTTGTTCTATATCTAATGCAAATTTTTCCTCTATCTACGTGTATTCAAATTTTACGGTATTTTCACAATTGGCCGTAGGTCATTTCGCGAGCTCATAAATATTTAGGATTATTATAATATGCAAATAACATGGCACCTCCATTATTCGCAAGTAATACTGTTCTTTAACGATTATAAACCATAAATTCACCGGACTGGTGCCAAATGACTAATAAAATGGATGAGTAATTGAAGTCAACGACCCGGAGAGTCGTATCATCTTCCTTCCTCCCAATAAAAGCGCCTACTTAAAACGGTTTGTCCGCCAAAGGAGGTATGCTTAGAAAATATAAAAAAGAGTCTGTTTTTTAATTATGCTAAACGATCTACTTACTTGCGAAAAATGCAAATCACCAGGGGAAAGCACTTGTAAATTCAACGCGCGTCGGCCGTCTTCTTCGGAGCTTTTTCATACATAAGAGCACCGAAGAGACGGGGATTCCTCGCTCAATGTCTAGGTCAAGTTCAATAGCATATGATGGCCGGTGTGGCGCACCGCCGTCCGTCATCGTGTTGTATTATGATTATCATCTCTTTGCACGCTGAACTTGCTAATGAGGGGCATAATTTGAAGATGAACAATTGTTTCGCCGCAGTCCCGAATTTGACACATAAGGGAAATTTTTCCAGAGCTACAAAAATTCGAATGCTCTTGATTGTCTGCGGTTCGCGGAAACGTCAGGTCATGGACTAGTGACTGACCTACATCCATTCAAATTTGCATTTTGAAAACAACATAAAAATAGCATTAATTTAGCTTTTGTGACAACTCCTATTAGGGTAGACAGACAGAGGACTGAAAGAGATTCGTTTGTGAAGCATTTCTGAGATATTCAGTCGTCCGTTGAGTATGTAACTAGTAGTAAGGCTTGAACCAGATCATTCATCAAAAACCAATGTTGTAATCAACATTGACATTTTTGAGCGAAGAAAAACGCTTAATTATAAGGTTTCGCTGAGAGCGAATGTCTTGAAATGATAAAGCTCCTTTGAGATCGGCAAAAAGAGAAGCATTTTCCGCAAAGTGCAAAAACACTCCAGCACCTGTCAATTAAGATCGGACCCATATGGATCTAAGGCGGTGCGATCAGCACTACGAGTGATTATGAATGACACCGGGCTCCCTCCGTGCACCTGTCGTTTTTCTGTGATCGCCGCCGCGTCGGGACTGGACCATCGATTGCAGTTTAACGATCTTTCCGAACGATCTCAAAAACACAGATGGGAAATTACCGACGCAGCATGCCTAAATGCCTCGAATATCTGGCAACTTTACCATTGAGGAGACTGTTGAAGATCACTAACAAGATCGGCGCTCTGGTCCGAGTGGCAGCTACTGGCCATTTCGTAATTTATTGAATGCCATCGGCGACTGCGGACGATCTTGGATTTCAATTAAAATTCCCCGAGACACTCGCGGGTTCTTAACTCAAATTGAGAGATCCATTTTGAAACGGAATTACGTACGATTCGAAGACGCTTATTGAGCAGCGCCTCACGGTCACTTCGGAATCATTAAAAACATGGTGTTTGCGTGCTGCCGTGATTTATTTTCAAACCCATGAAACCGCGCCGAGAGCAGTTCGCCGGTCGGAATTCGCTTTCTTTCGGACTTTTGTCGTATGTAGTCTGAAAGTCGATTTATAGTCCTCCGTTTTTTCTGCACAAAAATAAATTTTTTATAACTTGTCGAAGTATTTTTTCATTTTAATCCAATGTCGATTGACTGGGTTTCGAATATAATAAAATGCTAGACAGACTCGTACATAGACATTTTATCTTTATTTAAGTTTTTCTATCGGCCTGGTGGAATCTTTTAAGTAGGTCTCTTCGTGACAAACTTTATCTTTCAACCGTTTCGAAAATCAGTTTGAGACACAACAGTTATACTTCATTTACCACGGTTTTCCTTTCTAATTGAAATCGTTAAAACTATAAAAGTTGGTGGCTAATTGATTTTTGCTTTGCTTTATGGGAATTTGACCGATTTTGTAATTAAGACTTAGGACCGAAGGGATTTTCTTCCCTCATAATTAATAAGGATATATACTGTGTTCCGAATAAGTTTATTTGTGGCTATTTTGGTATTGAGGCTTAAATACTGACAATTTTTCTGTTAGCTAACTCGAGGACATAGTCGAGGAAAATTTAGTTTTTAAAAAAATTGATAGATTTTTGAGTCCGAAATATCCTAATTGGAATGTTGAGGTTTTAAATCGCATATGTGCACAGTCCTGTTTTTCAATTAGTTTTCATGCAATGTTATGGTTGTATTTAGTTGATTAATGTCTCAAGGGGACCTAAGTTAAATATACAAAATTAGTGTGAAAGACTTTATGGCTTTATATTATGGCTGTAATGAGAACTAAATATGTGACAATAAAACATAGTTATAATTTTACTGTCGTAATTTTGGGTGAGCAGTACTGACAGAAGAACAGAAGTTCTTTTAGTGTTAGATGTCCTTCTGACACTGAATAACAAGAAGGAATTTGACTTCACTAGGAATTAGAAAAATTTGACATTGAAAGAATTAAATAATAGTTAAACTCAAAATTTTGTTTTTGGGCACGTAAAGTTTATTTTTATCGAACTTATGTTAATCTAATAAATACTAACGATAGTCTCACTTTGTATTTTAATCGGTTGGAAATTCTGAAGCTACGACTAACCCACCATTTGATACTGATTACCAGAAAACAAAATTTGTTGGAAATTGACTGTAAAATTATGAAATTATGTATATGTAGGTATCAATCATAGCCGCCATGGATTTGATGAGTATTTACACTATGTTGTATTAGCTATTGTGTCATTTTCGCGAGTGTCGAATTTCATAATTTTTATATTTATTTCTGTGGCAATACGTGTTTTTACACGCTACATTCTTCTATTGAAATCAACAGTTGCTCAACTGTGAGTCAATCACACTAATTTGTTTTTTTGAAAAAAAAAAGACATTTTAACTAAAAAGTATTGTTCTAACGGGACCGGCAATATCACAAAAAGGTTTCATAGAGGTAACTGACATGAAAAATCGATTAAGCGTAGCAAGGTTGCGGGGCTCTAAACCCGCATAAAAATGGGCAAAACTCCAATTTGTGGCAGCTGTTTACTAGCAAAACTGTCGACTCACATAAGTGAACAATTTTATTAGCGCAAATGAGGTGAGTGCGAAATTGTCTTTAGGGGCAATTCATAGTTTTTAACACGTTCATGGTTGGGCGGCGGCGTATACTTCATGGGTTGGTAACTCGCGCTCCCCTTTATGCTTGGTTAATCCTCGCGCGCATTAATCGCCACGTTCACCTGGGCAGGAAGCCGAAATTTTTCCTTAAAATTTCAATTTTGTTTACTTCGGTTAATTAGCAGGATGGTTAACTTGTAAGGTATGCGAAAAGCAATGATTAACAATGCAGGAGCCCACCAATCGCCTTGGAGTCCTCGAACTGTAATCGATTGATTGATATCTGTGACTCCAGTGAATGGAAGAAAGATGTTGCCTCGTCAACTCATTGCTATAAATTTCCGGGAATTGTAAATATTCAAAATTATTAATATTTACACGAAAATATATATTTTATGTGCCACTTTGCGGCACAGTGCGAATAATAGTTAAAGAGGCAGTAAAATTGATAAATTGCTTTCTATCTCGTCTTCTCATGATGCAATTTGCGGCTATGTCTGAAAGCCGGCGAATTATTTACGGCAGTAATCTAAGGACAATATCCACGTGGTCTGGGGTAATGCAGTCGATTTAGGAGGCAAACGCTAATGATACTGCAGTCCGCACCGCGGCAGTTCAAGAAAGCCAAGCGGACAATAATTGGCACCTGGTTTTTCGAAGTGTTGCATCTCATCGATTTCCATAGGAGCCAATTTTGCCGCTCTTGAGGACCAGAGTCGCACCGCGGACGGAGGCGATTCGCGGTAATTGAAAATGTTGGCTTAGGAAGGAATCGTGGGCTGGCTGCAGGTTTTCATATAATTACACCGCAGGTCCCACAAAATGTACAGGTAAAACGATTTGACAGACGGGTTACGTCAGCGACCCGGTCATAAATCACTCCCAGCTAGTGAAAAGTCCCCATGTGGGCTTGAGCGTTTTCTTGGGGCTCATATGTTGCACTGGACCATTGGCAGCAGTGCTGACTACTTCTGGAATTATAAATCTTTGCTAAATTAAATAACAGGGAAAAGTTAATGATAGGGGACTGCATTAACAAAACTTGTCTGGCAACGTCTGCATTTATGGGCTCCATAATCCAATCCACGAGGCCAATCCTTGAACAGCAAGTGTATGTTGGATTTATGGATGTTTACTTAAATCCAGACGAAAATGGAAATGAATTGTAGTTTGAACTAAGTGCTAACTTTGTACGCAGTAAGATATAATATTTTATGTACTTGTGGTAGGTATGTGAAGAAATATAAGTGGAAAATTAGTAAACATACTACCGAACGAGTTTTCGTTTTAAAACTTTATCATTAGCTTACAGGTTACTGAAAATGTTGGTTTGGTTACAGGCTACAGCCAACAGGTGAAACTAGAATTTAAAGGTATTTACATATTTCATAACACAAACTGGCTGAGAATTTTAGAAGTATAATCATACAAAATGCTTTTTATTCATTGCAGTATATCAATTTACATAAGATATGCACAAAGTAAGGAAAATTCTTTATATGTGCTGAGTACTACTGAGTAGTATATAAATTGTTGTAGAACGATATCAACTCAGTTTATCTAATATTTATTGTTATAATATCGTATCTATACATATACGAGGTCTACCTTGGAAATATGGAACTTTTTTTTTCTCACGTAATAAATCGCTGAGGGAATGTACTTCAGTTTGCAGAAGCTTTTAATCGCCGTATGAATTTTGGCTATTCCTTAAATTTAAAAATGGAATTTGTAATATTTGCAGGAATGTTCTGTCTTGAAATAAATAGATAAAGATAAATTAAAGTCTTAACATGATTTAAAAAAAAGAAAAAATAAACGACAGATATCAAACCTACATGTGCACGGAGCTTTCTTTAACTTTACTCAATTTAGAAAATCTACACATTCATCCTTAATTTTATTTTTACATTTTAGTCGATTTATAAAATCAGAAAATTTACTGGATATATTATTTAATCTAGGACTTTTTTATCTGTGTAGCTACTTACATATGAGCTCAGAGGTATAGAAATGTTACGACGAGTTCAGGGTCACTTTTAGAGTGTCGTTTTGAGCGATTTTTAGTTTATTAATATGAGTGTAAGGACATTTTTGGAAATAAAATCATCATTTTCTCATTTTTATATACACAATTTTAAACAAAGTTTTACAAAATGTCTTTTAATTTAATTTAGTTTCCTCTTCGTATTTTAAAGGTTATACACATTTTGTACTCGTGCCATGAATATCAGAATTATGTCGTTGTATTACATCCGCATGCCATTGCATTTGATCTCTAAGGAATAATTGGAAACGGAGTTTTATTTTAATTAACCTACTGTTAATTGTGACAATGTGCGTCAGGAATAAATTCTATACATATTTTAATTTTTTTGTCTTAAATACTGAGTAATTTTGGATTTGGTGGATTTAATTATATTATTATTGTTATATTTTCCTGGACGGTGGACTAACAAGCATTGAGTTTTTATTAAACTTCTGATGAATTTTTCGTTGATATCGTCGTATGTTTCTGTTTCTAATTCATAGCAAAACGAAAAACCTGACACATCCGTTTTAATTGTGATTTCTTGTGCGATTAAAAGTTTAAAAGTTATAAATTAATTGAAAAAATGACATACTTTTTAAGCCTTTAATTGAAATGGGTTCGTCACAGTGAAAAAGCCCATTGCAAATATCCGTTCGTGTCCCACATATTTCGTAATACACGTTTGATCCCACAGTTGCAACACGATGTATCGCTGGTAATTAATTAGTGCGCGGTAATTTAGATATCTCGCACTTTGCTTGATAACAAATAGAAAAGCAGAAAAAAATCTAAATGAGAAAGTTTGTATATCGTGACTGGTGTTGCACGCATCGTGTGATTTATATGATAATTAAAATTCTCCTGATTAGCACTCGGCAGCATCGAAAACATAATTTTTTATGGGGAAAACGGTGAGCGCATATACGCGAAAAAAAGGTAACAATTGCGATCGCAACATGCCGGCGAAGTGTATGGGAAAATCGAGCTAAATTGGAGTTATCCAATCGCTGACCGTGCACAATGAGATCACGTTGCATAACTCGCTGCAGGAGCCCCGAAGTGTGCATTTATTGGCAATCGGCGGATCGATCCGAAGGAGCATACTCGCGGTTTATGCGGCCACATAAGGAGCCCCCGCACGGGCAGGACGCGAACATTGTTTTGGTGGTCGATAGTGATAAAATGTGGAGCAGTCGCCGGGGCCCATGCTGCCCCAGCGAAGGTAAACAAGAGTCCGCGGGTCGGCCAGGTAATGCAATAAACAATAACCGCGCTAGTTCTACGGGCAATTTCGCGGCGTGATGGCAGCAGATTGCGCGCCCGTACAAATTTGGTGCATGCCGGAGTCTGGAGATGCCCGCGACGACGACGACGTCTGCGAAATTTATTCATGGAGCCATTCGAAATCGCTTATCGCAGTCGTGAGTGAATTAATTTGCCCTGTCCCCTGGATCGGACGGGAATTTAATTAGAAATCGGGAGAGCACGTAATTGCAGAGCTAAAAATTGTATCAACGCCTAGCCAGCTCCTGATCTGAAGTGCTGGAGAGCAATACATGAATTTGCATAATCACAATTTTCATACTATTAATTTGAAATGCAGCGAGCATGAGCGCAAAACAAACAAGTTCCTATGTTTGAATTTGAAAAAAGGATAAAGTCATATTATTATTTATAAAAACTGGACAGTGTAAAGTATTAAATTAATTTCATTTTTGAGGTCCCTTTTCTTCGACACCAGTAAGAAGAATTGCTAATAGGAGTAGATTTTTGGTAAAAACATGTAGGCATATACTACTTTTCTTTAAAATAGTTGAACGAATTTCTGATGGGTGAATGGCTAAATTACTAAAAGTAAATATAAAAATGTATGTACTTGCATATCATATAGTATAACTTAACATACATTTTACAAATTTTATAAAGTTAACTTTAAAATTGTGGTATTTATATAATTTCAAAAATTAAATCATAAATAAGAAATATTTGGTGTTTGTAGAGGAAGAATAAACGGAACAAACGACATACTATATGTATGTATTATATAAAAACCTCTCAATTTCATAAGTGAAGGCTATTTAGTACCTACTTATATTTTAGTGAGTGTAAAGGTAAAATGTGATATTTCACGGAGCCCAAAACTAATCTTTCGTAGATTTTTTTCAGGAATTTTAAAAAATAATTACTAACCTTGACACATGCTTACAAAAATATTAAGTTTAGCCAAGCAGATATTTTCAAACTTATCTTATCTAATTTATCTTTTTTGACAAAAAAAAAAAAAAACAAAATTGCAAAATAATTTTGAGGTAATTTTCTTGTAATATAAGTGTCATTAAAAATTAAAAACCGCCATTTTGAAAATCCTGATTTTGGAGTACATATTCTTCGGAGTTTATTCTTTAATAAGAAAATGAAAAAAAAATTTCAAGCTGAGCACGTTAATTTAATATTTGAAAAACTTGTCGAACATCTTTAATACATTTCCCACGGAGTATATCTACACTTAGAAAAAAATGAAATAAATAAACCCCAAAGGCACAATTGTTGCTGGAGCATGCATCATGGTTGCACTCACGTTTTCACCTTTAATGGCGTTAAGATTCACCTTCCGGCTCTATTGCGTAAGATTAACCAAGACCCATAGGTCCAGTATCAAGGTGAGTGCCTGAGGTGATTGTATCTGCACGGTGCATGACCAAAGATACCCACCCAGGCGCCTTCTGCAAGAAGCACTGCATTTCATAACCACGCCAAGAATTTACGTTTCGGCCTAAGGCTCCTCCAATTAACGAGTAATTAAGACTGCAGTTCATTTCTAAGACAATTTCCCTTTCGTATGGTAATTAATCCAAAACCGAAAACAAAATCGAATTCCTGGAAGTCACGGAAGTTTGTCTGGTTCGTCTTCGAAGAAAGTTGCCTCGGATACAATTTTCGCGTTCAGCGGACCGCGAACTTTTTATTCAAATTTCGAAATCAATTGCTATGTGCAGATCGCGCTGATTGCAGCCCTACGGCCTTAAACGGCTTTAATTGCATGCTTTTAAACGACCAGCGGGGTGGGATCCGGGCTTATTACAATTATATGGTTGCGGGTTATTACCCTCTAAATATTTTATTGTCCTATTAATTTACTGCGGGCCAGGGTGCTTTCCGCCAAACTGGCTATCTGATGAGGATTGATGCCTACTGATTGCCGGATAATTGAAAAATGTTGCAAATGATCCGATTTGAAATTGCACTTTTTTTTCATACTTAACAGCGATAAGCAGTATTATTTAAGGTTCAAACGCTTTCGATTTCGAAATTATGTGAAATTATAAATTGATGTGGTCCAGTGAGATTGCTTAAACGGTTGGCCAAGTGCACATATCAATTGCGTAAAGCTCAGGGAAGTGTTGCAAAGGGTATGAATTTGATTTTTCATCAAAAAGTGAAAGTATTACGACTATTAGGGTAACAAATTGACTACATATACAGGTCATGGTAAGCTACGAGTTCTCTTCTCAGATTTATGTAGTTAACGCAATCCCTTTGTGTAGGATACAATAAAAACAAATATAATAATAATAAATAGTAGTATACTTCATTCATAGGTACCTACATATTATGATTGGAAGTATTTTGAAAAACTTGTAATCAGTTTGAATAAATAATAATGAGTTTTTTCTGAGATACTAAAAGTTAAACAGAAATGAAATTATCGAAGAAATGTTCCTATTTGCTTTTTCTGCAAAATATTTTCACAAGCAGGTACATACATATGTTGTCGATGTCGTAATTCTCGTACGTTGTTTTCGCCTATTAAATTATTATTTACTAAGCACCCTACAAAAAAGTCTTTAAAAAACCTTGTAATTTTCCTTGTTGCAAAATAAACTGATGATTACGTCTGACAAAACAGCAGTGGAAATTTACAATTTTTATCCCTCATTATGCACAGCATACTGTGACTCAAAGCGAATATATTTTATGACGATCTCAAGATTCCTTATTATTGGAAAATCTTCGTCGTTTGTGGACTCTACAGTCTGGTGATAACTTTTTTATATGCTTTCCTGGCGTCCTCACAATTGTTGCCATATTTTGTTGAAAGGAATCTTTCGCTCTAAACATATTTCTAAAGTCTTTCGAAATTAAATATCTGAAAGCACAACTTAGCCTAAAGGACATTCCGAGTGGTCTAGTTATTAAAGTTTTCCTTGTTACGCTCTACTTAATCCTTTATATAGTAAATGCAAAAGGTATCTTTAATTTAAATTTATAATTAATATTACAAATTTAACAAGGAAAAGAATATTCTAATTTACTTAGCCAAAATGGATCACGTATGACAACTAAATAAAACCATTGCCTTTCTAATTTGATCTAAAGAAGTAAACATTTTAATTAGTAAAGTGAGAAGCGAGAAATTGCTAACTACTTTATTAGCAGTTGCGCCTTATTAGGTTGAGCAGATCAGATTAACCTGCTTTCAATTTACAAATACATTTTATGAAATTACGTGCAATTGCTCTACAGATCCTACAGAATTTCATGTTGCAATTCGTGTCGCGAAAAAGGCCCGAACTCAGCATGATGAGATTCTGCGATTCATTTGGTGTCCAAATTAATCGGTCGTTCTGCAATTTTTCTTATTTAGCAAACGACGTGTGGTTTAAGGAATTTGTAGTCACCTCGTTCGGTGCATTATGGCTTAATCTGGTAGATAACAAACTGCGTAAGGTTGCGAACTTGCACTTGGGTCAGGGCTATTAGTCCTGCGGCATGCGCGTCGCGGTTTCCGCATTCGAAAAGACTTAATTACAATTGCCCATTTATGTATTCACCTCGGTAAGGCGCACCGCGTTTCTACCTAAGGTAACCTGGACTTAAGCCTCACGTACTCAGGCTTATCGAAGCATAAATCTTACATGAGTCCATCACGTCGGTAGCTCTTGCGGCACCCAATTAAACGCCTTCTTTTGAACTAATCCGCATATGCATAGGTAATTATCACTCCTAAAATAATGCCTATGGGGAGGTACTTTCTGTCCACTGGTAAGACCCCAATTGAGGCATACGATATACACCTAGATACTCAAAAAGACCGAAACACTCTTAAGACTGCATTTTTGCGCAAACGAAATGCTATTTGAAAGCAAGAAGTTTGGGTAGTTTTCATGCTTACATTTTATCCCACTTGTTAGTTGGTTGCTCTTAATTTACATTCCATAAATACCTGCGCGGCGTGTAATGGTATTTCCTTGTAAGAAATAGTTTTGTGACTTGTTGAACAAAGATACAGGACGTGTACATGGATTCCGTAACCATAATGATACAATGATCAATAATCCAGTTTGAGTTTTGTTTACCTGGAAAGAAAAAAGGAATTTAAATTAATGAATTTTAATAATTAGGTCAACACTTTTTCTACATTATATAACCATTATGCTATATGCAATATTTGTATACTTTAATCAGAAATGCTCTTTAAAATTAAAATTCTCAAAATAATAGTTTGTAAAAATTAATTTTAAAGTTTACAAAATTAGTTATCAATTATATTGTGGCTTAATACTCATGATATTTATATGTCTACTGCCACTTAATAAAAACAAATGCTTTCTTGTTGGTGTCAAATATATAAATATGTTTTCCCACCTAGTGAATATAAGCCGAATAGTATTCATAAACGATATTTTCCGAATATGACTAATTTTATGGATTTATTTATATTTTATTTTCGAAACTTCCCAGAAACTTATTAGTAGATTATTAGGATGACTTTAAAATTATCGTCAATTTTTGCACTATTACATTTCAAAAGTAAATTTAGGTCTAATACAATTTAAATAATAAAGTTTTATATATCTTAATTGAGAATACTTTCAGGTACTATTCTGTATTATATGTTATATACTGTCAATATTATTATCAGCAAAATCATAGTAATTAATATATAGATAGGAGGGTAACAGCAGAAGAGAGTTAAAAACTCGCCGCCGAAGACTTTAGGCTAAGTTATTCTTCCTAACTCACTTTTTTGGCGTATCCGGACATGTAGGTAGAGACGCTTTTATTTTACAGCTATGTTAGCTAAAACCTCTGATTTTTTATTATTTCTAATTTATTCATAGAAATTATGAATAATGGCTTAATTTAAACGGAACTAAAAAAAACAACAATAACATAATAAAAGTGATGAGAAGAAGAAAAATATAGCATGATAAAACAATACATATTAGTGGAGATTTACATACATATATACATATATGCTATGTGTGAAGTCATTTTAAAAAGTAACTCGTAAAATTCGTCTTTTTGCCAAAGCAGCATTTTCACTTACGACTTACCCAGTTTTGCCATATAACCGATGCTATGAAGTAATAGTAATCTTACTTTTTGAGTAAGTGTTTTAATAATAAATTTGCAATAATATAATACGTTGATATAAATTGCATTTGAATTTCTCTGCATTAGGTACAATCAGTATCCTAACTTAAATAAATGGCGAAAAACATAAGAAAAGAGGGAAGCGATTAAATTTCTTATAGTCTCTGAAAATAATCAGTGGAGCAGCGCGCTCGCCTCGTAGACACCGAGTCACTGGCCACTAGCCGGACATAATTAATGTGTTGCAATAATTATTTCAATTACATAATTGCAAGAATCAGAGCCTATTAATCTCTAGACCCTTGTCAATTTTCCAGTTGGCGATTATTACCTGCGAGGCGTTACAAATGGCACAGATAATTTCTCCTCAGTCTTATGCTGCATGGGGGCCCAGGAGCGCCTCCGTTTCCTGCCAGCGTATCCACCGGATTACAAGTTTTCCCCTGCCCTTGCCAGCAAAAACGAACTACCATTACTAACATTTGGCTAACCTCCATGCATCCGCCGGGTGTATAAATCCAAATCCAAAGCCAGCATGCGATTTTTCAATGGGGTCTGAGGCGGCTCAGGCTGGGCAGTAAGTGGTCCCCGATTGTTTGGGGCCCCAAAAACTCGTTCCCAGCGGGAAGTGGTATAATTATTATTTTCACATCGCAAAAATATTTATTCCAATTGAAAGTGCAGAGCTGACCTTAAGCTAGATTTCAAGATCCCCACCGATAGCGCGAAAACGCACAAAAGGCCCGCCACGCAGGTGAATTATGCTCAGGTCAGTGCGATCGCGGGCCCGCCGCAATTGTCCCATAAGTCAAGGTGGGAGCGGCGCAATCCATGGAAATGACAGATCGTCGAATCCAACAATAACTGAAGCGAAAAATTTTGGACCCGGACAATCTTTCATTCGGGTCCAGAGGGAATGGACTCGTTTGAAATTTCAGACCCCGACGACAGCGCGCCATATGCTGGTTGCGTTCGGTGACTCGGCGGCTCCGGATTGCATAATCCCTGCAGTTTAGAGCCCGACTTTGAGCCCCTGAGCCGAGATAATCTTAATTGCATGCCCAGATATATTTTATGCAAAGCAGCGCAAATGCCGCGCTTATCTGCTTTTCTCTCAGATCTCGCGAACATGGCGCATTAATGAGCCTCATGCGAAAAACTGCTCCAGAGCTCGTGGAACTCACGGATAGCTACCGCGCGGCGGAAAAAGGTCGTCTTAATTATGCTGAGCCACGGAATTATCATGGCCTGCAAATATTAATATTAATTCTGTGGTAATGCCGATTATCCACCTTGTGATTATGTCGTTAATCGTCCAATTCTCGTGGGAGTGTCACGAATTAAATAAATTCAGAGTAGGTGTGTAGTGGAGAAATGTATGTAGGGGCTTTAAATCTTCTGCAATCATTATCAAAGCAAGAATTAAACATACATAATTCATACATTGCATTGCATATAAAACATAAACTTGATTTAAGTAAACACATTACAAGATATGTTTTTTCGATAAAAATATAGTATTTATTGAGGTTCACTCCAATTGCACTTCCTGAGCTAAATTGCAAATTAGCAAATTAAAATAATTTATAATAGTCAAGTTTACCAAACATTTGTGGATATATAATTTTCTATAACCATGTATAACTTATACACTCTTTAGCTTTCTCTCCACATCGAGTTCGGTTCCAAATTGTTTAGGCAATTTTGTATTGAATTGCAATTTCAAAAACCGTAAAAAGGATTTGAAAATTTGCGAAAAGCGTATCAAATTGTCGTGATATTTATCCATCCCAATTTCAAGGTTACGAAGTAATTACAATTATAATCTTTACCTTTTTCTAAAAACTCGTACAACTATAATATCTTCCAGTGATTTACAATTTAAATATTATAATAAATTCTTAATTTTTTGATTCCTCATCTGTCTTGATAGAAGATATCTACATAGGTAGCTCCTATGATAAACTTTAACGAAAATATTGAATTATGGGTACATATAAGCTAGATCATATCCAGAAAAAAACATATTAACGTAAATATACGACTTGACTATATTCACTACCTACTCATTTTAACTTTGGAGTAAACAAATTGTTTTTAAAACTACATATATTTTGATTATTTTTATTAAATGAGAGCTTTTTAAAACATTATAAGAAATCATATTTTTATTTTACTTAAAATGCGAATTTCTGAAAAGTAAAAGAGTAAGACGCAACTCTGTCGCATTTAGGTATCATACATTAATATACTTATCTGGAAATGCAAATAAGAAATAAAAAAAGAATTATAGCCATTTTCGTTCCAGTATTACCAATGTAAGCCATTAAGGCTACGGTTATTATTCTTCCGCTTTTCTCCGTACCTTTAAAGTAATACTACTTATTTAATATTTTCGTCTTCACAGGCATTTTTATTTTGTTTCCAATAAAGTAAATTAGTCAAATTATAATTGTTTGTTTTAATTATTATTAACATATCGCGTTCCTATTTTTTTCTTAATTTTAAGTAATAAAAGATTAATGAAAGATTATTCGAGTTGAAAACTTTCTACGAATATTAAATAATGTCTTCGTTATGTCAACAATTTCATTACTCTAAAAGTCAAACAGTTATTACATAGAGAAAATTCTCGTAGGAGAAAAGTAAATGAGTCACGATTAAAATTTCTTGCGATTGATATAAATTTGAAATTGTTGCGAAACATCGCCACTCGCAACACAGCATCAATTTCCCCGCGAGCGGAGAGTGCTTAATCAAACAGAATTTGTCGTAGTACAAGTACAAGTGCCGCGATATCACTTAGAGGCTTTTTATGAAAATTTACAGGCCATTTAGCGTCGTTAGGAAATCTTATAAAATATAATAAAGTCAGTCGGCGATTAATTAAGGCGCAAAAGCCTAGCTAAGTATGCCTCCGAGGTGATTATAAGCCATAGATCAGCGCGGCGCGACGCGAGCCACTGCGCGGTGTTGCGCAAGAAATCGCTTAAAAGTCACTCAATGTGTTGCAGGTTGTGGCAGGGGGCCTCGTGTCGTGCGGTCCAGCGGCCCATTATTCTTAGGAGCCGGGGCTGCTATCCGATTTATTTTCCATTCGATAAAATAAACCAAAATGCCCACCGAGAATTCCAATTTTGAAATTTTTTTTCGAGTGCACTTATAAGTCGTGACCGGTCCCTCAGTTTGCATAATCGAATTCGCGCTAGACCCGCGGCTTTGAATGTACTTAGCCCACGTTCTAGCTCAAAATTTATTTACCTGAGCCCACTGATCCTGGCCCGGGTGACATTTTCTGGTTCAGCAGTAAAAGGGCAGATTATTTATGGCGCTCCTAATGGCCGAAGCAGCGCAAAACCTCTTAACAAATTCTTTTTTCTTTGGGTCGGATAAAATATTGGCACACCATGCAATATACCTCATTTCCTAGTTTTAATTAAAGCCTGGATTAGGAGGTCTGAGATTTTCTGAGATACCATCAAAGTTTAGCTACCAGACTTTATGAGTGCTAACTACTTTTGGTGCCATCTAACTGCGATATTAGAGTAGCCGATTTGTTTCAACCGTATAATGGAAAGTTCGAGTTGAATTAACAAGCTCAAGTTAACTGACTTGAGCCGGGCATATTCTGTTGTTTTTATACCCTTACCTTACCGTCTTATTTTATATCGTGCCCGAAATGCCGATATAAATCTCCACTAAATACTGGCTCGTTCGCAAGAAACCACATCTGCAACGCCTTGTGAATTTCGAGTGTTCTTATACCACTTACCACTTTAAGATAAATCTCAGACATGCTCCAATTGGCCTAGGGCGCAGTCACGTACAGCCCAATGGTCTCAGACTCAAGAATTAAAATGGTCACAAGTGGAATACCTGATTTATTTATAATTGAAATTAGCGCCCGGATGACCTTAGCTTTCTTCTAACCAACGATCGAATCATAACCTTCGGCTATCGATTTTAGCGATTCGATCCTTGACGTCAGTTTGGCGATTTTGTTTCTGATATTGCCAAAGGAGTGATTTATAGATTTGCACGAAAAACTTTAATTGGAAAGACCGCGGCGCGCATAAAAAGAAATCTTGAGAAGAGGTGGATTAAACGTTTCACAATTAACAGTGCATATATATATTCCCTAGACTGTTTTCATATGTGGTTTCGTAAGACACTGTTTTTCTTCTTTTGTTAAGGAATTGTGCATGTTTTTTGCAATTGCAAAAAGTAAAATCCTTGGCAGATTTCGATTATTGAATAAATCTAGAATAGACTTCGACATGCTACAAAATCAATTAGCAAAAATTATTTTGTTATACATTTTAAAAGTTTTTATAAGCCGCCGGCGCTCAAATTGGGTAAGTGTTCAAGTTTAACTTATCGTTAGACACTTAAACCAACTCTGAATAGAGTTATTAATTATTATTTAATCTCAAAGTGGACATATTGATATTTGAATACAATCGTTTCGTTTTAATTCACACTTTTTTCTACTTGTAGAATTTGAAAATCTGTACCTACATATATTAAATCTGAAACCCACGTCTCTATGCAAACCATTCTCCTAGTGTTCTCTACTTTTAAATAAAATTGTTAAACTGATGTTGGAATGATGTTTTCGTTTATAAGGTAAGCGTATTTATGAATCCTTATACCAATTAAATATATGAATGTACTGAAAACAAACAATCCTCAGAAAAGGGTGTCTCTGGACGGTTTCATGGTTAATTCTGAAAAATGAATATTGTCAACTTAAAATGATTAACGACTCGCTAAGTGACGAAGAAATTATTAAAATTTTATTTTGTTTTCATTATTACAAGGTCATTGCATTTAATCAGCGTAGGTAATCAGGTTGCGCTGTGCAGGTGACTAAACGATTAGTTTCTGTGTTAAGTATAAACCAATAGCCAACTGTGATCGGCATAAATCAGTTTAAGGAGACAACATTAAATTATGCACTGAGTGCTTAATAAATGTTAATGATATTTGTATAATTTAAACCCTCGATACGCTCGTATTGTAGCCCTTGAAAAAGCTATAAAATACTTAGAATGTAATACAATTTACATTACTTGTAGTTATGCGTCGCGGCCAATTTAAATTTCATGCTCTTGAAATGGTGTTAGAATCGTAGTAGTCGAATTAACATAACTATAAAATGTATTAAATTGCTTTTTAAGTACGTAATGCGTACTAAAATGCAATTTGTTTTCCTTTTCTATTCACTTTTACTGGAATACGATTTAGAGGACTTTTCCCTTTCATTTCACGGTCTGGTTTAACACTATATGAACCTATGCATAAATTTCTATTATTATGCAGCAAAACTCTTACTTTCGTATGCTCACTTTTTAATTGAAAATGTGGAATACCCCCCTAGTTACACATTTAAGCGGATTTATTGGTTTACTTTTCTGGTTTAATTGATTCACTCCAGGTGATTAATCTGATAATACTTGGTAGCATTGAGGAGTTGATTAATAACTTCGTCAAAACCGCAAGAGGCATAATCTTCACCACGCCTTATTACCTTGTGATGACACTTTTCTAAAATATCTGAGAAAAGATCATCATTGAAGGTGGACACCCGTGTGAACTTAGCAGAAAATCGATTCTAGATTGTACGCAGTTCATGGCCATTCAAGTAGCTTGAGAAATAGTTCATTAATCATTTACTTTGAGAACGTTTTCTTTGCCATTTTAAAGCGATGGAAGTGCGTTAAATGCCAGAATAAAATCTTATAGCGACTTCAGTTTTCACATGTTTGCCTAAAGTCATACGATACCCTCTGGTGCGTTTGTAACGCTAAGAACTGGATCAAGCACATTTACATTGATTTTCAAGATAACTCAAAACCGCATATTGCACAGAATATCGTGAAATTGAGTAATGGGTATTTGGTTGCTTTAGAGTTTTTTTTCCAATTTTTAAATTTAGTTTTATATGAACATCAATGTAACGCGCATTTATCGGGTAGTATCTCAATTAACCTCACAAAAATCGAAGAAACACAATTTTAATTTTCTTATATTCTAACTTCAAATTTCTGGTATCTACTATCTATTTGAGAGTGTCGTAGTTTTGATATATAAGATATTATATTTTTCCTAAAATATTCTTAGAATGCCCTCCTTTCTAGTAATGAAATGTAATTTAAAGTACTACTTTTGCAGAAGCGATTATACACATTAAAAATATCTGAAAATATTTTAAGATTTTCAAATAAAACTCGCACTGCACATCAAAATTACAGTCAACATTTTTAGATTGCAACCAATTTCCAATAACCTGATTAAATAATTATACTAAAATTTTTTATAAATAACAAATTATTCGCAAACGATCCTCATCGAAAGCAAATTATTTCATTAGAACGATTTCTTAGGTTGTTAATTACAGGTAGATATATGACCATCGATCACGAAGACTGGGCAATCCCATGAATAGTGTGCTCAATATTGAAATATTTCGTGACATTCTCGATTGCTTCATTTCTTACAACTCATTGGCTAAAAATTTCCTATTGAAATTAATTGGCGGTGGTTTAGCATTTAATAGAAGTCCATCAAATCCGATAATTTCCCATATGAGCTTAATTGAAGATCACTTAATTCTTAATGGGTTAATAGCATGAAACAAGTGAAAAACAGTAAGGTGGATTGGATTACTTTACTTTTTTGTTATGAGTTCTATTGAGACCCCTCCTGTTTAACGATGCAATCGTTTTACTTGAGCAAGTGCCTTGAGAAAAAGGAAATATTTTTTCCCGATCGTTATAAAATACCTTTCGGCAAGTGGGTTTTTTGTGTAATAAGTTGCATGAGAATATTGAGGCCATTATGCCAATTTTTGAATGGAATTTCACTCCACATGCATATATCAGGTGCGGCGGTACAGACGATCGGATTTCCGGGAGTGACCTGGGCAACATGTGAGCATTCAAATAGCCGTCTTAAGTGAAACAATTTTAATTGCCACAGCTCATTAAATTATCTAATGCCATGGGGAGAAGCAGGTATGTTGCCACGATCCAATAGCGAATTGATTTTGTACCAGCGTAGAGTGCACACAAAATGGCAAAAAAGTAAAAAAATATAGTAAAAACTCAAAGCGGCGTGGCTGTGATTGAAAAATAGTCAGATTACAGCAGACTTGATTGGCACTCAGTGATCAGGAAAACACACCGTGAAATGATGATTGTGCCACGCCTTTTCTGGTCTTCGGGAAATTCGAAATTATCCCGTGGTGTACTGTGAAAAATTTTACGGTTTTGGATCGGTTCAAAATCGCGAAATGAGCGAGCCTTAAAATGCTTTAAAGGTAGCAGAGTGAAAGTTTAATGTAATAATTCTGCATGTAACTGCAGTCGACTATTTGCATTCAATCAATCGAAAGACCAACTTCGAAAACTCCTTACAACGCCCTCCGTCGAATCATGCTAATGTCAATGACTGAAAAAATGTCAGGTCCTTCCTACCTAGGTTGTATCTCAAAATTGCACGCTATAATAATACGTTATTTTTGTGAGATACATTCCTAGTAAAAAAGGCTTTTAATCAGCACATTCACTGCCAATCGTACGAAAAATGAGAAGGTTGGAGTTGTTAAAAGCAATTTTTTGGTAACACTTTATGACTAAATTTATGCCTTAAAGAAATTGTTTCGTTCAGCTTAATTACGTATCGAAAGCGGTTAATTAAGTAATTTCCTTTTTCCCCAATGGTTCACACTTTCCCAGATAAATTTGTTTAGTCATCAAGTTCAAATTATTAAGAGTACGACGAAATTTCTGAAATATCAGTATAGTGAATAATTTTGTGCCAAGGTCATAAAGGTGATTATTTAAGTAGACGATTTTGTTTCGGAGTGTTGGGATAATTATTTTGCAATTAATTATTTAAGTCTACAAGTCTAGCCCGTCTTTTCTTCACAAAAAATATTTTTAATTTGCGGTTATTTTATATTGAACTCAAAAAAGAGGTTTCACTCTTTTCGCTACCAACTATTTATAAATATTAAAAATGAAATTAATCGTTCAATGAATGAATCGATTATAAAAATAAAAACAAAAAAAAACAGAAGTGAACGAGATATTGCATACCATGTAATTTAAATAATAATTGGTGTAAACATAGTGAAAAGCATTCAAGGAAGGCTTCATAATAAATAAAATTAACGTCCCAAACTGAGATGAAACGATGAGCCGAAAAATACATTATTATATGTAATAACTAGCAACTATCAAATTTTGGGAAACTCGTATTCAAGTTAAACACTATAGAAAATCTATTTCTATTCAAAAATTGTGAATTTCTAAAAATATTGCGTATTTGAATATTTCTAAATGGGAATCATGTTCTTTAACCTAAACAAATAAGTATTGTCGTATTTGAAGACTTCAGTGAGTGGAACTTTAGTTTTATAATTGAACATATTTATATAAATAAGAAGATTCTAATTTTATCAGTACATATGGAAATCAAGCTGTGGGTGAATGATGCCTATTTAGAAATTGAAACAATAATAATTTGATAATTTATAAGTAATATATGTATGTATTCAAAACTCACAGAAATGTAGAAACAAATGAAAACCACATATCCAGAAAATAATATATTTCATATTTTTATTTGTGTCAAGGATTAGACACTAAATTTGTATTCCTGCTGGTTCAGAAAAATGTTTTAATATGTTATTCATTCTGTATCTTGTTTTTAATGCCCTTTATAAAGTTGTAAGCAGAGTTATGCTATCTAGAATTATTAATATATTAATTTGACTTGCCGTTTATGCACCACATAATTGTGATTTATGATCAGTCGCTTAGTTAGAATAGTTAGATTACAGAATAATGGTTTTATGCTCAGTATATAACGTTACATTGGCAAGTACGATGTTTGTTATGAGCGTCAACATCTTTCTTAACTCTTTTTATGCTATCACATTTTTTCCACGAATAGAAAATCAATTAAAATAAATTATTTTAAATTATAGAAGTATAAAAAGCAGCAGTGCCAACGCATTCCTGCTTAATTACAGAAATTAAAATTGCTCGCGTTTCGAAGCGACAGAATCACCCGAAGTAAAAATAGCCTAAGGCGTTGGCTGCGAACAGTTCAATTGGATGACGCGTGTACTTACTCTATGACATCAATTAATAAGATTCAATTCAGGTATGCATGTGCATATGTATTTACGCTCAACGTAAATGGTATGGTAGTGAAATCGTGTGAATTAAATGAATTTCATAATCAGATAGTTATAATCAGATGCTGCAGCGACATATCATTTTTGGTATTTCATCTGAGAGAAATGTCGATGTTACAGCTTTTTATTTGGATTCATTACATCTTATTATAAGGAAGAGTAAATGCTGTGGATTTTCAAATAGGGAATTTATTTAATTATTGAAAAGCCCTTGTATAGAAAATCACCTGCAAAATCGAACCGTTGAAACCATTGCGCATTTCATTCCTTGAAATTATAAAAAAGCTGTGAAAGGAAATTCCTTTGCGGAGTTTTTTCTTAGATATAGGCGTCTCGATTTTATTATCTAAACAGTGCTGAAAAACATTTCATTTTGTTTCAAAATAAAGCCTAAATTGATCCAATTACGCTAAAGCTTAACCAAGACAATTTCCCAATGTCAGGCAATCTCGTTACCAAACCTCACTTAACACCTTAATTTTGTCTTGGCGCGACTTGCGGCGAAAATCAGTGTGGAAAATTTCAAAATTCTATTGTTTGTCGCACATGTGCTGGAATAATTGTTGTAATTAGAATATCGTAGAGCAAATTTTCATTTTCCTTTGCATCACATGTCAGCCGCTGGCTTGTTCACATGTTATAGCATGCGAGGCGGAATTAAAGGCTGCCAAAACAACAAACAGACAAATTATGGGGGCAAAATAGCAACATAAGTAGCACAAAGGGAGGAATTACCACACATAATGCCGTGGAGCAATTTATTCATATACTCAACTCATAGCCCCAGCGAAAATGGGAAAAGCGGTTCGGTTTTCTCATAGTTCGCGATAGCCATCAAGGCGGCGAACGAGATCGCGTATCTATGGTAGCCCCGGCCGAGGGAATTGCCTACGAAAAGTATGTTGGTTTTTGATTCAATGTCGCAACATAGTGTGCGAATCTGGTGTTCTGCAAAGGTAGTCACAGTAAAAGGCTCCTCCGGACTGCGGAAAATCTTCAATCTGGGATGATGACAACGGCGGAAATCTATAGTCTGCATATCTGTGTCTGACTGACACCAGCACGAGATAAATCGCGCTAGCTGGCCTTCCTCATTCGCTAAAATCACATCTCACCAGGTGGAATTAAACCTGCGCGCTATGGGAGAAATTTTACGAGGAAGCACCATAATAATTTGCTACAGCCACTTCAAATTTTCCTCCCAATAATTTGCCACCTGCGGAGGCTGAGGGTAATAAGGTGCTATCATTCGATTAATTATCCTCGATACTGCTGTCGGTGGATTACAATTACTGCAATTGCCCTTTGGAGAAATCGATTTTAACGACAGTACTCTTTTTATTTAAGTGTCTCGAGTCTCATCGCCGATTGCGTAACGCGAACTGATCAGAGGCTTTTTATGGCTTGCGATATGATCGCAGAATTCGCAGTAGTAGGCACCAGTACCGGAATCCAGAATTCTAACACTTCGAACCACAGCTGACGTAATTGTGTAATCAACACTCGCTTTTCTCCAGCTAATGACATAATTTGGCATTCCACAGGGACTCAGATACTCGCTTCGGTTGCAGGCATAATCTAACCACTTCCGAGTGAAAAATATGAGAAAGTCAGGCCGCGATCAATCCGTCATTAAATGTCCATTGAAGTCTTGCTGCGGAGCATCAGTGGTTCGTAGATGCATCCCGTAGAGCAGTAGGTCTCGCTGCATTTTCTAAGATATGCAACCTTCTCAGTAATTTCTTCATTGCGGGGATCACTTCTTTTTCTGTGTTCAATTGTTGTCTAAGAAAGTGGGCAAGGTAGTGAAACCCGAAAAAATGATCATGATTCAAAGATTGATCGCGTTTATCTTGGAATCAGGGTCACGTGCGGCCTGTGGTGATCTACGGCGATTTTGGTCCAGACCTGTGCCACAAAATGTTTGTATAGTTCGCTGAGAGACCGCAAGATGGGCGATGGCAAAGATAGCCTTTGGGGTCTTAACGGCAGGTTGTTGCTTTTGGTTAAGGTTGGGCACTTATTGAAATTTGTAATGGTACACTCGGGCAGCGGTCATGTTCTATTTTGAAAGTTTCAATGCCGAATTGGTCAACGTAACCTTTTTATTATACATATCTATGTATGTACGACGTTATTTTTTGAAAAAATACTGACGTGAGTATTTTATAACTTTTATCTGCAGACACCGATCTATAGATTTATTGTTTTATGATTTCAATTCACACAAACAGACGTATAAATAAATATAAAAAATTCCAATGAGTATTACGACATATTATTAGTTTTGGTTGATTTTTATTGAATTGTTTCAGATGTCTGGTTAACTAATTTGATTGCTATGTGCATGACAACTAAAATTTTATAGAAAGCAATATATTTGCAATCATTAAAATAACCCAAAATTGTGGTTTACTAATTAAAACCTTGAACTGCAATTTATTAGTAGGAAACATTTAATTTTGTTTGTTTTAAATACATAAGTGTTAAATATACAGTAGTAGAGAAAATAGGCACTAAAGCTAAACATTCAAAATTTTACCTGGCTATCCTTTTAATTGACAAGTTAAAATAAATAATTGTACATTAAGTTCATTAAGTACAGTATATTAATTCATGCTCAACTTTTGAATATACCTCACGAGCAAATTCAGTAGGTATTTGATCATCTTATGAAACTCAACTATGTAGAATAAGGATTTTTTAATTGTTAACAATTGTAGAACAACCTTATCTTTTGATTTTTCTTTTCCAAAAAAATATTTTAAACTTCTGGAAAGGAAGCTACTGTCTTTTAAGTTTTAACTTCAGAGTTCAAATTCAAATATTACATTCAACATTAATTGAAAACATTTAAGTTGAAATTGGAAAAATACATGCTAAATTTACTCTTGAGACACCCTTCACATTTAAGCTATCGATTTAATATGTTAAGATAATTAGATTTTTTTAAATTACACCAATATTTTAGAAGGTCAAATAAAAAAATACAGTTGATGTTAATGACAAGTAGACCTACATAAAGTATCTTTTTTATAAATTCAGAAAATCAAAGTGCCACAGAGCATAACACATTCCATATTTCCTACAAAAAGCAACGAAATAGTTACCAAACCTTGACATAGCCGCGCCCAAAATCAAACTAATGACCATCATGTAAGCGCCTATAATGGATTTTTGATTGAGCTCCAATAAAAGAGGTATTCGTCTCAGTTAAGGCGTCAAATTTTCGGACCCACCTGTGTCATTTTCCACAATAAAAACCTGATAACATTATTTTCTTTCCGACTAATGGCTTGATCGAAATGGTGGTCTTCACGCCCTCGGTACTATTTCAAATTTCCTCCGAGGCACTCCGAACCATTTCCGAAAATTATAGGTTTACCTGCACAAATTGTGCCTGACTGACATGAAAACAACAATTTTAGCGCAGGTACCTACTACTTTCTTTTCGCTTCGAATCTTAGCGCAGTGAGAAAACGATTTTGGCACCTTCGTGTCTGTGATTAGTTGAGTAAGACGAGCACCTCGGGCGTCACAGCAGCCACCTTAAAAGTAACATGTCACACCGAATATTGCGACCTTTTTGTGAAATTTCAGCAATTTTCGAGGAATTTCACAAAGTGTTAAAGGTAATAATAATAATAAAACATGTGAAATATTACACTTACCATAAAATGTAACCGCGCAGCAATCACGCAGCGCGGCCGAGTTTTGCAGCCAATGTGCGCGTCCGGCGATTGCTATCATCCGCCGCGATTATGTGTCCAAAGTTGTGAAAATATCCCCTCGTCCAAGGGAAATTTATGCGATCAATTCTCGCGGAATTCTGTGTAATAAGAGCCTTTGTCACCAGCGATCTTTGGCGATAGGCCGCGGCGGACTCCTGGCACGGGTTATATAATAAAATAAGGCCACGCTGACTATCCGCACGCCGCTTTGATTTCGTGTGTCGATTTATGTTACGTGCATAATTTAATGCACAGCATAGATTCTATTGGACACCTGTCGTGCATGCGGTCTATCATGTGCGTTTTGAAATTGTGGGAAAATTCGAACATTGCCGGCATAATTAAATTTTCGAAGAAAGCACCGAGCCGACTGCTCTACATAAACATGAAATGTGGTCCCTGGTGAGATTTTCCGGCTGGAACAATTTCAAAAGTGTCCATACATGCGCTTTATTCGCGGAAAGCGAAAGCCAAAGATAGGCTGAGAACTTTTTCTTTTTCGGAAATCAGCTCACTTGCGTTTGGCACATGAATGGGCTTTCTTTTTAAATTGCAATTGTTTTAGGAGCGCACGCGAAGCGACGGAATTATTTTCTTTCCTTCTGCAACTGGTAAAAACCAATTAATGGGAAAATTAAAGCTCAAAATATCGTTAAATTAATCCAATGAGATTTATGCTCCTGAGGGTGGGCCATTTATTGCACAATCGCAAATTACGCATTTAGCCATATCTCCCGCGTAAAAACGCGGTAAGTTTTTACTTCAGTTTTATGGGCGCAATTTTTTCATACCTCTGTTATAGGAGCAGACAGTGCTAACTGAGAAAAGCTGTTAAGTTGATACGGTCATGCTGTTTTGTTGTTTTCTTTAAATGTTTTACGATCCAGTGCACCAACCGAAATATGAGGTGAAAGGCTTTTAAAATTAACGAAGTATTGTAGGCGTAGCATAAGATATCAGCCGATTTTCGTATGTATTTTTGCTGCGGTAACGAATAATTGAATTATTTAAGGTTATAACAGCCGGGGAGATATAATTTATCAAAAACACTTACTTTCCATTAACTTAACAGTTAATTAATTACGTTGAAATACATTGCTACTGTCACTGACTATCTTTCTGATCTAAATTTACGTCATATTTTTGTAAGTGACCTAATGCAGCTGTAACTTTTAATAACCAAGCAAGATTTTTCAAAACAGTTTTCTTTTTGTACTAGACATAATAGACAATAGACTTGCTTGTAAAAAAAAAGACTACCTAATGCAAGCTTACCTTATTATTAAATCGATTTTATAAGAGTAAAAAAATGGAAAATTTAAATATGGAATTAAATACCTACTTCGCTTGCATATGCCCATTATATTATCTTAATAATATTTAAATTAAGTTAATTTAAAGCAACTATATTTAACTCTACTCTTATTCAGACATAACAAAACTCTGTAATTTTAAACAGCTGGCTTTTTGAGTTGTCTATAAGCTTAGGTAAATAGCATATGTAAATTACTAATTTATACTATAATTATTTATTAAAGTGCTGTCTGTCATGGGTTCAAGTCGCTTAATTACAAAAATTTTAATAATTAACGATTTGCGAAATGACCAGTTTCTTTTCATCAAGAACAGCACATTTTGTTCGTCACAACTGACAGCAGTTCATAATTAATTAGGACACTGAACGAAATCCTTAAGTCTTATTAATTAAAATTTTTTGTTAAATGTACAGAAGCAAGTTTTGTCAGTAAGAAGTAATTATTGTTATGCTGATTATTCATTTGTTGATTTCGTTTTCAATTTGACAAATTTTTGTAAATATGAAAAGATGATAAAACGTTTTTTTCAATTTTACAAAATTTATTATCAGTTTTTTGTAAATCTGACAATTAGTCAATATGAATAAATCTTTTTCATGTTTTCTCTGAAAAGCTGTTGTTAGGTTAACAAAAATGCAGTCATATGTACAAAATCTCAGATTTTTCTATTGACTAAAATTTCTGTTACTGTGAACAAGAATTTAACAAAAAAAATATTCGTTGCGATAAAATTTTTGTTAAATTAGGAAAGATTTTTATTGAAATTACAAAAATGTTTATGACCTACAACAGTTTTTGTTGCTCTAACAAAATTACAATGTTTCAACAAAATTTGATAAGCAGTCCCATTTAATAAGTTGTCTTTGCAATGAATTAACGTGCTAATTATAAGTTATTGTATAAGATATAATATATACTGGAATTTATACAAATACTTCGTTTTACTTCTTATATTTATCACCTTTATACCTATCTTTATTTTAGTGTAGCATAAATCACTAATTCCTACATAGGAAAAACTGGTCGGACTTTTAAATTTGTATCGCAAAACATTTTATTTTTCATCAATTAAAAACTTTTTTGTTTTTATGCAAAAATTGTCTGCAGAATGGACTTAATTATTTTGTTAGCAATCATATAGTCGACTGAAAATTGAATTTTCGTATGTAGGTACCATTTTGCCATTTTGAAGTTTTATTGAGGATATTATCTTCACTTCAAAATGGCAAAATGGTACCTACATACGAAAATTCAATTTTCAGTCGACGAAGTGATTGCTAACAAAATAATTAAGTCCATTCTACAGAAAATTTTTGCATATTCGAAAAAATGATTTTGTTTAATTGACTAAAATATTTGTCAGTTATAACACAAAGATTTGTGTTGCTGACAAAAAGATTTTTGTTCCTGATGAAAATATTTTGTCTATTCTACTTGGGCTTTTGTTCAACTGACAACATTTACAAACATAATAACAACAAATTATTGTTACCTCGATAAAGTACTATTTCGAAGAGACAATTTGTTTTTGTTATCCTGAATAACTAATCGTGACAAAAATGTTGTATATTTGTCAACGATTATTTGTCAAATTTAACAAAAAGTTTGGATTTTTATCGTAATGACTATGTTTTTCTGTTGACGCTATATTGACTACAATTTTGCTAGCTTGATAATTTTTTTTTCATATAGACTTAAGGATTTCGTTCAGTGGACGTACTTGCCTCTAAGCACTTCACTAATTAGTAATTAGTTCTAAAAGACCTTTTAACAAATTATGATTAGAGTGCTTTATATCGAAGGTATATAAAACAGTACATTACTTACAACATTCAATTCATGAAAATTCTTTTAGATCTATAAAAACATACAACAAACGAACATTCATTATTGGTTAAATAGGCTTCTTTTTAAATCATCCATTTTAGAATCAGCAGGCAATAAACTTTCTCATATGAAAGTCGCTAACTTTGTGTGCCAAAGGCGCGACCAAAGGATGTTTGCTTAAGTCATTAAATCATAAGATAATAGCCGTAAGGTGTTCTCACCAACCATCGACAACATACAATTCTCAACACCTTTCCTATAAAACTATTAAGCACATCCGTTACCTATAGCATGAACATCAATTTTACCAACGACATCGTAAAAAGTTCAATTATTCACATCCAGAGAGCTACTTGGCTCTAAAATGTCAGAAGCTCTCTTCAAGATTTCATACTTAACACATTTGGCGTAATTTTTCTTCAGGCTATCTGCACTGGAACTCTTGTGCATTAAATCGTAGTTTGTCGTGATGTGTAATTGCAGCCTCTTTACTCACTGCCTTCTTCTACTTCATGGTAATTGACCAGAAAATATTAAAACTGCTATAAACTCGGGTTGAGCGAACGCAGCCACAGGCTGTTGCTGGAAATCACTGAGCCTCGCAGAAAGGAAATTACCTTATAATTATATTAAAAAGCATGTTTACAAATTTTATTGCGGCCAATTGCTTTTGTTGTCAACCTACATTCAGAGGCGCGGAATGGGTGGAGTTTGCAAGGCCAAGTCAATGTAAAATAAAATACGGCATTGCAACGGTATATCGCGCGAAATAAGCATATTTATTAATGGGCTCTGCGAGTAATTTGCTAGTTCCGAAAAAAATGTTTTATTACCGCAAATTGTTCAATAATCATACAAAATCGAAACTTAAAGATGGTCATAAGAAATTCAGCCGATCTAAGAATGCGATCTACTTGCAAAAATTGCACCTCACGTGCTCGATTTCCGCGGCGGAATAGCAATTAGTATTTCCAGAAAAAGTAGGTACTATGACGGGAAGCTGAATAGACGAGATTAATTGGATCGTTTAAAAAGCCCACGCAAAAAACTCTATCTATGTTTCGCGAGTAATGTTGTTGGCGATTTAGAGCGCTTAACATAATTTCTGCGTGAGGTCACAGCGAAGCGAATACTTGATTTGATCTTACGCGATAAGACTTCAAGTTGACAATCTTTCTAGCTGTAAAACTCTAATTTTTTCGCACATCACATCGTCCAAGATGAGGTTTGCAGTGGTTCGGATTTAAAGGAATTCGTTTGAAGCAATGGCGGACGACGCGCCCCTTAAGCCGCCGACGACGGTAAGGCGGTAATCGCTAAAGCCTACTTAAGACGACAGAAACGGCGGAGAATTAAGCTGTCGAGCAGGACAAACAAGATGTGCGTCTATGGTACAGAATCAGTCTAGAATGGCTAGAGACATCTTCGGAATGAGTTTTTGCTCGAAGAAATATCGGTCAGTGATTTTTACACTTTTTATATATTTTTTATTTGCTAGTAAAGTGCCGCGCGAGCATATTTCAGCGGAATAAAAAATAGCAATAACACAACGAAAGCGCGACTCACCTGATCCACATTTATCTTATGTAGGCTACTTGAAATCTGGTCATGTTTCATTGATTTATTTCATCAGCGATTTTACTCTTCAGTCCATCATCATCGCGATGGACGTTTTCACTCATTTTTTTCGCGCGCAATTCTCGCTTTGCAGTGGTTGTTTTGAATTTTTTATTACATTTTAAAGGTAGTCTCATAACCAGTTGGATCGCATTGCATTGATTGTTTGATGTCTCTTTTATGCTCCCATTTTATGCTACTCTAACCGGAAAAAATATTTTTTTTAGAAAAGTATGCTGTGACAATAGACATTTTCGGGAAATCATTTCCGAGGTGGAGACGAGTCAGGCGAAACAAAAGACTTAAGCGACGAACCTGACGTTGCGGTATGGCGTAACTTTCATTCGATCCAGCAATTCTTATGTAAAACTGTGAAACAGCTAATTTAGTAAGTAGTGAAACTGTTCGCACTTTACTAAAGTATCTATCGTGAAATTTTGGTTAAAAAATGCGTTAGTGCAACGCACGCGATCCAAATATGTTTCTAAGGCAATTTTAAAATCTCAAAAAAGTTCCATTTTCTTTTTCGTAATTTCAAAGTAGAATGTTTTTAGTAACCATTATTTCACACTATTATTGCGCATCTTATCTTTACGGATCTTGAATATTGCAACAACTTCCGTTCATTTTTATCAATTTCATTGTTGTAAAATATTTAAAAGTATATTTTGTAATAATATTTAAAAATGATTTGAAAAGGTACATAAAAAAAAAGTCGACTATCTTCTTTTGCAAGAAACATTTTCAGTTACAGGTTTGTAATATTATGTTTTTTGTTTGCAAATTATATAAACTTCCTTAAGGATTTACCTACTTTATTTTTACTATGACTATTAAATATTTGATCTTATGCGATTCTTATGAAAATGAAGTTTTCAGGCTCGCTGATGTTCAACAGAGCATCACGATATGCTAAATACATACGAAATGTTTTTTTGAAAATAAAGAACTTTTTCGATTTTTTGAATCGTTGATAAAACTATTAAATATTTAAAATAGTAGATAGTCAAAATTGAAAGGCTAATATTTAAAAACTACAATAATAAGTATAGATTGGTATAACTAATATGAGAAATTAATATTATTACCTAAAACGTTTAGACATACTTATGGTGAACAATTTACTCCTTTATTTAAGCTTAATTTTTGCCTACTATAATTAGTGAGATGTGAAATCGATAAATTGAAAAAAGGTTCCAAGTATGTATACTATGTATACACTATATTACAGTTCAATTTGGAGTACAGGCAATTAATTTTTCATGCTATAATTGCACCCATTATCTTTGGTAATCTATAATAACCTGCAATATCCGAAATGTTTGCCGTTCAAGGACCATTTTTCAGTTAATATATTATTAAGATAAATTATGTTTTGTAATAATTGAAAGTTATCTGACAACATGAAATTTTATGATAAATAACATTGAATTAGCCGGCAATTAAGAGATATCTAACGAAAGAGTTCGATTTCTATATTGGAAAGTCCAAAAACATATATATTGGGAATTCGACTCGGGCTGGTTACGTTAAAATGCAATTTCTGTCAATCAGCGGACGCACGTAATAAGGAAGCCATAAATCAAATTACGAGTTAAAGGCGAAAGGCTGAAATACCTTCAAAATGCATGAAATTGTTATTTCAACCACAGCACATTAGCACGCGTACATGATCCATTTCCTTTTAATGAAAACCGCTCAATGGCTGAAAGACTGCAAAATTTTGATCAAAACACGTGAGTTTGAGAAGAAAAATACAAAACGAAATTCGGCACGCAAGCCAACACTATCCAGCACGACTGTAATTGGGAGTTCATTAAAGCAAAACTTAATTGCGGACAAGCGAAAAAATTTCCTAATCAGCCATGAGATACTCCGCGGATCGGGGGCGGTGTCTGAGACGCGGGGCAGAAATCTTTGAGATAAACTGCAGTAAACAGATCCAAATTCTTGCCACACTTGGGGTCCCTCGGTGCATATGATAAACGCCGAGGTGTTGTGTCACCTTTATGCAAAGTGACTCAATTGTATGTTCAAGGACTGCCTGATTTCTTGGCAGTCCGCGGCGGTACCGCTTAGAATGATGCCAGCGAGGCCACGAAGGCAACTAAAACTCAGGGTAGACGCCTAGAATTTATGAAACATAAAATGTACCATAACTACTTCAGCCACTGACACTCGACAAAATACGGGCTGATGTGGTTGAGATTACACGGTTAAAACTATGGTCAGCACTAATTTTATGATTTCCATAGATCCATTAGATCCATCGTTAACTTTAACTGATTTCCTCCGCCGGCTACAGTTCGTTATCTTCAGATGTTGAGAAATTACAATATAATACAATCGTTAAATGCGCGCATTACCAATATGCTGCTAATTGCGTGATGGTAAGTTTTCTTAAGTGAAATATCGAACGAAGCCCACAGTTGTCTGTAAGTACCAATTTATAGACGGTTTATTTCTGGCTCGGTAACCACTGATTTATATGTGGAAATGTGGCAATTTTTCACTGATGCTTCGATTTATTTATCTCAGTAAAAGCACATGTATGCCGATATGAGAAATAATAGTAATATTGTTTTTCGATTTCACGCATTGTCTTCAAATCCTAATTATTTAACGAACTATAAATTATATTTCGAGGAAGAGCGGATTAAAACACATTTAGGATAATGTGCACACAAGGACAATTTAAAATTGATGGGTATTTCGGAAGGAAGTAGGTAAACATAAAGTAGTACAAAGTTTTGTTTTTTAATAATGGAAATTTTGACATAAAAGATGGAGATGCAATGAATACATATAAAATGGAATTGTAACGACTAAAAATGACATTTGTTTATTGTCAACTTAAATGAATTGATTGCCAGTTGATTTTAATATGTTGACAAAATAATAATATTTAGTTCTCAGAACAAGAGCTTAAAATTAAAATTGTAGGAAATTTCTTTTGCACAAAGAACTTTTTTATAGTATGCAAAATGCCTTAAACACAAAACGCAATGACTTTCAAACTATAGTAGAATTTTGCAATTTTCCTTAAACTGTAAAAAATCGTTTAGGAAATTTTCATTACAGTCGCTGACTATTAATTTTAAATAATAAAAGAGTGACTCAGTAACATTTGTAGTCCTCAGAGGACAACTACTTGTAGTTTTAGAAATCAGTCTTGTCTGAAGATTTCGAAAATTCGCTGTTTTTATTCGAAAAAAAGCCCTTGTAAGATTTTATATTATTATAATGCTCTGAAGGCTAAAAAACGCTAAATTAGCTCTTCATTAAGTCAATTTTATACCTACCATTTGCGCTATTGTTTCGGAAATAGGTAATTATTGAGGCCTCTGTTGAAGAAAAAGATAATATGCTGTATTGAAAGGAAAGCAACACGTGCGAAATGGAATTACGAATGGAATGTGGGTTACACTTATTATTCTTAACCTCAGTGAAAGAGTTCCCATTAAAATTTACTATATACTCATAATAGGGATAAAACACTTTATGCCAGCAGCCATAATAGGTAATTATTAATCATTCACCTGATTCCTTTCAAATATGTGAGAAATTGCAACATTATATTCTGCCATTAATATAAAATTCTTGTTAATTTCTAGATATTCAGAAAAATAATTAAATTATCGCATTTGTGAAACTGTACCTACGGTGTAAGCTCAGTAACTCAGTGGGTTAATTAAAATGTCACTCAATCATTACGATTGGCAGTAAAAGCTTGTGTCGATTTAATTGGTATTAATTGTAACAAATAAATGCTGGAAAAAACTAGTTGGTTTCGATATTTTCAGCGAAATTATAATATTTGAAACATGAAACTTGGCTTAATTATTCATGGAATTTGAGGTCAGATATTTGTGCGGTCATTATTATGATTTAAATTAAAAGAAAGTAAACATTATAAGGTAAACATGTCTACAACTGTTGTTGAATACAAATTTTCTAGAAGCATAATTCCTGTAGGCCCATACATATGTATGTACATGAGTTGAATTGCCTTTTTGAGAGGAAACTTAAAACAGTAAGCATACTCATAGCAAGATTCATATTTAATGCATCCACTAATATTCAAATGAGATTAGTGGTTTCCAGCGATATCAAAAACAACGTAGAACAGGAATTGGGGCCATATGTAGGATGTATGTTTGTAAACTTGTCGCTCGAATGTACTTTGATATTGAAGTTGACGGATCAAATAGCACTTGAACGCACTGCAGGTTGTCCGCCGAAAGCAACATGCGGTGTGGTCACTTTTTTATGCTTGTGCGTAGGTACATATTTCAAGATTTAAGGGAGCGTCCAGTCACTCTGCGTGAACGAGGGGTCACACCACAAAATTATGTCATTTGTTGTAACGTATGGTGTAAATTTATGTATATGTCATATTATTCCTTAGATTAAGATATATTAGATGATGAGAGCTGAAAAATATTGCTTATTTTGAACCTATCTATGTACCTTCTCAAAATGTTTGCATAATATATTCAAAAATGTATTAAGAGTTTTTTATCTTACATGAAATCTTTTCTATTATTTAATCATACTTCGGCATTGAACAGTACAAGATGTACATCAAAAATGCTTATACAAACTAAAACCTTTAGCGAAGTGGGTCTCACTCCAAAAAGTATTGTTACAAGTTTTATTATTAGCTCAAATAATAAAGTCAGTCAAACTTTTGAAACACTCCATGGTTAGAAAAATTACGAAAGAGTAACACAACATGAAATCACAAAGTAAGTGAGAAAAATTGTTAAGTAAGAAATTGAAACAAAACAACATCTACTAAATGTCATATCTTTTTATTCACTGAAAAGTTGACAAAACGTGTGTATAATTTTTAAATATTTTGTTGTTGTCTCTCAAAATTACACTGTTGCTTATTTTGAATAGTGTTTCAAACCATTAGCGTGTTTATTTTTTTTAATCAAAAATGTTTTGGCTCAATATGTTAAAATTTGACAACTATTTAATTTAAGTAAAGACAAGCATTAATGAAAATTTTTTATGAATGAAAACGAAACATGAAGTGCTATTTTATTAATTATTTCATGAAATTGAAATGAAAATGGCATTCGAAATATTGTTTGAATTTGAAACTGATTTTTGTAAATACATGCTATCTGATAAAATGAACATCGCGTGATTATTGAAGATGTTTTATGCTTGTATATTATTCTATAATTCTACATAATTTCTATAAATATTATTGAAATTATACATACATGTATACATATATGTATATCAACAAACATGTACAAATTCAAAAATTTATGTTTTTCTGAAAATATAATTTTGAAATTTACTTAATTTACTAAAATAGGTAGGTACATATGTACATACATGTCTCAAAAAATATTCTATTTATTGCCTTCGAATGTTTGTTAGTTTTGTATAAAAAAAGCATTTTTTGAACGGACTATTTTCGTGGCGAATATATTCATTGTTGTTTTCATTCACAAAAAAAAAAATTACATATTTATTTTCTTACTAAAATTCTTAGTTTCGTTGTCTGGTTTTCATTTAATGTATATCTAGGCTTTTAAGGATATGGAAGAAAGAAGATGAAATGAAAAAAATAATTTAAATAAATCATTTTTCTTAATTTTCATCAAATCCCTCATATCAAATTAAACCTACTTAAATAGTAATTTATTTCTTCACTTCATAAAATGCGGACAAAGTGATATTTCTCATCAAACTGGTAGCAATCTACCAACATTGAACCGCCTCTTTCTCAGCGGCATCTCTGAACGATCATCAATAAATCATTTAAGGATAGATGTTCGGTGGCGATAAATCAGAATTGCACAAAGTCAATCAATTGTGCAATTAATTCACTCAATAAGGAGGGCCATGTATTTGAAAAAAGAGAAACAATTAGACTATGCTGAGCGGGCGAAGCTTTGAGCGCCGTAAAAGGGAAGGTCTGCAGCAACCAGGTAAATGAATCAATTAGAGAAAATAAATTGGTACTACGATTTCGCCAGCGAATTAGTCTCATGTTTGCTTCTACACGTACTCCAGCCCGCGGCATTTTCGAAATTAGAAGTTTTCAGGTGGGCAAATCGCAATTTAGCGGGAGCGACAAGAAAACGCAATAGTTTAATATACACTGCGATAAATGCATTTGTTATGGGGTTACTGGCAATGCGCCTATGTGGAGCATATCCCGGAGGCACTTTCGGGGGCGTTTTCATATTACGACCTCTAGGAAACCGCAAATGATAGGCGTCATTAGCTTCACCAGATGAAAATTTCCTGAAAATCCATGCGACCCGTCCCCCATAAATCAGCGGACCCTGGAGCGGTGTCCGTTTGCATTGAATATTCAAAAGACTGTAAGACAGTCGTGGCCGAGGTAATTAGTATGGTTATTAGCATGATGAAAGTTATTAGGCTAATTTCAAAATGACTGTTCTCTGCATGCTTTCGCCCGATTACGCATGCTCACGAGCCTCATAACGCCCGGCTGTCGGCGGGACAAATAGCCCGAGAGCGGATTTTCATTGGGCGCAATTAATTCATGTCGTTTGTAAGATACTTAATGCGACCGCTAGTTTATTAGATATGCTGCATGCTGCGAGTTAGTGAGCTACTGACAGCTCCGTCGATTTTATGTTGTGACACTTCCGACAACTTCAATACTTCCATATTTATGATGCCGTGTGCAGGAACTGCGGGAAACGTATTTGCATCAAAATTTCAAACTATCTTAAGCACCTGTTGTAGTTCGGTTCAACTGTAGCAGACCTCTTAATTTCCATAAGAAATTTCTCGATCGTGTTCGACTGAGAGGCTCCTCGAGTTATTTTGAAAATGTTAAGGTCTTACCTCGTGCAGCATTTTGCATCGGGAACCTGCGGAACCGTAGTTAAAATTCACCAGTAGTTGTACCTATTTCTCCAGCTAATTAGCCGACATGCAAAGATACAAGTGCACCGCGGATAGTCGGTAAAGCACTTCATTCATGACCGAATCGCAGTCAACAGGCAACTAGCGTACTAAGTTTTCAAGAAAAATAAAGAAAAATACAATTGCCTCATGGCGACGACTTGTTTATCTCGTTTTCCTTCTGAAGAACTTGAAGAAAATTTCATATTCAGTGTTGCCACATTAATAAATTTCCTTTAATCTTTCAAAGACCGTTCCGGCTACCATAAAGTTACTGTGATATTTGTACATACTCAGGAAGTAAAGACGGCCGTAGACAAAGTCACTGTTTTCATCTACCTCTTTATGCTAGGCTTGTTGCATCTCCGATTTACGAGCAATATAAAGAAGATGTTGAAAGCGAGATGCACTTTCAGTTTTATTCACACAGGAAAAAGGCAAGTTTTCCATAACCACGATCAAGCAAACAGCATTGCTTTCATTCTGCACATAAAGTAATTTTTAATTTGTACCATTTCGTGTAGCGACATTCTTTTAATTTAACTTTAGAAACAGTGACAGACGTACGTAATTTGCATTTGTCCAATTTACTGCAAGAATAAATAAATTTATGCAGTGCAAAAATTGTATGCTGCCAATGTTTTTTTTATAATTGCATGTTAACATGTTTTGCTACAGGTTTCCAAGCGATTGAACATAAATCATGCTGCTTGGATTAGACAGAAAAGCTATTTTGCAGTTTTCACATATGCTATGAAAATTAATTTAACTATTAAGAAAACAGCCCACCAGTAAAAAAATTCTCGTAGTATAAAAACAAAAACACGTTTTGTTGTTTTCATAGGGTATTAGTTAATTTCCATACTCGTTTTCAAAAAAATTTTAAATAAAGCCAATGACCTAAGTTAATTACTTTGGAGGTATCACCATAAACAAAAAAGGAATTATTATATCCAAAATTTGGAGCGGGCCAAATTTACGAATTAGGATAAACTACATAATTTTGCGTATATGGTTAAACTTGCTCATATAAAGCACCTTAGAATGAATCTTATTGGAATTGATTGACCAATTTGTCCTAGTTTTTGTAATTTTGGCCTGCTATAGAATTACACTCTTCCAGGTATACCTCGCATTAAACTTCTCTGAAGTAATGCTGTCCACCAATGACAATAAACATAGATCTTATAATTTTTCTACCTACTTGATCCGTGCAAACTTTCATGATATTTAATTTTTCAATGATCATAAGTAAATAACTTAACGTAAGGTAAAAACGTATATTTACACAGAAATTAGTAATGTTGATTTTAATGTCGTCGTCTTTTATTTACGTACTTAACTAACTATAATAATTACGAATAGATAGGTATGTAGACATTATATTTATATATAATATGTACACATTAGAAATGACTTTTATATTTTGCTATGATGCTTTTAATTTCTTTATATGCCATATTAGCATATTTTGAGATACATATATAAAAATTAATATTAAGTAATATTATTAATTAATATTAATTTTTGGAGTTTTTTCACGTTTTTTTAAAAGAAAAGTTACAAAAACTTAATTGCGCGCAGATAAATTCAATATATTTAATAATTAATTTTTATTTAGTTTTAGATGCCTTCTCTGTCTCTGTTATAATCTTTTGGTAGTTACTGAATATTTAAATGGTTTTAAAAGCACAGTAGATTTTTTCTTCGGCCACATTAGTAGAATTAATTATTCATTTAGATATGCTAAACATTTTCAAGTTTATTTGCGTAAAAGATCCTTGTTTTAATTCACTAAACAGTGACTTTTCATTTTTGAAATCTTGGCAATCATGTACGATATATTTTATATGTCTGGTGTCAAAACTAAAAATATTTATTTTTTAATACGAGAGAATTTATTTTTACAGGAGAAATTATTAATTACTTAATTTAAACTATGTCGGAAAACACTATTACGGAAAATCAAAAAATGGAATGCTACGTGAAATGCATATAAATATAGATTCGTACATATGTGTACATTTATTAACTTTGTAAAAAAATGAATGAAAATTAATGGAAATGTTTTAATTTATAAGGTCTTGAAAATAGCACACGTAGAAATTCTATTAATTAAGTTTTGCTTTAAGATGTTAATAAAAATTCTAATTTTCAATATCTCTATGCAGCGCTATAAAATTTTAGTTTTTGAATTTGAATCTAACATTTTTCTGGGACGGAAGTTTTGTTTAAGTAATTATTTTTCTTAAATCACCCTGAGCCAATTCATTAAATCAATACTATTTAAATAAATATAACTATACCTACTTATTAAAATGTTCGTTTGGTACAAATAATGAATTTAAAGAAAAATGTCGAATGATACCTATGTATTTCAGTATTCAAGTATAGAATGCAATTTTTATTCCATTATATTCTATAGCTCTTTGGAAGAGAGCTTAACAATAACGTGACGTCGTTTGAGTCTTATTAACACTGTATAATTAATCACGCGAATCGCCATAACGATCACCTGTCTGAAGTACGTAAACGTAGTATGTATTATTCTACGGCGGAATGGCAAGAAAACAATTAAGGCGCCGCAACGGCCGTTGACAAAATGTTCGCAACAACGAGAGACAAAGGCAAAGTTCACAATCTTCCGATCTGACAGCATGTGGTTCATTAAGAAACCGTCGGTAACCTTTCAATTGCATCGAACTGAGCACTGCACCTACTTGGCCTCGACAAGAATGGAAAACATGCAGTCGTCCACAGCTGACATTAAGCCATTCTTCTTCCTCGCCGTCGCCGCCGTTTTCCGCAGCAAATACTATTTTATGCTGCACAACATACTATACATTAAAATATCGTTCACGGCAGAGCAAATAGGCGAAAACAAGAAAATCTCAATGAGTCGTGATTGCATTTAAATTCCTCCTACAACCGACTTACGCTTCGCGTCTAGGATCCGATCTCGTGAATTTTTCCTTTTCAAGACGCGAATTGTAAGCCAGCTGCGATGTCTTTAAGACGCTGACTAGGCGCGCGCTGCACTCGCAGCTTCGCACAGTGACACAGTTAAGTGGACAGCAAGAAAAACTAGTTTAGCGCAATTATACTGTTCCATATATGAGTCAAAATGGCTTTTCTTGATTTTACTAAAACTCTACGCGAAAATCGCTTGAAAATGCTTCTAAATGCACTCACCTTTGACTCGCTTCGACTGTATTCTGACACCCTGCACCTTTCCGGCTAGAGAGACGGTTAACAGCACTATAGTTAAGGAACATAACAATCCACTTGATATTTTCCACTTAACAGACATATTCACGTGATCTTTTCTTTTGCGTTATCCTCTTGAGAAATTACGATCGTTGCTAGATTCCCAGCGAGATATTTTTCCGTCGCTGATCGACACCACTGTCTTAAGTTAGTAAGTAATCCAATAAAAAGATATACAAGCGAAAGCGAAACGCTGTCGAGCACAGTACTATTTCAATCTACTATCCTTGCAAGCGATCCTTAAGGCACATATTCACTGCGTAAGGCACACGATTCCGCACCTAATCCGAGTAGCACACCAGTAAGGCACCAAAAGGTATAACTTTTATCTCGGCTGAAGTGTGTGTTGCAACAGGAGATTCGCGCCCCGCGTCTTAGCACCAAACTGAACGCGATCGGTGAACCCGTTGGATATATAAAACCTTCTGGTGCAGCAGCTGAACCTCTCGCTGTTTAGTTAGTAAGTGCTGCACTCACTCGAAGGCGAAATTCTGCCATAAGACTGCTAAGTCTTAAGATTTTGGGCAATTTCTTGGCGCTCAAAAGAAACAGCGGGAGTTTCTTTCATATGCTTCGACAAGTAGTGAGTCCCCCCTTTTTTGAGGTGAAAGACTCTAACTGGCGAGCGCTCGCAAATTTGCACTCTTAAGTCGCTTTGAATTAAATTTTTAACAGTGTACGTCGACTGTTACAGTGATCCAATAACTGATCTTAACCTGAAAGTCAAGTAATACCGTTAGACCTGACAGCCTTGCACAGGTAAGCTTCTCTTACGGTCTTTTAAGCTGGAGAATGCCTCAGGAGGTCTTTCTCTTTAAAGTGGTGCCCCACCGGGTGCCGTGGTGGAACCACCACCGAAGTAGTTTCACCTGCCTTCCGAACTCGCCTCAGTCGCGGCGGACTGGTTGACTTCTAAAGACAGCTTACTGTCTTAAGCTTTTTAACCACGATGTTGAAACTCCTCGAATGTCCGTTGACGCGAACTTTTCATCCAAACATATTGAGCTGCATCGAAATCAAAAGTATCTAAATATCTGTCTAGTCTAAGCTAACAAACTAGTGGCGTACATATTCAGCCAAACTCTTCTATGCTTTCCATTCATCTTAAGCATAGTGTAACACCTCACACCTCAGGTAAAGTGGGGTCGAGCTTCCACCTGGTTTGCATATGAAATGCCGTCGTCGCCCAGCTTCGCTTTTACGCGGGCTGCGTGATTTTACCGACCGGTTTAAAGTAATGAAGTCTTGCAGATTAGGACAAATTATCTAATATTTGGTTGTAGTGGAGCGCACAGAGAGTGAATGGACCAGTTTTTTTTTTATTGAAAACACTTTAACTAAGGCACCTGAGCTACGGAAGGACTGCAATTTCAACGAATTTCAATTAGCGAAGGGTACCTATTATAGGTACACGTGTCATTAAGCAGCGACTTTTTATCCGATGGTTGAGTAGTTTCTTAGAGTTCTTTTTGCTTAAGAAAACAAAATGAGAATAAATAAATTGAAGAGGAAGGAAAGGAACCTATAAGAAGGTTAAATACACTCTATACTATAAGTGGGAGCAATATATCTCTAATATTTTCGTAGAAGGGGGATTTAATTCCATGGCATTAAAAATAGGTAAACATTTCAATTTAATTAATATATCTCACACATTTTATAACCAAAGAGAGAAACTAACATAAAACTGAACCAAGTAAAATAATGTAAAAACTTTATGTTTTTCACGGATTCATTAACATTTGTAGACTCAGTGAACAATGTGCAATAAGGTTGAATATATTTTCATAATATAAAAAAAAGGAAAAAATAACAAACACCATAATATTTATTGCCGCAGCTGCATAATTGCATTCACATCGTATTAAATTTATTTAATGTTCGATTTTATTTGGTTTAATATTTTATTTCCTTGAAAAAAAATTCTTAGTTCCATTATTTATTTTTCAACAATACAAGTAATAAAAAGTGCAGTATGCATGCACAATTAAAGCAAAAAATTTGAATTTTAAAACGAGAATTATGATTAATATACATAAGCACATATGTAAATATATCTACATACATATATTACAAAATGACCTCCTATAAACATAATGTATGTATTTATATTTTATGGCAGAATACTACTAAGTTTCAACGTATGATCTTTAACTCTTATTAATTTTTCATACAAAACTTATATTCCGATTTCCCAATATTTTTGAAAGTTTTAGTTATTTATTTATTTAGTTTATTTAATATAGTTATCCAAATTTCTTAAAACTATGTTGTTATGCGAAAAAATATGTCTTTTTAATTCGAACTAATTAAATTTTATAAATTTAACATCGATTATGTTTTGAATTGTTCTTACCTATTTTTTATTAAATATTTGGAATGTGCAACGCAGGGAACGTGGCTTAAAGAAAAAGGGGTCTTTAAAAATGAGAGCAAAACTTATATAAAACAAAAGTGATTGTGCAATCTTTTAAAAAACAAGTTTTTATTTTTCATATGGCTTCCTTCTTATTAGCTGCTTCGACTTCCGCGAACTACTTAACACAAAATAATCGGAGAGGCACCGAATCCATTTGTATTTATCTATTTGACATTTTGTAACCTCCTTGTACAACTGCTTCCAATTATGAAAGCTTTCAGTTTTAAGATGCTTTCTGGAGTTGCAAAAAATTGGGGTAAAAGGAAATTTTTTATTTTAATACTTCTTTATTTTTGGATAATGAAAATTCTTTCGCATGAATATTTAAATTCGAGAGGATTTTATTAGATAACTATTAATCATTATAAGACTGGGATAGTGTCCCACTTTGGTATTAAATAAGCAGATATATAAAAAAAAGTGAACGTGATTCAAATAACCTTACATTTGCCACTGTTAAAAAGTGTGAAAATATCACAAATTCACAAAATTTTCCGGAGTAAGATAGTCTATATTTACAAATGTTTAGTTCTAGCGTCAAATTTATAACGCTTAGCATACTTATTAATATTTACCAAATCTTGAAAACCTTTGGGTACCACTTATGATATTTTGTATAAATGGTTTTAGATCGGTTATTTTTTTTGGACCTATTACGGCAAATTAAAATATTGTTGACTAATGGATTTAAATATTAAAAGCATTCTTTGCACTATGAATAATAATCATTTAATATTTACTTTTTTTAGTAGGTACCTATAAAATTTGGGGATGTCTGGAATTGTGCAGTCAGTTTCTTTTGCTATCCTTTAACGCCTTACGTACGTCCAGGATTTTCACAAAATGGTTTTTTAAATATAGTGTTGTTCTCTATAGTCTATCGTGTCGGGTTTTTGATATTTGAAATTTAAAATTTTATAAAAGTAATTAAAGGGTAAAATGTATGACGAAAAACGTTTTTGTTTTAAACTGCCATAAATTGCTATATTTTTCAAAAGTCCGGCTCGATAGACTATAACTATAACTTTATTTTACAAGGATTTTTTTAAATTTTGCAAGTCAATCAACATTTACTGCAGATTTGATGCCGACCGTGGAACAAGGTTTTTTTCTTAGTGTTGTGAATCACGTGATTTTATATATAGTAATTTTTGTAAAAATAAAGTAAAATAAAGTTTTGTATATAATTTAAGTACCAATAAACAATGTGTACTATTTATCTTTATTAATTTCTATGGTTATCCGTACTAAAAAAATTTTTTCTTTTAGCACATTTTTGGCACTGCTAGACGTATGTAAAGCCTTAAATAGATTTTCAAAAATGTAATGTTTTTTTGTTATATTTTGCTGATTTTAATTAATGGGTTTATTTCAAAGTTGAAGTATAGCTGAGGAATTAGAATTGAAATGTTCGGCATCAAAGGTCAATATCATAATTACATTTACTAATGACCCAAGGGATGAAGTATTTTGTTCTGAAAAGGTGTTGAAAAACCCAATTAAAAAATTTAAAGATCTAATTAAGATTGGTTTGCGGGGATCAGAAGCAAGACATAATATCTTGTTGACGCCGATAAGTGTCTATCATAATTTTATTGATGTCACTTACATGTTGCAACTCAAAAATTTCATTTGACTGAAACCATTAAAAACCGCGCTATGTGTCAGGTGGTGTTGAAATGATGAAAAATGACAACCCACATTCCCAATCGGCTGAAAACAAAAATTTTTTCGCCATGTTTCGCGGCATAGTCGGCGCTTATAAATTTTATTATCTAAACATGCGCCTGTCATTGTGTAATCAAAACGGAGCCACCCACTTGTGGCTAAACAATTGCAGCAATCCACCGAGTCACCAGCTCCTTCTTATCCGGGGCCGATTAAAGTTCGAAAGAGCCGCCAGCCGCAAATTTGGTATTTTGAGTTTTGTTGGCACCCACTGGTATCTCCAGGATCGCGGGGCACTTAGCTGCGATTGCCCCTAAGCACCTGACAGGTACAACTCAGCGGGACTCGAAAGGAACGCGGCTCGTCGACGGCTGCATGGACCGAAATCGCATCTGATAAAAATATGCCGAAATATCCCGTGGAATTGTCGCAGCATTGCGCCGAGATAAATCGGGCTCAATGAAAGCCAGAGACCAGTCGGCGGGTCACATTTTTTTCTAAGATAATTTTTGAGGTACTCCACCACGAAAAAATGCGACCTTGCTGCTCCGCGGGTCCATTGTTGGGGCGTAATGATCCAAATTCGATTGACCCAGCGGAAAATGTCTGCGCGTGGCGGGAAGTGGTCCAGATGCAGGCCAGCGCTGCCGCGCAGTCCGGGAGACTTAAGATTCAAATGGACTCGTAATTACACGAAATTGGGTCTTAATCACGCGGCTTTTCTCAAGGTAAATGGCGCCGTTTGAGTGACCACTGGCCGGGCTCCAGGTAACCGGGCTACTTTGTGGCCTTGCCTGGAATTTTTGCTCAAAAATGCCGCCGCACTCCCCAAAAAGCGTACGTCAGTCAGCTTAATGCCGGATGTGTTGTTGGGCAATTACCGCTGTGTGAAATTGAAATGTTATTCAGGCGCATAAAGCGCGTACCCCAGGTGGATGGTGCGTAAATCACCCGTTATGGACCTACCTGCCACCTGTAATGGATGAGGTGCAAGATCGCTTTGGAGATCAATTTTCCTGAATTATAAAGCTTCCAATTTCGATTAACAAGATTCGGCCGATCATATCTAGTCGTCAGTTTTGTATCTTTCGGGTTTCGGACCATGGGCGGAAGCATATTCCATAATTTCTCCAAGGTGCTCTCTTACCTGCGTTACGGCACTTCTTTAAATGTTTGCCGGATTAAACGATTGCGCATGCGGGAAAGTTTGTTTTGGCGCTTTAATTTCGGTAACTATCATTGGACGCATGCTTTCACTGAAAGAACGATTGCGGGCTCAAGCTCTTTCCGATTTAATTAATTTTAGAAATCAGATATTTTGTTATGTAAGCTAGTTGGACGGAAGATCTGATATGGAAAATTAAAAAAATTACTGACTGTAAAATTTTTGTTAAACATCAAGTCGGATATACGATAAGAAGGTAAGAAGTAAGTCAGAATTTTAATTGGGTTTAAATAAGAGTTTTATGTCTGCTAAATGATTAGGGTCTAAATTTTGAAAAAGAGCACCTAAAGACTAAGTTCCAAAAGTTAGCTTATACTAAAAACCTATAGGTATAACCTTATAAGAATATAAAGACTACCACAAATTTTAAGCAAATTATTTTGATAATTGAATAAAAGAATTTTCGTTTGACACCAGCAAACTACCATGATTCATGAAGTTGCTACTTCACTTCCATCAATACATTTTCCTATGGAAGCATCAACAAATTTTAATATTTTTGTTTTATTACTCTTTTTCTATTTTGTTTAGAAAATTAAAAATTTCGAATTTGAATAAATTATTTAATACCATCTATCAAATAATTAAATATTTGCTGAATTATCCTTTAAAAATAAAACCAAAAGTTATGTATCTACTATTGCAGCACGTATTGTCTTGTATTTTAATCTAATATTTGAATTTCATTGCTTTAAAAATAGTTCATGATTATATTGAAAAATTATGTTTAAAATTTGATGGTAAATTACCAAAAGTGAAAAATTTAATTAGTTTTAATAATTTCTTTATTTCTAATTTGTTCTTTTATACTAATATTTTATACTAATTGATTTTCCAAATCCTTCTTATTTATACTAATTATTTGCCTACAAAAAGTTTCCAATCAAGTAATCAAACAAAATTTGAAATAATTTATTCCACATTTATTATAAAAACTTCGTGCTTAAAGTAGTTAATACTAATTGCACAAAATTTCTTCCAAAAGACGTTTTACACATTCAAAATCGCCTTGTTTATTTACATACCATTCCTATAATCTTGAAAATTTGTTCAGCGGCTATTCTAATTTAGACATTCCATTAGCAAATTGAACACATTAGGAGTTACTTATTTGAAAAAGGTACAGAAAAGTAAGCTAAACTAGTTATCTACAGTTTTAGCTAGGCCCTACATTAAACTGTCTCCAGAAATGACATAATCAACTTAATTTAATGCCTTTTCCCATTTCTGCGGTTCCTTAAAATAAACCAAACAGCAAATATTTTCAGTGCAAGTCACTTGATATGGCAAAGCTCTCAAAACAGGCTACGATGGAAGTGCCTACAACTGGCGGGATTTAAAAGAGATCTTATAATTGCTTAATTATAAATTGAGTTAATTGGAAATAAACCAAATCGTTTTATGTCCCTGGATATGTCTTTTTATCAGAAAAATTAATAACCTCCTCCGTTTAAAGCCGACCGAAGTCTAATATGTCGACAGATTCGGACTTTTACTGGCTTGCCGTGAGTAGGTTATTATCTTTCGAATTAAACAATCTGCTGTTGCCTGTCGGCTAATTCCTTTTCTACGATCCATTATATAAGAAATTTTTAAAGTAGTCTTATCAACAATTGAAGGAACCACCATTTTACGGTTCGTTTAATTGATTTCATTATACAAGAAAAAAGTTATTATACTCCAAGTACGTAAGTTGCAAACAACAAATTAATAGTACAAATAAACAAAAGGGAAATTCTTCATAAAAACGTTGACCTACCTAAAAATTTAAACCCGATTTTCTTCTTATCCACGGCTTATTTTATGTAAGAACATGTTTTTTTTAATCGAATGAAACTTTAAATATGGGTAACTACATACATATAAGCATGCAAATATCGAAAAATAATTTTGATTTATTCGGCCTTCATTTTTAATTCAGTCAATGTTTCCTAAAAACATTTTCTTTATTCACGTAAAAAATCTACTCATGTACCACCTTTTATACTTTTTTGATTTCACATCATATAATATAGACAAATTCTGTTTAAATCGGAGAGCTATGTACGAGTACTAATTTATTTTCTAATATCTCTTAATGAATAAATTACTATACGCTGTTTTATATACAATGCATACATATGTACATGTTTTGACTTTTAAATGAAAAATTAATTCTTAAAAACAACTTTTTTTTATTGTTTGTAGATATCTCAAAAATCCAAAAATAAATATATCATTTGAAAATGTTGGTTTCGAAATAAAATTTAATAAATAAAACATTTGGTTACACTCTTTTCTTCTGTATTTTTCGAGATAAAACGGATTTCACAAATGATGAACACATTCTACTTTTAATAAATGCTTTAGAAATAAATATTTTATTTAAACCATAGTACCCAATATTTGAAAATTGTTCATTTTGAATATATCTTAAGTTACATACGTCTAGCAGTGTCAAAAATGCACTAAAAGAAAATATTTTTTTAGTAGGGATGGCAATAAAAATTAATAAATAGAAATAATATACATTGTTTATTATTACTTTAATTATCTACAAAATTTTATTTTATTTTATTATTACAAAAATTACTATATATGAAATCACATGATTCACAGTACTAAACAAAAAGCCTTGTTCCACGGTCGGCATCATATCTGCAGTAAATGTTGATCGACTTGCAAAATTTAAAATAATTCTTCTAAAATAAATTTATAGTTATAGTCTATCGAGCCGGACTTTTGAATTTTGAAAAATGTAGCAATTTATGGCAATTTAAAAAAAATATCCGTTTTTCGTCATAAATTTTACTCTTTCATTATGTTTATAAAATTATAAATTAAAATATCAAAAATCCGACTCGACATACTATAGAGGAAACGATTACGAATATTTAAAAAAATCGCATCAAAAAATATTAAAAACACTATCAGTTATCATTCCGACCGTTTCGGAAAAAGTAGTTTCGAGAAAAACGCGTTTAAACTTTTAAGGACAGCGACTCGTATATGCACACACCAAACTCTCGTCGGGTAGTCACATTTTCGACCATAACTTTGGATCTATGGAGAATTTTTGGAATCCACTTTCACATAAATAAGCCTAAAACTATAGAGAACAACAATATGTTAAAAAAACAAAAAACATTTTTTGAAAATTCTGGACGTATGTAAGGCCTTAAGTTACGGATTTTCCAAGAATCCCTCGAATCAGCTGCTTATTTCTGAATGCACGAAAAGACAATTTAATGTTAATTGGATTAATTAACAATACAAGGCGTCAGTTCACTTGACATTTTCTCCAATCACTTTTTCACACAGAATGATTTATTGTCTCATCAGATTTGTGCAAAACGCGAGTTATTTTTATTCGCAGCACAAAGGCGATACATTTTTTGAATTGTTTAGCGCAGAAACAGCCCACACCCTGTTGCTTCCCGCAGTCACCTTCGCGGATCCACCTAGGCCAGGTGCTCACGTGCTGCAGGTGAGAAGTGCGCGGGAGTACGTGTCGATCCCAGCCGGTCCCAACCACCTGTCGGGCTGCGCTCGGTGACCTGTCGCTAATGATCCCTCATCTTCCCATCAAAAACTCTGGAAGACAAACAAGCGCCAACGACACCGCGCCAGTAATCGCCGCGGCCAGGTGAGCAGTCGTGACTCGGTGGTTGGGGCTCGCCGGGATTATGTGGGAGTTCCCGGCGCAATTATTATCGCATGTCGCAATTATTCGAATATTACAAATATTTTGTAATTCTGTCGTAACCGGACGAAATCGACGTGCTGCAAAAAGTGATTCAAAGTTGAACATGAGTGAAGCGCTCTACTTAATTTATTTCTTGTTTATGCTCCGTCTTTGCGATGCGATGCGATGGGCTCAGTTCATTGCTTCTTTTGAGCAACTTGTAGCTTTCATTAGGCTCTTTCAGAAATAGACATTTTCGGTTAATTCAAGGCAACATAAAAAGTTTTGGTAGTCCAAAATGTTGCAGACAAGCTCCAAATTAGGCTGCGGATCATTAAAGGAAGCGTAGAAGTAATTCACTGCGCAGCTTTGTACCGGTAGTTGGTACACCTATTGAATGCCGTGGCACGGATAGACTTCCTTGTTCATGTACTTATGTTTCCAAATCAATGCAGCCAAAGACTATGTGCTAAGAAAATATGAACAAAATAATTTTACATTGTTTTGCCAATTACAATTAATAACCTTTGTATATTTGGGAACAAGGTTAGTTACTTTAGCAAAATCAAAGTTTTTGTCTTCCAAAATTTAAGTACGCTAATTTGGGTAATACCTAAAGATACGTTCTAACTAATATGATTAAGCCAACAACCAACACAAAAACGTTAAGTAATGATAATAACTATCATTCCAATGTATTGATTTTGAAGTAGGTATATCAAAAATGTTGGCTATTTTCAAAATAAAATCCACCACCAGTGTTGAAATTGTGAAGACTTTGTTATAATTGCGTTTTCAAACATTGAAAATTATAATTCATTTAAGAAATTACTATGAAATCAGTTACTAAGTAAACCTAATTAGTAAAAGAATATAATTTTGATGAACCAAGCAAATGACTAATTAAAAAAACGAAATATTCAAATTTGTTAAGCAAATTCGAATCTGTTTAAACAAATAGTGCCTTAATATGCTGATAATTTTTGAAATTGCTCAGAGTAGGTAGATTTCGATTCATGTAGTTCATTGTTTATTTTCGATTATTAAATTTGCAATACCAGCAGAACTATTTATATCAAAAAGAGTTTTGAATTTCTTCTTCAAAAGTAGATACAACTAATAGAAGTCATTTTTAGTATGATAAAGTATGATTATAAAATTTTAAATTTAGGTTATAATTATATTTAGATTGGTATATAGGGGTTTTCGACGCCCTTGATTTCATTATGTTTTCAATATCTTTCTATTCTATAATAAATAAAATATTGCACCCAAGTATTTTAGAAGTTTATGTAATTATAAACTAAGAAATTCAAAATTTCAGATTAAGACGATTTTGCATTGTTTTATCAAAACGAGAGATAAAGTGAACTTTGACTGCTCTTTCGTTATCTTTATCGTAAAAATGATATTTGGCAAGAAGATACCTACTCATTTTAAATTTGAATATATTCAACACGGTATTCTTCTCATACTTTATATGTGATGGGCACGTAGCTATGAGTTGAGTACTCTTTTTGACAGGTATGAATTACCGGTTAAAGTCAGTACATGTAGAGTACTCATAAATAAGTAATAAAATCATGCAAAATTTTTCACTGCCAAATACTTGTTCAACGAGCCTGTTTCACATAGAAATTGTGTGAACGAAAGGGCAGTTCCACGCCACATCATTAAGTTTTATTAGATGTTATGAGAATTGTTGCATAATACCGAAAAGCACTGGAATTACTTCAAATTTAAGGTATAGACTGTGTGCCAGACATAATTTTTTCAAAAAATTTCAAAAATCCGGTTGTTTCCCATGTAATGTGAGTTGTCGCACAAGTTGTTTAGGGTGCCACGGCAGAGTGCGGCGCAGTCCGTCGAAATGCTGTGGCGCGGAAACCAGAAGGAAAAACGGAGTTATTAAAAATCCCTAGTTTAATAACCCATTCATAATGTCACTCGCTAGCCGAACCTGCTCAGGTACGCGATTTCCTTCTTCGGACACCGAATGGGCCGTCCAATTAGAGAGGTATTCCATTTCATCACAAAGCGATAAATCACAAAAACGCGCGTTTATTTGTTCGTTAAATTTTCAATTTCTCACATGAATAGGCGATGGCAAAAAGGCGCGAAACATGTTTTCGACATTTTCGAATTCAATTGGGGCTTTTTTCTCTGTTTTCGCTTGCATCAGTGCAGCATAAGTTTTTGCCGGACTGGGCGGATACAGCAGCGATCTTGAATGCAACATTCATCTGACTGATCTAGTTGAGTCAGATTGTTTAGCCTCCCTAGACGGAAACTGCCATACCAGTGATTCACAATGCCACGGAGAATTAGTATTGAATTATTTATCGGGCTATTGTTTGCGCATTTCGCGCATTTATTTATTAAAATTGATTAGGCTCTGCGGCCTACCTGTTTGAGAAAAGATGTCATGGAAGAGTCCTCAAAGGATGCCGCCGTCGGTTGATTAAATAACTGAATCGTGACGAGCAAAAAGAACAATTACATAATTTACCTTGACCTATGTATATTGTATATTATATTTCAATTTTATTAAGATCCATTGCTAAAGCTCGACACAATTATGAAGGACACAAACGAATATCGAGTAAAAAATTATACTCAAATAAAATAAAATAATACTATACGTAGGATGGTCCTCTAGTCGGAAATATCAAATTCAATTAAAATTATTTAATCGTTCAGTTTTGTCTCTTTTCAAGCATGGAGGTCTGCAATCACATAACATACATTTAGTGCCAAATGCGAATCACATTCATTAAATTTTAAAAGTTCTATTACTTTTTATGTATAAAACCGCAATTTTGGCACTGACTGAAGCCCACTTACGTTTTTGCTTTCTTGTTATTGAGTGAAAAAGTGGCGTTCGGAAATAATTGTCGAGCAACTTTTTTCTGAAACAAAATATTGCGACTGCGACAAGTGAGCAACGCCCACTGGAAACAATTTTGCAATGACGATAATTTGCCTTCTGGGTGTTACTAACTTGCGAACATTAAGGCGGGGATACCTCAGCAAGTTTCTTATAAAAAGTGTATGAAACGACAACTTAAACTCGTGCTAAAATCTTGGAAATGATTGTTTCAAGGATAAATACTTGCAGTGTCACCAATTTAACCAGATATTTCCGTACATCTATACTTTGCATATGTATCAAGATACCTATACAAAAATTTGTTTAGATTTCACATTTTCCTTTAAAAGGCATCATATGTCTTTAAACTTAAATGTGGGTGGGTTTTTCAGCAATTTTTCTAATTGTTTTAAAAATAAATAAAGTACTATTAATTTCGTTGCAAATATACTGAGATTTCGTTATCAACAAATTGTCAATGGTCGTTAACAAAATGAAAGAAGGAAAATTTTGATAAAAAGTTTTTTAAGTGAGTTTAAAGCAAGCTTAAATTTCAAATTACTTGACAAAGTACTTTTTTTTTATAACAGTTTTATTTTAAATTTGAAATGTTTTCTTATATTTTAAAATTTTGCAAATATAAATCGTTGTTAACTTTTCATATATCCAATATTTTTCTCAAAAGTATTATATTTAGGTTAGATAACTATAGTGGGTACCAATTATTGTGGTGAAGATTACGAGGTCTAAATTAGTTGATCGCATTGTTTCCTTTTTATTTGTTATATAAAGTTCTGAGTTACTTTGACAACACTCCGAATTTTGCATTAAAATTATATTCCTTGTTGTAAACCTCAATACAATTGTTGAGACTTATTCCATAATTCGATCTGAAAGGAATACATTTGGTTTGTAAGTTAAAATTGTTTTCGGAATACACCTAGTTTGATTTACATTTTTTGGGTTTCAAATATAAAAAGACCTGAAAAGTTTAATATACCATACATAAACGTATTTTTATGTAGGTACATACAAAGTACCCAGTATATAGTGGGATCAAGGCTATAATAGTTTTGGTTTTGTTCTCATTCTTGCACATCCGTTTTTGGCCTCAGTCTTGCATTGGTGACCTTGGCCTTGGTAATGGTTTTGCAAATCTTGCAATTGCTTTTGTTACACTTTAATGGTTCATTGCGGCGTAAATAATGTGTACCAAAAACCATAAAAGCAATTTTTAAGTAGAACTTAATGAGGCTTATCAAACAACGCCTAAATCTGTTTGCATAACGAACAATTAATCACAACCAATAGTAATGCGGAATTTTTCGTTTTTGCAAAACCTAGAAAACATGGTTTTGTTTACCACAAGCAGTGTGCAATAATTATTTAAACTTAAATTATTGACTAGAATTCGATTAAACACAAAACTACAATTGTGCATCTAAGGCAGTAAGTGAATACCTTTAGGGGTTGATTTAAAGAATATTATTAAATATGCTACTTACTTTTGTCAGCAATTTAATTTATTCCGCATTACATCGCAACAACATTCATTACACATATCGTAGTAAATAGTTTCTTTTAATACATGAAAAAACTGCTCTGCGAATCCAAGAAATATTTTGAACCCAAAAGTATGTTTAGCGGTCGATTAACACACTTCCTTATTTATTTACTATGCAAATATGAAAGGTCATAAAACATTGAAGAGAAGAGTCAAGCAGGTACTTAATCCGTGGGCATCAAGCACTGACCTCAAGAGAACTTGAACAGAATTAAAATTCACACCTTGAGCCCTTCAAGACAGGTGAAAGTGCACCGAAAATATGAAAGGTGGTTTGGGGACTACAATCACTTTGTCGAAATTTTAGGGCAGTCGTGCTTCCTTAAGTTCACGCAGAAAAAAGTGAAAACAATAAGTCACACCGGTGAGAAGACGCGAGAAGCCAGTAAACCAAAGATTGCACCAACTCACGCGAAGTCAGGTAAGTTGAAGATTTAACATAAACAGAGGAGGCCCCTAAAATCTTGATCTCTTCTCCGCGGGATCTTCGCCGCTGGTCTAGGCTAAGGCTCGGTGTTTGTTTTTGCACTAATTGGATGGAAAGCGAAATTCAATTTGCGCTCACCTGAGTTGGGTGTGTGCCCTGCTTCATTGATTCGAAACGTGATCGTAGGCAGTGTGGAGAAACAACGCACGACTGATGCAAGGCATATCAACGCGATCTGGTTCTGATCGGAGTCCAAAAAAATAAAAAATTAAAATTAAAATGCCACAGACCGCGACCGCAGCCCGTTTTTGTAGTGCCGACTCACGCAGCGAGTTGTGCGTTGGGTCCGCGCCCATTCAAATGGTCAAGTTCCGGAAAGGAGCTCCGCGGACCCCGAGGTCCATAATTTCGCAAGTAAGCCGCGCGTCAAGGTCGTCGAATTGTTCTGGGCTGCAGCTGTTTGGGCGCTGGACCATTTTGTATAGTTCAAGCACAAGGTCACGAGCCTGCCTTTCGCTGGAATTTTCACTATCATTTTTCTACCGCCATTTCTGCGATTGACGGGTCCGGACCCGAGAACTTTAACTTTGGGTCTTTCCGAGTGTGCCCGACAAAGCCTATTGTCATTCCTCCGACGTCGGCGGCGGGTCCCAGTGGCTCTCTAGGCCGGGGACCTTGTCCAAAGCACGGTATCAATTAGTTGCAATTTCTTGGGCATTGTGTCTCAAATCTCACAATATGATCGTGATGCAGCAAGAGGCAGTTGGGCAACGCTTGCCAACTTCCAGATACGCCAAACCTTGCCGCAAATTTCATGTAATTAGGATGACTAATGACGATTTCGAGTTCGGCCCAAAATCTCGGCGATACTGAGTGTATGCCGCCGCTGCATTTACACGCCTATTAGTCAACCTTTGATAAAAAATCCATTTGCTGATCGCCCGCACACTGTACCTACCTATGGCCGGACATGATAGTGAAAAATGGCGCTGGTACCTTGTGAAAAGTTGTTAACCACTTTCCCAAAGCACATAAGAATTGGAAGCGTAGGCGATAAGACGACCGGCAGTATCTAGTAATTACGCCGGACCAGTTCGTGATCACCAGGACGTCGGCGACCTGTGATTAGCCCGGCCGCAGTCGTATCCCGTCGCAGGTAATATATTTCGCGGTGGAACCGATTAATCCGGGCGTTGTGCAATTTGCAGATATCAAAAATGTTGAATTAATTGTTTTTCCTCTGGCTGGGATTAGCTCTTTGGCCATCTCGTTAACTGCGGGGGGTACGTCGAGGAAAAACAATTATTTGTATTTATCTCTGTCCCTAAGACAAGAATAATTGTCTCATAATTTCAAGGGCAGTGGGACGTGCTGCTCTTAATCGGGGATTTTTTGCTGGCTTACATTGCAATGTCTGCAATCGACTTTTTGGTGATAATCTAAATAATGATGTTTTAATCGAAAAATCTTGCCGCTCCTTAAAAATTTCGAACATCGCATTCCATGTCGTTTTAAGCTCAATATATCATTTAATCAGCAGAATGGAATTAACTTGATTGAAACCGATTTTTAAGTGGATAAAATCAAGAAAAAAATGATTTGTCTAAATTATAATAAAAGAGGTGCCAATTAATTAGTAAAAAAACCAGGATCCAAATTACCTTTGATATTCGTTGATTAATGAAACATATTATCTCTCTGAATCCCTCATAACGTACTCATGTTTTGAAATATTCATAATATCTAAACAATTTATTAGGTACTAATATTATAAGTAAGTACCTAACTAAGTTTCCTTTTAAAGGCATCAGCAATTTCAAAATGACATGATAATATTGCATATCTTCTTTCAAATATAAAAAAACCAAAAATGTCTTATATTCTTAAGCATATTCAAATATTGAATTTTGGTTTTATTTTCTTAAAGAGCAAACCCTTAAAAATATGTCTTGAAAAAGAAATTCACATAGTTATAACGATTTCAATACATACTGCAAAATTGCCTGCTTTCTACTTTACATTTTAAACGTGTTTTTCTCGAAACACTATTGTTTGACCTTGCATAGGTCATTAACAAAACTACATACATAAGTACTAGACCGATTGGTCTCAAATTTCAATATTTTAGTTTTATGGCTATTTCCCATAATTTTGTTTTTCATTTTTAATAAACATAGTTTACTTTGGTAGGGACTATGCCGACACTTTGCCTGATTATTATCTACTTTTTTGGAAAAATCAACACTCATCACTATTTCGGGGTACATTTTGAATATATGAATACCTAATATAAAATCACATATCCACACTGATTTATCAAGGACGAGCCGAAGTTGCTAAAGATAAAATCATAACATTTAGACAGTGAGTACTCTTTAGGATTTTACAAATTTTACTTACAAAAGGGGGGATATAAGTTTGTATAAAAAACTTTGATTTTTTTTAATAGATAAATTCATGAAAATTGATTTTGGGCCTTTCAATTCAAAATCGTTTTCGGAAATATGCTCCTTAATGACGAATTTTCTCCATAACGCACATGCTCGTGAGCTACATTTGATTATGTTAATTTATTATATTTTTTGGCTCTTCTTACAGTAAAAAAAGTGGAAAATGAAATATATGGTATAGTATGACAATTACTATATTTAGTAGTGTAATATCAAACAAAATACTCGTTTTAAAGATAAACGATGATATAAGTGATGCTTACTTAATTGATTGACAGAGCTCTTCAAAAAGACTTCCAATCGCGGTCTACACAATATCTCACAATTGCACACTGCAACTGCACCTTGGTGGAGTGCATAAACATCGCAATTACGTCTGACGCAAGGAGCCCTTGTCAAGCAATGGTCGTCCTTCATCAGCAGTTTGCCATCAAAGGACCCAGCAGCCATTCACGCGCAGGTATGCACTCTCCGACCTTGTCGCCAACAAAGGAAAGTTAAGATCTATTGATCTCGATCGCGATCGCGATCTCGCGACTTGCAGCATTCAATTCGGACCGCAATTTATCTCTAAATGGCCGGCGTAGTGTGGCGGCCAGCCGGTTAACGTTCACTTTTTAGCGAATCACGAACCGCGAGCGACAAAAGCACCCTTTTCGCTGCAGCATAACTCCCCAGGTGGGACCGTGTGACAATAATAAGTATTTGAATGCATTGTCCGGCCAGGTGAGTCTCGCTCGGTGCTCAGGGCGCGTTTTTCATAAAATTATCGAATTAAAGTCACCGTGAGTGGTACTTGAGATCGCTGCGGTTGATGCATTGTCAACAGCCTCCCGCCCGTGTGATGGAGTTGATGTAATTCGCGACCAGGTAAATTGGCCGTAATTTGGCCCCATTAAGAAAGAGCGGCGGTCTGGGCCTCGCCGGGATCGGATGCTGCGAATGTATCACCGACCACAAAATCTCGGCGGAAAGGCGGGCGCTCTGGAACAGATTTATATCTCCATTTAGTCGGATTGCTGCAATTTCAATGGGGGCATTGTTTGCACAGCTTTCAAGTGCACTCGCGATGCAGCGGGCGTCAGTTCGCACGAGATAAATTCAGCGCTCAACGGCCTGGAAAATCTCGATCTGATTCAGAGACCCGGGAAGACCCGGCTGACGCTGAAAGTCCGCGTACTTCACGGTGGCTGCGTCCCGCCGCACTCTACTTAGTGCCGGGAACGACATCCGGCGTGCACCTCGAGATGCAAATTAAGCTGCGCTCCAAGATAGCAGCAATGAACTTGAAGACGAACTCAAGAAATGGTCGCTTGTTTTCTTCACGCTCATTTTCACCGCGCCATCTTCGTTTTCCTTGCGGCTAATTGCCGAGGAAGACCGCTTGACCGGTGCGTTTTGGTTGCCAATGATCGGCGATTCGATGCGAATGGACTCCGGATTTTTGGCGCGGGTCCAGCTTTCTTTCTTTCGGCGGAAACTGCAGCGATATCAAACGTCGTCGCCTCATTTCTCTGTCATTGGAATTTTCGCTGATTGAATTGCGCGGCTGGTCCGCGGCGGAGCAGAACCGGCGACCTCAATAACTAAACGCTCGCAGGAACAATTTATTAGGCGATTAACGCACGAGCGGTCGGTAAATATTTTAATTGACTTCAAATTGACTTGTGAGCTCCTTCAATTGGGGAGCTATGTAAACTCAGCGGTCGTTGCGACAGCCTTGCAGCCATTGTCTATGACTGGCGGGCGTTTTTAACTAGTTTTGAAACATTAAAAAAACTAACGATTTTGATTTCCTTGGAATACACTAATGAGCACTTTCTGAGAACAAACACAAAAAACACTACATTCAGCGAAATAAAACTTAGAGATTTTTGGAAGGGAAACATTTAATGGACATTTATAAACAGGCGGTTGGTACATAGTAGAGCAGATTTCAAAAGAAATAAGTTGATGTCATTAGTGACTAATAGCGATTTTGGCAATAAATATTAAATAACAAAAAAGTAAAAGTTAAAAATTCAAATGATGAAAAACTAGAAATTACTTAAGTTTTTGCACTAAACACTAAATCTATCGACATTTAATATGCTGTTATATTATAGTTTTACCACATCCATATAATTTATTACTTTTGGATCATTTCACTCATTTTAGTTTTGGGAAAGTTTAATGATATGTATGTCTGAATCATTTTTATTGAAATAAAGTCCGAAAAGTATTTATATATGGTATAGTTAGCTATTTTAATTCTTTTATTAATTGTTTACTTTTTCGGTTTCTTTAAAATGTAACTTACATTCATGTGTTTTTTCATTCGAAAAGCCAATAAATTAATAAAAATATACAACTTTCAAATATGGTAAATAAAAAAATCCGGGTATGTTTAAACGAAGAAATTTAACAATGAAATCGTCAAAATAATAAGTTTAGCTGTTCTAAGGAAATTTTGATCGATTTAAAATTAACTACATATACCTTTAAATTCATTTTTTCGCTAAACTTCTCCAATTCACATACACATTTTAATCAAGGAAAAAAACATGTATATAAAGAGAGTGAAACACGAAAACATTAAACTTACAGAAGAAGAAGAGGAAGATGTTATTCAGGGTATCTTAAATGTAAAACAACACTTTTAAAATTAGAAATATAATTTTTGAAATATTTAATCGTATTTTTCTGTAATTGCGATATTTGAAACACGATTATGGAATGTATAATATGCATTACCAATATGTGTGTAGCGGTCGGCGTTATTGTTTGGGGTTTTCCATTTCAGCTAAAATTCCGACAAGGACCTTTTTTTTGTTCCGCGAGCCCTACAAGTATTTTGTTTTACATGTGTAATAGAAAGGGTAGTTGTTAACTTTGAGATAAAAAGTATTTGTTAATTTTAGAAGAAGGCTTTTACAAAAATTATAGTAGTAGCTATGCTTTTTTATTATTTCAAAAAATATTATTGTAATGTTTACTGATTTTTATCCTTAATTTTCAACTGAGTCTTCTTCACAAAGAAAATAAATAAAAGGAGGACACATTAAACTTCCCTTTATGTGCATTTGAATCGAATGCATCGTTTTTTATACTTTTGATTTTCGAAATCCTGAACTATAACAGTATGAGCATAAAAATATTAATTAATACTGCGGCTCAGAATAAGAGAAATCCGTTTCCTGCAGAGTCGGCGGTCAGTGGTTAAAAAAGCTAACGCGATTTCATGACTGATCAATGCAATCTGTGATCCTCAAAGCACGCCAGTCGCCCGTAATATATTCAGCGCTATCAAATTCAAATTCTCAATTAATTATGCGCATGCTTTTCTGCAGGATATCTCTCTGCACCACGGAAAATCTTGCACTGGACATAAAAGCTCGATCGCAGCCGTGCGACTCCCGGTGTGACAATTAGCGGCGCTCCGATATATCAGCGGCTTTATTCGCAAAAACAAAGCTAACGTAATTGCTCAATAGTAGTAGATAAATGTAATTACCTTCAATTAGATTATATTTAGTCGACACCACAAAGCTCTCCTGGTATTGGTTTTATGTTGCGCTAATCGATTGGCCGTTAGCATGCCTGCACGCTATGCTCGGATTCCTTCGCGCATGATTAATTAGCAGACTTTTATCATACACAGTTGCGCAGCTTTCATAACTTTTTATGTTAATTAAATTAAAAGTGATCGGCAAATGGCGCTCAACACCCGCTACTGACAAAGTGGTAGCTGCAATTCACAGCTACATAAAAGTGAAATAATGGGGCCTTTTAAAACCAAATTTAAAGGCGTTGCTAACATGCAAAAAATTATAAATGTTTAATTAAGAAATATTTTTCGACCTTGGTGTGGTTATTTATGGGTTCTATAAGAGACTATTTTACACTTTATAGTGAAATTCCGCGTTACTTGGCCTGCCTTGTGCCCATATTCCAGGGAAGTTATGAAATGCTGAGACACGAGCTATCGCAAAACTCGTAAATTGATTGATTTTATTACCCGTCCCGCATAGAAGTTTTCTAACCATTAGAGAGTTTATCGTAGTTGATTAAAATTCTTCTCGCCAATATTACAATTACCCATATTTGTGTGTATCATATGCGTGCTAACAAGATCCATTCCAATTTGATTGGACCTGCAGGGCGGTTGTAACCTTTCCAAGCGCAGTCATGACGGGGTTTATACATATGATTTAAATTCAGTTACTGCAACAGTAAGTATTACCCAGTTTGGTCATTAGCTGTAAGTCGATGACAGCATACATATAGTTTCAAAGAATATCTATTGACTTTTTCTATACTAACTGCTTGTGGAGCAGCCATTGCGAAACCATATTTTTGATTAACTTTAGCCTAACTGATCATGACGAATAAAAGCTTCAGTTGTGCGTACCTATTGCTCAACTACCGATATCCAAATTTGGAAAATAACACTCCTGGAAAAAGTTGATGTAAATTCATTGTGTGCGAATAGTTTTGTGATTTGCAGTTTAAAAATTACATATTAGTCCCCGATAATATCACAGATTTCAAAATAAATTTGTTATAATTCAGCTTTTTATTGGTGCAACATATATTTTCTAGACATATGTATTGCTTTCCTCAAACATCAATATAAGACGTATTGCATTTTCATTGGATCATATTATTTCAATCGTTTTAAGCCAGTGGTTTTCAATCATAACATAATGTCTATAATTTGTAATCATATTGTAAATTTTATTGCCACATGGACATTTGTGCACGAAACAAACGAATGAAATGAGTTATTTTGATTGCAGTAAGCTTTAATCATTGCTAAATGTTATTTGCTCGTTTTGCAAACTAAAGTTAACCTACGATTTAGGATAAAATATAATAATAATAATAATATATAAATTCGACCAAATGTTATAATCTACACGAATACCAACAGTAACTCTTAGGTAAGATAAAAAAAAAGTGCTTAAATATTGACACTAAGTAAAACTATGCTATTTGACAACGATGAACTAATTGCGTTAATGTAAAATCTTTTCAAAATAAACGTAGAGGGATATTAAAGCATTGCTATGTCCATTAATTACAGTATAGATCGAAATGAAAGTATTATTCAATTTCAGTCAAAGAGCGTGAGAGTAAAGAAACGCAATTGTTATTTCTGTAAAATTTCATGCCTGGAACTGAACATTTATCATATTAATTTTTGATGCTATTTTCAAAAACATTTTGGAACTTTCCTATAGGTTATTCAATATCAATTTTAAACCTAAGACAAATCTCTTTAAATTTAATGTAAAGCTTTATTTAAAATTGTCTACTATTTATAATCAAAGCAACTGTTTCAAAATTTCAAATTTTGCTCAGTAAAGACTATTTGCATGGGTAGGTAGTATTATAGTTACACATTACGTCAAAAAAGGTGAGTTTTAAGAAACGTAGGGCTTTGCATACATTAGCTGTGTTCTTTTCACATCAGATCCGGTTCTGGATTTTGCAGGAAATTTTGCATTGAATTGAAATTTTATAAACCGATTTTAAAATTTGTGAAAAATGCGTCTACTCGTATATTGCCATGATATTTACCCATTCAAATCTTGAAACAGATAAATTCTTGGTTTAAGTTTTTGACAAAAAAAGGGTATAATTCCGGCAACTATGATTTTATTTTCTCGAAATAGAAAATCTTTATATGTGTGAGGGTTTATAAAATTTCAATTTATGCAAAATTTTCTGCAAAACCCTAGGTACACTGCATAAATATAATGGTTAAATAGTGCTAGAAAATTGTATACGTAATCTAGGCAAACGCGGTTCAAAATTGGCATTCCACTTTCAGATTTTTCGGTTTATTGTAACTTTGGAAGCACATAAAAGTATGTAATTCTTCCGAAAAGTCATATTTCATTTGTTTAATGGCTCAAATGAAAGACACAAATCACGAATCGAAATGTGTCTGGTGGCAGTGTGTTGCACCAAATTGATCGTAAACTCTCGCTGTTATTGATTTCCACGAATCAGCGGCTGATTGCAAGTGCAGTCCTCAGGTGCAGCAGCCGGCAGCGCTGAATGGCGCATAATTAATCATCGACAAAAGTGACATAAGGCCGACAAAGTGTTCCGCGGGTGCTGAGTCCGCGGCCGCGGAGAAAGTGATTTCTAAGCGAATCGGCGTAAGAAGCCGCGACGGCGGTGGAGAGTCCTCTCGAGTCTTGCCACCGGTCCTCGAGCGCGCTCGAAGAAGCGAAGCACCGGCACCACGCGTCACTCAGGAATGCGCCGCGGCGCTGAACTTGGGCGCGGGCGAAATGAATGGCGCTTCTCGGGAATTTCACTAGTCCCATTGATCGCTCCTCGCGGCCGCGACTGCTGGCACCAGAAACGCGCGATCTACAAAACGATTTCCTTTATCTATGGAGCGCCTTCCGCGCATACGAAATCCAAGATGCCGCGGAGTGCATTGCGCCGATGCACTGCAAATCGCACGCCTAGCAACAAGTGGCCTCCTGAAGGGAATGACTAATTGCACTCGAGCGGCGGCCGCGGAAAAACGAAAAACCGCGAGTGCATTTTTCCCTTTTTCGAGCGGCCGATTGTTGGAATTCAGCGCATGAGTGCGGTGCTCACGCCGCAGACCGCTTATGGGATTTTCTTCAGTTCAACCTCACTGATTTCGGGATTTATTGCATTTGCATGCGGTGGAAAAGCGAGTGAAAGACACTCGACCGACGACTGGCGACCGGGAAAAGCGCTGATGCAAATGTCGCGTTGAAAAACGCCGCGTATAATTAATCCGCGTGTCCGCAGTTCCGGCAATTGCTCAAATCGGTCCGCGGTTACCTCATCGCGGGGCCGCGAGTCAGCGGCCCCCACTGGGAAATCCACCTGCCGCAATAGGACCACATCAATCAAATATTTGTGCCATTTTGCAGCCGTGAAAATATGCGCGATCGGTTCGACGGGGGCGGGACCAGTGAACACCGCCGCCGCCGCGTTAATCCAATGGATTAGCACCGAGATTGGTCCTTTATCCTCTTGTGGCCAGAAGCCAGCGCAATTCTCATTAGTGGTCACGGCTCATTTGGTTTTTATCAGTTAAGTTCTTAGCGAAACGAAAACACAATTTTGCCGCGAGAAAACGAAATCCATTGTGAAAATTCAAAGATTGGCGCACACGAGCACCCCGAGGCACCGCGGACCCAAATTGAAAAGGAACTGTCGCGCATAATTCTGGTGAACGGCGAGCATTGGGGTTTGGCCGAGGTCCAAAAAATAAAACATAATTTCGATATTTCGTAGGCATGCATGCAACGCCGTAATTAGCGCCGCTGATCCTTATCGCATCGCGATGGTCTTGGGCCAAATTATTTATGCGGTAATGGCATTTATGCTCACCCGCCCATTCAAGTACATCTTTTTTAATTAGCAACGTGAGGTGGTGTGGACTGATCGAATTCAAATCCACCCGGCAGCTATTTTTTACTTCGATGATTAATAATTATTATTAGCGAATATTTGAAGTGAGATTTTCAACGGATAAAAAATGTTTGCAATAATACTTGCAAGGCTGAAAGTGTCTAACTCGTTGTCAAATTAGACTTCCACAGCAATTTTTTAATACCAGTTCTTATCGGAGCTGGTAGAGCAATTTTTAATTTATTTTAACCATCTCACTCAGAGGAAAGTTGTCTATTAAAATTTATTAAAAACGAGTTTTCATTTTCACCTCTCAATATGAGACACTTTTAATAATTCATATAAAAGAAAATATGCAATTTTCCATATGAATAAATTGGCAGTATATTTGAAAATATTTGTAGTTATTTATCTTTTATAGTATTAAATGTAGTTATAGCAGGAATCTTAAAAGATACTCTTTATAACCTGATTAAAACACAGCACTAAAGTTTCTTGAAAATTGCGACTTGTTTTAAGTCTACTCAGCAAGTTATTTAATTTTTACTTCAATCCTCGAATTCATATTTACTTTTATTATTAACGAAGTGGATATTTTGAAGTTTTACACTTTTTGTTTCGTCCTCATATTGTCGAAAATAAAACAACTATTAATTTCATGGTACTTATTTTACGTTAAATAATTTGTATATAGCTATATAATAATTTCTTGGCGGAATTGTGCTGTAATTTGAGGTAATTATAAAATTATAAAGTAAGAAACTTTAAGCTAGAGTTTTTTCTTTTTAAAGAAGTGCATAACTATAATATAACTCAAAATTGATGACAAACGAACAGTAGCTATAGCACCTCTGTATTAACGAAATACATTTCACTTTTCTCTATTTTCACTTTCATTTGTGTAATCAAATCAAAGGCTTCGTATTTTAATGCAATCTATTAAATGTGATAGGTACCTCATCTTATTTTACCTTTTGTATTACCTTGGACCTATTTAATTTTATTACTGTATTTGCGGACACATTTCATAGTACATTTTAATCAAACTTTCTATATGCATTTATCAGCTATTGCCTATTTACATACACTATTTCTTAAGCGACTTCAATCAGACATTGATTATGACATTAAATTCATTTGTTCAGAAAAAAACTAAAGAGCTACTTTTGGATTTATGTATTAATTGGTTAGAAATATGTATTTTGTATTGCGCACCAAACACGGAAAAAAACAAATTATAATTAAGAAATTGAGATTTTAATTGTCAGGATTTACGAAATTTTATTTTCCTTTTAGATACTTCAAAAACTTTCTTACATTCAAAATGAAGGTCTGAGCCCTACATCTTTTGAAATTTAGCAATACAAATTTAAATAATTCTAAAAGATGTGCCCGAGATCTTTATTGAACAAACTTTATTATGAAATAATAACTAACTCTTTGTAAAGGTAAAAATATGGAACTCGTCGGTTTCTTCTATTAATATACCCATTTTGAAATCTACCCATTTCTTCTAACTGCTAGATACGCTTTGTTTTTTCAGAACATCTGTTTTAGTGTACAAACGAGTGCAGTTGATGTTATATAAAATGTACACGACGATTGAATTGCAATGCAACATTTCTGGTTTTTATTTGAAATAAAAACTACGTATTAATTTCAATCGACTGTTGAACACTTGGCTGCATTTTTTTAATTGTATCCCAAAAAGATTCGGTTACTTGAACATTGCTAACACATTATTTATGTTCCAAATCGAGGAAATTAAGTAACTATCTGGTAAATTCATATAAAATGCAATTATTTGTATAAAGTTGGTTTATAACAATCCGTCAATTATGCAACATAACTTTGAAATCGATCTTAATTCCACAACCTAAACGCATGAATAGCCCGTCTACTTGCGATCTAAACGCGATCAGTTCATTTGAGTTCTTTACATATAATATCGGTACGAAAGTGCATTTAAAATGGAATGCCAGTAGTTAATTGCGGGAAATACTCATTAAATTTCAGCCTCACTTGAGACTTTACTAGTAAATAAAATTAACAACCCACCGCCCTCTTTAATTATCCTTCGGTTCGAGTAATGCCCGTAACAAACCACAAAATGAACTATGCGGAGTCTTAGAGGGAGCCGGATATCGTTGAATTAAATCAGGCTCGTTAAAAACATTAAAATCAAATTAATTCAAAAATTAAAGCTGAGAAACACGACTAAGTCGGGACAGAAAAGTGAAACATAGGTTTGGATTTTCTTCGCTGCCGAGGCGGAAAGTGGAAAGAAAGCAAAGTTTTAGTTGTACATTGGTCTTCCTCATAATCATAACTCCCTGAATGTTTGCTCAAGTAAACCGAAAAGAAAACGCCTTTTAAAAGGAAGTGCGTAAAACAGTTGAGACGTAAATTTTATCGTTTTGTGGGAGTGCACAAATAATTACACATTTAACAGACATATTCAGTATTCACCTCTCTATTTCATACTTATGTTTTAAATGAATTTTTTGAAATGTTTGTATGATGTATTTGTCCGCTACTGGTTTAATCCGATAAAATTTTACGCGTATTCCGTGTCCAGAGAATTTTTAATTATATAGGTATCCCGCGAAAATACGCTAATTGAACGATCTTATCGCTGAAAATAATTATAAAATGCACCGATTTTCCCAATTTATGGGCTTACAGGGCTTCGCGGATACTTGAACTTGAAATATTGTTTTCGAATTTTTACCTATCGTACTTTTATATCATTAGCGCTCTGGCCAGTTCGCTTGGCTCGATCTCTTTATGCAAAGCGAGCAATTTTCCAACTTCAATTATGCGAAAATGATCGCTTTCACTCCAAATGTATGGAATTATGATTCTTAATTAGCAATCAATTTGCCGCACTGGCCACATTCAACGCATGTACACGTGCATAATCTTATAACGAATATTGCAATTTAATTTAAGGCGTGCAACGCTGTCATACCGCAAGAGGCTGTACCTTAAGGGGATTTGAAAATTGTGAAAAAAGTAATCGAGGAAATGCAAAATGAACGAATTGAAACGACATGGTGGAAATTTACCTTTGTATCTTTTTACCTGAATTCCGCCTTTCTCAACGTAAGCCCACGAAATAATGATTTCCTTTGGTTTATTATGCTATATTAGGGTATTTCTTTCAAAATGTAATTTTACACTTTAACTACTTTTTCAACTCATGTGATTGAAAACTTTTACTTTTACTTTATTTTGAAAACACGAATAAAAAATTTGGCCGGAGCTTGAACCTTTTTGGTTGCTATTATGTATCACTAACGATATATCAATTAATAGTAATTACGCTGGTAAGAGTTCCTAAAAAGCCAGATGCAATTAATATACTTTATGAGCAATTACTTTTGAAACAAGATTTATTCCTTTAAATTGAGCATTTTATAGAATGAATTTCTTCATATTCATAAAAGTAAAAAGAATTATAAAATACTGCTTTTCAACCCTTTTGAATATTTCTAAATTTATTCGACAATTTCTGAATTGCAGAAGTAAGCATATGATGTAGTTTTGAAAATATTAAATCACGCCTAGGTCTGTGATTTATTAATTAACCATTAGATTTCATTAATAAATCAGAAAATTAAAATAAAGATAATTTCGAGGAAAAACTTCGATTTCTAACAATTTCTCATACAGTCGGCGGGGCGGTGGCGAAGGTAATTAATGTTCTTGATTTACGGGGCCCCATGCGGCGATTCCTAAGCAAATGTAAACAGCTTTTCCATTTAAATAATTTATATTTATATTTTTTCGGATCACAGTTGAGGTGAACACTTCAAGAATATTTAATTAGAGACAAGAAAATGCATACAGTACTACTCGCTTTCATAAATCACAAAAATTATTGGGTTTGTTGTTCTGGTTACGTGGGAAATTTCTTTGAAGTAGTATATGGAGACTCGATGAACTTAATAAGATAAGAATATTCATTTATGTGGCGGCAATCAAATGGAAATAGAGAAGATTTATTGCGTACAATATGCATTTCTTGCGTGCAACATTTCTCTTTTTCTTCAATAACAGATTAATTATGATATATGGAATTACATATATTTACGGAAAATAGTGCGATACTTAAATCTATATGTTTACGTATTTAGTAGAAACCATAATGATAGTCTAATTTTTAAAATCGAATAGATACATATGTACATATTTAAGTATTTCATATTTTGTTTAAAATTGGCCAAAATTTGACATTCCAGCAAAACTGATTTCATATGTGTAATAGTATTATGTGAGGAAAAGAGATGGTTTTACAAATATATAAAAAATGAAAGAACTAATTTTGTACTTTGATGATAGTATCCCAATATATCGATAAAACGATTATATATTTACCACCGAAAATAAAAATAGATTATTTTATATAATAATTTACATAATAGCTATGACAAATTTATTTAATAACTCAGGCATAGCATTTGTTTTTTCTTCTTTCTATTTGCTTCGTTCTTTTTCGACAGATATAAATGTAGAAGAATGGAACACATTATGGGATTGATGGAAACATTTAAAACAGATAGCAAAGCAATATTGAAAATTTGAAATCTGCCCAGATAATATTTAATTAACAAACATGTACGTATGTTTAATATATATTTTTTTTTGTGGATTTGATCAGTTCAGATTTTGAATTTTCAAAATTTTGCGCATTCAGGATTTAAGGTTGTCGCTACTATAGATAGCTCTTAGAATACAACAAAATTGGCATAGGCATATATTTTAAATATTTACTATTTATGTTCGCACTGCATGTTACGTGAAACTTGGAACGATCCCACGAAAGGCAAATTATTATGTTCCGGTCACGGATATCCGACTTGGTCGAATTTTCACAGCAGCTAAATACCTTTCGTGCAAAATCAGTCACGTAAAGCGAAATTTTCCTTATCACCATTCACGAGTTTCGCGGGTGCAAGAAACAGCACCCAAATTGAAGTAAATTGATAAAGTGATGCAATGGCGTGCAAAATGTAATGGACTTTCGGAACCTACCCAGTTTAACATCCATTAAATTGAATCAGCACAGCAAGACCTGGGACTACCTTTAAAAAATTCGCAATTGCGAAATTTTTGGTTGAACAGTCGCGCATTTTTGAGCCTGGGTCAATTTTTGATAGCTCTATTCAGAGTTTTGTCAATGTCAAATGATTAGCCGCATAAATCATTTGTTTTGGCGTACTGCGCTACCAAAAAGTTCTACAGGGCGAGGTCGTGGGAACAATTCAATTTCGCGGTATTTGAATTTCGTGGCTATAACTTGGCAGTATCTTTGCGCCTACATCTTGACTCTAGTGCCGGACTTTGAAAGGCAAGTACTGTCGCTTACCGGGCTACTTCCTCTATCGATAAAAAATTTATTCCGACACGGACTCGCGGCTTGGCGCGCTTAAGCCAATTTCAGCTACAGATTTAGCACTAAACTCGTGGTCGCCGCAGGCTTAAGTGACTTTTCGGTTCGCTGCATGCGTACCCCTTTGTCTTGAATCGCATTCTTTTCGACTCGATCAAACTTTGAATTTTGCATGATTCGTGATGGGTTGGAGCCCGGCTTATGGCACGTTTCGGTGGAGATATGACGAAATCGTTAACGCTTCAGTTATAATTGCCGCTCAGGTCGCTTTATTAGTGTCTCTTACGGCTGACGTTAAAAACCCTCAATAAAGTTGTCTCCTTTATCAATTCATTGAACCACTAATTTTTGCAATTCATATTTTAAAATGTTATTACTTGTGCTAGTTTTCAGAGCAACTGCTTGATTAATCGAAACCAAAAAAATGTGTCGCATAATCGAGCGGGTAAGGAGAAATTTAATGATTTCAATTGATCTCTTGACAGACAATTTACATAAGAATTATTGTGAAATTGTTATTTTCATTATATATTTTCTGTAAGTATATTCCAAAGAGATTGAAATGAAATTTTTCGAAGAAGTAAAATTTTATCATTCTTTTAATTTTATAAACCAAGGACGTCTAACTACTGGGGTTGATTCTTCACTTTATATGACTTCACATTAATTTTTCTACTTGTTTTATAAAATTAAGAACACAAAATTCAAGTTTTTGTAATTTAATTTTTTTTATACCATAACAACTTACACAAATGTTGTTTTAAAGAAGGAAAATTTTCAACCGAAGAATTTATAACTATTCAGTTACAAAGTCTTTGGTTCAACTTTTTAAAGTAAATCTCTTTTAACATTTACTGATTTATTTAAAAAGACCAAAATGAGCCGTTTATTTTGAAAATGGCCTAATTCAATTTTCCAAAAAAAATAAGCTAGCTATTTAAAAAATTACATTTTATTTTATCTTTAAATTTTTCAATAAATTGTACAAAATTTGTTTACAATCATTAAGATTTTTTTATAAGAAGTGTTAATTGATTATTAAAGTGACAAATTATTTATTTTGAAAACGCAAACCCTTAAATATCTCGATTTTAACTTGAATGGAATTAGGCCACTTTCAAAATAAACGGCTGAAATATTACTCGTCCAACATCAATATAATTTGCGTCTGTGAAATTGATGAAGATCATTGGGTGATCACATTTTAAAAGTTTTAGAAAGTTTTTAACAGCCCATTCTTAATTTTATAAGTATTTCGTAGTAATGTCCTTAGGAAAAGATAATAATGTATCGTTGTACATTTTTATTATATTGTCCCTGAATGCAACTTGAATAAACAAAATCCACGATGTACATATTGTAGATATTGTAGATATTGTACATGCATATATATCAAAATTAACAATAAGAATATTTGCATTAACGTAACTAATAGAATTGGGACTGTCGAATTATAGGACTAAGGAAATTGAGATTCGTAGATGTTTCGTTATTGTTGCGTGTGGAACAACTGTGTTTTTGTCCTTTAAGCCTATTCTCAGAGTCACCAGAGTTTCGTTAAGGTTTGAACATCTGAACCGATTCTACAGGATTTCCTATTCAACGTTTTTCGGACAGAAATGTATAACTATCTCCAATGTATCGTCACAAAAACGGAAACAAGAGAAGTTTTAAGAAGCAATTAATTATTAATATTATTAATAATTATTATCATTATTATTATTATTTTTATTATTTTTTGTTTGTTTATATACTTATTCAACATATCACTATGTACTTTACTTTTCATTCTTTTATTCAATCGAATTCTGTAAGCTGCTACTTCTTTGGAAAAGGTACCTACATATTTTAGAAATCGTGGCGCTAAATTTGATAGTTATCACAAAGAGTCGTAGTTCCTTGTTATTCCATTATGAAGTGAACAATTGTGAAATTATTGAAATATCAACGAATCGCCTGAAATGCGTTGAAAACTACTGCGATTCTAGAAAGGGAAAATTGAGTCGTTAGTGGAACGTTAAGAGGTCACGCTGATCGGCCTGTCAGGTACACCGCGCAAAGTTGGTCTTTTTGCGCGTGGAGTTTGTCCTAGAGCCGGACATCGGCCGCGGAATCCGTATTTGGATCACGATTTCCAGATGAATGATAAACAATTCAATGCCCCGTTCTACTTGTTTACACGTTCTTATTGATTCTTGATCAACTCCGAAGAATTTAATTGTTGCAGTGGTAATTCCTCAAAATAGGAGCAGGTGACTGCAATACGGCTGGAAATCGTGTGTCGGACTCGGCGTCACGATTGATGCAAATATCGTTTCCGATAAAAAGATTTATTGTTTCATTCCGGTGACCACTGTACGTTCATTTTCAGCATCTTAACTGGAGCTCTGTCGTGACAAATTCCCTGGTTATTCTAATTTTCCCGGGACCAGTAACCTTGGGGGATGGAAAAAAATCTGCACGGCGAATGGTATCAAGAAAATTTATTGGCCAATAAAGGTATTTTTCCCATCGTAAAATTGCGGTGATTAATAAGTGTAGTTTCATAAATTTTCGCAAAATTTGTGCCTTAATGTGTTGCAATGCAATCGAAGCCTGTCGATTTCTTTGAAGGAAACCCAAGAAATGTGCCTGGGCTTGCTTTGTCCCTCAAGCGGAGTGCTACACGATTTTGTGGCTGAGCAAATGAGTGCGCGCGCAGGTTTATGTTTGTTGCGCAACACCTAAATGCCCGAATGCAGAACAAATCCAAGGAAAAATTTATTTGCGACCCGCGAGATTCGGGCAATCGGGCCACACATTCACCCCGTCTTGGGCGGCACGGCACGGCACGGCACGGTCTTGAAGTCATGACTTGGCCCCATGTTGAGGCAGGTTCACGTGCACTTAATTTAGCTGACAACAGGTATCGCCATGGTTCGTAGGACATAAATGTCAACAGAAATCTGTCTTAAAAACGGATGGTGGCACCGCACAGTACGGAGCCAAATTGAATAATTTAATAACAGCAACGTAAATTGTTCTCGGGGAACAAATTTTAATATAATACTTCCACGGTAACAACAATTCTCATAGAACATAAGACCTTACAGGAATCAAAGGTGGAACAAATTTGTTAATTGTTTTGTCATATTTCTTCCAAACAACTCATATAAATAATCGAATTTAATTCCAGGCGGCATTATTTCTGCTTCTCTCGTTGCTTTTCAATTGACCGCTTTATAACTCCCGACGCTTTTTCAGCAGTAGCCGTGTAAATTTCCATTTGCCGCTTCATTGAGCACACGAGGAAGAAAAATGATCGTAGAGCTCATGTAATTGGATTTTAGGTAGGAGTAGATTAAATCTTTAAAAATTAATTCACTTTAAGAACCACTCTTGAAGACTTTCAAATATTTCATCGCCAAGACGGGATTGTGCAAACTAAGACAACGAAATCCCCTTTTAACACTTAGGATTGCATTATTACTTTCGGAGCTATTAAATAGATTCCAAAAAGGCATGAATAAAAAGACATAATAACAGCGATTGAGAATTTAATGCTTTTACACGAGTTCTAGAAGTAATGTTAAAAGTCAAACCAAGCTTAAACTTATAGTGCAATAAATAACGCGAATTTACCAATTTCAAAAGACAGTAAGGCACTGATAGACACAAATAAGTTAATACAAAAGTATTTTATACAATACTGTAGACGCAAAAGTACTTTACTTTCAGAATTAATGAAGATATACTTAATTAATGTTTAGTCGATTTCGTTTGTAATAACATACCTGGGAAATTTTTTAATTGATTCATTGATTTAATTTACTATTACAGATAATTTTATGAATGTTATTTGAAATAGTTGTAAGTTGATAAGATACAGAATTATTGAAAACTGACCCGCATATAAATATAATCACCCCGAAAAACTATTAAATAATAACAATCATCAACTCATATTCTGCCAAAAATACCGCATACATTTGTATAATACTTATATAGATAACAATTTTTAGATTAGAACAACTTCTTAAGGAAAGTCATGAAAATTCGCACCTTTGAAATGTTATTTCATAAAAATTATGAATTAATTTATTTCGAATTGATACTTTTAATTGAAAAATTCCAATTTGAATATGTATGTTATCCATACGTCTAATATGGCTTTCAGTTCTCCACATTTTAAGATTTCCCCGAACGCATAGATGCATGCAAGATTGTTTGGAGTTGTAGATATGGAAAAAGCGTCTTCAAAAATGAGATTCATGTAATTAAGTTTGGCGCAATTGCTGGCTTTTGTAATATTGTGATTAAAATTGGGTTTCTGAATTATGAATATTAGGAATTTGAATTTTTAACTTGGTCTCAAAATAACACGGCCCTCTACTCCAACATAGAGAATAAAAGATCCGAAAAAAAATTTACTTTTATAATGTTTGCGTAGAAGATAGCATTTAAAAATGCTAAAATGTAATTTCAAGCCTATCGAATTAATGAACCTATTCTAAAAATGGTAGATTAAATAACGAAATAAACCATCGAATTTTTCGAAAAGATTTTAAAATATTATGTTTTAAAGGCAAAGTACTTTAAGAGAAAACGAAAGTTTAACCTGCGTAGAATGTGTGATCAAAAACTGTTTTAAAAACTAGCGTAATTTGATAAAAACGGAAACTTTCCAATAATTACTTGTAACATTAATGTGCGTATCCATAACTTATTAAATAATTACGCAAACAGTTTAAAAAAAAGTAAGAGTATGCGCTAAAAATTTCAGAAATAATTAGTTTGTCTCGGCTTAGGATTTAAAAACGTGATTGGCAGGATAACATACTCAACATGACGATAATGCATTTATGAAGTATCCAGTTTTAGAGGAAATATAATTAATGAACGAAAGCCATTCAGCCGCAAAGGGAGCTTGTGCAAAACATTCTTTCAGATCGGACCGTGCTTTATATTGACCATAAGTTTCGCGCACGTTTGGGCACTAATGAATACATTAGTTATGCAAATGGTCGTTCGAAAGTAGGTGGGCATTGCAACATATTCGCGTCGCATGAGGCTATTTATGAAGCGATTAGCCGCGGACAGCATAATCGTTTAATTACTTTTGACTCATACTCCGCGACTTATGCTAACGGCCGACGCTTCAAATCTCGCCGTAGCGCCTAGTTCGCTCTCTTCCTCCCTTGCAGGTAAAATTTATTGATTTCAATTATTATCTGCGGCGCAAAGTCTGCCGCCCGTAAGATGAAGTTCTGCAACAAGCAGAAAATTGCCCTTCACACGATGCAAAAAGTTGTAAATTAGAAGCTGGAGATGATTAACGATCATCTCAACTGCGCGGTCTTTAGGAATTACCATCAATAACCCATTCTTCAATCGCCGTAGCACACATGAGACTCATGTGTCGAATAAGAAAGTCGTCAAAATGCGTAGAGCACGCGACCACCAAATCAAAGCCTAACCAGTTCCGCATAATTTGAGTCAGGTGCTTTGACGATGGTGTCCATAATTTACATTCCATCATATGAATGTTAGTAACCGAGATTTGTGGAGGTTGTTACCTTTTAATTGGCGACTCCAGTTACCGGATCTGTTGGGTAATTTTTGTGGATTTTCAGGTATAAATATAAATGCAAAAAACTCATTGGCGGTGGGAATGAGGGGCGCCACACTAAATTAAGGAGGACTTTCGTTAAAAGGAACGCTAAAGGGAATTTAAATCTGCAAATCAAATTTGTGAACTGTTCGAGTTGCATAAACTTATACGGACTCGGTTTGATCGTAATGGTTTTTACGGGTAGTTAGTTGGATTCATAAGTGGATCTTAATGAGGTAAAAAATTAATTAAATCCATATCGGAATTAGTAGCGCTCTTTAAAATTGACTCATTGCAAAAATTAGGACGTGATATTGTCGTCCGTATTTAGGAATTTGGTCGGAGGTTTGGTATTTGCTCTACTTTTTAAACAGGTTCAACGAGATATTGATTCATGATAACTTTAAAATCAGATACATGGTAACGAACCAATAAATTTACTAATTAAAATTAAAGTCGTTAAATCTTACTTGATGTTGGTAATTTGTATTTTGTAAGCGAACATTCACAGTGTAATTAATATTCCTATATTAACGGACCTTAAAGCTCAGGTTTATTGCATGACTACACTTTGTTAAAAATTCATTAGTCCATAAAATTGGAGTCAGTTTTTAATTAGATAAAACTAGAAAATGAACTATAAAAATATTTCGAGACTTACAATTTTAAAAAGCGGATCAGTAACTCCTTTATTTACAACTATTTAAAATTTAAATTGGGTTCTTAAGACAGTTATTTTGCTAATTCAACCATTATCGAAGAGTGTTTTGCGCAATACCATACTATACAAGCTGTAAATTACAAATATATGTACCTAAAATAGAGTCTGTTCAAATTTTTTTGGAGGATAATTAATTAAAATATACATACATACTCGTATATATAAGTTTTGTCTATTATAAAATGCTTCATTTTTGTTTGTGTCGCTTTGTAACATTAAACATGGAAGTTATTTTTAATTTTGGTAAAAGAACCAAATTTATGTAAACAAAATTTCTTAAGAATTGCCTTCAAAATAGTTAGTGATCCTTTAGATATCCTGCCATGCTGTTTTGTTTATAACTTTAATATGCCATTTGAAGTCATCTTTGAAATCTTTCAAATTGGCAATTGAAATGACGAAAATTAATATGTATTTATATCCGGGGGTTTCGAAATTGATTTCAAAATTTTAAATTTCACCGCAACATGTCGGGGTTATTGAACTTTCCAGTGAATGATCTGAGAAAAGAATTTAGTGGCTAAGGTAATTTAGTTATAACTCAGAAAAGGCTCATCAGTGAGTAACTGATTTGGTTCTTTGAAGCAGTGTTGAGTCTAATGCCAGCTAAAAATTTGAAAATAAATTCTGACAAATTATAAATGAAAATTACATTCATATCATTTAAATAGCAGGTAAGTAAGCTACTAAAATTATTTAAAATATTTCAAATTATTTATATAAGCATTAAGCATCCTAAACGAACAATTCGAAATCATTAAATGCAAATCTAATTAACGTAACGACTATGTGTTATTTGTTAAAGGCGTGAAATTGCCGCCTTAGACCCACACAATGTGCAATTTTCAAGCCAATTAAAATATGAAAATATGTTATTTACCAACAATAAAGACAAAATAAACAAGGCGCAGTCTACGCTGAACAATATTTCACCACCATCTTGAGACAAATTCAGCTCATTAACATTCCTCTGCGAATATTATTAATTATGTACTGACCTTGCGCCAAGAACTTGAGACGGGCCGCACTAGAATGAGCGAAGCAGAAAATCACAGCCTAATTGGATAAAATCACGGTTCGGGCTCGTTGTCTCGATTCGGGATCAATCGCGACTTAATACCTTGCAATTGGTGGCCGACCACCACAAATTGGCAAAATACACCCCATTAGGCCAGGTAAATATTCGTGAACCGATCATGCGCAGAATGTGGTCAATTGCACGAAAATGACAAATTGAACCTATCCTCCACCCCCTGGCGCGGATTAGACAGAGGCGGCCATGTTTCTATGTTGCTAGAAAAGGCCACTAATGCAACTAATATTCAAATTGGTCCACAAATCACTCTCCCAATGTTTGGCAAGACGTCGTTAGCAATGCAACCCACGGCACAGGTGGTTTTGAGATGGACTACTGGTAGCGATTTTCTCAAAATTCTTCTGATCGTGAAAAGTTAACTGAGAAATATGTATTATGCAAAAATGTTCGCATTTTCGAGCTCGCAACCTGACAGGTACGAAATCTGCTGAAGAATGAAGTTGCATAAGAAGTGCAGCAACCCGATAGCCTATGGCTCACCAAACGAGCCTATGATCACCTGGATTTCTGGCCAATTTGGCATATCTCGTGGCGTTAATGGGATCGCCGTCGCTGATGCCTACAAATTATTAGCAATTAAGCCCGATTGATTTTTCAATTTATAATTCTACGGTCGTGACAAATAATTTGATTGAGATAACACTCGGATTGATCTGGAGCAGGAGAGTTTTTGGCATGATCAGTGTCGCAGGGCGATGCAGTGCATATGCAAATGGCAGAGCAGTCGCTGACATGATTTTTAATTATTGCTTCGAGTTGACGTGCATGAATTTATGACGAGTAATTGATTATAATTTGCTGGCTCGCGAGCTACGACGACTACTGGATAAGAAAGTGTTTATGATTCATTACGAAGTAGGGAAAATGTTCCAAATGGGTCATTGCTTTAAAGAGAAAAATAAGAGTTAGTGTGCGGGTTAGTCTACTTTTTTTATGCATTAGGTATCAGGATGTTAAAATAAAGTAAAAGGAAAAACCACTAAGTTAAAATATTTAATACCAGTTTTTGAGTTGTAGTCAATTTGATCATAATTTATTGAAAAAACACATTTGCGACAGTTTAGGTTTTCACTTACATATTTAATACATAGATGCACATAGATATATACCTGTCTTAATTTTACAAAAATATTAGACATACATTAAGTCAATATAAACTTATGCTACAATATTATTAAGACTTTAAGTGCTTTAAATGGGTGTAGTTAAAGATAAATATATCAAAATATTTATTATATGAGGCTCTGAAGGACTCAGTGGAGCAATAGAGCATAATAAATTCTATAATATTTAACATTAGCAAAAAATCTGAAGAGTTCAAAATTCTTAAAATAAAGTTAATATTAGTGATATGATATTTCAAATATTGTGTAACAGGAGACCAATAATAATAAATACTATATTTATGTTTAACAAAAGAAATCAAAAGATCAAGATTCAAATTCAAGACAGTTCTCGAGAAAGGTATTTTTGTTTTGCATGTCCATGCTATTAAAATTAATTGAAATAAACTTAAAATGTTGGTATGTTTTATTTTCTTTTTTAGTCAACGCGCGTGCTTAATATTCAAAGTTAATTATAATTATATAAAGCTGTTAAATCTATAATTATTTTTTAATGCTTCACTAGAGAAACAACGGCGGGATTGAATACAAAATTTGATCTTGCACAGATTTTCACGTAGGAATCAGCAACAACTAATAAAAACCAGAAATTAAATTGACCTTGACTAATGAGGTTTAGTTAATGTTAATAGTTTAATTATTTTATAACAAGAAAACAAACCCTCAAAAAACGTTAGCTATCTCTGCAACTTTTTGCTTTTATGAATCATTGAGAAATAGTTTATTAAACTGCATCAATATAGAAAAATGATGCAACAAACAGTCATTAGCTATTGGCAGTTGTCGGACAAAAACCTTCTGTAGTTGATCAAATCGCGGATTGATTTCAAATGGTTATTGTACTTTCCAATTACTCGTTTTTGCCTCATGAAAAGCAGACAAGTTACAAACAGTCAATCAAACACGACGATCTCCTTAAAGACACGCCGCCGTTCAGAATGATCTGCAGAGACGAGTGACTCTTTACTTTCCCATTACGGCGTGACATAATCTTTATTACTATTTTTTGCGAATAAAAATGACTTAAATCGCGGTAGATGTCTGGAACCGGAATTTAATTGGATCCGGAACAATTTCACTCCACGAAATTCATCTTGCCGCGGCACGAATTCTGTGTATAACCTTCAACTTGAAATAAAGCTGCAGCAAGTGATTGCCTATTCAGAAAAAGAATTGAACATAATTCGCCAGTTGCGTACGCGAACTATTTTCTTGGTCGTAATAACTTTCAAATAATTACATGTCGTACATAACTTGGTCGCGGTGAGGTTTTTGCCTTTTGAGAGTAGCACAAGAAATTTTTATAGGGAACTGTTACACTTTTGAGTTTTTCCTCGGTTTTTTGAGGATTTTATGCAACATGTATTAAGAGATTGGATGATAAGTTTGCAAGTTAAGTGTGCCACATTTAGTTTGATTACATAATTAAATTTCGATAGATAAAATTATTCTGGTACCTGTAATTTGTACAGCTCATTAATTAATATTATTTTTTGAAAGTTGTCATGGTGCATGATTTTATTGATATACTAATAAATTATTTTAAACACCAAAAAAACCAAAAAAAAACAATTTTTGAATCCATTTTTTTTCTGATATACAATGTAGGTAATATAAATTTTCAAATGTAGGAAATAATTTTTGTTTTGTTTTGATTTCTGTTAAATCTCATGGAAACTACATACATATATCAAAAATGTTGATCTACTGGCATGCTGGATTACGACTAATTTAAAAGTTAAAAGAAATGTCCTTAGTAAAAGCATGATTATTATATGATTATTTTGTTTGAGCAAAAATTCACAAAATGATGGACATCCAAAATTAGTGTTCTGAACAATAACATATTGTTTTGTAACATAGTGTTAAAAATTGAGCAAAAAATTAACCAATGTCATTTATTTTAATATAATTTGAGCCTATTGTTTTGTCGAAGAACATGCATACATATTAAAATTACAGAGCGAATAAAAAAATTTGGGTTTTTGCAGTTATCCTACACATTGATTACAAAAACGTTATTTTAGGGTTTGACAAACAATTTTTCACATATAAAATTTACTTACATTCAATTAGGTTAAATAATTTTGGAAGTTTACTATGCTAATATCATTATTATTATAATAAATTATTAATGTCATCCCGGTTTCTGATGGCAGACAACCAGTCCATTGGAATGGACTTAAAATAGCAAATAGATGTACTGCTGAAAACTCTTCTGGTATAAAACCATGATATAAATGCGAAAGACTTATTTTTAGTTATCTTTGGTAATGGCAGAAAACGATGTTTTTTGCTAAATCCTGTCTTGCGCAAGACATTTTAATTACTACCATTTCCCACACAGGACATTTTACCTTTCACGTATATCTAATGAAAACATGTGGAGTCATGCGCCAATCTGCAGCATGTACTTAAGCGAGCTGATAAGTGTAGCAAAAAATGAGATCAGGTCCTGCAATTCGGCGATGCTAAAAAATTCTACTTAAAAACGTCTGCGTGCCTGATCGCGGATCGACAAGATATCGCGGTTGCACAACAAAAATCTAGAAATACTTGATCCACCAGGCGAAACTGGGGCGAAATCTTACTGAATAGCGACTAATTTACATATCGAGCATAACCATTCAATAATCTCAGTAAGTACTTGTTAAACGAAGGAGTATCTTTGGGGCCGTGCACAGTGAATTTGTCCCCAATGAGTGATTTTATGAGCAACAATAGACGGCGGCGTCTCACGACATGCGATAGTCTAAAAAATAAAAAATACTATCATGGGCTGTTCCGCGCAAAGCGCGATAAACATTGAGCGATTTCGCGGACAGCCGCGGTGCTGGACGACTCGACGGCGATTTTATCTGCAAATCGAATTTATGGGCTTTGGTTGGCAGTCCAATCAGGTGCAAGCGTGCTTCTGGATGAAAATTGGCTTTCTGTCGGGTGAGTGGATGGAATGTTTCTTATTTTCTCCAAAGCCAGAAAGACTCCATTTTTTAAATCATTTCGTTGAAGATTAGCCCACGCTAAGGGCGTAACCAGCAGCAGTTATATTTTGGTCACGATCCGTCGATTGATTAGGCGATGAATACGAAATACGATAAAATCACAATATGGGTATCGTAAATTATCGATAAAATCGTCTCGCATATTTCAAGAAAGTTGTTCTATGAGCGGAAAATTTTTTGGTTGCACAATCTGTGGGAAATTCGATTCGCAAATCGACGCATTCCAACGTAGTAAACAAAAAGTCGACCGATGTCAAATTGCGCAGGTACATGTTCATACATATAATGATTGATTAAGGCTTGCTAAATTTATCAATTTGTTTGATTTAGGGTAAATTTACGCCTCCGACATTAATTTCCCAACAAGTGCCACCTGAAAGTCTGAAATCGAAAATGGTTTACTTTTCTGGTTATTTTCAGATAATGACTACCTTTCGTAACAAAGGTGTCTAAATTGATTTATGGGACAAGCAGCATTTATATCAAAATTGGGTGAATTTTTCAACCTTTTTGAAGACTTATGTAACTACCATGTCCGTAAGCTTTCATATTTTACTTTTGCTATTGTATCATACTTTGGCATGTCTTTTTTTAATTATTGAAATACTGCAAAGATAATATTACTACTACCTACTAATTGAACATTTCCATAATAGGAATGCTACTAATTTTCTAAGACATTCAATATGTATTTATATGGAAAACCAAAGAAATGTTAACTAAAAACACGATATGGAAAAGTTATAACATAGAATTAATAATTTATATTCTCTCCAAAAAACTATTCTTGTTTTCCAAATAATGAAAGTTAATCATATAAGGGTGAAATTTTTAATAGGTCCAACATAGTTTAGCACTCCATTTCTATTAATGTTTAGCAACAATGGTTTAGAAAACAAAAATATGATGTAAGTATAAAATAAGGGCAAAATTAATAGAAGCGATATTACAAATCAAAATAATCATTAAACTGATTCACTTTTTGGCAATATATTTTAAAAATGTTAATTTGTGACATGCGGCCTAATGTAGTTTAAGAAAAGTAGCATCAAAACAAAATGTATTTAATAAATATTTATTTAACGTTTATAATACTCATTTCAGTAAGTTTAGAATTTATTATAACATTTTGAAATGTTCTTGTTTTATTTTTTTAGGGACTATGTATGCTCCTCCGCGATGTACGAGTACCTGAATGGATTCTTTTCGAAGGTATGTTAATTTCTTTAACCTCGTTAATATTAGATAAAAAGAGAAGGTTCCTTAACCATGAAATTATTAAGCAAACCATGCAAATTAAGTAGTCTCCATGACGCACTGGTTTTCGCTTCATCTTAATAAATCCCTTTTTACATGCGTCAAAGTAAAAGTAAAGGAGATGACTCCCATCTGCATCATGCACATGAATTAAATAACCACGTCTGCTTTTAAATTGAGAAAGTTGTTTAATCCACCATCAATTTGCCTGCAACGAACCACTAAAGTCCATTGATTTCTTCTCTCTGGAGCAGACGACAGTTAGTTATCAGTTCGGGTTGCTAAATTTCTCTAGCCACCTAGTTGAGAAATTTTCGTCTAAAAAGCCTTACCTATTTATGCTACTGAGATTAATTGATGAGGATGAGACTGGTTTAACTGGCGTCGCTGCACACTGAACTTCATGAGGCTTGCAGACGCTCAGGTATTCCAGTTTTGTTTTAGTACTCCTCTGAGGCAGCAAAAAGAAAATAAATAGAAGAAAAAGCACCGCGAGACACATTCAGGTATTTCTGCATGAGCAGCATACCTGCCGAACGCGTCTAACTGCTTGCACTGTCTCAATATTTTTTATTAATAATTTTATTCTCTGCGGTTAGCTGGACAGCCGAGGAAGTGTGCACTGTTCCGATAATAAAAACAAGAATTGTCGGACGCGACCACGACCAGTTCCGCATGTTTCCATAAGAAAACAATGTGAGAAATTGAAAATATGGCGAATTTTACGAAACATTGCCTTCTGCGGCACTTTCTTTTACATAGAAAGATTTATGTGCATTACGTGCCTGATGCTACTTGCAAAGCAAAGTAGTTTTATCTCTAAGATCTTTGGAATCAAAGTCGTTTGAATAGTAATAAGATGTCGACTATTTCGAGGAATTCTTGCATATCTTGAAATAAAAGACCTTTGTGTTATACAACATTTAACATATCATTGTCCAAATCGAAATTTATAGCAGAAAAGAAAGCACTAAACATACTCACCACTAGGACAAATTTAAACAGTAAATGGAAACAGATAGAAATTACATAAATAAGGTTATAAAATTAATTTATATTACAGTAACTTGATAGTATTTATATTACATTTTATAAGTTTATCCAGAGCTTACTTTTAACACAAAAACAAAAATTATATATATATACATATTTTTGGGAAATGTTGACAGAGCAATTTAAAGTATTAAATACAATAAACGTTTCGAGAAAGTGTTTAAAATTTCAAATACAATTAATACATATTCCGTTTTAAAGGATCAACTGGTTTCATTGTTACAACTTTATATATATGTATGTAATAAAACTAAATTAGAAATTGTTATAATTTATATCCCACATTTTTAAGGCACGATTATGAAAATAGAAATGTATAAGTGTATAACATGTCGATATTATTTAATTATAATAAAATCTATATTAGGAAAGAATGGGAAAACTTGGAACTCAATAGTTTACAATATTTAAAGCTCTCTAATTAAATTTTGTTGGAACACTTTAGTTTTTAAATAATTTTCAAAAAACACTGCTCTTTACATGCTTCTTTAGAATTCAAAATTTGTCCAGCTCTATCATATTTTCTCTCCCCAAGAACTTATGTTCCATCTTTCTTGTGTCACGAAAACTGCCAAAACCATGACTTGATACTGCTTTGAAATTATTTTATGATTTCATGTAGTAATGATCTAGGGAGACATATTTTGGAATATAGTTATACAATATTCCACTTGGATTATTACAAATAACGGATATATTTATATGCATTTTATTTTGAAGATTCCGTTTTCGTTTTCACTTATACGCGTTTTTGGACTTTTATAAATGACTCTCAATTTCATATTTAACATTGATTTGATTTCCTTCTTTTGGACAACAATTTATTACCCCTGAAATAATCAGGTTGTATGTATACCAGCTTGTTTTAATTTAAAAATATGCAGCCTCTTTTCGCGCCAACTTTCAATCAATTTAGTTAATTGTGCCAAAAATTAAGTTAAAACAAGGATCCGATCCCGTAATTATCATTAATACTTTTAACCGTTGAAATTCCAATGCCCGAAATTTTCATCGTATAAATTTGCGGGCACATTATAATTGCTTTGGGCGAATATCTTCAATTTAAATTTGCGGGTAATGCCCAGTAAGTATTCCACATCTGAACACTTCCCGCGAACTGGTGTAATCTTTAGTCTGAAAAGAAAAAGCAGTCCCAATTTCCTGGTTGCTCCACGCCTTTTATGGGCAGTGCGAAAAGAAATCGAATAAAAGTTGTCTGTCCCAAAAAATGCATCTCGTTTACGGCGCGATCTACCTTCCAAAATTCGTATTCGCGTTCTGCCCAAAAATTTGTCCGGTTCAGATTCACTTAAACCGACATATGTACGTTCACTTTTAAGACAGAAGATAAATCGCAGGAGGAACAAGACCTAGGGTCATCGGGGAGCAGCGTGGCTAAGTTTCAATCGCTCGAATCGCTGCAGGCTAGCCACAAGATTGATCCACTTCGATTATTCACCTGTCGGCGACTGATGCTAAACAGGTGCGTTTCAGGGGATTATCCGCGGATTGGTCCAGGCCAATGAGTGGGACTTGGGCGCCGATGCACCGAAGACCAGTTGCGATTCGACCTGGAGAGCGGCTCATTTAAATAAATAATTGGATCGAATCGCGTCGGAGGAAATTGAAGCGATCAATTTATTTGGAGACAAGAGCCGCGAATTCTGACTTCAAAGTAAAATTTCGTCTTAAGGAGGATTATGACACAATCGGCTTATCGGTCAGCACAATCGATGAAGTCATTGGTGACTTCCTTCTGCGGGAAAATTGTGACACGATTTGGTTTCCATATACCGCAGCCACTGGCTCTTTTTGCTTTTTTCCTCAAGTTAAATAGGACTTGGCAGATTCAGAAGCATCTTAAAAAACGTCTTGAATATATCTCAAGCAATTCTTTCTGTATTCAAACCAAAGTATCTCTGGTAGGAAGTTTTGAACTCTTAACCGCCTACGTTAAAAAATAAAATTTGGTCTAATTCTTTAATTTAAATGACGAGTAAAGTAAGGGTGTTGGAGGCCCCAATTCAATAGTAAGCCGTCTTAAACTTTTGACTTTTTTGTGTCATGTTTGTAGCACACCTCATAGCTGTATCATGTCTTTATTCAGTGTGCTAATTCGCGATCTTACGGATGATTATTTTTTGAGAAGAGCTGTAAAATTAAATATAAAAACTGACATTTGTACAACAACCGGCAGTATACTTGAAAAGACAAGAACAATTATTTTATAAATATTATTTGCTAAAGATTGCAATAACGCACAATTTTTTGTACATAAGTTGTAAGTACTTAAGCATCAAAACTATATTTCTTCATTCTTAAAGACAAATTTAAAATTATTAAAAATTGTATCAATTTGCAATACCTTAACAGTCCAAAATTAATCTGAAAAGAGTTCAGTTCATGTTTTGAAATTTTGTATAAATAAAAATCATGGTAATTTAATGCATTGTTGGTAAAAATTTCAAACTTTTTGTGAGAAATTTTTAATATTTTCTCTATCTTTATAAAAATACGTCCTGACTGGACAATTCCGAGTCGCAATCGTTGAAGCTACTATACTTAATTAAAATTTTAGCAGTAATATTCTAGGCGCGTTATATAGGGAATGTAAATTTGTATGAAAATCCGCACTATTTAAATCAACAAAAATTGGTATTTCACCTTTAAGTTATAAATTAAAGAAGAATTATTTCAAGAGTTTTGGAAACTTCTTTCTTAAGGGGTAAAAGAGAAAATGAAAATGTTTATGGGAATTCCCTCATTTTTTACGTTAAAACTTTGAAAATTCGTATTGGTAAAGAGTTGATTTTGCTAAAACCATTAGATATGTTCAAACCATTAATTTTAATACCAATTATAACTTTTAAAATAATCCATCTTACTTCCATTCTACTTCTATTTAAGTCGATATCCACGCAGACGAAGTCACGGGCTTAAGATTTTTTACTATTCTGGACATACGAAAAAAACAATCTTTAATACTAAGAACAAAATCGACGACTTTTGCTTACATTAAAAATTTTGAATTAATGCATTGGATATGGATATAATAATAATCTCATAATTATATATTATATCCACGAATTGCAAAAATTGAATTTAAGTAAAATTATTCTTTTACGCGGATGAAAAAGGATTAAAAATAGGCTATGCAGCTTAAAAGTAATAAGTCCGTACATAATACTCTTTTCTGTACTCTACAAATTTTACTGTCGCGTCCATAAAAGCAGTGTGGTCCTACAATACCGGAATGTGTCCTAGTTGATGAATACATATAAATTTCTAATTGTTAGTAACTTTTATCAGCGTTATGTAAAGAGACATAAGTTACGTAGTTAATGACGTTTTGGTAGAAACACCAGAGGAACCTTATGACCTCATGCTAACAACGACTGCATAAAATCCTTCAAAGAAAGTGTATATAATAATTATAAAGTCATGTCTCAAGGTATCTTATCGCCGCGAGAAAATGTTCGTTTTCCGTTTTACGGAGCCTTTTATGACTTAATTTGCTAATAACTCGCCGAAGGCACATAAATTCTAGCGAAATAGACAGACGACATAGAAAATCTGAGTATCACGCGTGCTTTCATTTGTATCCTGAATTCACAGACGGGTTATATGCATGATTCGCAACTAATTATCAAATTATGAAATCTCGCGGCAAACCAGATTAGTGCATGGTAACATTGTTAAACGAGTTCGGCGCCGTTTGTTTAATTCGCCTTAGATTTTAGTCATAAATGGGTTTTTTAGCCCAGACCTCAACAAAAACCGCGGGGTGTTAAAAGTGCACGTAATCCTGGCAATATCCTGTTCAAATTCGGGCCACTAATAAGTTTCATGCCACTTACCTTGTCAAGTAATTTTACCAGCGTAAGTTTTTATATAAACAACTCCCGAAGTTGATTGATCGCACTCATAATTGGACTAAGTGGCGTCCAGCATATTTCCAACGTTTTTGTCGTGTTGTGAATTTTATCATTACTTTTTTCGTTTTTCGGTGCGATATCACAGAGAGTAGGTATCATTAAGCATAAAACTGGAAAGACAAGAAATGGTAATGTAACGAAATTTTGCAATTAATATATGTAACCGCAGCAGGCGCAGGCTCTCGGCCGGCGTAGGTTGCAGAAATTCCTCCTCTTGCATTTGCGAAAACCGAAAGAAATGCATATGCAATTGGTCAGACGAAGTTTTATGAGTTCGTACGCAGCACATGGCTACTAATTTCCGCCTTTTATTTAACAAATACTGAGGTCAGTGGAGAGTAGTCTGCGGTATGAATTTTATGTTGCATATTTATACCCAGCATACAAGGTATTATGAAATTAGCATTGTGGCACTACATTGATGACAGGAGTTAGTCCACGTGAGGCAGACCTGAATTTTAATCATTCCGTACATTCCTACCTGTCGATAAGAGTTTAATAAATTTCTTACTATAGAAGCAGAAAAAAAATGATAAATGATTTTATTATTTTAAGCAGGAGACTGAAGTAGATAAATAAAATTTTATATTTTTTCTACAATTCTCTGTCATTAATTCGAATCATTTAACATAATTTGGTCCATTTCTTAATGTTCAAAGTCGCCCATAATTTATATAATATAATATATTCTAACATAACTTTGCATTATTTAAAAATTTAGAGAGGTAGACAGATTAAGTCCGCACGAGTCAAAGAATTTTAAAACATTTGTAGTCTAAGTGAAATTATTTAGGAGCATAATTCCATTGATTGCCGTTGATTCGAAATAAAACAAATGCTGGTAAAAAGACAAATTTTATTTACCTATAAAGGAAAACTGCTTCTGTTCCTTTATTTTAATTTCTTTTATTTATTTATTTTGAAATACAAATTTCTTCTATCAGGCTTCTAGCTTTATCAACTTTTTCCGACCTCTCTACTTTCTATTTTTTTTACAATTGTTTTTCTATTGCTCACTAGATTTTTTCTAAACGGCATGCTTCGAAAACATTTATATAAAATCAAAGTGCTGATTACAAGTAAATTTAGCGGCCGTTCCTAAATGTTTCAACAAATATTTTTATTCACATGTGGTGAATTTAAGACCAAACATTTATATAAAATCAAAGTGCTGATTACAAGTAAATTTAGCGGCCGTTCCTAAATGTTTCAACAAATATTTTTATTCACATGTGGTGAATTTAAGACCGCCACACCTAGGATTGCAATCTAGCTTGATAAATTAAATACATAATATAATAGAAAATTCAATTTTATACCACATATAATATTTTTCCATTTAAATTAAATTTATATTATTTTAATATTAGCACATTACATGCGAGGCATTACGACGAATTGTTTATGAATTACCGCGGGCTAATTTAGAGCATTCGCGTAAAATATGACAGCATAAAGTGTCATAATTTTCAAGATGTTCAAGTTAACTTCATAATTTTTTCGCTATTAAAATCACTGAGAGCAGCAGCATAACTATCAAAAAGTTCAAATAAACACGTTGAGTTACGTGTAATGGCCGAAAAACCAAGCAGATTAAACGTACAAAAAAACGTATTAGTAATATTTGATTCTTGTCATTATTAAAATACATAATAAGGTAGTATTTTTTAAGAGTATGGTATTTATAAAAACAATCACCTATGTGAAGGGGTATATGACAAAAATTGCACCTATAACAAGTCAAAGTCAGTCACCGTAAAATGTATTAATACCCTTTCCGCATGTAATGTGTTAATGAATTGCAGCGCAGGAAATTTAAATACTTGCCATCTTGGCGCCGCACACACACCAAAGTTATTGTCAAATTCCTTCAAAAATGCCATAATGTACAAATCGAAATGTCAACAGCGTTAGTTTCGACCATAGCGATTGTGAGTACCTAAAATTAATAGTTACTCTTCCATCATAAATATGCATATATTAAATAACCATTCAAAATAAATAAATTTGAGTTTTGTCGTTTGGATAGAATTTATTGCAAATGTTTAGCACACATTCATCGAGCCACTTGACCGAAGAACATAAATCAAGTAAAACGATGGAAAACTAAATAACGAAATGCTTGTGTTGTAGTTATCGCTTATTAATAAATAAATTCTTACATATTATTGCTCAAAAGTTTACGTTTCTCATAAAGATCTTGCTATTATAATGTCCCTGTTTTCGTAAATTTAAATGCAGCAATATTAATTTTGTTCTCACGAACTTCTTCAACTACAACTGATCGCCTTAACATTCGTCCTACCTTAATAAGGACATGTCAACTTAATTTATCTGTGATTAGTTTTTTATGTATGTATATACACAACAGTAGATTATATTTCAGTTTCATTAAAAATGATAGTTTCGTACGAATTTACAGATATAAATTCAAAATTTTAATTCGAACATTTATTAAATCAGCAATTCAACTCTTTACAATGTTGTGCGTTTTATACTTAGAATATATTATTACTTCATTATTAAAAAATGTAATATTATATACGACTTTCACTACAAAGATGGCAATTTAAAATTTCTGTTGTTTTCTCTTCAAAACCTTGGCATATTTGCAAAACATATGTATGTATGTACATTGTACATATAGCCTATCAAATATAATTAACGCAGAAAAAGAACAAATACATATTTTTCTTTTTTCCTAAGGAATGGTTAGGTAAATGTATTATGATATTTCAAATTTCTATTCACTATAATTTTTGACGACTTATGTAGATATTATATAAATACATATGAATTTTATTTAGAGATGTTGAGTTGACTGTGTTGGTTAATTTAAAATAAAAAGTATATGAAAAATTTCAGTTAGAATGGTTTATTTTATTTTCCCATATAATTATTTTAGAAACAGAAAGCTACACAAAATTCAATTTCTATCTATTCAGTTTCCTCTCTATTTCGCTAGTTCAAATTATAGTATTTCCTTTTAAGAATGTGCGTTTTGTCTTTTACATCATTTTTATCGCGTACCAGTTAAATTCGCATCAACGAATTTCCGCGAAAGGAATTTAAGTAGTTCTCATCGTTAGAGGCACAATTAATTTTGCCTTTCCTTACAAGACACGTTTAGAATTGGAAAGACCTCGAGGAAATGATCGCTTTCCCATGGCAAAAAATGGTCCATACAAGTATTCGTCATCTCCGAGATTTTAAGTCAAGTGCATTCAGAGTGTTTAGATCCTACTGTACAAAAAAGTGTATTTTTAATACATTCGACAATTCAAAAATCCGGAAGCAGAATTAGGCGAGGAATTAAGGCAATTTTAGATAACCCTGCGAGCACGAGACAGAAAAACATTAATCATCTTGAGCTCATTGGAAGTGTCGTCTACGAGATCCACGAAGTTCTTGGCCGCTACCAGCTACCACTTTTTACTCCTCCTTAAGTCGACATGATCTCAGGGAAATATTTTGAGACGGCGCAGAAACAAAGCGTACCTGGCAGCATTGGGACCGCGATGCTGGTGGTGCAGGGAGATAATTGCGCCAATAAAAGATAAAGATATCACTGATCACTCCTTCGCGGCACGCCACAGCAATTCCGCGACCTTCGAAGTACCGCGGCTTTGGGGGCACGGTGGCCGGCTCAGGTGAAGCGAACCTTCACAATTGCCGATAAAAAACATAATAATTCTACCCGAAGGACAACTGGGGTATCAAAACTAATCACGAACGCATTCCGGACGCAGTTGCGTTTGTTTGGGGCCCAATTTCATCTTAAATCCGGCGATTTTCAGCGCGTGCCACTCCTTCAGGCGATGGATGCACTTGAGACGGTTTTGGGCGATGCCAGACATGGGCGGCGGTTCCACTTATAATTGACTCGAATCAAATCAGAGTCAAAAATTAATCAGTCGAACGCCGAGGCGGAACCACTCATTGTCTTAGGGCCGTGATGCAATAGAAACACTCGCCCGGAGCAGAGCTGGTTAATTTCGCTGTTAGAGGTCACTTCGCTGATATAAAACTTATCGAGGCCTTCGGACCACGACAGCATCCACTTGCTTCGTAAGACGAACTTAAAAAGACTTAATTTGGCTGCCGCCCTTTCACATTCCGCCAAATGCGTCACGGCTGGTTAAATTTCGCGCAAAAGGCCAAAAAGAGCGAGTACTTAAGTTTCACAAACTGTCCCCATGCAGAAACTTAGTGAGCGCGAACCACCTATAGCCACTTCGGCGGAATTAAATAATTAAGCTCAGGTAATCGCGTGTTGCATGTGCTAATTACAGTGCAGGTAAAGCAGCGCGTACGCCACTGCGGTTTTGCACCTGGATCAACCGGTGGACGGCGGCGACTGAAGTTTGAACATCTGGCCACGCACGAACTGCAATACCTAATAGGCTAGAATTTCTAGAAAACAATTTTACCATAAGTATATATATAGTACAGACTGGCGAGAAACTTGTCGAAATTTCCAATCAGCGATTATTAATAGATTGAGTCGCGCCCGGGGCCCATTCAACTCGTTAAATTTGTAATTTTCACCACCGGTAGCCGGTTACCAAGAAATAACCATTCTGGATAATTTTTGCCGGTCTACCGAAGTATTTACATCGATTTTAAAAACTTGAATACGTTCGAAATCGATCTGAAATTTCATACCTGTAAACGTCTAATTAAAGTTAACCTCAAATTTTGCCCCTTTCAGACGAATTTCATTGCGAAATTACCGATTTTAGGCGGGACAATTTGCATGTTACACACTTTGAAGTATTCATTTTGATTCTGCCCTTGTAAATTAGAAACCGGTAAGAAGTGTGTGACCCAGATTTATTTTAAGCGGAATAAGCAATTTACTATACTATGCAGACAGGTTGTCTGCGTTCGACAAAAATTAAGTGACCAAATTATCATAAAGCAAACTTGCAGTTGAGTTGCTTAAAAACTTTTCTGTAAATCCGGTGGTATTTCTTTGGTAAGAAAATTCCACTCACTGGATTAAGAATTATACTCTATACTAAAAAAGGCTTAAGTGCTTAAGTGAGAACTCATTAAATATTAATTAGGGTTTTTAAGAGCGGAGGTATCATGTCGCATTTTACATGTTTGTTAAGTTTCCTGTTGCGAATCTAATACCTACACTTTTCTGGTTTTATTCATTGACAAAGCTTATCATTACTTAAATTAGTGTATCATACAGCAATCTTTTTTTGTTCATATTGGTAATTTAACTAATTGTTGTAATTAAAATCTTTCTTAACTTCAAGAACGTCCGGCTAAAAGGGTGTCAAAATTATTTGGATATCATTAAACTCACTTCGGAAAACTCAATAATTTGATTATTATTATTATTATTTTATACGTTAAGCATATCCTTCCGCACTCGAATATTAAACGATTGTGTGATAATTGAAGAATAATTGCAAACCAAAATATAGAGAAAATTTATCTGCAAAATTTATTAAACAAGCATAAACGGAGGCAATTCAATTCGAGGTTAAAGTTAAAAGTGAAAAAACAATCCTTTCGTTTGGCGCGAATTCAAATTACGATGGTTGCAACTAAAACTTCCTGCCTGTTCAACGAAAGGATTCTAATCGAAATTAATAACGAACATTCTGAATATGGAAGTTAACTTCGAGGTTTACACTTTTATTTGCATTATTCGATTTAGCATCTTTAGCACCTACATATATTATATATATATTTTTCACCGTTGACTGATAATTAAATTTTATTTTTGTGTTTTAGTAAATAAATGTCAGGATTCTTTAATGTCACTACATTTAAAGTCCATGTTTATACAGAAAGAGTAAATAATTAATAATGAAATAACAGCACAGATCGTAAAGTCGATATTAATATCTCTTTTGACACTCTGTTACCATATTAACCTAATCAAATTAGTCGGTGCGCAAAAACAACTGAAGTAGAAAACAGATAAACAATTTCCTGCTGAAACAGTTAAAAATAGTAATAACCCCCTATCAAATAACCAATTTCATTCTAGACGAGGTTTGCATCCGTTTGTCTCGGGTTAAATTAGCTCTGTCTCAATTAGCAGCGAACGTTTGGCTATTTGGTTCGCGTTAGTTAATAATGGCACGTTGTACGTAAATTGGCAACAGCTACAAAAACTATTATACATATATGATCTCTACTCAATTGACAGCTATTGGCAGCCTTGCAAGTCCGCACTTAGCGCTTCAAAGATTAATTTGACCGTTTTTGCGCTGAACCGAAGCACCTTGAAAATTAAAGGTACGAATGTGTAGTCTGAAAAAAATAATGTTTTCCTATATCGAATGCAGGCTCTCAATGACAACAGAAATTAAATCATGTAACGATCGCATTTGTTAGTAGAGCTTGTCAGGAACCAAAAGTAATTACTAGTCTATGCTACTAAATAACAACTAAAGTAAATTAGATTGAACACCTTTCGCAAATAAAGTACAGTCGCTAGAATTACAAGAAGTTGCAGTTTTTCATCAATGGCTCGTAAAAGAAAACGATAAGACAAACAGTGCTATTTATGCTACTGATCTCCGTGATCTTTAACTCTCGTCTTCCGCCTTCGCATAAAAAATGGCCATGCACACTCATTCTAGAATGGCGGACTTTTTGCGCCAGAAGCAGAGCAAGAACTTAATTCGCCTCGCGATCGACGCAATTCCTGCAGCGCGACTGATGCGGCGTAATGAGATTGACGGTGATCCTCTTAAATAATTAAAAAACAATAAATATGAAATTATTATGAGCTTAATCCAAATTTATTGTGATTTTCTTGTCGTCCCACTTGGCGGACAGCCGCTCTGCGTTCGCGTGCCCAAGTGCGCCGACGAAGGCCAAAGATGTTTTGATGGCGTCTGAAGATGCGGCGGCGCCTCGCTCAAGGAGAACCACAAAAGCCGCGAGTCGCGTGTGCGTTCTTTACGCAATCTTCTGACCGATGCACGTGGACCCGCGTCCAATTCATTCATCGGATCTCCAGTGGCTAGTTCATTGTCAATGCCCAAGGATGACCAGCGAAAACGAAGACGTTGCACAAGTTGAAGCTGCTGGTCGTTGAGCTTAATGGAAGACGTCGTATTTTTACCTAAAAGAGTTGTTGACATCTCTCTGCGGATTGTTTATTTAGAAATGTTGAAAGTTTCGCGACTTAATTATAGATTCCAGTTTAGATTTTTATGCCCTTTATTATAGTGAAAAATAAGGATTAGACCTTATAAAAAAAAATTATTTATCTATATTTAAAATTACTCTTAAAATTTGATATCAGAGACCAATAATTTTGTCCATATAAATCAAATCATCGAAAACACCCTAAAAATAAAAAAATATATATATTATATTATACAATATACATACATATATTAAATTAAAGTTAGCAAACATGGGCTATTTCAAGCTATGAGCAGTACAATATGACAGTAACTAAATGATTACGATTTTCTTCTTCTTGAAGACGATTCAAATATAAATAGTGTAAAATGAAAATGTTTCTAAGATATGTACTTATTCGTTTAGTCCTCTCTTCAAGCAAGAATTATTTTATAGATGAAATAATAATTTCAAATTTTGTTTGACTAATTTTTACAGATTATACATGACATATGGTATAGATTATACATATATTGATTATTTTTTATGGATTATGCATGAACCCACAAAAAAAATTCGAAAATTCAGACACATTGTAAGGATATTCAAGTAAGCAACACATTATTATTTCTTAATTTTTATCCAGTAAATTATAAAGAACCTTGATGCACAGATTTTGGATTTATTGTTTAAGGATAATCTAACGAATAGTTCTCTAACTACTTTTGTTAATTATTGCATTAGAATAATTTTAAATTCAAAAAACCGAACTAAATTCATTAAGAAGTAAAATGTTACCATCACAAGGCCTATTATATGTACATATGTATGTCGCATTTCCAAATAATAGGTGAATTACATATCTCCACATAATTACGTACTAAAAATTTATCTTTATCATTTTGAAATCTCCGAATGTAGATAGATGTACTCGCGCTACCCATTACATATTAGTTTTTTATTGTTCGTTTCATGAGGGTTGAGACTTTTTACGTGCAATAAATCTGGTGTTTATATAAAATGGTATATCCATTTTGTAAGAATATGTGGATACTCATGGACTACATATTTCTAAGTAAGTATCCATTTCACAATAACAATGTTACATAAAAAATTCATAAATTTTAATTGAGTGCTATTTTGAAGTTAGTTTTTAATTAATGTGTTAATATCCACAGCCAAGTTGCTTTGTTATTTTAACAGTTATTGCACCTATGCACCTGTGTATTTATGTCTATGTGTACATATATAGTTTTCAATATTAATTTATTGAAATAAAAATCGCCTTTACTGAAATAAATTGTTATGCCTTACTTTGCTTCTAATTTTGATGGACAATTTCGCTTCTTAGAAAGGTTGATTTACTAAAGGTAAAAATATGTGTTACACAATCTTACGTTAACCCCGCATTATAAGTATTTTCAGGAGATGTGATATTACTTGACAACTAATTAGTGTTAAAACAACTCAGATTTTTATTACAAAAAAAAAATGAATAATAACTTATATTTTTTATAATCCACTACCAAATTAGATAAAACATGAAATTTGGTTCTTACAGTAACATATCAATACTATCCTAAGAATATACGAGTAGTAGCGCATATGTACGTATATCTTGTAAGCCAGAACATTACTGATCATGTCTACGCGGATATGACCCTTCTAAATTCCGCTCGGACCTCTGCGTAATACCTGCGATTAAGAGCTCAGCACCTATGATTACCACCCAATCGCGGTAAATTGCCTCTAACTACGTCGTGATCACCGCGGTGGCCGGTGCTGCCCACGCCCCCGAACATGGTGCTAATATCACAGGTAACCGCTGTTAGCATATCCACAGCCCCAGACCGCCACTATCGTCGCGGATTATCACTGCTTACTATCCCGATCAGTCAAACAATCTGCACCCAGGTTCGGCCGGGGTCTCCTACCATCCAGAGGGTGTGGTCCCACCTTTAATGCGCGGTTTTTTTCGTGCATCACAATATACGACTAAAATGGAGGCCGATCGATCGAATTAGACGTAATTGGAGCCTCTAGAGAACACTTTAGTGTTTGTTTGCAAAGCGAGCCGAAAACCTTCGGGCTACAAAAGCTGCGCGCGCACTTGTAATTGGTGCAAATCTAAACTAAATAAAGCCACGAACTGAAAAATTCATGAGACTTCTTAAAATTCCGCCGATAAAATTGATTATGTACGCACAGGTGTTTAATCAATGAATGCAAATACGTTTTCAATTTTCACAATGTTTTGGACCATTACCTGAGTTTAGGCATGCATTTCGAGCAATGAGCGAACTCTGCCCGGGGCTGTGTAGTAAATTCCGAATTTGCGCCAGTTTTCTTGCCGCTCTACAGATCTCGCCGGCCCCCGTGCCGCCCGCAAATTGTCTTGAAGACCGATCGCTTTTCATACTAAACTAACTACCTTTATCAACTCGTCTCGGACCTGTCCGATCACTGTCACAGCCATGCTTAGGTTGAATAATAAAGTTTTAAGATAGTTGTCGCACACCTGCCGGATTAGCCTAATGAGAAAGTAGCGAAAGGAAAGGGTTCGACAGGTTCAGGTTGATTGGGACTGTGCTCTGTTTTTAAACTTTCGTTCTGTCGACATTTAGTCTCCGAATTTACATAGATCTCGTCACGCTGATAGCCCTGCAATATTATTAATGAGCTGCGTGATTTCCGCAATTATCGCTTTAAGCCAACATCATGTGCTTTTACCTGGGGCAAAGTCATAAATCTCCTGCGATTTTAAAAATTAATCTAAACTTTCGCCATTTTACCCAAAGGCGGGATGAATAGTTTAAGTATTTGAATTTTGTGGGCGGTTCGCATATTTTTTACATTTTTTTTCGTATGATACAAGCATTTCTTCGTCATTCAATTTTCATTAACAAGATTAATAACTTCTAGATATAAAAAGGCATAAGCAATTTTCCATGAAATATTAGCTTACTAATCATGTTCAATGACGCTCAATCCTTTGATTTTGTTTTTTTAAATTTTTTAATTACGAAACGTTCATAGAATTGATTAACTCGGCTTTTTAAATTAAGTGAGTATCTAAACATAAAATTTTATATTAATTTATCACAACTGTAAAAAAAATTCAAAATGAAGAAAAACACATTTTTTTCACTTTAATTTTCCGCAAGGTTTAATTTTGTCTGCTCACAATGAAAAATTGTATCCTTGCACACACTATATATTACGTTATATATTAACAAAAACTTAACTAATATTACCTTATAATGACCTTTAAAGATAGAAAGTAGTAAACGATTTCCCATACAAATCATTTGTAAAATGGAAGTTAAGTTGCGGCGAAAGAGCTACCTCTCCATAACTAAATTATGCTCTTAATTTTAACAAAATTAAATTACTAAGTTCGTATTTTTCTATTTATTTACAATCTGCGGTGGAGCAAAAGTAGTTATCGTATGACATTTTAAATTATACATATTTATTATACGTCTAGCATTATTTACTGCAGGCATTCTTGGCACGGTTTTATTTGCAGATAAACAACATCAAGCTTCAAACTTTATTTGGTTAAAACCATTCTTAGCTTTAGAAGTGTCCTTAAATCAACATAAAAGTGAACAACATTCGAAATAAACTAAACAAAATTCTTAGTAAGTATTGTAATAAATAGTATTCATTGCTATTATTCTCTTTGTAACACAACTACCTTTGGATGACTTTACTTTTCTTGACCATATCTTATTACGATACATTGTTATGTAAGTGTGAAGTTCTTAATTCTTATGTCAGTAAAATTCTACAATCATTGAAAACCTTCGGGCGAAATTATCCCCCAGAAGCTAGGTAGAGTAAATCCAAGGTCTGCAGCAGTTTGACCCAAATACCATGGAATGACTCCAATCCTCGACGGATCTGCGGTTTGGGTTTTTATTTACGTGAGCAGGTAAAAACGATCACATCCAGGCTGGCCGGAATTCTTTCACGTCAGTTCCGTGCCGCCTTCTTAACTTCAAATTAACCTGTACCTGGATCTACCTTGTCTGTCATATGCCTCATTGACTCTACCGCATGCAAACAAACGAATCGGCAGATATTGCTCGAACTAAATGGAGCACCCCCAGCTCTTGAGGTTTGGTACGGAGCTAAGCCCGATTTTTAGTAATTAAGCCCCTCGTTATCAACGCTGCCTACCAGGTACAGCATAGCTGCAGCATAATTGCCGATCTGCAAGAGATCGAATCGAAACAGGTGTTTTCGAATTGTCTCGGCCGGATCAGCCACAACGAGAATTCTACAACTTGCGAACGTGCTGGCGTCAACTGGGTAACGTGAGTAGCCGGCGAAAGAATTTTACAGCAGCTTAAGCCCAGTTTGCACGTGCGCTGAGGAAACTTAAATATGCACTTTTACCCATCCGCATAAATGCAGATCAGCTGATATGTTGAAAGGCTTCTTATGTACCAACATAATATTCCATAATTGTTGGCGATCAGTTTTACTGCATCTTACCACGTTTCAGACATACTCCGATTAAATCTCCGCCGAAATTGCCGTCCTTTGCCCATCCGATATTTGAACAATCGATGACGGACTTTCTTCGGCCGATCAAGGCTCAGAGATTTTGCGGAGCAACGTGAAATATGGACGACACTCCAAAATAAAACGTTCAGAGAAAGGCGCACGCTTTTAAACATTTTTTTATGTCTGTGTAATTCGTGTCCATGACGACACCTGAAGAATACGAAATTTCCAAAATCGGCAGGCTCCCGGCAATATCATGAATTATTTCGGATTTGTGTGAAACTAGCCGCAACATTTAAATAAATAAATAAAACCAGTGTCACGAAGTTGTTAAGCGCATATAAAACGGACGCGGACTTCGGCATTCTGAATAAAATATGTCCGCACTGCCCATATGCAAATCCCACATGAGATATGTTGCGGGCTCGCGAGTTGCACTTGTTGTAAATCAAAACTTGAAACAATGAAAGGTACCAGCTCCCGAGCTCTGCCTTAGGCGGTTCCAGGTTCACATCCTGGACAGCTTCCTGCATCTGCGATTCCCGCCTACCCCAAGTATGAGTATGAGGTAATAAATGATTGCAAAAATCAGTAAACGTGATTTGTCACATCGACAGTTTTTATGACATTGCAATAAAAGAGAATACGTACTTTTAAAACATTGGCTTATAATTATAAACAAGCATCCCTATTTTATTTTTAAGATGATAATTAAACTTCCTATTTTAAAAAATAATTCGGGCAGTCCGTATAAGGATCCAAACTCGCTGTAGGTACTTACCGGAATTATTTAAATATAATATGTATTAGATATTTTTAACAACTCGAAACAGCATCTTGTAAGTTAATGGTAATATGTACTCCTTAATTTTCCTGCGACTCACTTAAGTTTATATTCAATTCTTTCGCAACCTATGCAGCAACAGGGTCATTTAAAGCATTAATTTCTGAATTATGTTTTCACTACTCACGCTCTTCATGACCTCTTTTAACACTAGAACTACCAGGAGTCAAACGTGCAATTTCACTCATTTTCTGCGCCTTTAATATAATGTACCTTCAAATTTGGATTACTAATCATAAATTAAAAGCGATTCCTAAATATGTCGTAGTTATGTATCTAAAGAAATGTTGGCATAAATCTTAACCTATAACATTAAAAATTGTAAATCACTCAAGGAAGAAATTGAGTACCGGTAATTTTAACTGGTCTTGGTAGTTCTAGTGTTAATACATTAAAATACAAGATTAAACTGAACTAAAATTCTCACCTTTTCTAATTTACGTGTACTTTCCATTTACAAAACTGTATGAATAAACATGTAATGAGATAATTAAAAGGTGATTTAAGAGCACATTACAATAACTGTGGGTTAAAAGCTATAAATAAACCATATTACTGTATTGTGTTGTATCTGCAACATAATATTCGAAATATTTTGAAAATATGTCGTTAAATATGTCACTACGATTTGAATTTCCTTCATGCATTACGTATAATAATTCAAAGCTAAATTTCCAAACGCATTTTTTGCAATCATTAACGAAAATAATAAAAATCCAGAATAAATTTTGCTTAAAGTTTATTATGCAGTTTAGTGAAAATTTTAGACATAAATCTTAGTTTTCATAAATTTAGCTATAATTAAGTTGGGATTTAAAAAACTTTAACGCATACAAAAAAGTTCATAGTTTTATATATGTATTTCCTAGTTGAACTTCGTAAAGAGAACGACTCAACTACCTACTCCAAAAATCATTCTTAGATTTATTCCTCTTTAGGTTTCTCTATTTTAAAAATTATTTACAAACTATTGTTATTATAACTACGTATTATAAGATAATTTTCTTAAGTTATTTTGAATGCCTTAATTCTAAAAAGTAATTACAATTCAAAGGTAGCCTAGCAATAAATTACCTTTGCTTTACCGGAAAACTTTTGCCGAGTGAACAATAAAAGATATTGGTTAAATGCGAATTTAAGTTTACGACCATATTAAATTAAAACAAACCTTATACATATGTATTAAAACATAAAAATCAAATATTAATAATTTTCAGAACTGCAAAGTGAGCATAAAATATGTTTTATTCACAAATTTATTGCAATTGTCTCTAACATACAGTCAAAAGCAAATCTACCCTCAACATTAGAAATGCTCATAAAGAAGTTATTTCTACAAAATTATTTATTTTACATATTGTGTCCAACTCTTCTGAATGCAATCATCCAATCACTTAGAAAGTCCGTGCTGACGAAAACCCGTGCAGTTTTCAATTACGACTTCGATTATCGGGGGATTCGTGGGCGTCACTGCAACAAAAATTGGCTTTCACTTATTCCAAAAATAGCAAGAACTCGAGCAGGCCGGAGGAGACCGATTCAAAAAGTTCAATGTTCCGCGAGCACCTGATCACCCTCTCACATGGCAGTCGAATCGAAATGATATCAAATGATCGTTAATCGTTCGTTACCACCCAATCACCAGTTAAGAAACTTTGCAGTGAATGCCCACTCCGAATGCCTTCTGCTCGAAATTGCTGCATAGGTGCATAAACCTGCAGTGACCTTGCATTCCTAGCTCCGGGTTGAGACGGTTAAATTAGCGCGCCACCCACCCGCCATTGTCGCGCCAGCCATCACGTCACGGTATTATGGGTCCATTTCGGGCACTTTCGGACCTTTTCAATAGTCGGGGTCTCATAATCGCTGCGAACATGTCCTGGGTCAATCGCGCCGCGAATTAACCGCTGATATGATGAATGGACAACTGATCGCCCGGCCGCGGTATCTGGAGTACATCGCGGGCACCGTGAAATCAATTAAAGTCCGCGGAGGCTGGCGTCGACACAATGGCGCACCGCGCAGCCTCCTTGTAATGAATTCATCTCGTTAATTTGCTCGCGGTTCAATCGAAGATTTATGGCGGCCTGAAAGCGAAAGATGGGAAGCTGCCGATAGTGCGCCTTCGGGACGTCGGATCGCTTTCATAACCGCACTGGAATTAAGTTTATTGCCAATTACAAATTCGGCATGCTTAGGATCGCTTCTGTTAATTAAGCAGAGAGTGACAAGCACGCCCATTCGTTTTTCTTTCGTATGTCAACTATTTACATAGCATGCAGTCGTTATGTAAGACAGAAGCATTTTACCTGGCGTAAATTCTTCTTGCCCGCCTATGCTGTCTAGACTATTTCCAGGCCAGCAATTTAAATATCTAGGACTTTACCTTTTTAGAAATCGGTAGCTATATCATTTAAAATAAACTAAATAACTGTAGTATTTAAACAGCATTACTAAGAGATCACAGATCAAAATCATAAATCTGATTTATCTATAATGTCCGCCCGTCACATTTCCTCATGATTTATTATGGCATAAAAATATATGTTGTTTAATTCATAATGTTAGAAAATAGTAATAAAATCTTATAAATCAAAAAGTATAAACCTTTTGGTATCATTCTAGTGGAACTAGTAACAAAGGTATTTAAAAGTTCGTAAATGTTCTATTGATTTTCAAAATAATACAAGCCCAAAACGAACATTTTACTACCAATAAGACGGACCCAAATATGCTCAGGCTCAGCATAAAAAAAAAAAAACGATATATGTACATATTTGATATCCGTTGTTATAACATGCAATATTAATATTTTTCTATGCTGACCTTAAAATATTGCTTTGTCTTTTTTGTTTTTTTTTCGGAATAAATATAAATAAATATAAGAGCTTACCACAGATCTATGTTTTCCATTTCCTCCCTTTGAACGCTAGAAATAAATGCCAAGATATCTTTAATCACCCTGCGCGGGAGCTACGTTATGTTTTAATTGTTAAAAATAAAGGGGATTAATTACAAATAACAAGAAGCTTCAAGTCTTTGTTTTTTATTTACCCTTTTCTTTCATGTTTATACGTATCTACTCTGCTTGGGTTTTTAGATATAATATTTGGGCTTTCTAGTTTGTAAACAAATATATATATACATAAATCAAAAGTTTCACCTGAATGAAAGCAAATAGCCGTAAGAGTACTGATAACAATTTTTAAAAACTATTAACATTTTAATATCGGTAATTTGAGATACTTATCAATTTCTTTGGGCCTGGGTTAATGTTGTAAGGACCATGGCCTGTATCCTTTTATTTAATTTATTCAAAAACTTCATTATGTATATTTATTCAAAAGTTGTTTTTACTTTCGCGTTTTCATTTGTTCTTAATTAAAGCAATCAGATGGATTTCAACTGCATGTGGGCTGATTTTAATATGTGCGTAGTTTAATAAAATTGCAATTTTGAAAATTTTCACTTTGTCTACATCTATTTGTAATATATTAAAATATGTATGTAAAGTACATTGAAATTCAAGCATTTTATTTCATGTACCATAGTAAAATTCTATGAATGGTGTCCTAAAATTGAATTAAAAACCCACAAATTCCATAATTTTAATTTTAATGGTTGACCTTCATTGTACAACCATTTTGTTTAAATTTATTTAATTGGTGAGGTGAATTTTGCTACAATTCATCTAAGTTATAGATTTTCAATTTTATAGACTGACCTTGGTATACGCATCTACGCTTAGCTAATTCGACAACTCAACAAACGTTAAAAATAAAATTTTGTGGGCAAATGGATCTGAGTCCGTAATTTTAATGTGGACGCCCCGCGGATATCTATAAGTAAAGTTGCAGTAAACACAGAAAAACTTCCAATTTATTGCCTTGTTAAATAGGCTAAAATAAAAACCAGCTCTTCATTAACAGTCCAAAGGATCATTAAATATTGAACTTGATTGGCGCAATGACGTTAACCATTATGTAAAACCATCGCCAGCATGATCTCGGCCAATTCGCCGACTGTTTCTCTCTTTAATGTCCCAATTTGGGCCACTGCCATAAATAACCTGAGGAGAATTGTAAGGAGCTAATAGAGAGCGAAGTGGTAATTGTCGTCGGTAAATCACCCTACAAAGTCATCGCATGACCAGCGCACCGCGGCACTATCAGGAGGAGACTTATTATTAGAAAACAAACCTTTCGCGGACAGTGGGCCAACTGGCCTCCTCAGCGCGAAACGGGTTCAAGCCCAACTTTCAGCGGTTGCATAACGATCGCGGTAACTAAGTTTTGCATTTTTCGCGATATTATCCCGACACGATCACTCTTGGAGTTCACCAGGCTCTCCATGGTGGTCTTGGCCGGCTTCAGATATGCCCCAATGAAAAGTTGATGACTTCAATTTAGCTATCGATTTCAGTGGGTTCAATGCGGCGCTGATCGAGGGGCTATTGATCGTGGACAGGGGTCAAATGGCTGTAATCATTTCGAAGATGATCGTCGATTTTGACAGTCATTCCATTCATGATTTTGCTCCTAGACAAGGAATCGCTTAATTGTGGTAAATTGTGGAAGTGTCAACATATTTTGACTTTCCTGTGATACCCATCTTTTAGTAAGGCTGACGTAAAAGTTTTGTTGGAAATTTAGAAAGGAACTTATTGGTGCCTAATTGTTACACAATATTGCCTGCGAGAAATGTAGAATTTGAAACAGAAAGGAATTACGATGCAGGTACCTACTGGGGCACTTTTCGTTCGCATTATTCGTGCCTGTTGGACACGATTTTGCAATAACACGAATTTACTTTAAGGGATATTTTCTCTATTAGTTAAATTGCACTGGAGATAACTCGGTTTGAGATATTATAAGTCACTTTTACTTAAAGGCACAGTGATATCTTAGAGCCAAAAAGATATTCATCTTAATCGGGTAAATACTAAAAATACTTCAATTGCTTACTGAAAGTTCATCAAAAACCACGAATAATTTTATTTAACTTGGAAATAATATATTTTTGTTGTGAAAAAAGGCACTTCATGCTGATCTAAAAACAAGGTACTCTTGACTTATTAAACATATGCATTTTGAAATATTTAATATATTAACTCATGCACCTGGACAACACAATAAAGAACAAGAAAAATAATAGAAAGACTATTATTTTCTAATATATCACTCCATCTGCACCTTCTGATGAATTTCACTTGATCGCACAGTAGGTGAGAACTTAGCCTGAAATATAAAACATTTAATTTATCCAATTTAGGCGCTATTCATGATAAAACAAACTTACCAATCATAACGTCCATAAATTCTGGTAAGGATAATATATAATTTAAAATCAAAATATTTTCTTAAAATAAATTTAAACAAACCGTCAAAGTCAACAGTTCCTGACCCGTCAGCGTCAATCTCGTCAATCATCATGTCCAGGTCCTGTGGTGATAGTTTGTCATCCAGCTCGTGGAGAATGTCGCGCAGGGTGTCGACAGGAAGGTATCCTTTGCCCTCTTTGTCGTACATTCGGAAGGCCTCCTTTAGCTCCTTCGCCACCGCGTCCAAATCCTCGTCCGGTTCTATGAACCTGGAAGCTAATGTTACGAATTCGTCGAAATCGAGCTCCCCAGACCGATCTGTGTCGACCTCCAATATCACCTGCTTCAGCTGTTTATCGTCCAATTTTTGGCCCAACATTTCCAAAATTGTGCTGACCATGTCGCACTTGATAGTGCCTTTACCTTCTTGATCGAAAGCGTTGAAAGCATTTTTGAGCACTAGTTATGAAAATTTGTCGGATTAATGGGGGAAAAATGATTATATTAATTATGGTTTACTTTTAATTTGCTCTTTGTCGAGTTCCTCCTGCAATTAGTAAGAAAAGTTAAAAGTATGAACTTTACTACTATTATCACTCCACTTTAAAATCTTGTTGTAAATAATATATATTTTAGAGTTAGTCCAGAACACAGTAAGAACGTTTGCTGTTATAATTTTTTGTACATATTCACATATAAAATTTTCCACGGTGTCATAATTAAATTTATGAACTGAGAATATTATTCGCAAAAATTTTACTAAAGGATTCAACTTTGCAAAGACCACTCCTTTTATTGGAAAACGCGTATCTGATAAGGAAATGAGTGAAAATACTCTTTAAAAATGAATTAACCGATTATTATTGTCACAGAATAAGACATGCCATCCGAAAAAGTTTGCATAATTGTTTTTTTATTTATTTTTCTACACCTATAAGGTAAGAATTCTTACCTTAAAATTGTAGCGAAGTAAATATAATTGCAATTATGTTAATCCTTAATTTTTTTATAATTAGCTTTCATCTTTCCTGCTTTCGTTATATATTAAGATATGAAAGAATAGTTATAGTAGCAGATTCCGGGCATTTTAATTTATTCATAGAATTTATTCTGTTATTTTCATTAAAGTTAGGTAACGAAATTTCGACTCTTCTTACGTTCGATTTCTTACAACAATTTTATGGAATTCTTTTTTAAACTTGATGCTTCGTTGAATAAATTCTTCTTGGAAGCTCGCTTCTATAATCTTTTCGATTCAATTTAAAAATATCGTACTTTGTGTCTTCTATTTCATTCAGTGGTATGGAATTTAACAAGAATATACACATTAAAATGATCTTAAACTCAAAGTGGGTATTACAGAAACTATTTAGTTAAACTAATTTCAACTCATTACAAAAATCGTCTGACAAGTTTGTATAAAATATCGAACAATTTTTTCTTGTAACTTAATTTTTACATATTTGCTAAGTCTATACTCCTATGTTCCTTAAAATATTTAAGAAATATTTCAAAAAAAAATCGCAATTTATTATTATAAGAAGTCTCTTAAAATTAAAACGGATTAACTCTTCACAAACTTTGAAAATACATTTTTGCGCACTTAGTCTCCATAAATAGACCAACTCTTGTCTCCTGTATTATCTTTAAATCCAAAGAAATCAGGCATTATGAATTTAAGTCCGCCATTTCCCAAAAAGTCGTTTAAGTCTAATTCAAATTTCTTACGACGAATGCAAAGTAAAATTTTGTCTGTTTTACAAAAATCACTAAATTTTGTAACTTTTCTACACAATTTCAATATGTATCTTATCGTCATGGCAGTTAATTTTGTTAGTAGACTAGATATTGCCATACGGAGTAAAATAGTCACTCGAAAACTCACCACCATGATGACGATTTATTTTAACACACTTCCGCAGCAAAAATCTAAAAGAACTGCGCGATTGCGGCGATAATCCTGTTAGCCCGCAAAGGTAAGAAGAAGAACTGATCGTCGGTCGATCGATGGCCGATTTCAAAATTACCGAAACGTGCGACTAAAGATCAATTGTGATCGAAGACGATCGAACTTATAGAATTAATCGAGTTGACCGCTTACCGACGAGCGTGTCAATTGACTATACTCATCCGTGTTTGCGTTTATTTTTGGACCGCCGCGTTTTTTATATGATGCAAAATAAGACTTATCAAGCAGTTATAGATCCACCACCACAGACGCGATCGGTCACCGCCAATTGCCTGCGTTTTGGTCCTTCTTTAAATATCCCCCGAGGCGGCGGAATGCGACGGGACTCCCTTGTAACAACCCGCAGCTGTACACCTTCCTCGAGTTGATTGGGGGATCTATTTTCGTGTGTTACCATTAATCCATTAATTAGCCAGAATAATGTTTTGAAATATGTAGCGCTCACGTCGATGTCATGTTGCCTAAGTGAAATTTTATGTAACCGACGACATCTTGCAGGAATCTGCATGCCGCGGTATGCGTTCTGCCGATGGAATGGCGGAACCAATTGCCGCCGCGACGACTGGAGCTAACCATCGCAATGCAACATTTGATCAGCCGCGGATCTTTCACCAGTTCGTCAGGTGCTGGGCGTCTTCGCGGCATTTATGCATTTCGCGGGCTCATTTGGTTATGACGAGATTTCTATCGCGATCCCATAGATTTATGGCTTGGATGTGCATGGCTCTAATTCGCCTTTAATTACGTTCAGTTCAATTAAATTTAATGAAGGCATTCAATATGCCGTCTCTGTGAATTATTACAACTACAACACTACCAGAACATGGGGATGATCATGACTCAGAGATTTCTTTTAAGCATGGCGTTCATGTTAAATTAGCGTTTGCGTAAGCATCGCATAAGGAATCTTATAAGTAACAAAACGGCATACAACATACTTAGTTCCTCTTTTGATGGTTAAAATTAGTTAATAGTAGTAAAAAATTATAACCTTTGATTCAAACCCGAGCCGAATATTTTGTTCCTCTGAATGAAATAATTAACTAACAGACTTGATTTAAATTATATAGGTATATATTTGAAGTATTGGTATAAACGATCGCAATAAACTAAAACTAAATAAACCTAATAAAGTTTTATGGCATTCTTATGATCAAAAAGATCACAATTTTTATAAGTTGAGAACATCAAATCAACAAAAAAAAAGAAATTTTAAATTGTGATTTAACAAACTACACTTATGTGTTTAATCCGATCACTCAGAAGACAATTGATCGCCACAACTCAGTATAACAAATTTAATATGATATAAACTGTAATTTATATTTATAGTGCGTTATATCATTATATATATATAATGTTGGTAATAAACGTTCTAAGCACATTTCCTCTATGCTGCACTACATGAAGAGTGGGTAAGTTTGAAGAAACATCAATCAATAATAGATTCTTTTAGTGAACTCGATTACATCAAAAATCAACAAACGACTGACCTCGGACATATACATACACATATACATATGTATGACATTTTATTCACCCAAAATTTAAAAGGTATTCTAAATTATTGTATATCATTGTATCATTTTGTGATATTCAATTTATTTTATTACTCGTTTTTACTTTAGCGATCGATTAATAGGTATAATTAATTTAACTAAATCTTATAAAATGGAATTATTTAAAGAGGCCTTATAACCGTTTATATAGGTACCGCAGTTCAGATTTTGAACAAGTATATTAAAATAAGTGAATCATATTTAGAACAATTTCAGAGCTGTTTTTTAATGGCGTATCTACATGAGGCTACTATCCAAAAAACACACATTATCTATTTGCCTTCAAAGCTTATAATTAATGATGATGTTTAATATACTGTGGTTTTTCTCACCATGCTAGCTATACTATAAAATCATTGACCTTGTTTCTACTAAAGTTTTTAATTGGGTAATATTCTTTGTACAAAGTGTTATGGCTCATGCAGAAATATTCCGAAAATTGAGTATAATAATTAGATGTAGGTCAACGAAGTTCCAAGACCATGTAATAGCGATTTTACAATCTTTATAATTTTGGTCCAATTAATTGATTATATGTATTATTTCTTCATCATAAAATATCTACAGTCTTTCGTTAGGTATGGTATATTATGTACTCTTATCCTACTTTTTTCAATTTCTAAATAAATTCTTTAATTCCCTATAAAGAATATATATCAATTTATTGTCATGCATAAGGCACTGAAAAAAAAATGCTTACAATATTTTAAAATACTCTGTTGTTATAAGTAGTTCTGGCATCCATAGGTAATAGAGAGTAGTTCATCGAACTACATGCATCGTTCTTCCAAAATACATATATGGTAGTAGTTAAGAATTTCGTCCAGTGTATATTTTTACAAAATATTCTATCGTAGCCTATAGTTTAATGAGAACATGGCTTAAAATTCTTTTAACTTTTTCAGATTTTAATTTGTAGGTACCATCAAGTAAGAAAAACAAAGATTTTCTGAAGTACTGCAATGTCCTCCAACACAATTATTTTTTGAATAAGTTTCAGAAAGTGTCACGCTATTCCTTAATATGTAGATTGGAGTTACTGTACTGTTACATAAGTATGTGCCAATTTTATACATTATTGCGAGATAATTAGTAGACGAATTTAGATTTTTTTTTTTTAAATCTTACTCAACATTAGATTTATGATTCAGATAAATTGCACAAATTTATGAATTATGAAAGCATACCACGCAGACAGTTGAGACAGATTGTCGATTGTCCAAATTAAATAAAATAGTTTAGTTTACAGATTGCACTGTCTTCAAATTTTTTCGAATACACTAAAGTAATGAAACCTTTATAAAGGGTGGGTGGCGTTATTACAACGATTTCAACACTAATGTCAGAAGCTTAAAATGGATTGAATAATCCTGGCCATATTGATTCAAAAATTATTTCCAAATGTTGTGTTACACACATTTTGTAAAAATGTAAAAGAAATAAAGATACTTCAGGGACTCGTGTCCGAGCGACAGGTAAATCAGATGAACAGAGTTGAATTCCATTGAATTTGAGACCCAAAATGAGACAGGTTTTGAGCAGTTGTGAGTACTGTCGAAAACATTGTTACTATTGCCAAAAGTGTGTGTAAGAACTTAAAACCGTAAATTCGTCTTGTCGCAGATCGGAACAATACCAATTGTACCTACTTCTTTAAGGAAAATGTTGCATCAAAAAAATAATTCACTTAAAAGGTCTAACTGATTCAAGATTGAAATTATTTTTTATTAATAATTTTAATTTTTTTTAGGTTGCAGTATAATCACAAAAGAGAGTTTTCAAGAGCATACAATGATACAATCAATAATTTCCTTAATTCCATTGAGCCTTAGGGCAGCTTAACTTAAGTAAGCGATATGAAAACAAAATACATACTAATTTAAACCCATTTCCATTAAAAGAGCAATGAGTTTAGAGTTGTTGTGACCACCAGGTGTAAATAGCAGTGCAAATTCTGCAGCTGCAACTTATAGCCTGCAAAAAAGTCCATATCATACTTTAATCTTTAATTTAATTAATTGTTTGTTTTGTTAAATTTATGCAATAGGAACTGCCATTTAACCTAGTTTAAAACACCTGAAAAATAAAAGAATAAGAAAGCAAACTCGGTTTTGTATTGAAAAATTTATTAACGAATTTTTATCGCAGCTTAATCTCTAGTCGAATACTTGGTAAAGGTACACAAAATACAAATTTCACGTTTCCACCGACATACTGTATTGTTCGCTTATAGCATAATATAACATAACAAATTAAGAACTTATGCCTCGCTTGGCGGCAAAGAACGATTATAAATTTTATTTATTTTATTTTTATATTTCCGAAAGCATTAAACAATCCAAAATCAGGGGTTAACATTTGAGCAACGAGATGACGGATCAAATTGCAGAATCGCGCGTCAGATGCAAGACTAATTGTAATTTTAAATGATGGAGCGACAAAACAATTAAACATAAAAAGCAAAATTAAACGAAAGGTGCTCGCACGGTGATTTATGTCATGTTCACGCCTCGTGAGTGAAATGTGTCAATAAGCAAGATCTCCACCATCAATTGAAGTCCGCCGCCAACACGTCGCAGGTGGCTTGGGGCGCTTATTCGCCTGTCATGACTTCCATGAATTCTGCGGGAGGGAGGTCGGGTTAGTGACGTTTCTCGCGTCTATTTCAGTCAGTTAGGGTTTGGCCTTACCGTCAAAGTCCACGGTGCCGGATCCATCGGAGTCGATTTCCTCGATCATCATGTCAAGATCATCGTTGGTCAGCTTGTCATCGAGCTCCCGGAGGATCTCGCGAAGGACGGCGGTGGTGATGTAGCCGTTGCCCTCCTTGTCGTAGAGACGGAACGCCTCCTTCAGTTCCGCCTGCATCGCTTCCGAGTCCTCCTCAACCAGGAAGCGTCCTGCCAGGGTGCAGAACTCCTCGAACTCAATCTGGCCGGAACCATCCTCGTCGACTTCCGCGATGATCTCGGCGAGCACTTTGTCGTCGAGTTGATGGCCCAACATGGTCAAGATGGTCCCTACCATCGTTGTGTCGATGTAGCCCTTCTTTTCCGAATCGAACGCGTTGAAGGCGTTCCTGAGCACTGCAAAGAAAACGTAAGATTTGCTTTTAGTTTAAGATAATCCACTTCGTGCCGTTTGACCACAAATTGCATAACACGCCGGGGAGAGTTAAGAAAGACATTTCGCTGTATGTACTCTCCTTTTTTGTCCAGCCATCCTTTCTGTTCCGCGAGCAAAGACAGATCCGACACAGTGCCAGCGGCTAGGATACCCTTGCCTGGCGGTATGTTGTAAGTCAAAACGACGTCTGAAATTTATGTACGCAGCTCCGATTTCCATGTTTCGACTTCGTGGCTGACCACCTACGCCACTTGACTTAGCAACAACGACTTGGTCTCAATGGACCATTCAAATTACGTGATTCGTTGCGGTCCACTAGCCACTTCCAGTCAATCTGGTCAAACGGTGAAACGACGGTCTTTTTTCTGCTGATCAATCACCGCGATATCAGAGCGCACTTTTGGCGAAAGAAGAAAAATCGCGATTTTCCGCTGGCCGATATCGGCAACTTAAAAAAGACGAGTTCACGGCATAAAACCCCTTCAGCTATTTTTGAAAGTTTAATTTGCACCTAACGATTTTTGACAGTGATAAGCTTTTGCGAATATCTGGTTTATTGTTCAGCTTGAAATGCGCTATTTTCTTATAAGGAATTTCGTTGGTTGAAATACATATCCTACTAAATTCAACATTGAACACCTGCGACTTACTGCGAAAACTGTGGCATATAGTCCTAATATGCACTTTCAAAATTTATATAATCTAATTTATAGATCACAACTTTTCCTCAATGTATCCTTTAGAGCAAATTAAAGGTAGATTTTTAAAATGGATTGCACAACTATGTAAGAAGAATTTCCAAAATTTAATAGGTTACATTCCTATACATATACCAAAAAGTTATTTCCATTCTATTTTGTAATAAAATAATGATTTTTATAGCAAATTGATTCGTATACTTAATAAATATAAATTTTATTTCATGATATTAAAATTATTATTTTATTATTATTATTATATTTAATATTAATACATCTATACATAGTTATATCACTTTTTTTTGTGGAAGCCAAAGATTTCATAATGATTCTTAATAAAACTGAGTTTAGCATATAAAGCAAGGAAGAGGATAAACTACTAATCTATAATAATAATGTGTTTTTTGCCTCTCAATGCGGCTCTACAAATTTTGCGAACTATTGTGGATTGAAGCTATCTTGGAAAAACAACTTTTATGTCCTTTATAATTTGCGGCAATACAACACCACGATTTTGAATTTTATTAAATACATAGATTACTCATTACTTGGATGGAAAAATCGACGATTCGTTTTTCAATGAAAAACATTACTTCTTCAAATTGTTGTGTTTTAGCTTCTTTTATTTAAGTAAGGAAGATGCTTACAAAATAAAATGTTAAACTATTTAAATAATTCAGATTCGAGATACATATAAGCTGGTATATTTATCAAAATTAGTTTTTGAGTTATTACGATAGAAGTTTGAAAAAAAATATTTCAGGAACCGCGTTTAAAGTGCCTAGTACACATACGAGTATAATAAGTTTTTAATTTTTAAGATTTTTTTGAAATTTGTTTTTGACAACTATTCAGAAAGTATTATAATTAAATATAATTAAAAATCGATCTTTTGAAAAATTAAAATGAGAATATTACGCGAAAGACGAATCACGTAATACAACGATAGGTACTAAAGTTACTATATGTAAATTGCTTTGAGTGCAAAATATTTTTGGTGTTTGTTATTTAAAATCTCGTATGACCTTTTATGGTTCTTCCTTTGATTAGGAAGTTTGGCATGAGTCATAAAAGGAAGTGCTCCTTTTCCATTCTACCCAAGAAAACGCATCTGGACAATAACGTATGATATAAGTACGTATGGAGAATATTAATAGTTCCTTGATTTTTTAAACGATTCTCTGTGGCAGCTCTCACTTCAAAAACTTTTGATGTCGACAAATTGCCACATTTCCCTAATTTCTCATTCGGAATTTTCGATAGCGTAATGGAAAATGATTGATTTCTATTGTAGCAATTAGTCGACGTGGAATTTCGCATCCACCTCCGAGTCGCTATAAATCACTGTCTCCGCTGCGATAAATATTAATACAGTGCGCTACAATTTTTCACTTCTGCGAGTCAACAATGCCCCAGACGTAATGACAGGTGCTTCAAGACAGTCCGCGAGACCATCAGCAGCAGGTGAGGACCGTGAGAGGAGGCGGAAAGTCGCTAACAATTTGCGCGATTTTATTAGTTTCACTTTCAGTGCATTCTTCGCAGCCACTTGATAGCCACCCTGTGTTATTGTGTTGTCTGCAAAAGGGAAATTTTAATTTAGCGACTGTTGCACAGTGTTGCATGCCTCGGTGTATGCGACTCTATTGACTATTGTGCCTTATTTGCACCTCGCACCGGTGGCTTAATGGATTTAATTAGAAAACTTTCAGCTCGGCTGAATGTAAATAACACCACCAGTTCGTGACGGTTAAAAATATTTCAACGCCGCGACGACGGCGTCGGTCGGCCTAATGCTCATTCTGTGAAGGAAAATGCCTAAATTTCGCACGCTCTAACAAATTCGATTTTGTATTATATTTTTCTTAAGTATCAACATGAGCATTTTGTCGACAGACAACGACAAAATCGATTCATTTCCCATTTCGACCTCATAATCCGGTATCGAAATTTGCTGCTAATTAATCGGCACGATTTAGCCATTTTTCAATATCAACAGCCAGATATTATTTTTGAATTAATTTGTTGGCAACAATTTCTGGGTCCTGCCTCCCGCCCATGCCGCCAATTGCTCCGGACAAATCTTTTACAAATCGGATGGATGCAGGCGAAAGAGACGAGGTTAAACCTCCTGATACAATCTTGAGAATTCAGCAAATTTACGACGGCGTTTTTTGAGGTCTTTTGGTTAAATGTTAATTAAAATGATTGATAAATTGTGTTGATTTTACGAAGGCTTTATGAAGGTAAAATTGCGGAATTGAAAGTTCATTAAAAGGCGTTTCGGGTTTGTATAAATGTTTGATATAATTAAACGTAGACGACAAAGCATTATCAAAAGTATTACAGTATCTTTTATATAATAAGCATTTAGAACAAAGAAAACATTAGCACGCCTAACTACATTAAATTCAATCTAAACATTTTTAAAGTTTTCCAATTTTCTTCGTCCTAGAAATTAATTTAAAGATTGCATATGGCGATGATTCGCCATATTTTAGTCTTTTTAGTCGCGTATATTACACACCATATTTATTAATTAAAATAAATAAGAACTAACATCGAATTTGAAGCAATTCTAAAGTCAACTCGCGAACCTTCCGTAATAATTTAGAAAGTGAATCTAATATATGTTCCAATCGATCTTGGTCTGGACTAATTCTTTCAAAAGATAGTAAGAGTAATCGGTGTTTTCGAAGCTTTTTAGTTGTATGTTTACCTATGAATGCCCACAGTCACAGGTGGAAGCGGATTAATGAAGCATTGTTTCTACCTCAGTTTTTTTTGTGGGAACTGGGAATTGCTCTTGGAGTTAAATTCTTTCCTTAGTAAAGAAGAAGCCAATTTGCGACTGGTTTCTCCAAGGTAAGGTAACTCGTTAAACTTTAATAGTTTTAAAGGAAAATAAATGTAATGTTTTTATGGAGAATTTTAAATTTGTTATGAAATTTTGGCCCTTAATATTAAATATATATTACTTGTTAATTACTAATATCAGAACAACATATTAAACAAGTAAAATGAAGTAATTATGGATGTGTAATAACCACTGCACATTCTTTCCTCTCAGAAACTTATCTAGAAATTATTATTATCATTTTTCCATATTGCCTAAATAAACCCTATTCAAAATGTACAACGCCGACGGGCACATTACTTTTCTCAGTATGGCTCAAAATATGCCAAAAATTCGATTAAGGTCAAATTGTCTAAAGTATAATTAGCCTCTGGGCAAATGTATACAATTATACTTTATTTTTCTGAAAACATTATATAAAACTGTTTTAAGTTTATATGCTAATTGAGACGAATATCATATTTTTCTCTGATCAGCAATTTCAAGTGACTAATTAATTATAGATTCAGTAAATATTATTCTATAGTTAAAAATCACGTATGATATGCAATATTTATATGTAGATACATAGTATATTAATATATAATTTGCTACTAAAGGACGTTTATTTATATATTTTAACATTACAATGAAACGCATTTGCTGTATATGTACATACCTACATACATAAATAATATACGACAAAGCTGATTTTTTATTTTATGCCTCTAATAGTTAAAATAAATTTAGCGTAATAATTGCAGTTAAAAAGCGCTTTTGGAATTTGTCATAACTTGTAGGACGATGTGGAGAAGAAATAGTGGTCTCTTAATGAACGTCTGGATTTTATCAATAATGTAGAAGAGAGATTTTGAAAAGGTTCACGTAAGGAGCAATAATATAAGAGGTTTATCTTAGCCAATAATAGTAGATACCTTAGGAAACAGATGGGCAGTTATCTGGCTAAACAGTTTCAGATTATTAGGTTTAAAGTGGTTCCTTTCCTCTTAATGAAGCGTTTAATAACAAGGAAATATTTTTGTAAACTGAATATTTTTACATCATTCGTATCCATTTCTGAGTTTTGAATAAATATCGATTTGAATGAAGTACGCCGTCTATCATTAATGCAATGAATGAAAACCCGATACTCAACATCCATGTCTTGTAAAATGAAAACGAAACTTAACTAACATTCCTAAGAGTTGGTGTAACTTAAACTCTGGGAAAAAATATTTACGATTTCTGAACGTAGAAAATTAAAATCATCCCACACTAATAAAAATTAGTTTTAAATGAAACATAAAAAGTTATCTTCTAATCTGAATAGTTACTTGATGCAATCGTCTCATTTGTAAAGAGCTTCAAACATTTCGCAAGCCTAAACCCCTTCTACATTACATAACTATCTAACTAAAGCGATGAGCCTTCTAACTATGCGATCTCGACTGCATATTTATTTCTTCGAGTGAAACGCTAAAGTAAGCATCTATTGGCGATTTCATGCAAAATATCACATAATTGCAGATCGAATGCGCGAAAATTATATAATTAAATATCTGTAACGTTTGGCTATTTGTTGAAATTTAGAGCCGCACTTAAAATCAATTGCAATTTTAATTACTTAAAGCAATCACATAGATTGCAGTAATGGCGACAGCCAATAGCTGCCTACCCTTTCCGGGTAACCTTCGCTGTGAAATGCAAGAAACCAGAAAATCGCAAAAGTGCGTCGAAGTGCAAATCAACAGAACTATACGCACATGCTCAACTTACATTCAATTCTTTGGCTGTTACCGACGCGGAAAGTGGCCACATTTTGCGGACGGCGGCGCGCCGTTTCCGATCGAAGTTACTAGGGTCCAGTAACCAGCCTCTGTTACTGGGGTCCAGTAACCAGCCTCAGTCGCTCCAGATATCAGTTAACAAATGAGGCTTGTCTGCAGCCAGTGACGGATATTTGTTAACCATATTATTTGCAACTAAGTCGTAACTGAGTCGGCGCAGAGACATGCCGACGCAGGCGCCCGCGCAGCCAGACGCGACTCCTCGTAATCGGGGGACACTTGGTGACAATATTTTCCACTAAGGACTCTCGATTACAATCGATCCGCGACGCCGCCCCCGCCCCCGCCGCCGCCGGAATGCCGCGCTGTCCTGCTTTGCATATCATTTCGCGGCGTGATCTTATTTTGGCGGTGTGCCGCAACGAAACGAACGTCGTTGCCGGGAATCTGCGCAACGTGATATGAATTATATCAACCCCAAAAACGGCAAGGAGCACTTGTCGAGCGCGATGCATTAGCGCCTAGTTATGCGCACTTGTCCAGCACCCAAACATAAGTTATGCTCTGGATACGTGGGAGAAATCCGCTACTGGGAAGAATTCTTCTTGTTGCTCCGTTTCCCACCAGAAGACATTTTTCTGAGCTCGTTTCACAATCTTGAACATTTTGCTGCATGAATGCGATTTGCATATTATTGCATGGAGCCGTCGACGTAATGCACTTTTAATGTTGCGCCGTGATATAATATGTGAATTCAATAGATACGCTTCTGTCCGAGTTAATTTATTATCATCGCTTTCTTTGACTAAGCGGAGTGGGATAGCTGGACAGACGTAATTTATAAAGATAGTAGAATTGTTGACTACATAATTAGTAAGCTTTTCATACTTACGGGCAACTTGTTCTTTTGGTATCTCATCCTGGAAAATTAAAAACACGAAATTAATTAAAGAATAATAATAAAAGTAAAAATAAATTAGGATTCTATGATAAACAATCGTATTAGATTTTTCAAAAACAAAAAAAATTTATGACATGGAAAAAAGTAACTCGCATTTACGGTATAGGGTTCGATCATGTTTTGGAGTTGTTTCATAAGGCAGAGTAGTTACATAGTATAATGAATAAAATAAATATACACAATATTTGAAAATCATGACTAAAATGACTAATGAACTTTTGGAATTAATTAATAATTTGTTTATAATTAAATGCCCATTCCTTCAATTCTATTAAATACTCAATGGTTCAATGTACAAAACCTATCTCTAATATTGAAATTTTTATATGTTTTGCTTGAATTCTACAAAATTTATTATTTTTACTTATCTAAAATCAATATAGAAAATTCGTATGTCCCTATTGGAAAACTCTTTAGTTATTATGTATATAAAGTAACATTGATTACCTATTTTATCGGCGTTGTTTTCATTATTTTATACCTTACTATAATATCTATATAAAGCTCAAATAATAGATTTATTTCATCTACTATATTCAAAATGCCTTATAATATGTATAAACCGCATCCATAGAAAAAAGGATTTATTCCCATCCCAAATACAGCTCAAGACTTATAGGTTTATGGTCTGTGGACAAGTAATATAGTACCCATAATTGAATAAACACATTTTGAAATAATTTCAGACATAGTTCAAAATTCTTTCCTTATATGGCCATACTTATTATAAAAGTAAAGCTTATCAAGCACTCGTATGTTTGAGAGGAAGAAAAAGTTATTTTTAAGTATCAAAAATATCGAAGAAATAAATCCATATTTAAATTCGAAGTACGTAAAGATTTCAGACATATATATATATAATCAATAAATATCAACAACAGAATACTTAATAATTTCATAAAAATTTGTAAAAGGTTAAACCTCATACACCTATACTTATAATATTTACCTATGGGATTAATTGGTTTTCCGACCGACATGACTTTACTTTTTTTATACATATTAAAGATTTTGAAAAAATGTGTTATACTAACAACGTACTGTCAACATCCGATAAATAGTTTACCAATTATGTCCAGACATATGTATGTATGTAACTATGTATTTCCAAACGACATGTTAAATTCAAATTAAATCGTCATTCGTAGATTCGTTTAACGTTATTATTAGAATTCAGCTGTTATTGGTCCTAAACTTTAAAATATTTTTTTTAAGAAACGATAATAACCATAAATAGATACTAAAATTATATTAGCTAGCTAAACTTTCAAGGTTGAATATAAAATTTTTTAGTTGGAAAAGTATATAAAATTTTCCCATAACAATAACATATCGTTTTGATCGCCAATGTCGTAAACATAAAGTCAATGCGAGTACGATTGCATAAACATAACAAAATCTGGAAATAATTAATAATGACGCCAATTTGAATCGATTGCGTTAATCATCCTGGGCAAGTGACGACAGATGTCGTCCGTTTCACCGATCCGCAACCTCATAAAATTGAAGTATTGCCACACCATCAATCACCGCGAATTTAGTCGCACATGGGTGATCGCGACAATTTTCGAGCGTCTACGACTAAAAATAAAATTCTCACCATTTCTAAGGTGAAAGGTCGGTGGACAAGGCAAAAATGGACGAAACAAGAACAAAGTTCACACCACGGCACACAAACAAGCAAAGTATGCACGACACAACACAAACGAGAACTGGCTGCGCTGGGAAGGAGCTCGCAGTACCTCTGGCGCTCGGGTTCTGAGCACTGTGCGCCTCTCGCGGCGAAGTCCTTTGCTTTAAGCTCCGGCCGAACTTGGGAAAACTTTATAGTCGATTTTTCAATTTCTAATAGTAGTTTGTGTCGAAAATAGGACCCGAGCCAGCGGCGGAAAAATAAATAGGAGAAGCGGAAATTTTGGTCACCTCCGCGGCTCGATTTGCTCTGGGGCCGGCCTAATCGCGGCCAGACAGCGGCTCATTATTCACGGGCCGCGTTCCGCGGGGCGTGGCACCAAAGCGACAAAATCGCAAGACGCTCCGCATTGTCATCGCTTTCTTGGCTTTCGGTTGCGCTAGGACGAAATACTTCAAATGATCGCCGATTCCGAGATGTAATGAACTTGTGCCGCGACTATTTTTGAAAATCTCAATTAAAATGCGAATTGCCACGGGCCATGGTACATGAAGCACCTGTGGATGAGACACTTTTAGAGATGTGCTCACGCCTCAACTGTTTTTGCATTGCGTTTATTTACTTTAAATAAATGCGAAAACCAAATCTTGGAATCGACAGGATTAGCGTTTGACGGAAGTGGCGTCAACTATATTGCGAATAATACATACATAACTTTTAATTGACCCTTTGATTTCAGATATTCACTAAGCCTGATAAAAAGTTTTGAAATCACCCCACTTTTTCTAAAAAGACAAAACAGTCATTACATCTACTTTTCTGCAGTATAAAATAATACCTACACAGCCCTAAAGGGACTTAAGAAAACACACACACATATGTATAGCTTTAAAATATTTTTGCCAGAAATGTACCATACCTAGTTATGGAAAAAAATTTTAATTGACCACTATAACCTACATATCGTATTAAGAATAATAAATAAAATAAATATATTTTATTTAAGCAATTCTGGTCCTTTCTGACGGCGGTAGATTACTTTACGGACTTCTTGTAAGAAATTAAGTCAAATGTTAAAACGGATTTTATTCTTTAGGTTTTTGCCAGGCATTAAACCTAAAACACATTTTTTTCCATCACATTTTTCATATTTTTCTGAAATTGTCAAAAAATGCAATTTTGTTGTTATAAAAATCAAGGAGTACAAATATGAATTCTTAATGCTTTTTGATTTTTTTAAATCAATTGAGAAAAATTTGAAATATTTGTTGTCCAAGTTCAAAGAACTTAATTTTAAAATAAATGCAGTTGTTGTTTTTTGTAATAATTATTACTTGTGAAACATTTGTAAATAATTTTTAAATATATTTGAAGTTTCTCTTATTGTTGAATTTCTCAAAATTATTTTAAGAGAATAATTCTGTGATGTTTTTGTAAAAATAAACCGATTTTTTTTTTAAATTCTAAAAGAGAGATTCCCTTAAAAGAAAATGTTCAAATTCGATGCTGAGTTGTTCCTTTATAAGGTGCAAAGATAATAACAAAAAAACCTACAAAAAGCCTCTTTTAACAACAAAAACTTACTCGTTTTTTGTTATCACAAGAATATCCTTTCTTCCTAAAAACTAAAATTGATTTATAATATTTAGTACAATTTTTCCCCTTATGCTTTTGCCTGGGTTGAAATATTTACGCTTTTCAGACCTGATGTCCTTCATGTTTGTACTTGACGATTTGACCTAAATTTTGCAGTAAACTTAGTATGCATAGACCTCAACAATCATTCTATTTAATACAGAAAAAATTTGGCAAATGAGAATTTCATCACACTACCTAACTATGTAAGTTAGTTATTAAAGGCTAAAGTAAAATTTAGAAAATTATACGTTATAGGATAAAAAATCTTAACGAAAGCAGTAGACAGTAGTACAAAGGTGCAATTATTATCATAAGTACTAATATAATTATTGGGAAATGTAATTCAGATCCTTTTCACTATTCCGCAATCCATGGGTAATTTGTGAGCAATATCTTTCGCGAATTTCTTATTTAAGTAACAGATACGTTTAGGCAGGTGCAAGACTTTTTAGCAGACCCCCAGATACACATCTAGTTATTTTCTTCTAATAATTTCCTTTTGTTCTTCTTTCAACAAAATTATAACTGATTTCTACCCGTGATCCCCGGCAATAAGACGCTGATCGTCTTCGGCGTCGTCTTCAGCGTCGCTCTCTGAGTTTAGCCAGAAGGCCAAGTGCATTGTTTATGAGAAAGCAGCAAGCAATCGGCAACCTTCGGGTAGCTTTCAGTTTTTTGGCATTGTTTACTGCCAGAACATAGTCTGAATTTCTGCCTTGACATGAGGAGTATTTTAGCACTGATAAGAATATTTTTGCGATGCTTTTGTTTAAAATCACTAAAATTAGAATTGAGGGGAACAACTTAGTCTCTTTTCAAAACTCCCCAGTTTTGCTCCTTTACCTGAAATGTTCATAAAAATAATGACTGATCATTAAATAGTTATTACATGCGACAATTCTACATAGATAAATTTATAACAATATCAACAAATATAAGAACAAAATTGTATAGTAGGGGAAATGAATTCAAATAATAAATTTTATCCTCCACTTAAATTATAAAACGAACTATAGTTTGCTGAATTCTTAATATTCTTAAAAATAAATAACTCTTAACAGTAGATAGAAGATTGATTTTCTGATATATTTTTGTGTTCCATTCTAAATTATAATTTTTCATTAGAGTGAAATTCATATTTAAAAATCCACTACATATCTTTTTCATATTTTAGGGAAACATAAATAATGCTTGACAAAATCTTCGTCCTTCAGTGAAAATCGAAATCGCTTGAGCCTTTCCTGAGATTAGCATGGGAAAACAGGCAGCCAGGCACACAAAATTTGCAAAAACATTTTATGTTTTTATATCAGTTATGAAATGACAGCAATTTTGAAATCACGAGAAACTTCACTTTTAATAATATATGTAGATTTGTTGTAATTATACCTATAACAGCGGATTAATTAGAATTACCAAGTTTTAATACCTGGCAATATATGTATTATAGGTTTATATGATGAATTAATATCCTTTGCTGGAAGAAAATATTTGTTTAATAAAAAACTTGGATCCTAAAAGAAGTAATAAGCAAATGTACATCTATTGCATCAGATTACAAATAAATATATGTGGGAAAAAAACTATGACGACACACGACTTTGCCTTTGATGAATTCCGCCGTTTGTTCGTTTTACTGGCTTTTTAATTGTATTTGATTTTCTTTTTTGTTTTTAATAATCTTCTTGTTTTAGTTTATTTATGTTGACATACATATACTCATATTTTTTGATTTTCTTATAAATTAAAGCATTAAAGTGTTGCTTTAAAACATAAAATATTTATCTGAAAAACTAACCGCGAAACCGACCCTTGCAAAGACTCTATTTAGGTGTGTTCTTTTCACAGCGGATCCGGTTTCAGGTTTTGCAGGAAATTTTGCCTCGAATTGAAATTTTATAAAGCTCCACGTATATAAAGATTTTCTACATATTTCGAGAAAATAAAATCATAGTTTCCTGGAATTATACCCCCTTTGTATCAAAACCTTAATCCAAGAATTTATCTGGTTCAGGATTTGAAGTTTGGATGGGTAAATATCATGGCAATATAGATGCATTTTTAACAAATTTTAAAATCTTAATATACGTGAGGGTTTTTAAAATTTAATTCAATGCAAAATTTCGTGCAAAACCCAAAACCGGATCATATCTGGAAAGAACACCGCTTTTATTAACATTTAATTACAAGCTATAAGTTTTTCTTTGCATAAGTGTACTGATCAATATTTTTTGAAACTACATACATATTAAGCATTGACTAGTTTTTTTTAGATTTATCTGTCATTAGGAAATTTTCGTGTACACCAAAAAAATAACAAGAAATACCCCATTTCCAATCTCCTTCTATAGAAATTGCAGTTAATTTAATTTAGATTTTTCAGTTTGCTATTATAGACATCTATGGACGATTTTAATCAATTAGAATTTCGAAAATTAGGAATGATTATATAAATTAGATGAACTTACTTATATATATTTTTCATTACAGTTTTATAAATGTTTAAATTAGTCAAAAATTACTTAGTACTGTTAATCCTCCAAAAACGTCATTCCAATTCCAATGCCTGCATTTGTGACAATTTAGAAGTTGTTTTATACGGTACTTGAATATTCAATTAAATAACACCCAAAAGAAAAAAACATTAAATATAAATGGGTATTAGCAGTTTTTGTTTTTCCCTAATTGCAAATTTCCATCTTTAGTTTGTTAATCAATTTTCGGTACAAACAAACCGTCCTCAAGAGTTGACATCTGCTGGCATACACTACGTGGGTATAATGAATGCGTGATTGACGTATTGAACCACTTTCCACATGCGTAGCACTTAAAAGCACTTCGATTTGGAACCTGTCCAGGAAGGAATGCATTTCCTCGTCCGCGTTTGTGTCGTCTTAGGTCTAAGCCTTTGGCCGACACGGAGCCGTCTATTTTTGTTCATTGAAGATTTAAATTTATCCTTTGTTCGGCTGATTCCCTATGGTCACGGGAGTACAGCCCAGTCACTGGTACTTCACTCGCAGTTATGACGTCACTTGCAGCATCCGCGGATAACAAGAGCCGCGAATATTTCCCGCTATCGTCGCCGCCTGCAGTTCAGTCTATTTTGGTCAGACTAAATGGCGCATAATGGCATTTCATTTGGGCAGTTGTTGGTTATTAATGCCGCTAGTGATTTGTATCATGCACCTCTCTATGTGCCAACTATTCTGATTTGTAGGTGCCAATTGTATTATGTGGTCACCGCTGCAGGACAAATGCCCACAACGAAATTAAACGGCAGCATTATAGTGTGCGAATTTTCGACTTTGGGAATGCATGCCCGTTTTCACTTTTAGATAACAAAATTAGCAATCGACTGTATGTTCTTTGCTATTAACTTCAAAAATCTGATAGAAATGCTTTATAAAATTGTCAACAGTATCAAATATCTTTCTACTGTTTGCTTTTCGCTTCACATACATACATACATACCTACCATATTTGTTTCATCATTATAGGTGTACTTAAGGATAGAACAAAATAGAAAAAAATCATAACTTATAAAAATTCCTTGGATGATATACATACATATGTATATATTCAAATATACACGTAATATTAATAATAATTTCTTTATTATGTACAATTAATTGTTAATTTAATTTCAATTATAGCGTTTTCTAAGAATAGCCCACCAAGGTATTGAGTTCGCCATTGTGTTACAAAAAATGTTTAGCTTTAATATTAAGCTTGGTTGTAATTTAGTTGAAAATCAAATCAAGTGGTTTTCAAAGAATTGCGCAAATATTTATTTTCAAATTAATCGCTGTTATCATTTTATTTGCTCAATATCTACAGCTTTTTATTTTTTTTATAAGTTTAACAATAACAAAATAGTACTTAACTAATAATCATTTATAAACATTTTTTGTACCCTAAACATTAATTTGTGGCACGTGAGTGAAATTAATACCGAAATTCCCAAATTATGTTGTTTCGTACGTCACTGATAAAATGGTATAATGAAATTATTGTTACCCCGATCAAAATGCATTATTAAGTTATTTGTTAGCTTTAAGTGACATGGCCCTGCATTATCGAAATTACCTTTTGGGTTGCTCGTAGCGGAATATGACGATGAAAAGGAAAGAAAACTTTTGTTCCAGTTCGTGGAGGGATATTTATTTAATATTTATTTATTTATTTTATATATATATTATTATTATTATTATTATTATATACATGTATAATATATATTATAATTGAATGGAAATCTTCTGATAGTCTTCAATGTTTAAACCACCCCAAGCTAACAAAATGAATACTTGATAACGTCAACACTTCCTTAGTGGTTATTTATACTTTAAAGGGTTGTTTGTACTTAACAGTTTTCTCATAACTACGGAGAGCTCTTATTGTTCCGCATGCAAAATACATAGTCTGGCAGCAATCGATTAGCATTATATTAGCAAAGCGGCAATAAATAATTTCCGATAAGCTAGCCCTAGAGATAACTCTGCAACGAGTTTCGACTTTCCCGAATATCCAAGTTCAAGAGAGCTTCTGACTGCGTTAAGCACTGTGTCCACGTTAATATTTCAGTTACCTAGATAAAGGGCGTCGAAACCTTGTTCCCCGTCTGAAAAATATAATCAATTACACATGGTGCGCATATATTTCAAAAAATTCTTATAAAACGCACTTCATTGGAATTCTTAACCTGAGGGTGGATAGTGGCTTTTACAATGCAGTTAACAAAACTAAATTCAACATTTTGGTGAATATTTGTGCTTTATCAAGATTTTAATTTAAATGGTGTGAACATTTAATTTCGTTAATAGGAGCTGCAAAAATGAGCAAAACGTGAACAACGACTATGTCAAAACTTATCTGTGTGTTTTTTGTGGTCTGGTGATCTGTCTTGTCCTGATTTTGGTCTACACTGCGTGCAGGCACAGAGAAGATGAACCAGGTCAAAACCAAAATTTCGGTTTCATGAAGTAAGTTATGTTGGTGAGTGATAAATTTAAAACAAAATAATTTTTCATGTACCCGCAGTCTGAATCTGGCTCGTATGAGGTTAACGAATTTAACTTCAGGTTGTGGTTTCGAGAACTGTTCATTTGTTTGTGCCAACACAACTGAATTCAATCAGGATCTTTGTAAATCTATTGAGGTATATAACACTTTTACTATAACAGACTTATATACAATAATAATATGTTGAAAGCATTGACGAATAATTTAAAATTGGAAATCTGTACTCAAAATGGTTAAAGTCTAATTAATCGATGACGTGAATTTTAATAATAAACACGGCTCGTGTTGAGTTTTTAATTAAGAAAAGCGAAATGTAAGAGTCATTTTATTTTTTTTTTTTGTAAATATAACTAAAATATCTTTAATGTTGAACATTTTTCTCTTCTACCAAGCTGTTTTTGTTATTTTTTTAGTATAAATTGAAAAGTATAAACATTATATTATTATCATAAAATTACTAGTATTATTTTATCAGTCGAATATTCAACGTAATTTTCCATCTTTCCAATTTCTACTTATAGTACCTACTGCAAAAGTACAAAAACATTAAAGAAAATATTTTATTACAGAGAAGCAATTGCTCCATAGTTGAGATACTGCACATCGAGAGACAGTATTTTCCAAATCAAACATTATCAAAGGGTTATATAGACACCCATACGAATTTTTTGGAAATATCTCTGGCCAACAGCAATCTGGTTGCAATTGATAACGAAGCTTTTAACGAAGATGCATACACAAGCACATTCAGTTTAAGTCTTACAGGACTTCCGATTAAAAATCTAACAGCGGGTGTTCTTCTAGGACTCTCGAATCTTACGCTTCTCACAATTATGTGCCCAATTGAAAATATTAATCGTGGTTTTTTTCAGCCAGTCAGCTCATCACTACGATACCTCAAAATGAATTACTTATCCGACAATGTGGAATTTGATACAATTTTTGGTATTAGCAAAATGAGCAGTTTATCGCATTTAGATTTGAGCTCAAATAATTTTCTAAAACCATTGACAATAAAAGGTTTTCGTCGACTAGTGAAAATTAAAATTTTGAACTTATCGAATTCCAAAGTTACTTCCATTGGTGAAAACGCTTTTGATCCAATAAAAAATACCCTAAAGTACTTGGATCTGTCTCACAACTACTTAACACAGATTGGTACTAGTATTTTGGACGGTATTCTCTCTAAAGGGATAGCTTACATTTCCCTAGGTGAAAATCCATGGCTGTGTACTTGTGAGATAGCAACTTTAGTTGAATACTACAAAACGTATCCTGAAATGTTTTTAGACAAACCTTATTGTAAATCGCCTCAAGAATTGTATGGAGCAATTATAAGTGAAAACCTTTCATGCCCGCGAGAAACGACAGTCGCAGTAGACTCATCTAAAACAACATTACCAGTTACGTACAATAGAACTTCAACTAAGGTTCCAAATCGCGACAACACTGAAGATGATAAAGGAACTACGATATCGGACCGAACCACGTCATCGAACCAAAGAGATTACTTCAAAGTAGCCTGTGCTGCGTATAAAGAAAATGCACCCTTATCATCATTTAGAACGAATTACGACTTCCTCAAGTTTCAACCCCCACGATACGAATTTGAAATAATTCTCATAAATCATACAGCGGCTAAAGTGGAAATACGTGAGCAAGAGCAACAACTCACTGTTTTATGGCACAGTGACTTTGACGACTATAACTCAGTTTACATCCCTCAGCGGGAATATGGCTGCCGAAGCCACTATAACGAATCAATAATTGTAACCAACTTGAAAGACAATGTTTCTTATACCTTCTGCTTGATACCAGAAGGAGAGGTTGAGATCACACCATTTAACTGCCAACCCTTTCATGTTCCTGTTGTGAGAAAGGCAGATCCCAATAGCTGGATTTCGGCGGATAAAAAACATCTTTATCTATCTTTAGTTACAATTATAATTTTAGCTTCCCTTTTCCTTGGTGGAATTTTGTGCTATTTCGTAATAAAATTGTTTCCGAACCTCTTGAAAGGAAGTAAGCACGTACTAATTGTTAAAAAGGATAATGTGGGAAATATTTCAACAATTTCTGGAAAATGTAATGGTCTTCAAAATATGAATCCGATAACCTGCCGAAAAAAGTGAGTATGACATTTTTATTAGAAAAAGTTGTAAAATTAATAAAGAGTTTTTGAAAACATGCTAACTAACTCAGATTAAATTAATTTGATAATTTGAAACTATAAATTTTATATACGACTTCAAAATTGCAATATTTCAATATGTATTTCATACATATCACAATATTTGCTTAACAAAAGATATTAATATTTACCTTACATCAACTCAATAGCAATTTCTAAAAAATAGTCAATAATCTTTGCAATCTTACCTGGCTTAACATTTTTAATTTAATTGTATTTTCATAGAATTACGCCACCTCCTCCATATCAAAGTATGTTCGATGAATTCGACAGCACGTATGAAAATCCTCTTGAAATGAGGGGCTACGAAACTCCCAGACGACACACCTACTGCTTCAACAAATATGAGTCAATCGACAGATCTCCAAAATCTCCCCCACCTTTGCCAAAAAGAAATTCTGAGCCTACATACAGTACAATCAATCCAAAAGGAATTTTGCCGATGCCAAAATGATTTTTATTATTTTATGTTATTTATATAATGACATTTTCTATTCATGAAATACATATGTGTAATATATTTTTGTATTGATTGTTTATAAGTATATAAAAAAATAAAATGCCTAAATTTTTAGGCATACAAAATGTTTGATGTTTTATTTTTTATGTTTCTGGACAGTTATTACATATTTTCATAATTCTTACAATATTTGTTTTTGTCGGAATAAATTTAGCATTTAGGCAGTCTACATCATATAATAGATTTTCTATAATATAGAGACTGCACTTTTCGATTCGACAGATGTTATCGTAAGTACATTTAACATTTCAAAATGCGCTTAGATTTCCACAAATAGAAATGATAATTTTAAGTATTAAGCCATAAATAAAGTTTTCATGTATGAGTAATAAGTATCAAATAAGTATGTATATTTTGTCTTAAAACCTAATAGAATGAAAAATATAATAATACTTTAAATATGCTTAGTAAAATAGTCAGTAATAAGCTGCAAAAAAATTATTTTCTCTTTGTAATAGTAGTATTTCATTAATTAATTATACCTAATCTATATGTAAAATAATAAAAGTTCATATAAAAATTCTTAAAATTTATATACATATGCATTGTTTCTGATTCCAACCTATAAAAAATCCAAAGCTTAACATAATTTTCGGTTGTTGCTAAAATTACTCCTAGAGATGTGTAAATAGTACACGAATTGAATCGCTTAGTGTTATTCGTTCTGATTTTCGAATCGCATAATTGGAAAAAAACAAGTATGCGACTTATTTCCAATTATTTGAAAAAACTAAGATACATAAATTAAAAATTAAACATTTGTTTTTATTTCTTATCAATATTTTCATTACAGAAAAGAAATTGAAAAAATATCACGGATTATATTAATTTAGATTATTATGCAAAAATTCTTAGATATGGCGCAAATTGAGAAGATAATGTAACTTTTTTTATTAAAAATGTTAAAATTATACAGATCTATGTAATGAGCCGTGAACTAACTCCAGAAAGTATTTGGCCAAATTTTAAATGTTTCATTGTTTTTGGATCCTGACCATAAAAATTGTAGACTGTTTTTATAATCCATAAAAATAAAAATTTCTAACGTGGTTTAATCTGAAAGAACATGTTTCATTATTATCATTTGAAAATATTTGGAATTATTAAGAATTGAATGAAAGTATTCAATTAACTCTGAATTATTTTATAAATATTTCGAATAATTCGAACAGCCCTATAATTTTTTTATCGAAGACTAGTGACTTATTTAGATTTTAGGGAAATGTTTGAAGTTATAGTATGCCACTATTTATATTGTAATTAAAATACATTTAATTTCTTTAATTATTTTAGATCAATCTCTGTTACCACTTCATGAATTTGGCAGTCAATTGTTGGGTTAGAAGCTTCGTAGATTTCTTCCGCTGTTATTGTAGAATTGTTTGAAAGACGTTTAGGCAGCGGTGGTGGAAAATCGTTTGGTATTTTATCTGCATAAATTCCTTCTGCTGATCGCCATTTTCTCTGATGGTATTGTACAACTTCATACATATTTATCGGCTCAACGTAACTTTTTCCACTAAAAACACTGTAGTCAGAATGCCTGCGCAGTACAACTTTCCTGAAAAAAAGAAGTCATCGTTTGTTATTATACAAGTATACGGCTGAAATAAAAACAATTTAACCTTTTATTAGATTCGTTGGTTACAAATGAAGAGTTACTGTTCCTTGGAAGCACCAAAACATTTGGAGAGCTTTTGTTCACCACGAGCACCCGTTTGCTTCCTTTTACTAAAGTTGGCTTCCAGCTGATGATGTAATACGCGGAGCAGCCCCCAATCACAAAAGACACAACAATTGCAATACAAAATAGAAAAATTGTCAATGGCTTTGAACCCCAAGCAAAGATATGGTCGTCAATATCCTGGCCTCCATTGTCCTGAACCTCTAGGTAGTGTGAATGGCAGTTGAATGGAGATATCCGGGAAGCACCCACTTTTAGCAAACAGAAGACATAAGTTGCATTTGTCTTCATTCCTTCTATGATAACATTTTCTAGAATCCTCGTATTGCATCCCAGTCCAAATTCGTTATAGTTTGTCTCCATCGCCTCCGGTTTCCTTGAGGCACTGTGAAACCAAAGAAGAGAGTACGCCCCATCTGTTTTAATCAAAGTAATCTTAACCCCGGTTGATGAAATTGATTCTATGTAAAATTCAGCGTCTGGGGGTGCAACTTCTAAAAAGTCATTTTGTACATTTTCATCACAGTGGATCTTTTTTTTATCTTCCAAATTTTCAACAGATGCTTCAATCACAGGATTGTAGACAACATCTTGCTTTGGTTTATTTTTACATAAATTATTATCTTTTAATTTCATTTCTTTTCCAACGTCAAAGCACTTTAAATTGGGCTCAAAACTACCTTCATTATTCATATAAAAGTCAGTAAAAGGACATATATCAGTCGAACAAGAAAGAGGGTTATTACAGAGTAAAATCTGTCTTCCTGGAGCTGGAATTATTCTTTTGAACACCTCCGGGACTATCGATTTAATTGAATTTCGTCGCAAATCCATAATTTTCAGTGTATTCGGGAGCAAGTCAAAAGTCCCTGGTTCAATTTCAGTTATGTGACAGTCAGCCAAAGTTAACGTTTCAATCCCAGTTAATGCTTCAAATGTGTCATTTCCCGCAAGTTTTTCAAACCTATTTCCAGTCAGGTCCGCGATTTTAATTGAAGGTGTTTTTACAGATCCCAGAAGCGTTTTTGGGTTGATAACTTTTTTATCGCTCATTACTTGAATGGATAACTCCTCCACCGGTAATCCTCCAAAAAAATTATCTTCTATAAAGTAATCTTCGCTCAATCCCAGTAAGATTAACTTTTTCAAGCTATGCAATCCGTTTAGGGAACCTTTAGTCACTTGTTCCAATTTAAGATACGCCAACTCAACAAAGACGGTTTGCGTAAAGACTGGACTGTCAAAAGAGCCCGGTGCTATTTCTCGTAAGTTAGCTCTTCTTATTTGAAGAGAGTTAATTTTAAAATCGCCATCTACCCACCCCTTCGTCATCTTTTCTTCTGGAAAACGTACATTCAACAAATGAAGGTCCAATTTTTCGCAATGCCCGTCAACTATCTACAAAAATCGGTCCTCAAGATATATTTGAAATATAAAAGTGAGTCAAAATCATCTTACAATTTGTGCAAGGCGCGCCTTAAGGTAGGAGATATCTCCATCGATGCAAGAGACTACACAAAACATGTTCCTCGTGCACTGCAAGCCACTAAAAGGAGCCATTCTTACTGTCAAAGGCTTGTGCGAAAAACTGCAACTTTTAATTTTTCTTTAAATTAAATTTTTATATTAATAATAACCTTACTCTTCTCTCCTGTAATAATCGGGATGCTTCACGTTTGATAAAATTAAAAGTAGGGTAAATGCTGCCAGTCCAGGGATTATAAGGAATTTTACCCAACTACAAAAATTATAAAATGATTACTTTAAACACAATAGCAATATTTTACTCATTATTGCTTAATTGTTTATATTTTTAAAATAAAAGTGCTTGTAAGATACCTTAGATCATCCATATTATTATTTTTTTTCTAATTTAATAAAATTTTAATTACCAGGTTACACCTGAAAGTTTAAACTTGATAGCTCTTATTTTATTCAAAATAAAATTAGAAAATACCTTAATTTTTAGGAAACTTATTTATCTATTAATTTTAATGTAGTGAATTTTCTGCTAGGAATTTCGATTAAAATCAGCATAAGGATTTGGGTATTGGGTTGATGGACAGAAACACAAATGTTATGACATTTCAACTCTTTCACACCCAAAAACAAACAAACAAAACTTGGCAAAGCAAAATAATATTTGCGTTTAGAGTAAACACACCCTTCACCATAATTGCAAATAGACCCCAGCAACAAAACTGCAAGGGGTATCCCCGGAATTCCTTAAATCAATAGCACAATTGGATATGATTAAACCTTATTAGCAATATAAAATACGGTGATTATCAGCACTTTTTGTATTTGATAAGGGTACCGAATATTTTCCAGTGGGTTGGAAGAGTTAAAAAGGTACAAAAACCACAAGAAGAAGTTCTATAAAATGTAGGTATAATATAAATAAATAAAAAATAGTACAAATAGCATTAAATTGCCCCTGAGGGTGGTGAAGACTGATACTCGATCGTATTTTCAGACGATTTTAATAATTTCATAGAATAATTTGAACGATAAATTTAAAACTCCAGTCTGATTTTGTACTTTTGACTTCGACCTCCATATTTAACATTGAATCTATAAATTAGTTAGTTTTAATATTTACCGCCAATTTTTGTAACATTTATGCCCGACAGAAACAAAAATTTGTCTAAGCTTACAAAATCGTAGTATTACATCACATTTATTTTAGTTTATCTCACCTTAAATTCACATATCTGAACTTTTCCTTAACCAAAGTGAAGGATTTAGAACGGAACATTTTGTGCCACTTTAGTTCAAATTACTTTTAAATTTTCAATTGCATTTGCCTTCCTTTTTCTTTTTATCACCCCGCACAACAAAAAGTAATTGTATGGAAATTGTTGATTATAGATTCAGTGTCGGTCATTCTTCTACCGCGAATTGGATATCACTGACTCAAATTAGTTATCAAGGGCAATATATCTGAGAATCTAACTGGATAATTTGATAAAGAACCGCGAGATTTAATATCTAATAATGTACATTTTGGTTTGATTAAGAATTTATCAGATAAACTGTAAAAGTGCATTGTTCACTACTTATGTACTTATGTAAATAATTCAATATGCAAATAATGCATAATTGTGAAGTACCTTTATGGTCAATCACGGTTTCGCAAACATAGGCATAAATTAATCATATTTTCGTACCACCTTTCTTTTCGAGAGTTAACGCAGATAGTGTTAGATATGATTAAATTTTAGTTGTTAAAAATGTAAAATATATGAAAAATTTTTGGAGTCGTAATGATAAAATTGCATGCAGATTGTTTTTTTGGCAATTAACAATTTTTTGTTGAGCATAAAATTAAATGATTTCGGTCCCAAATTTGCCACTATATACAAAGTAATTACTATATAATAGAGATATAAATATGTTGTTTTATATTTGAGTGCGAAATAACAAGCTGCAAACTGTAGGATTCCTGAAATATTACAATTTATTAATAATTTTGAAGATTAAGGCAAATTTCGCTAAAAATGCAAATACAAATAAATAATTTATTATTAAAACTCGATGCATTCACCACAAAATATAAAAAAATTGCATATAACCCGTTTACTATTCAAACTTCAGGATACTGTTGCATAAAGGTACCTACATTTAAATTACTTTATAATTGTTCAAAATTTCATATTTTAATTTATATCAATCATTATAAACGATTTCACTTTTTGAATGGGGTTGACTGAACTTAATATTTTATAGCATGTTTAACTTTACAGAAAATAATTTTAACTACCGATTTAAATATACTGCAAATAAAACCACTTTTAGAACAAAAATAGATACATTTATTTATAAATTTTAAGCGTTGCTGGCGCTACAACGATATTCCTTAAATTCTAATTCTGAATAACCTTCACTGGGGATACTGGGTAAAGGATCATTAGATGTCCGTTTTACTACTGGGGGAACAGTGGTACACAATGACACAATTTCGGTCCTCTTTTTTGATGATTTGTTTTCCACCGCTGATATGGATTCATATAAATTCGGAGATACATAACTGCTATCAACACTGGCATTAGAAGATCGCCTTAGATGCAAACATCTAGAAAATAATTAATGTTTAATTAATATTGATTCTTTCCGAATGCTAATTCTCTTTTATCTTTAAATATCACTATTAATAAATTTAAACTTTTAAATATTAATCCAATATACTATATAAACACATGTACTTTTTGAGTCGGATAACGCTATTAAATATAGTTTTATCACAACTTTAAAAGAATGCATAGTTATTATAATACATATTGTTCAAAAAGTTACTTTTAAGAGTATATGTACATATTACACTTTCTAAAATTAATAAAAGGGTTGAGATTTTTTTTTATATTAAAGCATACTTGTAAGAATGTGTACTCAAATTTTTGAAATGAATTTAAAGTTAAATGTTTATCTGAGAACATCTTCTCAAATATGATTTAAAAGAAAATATTTTTTAAATCGTGGTCTAAAATTGTTAACCGATTCTTCTACATACATAAACCGCAGCCATGCTTCATAATTTTATAATATGTTACAATTTCTTTATTCTAAGACACGTTAAAAAATGATAATTTTTTCGAAAGTTTGTCATATCCGATTTGTTGATATATGTATTCCAATTTTAAAATGAGTCAAAGTTCATCTAGAAAAAGTTTAATAGCCAAAGTTTATCGGGTCTATTACAATAATTATGAAAAAATTAAGAAATTAGAAGAGATGTTCACTGGATGGATGGTTACATACAGAGTAGACACATATTTGTAAGTAGATATATATTTTTACCTATTTAAAATAAAAGCAGAATTGTCAGCTCCTTTGTTTTCTTTGGATAAGCTGCCACATCTAGGAAGCACCATTATGTCTTCTGAACTCTTATTGGGCATGATAACCCTTTTGCTACCTCTTAAAAGAGTTGGTTTCTTCTTAATCACGCAGTACATGACGCTCCCTCCAAGCACAATGGAACTTAGGATTACCAAGATTATTAGCGAAATGCACAAATTTTTCATTCCTTGAGACAACCAAACATCGACCTTAGTCTGATAAGGATAAGAAGAACGGTAGGCCATGCAGTTGAACGGTGACGTCAGCGGATAATCCATGTGCACTAAGCAGAACGTGTAAGTTTCATTGATAGTCAATTCGTCAACAATAATTGTCTGACTTATATTCCTTAGACACCCAAGACCGTACTCCTTATAATTAATTTCCATCTTGAAAAACTCTTTTGTGGCTCTCTTGAACCAAATTAATGCAAATGGGTCTTCTATGGTCGTTTTCACACCCACAGTCACACTAAACTCTGTACGACGTGTTATAGTGAAATCCAACGATCTTGGTTTAACTCGAACTTTATTATATTCCGTGTCCTCCGATTTGGTGCAACTGGTCCCATTGCACACTATGCACCTTAGAACCATATTCTTTTCTTCACTAATATCCCAAGCAGGTACTTGTGAAAAGGTTCCATTGGTAGGCTGGGTGCTATTTGATGGTTTCACGAAGGTATCCTTCTTACTAGTTTGATCCAAGGCACTTCCAGGAGTTGTAGAAATAACTGACGGCAGTTTTAAGCGATCCTTGGGTGCACCCAGTGCGCCATATACAGCGCATTGCAGTTGTAAAAGGGGTAAACCATTAAACTCCGAGGGAGTTCGACACAACATTTTCTCAGGTTCATGAACTAAAGAATGTTTTATAAAGACCTGGAACTTGCAACAACACGTCCAATTGTTGTCATTCAATCTTAAATGAACATTCAACGGACTTCGATTGGGGTTGAAAATAGAAGAGCTGATGATTGAAAGATGATTGTGCGACAAATCAAGGTTGCGAAGCCTTACTGAAAAATTGAATGCATCGCGTTGAAGGTGGAGAATACCTGAGTTGGACAGGTTTAAATCTTCAACTAATGGAAACTTCCTGAATGTCTCTGAATTAATTTTTGCAAAATTATTGAAACTGAAATCGGCGCTTTTTACAACGTCAAATGATGTGCAGCACAATGTTATGGTATCTAGAGATGTTAAAGCAGCGCTGAACTGCAGCTCCACCAAATTGAACTGAACTGGTTTCAGTAGGTCATGAGTAATGAACTCCAATGGCTTTTCTTCAATAATTCTCAAGGATTTCAGTGTTGTCAATCCTAGCAAAGCTCCACTGTCCAGTCTCTTTAGTCTTAAATTGTCTAAGAGGAGCTCAGTAAAATCGTACAGCTGAAATGCGCCAAACCTTATAAATTTAACGTCCGAATTCCTAATCTTCAGTTTTCGTATTCTAAAAACGACTGGATTCCAGTTGTGTGGTATTGTCTTATCATGGAAGTGATATCTTTTTAGTTGCAACTCATCAACTTGACCGCAATCAACATTTATCTGAAATATAAAATAGGATATTTAAATGATAACAATAATATTTTTAATTACAATATAAAATACTTTTCCACACCTTAGTTTGAGCAATTTGAATATCAGAGTATAGAAAACTGATATCGCCGTGAACGCAAGAAATATTGCAACCATTCGCTTTGCAATTCCCATCTGGAGCAATTATGGTCCTGTAATGGTAAAATTATTGGCTTTGAATTTTTCATAAATGTCACAACCAAATCTACCAATGTTGTGCAATATTTTAAAAACAGCAGTATTTGTTTAATACTCCTAACATTTTTTAGAATTATTCAAAAAGGAACATAATTATGTACAACAAAATGATGAGATATTTTAAATAATTTCACTACATTTAATTGAACTAAAATCATTCTTTTTAATGAATCTTCACTCTGGTAATATTAATTACGTATTTCTTATTATCACTATATTATAACTCTAGTAAAAATTAAAAGAGTTTAGTTCTTTGCGATCAAGATTTGTGGCGTTTATTACTCTGAATTTTAATTATGTGAATCGAAAATACTGTATGTTAAATCAATAAGTATTAATTTTTAATTTTCAATACCTTGGAAAAAAATTACAAATTACTTACAAACCTTTAAGGAATAGAAAATTATTGCTAAAGCCCTAAAAAAACAAAAATTCATTATACTTGCCTATTATTAAATTTAAACAAAAGATGTATCAATTCTATAAAACCTTTTATATACAGATTTTGATAACACTTCGAAATTTTAAATTTAAATTATCTTTTTATAAAAAAATGTTCTATTAGATATTAATATTTATTGCAATTTCATTAAAGGCTGTTTACTAAAGATATAGGACAATCAATTGCAACGAAGTTGATTTTTTAAATTTATGCATGGTAATTGATAATCGATGTCAAAAACCTTAGTGTTAACATTGTTTATAAATTGATTCTAAATTTAGGAAAATATATACAGACATCAATTAAATGATTATTTCAATGCGCGAAATGTTAATGTACGATATACGAAATAATAATTTCACGTTTCAATTATTATAATTAATAAAATAACTATGATAAAATGTTTAAAGAAAAATTTAATCGAACATAAATACTTGATAATTAATTAACAAGTTTTATTTACATTCAATGTGTTTTAAATATGTTCGTCATGTTATAAAGTTACGTCACTGTTTCTATGGTTTTCTCCACTTTTAATTGTTCTCCGAGCGTATACCAAAAAATATGTGTATTAGAAATATTCTTTTACAAAACCTCTATAATATTTTATTACGCAAGCAACATTTATTTTATATGTAGCCATACGAAGCTAATTAGTGTTCTATACAGTTGAAATTATAAAACGTATTTGAATATACGTACATAAAATACAAAGTAACTTTTACTGATAATTGTAACGATCAAGAAAAATCCACGTGTTCCTTTGATTAGTTATTCACCACTATCAGAATTGGAATCAAAACAGCTCAGAAATTACACACTCTAACATTGGCCACGTGATCAAGGTGCTATCATTCGCTATTATTTAACGTATCTAATTACCAGAGAATTGGAGTGCTTGCACGATGATAGGCTAGAGAAATATTTATGAGCCTTACAATACTACCAGAGGATTTTCATAGTTCACAGAACGTAGTTGCACTTACCTTTGAAAATTCATTATCTCCAGAGCAGGCGTCCCAAAGGTGCGTTTCGCAAGTAAAAATACCAAAATTTGAATGCACAATTCCTTCGGTTGCATTTTAAAAATGTTTACAAGAAGTAAGATCTTGTCCACGAATATGCACTTTCAAAAATCACATGTTTAGGGCACAAACGAACCAGCGCTGATTTTGATTTTGATTTTGACACTATACTTATTTATTCAAATTCACTTAGTTGGAAAACATTTTTCTTCGGATTGAAAGTAAGGAGGACAGGCAATAACTAATATTTTACAGAAGACCAGACAATTTCGGCACCTGGTTATCGGAGAGCCTTATCAGGGAGATGTTGTTTTAGGTACGTCGTTGTGAAGTGAAAGCTTTTTTGGATTCTTTTCCAAGGGAAAGTAAAGTCATAACTTCCCTTTTGAGGGTTGTATTGGCAGCTCATAAATATTTATCCTATATATGCTCAGAGTTCAAAGTACGGAGGTGGTAAATAATATTTCAGGGACAATTTGTCATATCCACGCGAAAATCTGTATCATGTCTAAGTAACGAATCGTACAACAATATAGCTTATAATGAAAATATTTAAGTAAGTAATTAAGTAAAAACAATTTTTAAAAAAATGTTATAATGGGAATTTTGTTGTTACAAATTTAGAAAAAGAGTTAGAATTGCCGTGAAATCAAAAATTTTATATAAATTGCTATGTTATCAAACATTAAATAATAATTCCGGAAATATTCAAAGCTCCAGCTGTATCAGAACATGGTTAAAATCCGATTTCGAATTTTGAAGCAATCCACAGACGACACCCCAATCAAGTGAAATAAAATTATTTAATGGTCATATTAATTAGTGTTCGGATTTTCACTAGTGATGAACAAAAGTTAAAAATATTTTTTTCGATAACTTTTAATTAACGATATAATTCAATTTAATGTTATTGGATACTTCACTTCAGTATTTTGGATTGGATTTCACACAGATGTGTCAAGTATATAAGAATAAATAAAAATCAGCATTTTTTCACATATATTTTATATTGTGTTTATTTCTGGAAATAATTTTATAAAAATACTTTAAAAACTGATAATAATTTTAAATGTAAATTCAGAACAAAAATAATGGCAATGGCGAATATCGTAAACATAATGCTAATAAGTAAGAAAGTTAAATTTTTCACATTAATTTCCTCTGCCATTTAGAACGAAACCATTTCGAAGAAATCTTTAAAAATATAACACATATTAATAATTTCAGCTGTATAAATATAATATTATTTATCCTAGATACATATATACTTATGTACCGATGTACAATGCTATATTTTTATTTAATTTCAATTGTTTAATTTCTTCCTCCTTCACAATTCAATCAAAATTTCAATTTAGTTACTGAATCGTTGAATCTGAAATTGGAAAGAATGTTGAACTTTAGAGTGAGTTAAATCATAACATGCTCGAAATATGCAATAATTTCAATTTCATAGCTTTTCCAACAAACTATTAACGTTACTAGGAATTCTACATGAAAATTTGTTTTCATGATAAGAACTTAATAAAGAGAAAATATATATATGTATGTATATATGTAAATTATGCTAACACTAATTTGGACCTCTAGTCTAAACTAACTATTTATAGTATGTGAATACCAGTAAACATCATCAGGAACGATTTGGCTTATTTAAGGCAACACTGAAAGTTTTATAGCACCATGACAAAGTTATATTCAGAAATTTCACAGAAAATTTTCTGACAAATATACTCACATTGTACTGCATAATTTATAGCGCCAGAAAATAAAACTCGAAATGTTCGATGAAATGCAGCAAGACTTTGTTCAAAAAGCTCTTCAAATTGCACATCAGACTTTTCAAATCTGATGACACTGAACTTATTTTGGTACACTTTTTCTCAAATCTTCTCTCTTTTTTCGAATTGCAATGCAAATTACTTTCATAAATTTAATTCCATTTTTAGTGTCGACTGTGGACGGTTCTATTTATTTTATAGCAAACGAGTATATATTATATGATTATGTAGTGGCTGCTCCTAGTAAAATATAATAGGGTACTAAATTAAAAAGAGACGGGAATTATTCCACATTTAATAGGATTTAAACAAAATAAGTGCAGCTTTATTACACTGGCAGCAATTTTACTTACAGTTCGACGTGTCCTCACTTATTTTAATGAAGCAATCATTTTACATCAAAGCTGATTTTATTATCCTGAAAGTAACATACAATATTTCCACTACGATTTTCTGAGTATTTGTATTACAAAGTGTTGATGAAAGCTACTTAAATAATGAAAATTTCGTTCGTTCTCCTGATAATAATTTTTGCAAGACATATTTGATTCAAATGTTTTTTATTCCCTATATATAAAGTTACAAGAACATTTATAAAATAAAACGAAATGTTTCAAATAAAATATTATAATTTTAAAATTACTAGAGGTTTAAAATTACATATTTCTTTTAAATAGATGGCAGCTTCTTCTGAATTCGCACGATATCTCCTGTCCTGTCGATAGAGAGTAACAAATTGAAATTAAAAGGTAATTAAATTTCACAATTTCTTAATGTGTTAAAGTAAAAAGAGCTGTGTTTTACAATACAATTTTTGGATAAAATGCTTTTTATTTAAAATACAAGATGCGTCTTTTTGTGTAAATTCTATAGTTGTTTTCTTTTAAATTAAAAGTTGAAGTTTTCTAATTATACATATATTTTTTTTAATGTTACTTAGATTACATATTGTATACATATATTTACATATAACTTAGATGTTTTTTACTTCAGAAACTAATGTAATGAGCCCACGATCTTATCCAATAAAAAATACCATCAAGGCGTAGGTTTGAATATTTGAGTTCCGAGGTGTACTGTAAAAAAATGTAGAATTTTATACGATTTAAACACATTTTACATTTAGGTACATAGTTTGATATTCATTATACATAGAAGTGATATTTTTACAAAATTTATGCAAATATGTAAGGTATGGTATGCTTATACATATTTGTGTAATAATTATATGTATAAAAACGAGTACATAAGTTGGAAAAAATCTTAGTAGACATGCCAACCATACAGTTAAATTTCAGTATTTTATAGAAAATAGGTACTCTGTGAGTTATGTTTAGCACGTTCGCCACCAGTGTCTACGCGCCAGTTTGTAAAAATTGCTTGTTTTGATTAATTTCAAATGTTATAAATATCTTGTTAAAAGTCCGATGTCATTTTAAGTTATACTACATATATTGTAAGAAAAAATGTCATGGACTGTGGTACAAGATTTTTTCTCAAGAGTTAATCTAAAGCTCTACGTGGTAACGAACGATTCAAAGTTTCTATATTAATAAGAAAGTGTAAACTGTATTGATCATGATGTAAAAATATCCACAAAGTAAGCAAAATTATTAAATTTAATTTCCAAAATTCTTTTTTTCTGCCTTCGGGGATTACTTAAGACCATACTCTTCAAAGTGAAATAAACAGATAAAGCAAAAATGATTCTATCCAAAATTTGTCTAAATTGCGTAATTCTATGGTTCTTTCGATAAAAGTAACTCAAAATAGGTGCGCAAAATGGTTTCCGCCAAATTTAGGTATGAACATATTTTACCATGTGCATATTATAATCCTATGTGTAACATACATATATGTAGATAAAATTTTAAAAAAATAACAAAATGGCCCCCAACTCTAGATCGCGTTTCAAAAATCGACACCTACAAGAATTGCAGTTTATGGCTTGGCAAAATAGCAATAATTCGAAAATAAAATCAAAAAGTCGTCCCATTCCCAGTCTGAACTCATCTCCATGCGATCGACATCCGGCGAAACTCGCGACCCGCTGATGAGAAGATTTCGCGAACCGGAAAGCGAAGTCCGCGAAAAGAACAAAATGAAGAGCCGGTCGCGATGCGTTCCAGCACGTCACGTGCGAGTGCGTGCGTGCGGGGCAGACCCGTTCCGATTTCCCCGGCCAGCAAAAAAACGACTGACGCCGCGTGAGCTGAACAAGGAGGAACGCACCGATTCCGAGCGGACCGCGGCCGCGAGACGGCGAACCCGGCCGACTTTGTCCGCGGCCGCGAGTCGCGAGCGGTGGAAGCCGAGCGGCTAGCTGGTGCCGGGTGGCGCCCGAAGCGAGCACGCCGCGGTCCGCGGACGTCCGCCGGCGGCCAGAGCGGGAGGAAGGTACGCGAGTCCGCGGAAGAGGCCCGGCAAAAAGTCGGACGGGTGACCTTCGGGTTTAGTCGTGCGGCGACCGTCGACCGTCTTGCGAGTGATGCGGGCCGAGCTTCGCAAAGCCCCAGCTGTGAGTTTTCTGTCGCCGAGTGGAGCTTTTCGGACATGGCGTCGCGGCTGTTCCACGTCGGCCGGATGATAACGGAGGTGGAGAAGCGGCCCTGCATCTGGCTCCCCTCCTGCCCCGACTACTCGAGGAGGGAGGCGAAGGAGAAGGCCTGGGAGGACATTTGCGTGAGCGTGTTTCCGGGGGTGACCCGGGAGGAACTCCCCCTCAAAGGTAGGCTTTAATGTTCTAATCTAACTGCTTTTGTAAACACTTACCGCTTTCCGGCTTTTTAACTTGCTAAGCCAATTACCGTTAATCTAAAGCTCCATGCGGCTTCTCTTCGGTTGTCGATTGCAGTGCCCTGACTGTGGGCTTTTTAGGCTTAAGCTTTATGTGTTCTGTGCTTAAAATTTGGAGCTTTTATTTTAAGCATTAGCGGTGCGGACCGGAATTCGCATTTGTTAAATATCTATTTTTATACTATCATTTTCCTTGCTTCTTAAATTAATAAACTAGTGAAAATCAGCTGGATTTAAATTACATCTACATATTTGAATAAGTATAAATTACAAACAAGGTTAAAAAACAACGCGTTTTTATTTTATTATTATAATACAAATTTGAACAATGAATTAAAATTGTCTTAGATTCAAAATTGTCAACGATTAAAAACTGTGCAAAATTTCAAGGCTCTAGTTTTATCCGAAGATGGTTAAAATTCGACTTTCAATATTGAACCAATCCAATTAAAATACCAATAAACATTTTTTATCGCTTCTCTCAAATTTCGTACAGCTATCATGACGAATACGTAAATAAGTATTGCACGTACTTGTTAAATGTTTCAATTTTTTTGGTATTTCACATCTCAAAATGCGAACTACGTATTTGACCACTGACAATATTTTTTTAGAGCATTTTTCACCTCTCCCAGATGCTCCTAAAAACTCTTCATCATATATGAATACAAATTTAGGGGAAAAAGAGAAATTTAAAAACACCAAGAAAAAGCAAAAAAGCAAGAGAACAAATAGAAAAAGTTGAAGAACTAATAAGATATTACAAATCATGACAAATATTATCGGACAAGTACACACATATAGATCCGAAATTATACGCCCTATTGTATTATTAAACATTTACACTAAAGTAAACTTTGTATCTACGATTTTTTTAATTTTTTTAAGAATAAGATAGACCAGACATATAATATTTCAAAGACGATATATAAACTTCATATAAAAATAGGAAACATAGTTAAAGGTGGAATATGTATTAAACTAATTTATAATCAGGGATGAAAACATTATATAAATCTACATATTTACGTATACTACTATATCGATCTATCATCCTGGCGTACTTAACTAAATAATTTTCAAAAAGCTACATTCCGCTAAGCCGTGTAATTCCGAAGTGGAGAATAAGGGCTATTGCGAATATCGTTTTCCAGTTGAAACGAAGCACACATTATTAAAACTAAACTTCAATGCGATTTCGATTCGATTGAAAAACGTTATATCCCCTGTCTTATGTTTTGAAATTTTCAGTATATTTTATATTATTTCTTTTGTTCTAACAAAAACATACCCTTTTGTCGATGAAAGAAATAATTAAAAAAGAGGAATTTAATTTTTAATAATCTTTTATCTAAAAATATAAATTTTTATTTAAAATAGATTAAGTAATATAAAAGAAAATAAATAAATAAATTGACTGAGAATATGGATCATTATTTTATCATTTTTTCTTATTTACATGAGCATTCTTTTTCTCTTTGTGTGTGAAAGCGCTTCAAATTTTAATCTTATCATTCGAACCGTATCAATTTTGGATTGAAAACAAAATTTAAAGAAAGTACCTATATAAAATCTGGAAGCAAAAATACATAGTTCCAATTATTAATAAAAATTCATTCAGTCCAAAACAACGTAAAAGGTAGACAATTTGCATAAATGTTAAGAAAATTATGTTAAATGTTTCCTAAGTGGAATATTCCTGCTAATTTATAATTCATTTCATTTTATTTTGTATCAGTTTTTGTTTTAATTTTGGGTGTTTTAATTTCTTTAAATATATATTTTATGGAGGATTTATGAATTACAAATAATTACTATCGACTTTTTGATTTGTTTTCAATTTGCGAAAGTTACCAGAAAATTTCAAAAAAGCCTAGTGATAATATTTAAATAATATGCAATATAGCATACACTAATAAAACAAAATTTTAGTATATTTGATTTCATATTCGAAAAGTCAAATAATTAATTTTGAAGTTATTTATATATGTATAAATACGACCTACATATAAATACATATATACGTATTTACTGCAAAATAATTTATTACCTTTTTCAATTACTTATTCCAGTTGCACTTCTAAGGAAGAAATGGTTTAATATTAGAGACTGTTACCGCAGAGACATGCGGGAGGCGAAAAAAGGCGAGGAAAACGCATTTAAAAGGAAGTACATCTACTCCGATATGCTGCATTTCCTAGATCCCCTCAATGACATAACAAGAAGGTATGAAATTGAAATATAGTTACTTACATTTATCAAATAAAAATTTCATTACATTCAGCTATAATCACACAACAAATTCGAGCGATTCAGACGGACATAACGCGTGCTACGAAGTCACCATGGATGCCATTGAGAAAACCGAGTCCCCGACTCCAATTCGCTTACCACGATTGCGTTCAAAATCACCGGACCAGTACCACGCAGAACCCAAGAAACGAAAGAAATTAAATTTAGAAGAAGAACTTATAAAAATACTTAAGCCAAAGGAACGCAAAATCAAGGATAATTTTGGTTGTGATGCCGAAAAATCATTTCTTCTAAGTTTTCTTCATGATTTCAAGGCTTTTAATGATATGCAAAAAATACAATTCAGACGAGGAATGGTGGATTTAGTTCAAAATATAAAATTTCCGGGTTTTGCTACGAGCTCGTTTCCGCAAGCCGCGGTCATATCATTTGTACAGCCACCGCCTGGTTCAGTTCCGATTACGGCATCCCCACAGATTAACCCTTTTCATTCCGCAAATCCCCACCCTGTGCACCAGCAATACCCCTCCTCCTCATGTAGCAATTTAAACCCTTCGCCGACGGCCGAGACCTACTTCTCGCACTCAAACGAATGAGTTTCTCTATATAATGTACTATTAGTAACTAGCTAATGTAAACAGAATAATTAACAATTAATCGTTATCTGCCTCTTTATTTTATTTCCCATTAATATAATTTGACTGTTATAACGACTACTCAGTAGCAGTTTTCCGAAATTTCGTTTTTAAAGTTGCCTATATCTGAAAGACTTAGGATTTTGCAAATTGTTTAAGCTATAACTGATTTTACAATCGTAATTGATGAAAAACGATAAGAAAACCAATTCTTTTAAAAATGCTATGCATGCATTTGGAGTCATCCATAAATTAAATTGCATTCAGGTTGTAATTGTCTAAAATATTAATCCGTATTGATTCGATTAGAATTTTTGACAAAATTTTTTTTTTTTTTTTTGGTTTGTCCTCTAAGTAAATGTTTTAGGTTTGCAGGAAATTTTGCAGTGAGTTGAAAATTATAAAGTTACCCTTTATAACCATTTCTTATTTTGTGAAAATACAATCAACTTGCCTGGATTTACACCCGCTTTGTATTAAAACCTTAATCCAAAAATTTATTTGGTTAAAGGTTTCAAGTTTGGATGGGTACTAAGTTATTGTGATAATTTGTTGCATTTTTCACAAATTACCAAACCTCGATATACGCGAGGACTTTTAAAATTCAATTTAATGTACAATTTACTGTCTCATCCGAACTAGATAGAGAAATAAAAAACAAGGGTGCTACTACATATAACAATATAAATAAAAATAAATACTAAATACATACTTGTACATAAACCTGCACTATTTGGAGAAAGTGAATATAAACGAGATGGGAGGGTGAAATTTGTATGAAGGTCTTGTTCTTTGCTGCAGAGGATTCGTGCGGTTGTTAATTTAGAATTTGGTGCTCAATTTTCGTATTCCACGTTAGTTTCCTATATCAACTAATAAGGTTAAAAACAGAAAACTATATAATTTCGAAGGACATTCATATATATTTTTTGATAGTTCACTCATTTCTCTGAATTAAGAGTTTCTTAGTTCTACAATGTTATCGGTAACCAAAACGTAGGAACCTAGTTTTCTGTAAATTTATTTTTTAATTTTACCATTTTCTAATGAGAAACCTCGTAATTTTTGTATAACCTTTTTTATTGAAGCACATTTTAATAAAATAGTGAGGCTGTGCAATTATAAGTATATTGTACAAATAAATACGGATATATGGATAAAATTACTGAATCACACCAAAAATTTATAGTATTCTGATTCCAACGAAACTTGCAAATGATCATAAATTAGAAAATTTCCTTCTCCTCTCTCTGCGAACGGAGTCCTTCCCGGTGTTCGAGTCAAGGACTGGGACGCTGCAGTTGCCCCATTACTGTCGGTTTAACGTCCTGCGGGAGAAATTTGTTAGTATTTTACTTTCGACTAGTGGTCAGATGATTTTGCGCAACTTACCTGCGAGAAGAGTTTCATGATCCTCGTGCTCCAACTTGATCTGGCATTAATTTTGTCAGCAGTTATCCTCTAATTACAATTTAATTTATCTGAGCTGTTCTATATTTTTTTTCCATTTTTCATTTAATTTCAATTACTCTCCTTATCAGTACATATAAGATTTGAGGAATGGCGGATGAATTTCGCTCAACTATGTGAGTTCATCGCAACAGTCCTTTTTACACTTAAACATTCGACTATGCTTACTTTCACCCTTGCTTGTAGGATCTCCTCAATCTATGTGCCCCGTTCGGTTTACAAAGGCACTGACCCACTGTATGGTTGTGGTGTTTCAGAGACAAGCATGAAGGTATGGCTAATGCAAAAGGTCTACGGCCTCAAGTTCAGAATATTCCCGATGGTCCGGAAACTCCGCTGGCCTGCACTTTACCTCATATCCAAGGTCCTCTTATGCTCCAATGGGAAGGCTGCAATCAGTTTTTCAGAAATCGTGCCAGAGACTACATTGACATCGCCCCAAAATACAGCTATTGCATGGACCAAAATTTCTTCTGTCTGACCATTTTCAAGGCTGCTTACCATGGTTTATTTATGCTCACGGGATTGAAGGTTACAAAAATGAAGAAGCGAGTGAAATCCCCCATTTATCCTATAAAGGAGGCGATCCTGGTCAAAATTCGTTATTTCTAGGTACTCCAAGTTCGTACGATTCGCCAGATCAAGTTAGAGCGAATTCATGAAACAGAAAAACGAGCACAGGTAAGCTGGAGCGGCCATATGCGTGTTTTCCTACAAAATGATTATATTGTATTTTAGGACATCGTATTAAAAGCAATACTCACATTTAGATCAACATGAGCAAACCACGATGGTATATCCCATTTTTTAAAATACACAAAAATTCTTTAATTTTCCAAAATTAGCACAATACCAAAAAATTCCTCCTTTACAAAATAAACAGTTGAACGTTAAGATGAAAATTTTAAAACACTAGCCTACTATTCAAATTAAAACTGAAACGCGTTGCAAGTTTATATAGTTTCGGACTCACGTCATAGCATCCTGAGATTTCAGATTAAAATTAATTTTAAGCAGTGAAACGCTTCATCCGTAGAGTTAAGTTTATTGGCTTACGAGAAAGTAGAAGAAAGCTTGAAACCCACAATTTCGGAAAGGTTTTACTTAAGCGGCTACTAATTGAATTAAGGAGGAAATAATTAATGACAGGAAGAAGACCTTCCGGCGGAAAGCTAGAAAGAAGAGATCGATTTCAATGTGGACAAAATTATTTTTACTTTCGTAAGGAAATGTAATATTTAGTAAATTCCCACCCTCTTGACCAGTTCACCTTGTTTGCGAAAATATTTTAGGTATTTCCATGGGGAATATGTTAGCCAAGTTTAGCCAAATAAATTAAAATATTTCGCCAGGTGAAAGTCCCCAATTTTTTCCCAAAAGCCACCATTTTTTAACATGATGTGTTATAGGTAATACTCCTTGTGTTTATTTCCAGAGCAATATCTTCCCACGCTTTAGTAGCCTTTAGTCACTTTAGTAAAATCCTTCCTTTGCAAAACACAATGCCTATATACCTTTAACTCTTTGTAATTATGATCAAACCTTTCTTGATTAATCATTACAACAAACCATGTGATTGAAATTTAAAAATCAAACCGAAAATTAGTTGGTAAGTGTTTATAAGTTGTAGTTTTAATTTTGATTAACTTAACAATAAACAAATCAAAATATTTAACAACAACGCATATGGAAATATGTATAGGTATACCTATGATATTATACATATTAAGTTGAAATGAAACATTTCATTTATACATTCATACATATATATTAAATGGTTCTCCCTTACTATACTAGACCACATAGCCAAAACTACTCAGTCTAGAAAGCTGAAATTTGAAACATAGATTTATTTTAGAAAGTAAGCATCCGCTAAGAAAGGATTTTTGAAAATTTCAACTTAAGAGTGGAAATTGGGATGGGGAGCTTTGTATGAAAGTCTTTATTCTTCGAAGTTGTAAAATTATGAAAAAAAAGTTCAAAGGTTCAAAATTTTACTGATTAACATAAAAATTGCAAAGCCATATTTTACAATGATTTTATATGTGGATGAGTTGAGATATCGATTTCTATATCATAGATTTTTTTCTATTTGTACATAATTTGATCCATACTTAAACGAAAACTTAATTAAATAAATCGTGTGAAGGCAATAAAACACAATATGCCTCTCCAATAAATTTTTAATTTTTATTTTCCACATTTTGTATGCTTTTTATAAAGAGTTTAGAGTAGACTCCCCCGCGTGTGTATTTCACAAGAAGAGATTCATTTTTTAAGGATTAATGTTCCGAAAGCAAACATTTCTAAAGTTATTACAGTCAGTATTCTAGCAGCATAAGAGTAACCGCCAGTAACTATTATACTCTTCTACTCGCCTGTTCGCTTACAGCTACACAAAGTTCAGGGAAAGTAATAAATACACCTAGGGATGGCTTACGCGGTAAATAAATTACTTACGGCTACGAAATTTTACATTATTTAACAATACGGATTTAGAGAGACGCCCTAGAAAATATACAGCGATGTCCCTGGAATAAGCCTCCAAAGTCAGGGTAGTAAGCAATTCCTGGGCCTGAGTATTCCACAACTTGGTCAGTTACGACTCCTGCTAGTTTCTACGTGCTTTTCAATTCGAATAAGTTAAGACCTAGTATCAACTGCTTGCCTCTTAGAGTAGACTTAAGGTAATGCTTTATTTTAGTCCTTAGGTGTAGTTAAGTGTTTAGGGTTTAGTCTTTTTGGAAGTCCTCTTATTTACACGTGTGCTCCTCCAGCACCTTGACGCAAACCTCGCACTTCACCTGGCAGCACCACTGGAACTTGCAGTTGCACCGCTCCCGGACGACGATCGTCTTCGTGTTGTAGCCCCGTCCGCAGCATAAAATCGCACACCCGTCCAGACCAGAGGACGTCTTGTTGCACACTCTGCCGTGGGTACCTGCGGAAATTGCGCTATTACTGCTTTTAAACTTATTGTAAACGAAGACATGCATGAAGAATTTTTTAAATCAATTTTTTATTTTAACTTTGCCTCGTTTCACCTGGTGGACAAAGGTTTGGTTGCCGTATTGGGTCCATTGGACCATTTCGAATTTCCAAATTTGTATAGTATTCATTGTTCTATTTTTCACATAAATTCATTAAATTTCGAAAATTGCTGGATCCACCATCTTGATTTTAAAAATTTCAAACGTAAATTCGCAATAAGGATTGAAATCCCAATTTTCATGGCAAATCCTTGATATTTATTATTTTTGGCCGCCATCTTTGGTCCAAATTTTGAAACCAGGGAATAAAAAGTAGCCTATATGTTGTACCGGAATATATAGTACCTTCGCCCAAAAAATGAAAACAATCAGATCCAGCGTTAGGCATGATTGAACAGTAAGCAAACTTTCGATTTTATAAATTACATACACACATCTATCAATATTTTTCTTCTTCATACTTTTAAGAACATAAACAAACACATCATTGAAAAATTCGACTTTGTTTTAACATCTTCAAGGATATTGCCACATATGTGTATATTTAGTATTTTAGATTTTAAAATTATTCTAATCTGGAAAAATATAAAATTCTGTAGAAGTACTACTCACTAGATTACATTTTCAACAATAAAATTAAAATTAAATGCTTCCATCAATATTTCAAAGTCTCCTCTAAATACTGAGCGGTATCTGTTTAGTTTATTGAAAACATATTGTAAATCTTTAATAAATAACTTATCCAATATATAAAAATTGATCAATGTTAATGATTGCTTTGTTTTAAAAACATATCTTTTAAATGTGGTCCTTTAATATTTTAGCGATAGCACTTTGCTGTTAAATATGTGAACTCAGTTTCCTTTTCATATTAATTGGTTTTTGAAATTTTTCTTACCGAGTAGCTATTGGAAAAAAATAAATGAAAAACTAATCACATAAAATATATGTAGTATGAGACTACTTTTCCACTTTTTAACAATTCGTCTCTAAATTAGTTAAGGACTTAGGCCTAGTAGTTTGACCGCGTATTAAGGTTGAGTTTACATTATACATCAACTACTTTTACATCTTTCAAAAATTTTAAAGATGTTTTTCTCGAAAGTGTTAATTTCATGATGGTTAAGAAAGATAATCCGAAAAGATTGAAATACTACTCTCAATATTTACCAAGCGTATTTTACTTAATAGATTTATAAAAATAAATCAAAGTTGCTTAATTTTGTATACATGCTTGTATAAAACCATTATTTTTGAAAAGTTCACTAAATATAGTAAAGAGGCAAAATGATGCCAACCTGTCTTGGGTAAAAAGTGAATTGATTGCCTAATTTAAATGACGGTTGAATTGTTTTAATTGATTTATAATTTAATTTTTAAGATTACAAATATTTGAATTGATTAAACAAATTCTTTTGTATAAGTTCATTATATAGAAGATAAACTTTTTCTTGAGTTAAAAATATGGCCATACCATAGACCAAAGTGCATCGTGTTATTATAAAATGAACTAGGACTTCTTATAATAGCTGGAATCACATTTCTTGGGAAATCGGCGTTTTTTATTTTATTTTATTACCTACTAGCTTTTTTTCATCATTCTAGAAACTGTGTTGAAGGAGCCTCAATCAATAAGAACAACAATTAAATGATACAATAGACATTTCTTATATTGCTTTACGATTTAAAGTACTACTTGCATTTTATATTATGATGCAGAATGTAGCATTTCTGCATCCTGCAAATTTTTGGTTTTTAAGATAATTTTAACGAGATATTGCAAAGGACAGCCGCAATGGCATGATAAAATCTAGCTCTATTTTCCTTTGCAATATCAAGTTTCGATATAAAAAATAACCACCATCTCTCTAATTCTAGTGCCCGTGTTACAAAACCCCAAATAAATCAGTAATAAAAATTAAATACTACGCGAAAGAAGGACTCGGGCTTTCGGTAGCTAGTTTAAAACAAAGTCTTCACACCCTACCCTAATCCAGGCTCTGTTCCCACTAACCGATTCCAGAACCACTTAAACTACATAGGAACTGAGCCCAGTCGGGAACGTGAAAACCCGAAGACACAAACCTGGCCACTGGAGCTGCCTGCTGTTCCGGCACCAGTCGGGACTCTCGTCCAGGTAGACGAGGTCGTGGGCGGTCGGGACCTTGTAGCGGGGGTCGCGCACCTGCAGCCGGCCGCGCTTGTTGAGTTTCACCTGCGTCGCGGCGTCGTACTTCTCCCGCAGGTAGTCACCTAGGACGAGAACCAAATGTACTGCATTATCCAAAGGGCGTTTATGCAAAAAATTCGATTTTGTTGGGGGGACGAGACTTCGCTAAATGGTGCATTATTTCAAAAGTAACGGATAGAAACAAAAACCGTTATCTCAACAAAACAAAGTGGCGTATCTATTTCCAGTTTATTATAAATTAATGTTCAACTTACAAAGGGAGTCAAAAGTGAGAGTACACAACAACAAATTCTTTTCATTTTAGAAATAAGACCAAAATTAAACGGTCAAGTGATTGATAAAAATGGTAGGGGTAGGAAGCCCTATGTTCATTGAATCTACAATGAATAAACGAAATTAATTAAATATTCTTTAAAGGAATTTACACACTTGTGTAAACAATTTGAGGTTGTCTAAGACTTGAATCTTTCAACAAGACAATAATTCTAAGAACACAGCCCATATAGTGAAAGAATCGTTATTATACAACACTCCAAAACAAGTGGATCATCCTCCCAATCCCCGGACCTTAAACCGATTAAACATTTATGGGAGTATTTCAACTAAAAAATTCGTAGCAGGAATATCAAAAGCCTGGAATCTCTCAAGCACGCTCTTGTTTAGGAATGGCAAAATATCCCGGTCAGTGTTACTGAAAATTTTGTGCTTTAAATGCTATTCATGCAGCCAAACTCGTGATATCATTTGTAAACTTTTATATAAATTGCTAACGATCCCCCCTCTTTTTACTTTTAAATATTGCATTGTTTTGGCTTACTTTCTTATGAAATTAAGTGATTGCTTTCGTTTTTTTTAAATGAATGGTTTTACACTTGATCACAAATAATAATAATAAATAGAATAAAGGTTTAATTTTTATCAATTATTACTCGTCCAATTTCGTTCTACTTCTATCATAAAAAGAATTTTTTGTAATGTCCCCTTACTTTTGACTGTCACTGTAAATATAAAACCCATCAAGTTAAGGACGTTGAATTGAATAAGATTTAATTTATGAAATTCATTCATGTTTAGATGTGAAATATCAAATTAGAATGCTACAAGTATGAAAATAGTACTCACCGATTTCCCTGATGGAGGAGAGCTGCTGCCAGCACGTAATAAGACTACAAGATCCTGACACTCCGTGGCACTTGCAGGTAATTCGAGTCTTCTTGATGACCGCCTGCAAAATGAGCAAAATACCCAACAAATTAGCCGCTCGAGAGCAGAATATACAAGAAATTTTATTTTTTAATTAATCGCATTCAGGACTCGACAATCAGGACGTCATTCAAGCGGCGGGCTCCTGCGGCGGAAAGTAGCTAACGTGCTCGCAATTAAACGCCTTAATCCGCAGGAAGGACTCTCGAGAACGGTGTGCAGCGCCAAGTGGCACACACTCGCGCCGAGAGTAATTGGACTGCACATAATTATATGCATTTGACGATTAATTTATGGGTGCAGTGCACCAACAAAATCCTTCCAAGATCCCTGAGGCAACTTAATGACCTGTTGATTGCCGACGTAATTGAAAATATATCTGGAGGATTTCAGCTGGTTTCCTGTTTATTAGTAACCTAGAAACGCCGGAGCCCTTCCAGGCCCACTGGTGAAAATTGATTTTTGCAACTGGAGCAGTCTTCCGTACGTAAATGGCTTAATTAGTACGGGACCCTCGCGCGTCACTGGGGAAACTTCTCGCAAGGAGAGATGCACAGGAGCGCCTCGGGACTCGGGAGGAAGCAAAACCGCTGGCGAAATTTAGTTGGACTGCTGCCTAACGAGCGGACGTAAATCTTTTGGGCTGTGGCCCCAAATCTTCGCAGCGACATCAGAATTCACCAGGTGCACTGCATGAATACGCCTCTGAGTTTTCGTGAGTCCCTGGTACCTGTTATTTCGAATGGTTTCCTTTTTTGCACAGCTTAGAAATTGTTTTCATAAAAAATAAGTATCTTTCGCTTTGCATTAAAATATGTTATGTCAGTATGTCGTAAAAAGGAAAATAATTCCAGCATAATTTATTGTTGCAACAAAATTTCAAATTCAATTTCATGTTATTCTGAAAACAGAAGTTAAGCAACAAGCATAAAACTAAAGCTAAATTTTTATGCTTTATAGTAGTTAAAATTTAATAAACTACGAAGCGAATCCCACGTTATTCTGTAGGTATTATAAAATTGAATCACAGATTTAAATTAAAATTCTGAAACTATATAAATAAAAAAGATACTATCGAGAATTTAAATAAAAACATGAAGATTTAGTTTCACTATAAGTTTTCTTATTTTTTAAAGGAATCCTGAACAAAAATGTTTTTTATAAGAAAAATCATTTCCTGCCCATTTTAGAAGACGTATTAAGATCATCAATATATAGATCAAAAATATAGGCAAAATACGGGTTTTTTACAAATAGTTTCTTTAGAGTAGTTAGCATTATTATTTTTTAGTTCATCATAATAACCCAATCAAAAAAGAAGAATTACCTGATAAGTATTTCAAGCGATCGACTAATATAAAAAAAAACCTAATATTCATTATTTTGTAATTTATATTTTTGTGATAATCTACACTATCCCTGGTTTTCACGCTTTATTAAAATTTTGTAAATTATCATATACATATGTAAGTACTATATGCATACATACATATGCATATGTTCACAATACAGTAAGCAATTATTAATTTTATAAATAATTTACTATAAAACGCTTTGCAAATATCAACAAAGGTGCCCCATTTTAAAAAACATCAATGTTTTTCAAATTAGATACTAATACATAAATAACTAGATATTAGTAACTAAAATTTGTTATTATCATTTTTTTTCTCAATTGAATTTTAACGAAGCTAGGGTACTTTGACATATTTTAAAGACCACTCCAATTATTTGCGAATCTTTAATTTTCCAAATCATGCTTTTTTTAAGTTGTAAACAGGGACGAAAATCAATGGAAAAGAACATTTTAAATTTGAATTTAGTCCTTCAGTTTTTTCCCTTCTCTATCGAATTTTAAAAAGTATGCTTCAGTAAATTTAAAGTTCGCAAAACCTTGAAGTGATCCTAACAAATTTTTACATGCCGTATATCTGTTACCATTTTTATAATTTTTCTAATCTTGTATTCGAAACGCTATGTGTTCCTAATTTTAAAAAAAAGTCCTTTTAAGTTTAAAAATAATTATCTTAAAACGTTATACGAATATTTGCTATGTTGTAAGTCCAATTTAAAAGTACGTAAATAAATAAATCACGTAAAGTTTCATAAAACTATGAGCTCGTTTTGCCGTTGCCAAGACATAATCCTTAAAATCCACCCGTTCTTTTAAGGCGCTAATGCTCCCCTAGGTGAGAGTGGGTCAAAACCCGGCAGAAACCCAGAGCCGCCCAATTTATTTTCATCAGAGCCACCCCCGTCTCGCACCCCCGGCTGTGCAACAGCCCGTGAAACGACGGCTTAGTGCCGCACACAAAAGCGGGCGCCGTCTCGGCCCCCCGGAGCCGCCCACCGCTCCTTATCCCGGTGACTAATCGATGAAATTTTTTACAATTTTCGGGAAATTGTTTCAAATTGTCACATTACCTCACCGCAGCCAATTTAAAAGCAATCCGCAGCATCAATTCTCGTAACGACATCGCATTTGTCGGGGGGTTACTTTTTGGAAAAATTCTCATCAAGAGAAACGTGGGGGTGGGGTAAGTGGCCGAGACGCCCGGGTCCACGGCTGCCTGAGGGGGTTTGAAAAACTCCCTTTCGCTTCGCGTCACTTGCGTTTTATTAAAATTTTTTATTTCGCCCGGGAAACGAGCGCAAAGGGATTCCCTAAGCAGCGGCCATAAATCAGGTCCGGCGGTGGATCGCGGAAAAAACTTGAGGAGACTTGCAATCGACAAGATGTCCATGGACCACCAGTTCGTAAAGAATTCGCCGACATAAGAAAATGGTCCAGAGTGGAGGAAAGCGAGTCGGGCGGCCAGAACGAATCCCCCATAAATCATAATCCCGGCGTCCCGGGGGAGGGTGGGTTCCTCTTCCTGCATCCGTCCAGCTTGTTGGCACGAAATTGAGACGCAACGTGTCCATTCCCTTCCAGGAGCCCCGCCACTCGAGATGAGGATCTCCGCCAGAGCTAAGTGGCAGCAGACGTCTTTTTCCGCTGGACCATGGCGGACGAGTTTATTGCTATCGGGCATCAGGTGAATGTCATCCCCGGGCAGCGCTGGACCACAAAGTTTAACTCCGTTTTCGAGTTACTGCCCTTATCCGATTGGCCGGCGCGCTGTCCGCTTCTTGCGCTCCGCCAAAATGCCGGTCCAGTGTCTTAATCTTAACGAACGTCTTCTCATTCAGAGGAAATTGAGTGCAACAAACTTTTCTGGCTTGCGATTATGAAAAAGTTTCTTTACTTCTTGCAGGCAAATGACGACGACGTGATGGGCGACCAAAGATGATTTATCGGTTTTCTTCGGACATAAATTTTTTACTACTGTCGAAGTCTGCTATTGCTAAAAACGCAATTACCTCAGATGTCGCAGATGATGAAAAGTTGCAATATTTATGTAAGCATCTCCGCAGATTGGAAGTTGAAGAATCAGGTTTACATCGTAAGTTTAATAATTTAGCACCACAACTTTATTATAGTAATGATAGTTAAGGTAGGATCGAATGGCAGCAGTGTGGCCTCGTAATTTTATTATAGCCGCTGTTTTCTTTTCATTTTGCAGTCTGGTTCAGGTTATATTAAAAATATTCATTAAATTTAATTTAAAAAACCCAACAAGCCTTGATTCAAAACCGATGTGGAATGATCACGGGTAACAAAAAACATTTTCGTAATGATCTATTTCCAATCAAGTTATTTTTTTGCAAAAAAGATATATAATTAAAAGTGAAAAGTTATAGACTTGAAATATATTGTATGGATGTACACGCGAGATATTTTTTTTAATAAAAAAATATCTTAATGCCAACATAGTGTTTTTAAAAGTCTGAAGTTCCAATATTAAGACAAAGATTAAAAATTGATATGTTATGTGTTTTGTTTCGAATGTGTATACATTTCCATTACTAACTATTACGGAATTAAGTAACATCTTCAAACTTTGAAAGTGGTTATGGGTTGAATCAGGCCTAAGGTAGACTTTTGCCAGACTTCAGTAGAAATAAAGCAGATTTGAATTAAACTTAAACCGAAATTTTACATGTTTTACGCCAGGTTTGGGCAGCTTTTGGACAAGCAGGAGCTTCGAAACTTCCACAAAGTAAAAAAACAAAAAATTACCAAAAGACAAGACTCTATTTTGAAATTATTCTCCAAATTGAAAAGTTAAATTTATGTCACTACATAATTAATTACACATGTTGCAAATGTTGAATTCTGTTAAATTAGATTTTTCCTTTAACAACAGAAAGGTCCGTAAAATTGTCGTAGGAATTGCAACGCTTTTCATTTTAATTTTAATTAGCATTATCTTGTAACATAATTTTAAAAAAATCGTTATTTTATGGTATATTCTTTGACGGTCGGTATCACAAAATATGTGGTTTAACTAAGCAGTTAACAATTCTAGGAATGATTTCATTTTGCGACGAGTTAAATATTTAATACATAAATGTACGTATGTATTGATTCAAAATATGAAAAACAAAATGTGTGACCGTATCACAATAAGATAGCATCCTCTTTGCCACATATATAATTTCGACCGCGACTCAAATAGATTCATTTCTTTCAAAGGTATGACCTGATAGTTTCTAAAAAATTTGTACTGTTAAAGCATATTAAATTGCAAAAATAATGCCGACTCAGAATTTTATTTCTGTTTTGAATTATTAAAGTTTCGTCCAACTTAATCAGCTCATATTTTAATTATATCTTAGTTTTCTGAAGCAGAAAACACATATGAAATATTAACTTTTAATCAATATTGTTATTATTGGATCATATGAAGATTAAATTGCTTTGTGTTTTGACTCAAAAAAGTTACTTAAAACGAATAGAAATATTTACGATTTAATTAAACTGTAATTAATGTCCCTTAAAATAACAGCGAATCAAATTTAAACTCTCGCATCGACAGAATGTATGTTCCCGTGATGGCCATCAATAATGCAACCTCGCTGGTTTATCATTAATATTTCCATAAGGGAACAATTCAGGAATAAAATGACTGAAAAGTAAAAGGGTTGCAATAACATCCGGCCAACAGCCGTGAAATCGAAATTTTTCGCTGAATCGAGCTTGTTTCCGGGATCAAGTTCGGCACGCAACAGAACGAGATGCAACGCGGGTTGGAAAATCACCAAAAACAACCACCCACTCACCCTGCGCCCAGCCTCGTTGTTGTGCAGATTCATCAGGCTTCGGGCTTTCCCTGAAATCCCGTTCTTCATGCGGGGGAGTCCAGAGGATGCCGAGTGGCCGGGTCCGGCCCTTTGATGCTGCTTCTTCCCGTAGATGATGGCATGATGCTCCAAATTGAATACCTTCGAATTCAATATCTCTCTGTTGATTTTTTCCTGGAAAGAGCGCAAATATTGAAACGGTGCAGCGCTACCACCGACGCATGCATGTCCTTGCAACTACCTGTAACTCTAGCATCTCCTTCTCCTGCAGCTTTGAGTTGAGGATTTCCTTTGTGATCTTCTCCTGGAGCTCCAGCAAATCTTCTGGCTTAAAAGGTATCATGCTGTCGTCTTTGCTTTGAGTCGAGTTTCCGTTTTTGTTTCGCTCATTATCCGATCCCGCTGCTGTCCCGTTCCCGGCGCCATCGGTCCCGGCGGTCGTCGACTCGGACAGGAGCTTCTCTTCCAGCTTATTCTTAGTAGGCACGGAAACTAATCCCCGAGTGCCTCGCTTCCTTTCCCGCTCACGGATATCGATGAAGTCCTGGGCAAATCTGAAATTCCAAATAAATACTAAATCAGTTCTGGCTGAATCAGACAAGTTCAAATATCGGAAATTAATTTGCCTTGCTACAACAATTCATTAAAACAATCCAAAAAAAGGATTCAGAGGATAAGCAAAGGTCCTTGCTGCCAGTTCTTGACTCCCAGCACCAAAAAAGCTGAAAAATGAGAGCCAACGAGGTATGGAATTGGGGCAAGTGAATGCCTGCCTACTTACTTCCGCTTCTGTCTCTAATCAAACGGACAGGGGAACAAAAGGTCCTTCGGGAACCTGTAGCAAGACTCTGATGAAATTACCTGTGATTAGGACAAGCACTCGTTATTATATGCTGCAATATGCAGCAGTTTCGATTAGGACTGGAATCATTGATGACGCGTCTTCTCTGCAATTTGCTCATCGATTGCAACTGCAGGGCCATTGCCCGATTTTTTGAATTTCCAATTCAAATAGACCCTTCTTCTGCTTGAATGGGAATGGTGGATCTTAAAAATTCAGCCCAATATCACTACTACTGCATAATAAAACCTTCCAATTATTCGACTGTCCGTAAAGTGTACCTTTGGTCCTGAAGGTTTGCGCGGGAGGCAAATTGGAAATTTTTCGTAGTTCGCCGATTTCATGGAAGCCCGTGAAGGAGCAGGCCATCGTGTACCACATATGCGATACATCGATTTTGTTTGTGTTTTGTCCTTAGGGCGCGTTGTGTACGTAGATACAACAGATTTGCATTTGGTACGTTTTAGCAGTTTCGATGGTATTTGGAAGCCCATCCGCTGGGACAAAATCCTTTTATTTAATGAATTTTAAAAATGTAGTCCCAACAAAAGTATTTCTCTACCCTACCGTACCGCCGTCTTGTGTCCACTATACACTATTATTTATAAATTATAATTATAATTGAATTACTTTATTTGAAAAAGGCTTTGGTTAATAAACTAGGGTTTAATATTATCATAGAAAAACTAAGTATAAAGAAGTTTCACGCTGAACAAAAATTTGAAACGCGTTTCGCTGCGAGGCATCCACCGCGAGGCATCCACCAGCTTTCAGAAAGCTCTTTGATGAAAGTTTCACATCTCACACACTCATGGATTGCTCTCATTCTCATTCTCTTTGAAAGAATATCGCGTTCTGGATCAGGGCTCGCGCAGCAGAGGAAAGGCTACTGACTGTGCGCGAAGGCAACCCGAAAGGAAAAGAGGATTGTGGGGTGTGTCCCTGGAATTTCAAAAATCACAAAAATTCACAAATCTCTTAAGAAAATACAATATTTTGAAGACAAAAAATAAAAATGTTTCAGTTAAAAAAAGATTACATTTATTCAGATTTAAAGAACAGAATCAGAAAACTTTACAATTACAGAAAGTAGCAAACCAGCCTCTTATTAATTTCTTACAGTCGAGTCCTGAACTCAGTCCAGAGAGTAAAACATTTGCAGAGATGATTTTAAGCCAAAAAACGAAATGGACAAAAGCTGAAAAAAATTTAGCATCGAATTTGCACTACAAATCCACCTCGTATTATATAAATTTTTGAAAGACGGTTTTAAGTTCCATTTGCCTTCTATTTCTTCAATTTATCGTTGGTAACCAATCAAATCTACAGGTCCTGGTTTTAATCAGCTTTTTACAGAACATTGAAGAACTTTGTCTTCAGAATGGGATTCAAAAACAAAAGAAGCCACTTTAGCATTTGATGAAATTGTAATAAGAAGGAACTTAACATATGATATATCGGCTGATGAAATTATAGGGTATGAAGACAATGGTGTTTCTAAGTCTTCTTTTACTGCTAAATACGTATGTGTGTTTATGCTAAGGGGTATCTTTTCAAATTGGAAATTTATTTTATGCTTCTTTGCTACAGATCGCCCTGCTTCAGGTGAGTTTTTGGCAGAAAAGGTGTTAGAGTGCATAAATTATTGTTCTAGCCTTGGGTTTCGTGTAAGAAGTGTTGTATGTGATCAGGGATCCAATAACAGAAAATGTTTTAAACATTTGAAAGTTTCTTGTAAAGAGCCATTTTTTTGGGTAAATAATCAAAAAGTTTTTGCAATATACGACACTCCACATCTAATAAAATCAGTTAGAAACACCTTACTTAAAAAGGACTTGAGGTGTGAAGACGGAATTGTCAAATGGAAATGTGTGGAAGAGCTCTATAACTTAGAGAATGGTAATGTAACAAAAATGTGTTGTAAACTAACATCCAAACATGTAAAACCTAACAGTTGGGAAAAAATGAAAGTGTCTTATGCTGTTCAAGTTTTTAGTCACACCTGCAGTGCCGCTATTAAAACAGCTCATGACTTGAATTTGTTTAGCCCAGACATAATTCAGAGTAGTGCTCTATCCACATCGAGTTTTTTTGAAAAGTTCAACAAACTTTTCGATTGCTTAAATAGTAAAGCACCTTACAACAAAAATATATATAAAAGCAGTCTAAGAAAAGACAATGTTCCCTTGCAGTACTTGAAAGACATGTTACCATATTTGGAAGGTATTTCATTCGAAGATGAGCAAAAAACATACTGGAAAAGAGGAATTATTCAAACTGTCACAGCTATAATAAATATTTCAGAGATTCTTCTTTTGGATTATCCCGATTCATCATTTGTCCTGACATACAAATTTAATCAAGATCCATTGGAAAATCTCTTCTCACTTATAAGGAGCAAAGGTCGGTACAATAAAAACCCCTCTCTTTATAATTTTAACCATATTGTAGCAAAAATCCTTTCACATAAAGTAGAGGAAGCTACATCTAGTGGAAAAAATTGCTTAGATGATGAGGATTTTCCAGAAGAATTATTTTCCGTTCAGTCAACTAATCATTTAGCTACTGATAGTGAAATAAGTAAAGTAACTGAAAATAGTATTATTCAACCTCAAGAAACTGAAAGCCAAGAAATTGAAACCATGGGTACTGAAGCATCAGAATATGTTTTATTTGATGACGATATTTTAGTTGAGAATACATCTTTGCGGTATTTTATAGGTTTTATTCTCTTTAAGATTCTTCCAAAAATACAGTGTAAGGATTGTGAAATTCGCACAAGAAGACAAGGTGAAACTATAAATTTTCACAAAAATTCAGAAACATTCAAGTTTTATAAGAATTTTTCATACCGCTCTGATTTCGGAAAAATTACTGCTCCCTCTGATTATTTTTTTTCGTTATTTAAGGAACACTTAAATGTTTTTAAAACTGTGTTAGCTAAAAGTCCAGAAAAAAAAGGAATGAAGTCGACTATTACTGATTTGTGTATTTCATATGCCATGAATCATCTTGATTTTTCAATCTGGTATTCACCTACTAATTCATGTTCCAATCACCATCTTAAAATGTTAGATTACTTCATTATTATTTTATTAAGAAAATTTTGTTTGTGGGAATCAGAGAAGTTTTTCAAAGCTGATCGTAATGGTGGAAAACCTCATCCTAAAGTTCAAATACTACACCAATAGTAATAAATTCGGTAAAAATTATAATACATAAATAATTAAAATTCCTTGGACCTATTTTAAATGTTACAATACGCAATGTGGGCACTAAAAAACGAAAAAAACTGTCCTAGTAAAAGAGAGGATTTTCATCAAATTTTATTTATAATTTATTAGTATCTCAAGCAAAAAAATTACGTTTTCAAATTTAAATCACAACTCCAAATTTTTTTTATCAAAAAAAAAAATCATAATTGACCAATTATTGCTGAACACGAGATTTCCTTGTTTCATACGAAATAAATATATAGGCATAAACCGAACGAAAAATCGAAGGGCAGAAATTACAAATTCCAGGGACACACCCCACAATCCCCTTTTCCTTTCGGGTTGCCTTCGCGCACAGTCAGTTGCCTTTCCTCTCCTGCGCGAGCCCTGATCCAGAACGCGATATTCTTTCAAAGAGAATGAGAATGAGAGCAATCCATGAGTGTGTGAGATGTGAAACTTTCATCAAAGAGCTTTCTGAAAGCTGGTGGATGCCTCGCGGTGGATGCCTCGCAGCGAAACGCGTTTCAAATTTTTGTTCAGCGTGAAACTTCTTTATACTTAGTTTTTCTATGATATTATTCAATTAATATTCATATATTATTATTACACAACACTCTTTTAATAAAAATTTACCTCTTTTAATGGAACATCATATTTTGAAAAAACATATTCGAATAAATTGACTCAAGTAAAGTAAGATAAACATTATGAGCCGAGTTTTCAATAAAATTATCCTTCAGATAAAAAATTAATTTTATTCTTCGATAGGTATTTTAAATCAAAGTCAAATTCGCTGAACAAATTTATTTGGATGATTGTAAAAATGGTCCTAAACCCACAAAATGAAAATGAAAAATAAATTGCTTTTGTAAGTTGGCGAATTCGTCCAATTTTGAAGTAGTTTTAAATGCATCAAACCATGTTTAGTCGAAGATATTAGTATACTTCTATGAAAACTTATGTTATATGTATATATGGTATGTATATGCACTTTGCACATATTAAACTAGTACTAAACAATTGAGATGAATTAGTTATTAGAAGAATATGTTTCAAAATGCAGCAATATGCATCAACTTTTCTCATAATACATATAATAATAATAAATTTCTAAAATTATAAGTTAAAAAAAATTGTATTAAGCAAATTATATAAATATGACAGAAAATTCAATAAATAAATATAACAAAGCAACTAATTTAATTATTAAAATAATTCTTTAACAGTATTTTCAATTAAAGTAGTATGTTCAACATTGAACGTTAAACCCCTCCCTTGCCGCATGTGAAATTTAAAAGTTCGCGATTTTCTATAATATTAAATTACCCGATTTTGGCAGACGTTAAATAAATTAAACAAGTTTATAGCTGCAATTCTAATGAACTGTTATTAAAAATTTACTAATATCTTAATTAAGAATTTAGTTTCAGATATTTGCAGACAATCGAGCCGCTGAAAATAATAGTGTCGTTAAGTCAATTTTAAATATATGTAGTTCAGAGCAACACTAAACTTTGCGTTATATGTGATATGATTTTAGTCTTAAATGAATTTTTTAATTTATATTTCTAATTCTTGTAATTAATGCACATACCTATTTGGTTAATGTTATGTAATTTATAGGAAGAAAACCTCATATTTGACGGGTTTGTTTGAACATGGATTTCAGATGGAGTATGGCGGGGAGATGGCTACTTATAAAAGTTATATTTAGCATTTTCAGACTGATTATGAGATTTTGCAGATAACGCGCCGTAGAACGCATCTCTACGAGGGTACTAGCATCTGTCGTAGTTAGGAGGCTCAGATTAAACAAAGTAAGGGTGAAAGCAGTCACATGTCAGGGGCTAGGAAAATCGATGAAATCCACAAGTGGCAAGGGCTCCACGGAACTGTCTCAGACGCCGCATCGCTCCTACGGAACCTGCTCGCCTGGTCTGGGAAAATTCAATTCAAGGAAAGCTGTTTTGGCGGCAAAAGTGAAAATTCCTCCGTGTGTCGCTTGCAGCCCCTAGGAAAGGGGGGGTTGTGTCGTTAACCCTCATCCAGCCACCCGCAACTGCGGCCCAGAAGTCAAAGCCACAAAATGCGGGAGGTTTGTTTCCGAACAGATTTCAGTGGCTAGGAGGCCGTCGATAGTCAACTACCCATAACTTTTTCGGAGGGAGTAAAGTTTGTTTGTTTGCCAAGAAAATCGGAGAAGTAAAAAAGGTCCAAACAGGCGTGTTTCATGGCCTGGAAGTGCCCGATCAGAGTTATCCCGAACGGGATGTGAGCAATCCCCTGTCGACGGGAGGGTCCTGGACTTTATGCGGGCAATAGCGACATCAATTATACTCAAGTGAGCGTGAAGTGAGCAAAATTGCATATTTCAATTGGATGAGTTTTGTGGTAAACAAAACCGATGGCCAAGCCAGATATGTCCTGGCCACCCTTGCGAATGTTTACCCTAAGGATGACGTCCCTTGCTCCTAGGCCCACTGCAAACGACTGATTTGTGTGGGTGCGTGCTCGTGCACACCACGTCGAATAATTTATGGACCCCTTCAAAAGTAAAATAATTCTATAAATTAGAGGCAAGTGCGTATCATCTGGTTGAATGAATCCGCACTTGACATCGCCGCCACATCCCGCTATTGGCAGGACTAAATTTTCAGGATTCTTTATAATATTTTTTTTTATATCATCTAGAGTTTTTAATATCGTTAATCTGTTTTTAAGTATCCAAGGAATCATACGCTCATACGCACTTGTAGGCAAATTCCAAGTCATCCCCGCAGCCTCCCCAGATCCAGTCGTCGTGAAGCTGCTTGGGACGGGCACTCCTGGAGCAACCGCAGGAAGCCAACTGGCCATCCCGACAGGATCTGGCTATGAAGCTGGTCACTGTTGCGGCGGCCAGCGCGTGGATAAAAGCCATCTCGGGGGAACCTGAAAGAGAAACAAACGTTGGTGCATGTTAGTTTTAATCCTCAAAATCGTAGATTTGCACGACTCCCGAATACTTAATCGGGAGAAGCACAGTGTAAGCCTTTTTTAACAAGATTTGTTGCGGTACCCACGTGGGCAACCGCTTTGTCCTGGATGGATTTATGTTTTGCTTAACGTAAGCAGTTTTGAATGTCTTTTTTGATTTTTTTTTTAGTTTTATAAATAAACTTAATATTCTTATAAGCTAACATTCATAATAACCTTTAAGGGACGACACCACTGTAAAGCTCATTTTCGACGTCTATTTTTGGCATTTTTTAAAAAGGATTGAAACATATAGAATAACATTTTTTAGCATTGTTAGACATGTTCGAATTTCTGCACCAAAATATGTTTTTGTAAAACTACCTCCACGTCCACAGCATGCAAGTGTCATAAAGTTAATTCTGGAACAAAAATCCATAAATTTTCGTTAATTAGTTTTATTTTTACATAGAAGTATCTATATTACATGTGAAAATTAAAAATATGGGAAAGAAAAAAATTGAGACTTTGATAACATAGTTCCATTTTCTTACCTAATAAATTTATATAAAGAGTGATAACTTTTTTACAATTTTTAACTAATCGACATTTCCTGTAATTCCATTTATTTAAGAAGTTGCAATAAGAACTTAAAGTCATTATAGTGAAAATTGTTTACTTAAGTTTTACTATGTCCGATTTACGAAAAATAGATTTTGGTGCCACAACTTTTATCCGCCGTTTTGTCTTTTATATTTGTTTAATTCTTTTGTAAAGGTTTTTTTATGGTATATTTTATTTCTTTCTTAATAAAAATTGGCAGATATTTAGAACGAAAATTGACCTTTATAATAGTGTGTTCCTTTTAATGAATGAATCTTTGTAATTTTTAGTATGCATTTTATTTAAATTAATTTTTAATTACGAAGTTAAAAGACTTATTTTAGTTTTATTTTGTCCTCATTTTATGTACAATATAAAAATTCTTGTATTTGAATTGAAGTTCTCCCAGTGGAATTTTTATTATTCAATAATTCTATTAGAACAATATTTAAAAAATACTACGTAAGACTTTCATATCAGGAAATTCTAATTATTTAAGATTTTATAATTTATTCAAAATAGTATAAACGTAGTAATTCATATGTCATGGCAGCAGTAGTACAATATCTTTAAACTTGGTTATCTTGAAACAAATCCATTTTAAATTCGCTTACTAGAATAAAGAATTATATCAACTTATTGCACATAGTTAAGAATACATTTTCCAAAACATATGCACCTACGTTATTGCGATCAAACCTGAACTAATAATTTAAATAAAACAAACAAAAAGAAACTTGGATGACGCAAAAAGCAGTCGTATATAAGTAGATTGAACATGTGCAATAGACGCTTATTAACAATCAGCTTCTTTTTTTTTATTATATTATGTATATTAATAACTTTAAATTCATATTTCAACTGAGCAATTTCGGTATGGTAATCGAAACTTATATGCCTACTTAGGCTTTTTCAAAACCTTTCCAACTTATATAATACGTATATTTATATTATAATGAAACAAAATAAAATAAGTTCAATAAATTTTCTTTGAAACTGAAATGTAAAATGATTATCTTCTACCTTGTGACTTAGTGTATTAATGCTAAAAAATATTTAAAAATATAAAAATAAATCCCAAAGTCTTTGTTAAATTGAACATTTGTAAATATGTAGTGAATAAATAGTTAACGACAAACAACAAATAAATTACATATATCTGAAAATTGTTAATGGTATCGCACAAACACTTTACCAGCCATAGTAAGCGAAAATGCATAATTTACAAATGAGTCCACTCGATAGGGGCTCGAATTGGTTATAAAATCCTGCCTCTAATTACAATGAGCTCTGTATAACTTTTCGAATCCCAGGAAATACCCACGGCTTAATTTTAACCCCAATTTGGGCGTTTACAGTGAAACCCAATGGTAGGAATGGTTCAAATTAATAATCGACGCAAACTGGAAGTTGAGCAGGATATATTCGAATTCTCCACGCGTAATAAAGACACGCCAGTGTCTGGGTCTTGTGTAATTCAAGTTGACTTACTCGCCAGTGAATTAAATTTCCGGGACATTTGATGCTATAAATGAAGAACGGGCGGCAGGCACTGGTATCTAGGTGCTTAAAATCCATGGAATGAGCGGAGATATGACCTGAACGGAACTGCCTAAATTACTCTGAATCCTGTTCCCAGCCAACGCCAGTAATATGACGCAGATGGAAAATATGTGTTCGGGTTAAGTCCTTAAATCCATAGATGTGCAGCGACCAAAGAATCCCATTAATGCACCGAATCTAAGCCTATAGAAGCCTATCGGGGCGTAGCTAATTCTTTATGGATGCCATGATTCAATACAGCGGAGCAGCAAGGATTTACAAACTAAACTGGAGGACTGGGTTACATTGTGCGAGGACCCTTCCCAGATCCTCGAAAGGAAATTTCACAGAGTATCTTAAGGCGTAGTCGCACAGGCCTTTGCAACACGAAGGGTGCAACGAGATGAAATAAGCATGTCGATTATTATCAAGGCATTTTCCAGTTTTAATATACTCCATGCACCAGATCCTGCTCGGGTGAGGGCATATTCATCCCTACCAGAGTTCATTAAGCCTCGAACGACACTAAATATCTCGAGAGCAATCAAAGCGGAAACTTTAAGGTTAACAATGTCCTTTTTAGCAGTAACAAAGCCCAAGTAATCCTCTTAGGGGAAAGATGCTTCGCCTGCGGACCGATGCATGGCGAGAGGACCAACAGCTCTGCAAGGAAGGAAGTTATTGAATACTACGGGGCCATCAAATGACTTTTTAATTAACACTAATAGCCCGTTGTCAGCAAACAAAACGAGACAAGCGATCCTGTCCCCCGGGCTCCCTTTTGGGGCCCTCGTCCTTCCGCCTCCGGCAACAGCCAGCCAGGCTATGAAGGGTTCAGTAAATGAAAATTAAAGTTAAAGCGATAAACTGTCGGAACACAATTGACTTTAAGTCCTTGGCAGCGACTTTTCCCAGAATTGGGAATTATTTGGATCCGTCCGTTTCAGACCGGACGGACGGACGGACGGGGAACTTTCAGATGGGAATTCACGCATCATTTAATCTTACGGAATTAATTATAGTCCGGGACTCCATCCGGCCGAAGTTGAGCATCGCCATCGCCACTCTCACCGTGATCGAAGTTATAATTGCTGTTGTAGTAAATTTAATGGCATTGCAAGGATTTTTGGAGAATGGCTAGTATTTGATGTGATTTCACTACGGATGAAATGGTATTTTACTCTTGTGTGAAAAAGAAATATTTAACAAATTAAAACAACAAATACAATATCCCTACCATTTTTTCGTTAAGGATTTATCAACTTTAGAAGGTATGTATGTACGTATATATACCAACGTCTATATGTATCATACATATATGTTAATTACTTTGAACTATACAATATGAACAATATCCAAAATATTTATGTATTTTAAATCTTTTAGAAGGCGATATATATGGGTCAATATTTAATAAAGATGCACAGTATAATATTTTTTTTTAATATAAATAATTTTTTGTATATTTTGCAAGTTTTATGAAAAGCTGTATTTTTAAATTTATATTTGAGTTCTTTTTAATATTGTCACCTAACCGAAATGTAATAATACTAATGATTCTGTTATAATCAAATATTGTAAAGTAACATATTTGTTGTAAAATCTCCTAACTAAATTAGTACCCCCTACTAATTTTTTTATATCTCTGTCATGCATTTTCTTGTGAAAATAATTTAATTTTGTTTTATCCAAAGAGTTTACGTAAACAGTAGCTATACAGTGAGGATGGAGCGCTTAATTAAAGACTTTATTCGAGGTGCGAGCAGCAACTGACTTTATTTTAACAAGAGCTGAACTCAGGGCGATTGAGGAACGATACTTACTCAACTCCTACAATAGTATTCACTCAAAACTCTTCAACATAGACAATTTTCTAAAAAGAACATAGATTTTAAATCATTTAAATAAAACAAAAAGCTACAATGAAAAAAACCTGGACTCGACTTCCAAATTTCAACAATATAAAGTACAATGCATATTGCACTTACACAAGGAGAGGATTTATTTCAAGATGTTCGGAGATGAACTACACATTACCTACCTGTGCATTTTTGTGAAGGTTATTCTTGTTTTTTTTTTTTTTTTGTTAAACATTTATTAACGCAACAATATACACAAATCTTATTCATATCTTACACAACCCTAAGCCATGTACATATGTATGTATGTTGCAATAAATAATAATAACAAAACTAAAATTTTGTAACGGATAGGCTGCCAATGTTATAATATATAAGATCCTGACTAAAAAAACCAATGAAACAAATAAAATTCCTAAATACATACATATATTCTAAGTCAGGTAATTTAACTTTAATATCTGCTACTTTTACTATTTTGCGCCTACGTATTACTAGACTCGCTCGCCGTAAAAATTTCCGGCGGTTGTCAGAATATTGAATATAATTTACCCTCATCATTACTTCAGATTATTATTTGCCCTACTAAAAGTTCTGGTTATCAAAACCAAAACTGCCTTAATCCAGCTTAGTAGCTTTTAGATTACAATTAACGTTCTTTTTTTTATTTTAAGTCATTAAATCATACAAGGAACCTAAACACAGTAATGTTTACAAATAATATATGTATATAGAAGATTTTCTTTAGTGTGGTTATTTTCACGAAATTAGAAAGTTCGCATATTTATAGTAATTGACATCAAAAATATTTGTCTACAAGTTTTATCAAGATCTCCGTAGGTATATAAATATTGTAATTTTTTATATCGCTAGTTTCGAATTAATAATCTTTGTATGCTTGTATCGAAAGTAAGTGCCTATATTTGCAAGAAATTACATGCCTTTTAAACATACTTTCTGCACTACCTTTCGGTTATCTACATATAAAATTGCGTTACGAACAATATTCCACAGTTGTATAAAATTTTGAAAAAGCACATGCAAAATATGCTCAGAACACGCTTCGAAGCGGTAATTGAAATGGAAAAGGAAATGAAAAACGGAAGGCTCTCGCAATTGTGGCCATTTAGGCGCACACAACCGGGCACAAAAGGATCCCGTCCGGGAGCGAGGATAATCGGTCGCTGTTATGCATTAATAGGACTCAGTTTCAGGGTTAAAACTGGCAATTGTGTGCGGGGCGCTCGGATTTCCTAATTTGTTACGGATATGTAAGCGGAATGTAAGCGGGTTACACCCCAGGGCAGGAGCCACCGCAGCCAGCAGGCGGAAGGGTGAAATAAAACAGCCGAAATGGCCGTACGTGCTGCAGACAGGGGTCGTGATTAGCACGGGTCTGCCGCTCCGGGTGTACGTAAACTCATCAGTTTTGAAATCTGTGCCCGGCCCTGCTCTTGCTCCTGCTCCTGTCCCGGTGACGGCCTACATCCCGGTCCCGGATCCCGAACGAGCGCACCTCCAATTTCGATTTTATCCAAGAGTCAGTTTTATTGAAACGATGATGCGACGGTGCAGGGTGCGGGTCCGGGTCCGGGTCCCGGCCAACCCGAGCCCGTGCTTATTGCGTCCCAAATTAGTTTAGGTCAATGACGGGGTAAAGCTTCCCGGCTCGAGTCCTTTTTTAAACGTAACGAGGACTGAAGCGAGCCTGATGACGCCGGGTGAGGGCCCGGCTCGGTGCAGATGTTCGTCCCGCGAAAGGACACTGTTTTCCATACATCGGTACTTGACTTTTTTCAATTGCTCCGCGGGACAGGGGGAAGACATTTTTGATTGATTAGATGAGAGCTGGATGCAGGAGTCGATCGTGATTAGCTCGAATTCTGATGATGGGAAATCGGCCCTTTCTGCAAAAACCCGAAGGTAATTACATACTTCAGCAGTCGAGGGGAGCGCGCCAATTAAGTCCTGTGCACTTCCTTGACTCCTTTTAACTGCGCTTTTAATCACCTTTCTTGTTGACAGATTCTTTTGCAATCCCAAACTTACGCTTGACAAACTTTTATTTGCTTTTTATTCAATTACATTTTACTTCAACTTTACGTGACTGCCTATTGATTGATAACTCCCGTTTTTAACAAATACATATAATATATTAAAATTTCGACTACCATCAAGTGAGTAAGTGAGACGATTCGATTGTCGAATGAAATATTCCCGGATTTATGTAAATACATACATAAATTTTGATCCTTATCAGGTCACAATTAAAACAAACTTATTTGCGAAATTGAATAAGGAAAACATATATCCTAAAACTTTTATTTCAAATACCGTTTTCGAAATCTCCACTCTGCTTTGGTATTAAGTGTATAATGCATAATAATTGTAATTAATATAATTCAATAAATTTAAAATAAAACCTGTTTAGAAATGTAGGAAAATAAGATTCACATTAAGCCATTAAAATAAAACACAAGCCGTATCTAAGCCAGATAACATAACAAAAAACATGCGTGCCTCTTTTTCATTAGACATTCACAATTGTTTAAACAAAATTAATTAAGCAAATTGTTTGAAAAGATGCTGTTTAAAAAAGAGCCATCTATAGAAAACATTATGACTCCCATCTTTGATGTATATTTTTCTTTGTCAGAGTTTAATGTGTTAGTATATGTATATAAAATCATCAGCTTAAGAAAGATGATACAAACATTTGGAATATAAACTTATGGGACTTATGTTACTGATTGTTTTATTAATATAGAAAAATTTATTTCTTCTTAGAATTATGTCCTAAGATATTCTAATTGAGGCTTGCACAAAAACGGAACTGGATGTAATATCATTTTATAGTAGTTTTGAATATGCCTATCAAAATTTTTGTTAATTTATACTTTCTATATTTTACTAAACTTAGCAGCAGTAAATGCTGTTTTGTGTTGTTATCTGAATAAAAAACAAAATATGCAGAAAAGGTTTTGCATTACAATTAGTAGAAGAATTACGTTAACAATTTCTTTGTGCCAGATACAAATCATAACAATAACACAATTTTCACAAAATGTACGTATAAAACTTATTCTATATGTTCACTATGTTATGTAAATATTGAGTCTATCTACATTTTCTCTTACTTTTACTGTGTTATTTTTATTTTTGAAATTATTAAATAATCATACATAATTTGACTGATGAAAGTAAACACTCTGGATGGCAGTATAGAAGTTTTCACACATCTGTATATACAAATATGTACTACAAATGCTTATATGTATTACGTATACATACGTTATATGTTTTGGTAGGCGTAGTATATAAATAAAACAACTTCAAATTTATATCAAAATTTTTTACAGCAATAAATCGTTGAGCTCACTCACCTATACTAGACATTGGGCCAAAAACTGTATTATCCTCTGTAGTACTGCAATTCCATCTTCGATTTTTGAACTGGTGCTGACACTCCTGCAAAATGAAAAATCAAAAATACATAAATCATTTACCTAATGAGAAAATCAAAAGTTACAAAAGTACATAGGAAATTTCTCTTCCTGATTAATAAAATGCAATTACCGAAATAGCAATTGTATCACCTAATTTAAATTTAAATTTAAATTTGAGTGCCCCGTCCTCCGAGCGATAAAACTTCAGATATTGAAAGCAGCACTACCATAGAAAGTACTCGCAACATAAATAGCTTGCATGGGTCAGACAACCCTTTGAGGGAGGGTTTCATCCGGACTGGAGGGTTTAACTTATGGACATCATGCCACCGTGCAGTAAGCATCGATAATTAAAATGTAAAATAGCACCATAAAATGCATACACAGATTTACATATCCACAAGCATGCTCCCTGCAGGCACATTAAACCATCAGAGATTGAGATTCTGGATCCGGGTGACATATGGCAGACTGTCCCACACGGAGGGCAAAGGACAACAGGTGGTCGTTATGTTCCTGGAAGGCAAATTTGACTGCCTGGCTGCGTACTCTGTCCACTTTGTGGAAGTTGGAAACAGGAAGGACTTTGTCGTCACTTGTGGTAAATACAATAGACGAAATATAAAAGACGCCAAAAAGACAACCAGGATTCGCTGAATTATTGAGAAATACTAGAAAAATTTACGGAGCAAAGAAACTCCAAAGTAAAGGAGACTTTAAACTTTTTCGGTAACGTATTTGGGGTAAATATGGTTTCAATACTATGCCAATTCTTAAGTATATGTAGATTTAATGTCAATTTCGAAAATTTATTATCCAATACTTAGAATCCTAATTATGCAGATTCCTTTTACATCAAACAGTAAATGAAAGAACTCTACAAGTGTCGTTATGTATAAATAAAATATAAATCGTACGCTACAAAAACATAACGATAGTTTAGTTAATTCAAATCAAACGAATTTCTTGAAATCTAACATGTAAATTTTTCAAGTAGTACATATAAAACTTTTTTGCACATGATATCATTGTTAAAATTACTTTGCGGCTAAATTATTGCAGTAAAACAGATAATTTTAAGTCGTTCCCCTACACAAGTGAGGTCTACAAACAATTATAACTTTATTATTTAACTTGTGAAAAACGTGGAGCTTACGATCTTTGTTGATACATGCCTCAATTATTAGAATTGAACTGCTACTAAGTCATTATTTATCGCTTTTTTATGATTGTTCAGCATAACACTATTTAATTAGTTAATTATATTATCTTTGTAAAGCAACTACTTTGTTATTAACAAAGCCCTCATCGTTAAAAAATGTGTTGGTAGAAAATTTCTTATTATTATTAAACTAACTGTCAATTCTACTTATGCTTTTCAAACAAGGAAAGTTAAGAGTTCGGGGTTATCGCGCTGAACTAGATTATAAACGAATTTCTATAGACATGCAGCAAGTACGAAAAGATAAATACTAAAGCGATTTCATTAAAAACTTTCCATTTGAAGTCATACTTTTTTATATAGATATACAATTATTACACTTTTCTTTTTAATGAACAAAACTAATAACAATTATTTTTTTCTTTTTCCGGGTATGTTAGTGAAGCCCTGAGGAGTACAAATATTTAGCAACAATTTACCTACTAGTTTCCTATTATTTCGTCTGAATCTGTAAAGTCAAATCAATTTTCTCTCAATATTATCATTCGACACAATATGCCATTTATTACGAAGGTTAATATAAATTAATTGTTTTGGTAAACAATTATTATTAAATTTTTGATGATAATTGATTGGGTCAACTTAATAAACTTCTTCTAACCAGTTTTTTTCCACTTTAAATCTGGAAAAATATTTCATTTGTTCTAGATAACAGACAAACCTAATTCGATTATATTCGATTTACAAACTCAAATTTAGAAAGTGTCTGTGACATCATCGGAGTTATCTTTATAATTAAATTCGCAGTGTATATTGTAACATTTAATTAAACAAGCAAATAAACGTCGATTTAAATTAACTCCGCTAATAATAAATAGGTTAGGTTACTAATAGAAATAAAAGACGCGTTTTTTGAAAGATATTTGAATATTCTTTGCGTGCAAGTGAGACCCTAAAAATAATTCGTTGGCATCATCTTTCGCTGAAAACCACAAGTAAAGCATGTGACGTATTTGGTCAGCGAGGCATGTTAAATTTCGATAATTAAAAATGAATGACGTCCCTGGTTTTTCGCAGGAAAAATATTTCTAGCGCTTCATTTTGAAGATTGACGACTTTAATTCTAAATACTATAAGAGTTTCACCATTTCTCTGTGATAAGGTTAGAAGCTTAAAATAATGTTGAATTTATTTTAATTGATTTTTTGCTGCAGCGATGTCAAAAAAGCTATCATTAATTAAACATTTGGTGTATCTGGAGTCATCTACGCAAATGAAGACGCTGATTTTCCGGAACTACGACAATGATTTTTATGATACCTTAGTTGCTTAAAAAAAACTTTACTTCGGAAAAGGAAATCGTGACGATAAGTAGCCATGACCGAAGAATTGAACTCTTCGAACTTGATGTTCGTTATTCAGCAAAAATCGCTAGGTACATACTCCTTGAGTATTTTAAATCTAAACAAACAGATTGAAAACCTTGAGCGAGTGAGATAACAAAAAAATTTTAGGCTAAATATTTCTTTATGCCTCTCCAATTTATACTTAAAAAATAAATTTAATTTTTAATTGGAAAGAAACAAAAAATGCAGAAATCGAAATGTTTACAGAGAAAGAAAACTCGAAGATAACATTATGTATACAGAGATCATGTTTTTCTACCGCCACGATGATTGCAAGTGCGTAAGTACTCAGCTTCGTACGCGTAAAAACCCGACGCAGTTGTACAAAAACTTTATTTAAATTTGAAATTATGCCAAGTGCGAGAGTGCCATCTTTGACCATGTAGAAATCCCCGTGCCAAGGACAGGAGGTCGTTCGGGCTGTCTAGGCTTTGCAGAGCGACTTAAATGACTAATGATTGGTTATGATTTGTGCTCGAATTCCCGGCGATTTCATAATCGGATTTAATACACAAATAGAAATTCTACATGAGCTGTAGAGCTCGCGCGACCAGATAAGAGGTGGAATTCCGCGGAAAGACCGTGTTTTGCATTTATCTCGTGAATAAAATGTAAAATTTTTGACTGACTGGCACTACACGTTTTATCGCGGCGTATTACACGAGCTTATAAGCAAGGCTGATCAGTTTACATTCAGCACTTGATTTTATAGCACCAGTTACACAACCTCGGGAGCGCTAAGACATTAAAAAATCGCGACTTTTACGACAATTCGCGATGAAATTGGTTTCGGTACTCGCGCTAATCGGTGGCGTATTTCTTATCAATGTAAACAGTGAAAGTGCAGAGTTTGGGCAACGTGAGCGTGGTGATGAACTGCTTCACCTGGAAATTCTGACAAGAAAATTTAAAATTATCAATGGACAGATCTACGAGGATTATGAATTCCCGCCGCCAGGAGTATGTTCATTTTGATTTGTTAATCCTTAAGTAAATTTTGTGCGACAAAACATCTTGTTTTCGCCATTGCACCTACACTTGAAACAAATCTTACTTGCACTGATAAAACAATTCATAAAACACAATGTAAACAACAACAGCGGCTTGATTCACCCGCCGGAAAACCAATTAGCTGGTTTCGCGGTAAATCCCCCGCCCGCGTCACAGTTTATAGCATAAAGTATGCGCGATCTGCTGAGCGGATAAATGCGACGCATGTAACACATGCCGAGTGTAAAGCTGCAATTACTTGCAGCAAAAATGGTAAACCGATTGAAAGTTAGCGGGAACCTCTCGAGGCTACGCGTAACAGAGTGACGTTATTTTGAAATTGGTAGACTTTCAAAGTGTTATACAAATTCAATTGCACTTGTCTCCGTCTTTCTCATGCGATTTTAATTTTTAACTGACCTTCCACGAAATTAACTGCGAACATGGCGATCGCCGCCGAGCTCAAAATTTCCCAATAAAAAATTCGCTGTCACACGTTAAGGTCACATACTTAACATGAATTCAACATAACTGCAACTGTTTAAGTATATACAAATATTTAGTGGATCGCAGTTATGAAAATCGTTAAAAACTTAACAAATCGAAAGTTCAGGTGTTTTTACAACAGTTCGAAAAGTTTATAGTGTGTTTTATGCAGAAATATGAACTTTAAAGCAGAAAGCTTCGTAAAGAATTTGTTACTCTTTTTTGACCGACTATAGAAGCTACAACTTTTACGAAATTTTCGTGTTTTACGTTTGTTTCAGACGTTGCACATGAGTCGATTGATTTTAATAACGAGTTATTTTTTCTTTGTTGCCGTGATTAAGTGTGATAAAATTATACAGGATTACAAACACGGAACCCAAAATCGCTGAAATTGCATAATAATTGTGATTTTATATAAATTTCCAAAACGTGTGTCGCCTTATACAGACTAAAAATTACTTTGAAAAATGTACGTTAGGACTATCTTGATGTACGTTACAATTTGAATGTGTAGAACTTGTTAAGTAAACCTTTTCAAAACAGTAGCTTATATTATTTAATTTATTTTATTTTAAAAGAAAATGAAACTGTCTAAGAACTGAACATGATCAGATTAAATTAGAAAAACTGTTAAAAAATTGAACTTATACAACAACGGCTTTATCACATAATATGTAAAAATATTACGCGTGGAGAATTGTTCACGTCTATAATAATATTTTATAATTTTTCAGGGCATAGACCTAGGACCATTAACAATTTCATACATCAAAGCAACAGATCGATGGGATAATGGCGCAATCGCAAATCTCACAAATGGTGGTCCAGGAATGGGATGGTTTTCAATGCACTTTGAGGCAAAATGGTTTAAAGGCTTCAGTTACTTAATAGAAATTTATGGACATAAGCACACATCACTCTTATATTATTAGACAACGCAACTTAATGTAGATATTATACGTATTTATTTGTAAGATAAATTTTTGTACATATTTATTTTATTAGACAACACTGCTACTATAGGTAAAACTTTAATTTTCTACTTCCTCTTACTTTTAAAACATTGTTAACTGGTAGTAATCTATTGAATAAGATTGATTAAAAAAGATGATATTGAATAAAAGAAAAGAAGAACGAAAATTTCGTATAAAAGAGTAAAGCGTTTTTGTTTCCTATTTTAAATTATATTTTAGAAGGTCACCAAACTATGCATTAAAACTTATTACAGGCATTAAATTGTTTAAAATAAACAAGAATTTGCAGGAAAAAATCGAATGTGAAACAACTGCGAATATTATTAAATAAAACCGTGAAGAATGATTTTCAAAATCTATATTTAGCGCAACAACTGGAAGTTGCAGAGTCACTCTGAAATTGTATCTTATAATTTTGGATATCTTCCACTTTTTACCGAAGCTCAAGAAATATACAGACGTTCATAAGGTTTTTTTTACGAAAGTTTAAACTTTTCTCGTAAGCCCCGGGCTATTTCTAATTTTAATGTTTCGTAATATTTTTTGCCAATAGATAGAGTTGAAAAACAAATTTGCTAGGAAAGTAAGTATCCTCTTGATAAATAAATATATTAAAAACCCCATCTGCAGATACAAATAGTGTAATGTAAACACTGTTCGTTTTTCAATTTTTGCAAAATTTGTGAATACCAATAGGCACGTTGAACAGACACTCCTTATATAAAAATTTCATTTGTGTGGGAGCTTAACAAAATTTAATGAATGAAAATTTAAAATTTAAATGAATATAAAATCAAAAATTCGAATTTGAAATTACCGAACGAAAAGCCGTCACATGAAAATTTGTACTACTAATATAATACATATACTATAAGACACCATTTTGTATTTATCTTTTTTAATTTTCAGAATCGGGTACCGGATGTATCAGTGACCCTAATAACCTCAGTAAATCTATTTTGCATGCACTTCGCAGAATACACATTTTATCATTTTCATTACATTTTTAAAATCGCGCAATGAATTGCGCGACCAGAAATAGAAACAAAATAATGCACAGAAGTCAAACTGATAACCTCCTCTTGCTGAGATTTTTTAAAGATTTCTAAATCTACCTTTTAATTTTGTAGTCATTTGGGTATACCTCTTTAAGCTAACGTACACACTATACACATACTGATATAATGCTGTTTCAATAATTTCTCATCATTGCAAAATGTAAATTCATAAGATTTACATGTTAAATTAACATTACGATATTTTTAATTGAGAACTAGTATAAGTTAACTTGACAATTTTCATTGTTATACAACAGGGATATCGAAATAGTATTTTTGAATTTTGACTTTACTTTGTTTTATACAATATCAGATGTAAATCATATAGCGACATAACATACACAAATATTAAGATAAAACGAAGTCAGACTATATATATTCATAAGTTCGTTAAAATTTCATTCAATTTAATTCGCGAGTTTTAAGTGGCAATTTGCATATGTAATAAACAAAATATTTTGTAAACCAATTTCTAAATTAAACATACTGAATAAGGGCAACGCGGATTAAAGTATGGGAGTGGGGATTGGGAAAAAAGGAATGGGTTTTGAGAAGGGAGAAATGTGAAAGGTCTTGAGTCTTGTTACGTAACCTCATCCACCTACAATTATAAAATCATTTAGATCTACCTCTGTTTCTAAAGTTCGTTAAAAAGTAAATGTTCGTTATTAATTTACAACTATTAACACTCAAAATCACCCGTTTATGATCTGAAGATTTTATATTTTGAAAATAAATAGAACTTGTAAAATGCTGCTACGAGTATGATTAAATGCTATTAAATTACGAAATACATATTTCTATTATTGCTTTTTACATTGTAAAATAATAATGTCATTTAAAATAAGCGCAAATTTTTTATTAATGGTAAGTTTATTATTTCGAAAGTAGCAAAGTAGTTAATTTTTAAGTAACTGGGGTAATGCCTAGTAATAGAACAGAGACGCAAGTGTCAGACGCTCCTCATTCATCAAACCCGAGACGATCGAGGAATTGTCTTAATTTGTAATTCTTACTAAATTCTTACTGAATTCTTACTACGCTCCGATGAGAATGCGAAAACGGTTCGAGCGCGGCCAAGACGGCGAGCAAACCGCGGGTTTTTAATCGAAGACGCGCAAGTCACCGCTATCTCACGGAGCGATCTCAATTGGATTAGAAATGTCCACTGGCAGACGGCGGAGGAGCGCACGCCCACGTTAATCAGGAAGGCGATAGCGATCGGGAATAGCGCGCCCGTCGGAGCGTCTCAAGATTGAGGCCGATTTCGAAATGAGTTCTCCCACAGTCGCACAGGCGAAACCGGGAATAAAAAAGGGGGAGCAGTGCACTCACCTGGATGGCGGACCTCGCCCCCCGGCTGATCGCGGGCATGATGCTGGTGTGCAGCACGCACAATTTCTGCTGGCCGTACGTCATCCCGTTGACGCGGTAACAGAGGTCTGGATTCAGATCGACGGCCTCCTTATACGCGATCGATTGATTGTTATTGATGACGTTCCCGACGGGAATGATGAAGTCCCTGGACGCCTGGGTGCCCTCATAGGAGGACCGCGAGCCGCCTGCATTCCGCCGAATCTGGTGGCTGCGGACCGATCGCGACAATTTCTGATCGTCATCCTGGGGCCGCCCGCCACCCAGCCAGAAGTGGTCCGGGTCGGGGCGGGGTCCCGTCTTGTCCCGGGGATCTGTCGCCGGGAACGGTCGCTCCGCAGAGGTCATCTGCACCGTCTTATTTATGTTTAGGGAGAGGGCCAGCTGCCTCCCGCGCTGCCGCTGGCACCGGGGACTGTCGACATTTTTGCAATTTTGCTGACGCTTCTTGTTGCGTCTCTCGCCGTTGCCGCCCCTCTGCCGCTTCGGATTTCGACGCGGCTTCTCGGCCGTCGCGGCCGTCGTCACGGCGATCGTCGTCGTCGCGGTCGTTGAGATCTTTCGAAAATTTCTTCTTCGCGAGTACGTCACCCGGGTCTCCTTTGGGCCTCCTCCGCCCCGCCGCGGGTCCTCCTCCTCCTCGTCCGGAGGGGTTTGATCGTTCAAGAGCAGAACCTGCGGGATTATCGAGATCTCCTTGTGATAGTCGTCGTGGGGCTCCTCATAATCCGGCGCCTTTGATTTTGCCGGCTCTGGAATTTTTGGTGTGACGACGACTGGCAAAATTCTTCTGGGTGCTGGCGTCGTCGACGGGTTCGTCGCGGGTCTCGGGTGCGTGGTGTTCCGCTCCCGCTGAATGCTCGGGAAGACGACAAATTTACTCTGGAAGGACTTGTCATTCTTTGTCATGTTCTGGAGCATCAGAATGTGGTTCTTGAGGTCGTCGATGTTCGTCGAAAAGTCGTTGCTGGGCGGAGCCGCCTTTTTTGGTTCGCTCGTTGGATTTTTTAGAGCCATGGGGACAATAAATTTGCGATCGTCGCTGCTAAGTCCCGGAAACCCAACGTTTGGATCAGTCTCCTCCTCCAGCAGCTCAATATCCTTTCGGTCCATTTCTTCGGCTATAGGATTTTCTGTTCCACCCCTCCGTCGACCGGCGGGGGTGGGCGGGATCTTCTTCGTAAGGTTCGATTTCACAAAGCCAGTAGTTGAATTGCGAAGATCTACGGGTTTTATAAAAGTCCCCAACTTTTTTAGGCTTTCTTCGTGCATCAGCACCTGCTCATCTTTTGTTATATTCAGAGAAATGCTCGTGTTCGCCAGGATTTCGACCTCGTTCCTGAACTCAATGAAGGGCGATTTGATGCCAAGACACCTGAAAAAACAAAACACATTTTTTTAAAAACAAATGACATTGTAATGAAATTCAATATTAATTTAAAAAACTACATATTTTTAGTTTATAAACAGAGGAGCAAATATGTAAAAGGACTCAACTGTCAGAGATTCGTATAAAGGCATACGACTTTAATTTAAGAATTTTATTATTTTAGAGCAATTCTTGCATTCAACGTAAATATCAGCTCATTTAAGTTTATCTTTTTATTGATAGTAAGCATTAAATAAATCAATCATATTAACACATATCCTCCCAGAATTTTCAAAAAAAAACTTGAGTGGGACAGGTTAATATATGTACATTTACTTAGAGAAGGTTTTCAGTTATGTATCGTGGAAGGGAATCGTATTAATTATTTCAAGATTTTCGTGTTTATATAATAGTTTTTTCATTAAAAGATCGGAAAAACAATTTTTACGCAAAAAAATTGGCTACAAATAATAACTACCTAAGTTAAATTAAGCCCACAACTCGCACAAAAATTGAACAGTTCAAAACTGAACTTGAAGTAGGCACCGAACAATGATGATTTTTTAAATGTTCATGACTACCACGGGCGTATTTGTTCTCATACTTATATACGAGTCTGTGCTTCATTTGGGCGCATATATACCAATGAACGAAAACTCGAGAACAAAATTACTTTTGAGCATTTTATTACTATAATGTTTATAAAAACTCTTAATGTCATCAGACAATTCCCAATTCAGGTACAAACATATACATGTATGTACGTGGAATTGGCGGTATCATATTACGAATTTAGAATGAACCATTTGTTATTCTTTTTAATATATTGTTTTCATTGAAATAGTTTTTAACAGGCTTACATTAAAGACGTATAACAACCTTTCATCAACGTTACGTTATTCTAAAAACTTGTTAGAAAAATCTTCTACGTCTTAGAGTGACTCTGCCACAAACTACGTGATTTGAAATTGCAACCAAATGGATTTAGCGATTTATATGGCTATTAAAAGAGATTTTTTTCTAATAATATTCTATCAAATTGTTATTTCGTCTCTCAGATTTAAATTAATAAAATGACGGAATCTTTTTTTTTTTGGCAAAAAGAACACCAACCCACTTACACTTCACTCAATTTTCGAATTATTGCCTTTTTGGGTGCAACTTTTGTTTCAAAATACATTTAATAAGCTACAACCAAAAAGCTTATACATATTTACAGATACCTAAATGTATTCTAAGTTCTTTCCTACAATTGAACTACAGACCTAAAAATATCATGAAAGAAAAGCCATTTTAGGCAATATCATTATTAGTTAAGGTTAGTTTTTAAATTGCATAAAAAATCGTAGTGCATTTGTGCATAAAGTGCGTAGGTCAAAATCTTCTGACAAAGTTGGTAAGAAAATAATTAGCCAACTCCAATGGCTTTGGTTCGTCTTATTTCCCGCTTTCAACAAGTCGTATGCTGTCAAATAACCAGGAGATAAAGGATTTATATATTTTCTCCAGTATCTTGAAAACACCTAATGTTTGGAAAGCAAAATGATAAATTTAATAGTGATAGCGACTTCAACATATCGCTTGGTATCATCTTGCTGGGTGTGTCTAACAGCCTTAAAACGCCAGAAACCGGTAAGCCCCAGGACTTTCAACATGCTTGTTTATTAGATAAAATTTTGACAGCCATAAGGTGAAGACACAAAAGTAAAACAAAACGACGCGTCGCATTGGTCAAAATTTAATTAATTTTGCATGGGTCGCGTCTCGCGATGGTTGTACTGATTAAAATCCAATTAAATTACTCATTTCCGGTTATGCCGCGCCAGTGGAAAATTCAATGAAGATTTATTGCGCAATTACCTCTCCCCGCATCCAGCGATCGAAGAGATCAATTCGATCAGCCAGAGTCAACTCGGGGGCTTCGTCTCTAGTTTTATCATTAGCAGAGCAAAGTGGCCACCTGGAGTTCGGCTGTTCCCGGACACGATCGCTTCCCCGGGGAGAGCAAACCTGGAGGAGTCTGGAGCGGTGTTTCGCATCGCTGGCCGCGATCTTGCGGCGCAGCTCAACTTTTTTATAGGCCTGCTCCTCGCAATCTGAGGATCTCCGGGGAAGCGATCTACGCCCGGATTTTTCCAGGTTCACAAATCATTTCTGGTCGACCGCAAACCGCGGGACGCATAGGCCAATTAAGGGGACTTTGTCGCGCTTAATGTGGCCGCAACCGCTGCTGTGATACGAGCAACACCTAATTCAGTTGCCCTAATTGCGGCTTCCCTCGGGACCGGGGAACTGATTTTAATTGCAGGCTTCCTTCAGTGCGGCCTGGATCACTCCGGACTGATCATCATCAGCGCCGGGATCATCTCTGGCTGGCCCGACTTGACGGAATCTTGTCAGGGAAGACAAACATGTGTCGCGTCAGGCGTGATGTTGGGATGATGAAAGAAAACCGCCAGCTGGAATAACTCGCGGGGCAATATATCTTCGGGAAAAAAGCGAGAAAACGCCGAGCGGGGCGCATTTAACAACTTTTTCCAGAAAACAGATAATCTCCCACTTCCTCAATGAAGCGATCAACTCGATCGCGGGCATTATGAAAGCATCTCCCTGTAAACTGATCTTAGCAACTCTCGTTTTGTTTTTGTTTTGACTGGATGTAATTTCCGAACTGTTGAGGCGAGCTGCCTAAGTTTGTTAATAATATTTACTCCATTATGAGATGTTATGATCTTCGTAAAGATAAGAGGAAACAACCCGAAAGCAATAAATAACATCGATAATCGCAGTGCGACTATCAACTATTTGAAATTTAATTTTCAATGAAATGTTATTTTTCAAATATTACCTATAAAAAGCAAAACTTATTTTCTGGTTCGTCCATTTATTTTCATTCAGAAGTTCTTCATAAAATCAAAGTTTTATGTTACAATGCAGACTGTAAACAAACTCCCTTCCATTCCTATTAAATTCAAATTGTTTGGCCATATTTAGTAACGTTAAGTTTTAAACACTACTAAATTAATTTACTAGGTGTCTGTAAAATATGAAAATCAATCCATATTATTTTCATTTCCGTGAAATTATCTTGAATAAGTTTTTTTTTATCAAATAGGACGATTTAAAAGAACTGCTTTATTAAGATCTAATTTTTAAAAAAATTCATCTTCAAAAGTAGTAATTATCGATACTTTAAGTACGTACAATCATAGTAATGGAATTATGAATTTATAAAAAAATTTCAAATGAGCTTATTAGTTTTCTAGTATCCGATGAAACAACGTCGAAAAAATTCGTTTCCAGGAAAATACGCCTAGTTTTGAATTCAGTTTTTGTGTTTCTTCTTGTTTTTGTATATATAAAATAATGTGCTAACCCAGATTTTTCGATTTTTGTCGTGTTCGACAAAGCATGAGTGAATTGTCGACCCCAAATTTAATTCCTATAATAACTCAGTAAATTTTAGCAATTTGAACAAACCATTTCAATTTTCTAATTTATATACAGAATAAATCAAAGAATAAATAAGTGTTATTAAGAAATGTACAATGTATAAAGCGTATTAATAAATTATGATGATTAGGATGATTTCTCACATTTTCACACACACACCCAACCAGTCCTGAGATCGGCAATACATATCAAAATCAACAAAGTGCATATTCTTAACATCGAAAAGGGAAAATTGTGTCAGACAGGTGCTTTTATGCATTTTTAAAAACTACCTACTTACAGAAAACTTCATTCTAGCAGAACTTCTATTAAGTACACAATTGTGGCTTTCATGTTATATAAAGGTCACCAGCGCATCGTAAGTTGGAAGTTTCTTTCTAGAATTCAAACGAGTTATTTGAGCTTCAACCAAAGATCGAAAGTAGAATTAAATGAATAAAAAGTTAATGAAAAGTGAAATAGCAATTCTATCTTACAGATGAAATTTCTTCCGGTTACTATTTTGACTGTAGTAAGCTGCTTCACAGCTTCACTTGCCCAAAATCACAGTGTCACTTTTGGAAAGGCAGGACCAGAAGATCGCTTGCTTCACTCGACCTTAGTGAAGAGACCAGCAAAAGCAGGATGGGAAGTCTCTGAAAACGTCTTCTACCCAGGCATAGTTAGTAGCTGTAGCTCTAAAACCTACTTCTCCTTTCCTGTTTTCTTCTTCCTTATGTTTAATTTTATATCATTTATTAATTTGGTTATGTATGGAGTTGTATGTTTTATTGTTTTTTGCTTGGAGAAAATAAGCATTTTAGCTATATGCATCTTCAAATTGTTACGAAATATTTTAGTTAGAAGAATAAGTTAGGTATAGAACTAATGAAGTTTATGTAAGGAGATTTGTTCTTAAATTGAATAGAATTTTGTTGATGTAATATTACAAATATTATTTTATTGTAGGGTGGAGGAGCTTCGTACGACCACATTTTCACCGAAATTCGTATAACAGATAAATGCGAAGATGGAACTGGTGGCTACGCTTATATCACAGAAGGTGGTATTGGACAGCACTCTGCTAAGATCCATTTTATTTCCCAGCGAGGAAAGGGATACGAATTTCTGTTAGAAATTTTCGGACACTAAGCTGCCTAAAACCTCAAAAATTCATAACGCAAAAGTCAGTTTTATTAGAAAATAAATTAGCTCTGCTTCAAAGCGCCTTTCTATTCCCCCAAAAACCCCATTTTCCCCGATCAAATGTGGGTTTGGTTTGGGTAACCTCCAGCCAGCTAATAATTAAACCCCCATTTTCGCCTGCCGACGAGTGACGCTCGTGTGAGTGTTACTTGAGTTCTAGCCCAAGATTGCACCGCAAGTGCCGGAGCCCATCCGAGCACATAAAGAAGCACTTCTGCTTATTCAGAAGACATTCCCGTCTCGTCTTATCACATTCCCCTCATTCCTTGGCATCATCCTGAAATCACATCAAAAATTCCTTATTGCCACCAAAACTAAAATATTCGCCGTGAACACATTTCTGGAAGACTATCTGAGTCCGATGTATCTGAGAAGAATCTGGGAAGTGCGGGGAACCCGAAAAGTCAAAGGGACCAGAATCTTCGGAAACAACAGCTGAAAGGGCGCCATCCGCATCCATTGATTCAGCTCAGGGGCGCAGCAGGGGGATGCTGTAAGACGGAAAACGTAAGACGGGACCAAAACCGCACGAATTATTTCCAACCCATGAACCACTTGATGAATTTCTCATCACAGACAGCTAGAAATTAAATTGAAATTCCCGGCGGCTGGAAGACGTTCCCACCCAGGGCAAGAAGTTGCCGAGGAGCAGGGCGCAGGGGGTGCGAACGCTCCTTGATGCGGTGATCCTTGACAGAGTTTCGTAGAAGCTACTTATTTTCGATGTTTCAAACATACAAAGATTTCAAAGATTTGTAACGAACATTTTAATAAAGTAAAGGTGAAGACGACATGAAGCAATGATGCAACCGGAGCTGTTGCGTTATTTATGAGTAAAGTTCGCCCAAAGTTTATGCCCTAAAACCAGTTCGGAAAGGTTTCAGGGATCCAAACTTCAGCTGCCCTATGAGAAATAATCACTTTTTCATTAGTCAACTTCTTCCTTAGTTTTTGTTCTTAGTTCTTCACCGATCTCTCAAGCAAATTCTATAAGATGAAATAACCAAGTTTGTTTGAAGTTAAGTTTACCAAGTCTCAAGAAGATTAGGTACACCAGGTTTTGTTGTGATTTCTCAAAGTTGACAAAACCGTAACAATTACAACGAATTTGTTTATTTTGCTACTGAACAAAGATTTTAAATACTAAGGAATCAATAGCCAATAAACTAAGTTATCCTAACTAAATAAAAATTAATTTTAGTATAAATTAACAGACAATATATTTCATAGAGAATTTTGTTTTTAATTCCTGATCAATTTCTGATCTCAATGCAAGGAATCAGCCTCGATATTACTCGAACCATTCTTCTGGAGGAAATCGATTTATAAACTTTAATACAATACAAGGACAAGGACAAGGGTAGGTAACATACCAATAAGATTGAGGACATCTTTCTTTTTGTAAGAGCATATTCACGATTTGCTTAAAAAATGCTGGAAGATCAATTTCAGAATTATCGCCTATTCTAAAGCTACAATCAAAGAGTGCGACGAATCACACCAAAAATCGAACAAAACACGTATATAATGGATTATGAAGAAGCACGAGCTGTGCACACATAATTTTTTAGTCGTTTTTTTTTTCAAAAAAGTTAACTCCTTGTTTCCAAGGAAAATGAAGTGAATTTAAAATATATCATAAAAGTTACAAATGAATTTAATAATGTTCAACAAAGCAAAACTATGAAGATGGGAATTTACAGGCGAATTTTAAAATTGCCCAACTAGGATAATTTAAGAGGGTAGATACCTTTAGGTGGCCAAACTTTCAGAACAATTATCTGAATTATTGTTTAATGGTAGATTATTTCAATGTTTTTATAACTTAGTTTCGGTTTTATTTAAATATAGTTTTAAGAAATACAATTTTTTAATAAAATAGTTCAAGATGATGGAATAATAACCCAGTTTTGCATAAAGATTATAAACTTCAGAAAAACTAAAATAACCGAAAAAACAACATTAGATATAATTCGTCGTATTAAAACATATTTTTAATTTGAAAAACATAATTTTGAGAAAAACGCTTTTAAAATTTGTATAAACGAGAATACCAAGCCACAACAAGCATAGTCACGTTCATAGGCTATAATAAGTATTATAAAAATATTTAGAATTTAGTTTTGATACTTTGGTAATATATTCTTAAGATTTTATACTAACAATTTATGAAGAAAATGCGTTTTTAATGTATTAATCTTTAAATATTCAAGTTAAATTTTACTTTTTTTCATTAAATTTTACTGTAAAAGGTCTCTTATAAATTGTTATATGTGTATGATTGACCCATCGCAAAAATTATAATTGCCACATACCAACCTTCAATAATATGTATAAATCAAATGAATATTTCCAGTAGCTTCATTTTAAGAATTAATTATATGCATTCTGTGTTTTCTTAGATCCGTTCAAATCGAATCGGAAAGAGTTTAAAAAAGACCTTTTTGGACAATCATTTCTTAACAAAATTGCTGGATTTCCGCAAGTTCATTTTAGTAACCTAACTTCAAATATTTTGTCCGCACATAACGTCAAAATGACATCAAAATGGCACAAAACTACAATGAAGGATTGTTAGTCTAAAGGGTCTAGGTGCCAATTTTATAATTTAGAGATATAACAAAAAAACATAATAAAATAAACAATTCAATGAAATAATCATTTCGTTTTACTTAAATCAATTTAGCACATATCTTATAACTACAGGATGACGTAAAAAATTTAAAAAAATATAGGAATTCAAAGAAGTAATACGAAATAAATATTCATTATTTTAGAATGTCTTAAGTACCTTATGAAGTAATATTGAAAATGGGCTAAGTGCCTTTATGAAAGATATTAAAAAAGCTCTCAGGCTTCAGTTTGACTAACCAAATTTTCGTAGAATGCTTTATTTTCAATGGGCGTGGTGAGGATGTTTGGTAGCATGTCCTTTAAATCTTTTAATATTTCACAGACACAGACCTTTTTGAGCGAAAGTTCGTTGGCACAACTTAATTTATATTGATAAAATTTTAAAAGAAACCTTTACATAAAAATATTGAGTTTTGAATTTGATTATTTGGCACTTCGACCCTTTACACTTATAACCCTTTACTTATTTAGGAAATGTAAAACTAGACGCTTTTTTGCATTTTTCTACAATTTAAGTCGAAGGAAACTGTAACTAATTTATTATATATACAGGAACTTTATTATGGAATTTCTTTAAAAAGGGGCTTGTTTATGCTACTTTCGATTCAGCTCGAAGGAATAAAATAGGGCTTTTGATTTGTTTTGGAAAATTTGAGTTTTATTATAAACAAAACAAGTACACATAAGACAATTTCGTACATTCGCTCTTTAAACTAAAGGAAAAGTACTAATAAATTTAATCATGTATAAAACCACAACTTTATGTTTTCTCATATGTGCACTATGGGTAAATTATAAAAGGAGGTATTCATATGCATATCATTAAATTCTCAAAAAGTCTCTTCTGTCAAATTACTAAAAAATTAAGTGATATAAAAACAAGGACCATTTCGTTACCCAGCAATAATCCTTTTCCTTCAGAGTAAAAAACTAACGTGATAGGTGGACTTCTAAATTCATAGATACATATAATATATATTAGTACCGTTAACTAACACAGATAAACTAACGTGGCTGGAAATGACTAGAACAGCTATGCAAATTACACTGCTAACTAAGAACAAACTCTGTTGCGTATAAAGTGAACCAGTTGCGCAAACATGAGCTTTAACTTAATTTGCAACAATGCAAACGCCGTCCTAAGTTTTATTGTAGTAGTACTTAGTATTCAATCAGCAACTAAAACAAAATATGAAATATTGATAGAAATGTTGAGTTCAAGTGAAGAGTTAAATGCAATCCAGTTAATCAATCAAATCACGAAATGAACAAGTGTTATCCACAGTTATACATACATACATATAATATTTTCTTCACCAATATGTAAAACTCTTATATCCATTATTTTATTTGACAAAATTCACTGTGTTAGAGCATGTTCTGACGTAAAAGAATATCTGTTGGAAATTGTGAAATCACTATATAAGCGGCAGTAGGCTTCTACAGAAAACAGAACGAGTTCCTTCGGTGCCATTCAAACTTACTATCAAAAGTAATCGAAATTGATTCAAAGTATGATCATAAACCTTTGTTGATACTTTATAATTTTCTTAATTAACTATTGTCAATTACAGATGAAATATTTCGGAGTATTTGCTCTTATTGTTGTTGTGTGTCTATCTGTGGTATCTGGCCGCAATGCTACCTTTGGTGCTTATAACCGCAGTGATATAGTATTGGCTAGAGGAAACGTTTTCAGACCATCCAAACTGGGACTAATTGTTTCCGCGGATTTTAGATACGGATACATCAAGGTAATTTTGAATACATCCTCTTTATATCTCCTGGAACGTAATAAATTAATACTTTATTTTTATTTTTTCTTATTCAGGGAAACCGTAATGTGATTACGTACATTAACGTTGTTGACCAAGGAAAGGTAGGAAAGGGTGGAGATGTTTCTCTTACGAATGGAGGTCCAGGAAGCGCAAATGTCACTCTTCATTTCAAATCTAAACGTGGTAAGGGACTAAGCTACCAAATTTATATCTACGGAAGAAATGCCACTCGTCGTCATTAATATCCCAAATCTACTGCCAGAGTATGCAGTCAAAATTGCTTACAAATGTATATAATAAAATAAATAACAACAATAAATTAAATTTCATTGGCTGACTATAAAACTAATTTTCCATACTGTGCCATACAGTGAAGGTCCTATTTGCGTAGATAGTTAACACATAGTTAGATTGCAAAAAAATAAAATAAATGTTCCAACCAAAGATTATCTATTTCTATAAGATGTGACACTCTCTATACAATCGCAAAGCTCTAACCCATATGCAATTCTGAAAACGGGATCGAGAAAAAGTTCGCCTTAGTTAAGGCAGTAAAGCACTACTGCCTACAATTCCTTATCTAAATTATAATAAGAGCGAACGAGACAAAGATAGGCGAGCTCAAATGCTCACCGACAGCGCTTACACTGTAAGCAATAAATTGAGCTTTTTTTTCACACGCGTTTTTAAATGGCGCGATGAAACTCAAGTAAGTGTTCGTGAAAGCACGCGGGCTGGTATTAGTGCCACCGCTTGCAATGTTCCCGGTATAGGAAAAGTCAGAATTGGAGAAGGGAGAAGAGGCAGGTAGCACAAACCGGGGTGAGTTTGTTTACAATTTTTTCATGCTGCACTTTTAAACGGCGCGGTGAAGTTGACACTTCTCGCGTTATCAGAGAGTACAGGGTGAGCTTGATTTTCTTCAAGAAGTTTTACAACGTGAGAAATTTATTTGAAAAGTTTTGCGATTTGAGATATTTTGTCTTAAATCAAAACGTGAATTTTGTGCAATTTAGTTTGTTTTAACTAAAATGGGTAGACATCACATAGTGTGTTTGGTGTGCGGATGTGACAAAGACAAGTATCCGGAATTAAGGTTTTTTGGCTTTCCGAAAGACAAAGAAAGGTTGGTAAAATATTTTAAATATCTAGTACAGTAGGAATTCGATTATTTATGCCCTCGATTATTTTTATAATATATTCTATAATTTAAACAGAAAATAAAATATGTTCTGAAATCAGGGATCATAACGAAAACAGTGTTTATTTAAAAGTCGTTATTTATTTAACTTATAGTGATTTCAATTGCTTCTAAATTTTCATTAAAGGTATTTGTCGTTTACAATCATCCATATGAAATGATTTATATGATTATGATTATTATTTGTGATCAGGACAAATAAAACTTATTTGATAATTTGCATAAATGACTGAGAAAATATAAGTCGTTTCATATGGATGATTGTAAAATTTATAAAAAATGTTTTTGTTCAGAGAAACTTCAATTGATACTTAGTCCGTATTGCGCGCAAATTGAAAATTGTTATCAGCCAGTATGCTGCATAAATTATCAAGTAGTGACAATTTAGAAGTAACTTAAATCACTACAAGTTAAATGTAATCGTTTAATTTGGATTTTTTATGTAATTATCAAATATAAATACTCTAATATCAATTTTTATTTAACAATTACGAAATTTGCGATACAACTAGTCATAACCAAAATCATTCATAAGCTGCACAAAGCATCAATTGATCCTTTAATGCGACGTGCAATTATATTGATTTTTTAAACGAAAATGTGAAGCATAATTAGAATCCTATGTTTAAATATATTACAGGAGGAAGATTTGGTTAGCGAATATTAACAAAACTGGCCTGATTAATGCAAAAATTTCAAAGGATGTCTGCATATGTGACAAACATTTCCCTCATAGCATGATTGGGAAGTCAGGAAAACGGCTGCTGTCCTATGCGGAACCATATAAAGTCAGCGAAATTCCTTCTACGGAACAGATTAGTATTTCAGAAAATATTCTGTTAGTTCCTCCAAGAAGTGCTGAAGGTACGTGAAAAAATAAATCATATTAAGGGAAATTGATAATTAATAATATAATTGCATAGGTACGGAAATTGGTCTAATTAGCAATGAGGGCTTAATTGACCAAATACCTGGAACTTCAACTGAAGGGTTAACGGCAGAACCACGTGGAACTTCAGCTGAAGGGTTTATGGACCAAATACCTGGAACTTCAGCTGAAGGGTTTATGGCCGAACTACCTGGCACTTCTACTGACGGCAATAAATCATTGACATTTTCAACAACTCATAAATCTACCCAAACGACGACTATCAACATTAATGAGATGGAAATTGAAGAATTAAGAGAAGAATGCCAAAAATTAAGGAAAGACAATACGGAATTGAGGAAACAGCAGGACAGCAATAAGCTTTACATGGAAAGAACGAGACGCCTTTTGCCAGAAGAATTAGCACGTATAGTGGAGAGCCACATTAGCAACCTACATCATAGCCCTCAAGGACGCAGGTACTCTATAGAATTTAAGAAATTTTGTCTAAGCATATATTTCGTCGCACCATCAGCGTATTCATTTTTGTCCAAAAATATGAACTTACCTTCGAAACGAACTTTGTTGAGGTTCGTGAAAAATTGGCCCTTTGGCCCCGGGCTGCATGAATCCCTTTTCAATGCACTAAAGTTGAAATTAGAACCTTTGCCAGACTTTGCTAAAAATTGCGTGATATGCTTAGATGAAATATCTCTAAAAACCAATTTATTTTTCAGCAAGGGACAAAATAAGATAATAGGTTTAGAGGACTATGGCGATCGCAGAACAAGGCTACCTGCAAAATATGCAATAGCTGTGTTGGTCAGAGGCATTACACACCGGTATCATCATTTAGTAGGTTATTATTTTGTCAATAGTCCTTGTAGTGCCAAAATTTTAAAAAATTTAATATTTGAATGTTTACAGAAACTAGAAAAAATTAATATGAAACCCCGAGTCGTGATTTCAGATCAAGGAGCAAATTTTATAGCGGTTACTAAGCTGTTAGGGATTTCTGTAGATAAGCCTTATTTTTCATTTAGTTCATCCAAAGTTTATTATTTATTTGATACGCCGCATTTGTTAAAATCGTTTAGAAATAATTTTATGAAATATAATATCATTTACGAAAACGGGAAAACGGCAAAATGGGCAGACATAGTTCACTTATATACTGTAGATAAAAAAAATAATATTAAAGCGGCTCCGAAATTAAGTAACGAACACATTTACCCAAATTCTTTTCAAAAAATGCGCGTAAAGTTAGCTGCACAAATCTTAAGTGCTACTGTGGCAAGTGCTTTATACACACTTGCCAGTGGAAATGCCGCTTCTTCCACAGCAATTAATACCGCCGAAGTAGTAGAACGTATAGATAAGTTATTTGACATTTTTAATTCTAACAAATTTAATGAACCCAAAGTATTTCGACGGCCGTTTTTTGGGACAGAAGACCAGTTAAATTTTTTAAATGAAAGTAAGATATTTATAAATAGTATGTCGTTTTTTGACGGTTCAAAAAATGTTACCACCAAACTTCGGTTTTTAAAAGGTTGGTTGCAAAACATAAATGTGTTACTTCAGTTACATTCCGAATTAAAGCGCGAAAATATTTCGTTTCTTTTAACGCGTAATTTAAATCAAGACATACTAGAAAATACATTTGGTATTTTACGGAAACGAGGAGGAAATACCAGATCATTAACTCCTTTCCAATTTTCGTGCGCGTTCAAAAAATCATTTAGCGTAAGATACATGGAAAATATAACAACATCTGGTAATTGCGAGCCAACTGGCCATATAGAACTACCAAATGTTGTTATAAATCCACTTTACGATATTCCAACTCCGCAGATTCAACTAGCTAGCGATAAAATAATTTTAGACTCAGATTATAAAACACTCGATTTTATAGGGCAAAATGCTTTCTATTACTTCGGCGGTTGGTTATTAAAAAAACATAGAGAAAATCATAATTGTTCCGCGGAAATAGTCACTGAGGAAACTTCATCTTCAGTGTTTTTAGGTTTCAAAGAGTATGAGAATGCTCATTTAGTTAGGCCTTCAGCAGAGTTTATGAGTACTTTGGATAAATTGGAAACTAAATTTTGTCATAATTTTAACAATATTTGTATAGAGAGTAACATAGAGCAGAAATTTTACGACATTTTAAAAGAAGATTTTAATTACTTTTGTTGCGAGGACCAAGATAAAATATATTTAATTCGATTATATATTAGAGTAAGAATTTATAGTATAATAAAAAATTTTAACAGAAATGTAAAGCAATTTGATAATAGAAATAAGATGTTAAGTGTAATGCACTTATAAATTGTAATAATTTTGTACGATACTATTTATTTGATTTATTAAACGAGGAGGTTTTTTATGCCTAACAGCTTTTTCCTCCTAACAAAAACTTATGTATTTTTATTTAAACTACCCACAATCATAGGTACCAACATCGGAGCAAGCGCGGACTACCATGAGATTTAAACAATATCTCTATTTTTCCCACAATCAGATCTGTAACAGATTTATCATGAAATTGTACATTAAATTGAAATTTATGAGCAGTAACTAGTATCAAACACTTCTTATTTCCTTAAAATAAAATTTAATTACTTTCATTTATATCCATTTTGCATCAACAAATTAATTCCCAACATTGTTCGATTCCATTTTTGAAGTTTGCATATTTAAAAATCAAAGCAATTTAATATGCTTTTTAATTTAATGAACAACTTACAAACTAACCTGATCGAAATTTGATTTTAAAAAAACTCAGATAATATGAAAGTAATATTTTATTTTACAATAATATGAGAGTAAGAATTTTTCTAACAATTTAGATAATTTAAGAATAAACACGAATTCTTAATGAGAAATGCAATGAATTTCATGAAAAATTGTAAAATATAAAGAGGCACCCTGTAGAAGTGTTTCAATTCCTGTTCCATTTCCACTCAAATTTTTATCCCTTTCTTGCGCATGCCTTCCTTATTACTATCTACTTCTTGCAAAATTCTCAAGTTCGTTTGGATAACTGTACCAAGGTCGAATTTTGATAAGGAAAAACGTCACGAGTGTCACATCTTGTTATAGATAATCTTTGGTTCCAACATCATTACAAAAATACATTTCCAAATCTACGTTTTCAGTTAAATGTTATTTGTATATGTATATTCCATCAATGAATTAATTGCTGTCTACAGTTTTTCCAAAAATAATTTTTACATATTAGACTTCCTTCCACGAAAAAAAAGGCGAAGAATTATGGAAATAACCAATATATATCAATTTTTAACCGAATTCTTTTAATAGCTGCTCTTTTATTATATTTTTGCTTAATGATCGTGAATGCATAGTGAGAATTTCGACATTATCAATTAATTTAATATTAATAGAAAATATAAAATATTATTTACGACACCTGCTTGCCTTGTGAAAGAATTCGTCTGTAGATTAATGAAGCAAATTCGATTACAGACATATCATGTCAGCATTTACCTTATACCGATCGAATTTGAGATAAAAAGTATTATTTGTTTTTTCAAAACAATGTTATCTCCCTCGATAACTTAAGCAATTGATTTTTCTTACATTCATTAATTTTAAGTCTTTTCTTCAATTCCTTGAAATATAAAATATAAATATGCTTCTTGGGAAATTTCTTGTCACACTTGTCAAACCAATTGTGCAAACATAAAAATGTCCACACAACAATATTGCAAAAAGGCTTTTTTCCGGTAATTACAGTAAAAGAAAATAAATCAATTACACTGATTTACCAAATTAAAAACAGAACAGATTTTTTATTTTGTACTTTATGTGAGATGTATTTTTTGATTTAATCATAAATAACTCAATTCTGTTTTTTCCATCACGTCACATTTTCTAGGAAAATATGACGACATCTAAACAAATTGTATTATATTTAAAGCATATTTCGAAATGGTAAAAGAAAGTAATAAAGAAACGTGAACAAAACTTGATTCAAATGAAAACCTAAATATGTAGTTACGTAAATATAGGTATGATAATCCAATTCAATAGGTTTTACTAAACACTATACTAGCACGATATTTGTGATTTTCATTCACTATTAATTGAACATATGAAGTTATAAAATGGGTTATGAGAGAAAACGGAACTTCATGGAGTATTTGGGAAAGTCCAAAAGATTTTAGTATTTATAATTACTTGAATTTGAGGTAAACTATAAGTACCTATAATCCATTCAAAATACAATATTTTGTACTTTTCAAAACTCTCTTTCTAAGACAAATGACCTGATGATCAATTCGTAATGGACAGATAAAATACTATAATAATGATATACATACATACATATCACTTATTTTGGAACAAAATTAATGTAAGTCGCTATTAATATCAGCTAACTCCAAAAGATAGCGAAGAAAAATTACTGTCGCAATAGATTAGGTTCTTATAAAAGAGCTCGGATGGGACCGGACAAGACAGTAACCTTCTAGTTGCAATCGTAAATCAAAGTGAGTCTTAAGATATTTAAAATTTTAAAATTGGAGATTATTAATACGTGAATTTTCTCAGATGAAATATTTCGGAGTATTGGCCCTTGCTGTAATTGCTGCCTGCGTAGCTGACACCTATGCTCAAAGCCACAGCATTACTTTTGGAAGCATCACTCCTGGAGATAGGAAGCTGTTCCAACAATATGTGATCAAGAAGGGCCACACTCTTAGGGTTGTTTCCGAAGATGTTCAGTTCCCACCAAAGGTAATTTAAATACTCTCCGAATAATTTCTACAACCGCAAAATTGTAGAAAAGTTTTTATTCTTACATTCTTATATTCTTCCAGGGAATTACTGGACAATATTTGATCACTGGAATTAAGGTAACTGACCAATACACCAACGGCAAGGGAGGATATGCCACCCTAAAATCCGGAGGTCCAGGACAAAAGGAAGCCACACTCCACTTCAAGTCGCAACGTGGTCATGGATACAACTTCATTGTTGAATACTGGGGCAGATAAATTTTGAATGCTATGAAATGACATTTTGGGAAAATAAAAAGCTTATGAAGTGAAATTATTTAACTTGTCCCTGTAATTTATTCAAATATAATACATTTAAATCTTTTCGCATAATTCCCTATATAACGTTATTTCTGTGGCTTTAAGTTGGCTTAAGACACAGAATCATCTACTTCAAATGATTGCGGATTTCTGATTGAACAAATCATAATCAGTACAATTTGAACAACTTTATCTAATCTCGATTTTAATGAATTATTTTTAATGTGATCATTTTCAACACTTTTGATTTCATCAAGTTGATAACAAAATATAGAGGAATTTTTAATTACTATCTCCAAACTGCTAAGCGTAGGAAAACTAATTTATACTTTGTTCAAAACAAAGCAATCTTTGTAATCTTTGTACGACATCTGGTAGACGAGAAATTTCCTTTAATTTTTTTTTACAATGATTACAATGTAGGAAATCTAGATTGCTAACAGATGGATAATTAAAATAAATGACAACATTATACATATTGAATTTTATTGACTGACTCTAAAACCGTATTCGCAAAACCAAGCAATACCTATATAGTGAACGATTTAGTCTCGTAAACTTAATAGTTACATATAATATGTATAGTGCTGAAAATTAAAATAAATGAACAAAAATATCAAAACTAAATGTTTGACTGTCACAGAGCTGTACAAAATCAAAAACTAGGAGAAGATTTCAGTAGACTATAACTAGTTTCAAAATTGTTAAAATAATATCTAGAATTCAAAACTGACTTTTCCAACAAAATTTGCCATTGCAATTTTTTTACATAGAAATGAGACAGCCCAAACTAAATAAAAATTGAAAAATGTTACATTCGGAAACCACCTAACAAAATGTTAACATCTGTATTCTTTTAACAGAAAAAAATGCAGTATATTTAATTTTATTGATGGAATTAACTACATTCTATTTGCATATTCCTACAATGAATTAATTACTGTGCCTAAGTATATAATTTGTCTACGAAAACATTTTTATAAAGTTGTGTTCTAAGACCAAAATCCTGAAGCGTTATGGAGATAATGCAAACCAATTATGAATTTTCAAACAAAATCCCCAAATATCTGCTGTTTTTATGAAATTGTCGATTAACAAATTAATTTAATTTTAATAAAAAGTATAAATTGTCGTTTACTTCACTTGCTAAGTTTGTCAAAACTTCATCTTTAGATTGATGAAAAAGATTTGATTATAGATATATTATATTATGAAATACTTTAACTTATTGAGATAGAGTTAGAAACAAAAAGTATTATTTATTATTTTTACAAAACAATGCTATCTTCTTCGATAAACTTAAGCATCTAATTTTTCTCATCTTCTATCCAATTTCAATTCTTTTTTGGTTAATACTTTTGTAACCTTAAAAACAATAAATTATTTATACATTTCTTGTGCGAATCACATTGACAACAATAAATATGAATTAATTAATTGATTATGACACAGAGGAAATACTTAAGTTTCGGTCGATGAGCTTCTTGTGAATTTTCTTGGTCATCTCGTCAAACCAATTGTGTAAATATAAACATTGCCGCGAAACAATTGCAAAGTAGTTCGTTTCCCGGTAATTACTTACTTCAGTAAAAGAAAATCAATCTCTTATTATCACCTAACTCAAAAAGATAGATAGCGCAGAACAATTACTGTCACAATAGATTGCGCTATTATAAAAGAGCACGGATAGCACCGGACAAGACAGTAACCTTCTAGTTGCAATCGTAAATCAAAGTGAGTCTTAGGATATTTAAAATATTTGAAAATCAAAATTTTTAAAACTTGCGAATTTTTCCAGATGAAATACTTCGGAGTATTGGCCCTTGCTGTTATTGCTGCCTGCGTAGCTGACACCTATGCTCAAAGCCACAGCACTGTTTTTGGAAGCATCACTCCTGGAGATAGGAAGCTGTTCCAACAATATGTGATCAAGAAGGCCAAAACCCTTAGGGTTGTTTCTGAAGATGTTCAGTTCCCACCAAAGGTAATTTAAATACTCTCCGAATATTTTGTACAACTCCAGAATTGTAGAAAAGTTTTGATTCCTACATTCTTATATTCTTCCAGGGAGTTGTTGGACAAAATTTGATTACAGGAATTAGAATAACTGACCAATACACCAATGGCAAAGGAGGATATGTTACTCTGAAATCTGGAGGTCCTGGACAAAGGGAAGCCACACTCCACTTCAAGTCTCAGCGTGGTCATGGATACAACTTCATTGTTGAATTCTGGGGCAGATAAATTTTGAATTCTTTAAAGTGATATTGTTGGAAAATAAAAGATTCATGAAGTGAAATTATGAATTCGTTACTCCTTATAACTTAATTCCTATGCATTTAAATCTTTTCGTTTCATTACATAATGCTAATTGCATGACTTTAATTTGTCATAAAGTACTACAAATGTCTGGGGATTTTTAATTGTATGAAACATAATCAATACAGTCTGAACAACTTTATCTATTCTCAATTTTATTAGATTATTTTTAATGTGATAATTTGAAGACTTTTACTTTCGTTCAGTTGGTGACAAATTATAGAGGAATTTAGACTTATTAACTCTAAACTTCTAGGCTAGAAGAACTAAATTTTTACATACATTTTTATATGTACAACATTTCTTATAGTCTGTAAGAAAAATAAACGTTGCCAATCTTCTTTCACCCTAAAGATAGCATTGACATTGCAAAAATTGTCATGTAAACACATATGCAACAGTTGTGCCTCATATATCAGACGCTGTAGAGTTTCGTATTATTTAAACATGTCTTTTATCTTTACGTAGAAGGTACACGTTTTACTTCGACCTCATTTAGTCATCGCACTTGAGATGTCAGAAAAACGCAAATATCTGATTCATCGCACTTACAGATTCGTTAACAACAAGATCTTTGGCTTTTAATTAGTTACTAGAAATTCACGTATATATCTCAATCTCAAAAGTTTGCTAATTTTTCGAAAGGGTTTAACGTAATCTCGTTCATTTCAGGTAACTGATTAGAATATCAAGATAACTTCCCCCTTTTCCGGAAGATAACCCGGAATCGCAGTATAAAAATAGCCGATAAGCTTTCTGTGGCGGTAGTTCACTTTTAGTGCGACAAGTGGATTTTCAAAATCTAATTACTTAATTGCCTCTGTTCCGGGAAGCACCTTAGTTAATTAGTAAACGAAAGAAAACTTGTCAAAATGAAGCACTTTAGCGTCTTATCGCTAGCGCTGATAGCATGTTTCGCTGGTGTTGCTCTAGGATACAACGCCACTTTTGGACGGATTGGACCGCAGGACATTAGAACGCATATTGAATTTACCTATAAATCGAGCAAACCCTGGCTTATCGGCTCTGAAGATCGCTTCTACCCACCAAAGGTATAAAATTGATTTTCATCAATAAGAAGTTTGAGTTCTCAATTTGTGAGTAGTGTAAAAATTCGGAACTAGCCGGGTGCAAAATAAAACTGAAAACAGACTCAAAAGTTTATCAATTTTATCAATGCTAAAGGACATGCAGAAAACTGGTTCAGTGAATGAAAAACGGAAATGTATGTACATATACATATATGTATGAAAAAATAACGAAAAATTGGTAGAAAACTTTGGGGGGAAATCAGGCGAAAGAATATATGTATTTATTTTCCGCCTAATTTCAGTCCTCATTACTTAGTCTGTTTTCAACCTCTTTCTAGTCCATAAATTTCCGTTCGCAGAAACTATTAGTAAAAATTAAGTTAATTTGAAATTTAATAAAAATTCTTGAATCTTATTTCATTTCTGAATTTAGTGATGGTCAAAAATATTATTTACATGCAACGCAACAAAACAAAATAAAATAAAATTAATAAATGCAATATTTATATCTATATCGTTAGTATAATATTTTCCTAATCAAACATTATAAAATATTAACCTTAAAATTTATTATAAATACACTACTTAAAATTAAAAAATCGACTGTGTAATAACCCTTTTTAAATTTCAGAATGGATCACACTCAACAGTTGGGCAATGCACCATTACTGGAATTCGTGTAATTGACCAAATCCCTAATGGAAGAGGAGGCTATGCAACATTGAGGCAAGGAGGACCTGGGTTCAGAAACGCGACACTTCACTTCAAGTCCCAACGAGGAGGCGGTTATGATTTTATGTGGGAGGTCTTTTGCAATAGATTTCTGTAATCTTGGAGAAATCTGTACAAAGAATAAATGCATTTAATAAAAATTTATATATCTCTATGGATTCAACAAAAATGTTAATCTACTATTCGCGTATATTTCTGAAATAAGTGATCAGGTTTGGATTAATCAATACGATTATCGGAAATTTGAAAATTAGTTTTTAGAAAAATTATGATGTGAAAGTCTTGCTCCTCAAATTCTCCTTCAGAATGAACAAACGATTAAAAAATGTATTTCGGCTAAGCAAAAAAAGCTTTGGTTTTTAATTTTCAATGAAATAATACGATATAGTAACTTATTCGTACTACTTCACAATCAGTTATAGCTTCAAGAACCAAAACTAAAATTCCTTAAAATCCTGAAAATGATTTTCCAATTATATAATTAAACAAATAAAGATTTTATTGGTCTTCTGCATTGTTCATAAAGTTAAACCTCTAAAATTTAATCTGATCGAAAAGAAAGAAAATTTACCAAATTAAACTTTCGAATTAAAGTCAATAGAATGATTTGAGATGGAAATAAATTCCGGATAGTTTCCAAAACTTATATTTAGTGTAGCTATCTGCAGAAATCTAAATTTTAGACGAAATTCGCAATATCGAATTAATAACCGACACTTCCAAAAAAATATTCAATCAATTAAACTATTACTCAAATTTTTTGACATCCAATTTTTTCGAAATTGTTTAAACACGAATAAAAATGCAATTATGTAAGTGCAATCATTAATTCAAAGTCAATCGACATAATTAAAGTCTGTTTTATGTCTCTACGTTTTTCAATTAGTCGTGTCTGTTAAAACTCATTGAAATTCACAACCAAATCTTTTTTTTATTATATAAAAGCACTTGTGTTTTTTCAGCAGTACCGTCTAGAAGATAGTGAGAAAAACAGGTACGTTCAATTGCGTTCACAGTAAGTTACTCAAATATATAGTATTTCGATAAGTCGTTCTTTATTAATTATTAAGTTACAAGATAGTCATATATACAATATGTAAATTTATCGTAAATATCTTCTTGGCTGTTTTACACTTGTTCTCCTCGGGGCAGTTAGGAATTTAGATTTCTTAGAGATTTATTAAAGTTTTTTCGTTCAAATAAACAATAATTAGACTCCATCAAGAGCAAGCATAAGCTACCATCCGATAGAAACCAAAAATTGAATTACTTTTAAATATAATGGAAAATAATCGCATAAATCTCCATTCAAATACGTAAGTGTATCAACAGTTTCCAAAACACGCTAGGTGAACTTCAATGTTTTAAAACTAAATAAAAACTAATTCCAAACTCAGCCCCGTTCATGAAAACAAAGTTAAAATTCGAGCATGAATGAGTCCGCATACTTTTAAGACACTGTCTCTATTCATTCGGTTTTAATCATACGTGTCTATCTGAACTCATTTCTGTTCGTAATGAAAGGTATAACTTAATATAAAAGCCGTAGATTGGTTTTCAGTAGTCAGTTTGATCTAAAGTCAAGAAGGTGGTAAGAATATAGAAACAATGTTGAAAGTAAGTCAATATAAAATGAAATTTGCTTGATCTTTCTCAAGATTTAAAACTATTAGAAAATATAAGTTTGTAAATATGATCTCTATTGCATGCATAGATGAGGTACTTGACAGTTTTAATTCTTGTCCTCCTTGCATGCGTGGCAGCCAAAGATGAACGAAAAAACGACTATAAATGGGGACAAATGAAACCTGGTGACGAGGTTCTTTATAGAGGAGTTTTGTCAAAGCCTGGCATTAAAAACAAAAAATCGGAAGAGTACTTCACCGTCCCTTCACTGGTAAGAATCTTTCATACATTTTAAGTTGGCGAATATCCATAAAATACAAATAATTTCATTACATAACTTTTCTTTTCTATATTATATAGTTATCATCAAAAAACCGTGTAATCACTGAAATCCAAATAACAGATTTGAGCAAAAATGGATATGCAATGCTCCATAAAGGAAGAATAGGAGACCGCAGCGTTACCATCCACTTAAAATCTGCGATGGGCAAAGGATATAGATTTTTTGTAAAAGTTTACGGACGTTAAAATCTAGTTTTCTTTATGTGCTTTTAATTTGTTTCAATAAAAACTAAAGCATATGTAAACAATATTTATAATATTTATATTTTAATCTCTAATATCAAAACTATGAAGACGCAAGATAATAATAATTCCAAAAATAACCATATCGTTTTAAAACCGGCTGTTAGATATACATATGTAAATATTATATTATAGATATTATTATATTATTTGTTTTAATAAATACTTAATTATTAATTTATTTTTACTAAAATTTTACTTTGAAAATTTATCAATTGATTATAATTTTGGAGACTACACAGTAAATAATAATTTGACTTTTACAACAACCATTATTGTAAAAAAGTACATGCTTTGCATGTGAAAGTAAAGCAAAGCGCGTAAAATTATCAAAACATTTAATTTTAAATGGAAACATTTAAAAACCCCTAAACAATGTATTTTCCACTGTTAAAACATGTATATTTAAAACACATTTTATTTTTACATTCTTTTGTGTGTAATTTCACACGTCACATTGAAATCGGATCCGGTTCTATAGGTTTTGAAGCAAAATGGGTATAATGCCAGGCTACTGTGAATGAAGAATCATAAATATAGGTAAATGGTTTTTGCGTACATTACTATATTGTAAATCATTCTCTAACTCCTTATACTTTTTCTCGATCATTTGGCGAAAAAATGCCAGAAGACATATTTAGTCAAATATTGTAGAAAATTCATTGCGTTTACTAAATTATAGAACAAGTCACTGGATACAATATGTATAAGCGCGTGTAAAGATACTCAATAATTAAATCGTCCAAGTAGTTAAAAACAATTGAATTGAATCCAAATGGAATGTAAACAACATGCAGTCTGCCAAATGTTATTATGTACTTTACTTACACATGTATATGTATAAACAAATAAACGTCAATGTTGCCAGGTGATATAAAAAACGTTCAAGCGCTATGGACCATTATAGTGTAATTCGTAGCGTCGCTAGTGAGATGTTATCCAAAAAAGCTGCTGCTCTTAAAGTAAGTTGATATAAACGAAATATGTTTAAGAAACTGTTTTCATATTTAGATTTTCTTGTAGTTTTAGGGAAATGTACCCCTTTTTACAAATTTACTTAGGTAATTCTCTAAACAATCTCGTTACATTTTCAGATGGATTACTTACGAATTTTAATATTCGTTTTCACTACCTGCATGACAATTGCAAATGCCGGACCAGCACGTCTACAGACCTATCAATGGGGATTAATGAAGGTTGGTGACGGTCTACTTTCGAAAGAGATTGTATCTAAACTACCTAGCAAACTATTGAGCACTAGTCTGGATTACACCTACCCATCATCTGTAAGAATATATTATATATTAAAATTGCCATTTGGTCGATTAATCAAACAAATTAGAATCAAATAATATTGCTACTTTTATTCCACAGCAAGTGGCTAAAAAGCCTCATCAAATCAATGAAATCCGAGTTACACATTTGGATAAAAGTGGATCCGCAAAACTTAAAAGTTGGGGTCCAGGAGGCAAGTCTGTAACTATCAATCTAAATGCTCCACGTGGCAAAGGTTTTACATTCATGATAGAAGTATACGGAAATTAAGATTTATTAAGTTTTGTTGCGACCAATAAATATTCAGCTTATGTATTGTAATTAATATAATATTAATTAAAACATAAGTTAAAAACTCACATCTGAATTTTTAAATACGAATCCCAAAATTTAAAATGGTATTGCATTTTCAGGACTAAAAGAGTTAAAAAGCACATCTAAGTATACATATATCGATAAATCAATAAAATATATTATCATTACTTAATTCACATGGAATGATACACTCTAAGCTCCAATTATAAAAATTAAGTGTTGCCAAGATGTTTAAGAACCAAAAAGTTTTCCCGTAGTTTTATAATGAATGAATTTAATAGGATTTTTCTCTAAGTTGATAAAGAAAGTCAGACCAAAAATGTCCATGCAGTTCCAAATGTCTCATAATTTGTTTGTATATATTAGCAAAATCTAGTAGTAGAAGTATCCTGAAATCAAATAGCTTTAGTTTTATTCAGTTTCATTTCTAATCTCAAAAACTTTTGATAAATTAATCCAGCAATAAAATCAACACTAAAAATAAATAAATAAATAAAATTGAATTACAAATAGATATGCTGACAGATAATTTAAGTTAAATATAAAATTTGAAAAATACGTAAAATATAGTATCATTTTACTATGTCCTGATCATCATTTAAATAATAAAAAACAGAAAAGTGTCCTTGTGTCTTTTATCGAAAATACAACCATTTCTCCTTCAAAAGCAACCGTGTAATTCACAATCTTAATAAATACAGCTAAACTAACACGGTTAAAATATCTATATAAAGTATAATTAACTTTCCTATCAAGAAGAAAATTCAGAGCATTTGTTAGTCACGCTTCAATAATATCAAAATTAAATTTTGTAGAAATCTTTTACATGATTAAACACAGAATCAAACCCTCTTTAGAGAGCGTACACAACTAACACCACATCACATGAAATTGGAGCCTTTCAAATAATTTGATTATGTATCTATTATTTGTATTATTTCCGGCGCATTAAAGTTTAATTAATTAATTCTTGGCGTTCCAGGACTTCCACTTTATACATAATTCAGATATTGTAAATATTTCAACAATGTCTTATGAAATAATACATACTATATTTGAAGTAACGGTAACTTGATGTTGAAGCTTCTTTTTTATTTGAAATAATTTAAATGTCAACGACCTTTTCAATTAAATCAGGTTCAACTTCGTCCATAATATTTTATGATTATTTTATGCTTTTACGTAGTCCAGTTTTAGTTTTTAAATTTTTATTTTATTAATCAATTAACAGAGGCCAAACTTGTCCTGCATTATAAGGAGTAATCTCTAATTAACTTCTTAATTTAATATCAACTGATTCAATAAATGTTAGCTCAAAATATAAACATAAATTAAATTTAACTAAAAAAAATTATTTCTAAAGATCAAAGAGTAAACAGTTTGTACTTCAACAAAGTATGTTGTTTCCTGTATTACGAGTCAATATTTTTGTCTACAACATTGAAAAAATTTAAATAGAATACTCAGATCTTAAGTGCTACTTCTTGTCACGAGAAAACTATGTGAATATCAGATGACTAGTCTAAGAAACTCGTTTTTAAAATTAAGATAAAACAGATTTCAAATATCATCGGTTTTCGAGGAATTCATAGCCAGAACAATACCAACAAATTCAAGTGTCCGGTGCGTAATCAGTTACACATTTTCCAAGTACTCACTATCTATCTGTTTCGAATAATTTAAAACAATAAACAAACAGATATCAGTAAAAATCATTGATTGCAGATATCGCCAGTTGCTATAAGAAGCACCTGAATGCGTTGTGGTGATTGTAGTCCAGCAGTGAACACGGAAAAGTGAGATTTTATATAGAAAGCAATTTTTAATCAAAGTGAGTCCAATTAAGTTCTTAACCTAATTAACTGAGTTTAAACGTTTACCTAAAATACATACTAAGGGACAGTGTAATATTAAAAATATTGTCTTCTCCAGATGAAATACTTCGGAATTGTAGCCCTTGCCCTCGTTGCTTTCCTGGCAGTTTCAAATGCCCAGAGCAACAATATCTCCTGGGGAACAATCGGACCTGGTGATGTCCTTCTCGACAGGCAGATCATAACTAAACCATCGAAGTGGCTACGTATTGTAACCCAGGACTATAGCTATCCTGCAAATGTAAGAATATGTTCCTACATTGATTAGTTCAATATTATTTCCTAATTCCATGCCTCAAAGGAGACACTCATACTTTAATATTAAATAAATTTTATTCTATAGGGTGTTACACCCGGCCGTTTAATCACTGGAATCCGAGTAACTGACCAACTCACAAATGGAAAGGGTGGTTATGCAACTCTCTACGCCGGAGGTCCAGGGTATCCATCTGTAACAATTCACTTAAAATCTCAGCGCAGTCAAGGATTTAAATTTATCATAGAAATTTACGGACGTTAAAATTTGTTAAATGTTGTTATGTTGGTTTTAGGAAACAATAATATTAAATAAAATTATGTTTTGTTTATAAAAAATTCTTTTTTTTCCTTTCTATAAAGAGTTCTTTCATAATAATGTACTCTCCGCGGCATTATAATAATCTTTGATGTTGTATATGCGATCCTTATTCCATTTAAAGATCGTTAAATTTAATCTACCTAGGTAATTTTATAACAGCATTGAGCGTTCTTAATTTCGAAATATATAATATTAAATTTCTTGAAAAAGAAGCGTTGTTTTCTACATACTTTCAAATCTAGCTAACGAAGTATGATTAATAGAACATTTCACGAAATTATGAACGCTTTTCTCCATTTTCTGATTTGTATCTATACAGTTAATAAGAATAGAATGAAAAATTGACATTGATTGGTGCTGTGTTTTACCTATCGTTTTTGACTTTTAAGGAAACGACACCTAACTACGTTAATGTAAAATATGTCGATTATTGAAAAATGTTAACGTTAATGTTCGTTAATTTTCAATTCTCATCCCGTCTACGAAAACCCGGATGGCGAGTAATTGATTTTTACTCAGAATTTTTCTTTAAGCAAACACAAAACCAACGAAAGACGATCACCAAAGTTCAATATTTTGAATCACTCTCTATTTTTTTTGATTCATTTTCAGGAGTAAAGCCGCTGTTATAATTTAAATTTAATAAATTATATGAATTTCTAAAAAACTCCTTTCAACACATCTTTGGTTAAATTACACAATGCTCAAAATTTATCATAATTGAGACTAAAGAACAATTTTTACTTTTAAAAATGTAATCAATAACGCTAGACTTTCACGTATCACAAGTTTTCTGAGAATTGAAAATTGGAAGTGTGCAAAATAAAAATTTGTACGCAGTTGTTTTCAGAAGATGTTAAAACATTTTCCAAGTCCGTATGAACTAATTATAAGTAAATAGGAATTGCAAAAAATTATGGATTACAGATATTCACCAGGGATATAAGAATAAATGAACGGCCTAAGTTGGCAGTCAGTCAAGCAATAAGCAGGACTGAATAATAGTTTGAACAAGCACTTTTGTCAAAGTAAGTGATCTTTTGAATTTAAATTCATTCAACATGTTAAACGGTTTTACTATATGTTAAATGTAATTGTAATAAATAATATTAATTTTAGTTTTACTTTAAGATGAAATATTTCGGAATTGTGACCCTAACCTTCTTTACTTGCTTCGTATTAGCAAGTGGCAACAACTATACTTGGGGAACAATTAAACCTGATGACGTTCTCCTCGACAGAAACGAGTTACAAAAAACGTTTGAAACTAATAAAGTTGTCCATGGATACTACTCTTTTCAATCAAATGTAAGAAACTTCACTTGTTACTTGTTCTGAATTAAATTTTCAATTCTATCCCATATAGAGAGGAGGCAAAATTTATTTGATCACCGGAATCCGATTAATTGATCTGTACGCTAATGGCAAAGGCGGGTATGCAAATTTCGACAATGCAGGTCCAGGATTTACTTCTGTATCCATTTCTATTAAATCTCAGCGCAGTATAGGATATCATTTCTTTATAGAAATTTATGGTCGAGCTGTATCCTAAAGGAGAACATTGAAATTTTTTACGGAGACTTAAGAAAGTTTGCAGAAAACATTCAATCACTAACCACTATTATCGATAATTGAATAAAATCATACACTGCTTATAAAATGGGCTCTTTCAATCACTTCCAAATATATTTACGATAATCTCTACTATTATTTCATTATTTCACCAAATAGTCTTGAAGAGGATTTCTAAATTAAGCCTATAATCACTCAGTAATATCTTTCAAGAATGGCTTTTAAAAAACCATTTCAAAATTTTATCAATCATTTTTTTCTAGAACCACCGGAAATTCGAGCATTACATAAAACCTGAGCTGCTATCTAATCCCAAAGACTTTTTGCAATAATATCAAGTATAAACCTCAATTACATACATGCAAATAAATTGAGTCCAAAAGTTTGTAAGTCCTTTATTATTAAATTCAAGCTTAACCACAAGTTTGGGGAAAATATTGCAACCTAAAATTCAACAAATCAACTCCATCCACAGAAAGAACAAACTACGACAACTCTAATCACTTACTCCACCTTTTCCGATATTTGAAATCAAAATTTTTCTTAAAAGACTAAAAAGACAAAGCAAAGAGAGATAACAATTCAATGTCCAAAGATTAAGAGTAACACTACAGACAATGAATCCCGAGCAAAAATTCGTCATACCTACCGCAATCTATACAATGTAAACAAATGAACAATCTACATAAAATAAATAAAAAATACATGAAGAGACCTTATATAAGACACTTGACTGCAGAAACTCAGTCATTAATTGAAGTTCTTGTTGCTAGATACCTATCAGTGAAAATAGAAAGGTATAGTCACTAAAAATTGATTTGATTTAATGTAAACCGTATTTGATAGAGTAGTAGTTTAGTAGTCATTTTCTTTGTAGATGAAATACTTGGGAGTTGTTATTTTGCTGGTCATGAGTTCTTCCGTCTACTCGCAGAATAATATTATTTGGGGAGCTGTCGGGCCAAATGACGTACTTTTCTTCAGAGAGCGCATAACAGAACCTACTAGTCATAACCAAATTGTCACTAGGGATGTGCGGTATCCCCCACCGGTGAGTATTATTTAATGAAACATTAAGCTATTCTCGAAATTAACTAATTTAAACTGAACTTAACAAGCGTGTTAACAAAAACCTATAAAAACATTAAAAGAATTTGTATTTTGCAAGTTGCAGACAAAAAATTCAGACAGTAGCTAAAACAACTTTTTCATAAATAAAAATTAAAAACAATGTAAATTTTAGGCAATCAATATTGATAAACTCTCTTGAACTTAAGACTAATAACCGAAGTTAAATTGAAATTATCAACGATGGCTTCAGAATTTATAATACTCAATTTTGATTTTGTTTACTCTTTTGAGAAATTTTTTGTTCTACATAATTTTGAACAAAGTATACCTATATATAAAGAAAGATAGGTTTTATTTTTGTTATGTTATATTCTCTGACAGTTAAGCCAATATAACTTTCATAATTGAATGAGACTTTCCTCATTGTTAAGAAAACTTTTTATATAATTTATGTAGAGCGAAAGAATCCCAGCAATATCAAGAAATACTATGAACAAATGCAAACAAATTTCATATAACAGCAATATTACCTAAATTTTAACCTTTTATTGTACGATTCAAGCTACTAAAAGTGTATTTTATGTGGCCCTTAGCTAGTAAATTTTGAAACTTATAAATACTAGAATAGAAATTAACACAATCAAAATTTCAAGTATCAAATTACCGTCATTGAAGAAAAGGTTTAAAATCCTCTTGAATTGTTTGAGGTACATATTTTCAGATTAATACTTTTCATTAAATTATTTATGAAGTAATTAGTGGCAAAACCAGATTCTTACAATTTGTACACTTCCGACAATTTGTTTATAATTATTTTTTCTGACAGGGCCAAGATCTCCAGTATACGATAACTGCGATTAAGTTAACGGACGGCCATACGGACGGCAACGGAGGTTACGCAACCCTTCAATCTGGAGGCCCCGGTCAGACCCACTGCACAGTCCAGTTTGTGTCCGCCCCTGGTCATTCGATTAACTACATCATGGAAGTCTTCGCACGAAGAAACTAAGCAGTTTCCAAAAGTTTAAAAGATATTAAAATGATTTGATCTTACGAGGTCTTTTTTTTGTCAACGTATTCCTAGTGATCGTGTCATATTTCGGCTTTTGTACGTACCTTTTCAACCGTCAGTGTCGTCACCGACCCCAAGGAGGGTTCGTACGTTCCTGAATAGATTTCTGACTAGGGTTCAAATTTTCCCGCCTTTTCCCGCGACCCAGGGCCGCCTGCATTGATCGTGGCTTGTAATTTCGAAATAAGAACTGCGCCCTTTTAACTAATCATGCAAATGTTGTCAACCCATGACCAGATAAATCACGAGAAAAACGCGGTTACCACCAGAGTATGGAATTTTACTCCGTCGAGATAAAATCAACGCCACAGTCGGTAATTTGACATAATGAAGCAATTATTCTGACTGTCGGTTCTTGCCTGATCCAAGGTGCCCGCATATCCCGCCGCGGAATTCTTTCCGCCAGAATGTAGGACTCTTTTAATTAAGAAAGGTGTTAAAACTTAACGACCGTTTAGTCAAACGTTAATTTACTTTATTTTGTATATTTGAAAGAAATGCCCGTTAAAGACGTAGGAGACTGAGGCTTGGGAATAATTTAAACGGCCGTTGATTTCTCGGCAACTTCTTATCTAGACACGATCTGCTTGTTACCTGTGGGATTACCGCTCGATCCTCAGACCTTTCCGCTTTCACATGTCTTTTTTGATTTTCTGCCTTCACAGACCTCCGATCTTTCAAAAAATTTCATTTGGGGCCATTTTAATTTGATTCTCACTAGACATACGGAATTCAGTGAAAGAACATTAATTCATATCTCCTCCCCCTTGAAAGCGGTAGTGCAGGTTTTATCGAAATATAATTTCTAGTCTTTTGTCGAATTAATTTTTCCGCCTCGATTTTTGAGAGACAGTCGTAGCGCGTTAAAGGGTTTTCTCCCAAGAAAGAATCTCCGACAGCAGATAGAGCCTGGTCGTTCGTTAAGATGCCGCACAAATTAATTCTGAAGCGCATGCGCACAGGTTTAAGATAGAACTCAAGAAACGCGTACTCCAAATAGAGATGGCGCCATCTAAACGACTCTTGGGCATCCAGGGCGATAAGGGCTCAGGTGTTCGCCTCGAACCTGTTGGGCCTGGAACGATATCGATAAGTCTGCATCTTTATGTCGGGCACCTACAACTCGAAATGGACCTTTTGTTCGCGTACCTGGCCCTGATAACCTCAAAAGTATCATATTCAGCCACTCAAATGAAGCAATAAATAAGGGGAAAGTCTTGTTGCCTTTGTTGCCTCTGTTGCTCCTCTTGTTGATGGGGCAGTCCGCCAACGCGCTCCTCCGGATCAATTTCAATTTTATCTCTCTTCTGCACTTTTCTTCCCAGACACTTGGGCGATTCTTGGGTTCTTCGAATTGCTTCTTCATTGCGCTGGCGGACTTGATGGATCAATTTACAGTTTTGGGATGTTACGAGGCAATTAGGGTTTATCGCGATCGAAGGGTGCATTTATCACGGACGGATATCGCCGAGTGCGGGAAAGGGTGCATCACTCCTGCAACGATCGCCATCGAGTGCTCGTTTGTCTTCTTTTGTTCGCGATAAGATAGAAGCGGCTATTTGCTGACCAGTCAGAAGGTTCGTTTTACGAGAATTTATTGCCAACGAAAACTTTTATCAATTTGTTTTCCCTTTCAACAGGATTTTAAATGATACGGAAATTTTCCTTATTTTATTGGAATTAATAATAAATTTCAGTTGCCTTTTTTACATGCTGATAAAATTAAATTATGCGAACAAAGAAATGAATAAAAAATATTTAAAGAAAGAAATACATTTTTCACTTATAACATACATCGATCAAAGTGAGTCAACAAGAATAATTTTTAAGATACTACCAGATACATTTTTGGTTTTTCATATGTGTGTACCCGATTCAAAATGGTAAAGCTTCGAAAAGATTTTTTCTTTAATTTTAATTCAGTTCTCTTCATAAATGAACACTATGGGAAAAAATCATTTCTTTCAAAATTTAATTTTTCAAATTGGTGTCCACTATTATTTAAAATTACTGATCATTTCGATTAGCATTTTATCGTTAATTGTTCTTAAAAATCAATTTTACATTCAGCCTTCCGCCTAAATCTCTAGAAATTTTATTTTGAATGCCTACTTCTTGTTGTTAAAAACAGTAAAAACAAAACCTAAAATTTGCTTATGTTGTTTTCAATAATTAAACTCGGTGTAAAAATTATATAATACAAAATTCGAGTTTAACAATTAAGAATTCAACAAATTAAATAAAATATTTTAACGAAAAATTTTTCCTCTAAATTTTTTATTTATTTTTATTTATTAATAAGTTTTTGCATACATTTCGGTGGTTATTTCTGATATAACTGCCATTTGTATCATCTCCTTATTTTAATACATTTTCGTTTTCGTTCTTTAATTTTATATTATAACTCAAAGATTTATAAAGTATTCACTACTAAATCAGTGCAAAACAGAAAATTGGGACATTTACCCGCGCCTAATTAAACTTTATCCAAAATCAATTAAAAAGCACAAATAACACTTGAAATTTTTATATTAGTTTTAGCACAATTTCCAAAGAAAATGTTTATAATACCCTAAAAACTACAAAGCAAATATATCAGTTTTGAAATTTTACATTACTTAGGTATCAGGCATCTTAAAGTACTATAATGGTTTTATAACGTTTCATAAAAATCTTTCTCAAATTCAGTCGATAAAAAGCTCATCTAAAACCAATCCTTTGATTAGCCAGTATAGTAACAGGCATGAGGCTACGCACAGCTGAATAAATTTTTGATACCTGCTGCTTAATTATTAAAGTATATTATTTGATAAATCTTTTTTCACTTGGCAACATTTGATCACATTTTATGTAAATAACAAACTATATTACTTTGCCTGAATTACGATTGCACAATGAAATTTGTTTGACTAGATTTTACCTATTATTATTATTACTCTTTCACGATATGAGTGCACCATTTCTGTATTTTCATAGTTTTTCTATGACAAGCTAGTTTGTTATATTGTCTACCACGATACAATATCTATACATAGAATCCCAAAAACGTTAATTAGAACTTCCAAAATATTTTCCCCATATTTTCACAGTCATGAAGATATTTTTTGCAAAAGCGGACCACAAATCAATTTCGGCGTAGTGAAAGTTTCGACCACCTCGGGACAATCTGTAATATCCGGTCGAATCATGTCGATCATGTACATGAACAGCTGTAATATTGTAGTAATTATATGCTCCCTAAATAGTTATGTTTTATTAAATTTTGATTGATTATATTGATTGAAAGAACAAACCTCTGGTGGGTACTCGATTTTGCGATGAACAAATCCTAAATGGCCTTCCGTTGTTTCAACCTCAATTTCAAAAATGAGCGTATCTCCTTCATCGGGATCCCAATTTCCAAATTTTTCTATGTGCTCCCCAGATACGAGTACTATCAAATTAAGTAGGAAGGCACTAGCCAGCATTATACTAGTAACAAAATGAGCAATGTTCATTGCTATCTACTTGAAGTCACCGAGATGATTTTAATAAGACGCTTAAGCGTAAGATTTGGTTTTATATAGGACTTCGCTTAAGCTAATTCGAAAAAAGCACCTGAACAAATTAATAAATAAAGGAACGTAGCAATTGTTCAAACTGATCGCCATGCATCAATTTCTGTCTACGTCACACTTTATCAAATTCATAACTGTTATGTATGGCTTGTATTTTTTCAAGTGGTTCAGCACTTTCAATCTTTAATAAAAACCATTCAAGTACAAAATGCTTTTCATTGTATGTTATAAAAAAACATAAACTAAGATATCTGATTCCGTTAAATTTTAAGTAATTTCATATATTATTCAAACCACATTTTGTCCTAATAACGATTTTAAAATGTCGCAAATATATTCGAAATGACATAAACAAACAGAAACAAATGTTGATTAATGTTATTAAAAACTGTAAGGATCACAATAAAAATCAATGAAACGATTTGTTCACATTCAGTTTTGCGATATCCTCGGTCAAATAGTTGCATTCCTGTAACGACTTTATTACAACCCTAACACTTACTCTAAACGTTCAAATTATCTGTTAATTACAACCTTCATTAAACGTAGATATTTTTATAGCCAATTAGCAGAATTTACTACCCACAATTTCTACAATTTAAATGCCTAGCCCTTAAGACCCAACTCGATAGACTGGAATACTTTTGTTATTTTTCTCAGACCGAATAGAGCACCTCAGGCAAAGAGTTTTATCCACGACCATCTTCTAATTTAAGCGATAATTCGATTAGAATCTTACGATTATTTTTATAGCTGCAAAATTGTTGCATTTGCTGTGCGGTAAACCGTTTAATTAAGAAGAGACTGTTTGTCGGATGACGTCCGTAGGGCATTTATAAAAGCAGCGTGCAGGTTATCTATGGAACTCTATCTTTACCTTGATTTGTTTTCTCAAGACGCCTCTTTGTGCCGTCAATAAAACCCATCAGCGGTTACGTTCGCGGGTTACTTCACAAAAGGCAATTGCCTTTTTGATTGTAACTACGATGGCGGGGCGAGAGTGGTATTTTACGATCGAATAACCCTTTTCTTCTTGCTTCCTGTTTAAGTAAAGGGTTTTCGCTACTAAGTTCTAAGAGTGCCGTGTTGAAGGTAATCATTACCTCGACAACTTCAATGGGTCCGTGTTTTCTGGAGTGTAGACCGGTTTAGGCCTTAATGACGCAACGAGGGATAATTACAGGGTGACCTTGATGACGGAGCGACAGGGGTAAATGGGTGATTTCACGCACCGAACATCTGGCTGCGGACTCGAATCAATCAAACGTCGCGCCATCGCAAGTCATTCACATCGCTCGGTCGTGACAGTCAAGGGGGCTACCCCCATTGGGGGGTTGCGTTTTGCATAAATTTCCGCGCCACCGCCGATCAATAACAGAGCAGTCCGCAGATGTGCAACATATCATTTCGCGGAGCGCTAATTAAGTTGTAATTGAAGCGGAGATGCTCAGGCTGCCCATCGCCTGCCATCTCGCCAATTTTCCCATTTCGTCCAGATGATTGCAGCCTGTCCCTCGCGAATGATGAAGGGCTGCGGGCCAGGAAAGTGTCAGGGTGTAATTAATGCGAGCTCCTTAAGGGCTCGGACTCCCCTCGACAGACCTGACACGGTATCTTCGTGGAAAAATCCATTTGGGGGCACATAACTTACGACTAGTTACCGGGGACACGAGCAAGCGCTTAAGGTTTTATCCAGGTGAGGTGATAAAGGGGCAGACCCTACGTAATTTGACACGGAGCACTCCTGACGCCTACGTGGCCGTGTCCAGTCCGGCTGCACTGTCCGGCTGCGTTCCCCGCTTGACCACTTTGTGAGAAGCAACATGTTCGGGGACTCCCCGAGCCATTCATATATAAAAAACTGCTGCTGCCCACTGTTCGGCTGGCTGAGGCCCTTTTTATATATAATCGTCGACTAAACGGCTTCGAGGCGCAAGGTGTCAACCGATCCGGAGCCAGAAGACCGTGGAAATTCCATTTGGAACATAATTACTGAGAGGACATAGAATTTATCGGAAAATAATTGAGCTCGCCCAACGGAGGTGGACATGTGAGCCCCGGGAATTGGGTTACAGACGTCCCCCAGGAGGAATGCGAACAAGATATCTCCTGGCTGAGTAGGCACCAGGAGGCTCGTCGTCAATTTTATGAGCTTTAAATTGTACCACCCGGGAAGCTGTGAACGTTGAGAAGATTGGTTCCAAAAGTACAATAAAACTTCACAAACCAGAGACAAATGTTAAACTAATTCTCTGCGAAAAATCAGGCCTGTTAACACAAATACACTAAACAAAATCGGAGTTGCTAAATTGCTTATAACATTGCAAGAGATTATTTGTAGGAAACCAAACTATTTATAAATAATGAGCAGAATGAAAAGTACCATGATCTATCTTATATGTATATTCCGAGCCATTTATAGACCCTTTGACGATCCATAGGCGATTGCCATTCTTAAAAATGTACGGAAAGAAATGAACAAATCAATATATTTTGCACCCCTACTTAATAATCGGTATACAAATTGAATCTCATTTTGAAACGAAAGGGTTGATTTTGAAAAAAGAAAGAAGGGAAAGTAAATTATGACAGCCCCTATGTATATCTACCACAAAATTACTTTTAAAAAATATTGACAAGAACCATATTACTTCTTCAATTGTTTAATGCGAAATAAACAATTTCATAAAACTACTAGATGATGGTTAAATAAGCAGTTAAAAAAATAGGAAAATGAAAAATAGACGGTTATCAAAATATTATGTAACAATGCAACCTTACTTCATTTTGTAATACTTCACGTTATACCTACTAACTTTCCAATATGCGTAAGCTTCTTGTGATTTCATATATACATACATACATAGCAAGGCTTCCGAATCATTTAAAATGGTCATATTTAAAATTATCAATTGCACAAAGTCTGAAACATTGGGGTGATTAAAAGATTTTTAGCCATATAATTTGTTGTAATTTATCCGAAATCGAAAATGCTTTATCAATCACATCACGTTTTTAAGAAAAATATCTAGTGTTAAGTTAGTTATTTTCCAAATTTTCTTTAATATTTTTAGTACTGATCGTTTTTGCTCTAACACAAAATCCCCAACTTCTTAAATTAACATTCCATCTCTTTTTTCGTTTTGCTTTTGTTCTCAAATTCAACTTTTCATTAAGTGCATTGCATTTATTTAAACAATTCTAAGGCCTTACAAGGATATTATTTTTTCGTAAAATTATTAATTTTTTAGGTTGACATTTTCAAACATAATTTGTGCAAACTTCAAAATCTTGATACTTAAAGTGATTTAAGTAAATGTTTGTCAGAACAATGGGAACATAAAACCAATTGTGAATGAGTGATTTTACAAAGAGAGTTATTGGAATAAACGTTATATATTACAATCGACTGGTGCACACTCGAGCATGTATGTTTAATTCAACCTTGAATCGTTTTCTTTGAATCCACTAAACCACTAATGTGCATACCTAAACAATTTTTAATAATATATTTATTCTATACATAATAGAGCTTCTGAGTAAACAAAAAACGAATCTGAAAGCATTGCATTATCAAAATTCCTTTATATTACTTCTTCAACAATCAAAAACGATTGTCATGCAGTTTTAAAGCTTAATAACGACGTTAATTACCACGATACAAACAGCATTAACTTTCCGTTCCACTAAAGGCCATAGATTCACGACCTGTGCCGGATGATTAAATGTTACTGTGTCAGCGCGATAAATTATGAATTAATTTCAGGAAGTAGCAGAACGGCTCACAATAGGCGGCAAAAACCGCGACTCCGAGCCAGAGCACATCTGCAGGCAATCCAGAATGGTGCCCAGCCCGGGCAGACTCTAGCCGCGGGGGAAGGCGCATTAATTAACGACAATTAACTGAAGATGTTTTCCACTCGAAAGTTTCGTAATGGCAGACTCCGCGGCACAAGTCCCGTCCGCCACCGCGGTCCATAATCCGCGTGTTTGCATAGCGAACGATCGCCCCATCCCTTCGCCTCCCACATCCCGGACGCCAGGTCGGGATCTTCGTGCAATTAAATTATCGATCATTAGAAGAGATCTCGCCATTATTTGCTCATCAGCAATTGGCATTTCGCCGGCAACCCCTCGGCGCGGCGATGTGTTTACGTGCGATCGATAATTGTAGATCGCCTTCGACCGCGACTGCGAGTGGGATGCTGCGAAGAGACCCACCTTGGAGCCCGGTTTCCAGGTAAGACGGTGCCAAAAAGAAGAGTAGAGCCCGGTCGAAGTCGAAGACGATCGTGTAATTACCGCAGAACGATCCTCCGATTAGAATGTCTTCGCGGAACGGCCCGATGAGCAGTCTTCAGATGTTGCAGACAAATACCTCGCGGCTATTTGCGCAGCATCTCCTCAGGACCGCGCCGGATTACTGCTTTTGAAGAAATTAGGGTTTTGGCGAACGCGTCTGGTGCCGAGTGACTTAAGCAAATTGCTACCACGTTTCGGGTATGATAAACCCCGCGACGATCGCTTCTTCAGTTGTGCTGCTGAGTGGCGCAATCGGAGCTCATTCGCGGCCCGACCTTGGGGCGTCTTGGAGCAAAACTCTTTTATTATGTGAATGAAGACCCGTTGAGGTTTGATTGAGCAATTTGAGGCGGAGATTTGATGGAAAAATAGATGTCAAAACATATGTTAGCAAGATTAATAAGGGCTTATTGAAAAGACATTAATCTTGGGCCCGCAAAAAAGGGAGGTCGCGCACTTTTGTTGGGCGTGAATAAGCAATCAAAAGAACGCCCTTGATGTAAGCACAATCGGAAGTATTTTCCATTATATAGACATAAATCTAGCGATGTTTGTTTTGTCATAAAAAATCTTTTGAGTTGGTTAACCAAGATATCAATACACAATGTGCTTCATTTGACACTGAAATAGACACTAACATCTCCATACCTATTATTTATATACTAGTACTTATGATAAAACAGTGAAGAAAGTGAGTTTGTATACACAATAGAACAAACTAAATAGTTGCGGGCATTCGCTATATAGTATTTAAATTTATTAATAAAATAAATTCCACGTTAAAACATTCGCTAGTATAATAAATAAGTTATTCTTATGTTAGTTATAAGATTAACATCTTAAAGGTATTATAATAAAGAATTATGATTTTCTTCCATGATCAATTTAAATAAATTAACAAATGAAACATTTAAGTTCTTATACTCTCAATTATTTAAAATATCAAATTCTAAAGATTTCTGCATGAAAATACGAGGAATTTAAGGATATACGAGGTATACGAGGAATTTAAGGATTGGGTATTTTAAAATTTGCTCCAGCACTAAAATATTTGGATCAATTTTAAAATTCGGGATAAGAAAGAACATAGATTACAGATTTCAATGAAAATCAGATCCTATGAAACCATTTTAAGAATCTTTGATTTTGGATCTCGAAAACGGCTTTAGATATAGTTACTTCCAAACTTCAATGATTTTGCTAAATTAATTTAAAATAACGAATGATATTTAGGAGCCACATTATTCTTCTTATAGAAATTGCTCAACTGCATATAATTTAAAATTGCCCGTTTTATTTTCGTAAATGATATACATATCTATATATGTATGTATGTATGTTCATTGAAAATCTTAGTAAGCATACAAACTGCATTGTCTGTTATTCGTACAATGTATTTCCCTTTTTCTGTAGGTACGTTAAAATTAAAATGACTGCCATTTTCTAACTAAATTCCGTTTTGTTCAACCTATTATAGTTTCTACTATCTTGCTACTTACTACTTTCTTATGAGAGTTATTAAGGCCTGAATTAACAATCCCACCAAAGATTAATCATATTCTTTTACTTTCGTCATAGAACATTTAGTAAGATTTAAAAGGTTCAATGAATTAAACCCTTACTTTTTATGTTCTTTGGAGGTTTCAATGAGTTCCTCACATATGAAGCCTGGATTAACCTTGAGACCCGCCGATTCGAAACGCAGACTTTCTCAAGCAGTGCTTAGGTCGGCATGTCTCGAAATCGACCGCGAAAACAACTTGTCATTTAGGCGTGTCCGGAAAACGGAACGGAATTCAGAGTCAGAGGCCTGCTCGAAAAAAGGAGAAACGTCGTCGCGGCCCAGACCAGAGATGTGGAAGCTGCGGAATATGCTGATTCGGCCGGAATGGGCTCAGATCTCCCGCAGCCACGGGCGGCGGATTGAGACATTAAGATAAAATCTGTGACAGCCAATTACAAAAGAAGTCTAATCAGATAAATATCGAATTCGGCCGCGCGACATGATCCAAATTGAGTCTGTGTGTGTCGTGCCCATTTTCTCAGAGCGCTAAATCTTCCGATTTAGCACCGATTGACAGGCGCAGCGAAATGCCTGAATAAATTGCGAATCTCGGCCTGCATCCCGAGCTGGACCAGGGCACGATCGAGGCCTATAAATAATTGTAAGTGCACGTAAAAAGATCCCCAGCATAATGTCGATGCGATTATGATATTAATGCGCGGGGCCCCGGCGAGGGGGCGGTCCGGCCCTTTGGCACTCGATGTCCGAGCCGGTTGTACCTACCCGCCCGCCCCGGCCCGCTACACCTGAGCGCTGGTGCTCCAGCTGATTTCCGTCGTGTTTTATTGTGTTCCGCTAAATCCATGAAGAATTTTATGTTGCCTGGGAATAAATTACAGGCGACGTTAATGGTCCGAACCTGTGGAAAGCGCTAAGCCCTCCGTCGGCCATTTAAATATGAAACGAGCGACGGCGCGGGAAGCGCTGGAAAACGGTCGAAAGGCCGCTCGGGGCGATTTGCATAACACCATTGATTCCAATTAGGATCAATGCGATGAGATATTATTCTTTTATCCGGCTCATTTTTTAATCTATTATGCTCGCGGAGTCGAGTGGCGCGCTAAGCTCGCGTTATCTCCGGCATTCGCTCAGGAATGCGCTTTCTGCCCTTATCGCGCCTTCGTCAGTCGTCCATCACGGGCACTGGACCATCGCGTAATAAATTTTCGGATCTTAACCGATGACAATCGATCGCTTATTGTGCTCGCCATTAGAGGAGATTACTCTTCTGATCGCCCTTCGATAAGAAACCTGAGCGCTTTCTGAATATCTTAAGATACATTTACACCTCCTCGAACCGGTGCGAGGCGATGGTCAAGTGTACAGTGGGATGGACTGGACAATTGCAATGCGATCTCACATTGTATAGGGTTCCAATGGGTTGATTAGGAGCCATTGTATCATGTGGATTTTCGTCCTGTGAATGCCACTTTATTTTACTTATCATTTATCATAAAAACACTATGAAGGAGCGGACAGAAAACTACTAAAATCTGTGGACGGCCAAAAGCAATTTTGCTACTTCAATCCGCACCTGAACAGTCTTTACCATGTATGTATGTTTGTACTTCAATAATTCCAAGAAATGAATTGGACTTCGACAATAACATTATCAAAATTTGTATACTCAACAATAAAATCAAATATTTTTAGCAAAATTTAGGGAAATTATAATAATCCCTTCCATAGGATCATCCAGTGAACTGCTCTTAAAAACTCCAAACTGAAGAAGAGTATACTACTTACAACAATTTTTATTTTTTATTCACTAATGTCAATGAACAATTGCATGGATACTTTTAAGTTGTGGGAAGTTCCAAAATCGATCTGTTCCCTATTTATTTAATAAAATATTACTGAATGCTTTCCTTATAGACAACGTATATTCGACCGTCTTGCCTTTTTAGTAATTTACTCTAAATTGATAAGCACAGTATACCTATACGTATTTCTCGACATTTTTATAAAGTATAGTATTTAAAATAAACTTCTCATTTGAAATATCTATCATATTTCTAAGAATCATAATTAGGCGTTTTGAGGCCACTATTTCAACATTGGGTTCAGAATGAGCGATGATATGAAACTTCTTAAAACTTTCTTATAAAATAATATCAAAAAGTTGGTCCGTCATTGTGAAATCTAAAAAAAACTAATATCGTATTCGAAATCAACTATCTAAGGTTATTATTAATTATATTTAAGCAACTATGTATTTTGTTATGTTCTGAGTACCTTGAAATAAAAAAATTCTAGCAAAACTCCAAACAGTAAAACACAATTAGCGAAAATTTAAATAGGGTTGTATGTATTCTTAAGGTGAAATAATCATATTAAATATGTATAACCAAATTATCTTGCATATTCACTTTAGACCTATAAGGCGTCATCAAAATCCGTGTGGAGACCTCAAATTCAATTTGTGTCGTACTCGTAAATTTAACTCCACTTGCTTCATAAAATATTTACTTCAAATATATGTTCGTTACAACTTTGACAACATTTCCAGCATTTAAATTTTGCACATTTAAAACCAATTATTTTGATGCTGTTTTGGTCTTAGATGTTGCAAACCATATATGTATGTATTTTGACAAGGCCTAAACATCAATGAGCAATACTTCATAATGCTTATTTGCAGGCTAGTGGACGGATGATTTCTACATAAGATACGTACTTAGAAACATAATTTGCAAGTAAAATGAATGTTATTATTTTCACAGAATTATTAAATGAGCTCCAACAAATCAGTGTTATCCTTCTTAGCACCTCTGCGAGAACGGAATGGGTGTTGCATTACATGTAACGTCGAGATCCGTCATCGCCGTCATAACTCTGTTCAAACAAATTCCCTCACGCGTTTAATTAGCGCGTGGGAGAGGACTCAAAGGAACTCGAGCACAACATGCGTGCGCATAAACCACGCTCGTAAAAAGCCCGTAAATACCTCGTTAAAACGAGCGTGTGGATGCCGCGGCGCAGCGTCGCCCCAGCGGCGGCCATTAGGCCTGACAAATAAACACAAAGTGGCCAGAGCCGGGATTTGTACTTACATCCAGGTGGGGACGCCCTGCAGCCCGTAGCCCGCGTCGATGAGCCAGGTGAACAGGAGGGTAATCCACAGTGAAAAATGCTTCCTCTTAAGGAACTCCATGTCGGCCGGGATTTTCTTCTTCAGGCTCCTCCTGCGGTCGATGTTCCTGTTCGCGGCCGCTAAATTCACCTTTCGCGGCGATCAAGACGATTAAGCGATTCGTCCGTTGGCTCTCACCCTTTGCACTTCGCACTTCCCTTCGAAGGATCGCCGCTTCACATCTTCTCACGCACCACACGCACTTCACTTTCCAATTGCCGAAAAGGAGTTTTTCACTTCTTATCCCCAAAATCCCGGGATTGTTCGTCCGGCCGCCTTCGGGAGCTCACCAAGAGGTCAATTAGCCGCTATAAATCTTGCGATCGCACGGATTCTCGTCTGCTGGTCAGCGGTTTTCGAGGGCCCACTTATGCGGGATTCGTTAAAAACCAGGGAATTTTTCCAGAGTGCGGCTGCAATTACGGGAGGCAGTCATCTGGAAAGAAAACGGATAATTAATTGGGATTTCTTATGTCGCCCCGTCAAAATATTGTGCGTGCACTACTCGCGGGGGTTCCTGAATGCGAGAAGGTCATTAGTCACTTTTCGGGAATGTGAAGAGATTTTCACTCATGGCCGTGAGTGATTCTGGGTCATTTATTATAGAACTTCTGGATGCTGCAGGAATGCTCTGGACTTGACTAGGGTAATGCAGCGGAAAACTCGATACCCGTGGGGAGGTGCCATTGACCCTGGCTTCAAAAATAATTCAATCGTTTTCAAGAGATTACTTTCTTAAGATCTACACATATTCGTATAATGACATGTAAAATCTGTCTAATCTTCAACTTTTGATGCCTTTTTTAGTTTCATTATATCTTGACTGAAGGTGAAATATTGATAGAAAGGATGCCCTTTAGAAAACAAACTTAAAATTCAAAAAATTAGCTCAAAAACGAAGCACATTTCACTATGATAGCGAATTAAAAACAAACATCTTAAAATCTTCACTTCGAAAATGTAATCAGTATGTAGTAAAATGTTTCGATTTAGATTTGATTCAACTTCGAAATTAACCTTAACACATATCCTACACCTAAAATTAATTTAATGTTTTACATATGCATTTGATTTAACACATATACATAGATACGTATACTTCAACTTTAAAGAAAAATATATAATTTTGTAACTTTGAAAGTAATAATAATCTACGAGTACTATATAAAAATCCATCACAAAAAAAGGATTGTTGAAATCGTCATGAGGTACATTTTCAAGAAACTGTGAGTAACTCCCGTTCAATAATTTCAATTTCATTATCCAAATATGGATATGAAAGAAATAGGAAAACGTCCTTTCTTCATTTTCTCATGCATGACTCTTTCTGGATTATTTTTGACGGCATAAAATCTAGAGTGATTACGCGTCTTCTTGTTTTTCTTGCCTCATTTCCTAAGATCTGTGTACATCATTAAAAATTAATCAATCATGGGAATTTTGTTTTGCTATAATTAAGAACTCATGGAAGATGTTTCCAAGAATAAAAAAGAAAATTAAAGTGAAAAACGTTCTAGTTTAATGGAAGGAGCAAAACACAACGACGATGTGCTGATGAGAAAATTAATATAATATTAATCTGTGCCAGGTGAAGGAAAAAGTTTTCTTCATCCAGCAGATGTTTTCTCAAAGAAAACTTTTTTTTTCGAGATATTCTGCTCTAAACCAATATAAATATTAAATATTTGCTTATCATTCAGGCAATTTTAATTTATTCCTATGAAATATTTTTGAACTACATAATTTCACTAAAACAATATGAAGGTTAAAGCTTGGTTTTTGCCTCTAGACTCTAATTATTAAGTTAAACATATTTAATTGACCATTGGGAATTTTTAAATGTTATTGATTTTTGGGAATAATAAGTTTTTAACGTTTTTATATGCCAAATGTTTAAACAAAATTACATTTATGAAAGTACAACGATTTATAAAGCTAACAAAACAAATGAAATTTTCAACGAGGGATACAAGTTTTATTCCTATTAATTAAAGACTAACAGACACAAAATTCATATACACCACACAATCGTCGCCGCGGTCCTAACCAGCCCTCTTTCCATATCAAATTACCTTTAAATGATGAAAGGTGTTTATCTAATTTTCAGTGAAAACGACAATCGTGAGAAAAATTAAACAAAGTTGGATATTTAATAACCAAGTACACTATAGTGAAACCGAATCTGATAAACATAAAAGTTTTGCATGAAATCATGTGAACCAAACGCTGATATTTGTTCTCCTTGAAGAATGTTTTTAAAAAAGGAAATGTTCTTTCTTAAAGCGACAAAACATTGTAGATGCATAAAAATGTAGAGCTTTTCTTGTTTAGCAACAAAAGTGGACTTACATTCAATTACAGCATTTCGACATCAATAGTCGACCGACCCACAGGAACCTTAACTGGTCGGAAAATGTGTTCGCCTTCGACCGCTCGAGGCACGCAGACGTTAACCCCCCACACCCCCGGGAAGCGGCGAAGGACCTGGACCATATGTAGCCGGGTGGATTACCCTCTAACTACAAGTTGGCGTCCGGGTTTTACTACCCACCCCAAAGAACAGAGCCGCGGGGGTGGAACGGGGTGGTAATAACACTTTTCCCGCCTAATCCTAATGGAAGCATGTTAATTGTCTGCTCTACGAAATCCCTGAATGATTAATCAAAGGTGTTCTCTGGGTAATCTGATTAAGCGCCAAAGTCTCCTTAAGTATCGAACATGAGGGAAACAAAAATTCAGTCCTTTGCCAGCCCATCCAGGGGGAAAAGGAGCAGGATCAGAGCTGGAGCACATTTACGGGATGAAACGATCTGATTTCTTTCCTCGGGATTCAATTACAATTTGCCGGTGGTGGAAGTGCACCTGCGACATGAATGAGTGGCTGTGATTTGGCAAGATGTCCTTGTTACCTCGAGTGTCTCTGGGGAAGGGTCTGATTCAGTGCAATTTCAAGACATTACGTGCAGTGGTGGACTCGAAAGGAGGGTCCGCCCTGCCCCTGGACCTTATTGATTTCAATAAATTTTGATATCTTTATCTCCTATTATTTTAGAAAATATCACATAAGTATCTTCATACACATACACATATGTATTGAGAACCTAACCTTTGACAGAATATGAGTGAACAAAATAACCACATACTTAACAAATAAATAAAGTTCTCTTATTTTGTTTATTCCTGCAGTTAACAAACTAAAATAATTTAATTATGAATTTATGATATTTAAATGTATGGACTTCTCTGACCAATTAATATGGAAGAAACAAATGTGACCGCACTTAGACGTTTTAGCTGCTTCTTGTCCTGTGCTTAAACTTGTAAAAAAGCCTGCAAAGAGTGATTAGAAAAGAAAAATAATAATCGTTCAAATATGCCACCAATCTCTTCTTTCTGTTTCTGATATTCTAAGTAAGTACAACAAATAACAATTATTATCTTTAAAATATATAAGCATTTTATTGAATCCCACCACATTTTGTTACCGTTTTGCTTTCCATAGAACAAAGTATAGTTTAAGTATTTTCTTTTTGAAATCCTTAAAGTTTACTTTGATGCATGGGAGTTACAGAACCCAAACTTCCATCCAGTTTAAAATCATGAATGGTGTTATTTCCTAATAATAAAAAAACTTAAATAAATATGTCATAAATATTTATACGAGTATTTAAATTATAATTTTCATAACAAACTTTTTTAACTCTGGCTCAAAACAAAGTCCTGAAAATGATTTCACTGAGTGAAGCTGTCAACGAATTCAATTGAGTGAAAATGACTTGAAAATAAATCGCTGAATTTTGCATTGTTTTTAAATTGCATATTATTTCAAAATGAAGTGTTCTTAACTTCAATTATGTACATATATATTTGTAATATCTTCATAACGCGTGGGCAGATTCGAATCGATCTTTTTTTATTAATACTGGTAAAATTATTTAAAACTATAAAATAATAAGGGCAGAGGTGGCTTAGAACTTTTTTTTTTAAATCTTATGTAATCGATAAATTTTAGTATAATCTAACAAAAATTTTTTAGTAACCGTCGAAGAATAAAGTCAGAAATGAAAAATATATCTTGGGAAATTGGGGATTCTCGAAATGACTTTTATTATTTGCTTTAATATCAGATCGATAAGTTTATTGTACCAATAAATGAAAATAAAAAAATTGTATAACTATGTAGTGTGATCTTTCTTTTAATGTCTATTTTGTATAAGGTCTACTAAATATAATATATAGAAATTGTCTCTAATCACTAATTTTATATTATTAATATCAGTTTTAAATGTTTTAGAGTGAGGTTGCATTACAAATTTATGAGTAGTGACGCCGGAAGCACTGCACTGATTTTTTAGCGACAGACCAAGGCGGAACTGCTGGCACTCAATCAGCCTAGAAAAAAGCGAGATATAAGAGCAAGGAGACAGACAATGAGACATTTCGCCCGTTCGTCAATTTCGATGGAACAAGCAAAAGCAATCTTGCAGGTGATAGCGATGGCATCCATCACAGATTGAAATTTCCAGGCACGTTGTACATTTTTCACGTTCCCGTCTCCGTCAAGGAGGTTTCCCATTATTCTTTCCCCAATTTCAAGAGCAGAAGTGGGAGATAATGAAAAATGCAACCTACTTCGTTCCCGACACCGTTCCCTGGTCCCGCCCTACTTGCGGGGCTGGAACTGTGCAACCATCCCTAGTCCCAGCCAGGAAGTTTTGTCTTCCTGAAATTAAAACTCTGCAGTCGTGTAAACATGTTGACATCTTGTAGGTGGATGCCCCGAGCCGGGCGCACCGAACCCTTTCTTCGGGGCGGACGGCTCCAGCGGCCCCAGCGGCCCCAGCGGCCCCAGTCTCAAATTTGCAAAGCGCACTAAATTTACGAGCGCTCCGCTGGGCGCCCCTCGCTTAACCGGTGCCCCAAATGTAAATCAGCGCCCGTTTCAGACCCGTGGGGACCTTAAGACGCATAAAGAGTCTTCAAGCCGCGGATTATAGCGACAAATCTCGCCACCACGAGGGCTCTTCTTTCGGGAGGGATGCGCCCTCTAAATGCGGGTTTTAGTTTTCGAAAGATCCTTTTCCGTTTCAGGGAAAGTCAGCTAAAATCCGGGCTAATCGTGACGAATTTTGAATGGGTCCCGGTAAAGCCGACCCCGCCAGGAGCAGGGAGGAGGAAGATCTTCAAGCTGCGTTCCAGGCATCCCGGCGAACTCACACATGCCCGGGTAATTGCTGGAATTAGGGACGCATCAGAGGTCTTCAATTACTCTGCCTGCTCACCTCGGCGTTCGATTTATTACGCTTCGTGACGTGTTATTAGCCGCGCGGATCCGATGCTCCTCGGATCCTTCCCTGCAGCGCTGCTCCGCGCCTCGACGTCGTCCAGGTACAGGGAATGGGCAGACTCGTCCTGTTTTTTTCTGGAATAAGATTTATGCTCCCGACGAGTTTTGTTGCCTCTTCACGAGCTGTCGAGAGGTCTTTTAATTCGTACGTTGCTTCGCTGCCGAACTGAGTTATGGCATTTTTGCATTTTCGCCAGGATTAGGTCGTCGGGGACTTGGGTATTAACCTTATTTTTATATAAATGGATTTCACGCTTTTACTTGCACGAACAACAGCACTGTCCCTGCCTCAAACGTCTTCACAAGAATCAGAACCTCGTCCGCAGTCTTTGTTGTACACGAACAAAGTGCACTAAGCACCCACATAAGAAATATGAACATGTTTCGAAAAATTTATCAGCCGTATTATCAACTTTGAAACTTGCAGGTGCAACATTAGCTCGACTATGTACATACATATGTAACTAAAAGGTGGTAAAGAACTTTAATAATTTTAAGTATTTTATTTTGCGTTTCTGCAAATGACAATATTTTGAATTACTCGTATTTTTTCAACTTGAAAAACAAATTTGTTGACCGTATCTTGATAAGTATTTTTTCAGCTCAACCGAGATATTTATCAGTCTTACTAGGGTTTTTCTTTCAGTGAAAATAATTTTAAGTATTTTGTGTGCACATTGAAATCAATTCGGCGCTCCATAAATCATAATACTATTATCCCGGTTTGATGTTAATCTTTTCTTCTTTATTTATAAAAGTCTATTCTTTATTTTAATGAGCAGACCTTTCCTATGAGCGGGACTGTAGTGATTATAATCAAAAAATTATAAATTAAAAAATAATAACCAATTATTATCAAGTAATTTTTATTTTTCATCGATTAATAACAATTATGAAGTAATTTTCATTTTTCAATAATAGCTATCAAGAAATGATTAGTTATGACATATATGTATGTAGGTAAATATCATAATTTTAAAAAACGATTTTATACCGGATTAAAGAAAATAAACTACTATACCAAATTTTACCTAATATGTAAATTTTCTTCACTCTTCCACCTTTAAGAAGGTCTTATTTCAAAAAATCAAAACATAAAAATTAATCCTAAATCTTTTTCGAGCGATCAAAAACAAACTTCTTGATAATCATTTCAATCCATTGCAAAGTAAATATTACCTCAGAACCATACATGTTATTATCGCATTTATAATTTTTATTTAGCCAAAATAAATTAAATTAATTCCAAATTGTATCAATTCTAAGCAAAACTGCAAATAAAATAATTAATGTTAGTTTTGCGAACAGTGATGATTTTTTTCTTCTAAATTTCAAAAATAATCAATAGTGGTGTTATATATTTGCAAATGACAGTTTAAAATTAGAATAACTTTTCTTTTCCTTAAACGCAATACTCGTACTTTAATTCAAACCAGAGAGGCAACTCACAACGTAAAAATATTCGATTATAATTCATTAATAACATTTATTAAAACTTTGTAAGCATACGAGCACCTTGTTCACTATGTTTTGTAACAGTTAAAGTTTAAGAACAAATTGTAAACTGAAACTCTGTAATGTAAAGGTCTTTGTTTCGGCCAACTAAAACCTTTTTTTAATAAGAAATTTAATCGAGAAAGGCACTTAACTCCCTTCAGATAACTTTTAGAGTTTCGTGAAACAGAGTTGATACTTAAATTATCAATTAACTTACATACATACATACATTGAAATGTAAGGGGATTTAAATAAAACTGATTCAAAACATGTTATTTTGAATTTCTTTATAGAAAATTTTTTAGGGCATAACATAATCGGTACCCCTCCTCAAATTTTATGAAGATGAATACTGGGGAACTCGGTGCTCTTGATTTTGACTTTATTCACTAACAAAAGTTGCACAATTAAAACATCGGATCCAGCATAGTGTGAAAACTCGAAAGGATTTCAATGGATTTTTTTTAGTTTTTTTTTATCATTTTCATAGCAATTTTTATGCTTCCTATATTAAATTTGTACATTTTGCCACCCCATTTTTGTGAAAATCGCTCAGCACATTTCTTATACAAGGAAAACTTCCCTCAGAGGTATTTTTTGATAGTACATTCAGATAACCAAATTTATATTCTAAATAATTATGATCTTGTGAAAAAACGTCCATATATTTTTCAAAATTTGAATTACTCAAATTATCACTTCTCCATTAAACCATGCAAAACCCTAAAGGGTAGAAGAAATAATTCTGTCAAAAACTACAATACGATCATAATTAGCAAAGAGGATCTGATTATGCCTTCAGAATAACACAAAACCTTTTCTTTACCATTATACCTCTTTTGTAACTTTAGAAATCAAAATCCGAAATGAATATGTTGATAGCTCCAAATTTACTACCGTGAAATATTACCGTCGTGGTATCGATTGCTTTACCTCTTATCTCCCAGTCTCCAGTTGAATGTTTTATTCTTTCCTGGAGGGAAACCAACCTCAGGTTTCTTTGTGCTAACTTAAAAGGGATAAATTCCGCAGAAATACTTCGAGAAAGTTAAACAAAGCCTAAAGATTATCAAGTCAATTCCACGATGGAGCAATTTGAAATCACACAGTTGCAGTATCCAATTACAGACAGTTTTGATTTTTGCATAAGTGCGACTGTAGTTGTGCTATTCATTTAGCAAAATCCTTTCGCAGGAAACTCCTCAGGGCTCCATTCAGCGCTTCGTCAGCCTCGTCAGTAGTATCGGGATATCTTTGAAAGATCTCCGCAGAATTCTTGAGAAATTCCCGGAGACGAGGAACAATTTCCTCGGAGGCGAAAGTGGAGCTCCTTCACTTTCGCTACTTTTTCCATTGTGTCCGCGTCCGCTGCTGGGAGTCTAATTCTAATTCACTCCGCTGGCCTAATCCTATTCAAATTAAACCCCATTGAAAAAAGTTTCGCATTGTGGCCGCCCATGCGTGAAGTGTTCTCACCCGAACGGGGAGGGGCTGGACCGCCGCCCGCGCGTCCAGAAGCGAGTCCGCCTAATCCCGCACCCAGAAGATCGACCGGGGCTCCGCTGGCGGATAAAAAGTTGCTTAATCGATTCCGGCCAAGGGACAAAAGAGTTTCGAACTTGGCGAGCCCGCTTCGAGCGATTTCCCGGAAAAAACAATTCTCCTTAATGAGCACCAGAAAAGCCAGCGAAAAGGCAGAAATGAAGAGGCCCTCACCTCACCTTCGCGGTCGCGAACGCGATTATGAGTTCCACCCCACGGGTATGCAAATTGAGAGCAGGAGCCGCGAGTGCACCAGGTAAACAAGACCGCGGAGCCGCCGGTGGGGCCGCGAGATCCAGAAAAGGTGCAAAAAGCAATCGCGGTATGCAAATAGCAGGAGTCAAGGAGGTGACAAATCGGCGATGAACGCGTGTTGACACGGCCGCAGACAGACCGCCTGGCCACGGGCCTGGATGCGGCCGCACGGCCAGCGGAGTCCCGGCCCAAAGGAAGTGGGCGCCCGGGACGTGAGCTGGCACTAAATTTGGGGCCATTACCTGGCGGAGCCGCCTTCATTCGGGCGCCCCGTTCGGCTGCAAAACCGCAGTTTGTTACCTTTTAGAGGTCCATTCCGGGAAGAGCGCGCCTTTGCGGCCTTGCACCACACCGCTGGCCGGAAGTCTGGAAGGAGCTGGAGCCTCGGGGAGTGTGCGGTCAAACTCAGCAGTTTCGGAGTGGGCACCTATCGCAGCTGAACAGTGGAGCACCAGGGGGACTATCTGCCACCATCAGGTGCTTCCCGGTCCCGGAGAACAGCCCCCGATCGAGTAATCCCGAGGATTTGTTTTCGCTGTCTCGGCAGTTTCCCTTAATCCCTGGGTGCACTTCACTTGTGGATTAATTCCATAAATCACAAACGAGCCGCTATCGGGCTGGCGGGGCACAAACAAACAAACAAATAAACAAACAGACAGACAAACAGGCCACCCAACAAATAATTTATCAATTCCACGGGACTCCGGAGGGTTCTTGCGCCGCGCGGACACAACCGACCACTCTCATCAAAATTTGTTTGCGAAGGAAGCACCCAACTAGGGACCCGTCAGGACTCGGGTCTTACACGCGATTACAAAGTGCATTTCCCTGCAGACTCTGGAGCGCCCGGCCGAGGGACCGGGGAACCGGGGGACCGGAAACAGGAGCAGGAGCAGGACCACCCCTCGCTTGCAACCCTTTTCCAGGTGACGGCGGACAGCAGGGAAGGACGACTGGGTGAAAAGCAACTTCCGACGGCGATGGCTCGCGAACTTCACCAAGTCGAGCCTCAAGTTAAACGATGAACGGTATCTTCGCGGACCGAACGCGTGCGGTGTTAGTAAACAACTGATGGGACGGTCTGTCACGGCCTGGAGCAGCACCGCGGCACGAACCAGCGAATGTTGCTGGACGGGTACCCGATGCCGGCAACTTGGCTGCGCACCCACTCGATGTTGCTGGAGTGTGGCTTCCGGTACTCGAGTACGCTCGGATTGGTCCCTCTTGGGTGGGATTTTCCGTTGTTTCCTCCTTGCGCAATCTTCGCCCCAAGGACATTCGGGTCCTTGTCTTTTTTAATATTGTTCAACAAAGCTGTGGCAAAGCGTAGTTGCGAATCTGAATTTAAAAAATAATCAGAAACTGTAACAAAATTATTGTTAGCAAATTTTTTAAATATATGTATAATACATGTATACATAGAATTAAAGAAAACTTTTAATTTGTTTTTACAAAAATGTCCAAAATTAAATTTTAAAAATACAGTTTTTTTTACATATTTTAATTCATTGATTTGGGTTGAGAAGAGATTTTTAACAAAGTACAGTTAGGTACTAAATAAAACTCTTGATATTTATTATACACCTACCGCAATCTATTTGTACTGAAGTGAAAAAATAAAACTGTGTTGTTGAGTTGTTAACAAAATTAAATCAAAATTAAGGCGAAAATTAATATTTGTATCTACTAAAAGTAACTAAAATCAAACAGAAATTTCTCAACTATAGCGAAAATTCTGGAGTTTAAAATTAAAACCAGGGACCGAAAATTGAAAACAAACAAATCATCACTTTATATTCATTAACCTAAAATCAACTATTTCATTTTTTAGTCTTTCCTAATTAGATTCAATAATACTTTGCATGAAATGTTTAAGGTTTTTCGGCTAATTTTTACTTATACGATCGATAATGATTACGATCGATAATGATTACGATCTCTAACGAACAAGTAATAATTAATTATTATTAATAATAACAAGAAACGATTTTTAACTTAAAAAGAAAAGACTATATCATTCCGAATTATGTCAATGCTTTTACTATTATTTTGTTTTTGTAATTTCAACTCCTTAAAAGAAGTAAAATAACTAAATGCTTTTTTTCGAACAATAGAAAAATAGAAATTACTTGATCATAATTTTGATATTTATAATTTTTATTATAATCATTACAGTCTAATAAAAACCGAAAAAGAGTGAACTAAAGACGAAAAACAATAGATGGAATCGAAATTGAAAGCATACGGAAAATTAACTGAAATTCGCGTGAGAACTGAGGATTGAAATTGGGAGAAAAACGAGCTGAAACATATTTTACATTCAGCTAGTATTTTTCTTCTAGTTTTATCAATATTACTTATACGAAATCATATCTTAAAACTTTAAACTATAATAATATCATGTTATATAATATATAATACAATCTTGATATGTGTATGTACCAACATATTGGGCCATACATTTGATTATTTAAAAAGTAGTTATATGATTTGTTTTTGTTCTCAAACTAAAAGAGTGACATTCAAAAGTGGTCATTTATTTTTTAGAAAATAATTAATTTTTTTCATTCTATCTTAAAATCTGTGATTTTTATCCATTTTTGATCTCAGACTAACTTACTTTACTGTTTGAGTTCTATTATATACTACAAGTGAAAAAATTTTAAAAAATGATATATGGATAAAAACAAATCTGTAAGAAAAGCGTTTATTTACTGAAGGTATCACAAATACTAACACTAAATATTAAAATCAAAATAAGTTTATAATGTACTATTTGAGTCTTTTTCCTACTGGCCGCACAAATACTAAGCTGTATGTGTATAAAAAACAAAAAATATTACTTCCTCATTTCGATGTAGTTTATCGTGTAGATATACTAGGTTAAAATCTGAGTAACTCAGAACTAATATATTACAAATCCCTTCAGCATTTCCCAAAATTAAATTGAATTCAATCTGGTCGCAGTTAAGCCCTTTCGAGAGCACTCGAAACGAAATGCCCTCGTGCTCCCTTGCCATTTACTGCCAGCTGTCCTCGGCGTCCCGGCGCAGTAATCCCAGAAGTTCACGTGGCGACAAGAGGCGTGGTTTCAGCGTTACTTCGCACACATTTGTTGCGGCAACATGCTGCCGCTCGCCCATCGGTGATTAGCCCTGCAGATAGAAACGAAAATGGAAAATTTTACCTGGGTTTTCTTTGGTCAGAGCCGACTGCACCACTTTAGCACCTGACCGTCTCCCGCGACTAAAACTACCACCTAGGAGCCCCCTCCGTCCCGTTCCGGTTATCTGATACGCGGCGGCGGGGGCCCGGTTTCTTTGAACCCGAAGGAAAGTCGGCGGATTCAAGGAGCCTAAGGAGGCTAATTTAATTACATAATGGACTGAAACGATAGAGTCCTCGACGGTGGCGTACCTTTTGTCAGTTGACCCTCGAAAAGAAGATGACCCGAGGCAGCTTCAGTCGCCATTCAGCCCGTCAACAGCCGCCGCCCGTTCCGCGCCCTTTGAGTCCGGGTCGATCTGATAGCAGCCATGCTCCGGGCTCCGCAAGGACACCCATCCGTTGATTTGATATTTGATACTGGATCCCCGCTCGCCCCATCCTGCGAGTCCCCCAGCTTGCGGTCATCACTCGGGGACGAGTGTGGCGATGTTGTGTTTTCAAATTTTCGAGCAAACCTCCTGACAGTAGACAAATATTTGTGGACAAACCTCCCGAACAGACCCCAGGGGCATTCGGGCGGGGTCCCGGCCTCGGTACACATTCGGCTTCTGGCTAATGAATGAGATGCGGGTGGCGCAGGGAAGATAGGTGACCCCCCTCAGCCCTATCTAAAACTAGTTAGACCCATCCATCTATGCTCAGGTTGATCCTACATACATAACATAACACAACATATATCTAATCGCCGTTTTGTGTCACCTGAGATGAGGCTGGTTACGATGCCGCAATAAAGTCGATCGTGCCGCTCTTTGTGGCCACTTACTTACTTGATTAAGGCGGGAAACCTGTTACCTGTTGCCGCGGTGTTCATAAAAATGCAATTTTCCATTTGTAAGTGGAAGGACGTTTCGTTATCTCGAGAGGACAAGATTTCCTCCAGTCGTAAAAGGTATGCTTCAGCAGTTCATTACTGCCCCCCACCCTCCACCTAATTAGTCGGAAGGGAAAAAGCATCCTTCTCAGGTAGCTAAGATACAGACAATACCTTTTGTGTCATTGTGGCACTCTCCTCGAGGAGGTGCTATTAACTAATGGCCCTTTTAGGATCCTCTGCAACCCCGCCGCCACTGGCCGGGGTAAAACGCTTATAAGGCAACATTTTGTTAATCATCGTTGTTTGTTTTTTTTCCCCGGGCTCGTAATTTGCGGAAACGAAGCCAAGTTTGCCACAGTTTATTGGTTATGATAATGAAATCGCATTTAAAGACTTGGATTAGCCGTCGCAGACAAGCAGGAGTCAGCCGGCCATAGTGCGGGAGAAACACATCCCAGGCCTATCAAAACAAGTGGAAAGATCCGCAACCGGGAGCTCATAAAAATTTAACGTCCTCCCCGAAAAGGGGGTTTTATGGATGGACAAATAAAAAGTCCCATTTCCCGCAGCATTTCGTGCGGATGTGGCAAATTGGGGACGCCACTCGAACAACAGGTCAGTCGACCTCGACATCCCGATGATAGCGATCTCGGGATACATCTGCCCTAATGGCGGCCATCCTGTGCACTTAGGAAGCGGCGAAATAACAAAACCCCATAAATCCCCAAAAGATATGAAATTTAGAGAGACAGTCGGTCTGTTTTTATTACAGACATTTTGTATTCTTTCTCAAGATGTAGACGGAAATTTCGAGTTTTCGACTGTTTCCTCAAATTGAACCGATAAATATTTAAGAGCAATTTGAAAAAAGAAATACTTGAACAAACAAAACTCTTAATCCTTTCTGTTTGTACGATGTCGACCACAACTCAACATAATAAACAATGTTGAATTAATTGAATATTGGAAAAGGGTTTAGATACAATTATAAAAGCATAATTGCAATTCGTAATTTAGGCATTGTAAAACAAAAATTAAATTATAAAAAAATAAAAAGAAAAATAATCATAAAAAACATAACAACCTTAGTAAGTAATGCATTGAATTAGAATCTTCTCGTCTACTCTTAAATATATGTAGATGCACATACATATGCATGCATATCTAGCAGCAAAGTAACTGACACTATTTAAATTTTTAATTAAGAATAATGCTTTAACAAATGCAATTTTCTATGGAAGATTTTTCCATAAATTGCAATATTTTCCTTATTAGAAAAGAAAATTATACACTTTAATTTTTTTAAACCTTTTATTATACATATTATGTTTATTACTTATTTGGAAAGATCTAGTTATATCTAATAATATATTCTACTTTACGTCAAAACATGATTACTATTTTCCTAATTTATTACAAACTAGAACGTTTTAAGACAAAAAAGGTTTGATAAACTACTGAAACGCATAATGCCTTACCATTCATCTGCGTTTCTAATAAACTTTTTGTAAAACAATGTAAGCGTTTAATTTAATTTTTGTAGCATAAAAAATTACTTTAGCCTGAGTAATTAACAACATTTTTGTCAAAGAGCATTACATAGACAAAAGAACGCGGTCGTTAAAAGTTTCAGTGGATGAAGTATTTTGTAATTTTGATTTCTGCCAAAAAAGGATGTTATAAATACTTTTTGCCCGAAATTCAAAGTCAGTTAAATTACAAAATCAAACAACAGTCATTTCGTATATGAATGTGTATTACCTATAGTTGAGTTATTTTTCTACCTGACGAAGAAGATTGTTTATTTATTTTACCTGTATTATTTTGATCAACTCAAATCCAATATAAAACATATGTGTATGTACAAGCATACATATTGTCATAATATAATGAGTATACATAAATTAATTGTTATTGAAGTCCTTGCGAAAGCCTCGATCTATCCCACCAATCTTTAAATCTAAGTCAAAGCAGAAAAACATCCTCGTCGCCATTCCCGTGAATCACCTTGTTTTGCAATTGTTGTGAGTTTCGCAATTCGGAAATAGGGCAAAGTCTCCTTCCGCGGTGGTCCCGTAACGCATCCCATAAAACGAATCCAGCGGCAGCGGCTTTTGTCGTATAAACAAAAATTAAATTGAAATTAAAGTCACATTCGTGGGACCCCAACTGTTGCCGGAACGCTACCTAATTTTATTTATAGCGCGGCGGGGCGATGAGCGATGTTCCGGAGGCGTCCCACAAGTGGTCTTTTGTCGTAAAGTGAAAAGGCGTGAAAATGCGGGGAGGGCGGAACGGGGTCCCGGGGGAATCTTCCATTAGTCTTGGCGACAGTGCGGAGCACCTTTCTCGCGCTCATCGATAACCATCGCTGGCCGGGGAATCACCGGACTTTCTCGACTTTCGTAGACACGCGGAGCGCCCCGGAGGGCTCCAGAGTCGTCTGCGAATAGGGGAGGCTCCCGAGATCGGAAGTTAAAGTGGAAGTGGGCTCCGCTGAATTTAATCACTCCTTGGCATGGGAGCCCCACAGTCGAAGAAAGTGGCGTGAGCAGTTGAAATGGCTGCGAGGTGCACGCCCGTTAATTAATTGGGCGCTTCCTCCGGCGGCGCGGGCGTGAGACATCGCTTCCTCCGGCGGTATCAGCTTTCACCCGGGGGATCAATATCTTGGAGTGATTTCACTTTCCGCGGAATTCCCCCGAGGGAGCGTCTGGGATGCAAACAAAGCGGACACTTGTTTGTGCCGTCTTACGAAATGTCGAGTTATTTTTAAAATATATATAAAACACCCGAGGGCTCCGGGGCAGCGGCGAACAAGCACGCGGGATGAAAAGGATTAAATATTTGAAGAAGCCAAGGGCAAAGTCCTTTGGAATGCCGCTCCTCGGCAACCAGCCGCAGCAAGGGTATCAGCGACGGCGGCGGGGTTTGAGATACGTTAAAAAACCCTAAGAAATTTGTTGGAATTCGCTGACCAGAGAAATCAATTAAGGCGTCCAGGTAGCGATTCGGCGGACTACCACCTGAGCGGGACTTTTGTGCCCGCTCGCGGGTCTTCAGCGCGTTTTGCTTTTATTTAATTGAGCAGAATTCGAGTTAATTTCAGCCCGAGATATTGACCACATCCTGACGTCACAAGGACGGAGGAAGCCAGGGGAAAAAAAGGTGAACTGGCCAGGCAGAGTGAGCAGGTAATCGAGTTGGATTCACCTGTGATTTTCAAAGAAGGCCATGTACCTAAAAAGGAATGCGGCGAATTTCAAAGGGTCATCCGGGGCACCGACCAGAGGCTCTGCCCTGGAGAATAACAATGGACGCAACTTACACTGCGGGCAGGACGATTTCAGTCCTTTTTTTCCACCCATCATCGAGTTTGGTTCGCTCCTCGCTTTTTAGGCGTTTCGGACAGGTTCGATTATTGGAGAAAAGGTCATTTTTGTCATCTCGTAAAGAATAATGGCCACTTATGATGGCCAGACGTGCCCAATCGCATTCTATGATAATGAGCCTTCAGAAGGGTCCGTAGTCCGATTAGTAATGGAAACCAATCCGATCCTAATACCATGACTCACAAGATCGAACAAAATTCTAGAAATTTAGATGTATTCATTAACTTTATTTGTAAACTAAATATTAAAAAAGAAGGATAAAAGAACCTTTTTTAAATCCCTATATAGGTATCATAAAATTGTTAAATAGATGAAAAATTGATCACAGTTTGGAAAACCATTCAACCTTTACCCCGTCTTCGAAAAAACTAACATAAAATATGTTTGTAGGTCAAATGAGCCAACTAAATTTTGTTCGTTATTTATATATTTAACGCATTTTATAGATATATACATTAAAATGATTTTGCACATGAATATTGGAATATTTCGTACTATTGCGCAATTGAATTCAAAGGTAACAACATGATCGTTTCAGATTCTTCGGTTCATTGGGCAATTTTGAACCATTAAAATAGAATAAAGTGTGTAAACTATCTATCAACCAGACTTTTAAAGAAAATGCCTAAAAATGAGTATTTTATACGCATATGTATTAATAATTCAACAATATCACATCATCCGCCAGTTAAAAAATAATAAAAAATTTTGAGTAACAAAAATGAATGTACATAACTTAATCATGAAATAAGGAAACGCTTTTTAGTGCAACATAATGAACATCTATTGACGAAAAATAAAACGACTACATTTTAGTAACTTAGATATGCTGGTTCCGAAGAGCCATAAATTAGTTATATCACGTACTGCACAAAACAATCAAAGTTACGACCCTTTATTACTTATATGAATTTCAACTTAATCAGACATTAGGAAGAAAATCCAAATCAACTTGCAAAATTTCACGCCGCTCGGGCTGTTCAAGCTATGAATAAAATAATAAATAAAAGCTTGTAATAAAAACATGAGTTCGCAAATGTCAGGCTTTGAACTTTTGCAGAAATTGTAAATATTTTGCTGTGAAACTACATATTTGTAATCTAACTTTGCTGACTAAGTTTATTTATTAAATAGTAAGAGATAATTTTATTGATTAACAAATTATACAACAAATAACGAATTGATTATGCATTTGACTGACATTCATTTTGAATTCATATCTCCTCGATTGGCAATTTCAAAATCAATATACCATATTTCATTTCAAGATGAAATTATGACTTTTCATGAATACTAATCTACATAGTGAGTATTCAGCCGAAAGCCATGAAGTTGCTGAGCCCCTTATGAATTATTCCAGCGATAAAACTTGTAATGTTTTTAGTTTTATATCTATTCAGGCCGCATAGTATCGTTTTTATTTGACACATAACACATATCAAATTTAATGATATTCGACTATGCATATTCTTTAATTATGTCACAACATTAGGAATTAGTTTTATATTTAATATATTTGATAAATTTATAATAGTTAATAATCTTGTTTCCAGTCATTTGTTATTTTTTGTGGTATAACTTATCTAAATTTGTATGGTATAAACTGTTCTATGTTCTAGATCTTCGTACTATGGAACATTTTGCTGCCTTACTGAGCAAAGGCGAAGAAAATCAGAAAATCTACCGCTCTACCTGCAAGTTCAACGGCTTGTTTATACTAATTTGTTAACTAGTAAAACGTCTTCTGCGGCTGCGAGTTCGCGAAAAATATGTTGAAGGAAGCGAGATGGCGAGGAGTGAGCAAATTACAAAAATCCCTTCAAATCCCGCACTGAATGCATCCGCGCGGCTGGACGCGGACATCGCGAGCCCCACATGCGTCGTCTTAAGAAAACCTCGAGAGCCACCCAGCAGCATCCCATCTTAATGTCTGCGCGGCCACAAAACGGGGCCCCACAGACGCGGCGCAACAACGAAGTCCATGTCCGGAGGTGTCGGCGCAATAAAATGAGCCCAAGGTGGAATCCGGCTCCTCGGGCCGTCCGGATTCATCATCGGCCGATTTTGTAGCTTTTGGTAGCCTTTTATTTATGCTTTTTACAACTTTTATTATTAGCGGCATTGTAATGGCGGTCGTTTTCAAAAAACGACAACGCGGCCCACTCCGCCGCACTCCGGAGTAGCAATAATATCGAAAATTTACGACGGCGAACCGCGTCCGGGGCTCCGCGACGCTGCTAAGTGAAATCAAAATGAAAAACGCGACACGTGTTCCTTGTAAAGGTAGCCAAGTCCGCGGATAAATAGAAAAATTATTCCGTCCGAACGACAGATTTAGGGTGTGGCGCGCCGGAGGGCCGCGAAATGAATGAATTTGGTCCAGAAACGAGCGGCACAAGTGGGTGAAGACGTTGACTATTGAAATTTTTTAATATTCTTGAGTTCCTTAATTGCGTACGATTGGAAGCACTTGCTGCAAGGATAATTTACAAACACCAAAATAGGACTCAACTCAATTCAGTTCTACTTTGTATTTCAAGACAATTTTATAGATGTATAGATGTGCAACTTATTTTAGAAACTAATCAAGATAACGTAAGACGAAAGTCGAAAACGTAACGTTTATAAATGAGCCTTTCTAATAGTAGATAATCTATCAAGGTAAGTAACTCACTATTCCTCAGTGTTGAGCATTATGATAAATCTAATCTCTTCACGAGTAGTAAAATCGCTTTTCTCTTTCAATGAGGGTTAATTTTCTTTTAGGGTTTTCTACTCTATTACAAACTTCAACATCGCCGTTTTTCTCTTTTGAAATGAATCCCCTCGACCACTAATGCAATTTTCACACAAATTCTAAAACTAAAACAAATCAATTCTGGATAGCTCTAACTATTCAAAAATTATCTGGATGTATTATATATGTATAGGACATTCTTTTGAAACGCCCTGTAATTTAGGATTTACAATTTGTTTAGCTGCTTATCTGGTCCTACATTCAATTTTATCGGTTTTAGTAGAAACTGTGAACAAATTCATTTCTTTCTGATTTATATTTCTGTTCTTACAGACGAGCCCTAAAAAATTTTATCTTCCCATATAAGATTGAATTTTCCGGAACGCGTAGTCCAAACCGAAAGTATGCATAGAATATTGTTTAGGGATTAATGTGCATAATATTCTTCTCTAAATATCATAACAAATTTCCTAAATAAAAATCATGTGAAATGCATGCTATTTAAAATTAATTATAATATTTATAACGCCTTGAATACTTTAAACAAAGATTTCCTGCATATTCCATGATTTTATTCAACCGAGTTTCTTAAGATTTCCTCAATGTGTTCCTGAAATTTTATTTTTATTAACCAAAACTCAAAATGCTCAATTTTCCAATCAATCATGAACCAAAGTTTTAAAATGTGTCATTTTTCATTTTAGACAATTACATATATATTATATATTTTTGTGTAGATATAGTGTCATACAATTTGGTCTACTTATTTATTTATACATCCAAATTGTTTGGAATTTTTTACGTACAGAGAAACTTTTCATAATTTCGCTAAATTAAAATTAATTGCCAAAAGTACTATAATTTCCCAATGAATCAAGTAATACCTGCTCAGAAGCGGGAAATTAATAAACGCACACGCAAAAGGACCGCCTCGCCGATACCGCAATTTGAATTTGCGAAGAAGCCGACCAAAGCCGCGTCTTATCTCATCTTCGAGGAACATGTGTTTCCAGATAATTCCGCGGTAATTACACGCTCAGTCAGCCGCAGCATTTATCGCTGCAATTATGAAATTAATAAGAGCTCCTCGAACCGCGATTGGATAAGCGGCGGGCACGCAATCACCGCACGGAAGACTTATCTACTAAGACGCGATCCGAAGACATCGCGCCATCGACGGAGGAGATAAATCCGCCGCTAAACGAGTGCTCCAGAGGTATTGGGGCTGTCGCGGGGAGTCCCCCTGGACCTTGGGGACCTCTGCAATCGCGGAACATTGAATAAAACATTTTTGCGGTAATTACACGTGTCAGAAGTGGCCGATCTCTGATTCCGCGCACCGAATTTCAAAGCGGTCTCGTACACCGCGAGCAAAATGGCGGATGGTTGGCCGTTAAAAAGTTGATCTCCTTAACGAACGCCTCCCATTACCGCACCGCTGCGCGATCGTGATTTAATTCCGGACTGATTGCATTCCGGTTTCGGGACCAGCGACGTTTTCTCCCTTTTTCGATATTTCCCACCGGACGAGATGCTGATCACCGATCAGTGGACGCGGCCGTCGATCGATCCGCGGATCCGCGGCGTGCACTTAAGCGATCGCTCATTGATCGGCCGCCGTAATCGCCGTATTAGGCCCGATCGCCGCGGAACTGATGACGGTTCTTTGAGATGCAAACACGTGAGTACGTGTGTTCCGCCCAGGTGCTCGCGGGGGCCCCACCTGGCTGGGCCGCGAGATTAGCGAGTAGCGCTGCCCTGATAGCCGCAATTATCGTCGATCAGCCGCGCGATCTCTTCCCAATTGCAGCCGGACTGCAATTTTTCACGCACGGTGTGTGACCGATCGCAGCGCTGCCCCTTCTCGATCCGGTCGAGGTGGATTCGCAGACGACGGAATCCGCGGCGCGCCGACTTGACGCAATAAAGGGCGCCCGATTAAGCGATCAATTAATCTCCCCCGGATTGGGGTCTCTCCGGGTGCTGGATGCGCGGAACCAGGCGAGTGAAAGCGATCCGGGCACCTCGCGAGTCTTTTGATCTCCGGATTAGAAACGCTCGGGACGATTGTGTCAGACGAATCGGGACCGCTGGAGCAGGTCGCGTGAATAAATCGTCTTTGATCATCCGATTTATGGCCGCGGCTTTCTAGACTGACGCGGCTAATTCATTCCAAATTACGAGGCTGGGGCGGAGCGGCCTCGCGTCGCACAGAGGAAATCCGGACCTCATCTCCCCGGGTGATGGACAGGTAATGCCGAATGCCGCCAGATCGGGGTCTTAAAGAAATTCCAACATTAGCTTAATTTTAGATTAGATTATCGCTGACGAAAACTTTTAATCTTTTTCTTTTCGAGTTCTGGAACAGGAGGAATTTTCTGTGTTATCTAACAGAAGTGCCTATTTAACATTGAAACTAACTATTTTGAATCACAATTAATTTCTTTTCTTATTTTCAAATCTTCAAATTTTAAACATAAAACCGTTGGAAACGATTTTAAGCTTCACCCAGTATAACATTTTCTAAACTCGCATACAATTCAAAGCCAAAACGCAAACTTATTTTAGACTTCAACCTCTCGCTGTTTATGAAATAAATTTCCTTTGGGAAATATCTGATACAACAACCTGAATGAAGAAACAAAGCTGAAGTACATTCAGTTACAAATTTGCGTACGAAGAGGAATACAAATTTTGAATTGTTTCTGAAAATTGGGTTAATTGTTTTCTATGAATTTTTGTATAATTTTACGATTTAAAGTGCTTAAGTCAGATTTCGCTGTTTTTATAGGCTTAAAATTAATTCAAAATTTAAGATCCGTGTAACATAAATGGGATCTAAGAAATGTATAATTTGTGGAATCGTTTTTTATTTTTAATTATTAAAAAGTATGACATAAATGATAATTTTTGTATTTCTGAACACATTGTTTGCCTACAAATTTGTTTCACAATAACCAATACTAAGTTATTATCCTCTTCAGGGATGAATTTTTTAAAATTAGAAAAAGCGGTCTAATATTTTAATTGATACTTCGTAACTAAGAAAAATTTGGGAGAGCAATTATTTAAAAGGAAACTAAGTTCACAAAGGAACCTCATTATATAGTTATGTTTTTTTAAATAGACCAATTACTAAAACTGTTTAAATTTTTTGGTACATTGGATAATCTATTTATCACAGAATTACGATATTTTTCTAAAGATCTAAAAAAACAATCTCCTGCCAATCATAAGCAGCTTCAAAATTTGTTAAAGACAGTTAATTGCAAATAGAATAAAATGATGCTATACTACAATTTTTTAAATGTTATCGTTAAATTACAAATCAAAAGCTTGAAAAATTACATCACTTTTATTCTAAGTTTTGTTTTATATGTAAAATTTAAAAAAATAATAAATCAGCATATTTGTATTCATAATTTTACCTAAATCAATTCCTCTGCTAAAAAAAACACTATCATATTAATCCAAAAATTGATTTAAAACAAAAACTCGCACTTTCCTTGCTTATACTAATTAATTTTTTTAAATTTTCAATTTAAACCAAACTCAATTGTAAGTAAAACCAGGTCAAATCGCAAAACTAGGAAGGGCCATTTTACGACTAGTTATAAATCATCATTGGTCCGTTCCTTACCTGCGCAGCGTAACTAGAATGCAGGTAATGATAGTTCGCAGTGAGGATCTAATGGTTTTGGCAGTTAAGAAGGGAACCCAACTGGTATCAGCGTCCACAAGGCCACAAAATATTCAGGATCTCTTAAGTCGCTCTGATACTTCCTACCAAGCCAACTAAAGCAATAACCCTAAAATAAAAGACGATGCGTTTTCACCACGTTTCCGAGAGATCTCTGCATCCTTTTCGAAGGGAAAAGAAATTTACCTACGCAAAATATGCATCATAAAACGGTTACCATTATAAAGAGATTATAGGAATTTCCAAGTAGTCGGGATATCCTTATACTTTTTAGGATTTCTTAGAAATCTAGACTTTATGGTAGCACTAGGATTTTCAAAATTTTGTTTACAATCACTTTCTTCACTTTCAGCAATGGAGCAATGAACTTTCAAGGATCTGTTTTTATTTAAGATGAATCATAGAAAAAGTAAATGGAGGGTTCTTACAAATGAAAGTAAAATAGTCTTTTAGAATGACTAAAATGATAGGTAAAAATGTCTTAACTTTCATTAATTTTGAAAATAAAAGCTTCCACAAAAGTTTCTTTAGTTGAGCCGTTTATTTCACTAGATTGAAATTGATATGTTTCTTTTATTTATAACCAAAATGAAGTCATCTCCAAACAGAATGACACAAAAGTGGTATTTCATATCTACATATTTTTTAAAAAATAATTGAAAAATGAATTATTTTGAAAACCAACGTCAATTTTTATATCCGCTAGGTTTTAATGCATAGTGTGAATTATAACCGAAGGAAAGTTTAAAAATTTGGATATACTACTTTGGTCCTAAAAGGATATTATTCAGAAATATTTAATACTTCTGGTTCTTTTAACGTTCGGAAGATACTATTTTGCTTCTAATGTGGTTCTTATCAGAAAAACAGGTAACCTCCGAAAAACACCAATAATAATTAGTTTTTAGTGTTTTTTAAAACCATGTTGTTCGAGACTGCAGAAAAGGGGATTCCGTTTTAAGTGGTTAAACTTCAATCGAATGAAAATTTCAATAAATCCATCAAATTTGTACAATAAATTATGGTCGGCGGGTATTTGTCTTATTTTTCACAAAATAATATGGTGGGTATAACTAAAGAAGATGAAATTTCAAAAAAATATCTCACAAAATTTGAATTGCAAGCTTACATATAAATTTGTACGTAATGTGTATTTTCTTCAATTATAATGGAATAGAATTGAAAAGTATAGACATGATTTTTTCAAATATTGTGAAAAGGGATTCTCTAATAATTTTGAACAATTTACCTTTGATCATAACTCCCCATTTTATCAAACAAATAATATATGTACATTTTTGGAAATAACTTTATATGAAATAATATATGAATTCCATTGTTTTTCAAAAGAATTACTCGAAAATCATGTAGTTGAAACTGCGTAACTCAGGAGAACGTATCCGCGTTCTTCGAGGGTTTACCTGTAGTATTTTTAACTGTCTAGATATCCTATTTTGGTCCATACTCATGTATAACATGAAAAATCTCATAGAGCTAAGTTTAAATTTAGATTATCATAGTATAGACTTTACTTGTTCTTAAAGCTGACATTTAATAGCTACTTTATACGGGATTTAAAGCCGTTTACTGTGTCTGTTAGAGCAGGTGATGGAAATATTTGAAAAAAAAGTAACGAAAATATTTTGCCTTAAGATTATCTACTAGTATTAATTTCATTAAATGCTTTACCTGTATTAAATCTATATTATTATAATATATTTTACAATGTGCCAAAGAGAAGTCTTCTTCGTCCTATATTATTAACGCATAACGATGTGTGGTTTTATTTTGATATTTCAATTTTTTAAGAAAATTATAATGAAATTTACACTTCTTCAAAGTAAAAGAGTTTATATAAATTTACATGAACAGTGAAAACACATCCGGACGTAATTTCATTGTTTTTGGCGGGAAAATCGGCATTGAGATTGGACTAATGAAATGACTCCAACCCGCTTAAAACGGTCCCCGAACTCTCGAAGGACGTTGCATTAGAAAAAAATGGATTTACATTAAATCTGGTAAGACTTCCCCCCACACGTACAGGGGGACGTCACGTCAGTCCCACAAACACTTCTGCACTGATAAGAGCGGGTATGTTGTCTCTGTGTGGAACCCGATTATAGGCCCACAACCACACGCTCACGAATTTTTTTAATTTATTCACCAAAACTCACAGAGCGCACACAGCTTCAAGTCCTTTGAAAGGCTTCGCTTGTGTGGAGTGCTCGAATGAGGTTTGCCTTCACGGTGTACCCGCGCACACACTGCCAGTGACGGCTGTCCGCTGGAATCCCGCTATTTGTCCTGCTCGGGACCTCTCGAAGGAGAAACGTGCTTGCGGCCGCCATTGCTGTCTTCTTCTGGCCCACTCGGATGAGCCGTTATCGCTGTTGCCAGTGCCTTCAGTTGCTCGGCCCGGTTGAGCGAGCCTCGTCAGTTCCGCAATTTCTGTTAGTCAGCCTGAAGTTGCGGTGTTGCTTGCAGCGCTGAGTGCTTCCACGATAGTTGAACGTCGTCCCTCGAGCCGTGCAGTTGTGGTGTTATCGGTTTTGCTCTGGAACAAATTTTCGGGTGCACTGAGTTTTCGACGACACGGAAAGATATTTGGCAGAGGAAGGCCAGGAGGAGAGTGTTTTCTGTTCAAAGAATGTTTTTGTTGAAGCAAAAGGGCAAAAGCAAAGAAAAGGTTCTCTGAAGTGTGATAAGCGCACAGTGACGTAGTTATCAGCGACCGAATGATAGGCGCGAGAAAAACTTAGTTCTGTGCTTATTTGTTGATTCCGAAAATTATTTTTGTTGAGAAGTTTGTGTTTTTATCATTTAGTACAATTCAGCTGCACTGTAAGAAACGTGCTTTCTACGTTAAATTTTATATATTTTTTGTGATTTACTGAAGTCGTTCACTCCCAAAGCTCGACCGGGTGAGCAAGATCGCGAATTAAATAAAATATAAAAAAAAATGATTGCGACAGTGATAAGGACTATCTAGTCAGAGCCGAACGCCAGTGAGCAATCTCCGAGTCGATGTCGGACGGCCGGTACACCCAAGTAATTACGACGCATTATAACATGACGACAAACGCTGAGATTCTGCCATACCACCAGACGACACTATCCATTTCGCCAGCAGCGACCCTGCCGAACTACCACGGGACGACGACCCACAGCTGGAGCATGGAGGACCACCTCATGCAGCAGACGGAGCTCCCGGGGGGCCACATAACGCACCGGCCGCACCACCTGCTTCGCTTCGCCCCCTACGCACTGCACCGACCCCACCTGCAACCTGTTGTGCCGCCACTGTACTTGCACGCGCCGCCCAGGATACCCGCCCGCCCGAAGACGCCGATTTCGCCGCCGCCGCCCGAGGGGACCCACATCGGGCACCTGTATCCGGAAATCTTAGAAATCATATTCCAAAAGTTGGCTGTCCGCGATAAAGGCAGAGCCGCCCAGGTTTGCACTGCGTGGCGAGACGCTGCGTATTCGAAGAGCGTCTGGAAGGGCGTGGAGGCGAAGCTGCATCTGAAGAGGCCATCGCCCACTCTGTTCGCGTCGCTGGTCAAGCGGGGCATAAAAAAAATCCAGATACTGTCGCTGCGGAGATCGCTGAAAGATGTCGTCATCGGGGTCCCAAACATGATCTCGCTGAATTTGAGCGGCTGCTACAACGTCTCCGATGTTAATCTAGGGCACGCATTTTCGATGGACTTGCAGAACTTGAAGGAGCTCGATCTGTCGCTCTGCAAGCAGATCACAGACTCCAGCCTCGGCCGGATAGCAACGCACCTGAAGAACCTCGAAGTACTCGAACTGGGTGGATGCTGCAATCTGACCAACACGGGCCTGCTCCTCATAGCCTGGGGTCTCAAAAAGCTGAAGCGTCTTAACCTGCGGTCGTGCTGGCACATCAGCGACCAGGGCATCGGCCACTTGGCCGGCCTCAGTAAAGAAACAGCTGAGGGCAACCTGGAGCTGGAATATCTCGGGCTGCAGGATTGCCAGCGTCTCAGCGACGAAGCCCTGGGTCACATAGCACAAGGTCTGAAGTCACTAAAAAGTATTAACCTTAGTTTTTGTGTTTCTGTCACTGATAGCGGTTTGAAGCATGTTGCCAGGATGCCGCAGCTGCAGGAGCTGAACCTGCGGTCCTGCGACAACATTTCGGACATCGGGATGGCCTACCTGACGGAGGGCGGCAGCGCCATTGTCTCCCTTGACGTCAGCTTCTGCGACAAGATCAGTGACCAGGCGCTCAGCCACATCTCCCAGGGGCTCTTCCACCTGCGCACGCTTAGTCTGAACCAATGCCAAATAACCGACGAGGGAATCTCGAAGCTGGCCAAGTCACTGCACGAGCTGGAGACGTTAAATATCGGACAGTGCAGCAGGATCACGGACAAGGGCCTCCAGACGCTCGCCGAGGAGCTGACGAACCTGAAGAACATCGACCTCTACGGGTGCACGCAGCTGACCCCCGCCGGCCTGGAGATAGTCATGAAACTGCCGAAACTAACCCAGGTCAATCTCGGGCTGTGGGCCGTGAGGTGATGCGCCTGCGCTGGCAGGATTAAAATGACGCACCTGGGCAGCGGCCGCCCACCACCCGGTTTGCACCGCTTCGCCACCAGGAGGACCACGATCGCGGGCCGCCACTAACCAACCCTAGGAAAATAAAGGAACTGATCGCTTTTTCGAATAATTTTCCTTTCCATTGTTTTGTAAAGTAATCGATTTCTCTAATTGTGATAAAATGTATAAAGCAGAAGTGTACATGTATAGATTAACGGTTATGTAAGTAAACATTAAATACTTTAGAGGTCTAGTGCGAGGCGATTGTTTTGTTTATGTTATCTCTTTTTTAGTTCTCGATAAGTTCTCTAAATTAAGAGCAAAATTATACGAAACGCGGACGAGAACGACCGTCGCGAGTGCACGACGCGCGAAATGCAAAATATGTTGAACACTGGAAAAGGACGGAAATAACAACTTCCTTTTGAAAAGTTAAGATTTGCCGTTTTATTTAACTCTCTCTACCTTTACTTAACACTCCAAATTCACTCCATTTGGGCCCCTGTATTTTGTATAAGATTTTGATCTTAGACAAAACGCTAAAAGGAATAAAATTCTTAAAACTGTCGGAACTTTCTTTCTATAGTGGTTATAGAATAAAGATATCCGACTGTTACAAGACTTTTGAGCACTTGACCTTACTTGGACCCATAACCTCAAATTTCCTATAAACAACGGCTTTCAGGCGTTTTCAAACGTTTTTAGTCTCAAATAAATTACTGCGAGTAATATTTAGACACGCAAAAAGAAAATCGTTTGAACAGCAGGAAGTAATATAAAACTAAATCAATGTTTTATAGGACCATTTGACTTTATCACACTTAACTTATTATTTTAATATGTTTTACTTTTTTCATAATTTTTGAAAACATAAATTTAAGGAAAGACTACCAGGAAATGATTCACAAAATACTCCTCTCAAATTGTTTAATCATCAAAACTAAACTCTAATAAATTTTAGAAATTTGTGAAACAAACGTATCTGAAGTAAATATTTTGAAGCCGAAAAAGTATTGCTTGATTTTATGAACGCATTTCATTTTAGTCTTTTGCGCGATTTTAGTTTGATGTATATATTAAATTTTATAGCTTCAACAAATTAAAAGCTATCAACATTTACATCTCATTTTTTCAAAATTGCACTTTTTTAAAGAAATAATTAATGATTTTTGAACCAGAGGAATTTGAACTAAATGGGATAACATTTTTCAAAAAACAAATCATAAGGACTTAAGTAACTGAAAATTTCAAATGATAACGATTTATGGTAGTCTTTGATTTTCAGGTTGCAAAAAAATGTTATAATTATTAATAAAATAAATGAACTTGTTTGGAAATATAAAAAATGTTTTGCAGGAATAGCCTCTAACCAATCTATAAGTGGTTTTTATTCTTCTCATGAAATGAAAAGCAGATCGTTTTTATATGAACATATGTACGTCAAGATAAACGTACCCTATACAAGTCAATTCTAATTAATAATAGTTTATTTCAATTTATTCAGAGGCACTTGAAAATTAATTTATACTATTCCATCCCTAATTCATTGGAACAAACATTTATATGCTGTCGCTCAATCCCAGGAATGGTCACTGGCGTAATTTTGGTGTAAATGTTATTGCAATTGATTTTCAAACGCTTTTCGTGGTTTTCCGCATTAGCAACCAGATTTAGGTTTGATTTATTGCAAATTTCACCACTGCATCACCTCCGTATTATTAACTGGATATAACTAGAAACTTGTGTCCATGAATTTTACATTAACATTCTCTATTTTAATTTTATTAAGTAGTGGTCTTCATCATTTTTGTCAGATAAGGACCTAAGGTGTTCTTGTCTTTTAATTACTGATTTATTATATTACCGATATAGTCAGTCATCAAAACATAATCCAGAAATTACTTTTACATATTTGCAAGATAGTAGAAAACTTTTAATTGGTTGTGGTGAAGATTTTAGGTTCTCGCTCCGTGGTAAAAAGTTTTAGGAGTAATAATAGTTTAGCAAGTTGCCAATTTGTAATAGGGCAGGGAAGATATTATAATTATTTATTTTTTAATCCTTTTATTTAATTTTTTTATACTTAAAAAAAAAATCTCGTACTCCTAATAGTTGCTTCAGGGAGAAGTAATGGCTCTTTATTCTATTAATAAATTGTTGTCCCCAACTTTTAAGCAACTTAGGCATAGGTGGACACTGTAAGCACTTAAATGAAATGAGAAGCATAAGAAATGTTACATCATCGGCATTTAATGCCAACAAAACTAGTTTATTCAGTCCATTCGTCACAGTCATTTTATTCAGATTATCATAGTATTATTACTGTAGTACTGAAATTAGGAACATATTGATTATACCCAGTACAAAGATTTTTAGAAAAAAAAACTTGAAGTCTATCTCCCCCATATGCAAAGTGGAGATGAAAAAACTTTGCTTGCCCCGAGAGGGGTAAAGTTGAGAAGTGAATATAAGATCATTATAAGGTTACTTAAACCCTTTTTCAAAATTCTTCCCCGTTTTTAAAATATTAGACTCCAAATTGGCAATTTTCGATTAGGTTAATATCGGCCAAATATCACCTTGAACGCAATTTCGGAAAAGTAAAAAAAGATTTAGAATACTAGCACATAAACTGAAAATACTTTTAAAAATAACTCTGCTAAATTAAATAGTTTACGAAATATAATCGATCAAATAAAAAATTGCAAACAAATAATTATCTAATCTTGTGTTAACCAAGAAACAGCCTTATCACTATCAAGTGACAACCGAACTATAAATTTCGACCCTAATTTTAGGAAATACAACAAAAGAAGTATATATTGCAAAGTAATGTTTAATTTCAAATTGAAATATTATTATCATTTTAATGTTACTTCACAATATATTTGTTTTGCCTGTGATATAAGAGACATCTTTTACAATTCTCATTTTCTGAATTTCCTGTGTTTTAATTCAGATTACTACGGTCGGAAGTACGAAAATTGATAAAAACGTTCTTACTTTGTGCATAATTATTATGAACAAATATTATATTAAAATTCTTGTATTTGGTGTGAATGACAATTAAAACAAGGACATGATATCCTAAAACCTTAAAGTGCATGAATAAATGCCTATGGTTAAGCTCGTCCTACAATATTGTTCACATATTTTGATTGTGGCTTCTGAAATAATTATGCAGATTTTAGTAGGTCGTAATTAGGTTTTAACGTACTTTAACTAATAGGTATATACTGTGTCGTTAATCAAAGGTTTTAATGCTAACTTTTATAAAATCCAATTTTTCATTAATAACATATTATACATACCAGTGGGCATCAAGGCAACGCAAAATAATCGGTGTTCTATATCCGATCATAATATTTTATCATTTTATGCATATCAATAAATAATAATGAATCAGAATAATCCACAAATATTGTCATAGTCAAGAAATGAATTCATAACAAAAATATGAAATGCTTACCATGAATCTCATTATGCATACTATTTCATTTAACATGAAAATCTTATTTTGAAAATTTCTCAATAACAAAACTCGCTGTGACCTTCTTGCACGATCGAATTGTTTACACTAAACTTGAAATTGTTTGTCGGTTTTCTGTTTCCTATTCAATATGAGACAAATATAGCTAAAATTTAAACCATGTTACAATCTGGAAAAGCATGTGCATAAACATAACAAAACATATATTCATAATAATTCTAAATGGTTGGATTCAGGGGGTGGTCAGTATCAGGACAGTTTACGTTACAGGTGTTTTTTCTTTCCATACGATTATTTATGAATACGATACTTTTCTCTACAGCTTATTTATTTTTCAGTAACATTATTATAAAAAAATAAATGAACAATCAATATGTTTTGCAATTTCCGATTAGAGCTGTTTTGATTAGTATTTACCCCAATTACGCGTAACGTAAATAAATAAGAGATAAGTCTTATATCAGCTAAAACTCGCAAAAACGTTTAGGCATCAAACCTTCTTCTTCTATATGAACTTTTATAAGTCTCTCAATTTTTGATTAAACATTAATCAAAGCCAATAATACGGATTGGAAATAGCCCCTATTAATTGAGAAATTAAAAATAATGGTATTTTTTATCAAAAGTAGTTTTGTGTAGGATCTGAAAATAGAAATGCAATTCGTTCAAAATTAATTTTAAATAATGTGGATATACCCTCTTTTGAACCGACACTTCCTCAATTAGTAGTAATTTTATTATTTTAGGCATTATTTTGTTTGCAAGAACGCGAACGATTTAATCCTTTATTAATTGCTCAATTACTGGTGTGTTTTAAATTGGTTTCTTAATTACAAATAGTTTGCTAAAATTTAGCTGCTTTGGCACTTTTATATAAATCGTTGAATGTCCGTGGAAAGTTTATTCGAAAGAGATTTTCCCTATTTTAAAACTTTTTGGAGGACTATGAAACTAAGAGAAGATTCGCTCATCCATTCTACAAGATGACCGAATAGTTATTTAATTTAGATTAGTATAGACATATGCGGAGTCGCCTTTAAACATTATAGGGACCCTTGGGCACACTAAAACATGTAACGGCCTTTTAAAAGCCAAAAACCTACAAAAAACATTAAACTAAAAACAACTTTTGGCTTTTTGTGGGACAATTAATGCCTTTTTTAGGCAAGGGAAATACAATAACTTTCAAAAATTAGAATTGCTTATTTAAGCCTCGATGCAAAACAGCAAAATGAAAATATTTTCTGCTAAATTACTCAGGCTACCAACTTTATGTTACTTTATATTTCGTTATTTTCAAGCTTAAACTATGTGTGCAAATACATAATATTTGCATAAATGCATGACAGAATCGATTAAGTTATAAAGAAACTGAGCAAGGAATAGTAGATATATATGTATGTACATAAGTAAATAAATCATGAATCCAATTATGCCCAGTTCTCTTTTAATGCAATTATATTACACAGCCTTTTACACGTTTTGATCTCACTTAAAAATATATACAGTTTCCTAAAGACATTTAAATTTGTATATTTATGTTATAATTAGGGATAAAAAATTCAGGGTTACTGGGTTTTATTTTTCAAAGTGCCTATTGAGTAAAGGCGCAAATGACTATAGAGTACCCCGCCTTAAAATTAGGAACGCTTTTCATTGTATCAGACAGAAATGGGATGGTGCACCACTCGATTACGAATTCCTTTCCAATATTCAATAGTTTATATTCAACTATTGTATAGTATATATAATATAAGTTATAGTACGATCTTCAGCGCATGTAGCTGTAAATGAATATATTTTTATGTTCTATGGGACACCGTACCATACATGCCGAAAGAGCCGTGAATTTTGAAATGAGCATAAAATCAATATTCGTCCATGGCCCGGTAATTCTCCGGATATAATTCGCATACAAAACTTTTGGGCGTACCCAAAATCGAAAATGTATGTATATTTGTAGGAGTACTATATATAATGTGGTCGAATTGCAAAAGTAAAGTATTGAATTGATATGAATAACAATTATTAAAAATTGCCTAAAAGAGGAGATAAATTTACTAAAAGAAAAAGAAATCGTACTAAATAGTCGTAAGTCTTGTCAATTTAGGAATTTTGATAACATATAACATTTTCAGAAAAACAAAATTTTATTAGTTGATTTTTATCTGTTATGGCGGGGTGATGTGCATAAGTATGAAGTGGTTAAAAGTCAATAAAGTTTGTTAATAGAATAATTTACTAATTAACTTACCGATTTTGTTCAACTTTTGCAGGTCTGTAGGGAACTGCTAGTATTTATAAGATAATGGTAAAGCGGTAACGTACCTCTAAAATTCTCCTGAAAACTAAGGTTTCGAAATGCATACTCACCAACTGGAAAAAGAAAATGCCTCGAATTAAAGCAACCAAACCGTGCACGAAGTAGCCGGAGGGCCTGAAGTTGTGCACATATCAAGTTATCAATTCGGGCGAACCCCAGAGACCCCCGAGGCGTATCAAGATCGAAACTGTCTTTGGAGAATCGGGGTCCGCTCTGCCCCGAGGACCCCGCCGCGGAGCGGTCCAGCCCGAACCCGGGGAAGAGCAAAAAAGACCCGGGTCCGTACCTGCCCGACCCGGAGCTGTCCGCCATTCTCACGACCCTTCCCGCGTTATCTGCCCTGCCGCCGCCGCCTTTTCTTCTGCTCCGATAAAAATTCAGAATTCAGAGCCCGAACCGAACGACGGCGGCGGCGGCGACTCCTTGTCCTTCTCGCCGCTTTTTGCCCACCTCGACGCCGTTCGCCGCTGGCGTTTCGCGGCTGCAGCGAGCCGAGCGCCGAGCCGGGGAAAAATTTCTTTCAAATAAAAAAAACGAAGAAGCGCAATTCAAAAAACAGCCGCCCGAGGCGACGGCGAAGAGCTAGAAATCCACCGACCGGACGGCAGACCTCTGGCGGCGGCAGAAGCAACCAGCGAAAACGGCCCCAACATTCGAGTTACCGCCGGCCGACGCAACGCAGCGCAAGAGGCCCATGCACCGCGCCATGCGATGCATGCAGGTGGCTGTCGCCCCTTCGCCGGCTTCTTGATGTTTACCCACGCACACGCTGCCACCGCGCGACCGCCCCCCATCCTGCGGCCCCAAAAGCTCCATCCGCGAACACAGAAATGTCCAACACACTCGCACCGGGGGAGTTTTTTTTTCTCATCTTTTTCTTCTTTTGGAGCAATGGGTGCGTGTGTGTTTCACTTTTTTCCGTGCATTTTTTTGTTCTAAATTTTTCTTAGCGGGTGTGCATGTGTGCGCTGCGGAGACGTGAAATTGGTCGGGGTTCGGGTTGCCCGCGGAGCGCTGCGATGTGCGACGGAGCAGCGGGACGCCGCCGTCCGGCCGTGCGTCGCTTGCAAGACGACTGGGAAGACTGGTTACTGGTTCCTCCCGAGCGACGGTCGTCTTATTATTATTATTATGATTATTAGTTTTTATTTTTCCTCCGATCGTTTCCTTCCCTTGGACTCGCCACGGCAAAGTTTTACGTACTCGTCCGGGCGGCGTGCCGGGGACGCCCTGGGCCCCATCGCCACTGCCGCCACACGAGTTCCCGGGAGTCCCTCCGGGCCTCCGCCCCCCGTGCGGCACCCGACCCGGCCACTGCATATGTGCACGTCACCTTTGCTTATCCCCCTCGCGGTCTGGGGACGCGTTTTTTCCGTTTCTGAATTTATTGAGAACTGACCGAAATGAGCTCGTTCGGGAAGTGGAAAACTTGCTCGACGGAGCACCGCGCGGCGGCGTTGCCAAGTTGGCCGCACTCGCGGCCGCCACAGGAAATAGCGCAGTTCTGCGTTCTGGCCGCCGACTGCCGCGAGAACCGACTCGACGCCGGATTTTATTATTCAAGGTCCGCCGCGAGCTTTGCTGGGCCACTTGACTGCATTTGAGGTTTCTTCCAATTGGCGCTTTTTTATTCAACTTTTATTTCTTGTTGCGGGGGGACGCACAAAACAACACCGAGGAACGCACTTCGATATTTCTTTCTTTGGGGCTTTTCAAATTGGCGCTGCGGAATGGGGCCTGCTTCGATTAATGTGGCTCACGCATCGATTTTATCAACGCTCCCGAGAACGAGTTAAAAATTCAATTTCTGTACTACAATAAATTCAAAAAGAAAGAAGCTGAATTACTATCTAACTTAAACTGGTTTACAATAATTTTAATTTTGAACCTAACAAAATATTTTTCAGAAATTACGAATCCATAATCGAAAACGTCCTATCACCCCAAGTCTCAACGAAAAATGCAAGATTTACGAAGTACAAAATATCGTGTTTTGAACATTTTAATAAATTTATAAGAAAATAAACGATTTATTATGGAAGCTGTTAATGTAGCTCAAATAAAAGTTTGAACCTTTAGTAATCCTATTAAAATACTGAAGTCATACGCTATGAATTTAACTTTTCTTTGTTAACCAATTACTTCATTCAATTGATAGTGAATGAAAATCATGAAAAACTACATTACATACATCCATAATATGGTCAGTAAGAGTATTCTTCATGTATGTAAATATCTAGATAAGAATTTAGGCTTTATTTTGAACCCTGTTATGCGCACATTTTACGTATCTTTATTTTTAATTTTCATATATGCTCAAACAGCGATTTTTTTTTTCAGAAATATTACTTAATGGAATTTGTCTCAGAAATACTACTTAATAAAAACAAACGAATTTTACGTTAGTGATTAGTTATCATTAAACAAGTCAAAAAATTCCAATACATACAAGGTATCAACAAAAAGGTGATTCTTGTAAAACAGTGTTATTAAAAAACTTTATTCCCAACCTAAACAGAATCGTAAAGTAACAAAACTGGAATAACAAACATCAAAACTTACATTTTGCCGTACAGACGTAAAAACGTAAACTGTCATAGTGAATATGAAATATGAATTCTATTCCAGAAGGTCTAAAAGAATTATACGATCTTTTTTGATTTATGGCTGCATTATCGGAACGTAATATACAAACAAAATACAGAAGCTCTGTCCAGTATTCATAATGTTAATTTTCAAACAAATCGTTGCATCACTTCATATTTTCAACGATCTTTGTGCGCTACTTTTGCTAGTTTGCACCTTACGTTATGTTTTAACGTTTCATTTATACTACCTTAACAATCATTAAACATCTACTTTGTATAGATTCACTTTGCTAATTTCACGGACTTTATATAAAATCTTAAAAACCCCATAATCGAAAAAGGTCACTACATTCAATCAAATAATTTGCTTATCAAGGAATAAATTTTGCCATTGATTTAAGTATTAATTAATATGGAGAGAAAACCTACCCCCTTAAAATGAGTTCTTATATTCAAAATTTCATCAGAAAATAATGGAAAACAACAAAATTGTTATCTCAGATGGCAGAGTGGGCCAAAATGAATTGTTTTCAAAAGAACAATTACCAGATACGTAATCCTAATAATCGTAGAGTGTAATATACAGTGGCCCACAAAAGTTTTTGTCTATAGTTAATGGTTCTAGGAGAACTTTATCGTCTATTTTAATCCATTCATGAAAATTTCAAAAATTACACGAATATGTAACAGGAAAATATTTAGAAGAAGCATAAAAGCATATTCAATTATATGGATCACAAAAGTTTTCGTACAGTAATTACTTGTTTGTACGAAAATTTTTGTGATTAATTTTTATTAATTTCCTTATTTGAAATAAAATGAAATATCTTGTGCGTTTAGTAAACATTGCTCTATGTTGTATACTACTGATTTCCTTTTAAACATTTCTTCAATTCTGTCAGAGTAAACAAGGACTTTTAACAGAAGGATGAAAACTTTTGTGATCCACTGCAATATTCGTCAGATTAAAACAATTTTACCATGCATGTATGTACATAATGTAATTTCAAATCCAAGTTCAAAATTCGGTTTTGGTTTCGATTAAATAAAAATGGATTAATGCTTTAAATTACATAATTTTCAAGTGTACATATTGCAGAAATTTAGAAATTAAGATTGTAAACAGCATTATATCAACTCATCTCATCTCATCTTAATTATATCATATGATAGGAGCGGTGTATCACAAAAGTTAAATTACAAATATATGAATAGTAAATACTTTTTTAATAAGATTTACGTATTTAATATTTAAAATAAAACAAAGATTATGTGAGAAACTCGAAGTAGTTCTTCAAGGTTTCTTCTCAAGGCGTTTAAATTAGTTGATTTCTTTGCCAAAACATAAAATATAATAATATGTATATTGGTAATTCTTGGTTTTACTTTATACCATTAATAGATTGAAAATTGTAGAGAGTAGTACTTACCTGTTAATGAAAAAGCAAGAATAAATCCAAACATTGTTAACCTTTGGCTGCTGAAGAGCGATCTTAAGATGTTTGTTGTAATCAAGACCTCAAGGTCCAGCCATAAATTTTTCTACCGTTTCGTGGTCCGTGGATCGAAAGGTGGTGAAGGCTGCGATGGAGCTGATGACGTCGCCCCGATAAAACCTTCTCCTCGCCCATAAAGTCGACAGGAAAACTCGAAATTATCGCAGAACATGGCGAGGAAAGGCGATTCATCTCCTGGGACGCCTGCAGCTGCCACCCCCGCCGTCGCCGCCGCCGCCGTCGCGGTGCATAGAAAACCCCTCTTCCATGGCGTGACTGCGCCGACCTCCAGCGACGCTGTAGGTCGCATCAAACTTTCAACCCTTTTCCATCAAAAGGCGCGAATAATCGCCACGGAATCGCGGAAATTTCATCTCTCCCAGCGCCAGAGCCGACTTCGGGGCCCGATTCGACGTCGACGGGCCGCGCGGAGCGCACTTTAATTATTCGATCGCGTGTCAAACTATCGTGCAACGGCCATGGCGGACCACGACGCTTTGCTTCGATCGAATCCGTTCAGCTTTTTTGCATTTTGCCCATGGCTGGGTGGCTGTCGTACCGCCGCCGCCGCGCCGCCGCCACTGCTGCTACCGCCGTCGCTACCGCCGTCGCTACCGCCGTCGCTCCGCAGGCTACCCGCTGCTGGTGTCTTTCATCGTTTCGCTGGCAACCAAGAAATTGTTGCTGTCTTGAGGCGAAAACGGAACGTCCGCGCGGCTACCAGCCCCGCCCTCCCCCTTTCAGAATCGAAGCTGCACTGCACTGCACTGCCGGCGGTGGTGGTGTTGTTGTTGCCGCTGTTGCTGGCGTTGTTGTTGCTGTTGCCGGCGCTGGTTGCGGTGTTGCTGCAGGGGCGTCGGGGCGCCGGGACCGGGAATCCGCGGCGCACTTATTAGCGATAGCGCAACCATCAGAAATTCACCTCCGAACGGAACGGAGCCGAGTGTAGCCGGTGCCGCCGGAGCGTTGCATTCGAGGTCATTCCCATGGAAATTGTGTGGAAAGCTGCCTTTTTACTTTTATTTATATTTTTTTATTTTTCGGGGGACATTCGGTCGACGCGGGCCGTGCGCGCTCCTCGCAGCGCCGAACCAAAGGTGGAAATGAGGCGCTCCGCTGCCGTGGGGCCGTGCACCCCTCGGGTGCTCGCTCGACGCTGGCGGCACCGCGGCACAGTCCACGGTTTGTTTGCCAGCTAAATGGAGAATGCAAGGGATTAAAAGCGAAATCGATTGGGGGAAAGTTAGAGACGACTTGATAAATTTTTTCGTTTTTCTTCATTTTTTATATACACCATGGGGCTTTTTTTTCATCTTTTCATTTTTTAATTATGAATTTTTTGGATGAGACGAAATATTCCAACGCTCGGTGCACTAGGGGCTTCTGTAATGAGACAAGGGGTGCTTTTTAAATGCGAATATTACATTCAGCTCGCTAAAGTAGACCGATGGATTCAACAAAAATTAATTTTCAGGTTATGCAGCCCTCAATGGAATCTTAAAATTAAAATTATTCACCATTCAGAACGTTATCGGCAGTCAATGTGAATCCTTAACTGAAACAAGTTTTTTTTCTGGTTTTCCAAACAAGATGAAATAATGGAATAATGTTTTTAAGTTTATTTTACTGAAATAGCTAATTATTCCATGTTGATTACGAATCGACGTCGATCGATTTTCAAAATCTGCACTACCATGAAAACAAAGTGTAAAGATGATTGATTGCGGTCATGTTTTTCGGTAAAGGAAATAAGTTTCTTCCAAAAAATGGAACATGTCGTATGAATTAAAGAATGAAATCTCATCTACTGGCATATGTGTACGAGTATTCTGCTGTAAGTTAAAATAATAAGACATTGCTTTTTAAAACAAATAAAACTAAAAATAGTTGTTTAATAAGTAGGCGATTAACACATTTGTGGTTACTGGACACAATGTTTTTTTAATTTTCATAGTCAACATTGAAAAAAGTTAGAAGTAATATTATTTATCTAATTGAATTTCATCATATGTAGATATTATATGTATAATACATAAAAGAGTCAAACGGCCGCCTTTATGTTGCTAATACTGACAACATTGTCTTACCCTACATTCATTTTACAAACATAAATTAAGATTATACATTCTTTGTGATATGAGCACCTTGTACTCAAATTTGTACCGTCCGCGAAAAAAAGAACTTATGCTCAGAAAATAACTTTTCTTGGATATGCTGTACTCTATCGCAATATTAGCTCTAAAAATAGTATGAACGGATTAATTTAATTTATTCAATTCCTTTCTATTCGAATTAACGAATGTAAAAACCATGCATAATATTAACATTATATCATGTCATGTATAACAGATTGCTACTTATAGTAACAATATCTATAAAATTACGAATAAATTATACCTTTAAGTCCAATCATTATTTTTCATTTTAATACACAGGTTTTAACAAATTTTTGCAAACAAGTTAAGTAATCAAGCAAATCTGATTAATTTGTAATAATTGCAAACTGATTTCATCGTCAAGCATTTGTAGTCTTAGGTTAACACCCCCTCACAATTCCAGACAAAATTTATGAATTCTGTACATAAATTGTCCAAACCGGAATTATTTATTCAGTCTCAAGTTCTAATTTTAGATCAGCGATTTTCTTCGATTAGACTTTATTCATTTGTATATGTAAGCTTTTCTATAATGTCCCAACAAAGATGTATAGTATACAATATATAAATAAGCGGTGACAAATCAAAACTTTCTTCTGTTAAACTACAGAAATTATCACTTCTATAAATCAATAGTCAAAATAAATCACTTCTGTCTGATCACGATTTGATCACAAAGTTGCCTTTGTGAGATCCAATCATTTCTATAAGCGATTCTAGCTCCATTCTTTACATCCGACAAAAGAAAATTTAAATATATATTTATCTTTGACAAGAAACAAACAGTGTCTTACGCATGTGCCACTAACTTGATAATTTTATCTTGTTTGAACTGGTCCACAACACGTAGGGTCATTTAATCCGGCCTGAAACTTATGAAGTTTACAAATCGCACATGTTGGTTTTTACTAAAAATTTTAGTTTTCTTTATAAACATGCAAAAGAAGAGAGGCAGCTGTTTTCCAATTAAAAACGTAAACATTTATTTACGCAATTTAAGAGAAAAAATAATTTTTCAAAGTTATGCTAGAATTTGGCGATTAATTTAAAAATTTTGACACTTTACTATATATATATGTATTTCTAAACGAAATTTAAAATTTCGAGTGCATTCAATTTCACAATTATTATATGTACAAATTATATTACAATTAAAGTCAAACTTTTGTTATATGATAACTATTTTAATTTTGCCAAATAATTGAATTAGTTAGCTGAAAATGAACGTACATAATAATATGTATTTTAATTTTTTGTTTCAGTGTATGAGTACAACTACCAGTTGAAATGACTAAAAAACACAAAAAGTTAAAAAATATTAAAGTAAGAACATACATTGGAGTAAACAAATCCATTTTTTACTCATCGATTGCAACATCAAGTTCAATATGGCGGCTGGGTTCAAAAGAGTCCTTTGCTTTGCAAAGGCCCGAAAGGGTCAATAAATTATTTTCCAACAGAATTTGAGATTTTCTTCTCTTTTGAAAAAAGAAAGAAATAAAATAAAAGAATAGAAAGAACACACCAAGAAAATTCTGAAAGCATTCAAAATTCTAGTTTAGTATGTCCTTTGTCCCCTGGGGTACGTTGCACCTTCATCGGGGGTAAAAGCAAATCCCGATGGCATCCTGTCCCTCCTGTCAATTCCCTTCAAAAGCAGACACAATAGCCAGACATGAGGTACGGAAAAAAACGTGAAATTTGTTCAGGACAACAAAAAACACGACATCCTGTGCGCATGAAACCCAAATACCTGCGCATCCCGGGACTTATACCGGGCATGCCTAGGCCCTAAGCGCAGAACGGAGCAAACCAGAATTTGTCCGACCACGCAACATTCTGGAGCAGGATTTCGGGATGACGGGTATAAAAAACGCACATGTTCCCGTCGGTCGAGTCGCTGGCAGGTCTCTCGGGTCCCGGTGATCGGCAGGAGCACGGCGGTAGGTCAACCCCAGGGACAGGGGAATGCGTGCGGCTGCAGATACCGGGAGACAGGATGCGGATGGCACAGGCCCGAAGCTGTTGCTCCAGGGAGGAAATCGGGTGCACAGGAATGTCCGGGACGCACAAAGATCTAGGGCAGACAAAGGATGCCAGCGGAAACGCCTGAAAGGAGTTCGGCCATCGCTTTGTTGCGGTCGAAATCTGCAAAATCTGCAAAATCTGCATTTTATCTGCACCGCTGCGTAGACCCAGGGGTCTCAGCGTGACCCGGACCGCTGCTGGTGGCTCCACCGAGCGGACCCGACTGGAGGCTCCCATGTGCAGCCGGTTTTGTGCTGAATTGAATTACGTCGATTCGATTTTCCCTTTTTCTGCGGGTGCCATGCCCCTGGCCGATCTGCGGCTTCGCGATCGCGTTCGCTTCTTCCACCGCAGGTAAAATCCACTCGCCGCGTAAACGCACCGCGCAGCGCGGCGCGGTCGCGGCCGGCGAAATGTTGCAACTGCGCCGCAGATGAATTCACGCGACTCCGCGCCCAGACCCCGCGCGGGGCTCTGAGGTGAGACCGAAACCCATCGGCGTCATCTGCTCGCTGGTTGCACTCCACAAAATTTCAACTTCTTGTGGTTTCGTCGAGATTTGCAAAAATCACTAGAAAGCGCGAACCGCTTCTCGAGATGTTGAGATTTGACAAAACAGGAGTTGCACCGCACTGGCAACCTAGTTATTTATAACGGTCAAAGGTAGGCACAGTTAATCAAAAACCGTTAATCTCAAAATTAAATGTAATAATTTATAAGTATAACATAAAAGCATAATAACAGATATAATGTTATCCGATATAAACGTACATAAAAAAGGATATAAATAATCTACTAAAGTAACCTAACCTCTGATAGTCCTTCGGCGAGAAAATGGAGTACATATTTGACTACCAAAACTTTTATTCCCAATCGAAACATTCTTTTTTTGTATCGGTTACAAAATTCTGGAATCATATGGTTGTTGAGTTTTAAACCGCTAAGTATACGATAATTGTTATCATATCTTTTAACCTTAATTTAATATCTTTATGATTTGTGAAGTCCTAATATACCCTTAAGCAAGGACGGTAATGACCATGATTGACAAATTATTAATTATAAAATAATAATTATCAAGAGATTTTTATCTTTCGAACCCTTAATTTTTTTGTTGGTAGATAACGAAGAAGTAATAATTAGTTATAAATAATAATAATAGACGATTTTCAACCGACCTGAAGAAAACTAGAGACTATCATTCCGAATTATACTTACGCATTTTTTCCACTTCTCCACTCTTTAAAGGAAAGAAAATAATGAATTCGATACACCCAAAAATAAAAATAAACTTTTGTTATTATTAAGCGATCGAAAAATAGAAGTAACTAAAAATAAAAATTATATATATGTATAAAAAAAACCTTTAATAAAAAAAATATACATCCACAAAAAATAATACCCAAATCAATGAGGCTGTGATAAAAAGGCGTAATCCCCATCGGGGGGTTTCTCCCATTTTGAAATTAAAATGATGTCATATTTAATGACAATAATACAACCCAAGATGAAAGGTTCTCAGAATATGAAGTAATGCTCAACTGTAGGCTGTTTTAGATCTTTAGTTATTCTGCCTGGTCATATATTCAAATGCCGTTAAGGAAATGAGGAAATAAGGTCAGTCAAACCTTCTTGATCGACTATATTATATATAACTGACGACGAAGAATAAATTTGTTAGCATAAAACTATGCTATTGATTTTTAATTTTGGTTATTAAGCTTGAAATCATGATTTCTTTGCTATTTGTATGATGATGAATTTTATTTAAGTTTGTTATAATATATACGTATACATATATGTCTAAAATGTGTATATACATAGTTATATAATAAAACAACCATTAAAGTGTTACATTCCAAAAAACAGCTTTTCTGTTTATGTATATCGCAATTTCCGCAACAGCGTATTTTCAAAAATCCTATCTATCGCGTTGTAAATATTATTTATTTATTTATTTATTATTTATTTTTGGCAGAATACAAATAAATTTCTATCCTACCGTAATTAAGCGCACTCGGGTGCCAGGACCATATGGCGCATCAGGTGAGAATGTGTAGCCTAGGTATAAATAAGTCTTATATATACTTAGAAGCTAATTATGAATAACAATTGCCTATATTTCATTGGGGGTATCAAAATATGCTAGGTTTAAAGATGGATTAGTCCTTATATACATTTGATTTTTCTTATGAGCTAAAATTATGGAAGAAAGACTACAATTATAATTATAATTAAAATGAATGATTTTTCTTATGAGCTAAAAATATGGAAGAGAAGTTACATTTATAATTAAAATGAATAAAAGAGATAAAAAAAAAAAAAAAAAAGGAAGATATAATTAATATATCTAAGTTGGAGGAGTTAGGCAATTTCCACCTGTACAAAAATTGTTGATTTTCTTAAGGCCATACATTATTTAATAAAAATGGAAAAGGTGACTTTGTTATTGCAGCTGTTTTATGGACCCGAGAGACTACCTACTACTTTAGGAGGTTAGTTGGTGTAAATATTAGGCTTACAACTTTCCAAATAAAATAATAGTTCGAAAAGTTACTGGTATCTTCTTTCTTAATAAAATGAAATTGCTGTACACCTTTTAAATGAATGGTCAGGTTTGCATGTACATAGATATCTTTGATTTTTGTAGAAAAGGTGATAGTCGATAATTGTGAAAATGGTGGGGAAAATTTTGGTTTTAAAAATTAAAAAGAAAAACACTTTTAAGCGTAATTGTGAATCGGATGATATTCAGCATATGAACGTACTGAACCTGCGTGCTATGTAAACTTAGTTGATTATGTGAAACAGGAGTTATTATGTAAACACAGACAAAACAACTTTTTCTCGAGCTTCATAACTCTGTTTTATCAGCGAATAATGAAAGATCTTTTCGCAGTCATGTTTTATGAAGTTTTCAGGTTAGGTATTGCAAAACTGTCTGCATCCGCTATGTTAGGCGCCTCCCTTGCAGACCTTACGCACAATGCCATGACAAATTGCTTTAGTATCGGTTCTGAAGCTGTACACCTATTTATTGACACATGACATTGCTGGAACCTCCAAAGCTTCTACAGGGTACCAAATGTGTTTTGCAATCAACAGCTGATTATATTGTACGCAGTTTTGATCTTGCAATACATGACATAAACCTCTAATTCGAGCGGCTACCTAAGCAGGAGAAATTCGTTATCTCAAAACTGTTTACCTTGTTTTTTAAAGTAATATGCGCAGCTGCGTTGAATCGCTTGCAGATCTGATCATGCGCCAAAAATAAGTCTCCGCAGAAAAGGTAGTTGCTTAACCACTCTGGAATAAAAATAAATATATAGGCGCTCTGGAAGAACACACCTTTTGTGGGTCCCATCAACCCCTTATCTCCTTTATCAGGGCAGTTATCGCTTACAAGCTCTATTTACAGGGTGAATGTACCTCCAGATAAGAAAATCTCTGATTATGCGCCGCAGTCTGGAAATGTTCCCACAAGCCGGGCTTTGGGGCCCCTGTTGCCGGAGCACCCGCTTCGCCGTCTGCGTCTTGTGGGACCTGCGGGAGCTCCCTACCACACATTTGGGAAGTGGCCCCAGCGCGTGGTTGGCTCATCGATTTTGTATGCATGCAAGTCACAGCCGACTTCCTCAGACCTAAAAATTATAACCGGGCTTATTCCCGGCCTCGTGAAATTCGAAGGAAGCACACGTTTTGATTGTTTAGCAACAATGCACCCGATGTCGTCTTCCCCCTTTTTTAACAATGGGACATTTCGTCATGCGAGTTCTTAACGCCCGCTGAAATATTTCCGTAAAAAGTTGAGTTGGGAATTTTAAGCAGGTACGCGTCAGTCTCGCCCATATATTTATTTAAGGTTTTTTTTCAGTGCAATGAATTTTACGGCACACGCCATTTCTTTGCTATTGACCGTTATTCTGGGCTGGCCAGCAACCTATTTATCAGTTATTTGTTAATTAGCGAAGTTAAATATCTTCGTTAAGCCGCTAACATTAAATTTTAAAGGCATTAACTGATTTATTAACTTCCGTTGTATTTATCCGTTAAATTAATTATGCTACGAGTATAAACAAAAGACGGGTACTAACAAAATAAACCAGTACTCGGCCATGGTCATAATTTTTCTTTTTTTTTTATCTGAACATCGTTTATATAGTAGTCCAGGATCCCAGTAACCATTTATAACATTTATTACTATCAAGCTAATTTTTTGTCAGTAGTTTCATACATTTCGTAACCCCACAGTTATTTATAAATTTTTGAGAATTGGTAAATCAACCTATTCTATCTCTGCCATCTCTGTTAGCTCCACAATGGAGAACTGATGTAAGAGAAAATGTTGGGTGTCTCGTCAAAATGAAGCTAATGACAAAAAATTAATTTGATAGTAATAAATGTTAAAAATGGTTACTGGGATCCTGGACTACAAATATTATAAAGTTAGTACCTATTTATTATACATACATATATCGCATGTTTTTCTTTTCTTCTTATAACTGAAAGGTTTTGATATCATCAATAGAATCCAACTAACTAAAGGGATATTGTCTGCTCTGAAGGAAAATTGTGTTTTATCTAACTGGCAACATATCGTCAAATTTTTCTCATTAAGTCTAAATTTTGGTACAACATTACATACATATGTATGTATGTATATAACGTTTCTTCTATGGTTATTATTTTATTTGAAAAAGTTTTTAAAGTTGAAAATATTATTAATTGTTATTTCACTAACACACAATAACAATAGTACAATATTAGTTAATAATATAAATATTAATTATTTCAAGTTAACCAAGTATTTACTATATATATGTACATGCAATAAAAGTCATACAATTTAGAGCTGCAATCTAAAATTCGTTAAACTATATTATTTTGCTCTAATATATTTTGAAAAAAGATTATATTGCTTTTGGGAGAAACCGTTTTGCGAAAACCAAATAATCATGGATTTCTTTTATATCTCGAGAAAATAAGAAATCCAAAATATTTCAAATTGTTTATAGTTTCATAAAATAGTTAAAATCGAATCACTTACGCATTCCTGAACTAATTGCATGGTGCCCCTGGGCTTGGTGTTGGACTTCTCTTCTTTGAACCTTTGTAAAGAGGATAACAGAAGAGGTTGAAATCTCTTAAAATTTAAATATGCATGTTATGTATATTTTAAAAGGTAAAAAACATAATCCAAAAAGCAGGACGGAAATCGCGATAATGCTGGCTACCCGGGCATGGCTAGTTATTTTCAAGAGAAACGGCAAGAATCCCCGGAGGCGAGCACTTTTATGAAAATTGCAAAAATCAGATGACCATTGCTGCACTGCAAAATGATCGACTTCCTCATCGCGGGGGGGGGGGGGGGGGGGGGGCGGCGGCTGCGGCTGGTTTTATTCACTATTTTTTATTCTTTTCTTTTTCGATTTTTTGCATCCACAATCAGATTGTGTGCCCCGAAACACCTTCGGGTATGGAAATCACATCCAGTGGGGCCCGACGAGTGGGTGCCCTGCGTAACCAAGAGGTGGCCACCGCTCACACGTGAGCCCCACCGCAGCCCCCCACACGAGAGCCAGCGGAGCGATGCTATTTTATTTTTTCTTCGATTTTTCTCACCTGTGTGAATGAGCGCCCGAGATTCAATGGCAGGCCCGGCGAGCGCCCCACGGCCGGGGAGCGCCTCAACCACCTACGACCGATCAGACTCTAGACGCTGGAGGCTCCGCGGGCAGCAGCAGCAGCAACAATGGGACTCCGATTGCTGCGCTTTTACCTTCCATTCCGTCGCCGACCGACGTCGTCATCGTTATCGCCGTCGCCGTCGACGTCGTCTTGGGCCTCCGCCCCCTGGCCGCGGCACTCCTCATCCGGGCCCCAAGAAAGCAGCAAAGTCGCCTCGGCGCGGAATGACATTTCGATTTCTGACGTTTCAAGGCGACGAGAAAAATTAATAACGCGCGGCAGCAACAATAACAGCAGCAAAACGCGAAAAAAAAAGGATTCGCCAGCGGCGGGCATCAGCGGTATAAAATCACTCCGCGCTGGAGATGCCGCGCCGCTCCGCGCCCAGTGGCCGCCACCAGCGGAGCCCGAGATTGCGAATTAAGCTCCGGCTCCCCAGAATCTTCGCGGTTGAGACGCCGTTCTTAGATCTCTTCTTATTCGCGCGAAAGAAGGCAGCCAGTTTCTGTTTCGCGGTCCTCCGGTCGCGGCGTGCATATGCAAATAGCGCGTTGCGTAAGAGGCGCGCGGCTGCCGCGAGCAGACCGTCGATCGCGGGGGTTAGAGGACCGACGCACATAAATCCATCGCGGCTGGCAGGAGTAGTCATCTAGCCGGAATTCCTCGGGCGGCTATTTTGCCTCGCATGAAGAACGCCCATAAATTAATCGGAAGGGCAAATAGTTCGCGGTCTTTATCGGGAAGGGCCCCGCTACTGCGTTTCCTTTTTTCCCCTTTGGAGGCTATTCTGGGCAATTCCGCGCGCTGACGACTGGAGCGAGGTCTTTGGCTAGCAACAGTAGGGCACAATTTTTTTGCAAAACCCAATCTGGATTCAAAAACACTTACGCACGTTAGAATAACACTTAAAGAAGTTCAAGAATTATACGCAATAAGAGAAATTTCCATAACAAAACCTCTATTTTTAACTTTTTAAACGAATTGACTACTTGTTTGTAAAAGAAAGCGATAACTTATTTTTAGAAAAGTTAAATTATTTATTCGTTTCTTTTAGTGATAAAAAAATAAATAAATCCTCCTTCCCTTTCCATAAAATCACCTTGGTTTTAAAATAACTTAAACTGCTTTTTTAACTACCCCTGCTTAAAACGACGGACACGTTAGACATTGCAGAAATATAAAACAAACCTCGTTATAAAGTTCACCCTACTGGACTCAAACTAACAAAACTTCACGTCAATATACATATAACATCGTTCAAAAATTATTAACATTTAACTGCGATATTAACAAATTCGTAAGAAACTCTGCTTGAAATTAAATAACATCGTCAATTAGTTTATTTAATTAAAAATGAAATGCGATTAAATATTAGAATATTAGTTCATATTTAACAGTCGAAAAGTAATAAGCATTTTTAAAACTTTGTAAATTTATGAAGACGGCTAAGCATATATGTACATTATGCTTACGTTTTGTATATGGATTCATGCTCAATTACAAAATGCATACTACTAGTCGATAACCCTTTTTGTTTCTTAAATCGGTTAACAACGTCAGAAATGCTATATCATGGTACAATGCACATGTAAGTTAAAATGGTCAACAATCAGTAGAGAAGAACTAAGAAGAAGCCAATGCGGTTCAGTAAGTTTTATGATATTTTATGATTGTTATAAATTTGAATGGACTACATAATATCTATTAATAATTTTAGTTATTAAGGGATTTATTTTTTGTTTGAAGCAAATCAAAAACCCTCAAAAAATCCGCTAAAAAAGACACTAATCGGTGAATAGATATATGTATTTTGAGAAATTGTAAACGATTGCGGAAGAAAGTTTAATAATTCGACTACGCATTATCTGATCTTCGCAATTAAAGTAAATATCATACCCAGGTTTACCCACGCAGATATGAATGTTATTAGAAGTTCTTAACTACATTACATTACTTCATTAAAATTCATTCTAAACCAACTATAAATTTCTTGCACACAAATATTTATACATGTGGCTTAAGAAATCAAATATGTATGTAGAGGTCTAGTAAAATTTGACGGAAAATAACATATAAAAAGAATGATGTTTCTCTAGTTACTAACTACCGATTGACCAAATTTTATTATTATGTGTTAGTCCAATTGGCCGACATCCAATACTTTATATATGCAGCACATGAAGATGCTTTTTGCAAATTTTTCAAAATACGAGCGATCCCAACATAATTGCTTAATTTAAAGGGCATTAACATAAAGCGTAAGTGAATAGGCTGTGAACCACTGTAATTAGATCCGCATCCTTTCTTCAGGTAGGAGCCACACGCATTCTTCTCTTGTGGGGCTCCACTTTGGCTCGAATTAAATATTTACCACATGTGTACATATCACAATAATCGCCCAGGGCAGTGCACTTTGAGCCCCTCATCGCGAGTACCTGCACGTTCCTCATAATTTCGATTAATTGGCCCAAGTCATGAAATTATTCCTTAAAAATTCCCAGGTACGAGACGAGGCCCACACAAAAATTTTATTGTCTCAGTTCAAGGAACTTGTCCCGCTTGTTTTTTTTTTTTGTTGGTCCCCATCCACAAGGCGAAGCATCTCCTTTTGTTGTCATCTTCGGACCTCGAAGGAGCAGACCGGGTCTCAGTCAGCACAACCGGTCCCACTTAGGGTCCCACATGACCGGTGCAGCACCGGGAGGACCTCACACTGGCACAGCGCAGGTTCCCGCCGCGTATCCCGGACCATGTGCAGCCCCGATTCCGTCCTCCTTGAGACCGAACTACGATAGCATGTGGTCTTTCTTGAGCAGTAGAAATTTTCTTAAGAAAAAACCCCCTCGGCGAAAAGGAGACGTAGGAAATGTAAAAAAAGAACTGGGTCCGCTCCTGAGCCGGTCGCACATGCGCAGAAAGTCGGGAGCAGCGGGGCTGTTCGGCTCCTCGGGTGTCGGCTGGGGGAATCTTGCAGAAAGGGCTTGGTTTTTTATAATCCTCTGCCGGGTTTTCAAATTTATTCCAGCATCCAGCGACAGCCGGGATGGGGTGCGATTCGCGCGCAGTCTCCCCTAACAGACGTGCATCGGCCCCTGGTTCCCGAAGGAAGCAGTTGCACCACTTACGGTGGTTGGCATATGCCAGGGAGGGTAATTCGCAATCGACCGGATGATATTCGGTTGCAGGCGGATGACGCGGATCAAGTGGGAGAGTTGGGAAGAAAGCCGGGATTAAGACCCGCCCAAATAAAGCAGGTGCAAACGCGGGTGACGGTTTATCGGATGGCTTATCGTGCAGGGAGGTCACCTTCCAAAATTTCATAGAAAAAGCGATCCCAGGTGAAAGATAGGAAGGAGGTCACTGGACGCGTTCACTTTTCAAGTGTCAGGTTTCTTCCTGGGCATGGGGTGCCTTAAGACTTTGTCAGGATGCAGTCGTCTACCTTATTTTGTTTTTTGGCTCTACCTGAAATCCTCTGGCTGAAAATTGAAATCATTTTACCGATTTCAACAAATTTTTATCAATTTTTTATACTGATTTTCTCATCTGCATTCATATACAATATACACAAATATTTATTTAAACAAAAACTGATCAAATACGAGTTAAATTCGCTGCCCGAAGAAAGTTAGACAGGCATCCGTTATGGTACCTGGTATAGCATGATTTTCAAATACCTAACACCCAAAAATAATACGATATTCCCTCAAGTTACGCGCCATTTGACCTACACGGCTTTGTACCAATTTTTATAAAATGGATAATAAGGATTTCGTCAATGTCAGCTATCTGCAGAATCCTTTCGGTTCCTCCTCTTGAACAGTGGAAATATACAGATCACTAGTCTGAGTTTCGAATTACAGGGTCTCAAATTACACAGAACCAATTACTCGTGAAATTTGAGCGACTTTTGTAGTTGTAATCTTTATAAAATTCTATTATTATTATTTATCATGGTCAGCATTAGCAACGGAAAAATCAACGAATGCGACATTTTGGCAATAATAATTAATAGTAGTTAAGAAATTTCATTCCCCATAAATGAATAATTTCGCCTTACTTTCATAAACCGAATAAAAATTAACAGTGACAAAAGTGAAGAAATATGAGCGAGTAGGGACGATATTAGTCTTAAAAATATGCAAGAAAATTCTACGGATTAAACAAAACTTGTTTTGATAAACGCAAAGAAGTGAGAGGGAAGGAAGAGTTGGATTCTTATGAAAATGTAATGGAAATTATTATTAATAAGTATGTAAAACAAAATGGATTAGCAAGATATGTCGCAGAACTACCACTTTTTGGTGTGAAAACGCTCCCCTTCCGTGATTCATATAAGATTGCGTTAAGTTATTAATCGTTAATAAGTTAGACTCGCTCTGAACGCTCCGAACGTTAATCAGAACATAATAAATTTAAAATTTTTCAACCTGCGACATTCGAAGAAATGGAAAATTGCGGATTTCGGAGTAATTTATTGAATATTTTTGAATTTCCAAACATTAGTTGATTTTGGGTTCTTATTCTTCAAATATGATTATAGAATATAAGTTATATACATATCAAATATAACGTAGCACAGATATGAATTTTAAAAACTAACTGCTTAACAAGTTCGCGGTGATATATGTACATAGTATCTTAATGGTTATAATTTATAAATCCAGATACCCAGAATATCTACCGCAAGTTTGCATCAACTTTCATTATAAATTCATTAATTAGGACTTAATAATTTGCTTGCTCCTCTCAACTTAAGAAAATTTAAAACCATAAAACTCAGCACCATTCTAAAACTTTAACAGCTGGTAGATATTCAATGCCTTTCGCTGTAACAACGCCATTATCAGAAAAAAGTTGTTCTACTCGGTTACTTTGGTACGATGATGTAAGATAATATTAAAATCCGCGAAATGAAGTATTTAAAAGCTATAAAATAATGTGTAGGTATAATAGATTAAATTTTTTATCCTCCCCGAATGTGTTAAAGAGTTTCAAATACCAGATAAGCATGTGAAACGGAAAAGTGTGTTTTAATTAAGTTCCATCGACGTTTTGGTATCTTTTTCGATCAAAGTTGGGAGAGGAAATTAGTGCACAGAAATGCCGGCCTTACGGATTGGTGCCGTCCCCCGGCTCCCGTGTCCCTCCCGGTTCGGTCTTTGGTTAATCTTCGGAACCTATGCAATAATCTTCAACGAGCCATCTTCCTTAATAGCTGCAGCTCGATATGCTTCTGCAGGATGTTTAATTAATTTGAAGCCATTGTGCAGCGCACTTCAAAGCAGCTTAGCCCCGGAGACGAGGAAAGCTCCCGGACGGCTAGCCGGGGCTCAGCAGCCGGAGCCCGGCGTCGGCGACGGCAGCGGCGGCAACCTTGAGGGAATTAATCTTGCCTAATGCACTGGTGCCAGCTGGCAAGACTCCGGCGCAGATCTCCTTACGCAAAAATTCGCGCTGCATGAGTTGACAATTTTACTAGTGCTATTAAAGTCCGAACGGCTGAAATATTGCGGCGAACAAAATAAAATGAAATGAAATAAAATGAAATAAAATAAAACGAGTAGAGCAGCCCCTCGACGGCTCGGCAGCCGCGACCCGATTGGAGTTTGGAGCCCAACCAGTTTTTTAGCCGCGGCCGCATGCAAAAAAAGACCCCTCCGTCGGGCGGCACACATGCGAGAGAACAGTAAACGCGCCGTCCAGAGGCCAGACTTGATCCGCGCGCCGCAAGCCCGCAAAAAGCGATCGCCTCGCCATCGTCGCAGCCGCTCGTAGCCGCGAGCCAGCAGCCATGAACCAACACACATGCAGCTTTCTAATCTAGAAAATGAAAACTGGAATTATGACAAAAAATGTCCATACACGGCATGCTGGATAAAATCTCAAAAAAATCAAAAAAAAATCAAAAAAAACAACAAAAAAAAACAAAAAAATACAATGAAATAAAAGAAAAAAAACCTAGAGGGAAAAATGAGAACGAAAACGACTCAAGAATTCTTCAAGAAGCCCCAAACCACGCACACATGCTTAATCGGCCGGTTGAAGAAACGGGAAAACCATCTCGACCATCTCTCAAAAAAAAAACCGAACGGACCCACACAACCGCAATGTCTCGCGGCGAGGCTGTGTTCGTTGAGCGAAACACTTTTTGTCCCGTTCCATCTTCAAGAATCCGGCTCGAGCTAAGCGACCGGTGGGGAAGGTCGAGTGTGTGCGTGAGCGGCCTCCCGTCTCAACTATGCACGCACACACCAGCGCAGTCCACATGACAAGTTGCTTTAGAAAAATTTCAGAACGCTGGAAGGAAGCCCCATGAAGTAGAGGATTCCCCCGCCGCCGGGTTGAGGCGGGCACATTTCAGGTGCTTTCTGGAGCGACCCGCCCGAGCAAGTGTCCCGTTTTATTGTTCGCGTGTGTATCCGGGAAATTTTCCGATACTTGCTGGGGTACAGCCGTGCCATGAAGTGTCGCTTTCGCCATGTTCGCCGGGTATCGGTGCAAAAATTTATAAACTTCCCGGAGCGACGCCCCAGCAAGTTTCCTGAAATGTCAAACTTACTGTCGTGTGCAGGGAATCCGGGAACTTTTTGGTCGATTGGAACGGGAATACAGATCGCGTCGGAAAGTAGCGAGTTTCGCGGTATGAGCCAACTCCAAAGGGGGCTCCGGCGACTTTTTGGGGCGACCCCCGTACACTCGACGCAGTAGCTGGGTGGAATGTTTACAGGAATGTGTTTCATGGCGACGGCCGCTATTGCTGCGCCGAGTGTACCCGGGCTTGCTACGGCCTGCGTGAACGAGCCACGGCACAGGGCAGTGACGAAACGAGCGGACGTGCACACAGCGCTCGCTGCGGCTATAGGCGGAGGCTCCGTGCATTTCAGATGAACACTCGTCCCGGCGCCCTGCCGCCCTCCCTACGGTACCCTCGCGGGGGGCGCGACGGCGGCCGCGGTCATGTGTGAGGTGGGCGCTGCCGCTGCTCCTAGATAACGCAAGAAGAGCCGCTCGCCAGGTTTGGGCCTGCTGGCGGCGGCGGTGCATTTTTCATTTTCCCCCTTTTCTCAAAATTCCTCGCCGTTTTGCTCGTTTTTGTTGTGCTTATTAATTTTCCGGCCGTTACTGGCTCTCGTTTTTTACGTTGTCCCTCCGCGTAATTTTTTGTTTTTTTTTTTTGTCCCCGCGTAAGTCGCGGACCGCGTGCATTCCGCTTTACGTAACTTGCGAGTGTCCCCGATCCGCTGCTTGGTGCGCGCGTCGCTCATTGTGTCGCGGCCCGGCGCGATGCACTCTCCTCCGCCAGTTGCATTGCAGCGGCGCTGCAGCTTGCGGCACTCTTTGTGAGCGGGGCAACAAACACCAAACAGCGGCCTGCGGTCGGTTGGAGCTCTTCTACGTCAAAGGATTTGCGGGGGGGGCCTTAAGCCGCGCGGCAGTGTGGTCGTGGCCGAGGGGTCTGTGGCCCCGATTGATGAGGACTATCGGAATTTAGAGCACATCGGAATCCCGACGGAGCTGGAACAAGTTGGCCAGGGATTTAATTTCTCGTTTTTTGATCCACTCCGGTTCGCGGAATATCTTTTTTTTAACTTATTTTTATCTCTACGACTTGGCCAAGATCGAATCGCTTCTAAGTAGTTTGAGGAACGGTTTTCAACGTAAACCTGTGCCGCCAGCAGTGGAAATTGCCAGGTAATAGTCCTTCCTGGATAATGTTCTGGTTCTAGTCTATCCAGAAAATTATAATATTTGCTTTTGCTGCTTTTATTTGGATTCCAGAGGAACTGATAAGACGGAGACTACAGAATAAGGTAAATTTTGAGATAGTTATTATTAAAAACCTATTAAAGACAAATACAACATTTTTACTTTTATACTGCGATATTCTTTAACATCAATAGTCAAGTAAAAACGACCGATTTTTGTAGCTCCTAAATTGGTTAAAACTAGGAGAGGCGAAATAAATGTTAGGAATTCAGAACATCTTTTAGATATAGTACAAATTCTGAAAAATAATAAGGCGAGCAATTTTGTTTTATTTATTTAATTATATGTATTCTACATATGTACATAAAATATTTATATTCATTATGCATATATATATTGTGTTCCTTCTTTGTTTGAATTCTCATTAAATTTAGTAAATTTTAGTAATCAGGTTAATATATTTTTTTTTCTTTAAAACCATAGCGTTATGACTACAAAAATTTCATTTTTCACCTTGGTTGAGAAATGTTTCCATGAAATATGATTAAATTCTGAGAAGGTTAACTAAATTTTATTTAAACCGATTGACGTTCAATGTTATTCGATATGAATAAACAATTGATTATTTATTTACATAGAAGTGTAGACGCTAAGTGATACAATAATTAAATTTTCTGTTGATTCGTAATAATGGTTTTATGTGAAACACGTACGTGTATCAATTTTCTGTTTAAAAAAAACAGGTGAGCCGCATCAAGTTATAAATTATTAAGATATTGTGATAGTGTGATGACTAATATTTTTTTCTCAGATTAAAAATATTACCGGCCAACAGAAATAACATAAACTAACATAGAATTCAAAATCAGTCCAGTGCAATTGTTATCAAATTATGAAAGGTATGTAATTTGAAATTTAAGGCAAATCAATGTAAAACAAGAAAGCTCAAACCATGCAAAACGCACTAATCAGCAAATATGACGAACGCTGACTTGCAATTATAGTAAGGTAGACTAACAAGAGCAAGAGTGTGGGTATAAAAGATAGTTATTTGCAATAAAGTGATGGAAATATACTTATTACGCCGGATTAATGTTTTTATAGGCCATGTAATTCTAAACTCATTCAAACAACTCTGTGATCGTCTACGCCGCCGGAGTTTATTTAAATAATATAGTTATTTAATTTTCACTGTAAACAAAAATATTAAGAGATATTTCATTTTTATTCTTTTACTTTACGGTTTGTTTTTTAATATTTATTATACATATCTGATATCAAACATCTTTGACTGATGTTTTGTTGATTTGTTCAAAGAAGCAACTTCTTTTTTCCAGCTTTGTTATTATTGTATCTTTCTTTCTTGTTATTTGCCGTGATGTTTTTATTTTTCGATAAAAACTCTATTTATGAAATGTTTGTTGATATAAAAAAAATTAATAATAATGAGACCTGCTTCTTTTTCTCGATTTAACCACGATAATCTATTGTTTCCATTGTGTGATGCAGTGCTACCAATATTTTCCCAATAGTGTCCCAGCACTTATCACAGTTCATAACATTTTTCTATTTTGAAATATTTATTTCTGATTTAGGTAGGGATGCCTCAAATATTTTACGATTGAAACAAAAATAACTCTCACAAAATATACCTGAGCTGGCGAACAATTATAGTTATTAATTCATTGTTTTGTTATGCAATATTAATCCTTTGCGGTTGCATGTTTGTTCTCAGGAACCACAACAAAGCTACATTGAAAATTGTGGTACATTGAATTCGAGTAATTATTTTATAAATTGTGTTTAAGTGCAGGTAGGTATTTTCGTTTTTTAAATTATTTTAAAAATAATGGTAGTATAAAATTCATATTTGCAGATTTTGCGCAATTCTTTTTAAATATAATATCGAATCATTGTACATTTCTATTGTTTAGGAAATTACGATAGTAGTATCATCATCATTGTAAGCCAACTCCACGGTTTCTCTACTCTTTTAAGGTTTCCCTATAATTCCCACGATTTGATTTAATTTTGCCTAAAATCGGCATTATTAAATGACGGAAGCTTGCAGCAATTGGCAATTTTCGCAGTCATTTGTCTTTTTCGCTATTGTGTCTAAATGGAATCGTCATAATGTCCGTTTGCCATGCCCACTTACGGCTCCCGGTGAGGTGACCATCGGTTTCCGTGTTGGCCCGTTATCACGCAACGTGAAAACCACTGAATTTGCCGCCCCCACCTGGCACGGTACGCCCTAGTTCTTAACAGTTACCCCATCTGCGGCCATTTGCAGCAGCAGGAGCAGTACTCCTCCAAAATATTGGAAGGAGGACGAAAATTTCAGGCGATCAGATCACGGCGCGATTAATTCACGTTGACTTTTCTAAGAGCACTTCAGTCAAACTGTAGAGTTCTTCGAGGATTTTAAGGAAAAATTGAGTCCTTTTCACAAGAACAGAGTTAGCCCCCTTTCTTCTTCGTATTCGAGGAGGATATGGTGGTTGCTGGGGCGGTGCGAGAGCAGGAGAAACTAAGTGTGCCCGTCACTCCCGCATCTCTTCAGAAAAGCATTTTTCCTTTAGATTCCCCGGTTGGTGGATATATCCTTTTTTCTCTGGCCATCTTTGGAGGCCAGTGTCCAGTTCCTGTAGTGGACTTTGTTCACGAAGTGCGGGCACCCAACCACCACACATTCTTGCCCTTTAAAACCATCTCGAGGGCCCTCAAGCGCCCCATCCAGCCACTGAAGTGTGTGTGCATGTGTCTCCAGAGTCCTTCTTAAGCATTTTTCGTCAAGTGTGCCCTTTAACGTTTTTAAAGTTCGCTTCTTCGGTTTCTAACCTTAAAGTCCTTCCCCCTGCTCCGGGGCCCGTGTCTCATCTGAGAGTAATTCTCAGCCATCAGCCGAGAAGGATACTGCCGTGCCGTGCCCCGTAGAGCGCGGGGCAGCTGAACACTGAACTGAATCCCACCCCCCTGCCTGCACCCCCGTCAGCCCACGACTTACCACATCGACACAAGGAGCATAAGGCAAGCACATCGCAAGGATTCCAGACGAACAACCCCTGGCACTCTGCTGCTACCCTTCTCCTGGGCTTTTGCGGGAGCCGCACACACTCCTACACCACCGCCTGGAATGGAAAGACCTTAAAGCGATTCGAGGCTGGGCTTAAAGGCGATGTACCCTTCTGCGGCAATGGGTTAGATGGGAAACTTAAGATAAAGGGGTGGACCGGCGCTGAATGGGGGATGGAATGGAGCCGCCGGAAGGGTAGGAATTCGCTTTAAAGCCATCACAACCACACTCAACGTTTGCGAGGAGCACAGCAGCACCACCACCACGAGCATGGAGAAGGACTATGAGCCTAGAATGGCGAGCGGACGAGGGTTGACTGCCAGGACGGGAGGCATACACTTGTGCGGCACCGGGCTATAGAGCTTGAGCTCTTCCGTTTCCCTTCGGATTGTGCCAAAGAATTTTTCCTCGAGCCCAAAGACACCAGGACTAAGGCTACAGGGGCTGCGGACATTCTCCCTTTGATGTGAGCCTTCCCTGGATAATAATTGTGCCAGGTGAGAAAGGGTTGCTTTTTGGCAAATTATCCCAGCCGAATGCAGTGGCAACGAACGGGGCTCCACCTCTGCCGTCTTCGCTGAACGACCGACCGTTCGTTAGACTGCCCATACCCGAAAAGGGTTAATGTGTCCTGCCGAATGCATCAAGGATATTGCGCTTAAAGTCGAGGCGGGCATTGGAAGGCTCGCGAGGTGATCTGGTGGAATTTAAGATTTTCCTCTGCCATTCTTTTTTTTTTCTTCTTGTTTGCGGGGGCGGTGGAAAACAGGACATTTTTCACAGCAGGCAAGGGGGATCATTAACTAATGCCCTCACGATGGGGTGATAATATTTCGTGTTGGCTCTAGCACAGCGGCAAGTGGAAGGGGTAGACGGCTTTTGGGCGGGAGGTGTTTAATCTTTTTAATGCTTTGTAAGGCGAAATATGTCAATCGCATTAAGGAGTTAAACCCTTACCTAAAGCTGGGGGCTGGGAAAGGGACCTAGGATTAATTACACCCGCACAAGGATTAACTAATGCGGAGGTTGGGCATTTATAAATACTTATATATGCATATTGCCAATCGGAACGTTAATATGCATTTCAATAGTCGGTAATATATTCACATGTATTCAAAGGGCTAACAACAGTTCGAAGGTGGTGAAATTTAATTACATTTGCACAAATTAAGAAATTCGCTTAGGTGACTAAAATTTAGTTACTGCCTAATTGTTTCTAACTAAAATGAGGAACACGGAAAGGAATATTAAGAATGCTTTAAAGTCTAAATTACTAATACAATGCTTATAGAATGCTCCAAACATTTTGAATAAATAAAGAAACAAAAGATTCTTAACCTCTTTCTGTTTATATAGTGTATGGCTAGTACCACGTACATGCTCTTATAACAATGTTATAAAATAGTTAAATATCAAATCGATCAAAAAGACAAAGTTATTGTAACTTCTTTTCCGTTTTTATACTTTTAGAGTCAGATACTAAAACTCGATCTCGAACTTCACAATGGTGCCAAAGCAAACGACATTCAGAACATCAAACTGAACAAACAAATTATGGTAAGTCGCTTTTCAGCTTCGTTTTATGAATTTAATATTATACATGAACGTAGTTTACTTGGATATATTCAATTGTCCATTATTCTTTTTTGATGAATTTTAAAAGTTGGTACTGTAGGATGCCAAGTTACAAAATTTTGACTTTTCTAAACTTGGGTATCAGTTCATCGCCGTAATTGCAATATTTACAAAATATCACATTTTACATCTTTGAGCTCGTATAGAATTATCGCATATTATTTGGGATTCCAATAATATTAACTTTATTTATTTGTAAAAAGAATAGGTCATATTTGGAACCTTCGGGTTTCATCCACATATATAGTCTCTTGAATGATTTTTAGCCTATCGAATTTAAGCTTTGAAATCCGAGTTAAATTTTGTGGTATAAAAATAGATTTCGGATTAGTTTTAACAGATTTTAAATTTAATGACTTTGAGGCATTTATGTTTAGAACTTGCAAGTCTAATATTTATTTATTATGTAGTTGAACAAATAAATAAATTTAAACAAAATATTTCAATGGAATGCAATGTACTATGGGTTAGATTGAATTGTTTAATAACAATAGTTTTAAAAAGTTACTAAAAACTTGATAAGTAGAAAAACTTGGGTTATGCAAATAAGATGGCAAAGAAACCAAATTAAATTTTAATGGGTATTAAGTTTTTTTTAGGAAGTGTATTAAATAGGAATAGAATATAAATAGTTATATATTCTATTTCTGAAATATTTATAACAAATTGCACTAAAGGACATTAATTAATTTTATTGTACTGTAGATTGTGTCAGAACTGTCCCATTAACTTCCCTTTTCGATAGTCGTTTATCAGTTACCTACAGGGAATCACCTCTTTGCGAAAAAGTATTGCAATGCAAAATTAAGCTATGTGTGTTCATTTCCTCCTTTTGTCCAATTACGGGAAAAGGGGAGATCAACTGTTCCCTCCTTCCTGAAGGATATTTTATTGAAGATATCCCTCCGCTGCGGACTCGGCTTCATTAAATACACGTCACGCGGTGCATCGCTACAAAAAATACAAAAAACCCGATGGCGGCTGCTGGGACCTTAAGCTCATTTGCAAAGCCCGCCGCGGTGGCGGCTTAATTGGGGGACAATCCGGCGTTAATCACTTAAAGAACAACTCCGCGCCTTCCGGGCGAGCGTCCACACTTTTTCAGCGCCATTAAATTCCGGGACGGTTTTTTGCGCCCGATTCCATTCGACGACAGATTACTTTACACAAAAGTCCCGCCGTAAAAAAAGCTTTAAAGAAATCAATTACCGATCAAAAACCGTCAAAAGCATAAACGAAACGGGAACACGAATAAATCGCACGTTGGTCTGCAGGGTTCTCCCGGTCGTCCCGGTCGTCCCGGCTGGTGGTGGCCGGGACGTGCGACGCGCGGGGACACAGGAACACCAGCAGCTGGTGCAGGGTAAGCGCACCCGATTTTTCCCGGTTGCTTTTTTCCGCAACTTGTTTTTTTTCGGGTGGGGGGTTTTTGCTGATATTCCGCCGACTTGATTTGATGTATGCATCCCGGGGCATCCGTAAAAAACTGATGGGAGCAATCATTTCACACATTTTTCGGTGTGCCGGCGGCGACTGCTGCGGGGGGGCTACTTTTTTTTTATTTCTGGGACCCGTCTGGCGTGTGTGGGAAATCATTTTTTTCCTGGAGGCACAAAAAACTAGGTGTTTTTCGGGAGGGGGCAATTAAAAACGTAAACAGAGGAGTAAACGCGCGGATATAGCGGCATCGGGCAATCATTTTGGTCATTTGACAAACGACATCGGAGCGGAAGATCTATGGAAAGCGAAAGTGATATCTGGGGACCGCCCGTTGCGGGAACAAAACAAAAACAAAAAATAAAAAAAATATGGACCGTTATGGACGCGGTCGGTGGTGCAACAGGATGACAGGACATGTCATGACTTCTGCAGAAAACTACCGACGGACATGACAATTTCGCGGTTAATTAACGGGAACGGCGATGAGCCGAGCTGTGGCGAAATATGGGTTTATTTCCTTATTTTCGTCAGTTTCACTTGTCCGTTTTGTACAATTAGAAAGATTAACGGTTCAACGAGCTTCGGCTTTTAAAACAGGATTTGATTTCTTACGCTTATGTTTTATTATCACACGAAATTTTAACAAAAGCAAAGCAATTGAAGGATGCTTCTTTGCTCGTAATGATTATGGAGGTCAATTTGACCCACGGATGACCTTGGAATTTTAGGGAAGATATGAAGTTAATACACATGATTTCGGTATAATTATCATTATCAAATATCACCAAGCGGGACCCCATTTAAAAGAAAATAGAAATATCTTTCCAAAGATTTCTGACTTCTTAGAACCCTAGTGTAAAAGGGTGTAAAAGCAATTTTTAACGATTTCGATAAATTTTGAATTTGAGTACTGTCGCTTCTTCTCTTACTCTCCGGATTATGTAATATACATATATACCTACATATATATGTATATTGGTTATAAATCAAGTTCAAAAGTAATAATGGTAACAAATGCAATTTTCCTTTTTATGGATACATTTTTTGCGTTTTCTTTTTTTTACAATGTCGACGAAATCGCTTCATGAAACTTCTGTTTCAAATACTTCAAATCGAGCTATAACTTAAATTTGATCTCAATGCATTAGGTTAAAAGCAAAATAAAAGATGAGAAGTTTGCCTATTTAATTGTAATTAAAATTGAACAACCGCATAAAGGTACTATAGAAAAATTTTTTTATGATAAAAAACTTACCCCAATTTACCTCAGGATACAAAACACAATCCGATGAGATCAATTAAAAATTTGTTTCACACATTTCGTAATCAAATCAAAATTATCTCCAAAGTTCGATTGAATCTTTTGATTGAAATAACACTAAAAAAATTGGTATCTTTAGAAACGGGAAAGTGTCTCCTCAAAAATTAATATTACATTTATTAACACATTACTTTACTATTATTATATATTATTACCTATTACTTTAAGGTGTCATAGCCTCGTCTTACGCCGTGTAGGAGCTGTTGGGCAGACATAGTTTGGGGGTTTTTCTTATAAAATAAATTAATGAAAACATCGGAAACATTAGCTTTATACAAATCAAATAATATAATATTTATGATATATGATATATAAAAATGTTAGATTATAAATATTGTTTTATTCAATTTGCATAAGGCTAATATGTAATCCTGATGTTTTCATTCACATTTATTTTTTCTAAAAAGGCTCAAATCTCTATGCCGAAAAGCCCCCCAAGGTCTAAGACTTTTTGTATAATATGTGTGTCCACGTCTGAACAGAATTATTTTCTAAAAAATTGAGAATATATTCTTAAAAGGTATTCGAATCGATTGAGGCTCAAAGGACGTTCCTGAACTTTTTTTCCTTATGTAGTCATCAGCTAAGATTGGTGGGCTAAAATTTACGTAGTCTGATTACTAATTTTCTAGTCAGGTATGATAATTACTGGTTTAATTCAATATGTAGATGTGGATGGATTATAATTCTCATCAATTTAATTTAAATTACTTTTTATCATTAAACAATTAAACCAAGGGTTGGTAGTGTAAAGAATTGAAAATTACACTTATAATTTCAGTTGGCTGTACTCGCTTTTAAGATTTGTTAGATAACCTAATAATATTAAAATAACACTGATCGTATTTTGCAAAAAAAGGAGCTATTATAATTTTATTGGATATATTGTTTTTCTGGTAAAGTATCCATTTTCAACGTACTTTAAGTTTTGTCGTCTGTAAAAATAACATTAAACAGAAAATAACATAAATTTGAACATTTTACTCAGTAAAACCTTGATTTTATTTACTAGTAATGATGGCCAAGTAGACTATCTCCAAGATTTTATAGAATCAATGATAAAACGGACGTGCAATTCTGTGTGGTGATAAATCTACGCATCACCCATCCGAAATGAATTTTCTGTAAGCTCACAATACTCACAATCACCGTGATGTTAACCGAAAGTCGTAATTTCGCTAACACTTTAAGCATTTTGAAATACATCCCTACAATATGCATATGTATAACCAGACTGTTACCAGTTATAATAACGCAATTAATTAGAAATATGTTTGTCGAATTGTAGAACGAATGTCTATATTAGCCGTTCTTCTTTTAAAATCAGTTCCGGTTCTAGGTTTATTAAGAAATTTTACACTGAATTAAAAGTTACGAGCTGTACCCATATTAAGCTTTTTTTATTTCGCGAAAATAAAATGAAACTACCTGGATTTACACCCACCTTCCCTCAAAAACTTAATCCAAAAATGTATCTGGTTCAAGGTTTGAAGTTTCCGTACGTAAATATCATGCAAATTTGATACAGTTTTGACAAATTCTAAATTCTGATATATGTATACTATGCATGTGAAGCCTTTTAAAATTTAATTTAATACAAAATTTTGATTGGAATTTACAATATTATTATGACGTTCTCAAAGAGATATGCACTATTAAAAGGCCAAAACTGAATCCATTAAATTTACAAGCCACATTTTTGGTAGATAGTTCAACAGTTCTCATCGGCAGATAATTAATAAATAAAATGTTTAACGTGTAAACGAATATTTGGGACTTGACAGCTTTCTTAGGTTCAATTTGAAATTAAATTACTAAAAATAAAAATCGTAGTTTCGTAATATTTCATTAGCATTATTTCCGCAATCTTTATTTGACCTTTTTGGAGATGAAAAAAAATTATTTTATGTTAAACTTCCCGATCATGGTCAGTACTGACACCAAAATTTATTTAATTAATCTTCCTCTAGATGTAAATTAATTGATTAATTATTAGTTAGTTATTAATATGTAATAAAAACTTACCTTATTTTTATCTTGAAAACTAGTACCTTAATTAATTCAATAATTTGTGCATAAAAAAATTGAGTAAGTTTTAAAATAATTTAAATTTGCGATATGCACGCTATTGGTTAGCCGTTTTTTGCATCACATATTCGCTACCTTACAAGAAGATGCACTTGGAAATATTTGTAAATAATTTCTCCTCTGCACTTGTTCGCAGAATGTCCGTAAGTATATTACGTAGATCATTTTATTTTGATTACGCAATCCAGCATAAACATTATCTTTAAAAACGTACACTCACATTCACACACTTGTATTTCTGAAAAATTCTTGGAGCTGTTCAAAGAACAATGTTTGGGGAATAAAAGATTCATTTGGCTGGAATTAAATCTACTTTATTGTTTACGTAAAAATAAAACCAATAAAATTACAGTTATAATAAAATGTAGTGTATGTCTATAAAAAGTAAATAAAGTTTGCGAGTGAATTAACAAGAATATTACACGAGGATAGAACATTTCATCATGGCAGTTATTATAAGTTTCCTCATATTTCTCCACTAGTCCTTTTCAGGTTATTCTATATTATTATTTATTTATTTATTTGTTGTTATTTTGTTTTTTGGAGAAGTACCGTCTTCACTACATAAAAGAAAGAAGGGAAAGATACCTACCTACCCTTTCGATGACGATGAGACGGAGCCTACTCAAAAGTGACGTGTGAAACGATGTGATGCATAAATAATGTCTTCCTTCTTTTTCTCACGTCAGTCCAACAGCGGATTAAAACGAGTTTCTAAATGAATTTTACGAATATTTACAGAAAATGAAAACGAAGAGGCAGCTGAAGTGAACAACGATACTATTATTGAATTTGATCTATTATGTTTTGGTTGCTTCGAGTTTTCAACTACTGCATGTATAAGAAATTATTTTCAATATTTCGTTATCCTAATTGGTAAAAATGTTGCCTATAAATCGTTTCGTTCGGTGTGTTGTTGTTTATTGGTGTGTTGGTTGTAATATTTACCTTTGCCACTTTTATGCTGTTTTACATTAATAGTAAAAATACATTCTTACACAAATACCACATTCGCCTCTCAGTTTTATGTTACAAGTGCCATTTCTACAAACGAACTAAACGCGGGGAGAGTCCCCCATTTTGTTTGAAACTTTATCACACTCAAGCATTCCGCCGTCCGGGGACGGCCAACCGTAGTCTAGGGCTTTTGCGACAACAGCGCATCAATAAATTACACAAAATACAATTGAATTAAGACCCAAAAATTTTCAGGTGTTTCGCCATAATTACAATTTACAGGTGATGACACTTACTATAAATAAACATGGCCGACGACTTCTCGCGGCCATGTCTTACCGAAACATGATTAGAACGAGACTCCGAAAATAAAAATTAAAACGCGACACAACTTTCTATCTTACAGCCTACGGAAGTGTGTACAAATAATATAAATAGAAAATAAACGTAATAACATTACAAGGGGTGCGGGGCAGCGATATGAACTTGGGGCCCACTGCCAGAGGTGCGCCCTCTATCGGTGCGGCCGCCTCACTTAACTGCGTGAATCGTTACTTTCGCTAAAGCTCTGCTCGCTGGACTCCCTGCGATTCACCACCGGCTTCGGTTTGTACTCCGTTATTACAACAGTTACTGAATTTACGGTTACCTCGCGTGTTTGGGCAGTCGATCTGTCAACGTTTTTTAATCTTGCCGGGTATTTTTTGTGTTTGTTTTTATGACGCGACGACATTTTCGATGATGACGATTTGGTTCCGTTCGGTACGCCAGAGGCACCTGGCAACGTGGCAGCTTGTTGTGCAACTAAGGCTGAATTTAGGCGTGGTTTACGCGTTGAGGTTCCTGCAGGATAAAAGAAAGAAAAGGAGATATTCTCCATTATTCTAGTAGCAGTTAGAAATATATGGGTTAACATTTATTTCAAAAAAATTGGTCAAATAATAAAACAATTGAGATACCATTTCCGTCGCTTTTCCCCCACCACTTGTTCCCGTTGGAGAAAAACAATTTATATAAAAACAACATATTACCTCTCGTGCACTCATATAAAAAGGTAGTCTTATTCTGTTTCGTTTTTAATCCAAAATTAATTTTTAATATAGACAAGATTCAGGACCCATTTTCAATTATATGGTGGTCAAATTAAAAAAAAAAAAAAGAAGTATTGTAGGTATCGATACAATCAGTCGCTGATTCAATACTCGTTTCTATGTTGATATTTTACATAAACAAAACATTTCCAAAAATAAATCTGAAAGTACCAACTTCTAAAAATGCATACATACGATTAAAAATTTTTAAACCCTAATTTGTAAAAATGAAGACGCTTGACCCTTTTCAATTAGCGTATTCAGCATAGTCGTGCATGCAAAGTTTAACTTTCAGTTTCGTTTTCCTCGAATCGAATTTTTTCAATCTGGGTGAATTGATAATCCTAGTTATCATATTTACTCGTTTTTAAACTGTAAGATTTAAACAGTGACAGAAGTTAAAGACGCACGTGCCTGCGACGCAGGGCTTATAGGTAAGGGCCGATGGGCTCGTCCTCGCAGTTAAAAACACAAATAAAATTGTGAGCAGTTTCCTTCGAGCAGTTCTTTACCATCAATTCCCAATAGGCCCGGCTGCTGATTTGACATAAACAAGTGACACTGCGGATCCCTTTCTCCTCGGAACCAGGTGAATCTTTCATGTCAGAACAACGTGGAGCAGCAGTGGCATAATTTATGCCCGCAGTGCTCAATGAGACAAGGAAAGAGGACCTTTGGTTACGTCGAAGGACGCACAACTCATACATAACCTGAATCCCTCATCCGAGACTGAACAACATGAGCGCGCACCGCCGGGCCCTTGCCCTTCCCGGGGACCCTCGACCCGCCCCTCGCCGCCGCAGCAGCCAGCCACCATCCACCGACCAGTGTCCCTGTCTAAAACATTGGGGCCCTGATATCTTGTTCTAAGTCCCCAGCGAGCACTCCTTTCGCCCGGACTGGATGTTGTATATTTTCACCCCCATACCCTAAAATTGTTATGTGTGTGTCCTTCTGGCACTAATTTTGGTTTTTGGAGTACACGATGACCATTCACTTTGTTGGTCAGTTGACCGCACGATACCAGGAAAACCCAACCAGCCAACCAACATCACCACTGGAACTATATTAAACTGTCCTAACCCCCTGACTCCACAGTGGAGAATATCCACATCCTGGCGTCCGGTTTATGTTTCAATTTATGGTTACTCACCGCGTCGTTTGCAAGGTTAAATTAAGAAATTTTCCTTCGACCTCCCACGCGTTTTTCTAAAAGATGAATATTAGTTTGACCCTCTTAAGTATATCAGTCACCCTTTATAGAGGTTTTAAACCCGGTTGCCTGAAGTGGCCAGTGCACTTTGCTCAAAATGCCCATCTTTTGTGACTTCTTTTTTGTTGCAAAATTAATTAACTACTTTATTCGGAAAACTCGTTGAAGCGTACTTGAATATTGGCTATGAAATATTTTGTGGTCCACATTAACGACTGAAGGGAAACAAGTTGGATTTATTCCTTATTTTAATTAAATTATGTAAGAATGGATACGACAAATGCTAAGAAAGAGGAATGAAGATATTACAAGAATGCCATTAAAGTGAAGAGATAAATGTGCGAAAAAACGTGTGCGCTCCAAGAGTACTGGACGGCGCATAATCAGACTAGAATTCAAAAATGCAATGTAACTACAGAGACATTGCTGGCACAATTGCAAAGAGAAGGCAATTGAATAAGAAAAATATATAGTGGCTCTGTAGATAGAATAGATGGACAGATTTAAAAAAATACAATTATTTTTATATTTTTTAACTAATAGTTCGAATAGTGAAAGCCGTTTGATCTAATTATAACATACGATAACCCTGCTCTGGAATCCAATCAAATTGAATTAAAAAGAGTACTTGTGAATCCAAATTCCTACAATTCTCTCAAATTAATTTTAGTTATCTTTTATGAAAGTAAATTTTACCCTTGGCGTGGACCTCAAATTCGTTCAATGTGTAGAAGCGATCTTTAGTTTTGTTTATTGCCGAAAATACGCACAGCCAACTTATCATTTGATCCCTTTGAGAAATAAATACTAATCTAATTAAGAGGCCTCTATTAATTCGATTTTTGAACGAAAATTATTTTACAAAAATTTTTAGACGAGTTTTGTTACAAAAAAAAAAACCCCGCTAATTCAAATTTTTTGAAAACCTTATTAGGGGTCCATCGTTCAATATTACGTCTAATGAAATAGGTACAGAATCGATATAATTTTGTAATCTCAAGATTTTCGAGGGAAATTTACATCAGTTTTTTAATTCCTTTGTTATGAAAAGAAAAAAACCGAAAATTCAAATTATACATACATATGTAATCGGATCGATTAAAATAATTTTCAAATGGGAAGTTAATGGGCATTTCCTAACAATGCAAAAACTATTCGAAAATACAAACTTAACATGTTCGTGGACAGACCATTTTGCTTCATTGTACTATTTATTCATATTCCTGAATGTGTTACAGAATGAATTATGCTTGAAATGCAAAATCTTCCAAAAATTCTTTCACATTTTAATAAATTTATTGTCAAATTGGACAGTTCAAATTTTAAAAGTCTTCGTAATAAAATATACCGCGGCAGCAGAATTAGTACCCATATTTTTGCGCTGGCGCCCACCACCGGTGTAAAATATTGAAAGAGAAAAAATACGCATCTATCAACACAATTTTAAAAAGTGCAATTCAAAAATGTAGAAACAATTGGTGATCGCCGAAACTTAATCGAAAATATAAATTTCAAAAACGAAGTAGTTCTCGAATATTGAATAATTCTGCAAAATATTATATTGTGTAAATATATTATAATTTTCGAGGACTTCAATATGAGAGTAGGGCTGGGATCTATTTTAACTGTTTTTTATAACGAGTGATTTTTAAACTGATAAAAAAGTACGACTCTGCCTTGTAGAGTGTGGTTGTAGCAAATAATTTGAAACTTTGTTGCTGTGTAGCAAATGCGACTGTAGTCGAAATAATTTTTAATAATTCATAGAAAAGGGTGAGCGATTAATTCCGATAAAAAGTGTCAGAATCCGCGAATTGTGCTTGTACCGCAATTCCAATTGCCGATTAATCAGTAAATTACTTACCAGAAATGTGCAAATTGAATTAATTTCTGTTGTAAAGCCTTTCCCTCTGTTTAACAATTTATCATCAGAAATGACTGCGAAGAACGGAAGGCGTGGGCAAAACTAGGTTCAAGAAAAGCGTATGCAAATTAAGCAGAGCAACAGTTAAAAATGTTATCAACTTTTTAAAAAGGCAACGAAACGAGGAGGCAAAATTCTCACTGTTTAGTTGCAATTTCCCTTTGGAATCAGTTTTGATGCAAGTTCGCTGATTGTGAGCCGATCGATAAGTGAAATTCAATCCTAGCGCTGCGGTTTATCGGAGTCTCGCGGAATCGCAACATTTCAAGAATCCGTTTCGTCAGTCAAAACAGTGCAAAAAAAACCGATCGAAGTTCATTAACCAAACAAACAGAACTGTTATACGTCGTAATTTGCGAGGCTGGTCCGAGAGAGCCGCTGTACGCAAACCGCGGTGCTGCAAGCATGTGTGCGCGCGTGTAGTAAAAGTGCTCGCGGAAATATAAACAAAGTCATAACCACGGGATTTTATGGCTACGCGGCCACCAGCTGACTTTCTGCTCTACGCCCAGCTGGGGAATGTTTATAAACTAAAAGACCCACTCGGCAGGTTCCAGGCTCGATCTGGATCGCGGTCCGGGCCGGGGCGCCGACGGCGGAGCTCAGCATCCCAGCGAGGGGGCGGCTGCTGGGGGCGCGGATTCTCGGGGCTCCTTGCAAGGAATGCACTGCTCCCAAGGAATTCCGCTTATCGATTTTTCAAAGCGATTTCTTCCTTGCACACGGCTCCGGCGGGGCGGGGAGCAGCCCTCTCGGCGATTGAGTGCAACAGAGGAGGCTGGTGCTGGGTTCGGGCCGTGTGGGGCCGAGGGGGGCGGCCCACCCACGGGTTACGCAAGTTTTTCTGCGAAACGGGGTGGTGGCGGGACGGCACCGTTTCCACGCTGGAGCCCCGGAGGGCGGCCAGCACGGACACTGGCCACGCACAAAACATGCAAAACGAAGCCAAGGCGAAGCAATCAAAGTGCACTAACCTTTCCGTACGTCACACATTAAACACTTGAACGCTTCGGCCGTGTTCCGATATGTACAAACACTGCAGTCCCAGAAATTGTCCTCTAAAACTTTCGACTGGCGTTTCTGGCGACGAATCGGCGATTTCTTGTGATCCATTATTCACCGGAGCACCACTCGAGACCGCTGGAGCCTGCTTTTGACGCCCGTTCAGCAATTAGCTAGCGAACACCTTCGGTTTTGTTTCTAACAAGAAATTTGCGGCACACACGAACAGATCTGACATTTCGTTAGACAGCCATGTTGGAAGTGCTTGACAGAGAGGAGAACTCTCTCCGCCGGTGGCGGCTGCATGAAGTTTACATCGGCCGCTCAAAACTGTTATACCGGCGGGTCGGGTGCGTTTGCAGTTTTGCTCTTTTTCGCCTGCTGCCGCCGTCCCGACGGACCCCGGCAGGCGATGGACCGTTGGCTGGGGTTCCTGGAAGATGGCCCGCAGGTAAAATTTTTTAGCTCCTCCGAGCCTGAGTCAGACACAGAGGAATTTGTGCTTCTCGAAAGTGTTGCACTGGTTCAGATTTGGTGGATGAAAACCTCTGCTTCGTCACATAAAATTGATTTGATACAGCAAGATGGCAGCGGAGCGGTTTTAACGGTTTTAACTGATGGAGGTATAAAGTTTACCAATTTCTGTTTTCTTCAGGATTGTATTAAGGATCTGTAGACCTAGAGAAGATTTTTTTTTGAATATTAACATGCAAACTAGGACCTTCTTACTAAAAGCTTAAAAGTTAATTTCTGTGGTGAAATAATAAAAAAGAAAACAATTATCAGTATATAAAAAGATTTATTAACAATTAGGGCATGAATTGTTTTTTCAGCTAATAACTATGAACATACCATGTAAGTTTTATAGTCTGAAATATTTTAAATTGTTCGAATATTAATGTTTCATAAAGGTATAGATAGCCCACCCGCAAATCCTTGACTTGTTTCATTTTGTAATATTATTATATTACAAAAGGAAACAAGTCAAGGATTTGCCAAACCAAAGACTCTATATATATTAAGACGACCCAAGTTAATGATTAAAAAATGATAAAAAAAAATTGGGTTAAGGAACGGAAAATGGAGATTCCAATTTGTAGATGCATTTAAGGGTTTGAACTTCATTGAAGTATAATATTCAACTTTTTACTACTTTTGGTTGAAATCAGTATTTTTACTGATATCAGTATTTTTACTGATATCAGTATTATTACTATATCAGTATTATTACTATATCAGTATTTTTACTGATATCAGTATTTTTACTGATATCAGTATTATTACTGATTACTGATTACTGATATCAGTAATAATACTGATCAGTATTTTTACTGATATCAGTATTATTACTGATATCAGTATTATTACTGGTATCAGTATTTTTACTGATATCAGTATTATTACTGATATCAGTATTTTTACTGATATCAGTATTTTTACTGATATCAGTATTTTTACTGATATCAGTATTTTTACTGATATCAGTATTTTTACTGATATCAGTATTTTTACTGATATCAGTATTATTACTGATATCAGTATTTTTACTGATATCAGAATTTTTACTGATATCAGTATTTTTACTGATATCAGTATTATTACTGATATCAGTATTTTTACTGATATCAGTATTTTTACTGATATCAGTATTTTTACTGATATCAGTATTTGTACTGATCAGTATTTTTACTGATATCAGTATTTTTACTGATATCAGTATTTTTACTGATATCAGTATTTTTACTGATGTCAGTATTTTTACTGATATCAGTATTTTTACTGATATCAGTATTATTACTGGTATCAGTATTTTTACTGATATCAGTATTTTTACTGATATCAGTATTTTTACTGATGTCAGTATTTTTACTGATATCAGTATTTTTACTGATATCAGTATTATTACTGATATCAGTATTTTTACTGATATCAGTATTTTTACTGATATCAGTATTTTTACTGATATCAGTATTATTACTGATATCAGTATTTTTACTGATCAAATCGAATAGCCTCACTGTTGAATATGTCTGAACCTGAATATTAAAACACTCGATATATTCTTCACGTTTAATTTTGGAGATGAATTACCTTAATAATTTTACTGAAGAGATAACATAACCATAACAATGTAAAGCACTCCTAAGTTGAACAAAAATTTTAATTACATGTTTAAAAATGCGTCAAGCCGTGACCTTGCCCGACACTAGACTGGCTCAGCAGCTGTTTTTTCTCCAAGAAAAGAGGTAATAATTTCGCATGTAAACAAGTGCACGACGAAAAGGACTTTTTGGGACAAAGGATCATAAATGAATAAATCAACCAGTCCCGCCCCCTTAACGAGTAATTAAAAAGACTTCATGCGTTACCCAGAGATTTTTCAAAAACAATAAAGATTCGTCAGCTACTCTTCGTCTTTTAGTCCCTGAAAGCTGATCTTCACCCTTTGTGTGGGGTGTGACCATTGTTTACCCTGCGTTGCTCGGTAAAAGGGTACTTTCCACACATTCTAAATAATTTAACATTTTTTTGTTGGCAATAAAATCTTTATCTAATCCATTAGCACCTCCAAGTATGGTGAACAATTTTCCTGTCGATATGACTAATTTACACCACAGGAAAACAACAAGTTTTAACAAATAGGACGAGATTTTGTTTGATTCGGTTAGCTGATCATTTTATTGATATTTTAGTTAAAAACGTTGCTTTCAATTTGTTCTTCTGGAGTTGGTCGATTTGGCCTGTAAACGGATCATATGCATCATATCATTTCCTTAGCATAACAAATTCAAAAACGAAAATGATACATTTTCCAGAAATATTCGACCTTTTTAGAATTTCATGCTTTAAATGTCTGTCTGTCTGTCCATCAAGATCCTCTTTTTCTCAGAAACGGCAGTATTGAGTTTAAATTAATACTATAGCCAAACAGTTTGATTTTGGTTTTGTTTGCTATTTCCCTTTACATGCATTTTTTTTGTCCAGGATAATGATTAGGCCTTCGAATAGGTAAAAATTTTCAAGTTCCATTCTGCTTTCATTTTGTTCACCGTAGACTTAAGAATTACCGTCGTGTTATTCTTCTATAAACCGATTTTCCATTTGTTTTAATTCTACTTTCTTTAATATGTAATTATAAAATTTAGCTGTTCAAATAAAAATGGAAAACCTCAAGGAACATTCTTAAAGTTAAAATTTGTAATAATTACAAAATATCTATGGGAAAGTTCAAAGCTTAAGCGCTCTTAAAATTACCACAAAGCCAAAGGTCGGTCGGGTAAGTCTAACAAATGGGAACCGAGCTGGAAGAAGAAGCCCAGTAATCGGCTGAACTCATATTATCTCGAAAATAGCGTTTTTCATATTGACTATTTATTTTAGCATTATTTTGGAAATTAAGGAACTATTTTAACATCAAATTATTCATTTATTTAAATTAACATTTTCAAACTTTAATTATTGATAGCTTTTGGGGTTTTCAACTTTTTGAAGGTGACTTCGGTTTTAATGATAACGAATATGTTTGTAATTTTCTCAGTCTTCTTGTACATGTTTTGTCATTGCGAGGTTCACACACGTTTTTCATGTGTGTGTGTTTGCGCTAGGCGTTTGTTTACACCCCCGCCGTCAACTTCTGTAACTCGGGATTGCAATAAACGTCTGAATGGAACCCCATCAGCCGGCCCAACGTTTGCCCGAAAATTCGAGCAGATCCCTTTTAAATCCGCAGCCATCATCGACTCGGAGCCGAACCGGAGCACCCCGGAGCACCCCAGAGCCCCACGGAACTCGGCGCACTTACACTTCGAAAAGCAGTTTAGAACTTCAAAAAGCTTTTAAAGAACCATCCACAGCCGTTGAGCAGCAATCGGAGTCCCCGCACCCCCAGTGCAACTTGAAGCGGCTCCCGTTCCGGGTTCCGGGCGCACGACGCAGCATCGCCCCGGGGGAACCCGGGGGACATTCTTTTATTTGCGCGCACACCGGGGGTGTGGGTGGTGCTCCTCGTCAAGGGTGGGCGCAGAGCTCCGCACGTCGAGTTTGATTAGTGGCGCACAATGCGAAGACTCGATTAATACCATTATCCACTCGACATAAGTCTCAAAGCTCCCCTGAAAAGTCCCATCAAACGCACACGTACGGTGGCGGAAGGAAACTCGAAACCGGCTGTCGTAGGCGCGTCCCGGCGCCCTCCGTCCACAGGCACCGGGAATCGGGAACCGGGAGCTGGGACACATCCACACGTCCTGGCGCCACCTCCGCCCCCCGAGGACGCTAGAGACGACTTCCAGTGCTTATTAGGCCAAACAATGTGAAGAGCGAAAATTAAAAAAAAAAAAAAAAAGAACACGAAGAAGAAGAAGAAAAAAATATAAAGCAGAGGAGAGCCGGCGGAAAAGCAAAACAAAAATTAAATTAAGTTCGTTAATTAAAAAAGCAACGGACAAGGCGGGGTGGCGTCGGTAGGGGGCGCTCGCCAGCCTGCAAGGACGCAACTTTTTATCAGAACTTCAATCAGAGAAAATGTGGACATGAGGCGAACTAAGTCAGCCCTTAATTCGGAGGATTCCTCCGCCCGGCCGGGGAAGTCCCGGAGGCAGTGGCACGGAGTGCGCCCTGATTGGGTGCAGATCATTAGCTTTAAGGTTTTTAGGTTCTGGACAGTGTTTGCTTTAAGAAGCGTTTTCGGCTCTTGCAATTAAACCGGATTACTTTGGCTGCTCCTTCGCGCGCTCCTCTCCAGCGGCTGGATTCGTTCGGCGGGCCCATTAAGTTGGCAAATTCAATTTTTTTTCTGCCGCCTTCCCTCGATTTCGAGGAACTCGGGCTCACACTTACTGCGATTAAAACGAATAGCATCCAGCTAGCAACGAGAACGCTCACGAAAAGTTGCCGAAAGTTGCACATAATAAAAAGAGGCCCTTATAAAGGACATGAGTCCTTTAGGCTGAGTACTGGGTTTAAGTTTTCAACAGCTTATCATAAAGTTTTACCATGCTTTCCCTTTTGTTGGAATTTTATTTCTAAAGTATAACACTAACTCGAAATACCTAAAATAATAATATACATACATATACAATATTTGCCTAATACACAAGGTAGACTAACTGTATGGTTTTAAGTAATTTTCAAAAAAAAATAAAGTATATAAAAAGTGTGTAGCAAATTTGAAATTTTGTTTCTTTGTTCAGAATAAGACAAGAATTGCAAGTAATAATTAGGAGTATACATACATACATATTGTATAAAAGTTGTGTACAAGTAAACTATGCATATCATTTTGTTTACCATGAAATTCAGGAAAATTGACTTTAGAGAGCAGGTAATTTAAAATAAGGGCTTATGATAGAATAATTACGGGAAACTTGAGTAACTCCGGATATATTTACGCATGTATGAATAACTAACTAAGCAAACATGTTACGTAAAGTAAGTTCATTATTTCCAATTCAAGGATATGTAATAAATTATATTAAGTTTGTTACAAACTTTATAACATATTTGCTCCAATTTTGGTACGATATGTGTAATATCTGTGTCCGGACAAAATTTTTAATTGCAGATTTCATAATATTATTTTAATGTGTTAAAATTATTTTAGTGATTCAAATTTCAAGTTCTCGCGGAACATTCGATCAGCGCACTTTTTTATTAAAATATTTTTCACCACTTCCGGACAATTCTAAAAACACATAATAAAATAAGCTTCATAAATTCAATATTTTCATCATACAAAACAATTTACAGGATCCACAAGAGTAAGCGTAAAAAGTGAAAAATTGTAATGGTATTTAAAGGACCCAAAAAGTTGTTAACAAATATTAAAAAATATTCCTGGAGAAATAAAATTTCAAAAATGTAATAATTACCCATTTTTAATTAAAGTGAAGTTTCTTGGTTTACTTTAAGAGTAAAATACCGATTAAAATTTCTCAATGAAGGTAAATATGTTTTTTTAACTTTGTATGTTGAGGCTATTCGAATTTTCCCTTATACATACAAAAAGTTTAAGTTTAGCGTTTGTTGAGTTTTGTGAATGCAAATTTTTTGCTTATATTTGTTTAAAGGGGGTAAAATTAATAATGAAAGTAACAAAATTTTACACTCAGCACGACAGGAAATATATGTATATTACATTCGTATGTACTTATCAAATTGAACAGTTTACAATGCGAAGAATTATTAGATATTATTAATTAATTTATCGAATCCTTAAAAGTTTGAATTTATAGATGATTTTGCTTTTGAAGCATAATATCAATGCCCTTATGTTCTCCGACTTCACATATGTACATTCAAATGGAAATAAAAATTATCTATGTATATGTACGTTTAAAACTGTATTAATGCTTTAATTTCACACATATGGATGGAATGGAAATGAATTTTTACAGTTTATATTTATACCCAATTAATTTTACACTTTCAAGAGAAATTCTTCTACGAAATAATTTTACAACTAACAAGCTTAAATTTATGCAATTGCATTTTAAAATGTTTTTTCCATGGGTCATTTAATTACATGTAATTTTTTCATAATTAGGTACTATTGGTAACATATTGCTAATGTTGATTATTGGAAATAATTTTTATAGGTAGGTGTTCTAGAAATTGGCAATAACATTCAGAATAGTCGTAACGTTTATAAAAAATCATTAAAAATAAAGTTAGTCATTTCACACTAAATGGGCGTGAAACATTAAATTTGGTGAAGATTCTCAAAATGCAGTACCTGTTGGTATATATGTTAACATTTTGAATCTTAAATGAGTTTTGAACGACTCTTGCTAATTATTTCAGATATTACAGGATTTGTTTAAAAAAGCGGAGTAAGAAAAAATAGTTACGATTGAAAAAGAAAACATGAAAAGGTGATAGAAATATACTTAGTTTTTAGTTTTATTGTTTAGAATGTGTAAATTTTCACTAAATTACATGAAGATTTAAATCTGTTTTAAATTAAAACCCGTCCATTCATCTGTAATTGGAAATTGCTGGGAGGGAACATTTTAAATTTAAATTTTGAAAGGTTAAAACGGCGCACATGCAAAGCTGTCTGTAATTAATTAATTACGCAATATTTGAACTCAAAGTTGCAAGGTAAAGACTTTGATTCCCCGGACTCAGACCAGGTCCCGGACTCGGACCCGGACATCGAAACAGAAAAAAGGTGGGAAACGGGGTGTACGGTCGTTTTTCCTGTTTTGTGTGCACACTGTCAGCAATTGTGTCGTCCCCATTCTGCGGGCCGCAGTCCTCCTGATAACGAATTGTTTTGTTAAAATCTTTTCACAGCAATTCATTTCAGCTCGAAAATAATGCAAATATACGCAATTTTGCAGTATTTTCAAAAAGCTCAGGCACTATACCGCCGCTTCCCGCCGCTGCCCGCCGCCGCTGCCCGCTGCCGCCGCCGCGCGTGCACATAGCGTGGGAATAGCACTCGTAGATTGGCGGAGCACAGGCCGCATCTAGATAATTATATGTAGGCTGTTATGCTTTTATCTGCATATATGGGCCTGTACTTAACAATTTATTGAAATTGCGAGCATCTATGCATGTGGTCATGTGTGGGATAGTGCGGCGCACAGCAACAGCGAAAAAAGCGAATAAAATAAGCATTTTATATAGAAAAACATATGCGCTCCGGCGTGCATCGATAGTGCTTCGCGTGTGGGTAGCGGCCCCGTTCATATTTTAATGTTTTGAAACGAAACGCATATTCATTATGAGCAAACTGCAAATTTGTGCGTATATGGCGCAACTATGTCAGGCCGCCGGGTTTTGCAGCCAGTGCATCGAGATGGGCGTCCGGGGCCGGTCCCGGCCAGAGGCGATTCTGAGCCCCCTCCCCCTTTTATGCTCGGATCGAACTGCATTCGGATTCTGCAGTTCGGTTGCTCGGATGCTCTTCTGCATGCACACGTAGAGAGTCCAGATTTCAGAGCTGGATCTGTTTTAAAGCTTACTTGCTTTAATTTGCAGCAAAAATTTTTCCAGGCGGACGAACTTTAAAATTTAAAATAATATAAAATTCATTTTATGTGGAGCGGAGCATACATGCGAGAGCATAAATACACGGCCCAGACTACTATGAAAAATGCAAGAATCCAACTTTTCACGGGGGATATTTGCGCTCTGCGGGGAGGTGGCGGCCGCTCGGAACGGGCTGTGTTTGGACTTTCGTGTATTCGGAAAGCATGTAATTTAAAATCTGCTTCATATAATATATAAAATTGGATTCTGGCGGTGCTATTATATTCGGCCTTTTATTCGTCCGCTCGTCCTCGCCCTGCCGCATGCACATGTACTGCCACAAGCGTTACGAAACTCTCTTCGGTTTTTCCGGGCGGCCATGGCCCCAACGAACACTTTTGTTACGCGGGGCTTTCTTTCGAAATCCGGCCGGGGGGTAAGCGGTTTTCGCACAAAATAATGAGAATTCTATCGAAATTCAGCAAACTTACTGGTGGTTAAATTTACACGTGAACTCCGTCAATAAGGCTCCGGCATTATCTTTTGGTAATTCGAGAACTTGTGGGGCGCCCAGTCGGCCCCAAATTTTGTTTCAAACATTTGCACGTGCGTTCACAAGCTCCCTGGATTTCGGGGAGCAGCTCCCACATCTGAAGGCAAACGGGGGATGCCTGCTAGAAAACTTTGGAACGGATTTAAACTCCCAAGTCAGGACTGAAGGCCTGTTTGCCTTTGAAATTATTTCACACACAGGTGGGCGCACAACTTTAAGCAGCACTCGCCATTCATTGTTCCTTTCTTTCTAAGTACAATTAATTTTACGCAATATTGGTATAGGTATAATATAGTTCTATTCAAAAAAATTACGGAAAATGAGAGTTAAACGAAGCCTATAAAGAAAGTAACCAGATTATTTTTCAATTTCGGAAGCAGCTGAATTTACCTATTTATAAGAATGTATGTTTCAGTACAATATTTTACTAAACATAGCTTCTTTATTATTCTATATACATATCAATTAGAAATTACCATAGTTTGAATTCGCAAATCATTAAAATGTTATTTTTGGTTTGTTTTTATTTTGCGGTAATATTAGATAGGGTTTCTAACTAATTTGTAACGAGCTGTAGGTATTATTTTAGGACAACTAGAAAGACCTCAATATATGTAATTACATTACAAATATTAGGTCGCCGCAACTTGGTTATATGAAAATTATGTATTAAATCATGTAAAAATATTGAAATTTCAATTTTCAGGCACTTGTAGTCTATTTGGGGATCAAATAAAGCCCCACCCCGACTGCACACATGACCGCACTACGGGTTCATTCGTGAAAATAAACTGTGGCATCCATGCGGATGAATAACATTCATCACACAGATCAGGCGATGAATGATAGAGAACAGTTTCTTTTACAACTTTTTTGGTAGTTTTTGAAAAATTGTCAAACGTCTTAGGGCATATGTACATATGTATATCGAAAAAATACAAAATTGACATTAATATATGTATTTATTTATAAGATTGAACAATTGCCGAAAGTTATTAATCTACAAATTACGTGACGACACTTGCTTACGTCAGATAAATAGTTACCGAAAGTAAATTAATTAATAATTTTCGAGTTACAATTACATAATTTCCAATATCTTTTGCACAATATTTGTTCTCTATTTGTGAATAAAAATTGCTGAAAATTAATATGTCATGGACATGTGTACATTGTACATAAAATTCATTATAGTCATTTTGCTCGAAACTTCGATATCTTTTTACTTAGCGAAATTTGACAGTCTTATTTCATAATAACTCAAAAATTGTCAGACTAGACGTAAAAATGAATGTGGGCATTTCTGTAGCAATTTTATCCTAAACAATATTATATCCTTTTAGTACCGTCATTAGTCCAATTTTGTTGGTCACGTATTTAACATAAGAAGGAAATGAGTTAAAATTCTTGCACTGATATAAAATTATACAAAGGGTGGCCAGTAACTAATTTCTTGACCAAATGAAACAACTCTGTAGGGATTTTTGTTGAAGTATGTATGTACATATGCTCAATGAATTGAGTAAAATAAATTGTTTCCTTTTTGGCAAGTTAAAAAGATAACCTTCGAAATTGTTTTATGAAATGATGAATTCAAATTTATATTTACACGCATGACCCAAATATGAGTCATTTTCATATTTTGCCTTCATGTGAAAATTTATCATCTAAAGGTGCGGCAGTACATCGATTTTATTAAAAGCATTAGTTTCTAGGCCAAGTTTTTGTAAGTTCAAGATCACGTTTGCATTACATAGTAGGTAATATTTTGTTTTTCCTTTGCGAAAAATATGTAAATTCCGAGAATATCTTCATCTTTTAACATCTTCTTAGAACATAAACAAAAAAGTGAGTGTTACAACATAAACAAAAGGCGCTCCCACCCGCGAAACAGGAAACATTACCCAAACTTAGCATAGCTCAACACTAGACAGACCTGCGGCGTTTGCTTGGGCAGTGTACACTCCCATTGCCGAGGTATGTTAGCCAGGTGTATTTTCGAAATAATTTCCAAAATTGGTAATGTTAATTAACTAATTACTTGCAACATGGCGGGAATGCTAACAACGGTTCCGCCGACAAGCTCCCATCTTGTTCAACTTTGCATTAAATTTTCATCAGTGCTTCGGAAAATCGTGCAAACCCTTTAGATGCCATTCACGTCTGCAGCAACTTTGTTTTGGTCGGGGAAAATGCGGAAAATTCGCTGATATTTTTGAATTGGCGATCTGCGTTTCATATTTTTTAAATTTTATTTAAATTGGCTACCAAAACGATTTCCTAATAAATTTTAAATATTCCACATAACAATGAGGCTGTGCCTGGATTATGTTATTAGCATAGAAACATTTTTCCGATATGTGATAAAAAACACCGAACAGTATAAAAGCAAAATGGGTTTTGAAAAGAAAAAAATATAATTTTTACGAAATGTTACACTGTTAGAAATGTTTGTCTTAATTTTAAAAAAACAAGATTTTATTCAATTCCGCGCACGGAATATTTTTTACGAGGAAATATTTTAAATGTTTTGGAATGAGTGACATCCATAAGTTTAAGCTGAAACTCAAAAAGTTTAACTAACAATTCATTATTTATGCACACATTAGCTATGTTCTTTTCACATTGGATCCGGTTCTGGGTTTTGCAGGAAATTTTGCATTGAATTGAAATTGTATAAGCCGTTACGTATATTAAGATTTTAAAATTTGTGAAAAATGCATCTATATTGCCATGATATTTATCCATCCAAAACTTCAAATCTTGAACCAGATATGTAAATTCTTGAATTAAGGTTTTGACCAAAGTGGGCATGATCCAGGCAACCATGATTTTATTTTTTCGAAATAGAAAATCTTTATATGCGTGACGGTTTATAAAATTTCAATTGCATGCAACATTTTCTGCAAAACCCAGAACCGGATCCGATGTGAAAAGAACGCACCTATTATAAAATAATAAGGCTGTTTAGTTCATTAAAATTCCTATTTATTTTTACAATAACCGGTTTCAAACAATAAAAAAACTTCCACAAGTACAATTGCGAACACTGAATTACATGCCTTGAATGTGATATATTACTATATACATATGTATGTATGTATGTATGAGCGTTAGAGAATTATTTAACTTTCAATTTTTCTTCCAGCTCCCTTCCCCAAACTTCAAATTTTAATAACAAGTTGTGTAAAGTGTAAAGTTTGGAGGCGTTCTTCAAATAGAAATTACAAGTCTTTCTTCGAAAAAATGACGTAATTATCAATAAAATCAATAAAAAAGTTTGAAAATGAGCAGACTTTTCCCAAGCAATCGTAGGACGATATAAATGTAAGGTTATTAAATTTGCATAAGGTAGTATACAACAATTTGATGACGACACAAAGTAAGTGGGAAATAAGAACATTTTGGATTTCGAATTTGGAAAATGGTGTAATTGACGAAAATGCATATGCACATATTATGTATGTAAATATTAACATATTATGTACATACACATTAAACACTAAATCTAGAATTTCGTAATTTTTTCAGTTTTGAATCAAATTTATGGATATTTATTTGATATTCGCACTACAGGTCAGGATTGTGATTGTGGGTAATAAGAACATATTAAGATTTTCTCTCAGTACCCGGGCGAGCATACACCTGCCTCAATTATTAATCACCTTCGCCAGTAACGGGTATGATTAAGTAATGACTGCGTAAATACCCTCGCCCATTAAACTCGGGGCCAGAATCGTTGATGATTTATTAAATTTGCCTTAACCCATTAATCCCCGCTGTGACTGGGTAAGCTCGAGGTTTGCCTTGTCGTCTTCTGTTTCCGGGGGGGGGGTTTGTTTGTTTGTATGTTTGCATTTGGTCCGAACGTTCTCACACTGGGATTACCGTCGCATCGAAAGAGGTTAGAAAATTCAAAAACCCAACGAAAAGTACGATGGAAGCGAAAAAATCCAAATAAGGGAAACTGACTACTCCCAACCCCGGCGAAGTCGAAGGGGACTTTTTTGTGAGCCCTTGAAGCGCAAGGGACTCATGAAGGAGTCCCGTGAATATTCCCACCGAGGGTTCCTTCTCCGGGGTGATTTTAGTTTCGCATTCAGAGCGGTTTACTTTGCTCTTTCACCCTGCCCACCTTCGCACCCTTTGCTCCCTTAAGACACATTTTTCATTCTTATGGCTCCCCTGCAAGGAGGGCTTCGTGTAGGGGGTCAGAGTTGCCCTCAAAATTTGCGACCTTTCTCTTCCAATTCCCTTCCCGGGCGCTGTGCTCCGATGCGGCACGGTAGTGCGGGTAGCGCCTAATGGCTGTTCGGGAAAAGTAAAAAAAAAATAAAAATGTTGGTGCAACAAATGGCGTCGCTTTAATTTACATGTCAAAGCGCAACAGCGTTTCAATTGCGAGCAATTGGCCCGTTTTTAGGTTTTTTTTGGTGCAATTCGAATTTTTCGCGCACTATCTCATCCTCTGGGAGAATGCATATCGCTAAAATTGTGTTGGGAAATTGCCCTCAAAAATTGAATGAGAAAAAATTGGCGGCGGCGGCAGCAGCTAAAAGTTTCGGTATTCCCAAATGCACCCGAACAGTTCCTCGGGGCGCATTCGACCCATTTTACAGCCATTAGCTAATTATTTATCTCCCGTCCCAAACGTCCCAAACGTACAATTTTCTAATCACTGCCAGTGCACGGCAGACAGGTTGATCACTTAATTGCAGCAGGTACCGCCGTCGGAGTTTCCCGTCCTTCCTGAAATTTCCTGCGAATGGCAACGCAGGGCCGGGATCATTCCTGATAATGCGCCTGAATTGCGGCGGGTATTCTTCGTCCAAGGCCTCCTTTCAGTTCCCTTTTAGGGGTAATTGCATCGCTCCGGAGCCTCGCAGCCATTAGGAGTGAGCAATTAGTGAAAAAAGATGTTTTGGTAGTACACCCCCGGGACTTATCGCATCAATACCTTCGTGCTTCCTTTTTAAGCGTTTATCAACTCAAAATTAACACTCAATAGGCAGACAATCCGTGAATTGATCGAGACATTTTTCGGAAATTTTATCGAGTGCTAGGCGGCAAATTTGAAATTTTAGCACCTTACACTATTTTTGTGTAAAATATCGTTAATTAAACATGCGAACATTCGAAATTATTGAATATTGATGTGGTAAATTATAAATATTTACCTACCTTGTAAGCCAAAAGCACCTTCCTTTTAAGGTATAATTTTTTAATCGTCGAATAAAATATTTCGATAAATAAACTCGACTTTCATTTAAAATATCTATCAGGCGGATAAATTTATTTCGCAGCTTTCTCGCCCCGTAAATGTGTGTTATTGTGAAAATGTTTATATTTAAATTACTTTTAAAATATCTTATAGACAAAAAATGACTTAAAAACGTAAATTTAACACTAACAGTAATTAAAAAATTTATGTTTCTGTTTCTTCCCTCCTTTAAAAATTAATGAAAAGAAGATATGTACTCGTAAACTGAACCAGTGAATCTTAATTGTGAATATTATTCATTCAAGGGTTCCATAAAAAATATATCATTTAATTAAAATTTAATATTCCCATATGTCGTATATTTAACCTGAAATTTCAAAGAATATTACTTTCAAATGGTTCAAATGATAACAATATAAATTTTCAAATGCAACTAGGTCCGCGTATGTGTATAAATACTAAACTCATTTCTATTGAGTGAATAACTCGAAATTATTTTATTTATGAATACTTCAGACAATTGCATATTGTCTATTAATTTTGCGTGCCAATTGTACTTTCACATTCAATTTCGCATTCTATGTTTAATTTCGTTTACCTTTAAAAATGAAATAAATAATTACATTTCCACCTATTGTTTGAAAACGACCGCTGTTTACGTTAAAGGTACTGCAACATAATTACAACATTTTGAAAAGAATTATGTAATTTAAGGCTATGCATCCCAATAAGTTAAAACATTTGAGAGGGAAGGTTTTAAAAACTCTCTCATATCCTCCTAAAACTCCAACATTTGCAAAGAATGCACACAACAATTTTACTGTGAAGAAAGTGCTTTTATAATACATAGATTTATTTTTAAAGTTTTCAAAGAAATATTTCTTCCTTTACTGAAAAAAACAAGTCACGCTTATAATTTAATATAATTTAGAAAAATATATTTTCAAGCCCATTTTTAAAGTATGATATCTTTGTTTACTTTAATTTTGCCATTATAATTATCAGGTTGAATAACAAAAATAAAAGGAGTTTTATTATTTTAATAGTCATACATATCGAATAATAAATTAAAATGTAAAGGAATCCACGATATGTGTACTTAAATAAATCATTCAGTTGCACTAATAATTATTTCTTAATTATACAAAATGAGTGTAGTTTGAGATTTCTGTTCCAATTATTTTGAGGTATTAGTTTCGGGCCCTGAAGCAGTTATTTTGATACAATGAAATACATATGTATATTGTTTATTTAATGATTTGTAAATTGAAATGCGTGTACCAGAATCAATAGTTTTACGGTAATTGGACTCAGATTTCCATACAAAAATGTTGTCGAGCTGGACTCGTCGATGCGTAGTTAGACTACCATTATATTATGCGAAAATACAATAGGTAGTCCTTGCTTCCAAACAGTTTTCTCTTTAAGTGTACTTTAACGACTTTCCTAAATCTGCATATGCTTTCCATCGTTCGCCAGTCGTCTTTGCAGTTTAGTGTTCCCTTTTTAGGAAAAGGACTAGGTACAAGAAATTTTTCTTAAAGTAAAGTACCTAATTATATTATTTTACATCACATATTTGAGCAATGTCACATTTTAGAAAATAATTAACCAAAAAGTGAAGAAGAGAAGGGATTTTTCTGTGATTAAATCCAAGGCAGAAACTGACAATTTTGTTTAAAAATGAAAAGCTGAATTAATTTTTAGTGTGTTTTTCCTCTTAAAAGTATTTACTTATCAGCAGAACAATTACAGTCATATGTTATCTACATTTCCATATGTATAATTTTGATTATCATATTGAATTTTTGAAATTTTTTGAAGTGTTTTTTTCTTTTATAATCGTTAAGCAATGTGTATATTAATGTATTAATAAATCCAAATCTTAAGAATGTCGGCTAGGAAGATAAATTTAATTCTTGGGAGTTTATTGTCGGAAATTGGCAGAGTTTTGTTTTGAAAATTTTTACATTTTATAGAATAATTGTAAAATTGATAAATTTTATCGCATTGCAAGATTTAACTTATAATGTATAGGTACTCTGTTAAAGTAAGAGTTGAGCTTAGCAATGGGGCAAATGTATTGACTCACAAAATGTTCTTGTTCTCTTTTTAAGAAAAAAATACATACCTGCATTCAACTTTGTATTATCATCAATTTTTTATGTATTGAACGAATTTTGCTCCCAATCAATCGAACTAATAGAACTTGAATTATCGTCACAGATAACCCTTAATTTTGTATGAGGATCCAGTTCAAAATAATATGAATTTCTTTTATTTTTTAATAAGGAAGGGATATAATTTTGTAACTCTAGGTTCTTAATGTGAAGTCTTAGTAAAAGCTACTTAGTGTTAATGAAAAACTCGTCTGTTTTGTTGTATGTATTATAGAATAGTTGAAAATTACATATATAGTCGCTTTCTTGAGTACATTAGGAAACTAATAAACTGAACGACTCTTAAATGAATATCGCGCACAAAGTGGGAAAATTCGAGGAGTTGTCTCGAGGCTCTAAAATTGCCAGTTGTAACCTTTGGCATTCGCAGCAAACATTTTGATTTCCCTCGCATCCTTTAACGTTAGGGTAACGCAAAGAAAACAAGGAACGGAGTTCTAGAAATTTGCATACATACAGGTACTTTGCATCGGTTCACGTGCCATCCCCATTCCACCAACTCTGCGACCCGGGAGAGACACGATACCATCAATTGCAGGCGGCCTTTTAATTGTTTTCCTTAAATTACAAATTCAACCAGTAACTTCCCTGTTTTCCCTGCGAAATAGCAAAACGTCGACCGAAGGGATATCCCTAAAAAGAGGAGGCGGCTGAGCCTGAAAAATTACCACTGAACGAACAATTTTTCGAAAAAAAAATAAAAAATAAAATAAAATAAAATAAAATGTAAAAATTTTCAAACTGAACACATACGCGGCCCGCACTTACGCAAGTATCCTCGCAAAAATTGCCCGTACGTGCGTATATTTCTAATTCGCTATACGTGACCCGGGTTCGATTCATTCATTCATGTACGCGAACCCTCGGGTTCGGCGTGTATGTGTGTGTGTGTGTGCCGTGCCGGGGCAGAACGGCAACAACAATAATGGAAAAGCCAAGGAAGAAGAAGACGATGACGACGGCTCTGAATAGTGTATACCTATACAGACGCAGCCATATATCCTTTCTGGGAATATCCTTCCTATAGTGTCTCGTATATTGCTAGCGCCATCTATCGTGCGGTGTATACCCTCCGATGGTATACATGTTGCTGCCTGTATGGCTGTACGCTGGTATGTTTGTATGTATATATGGAGCACCCGGGCTGCATGCTATTTCAGATAAGCAAGAAGGGCCGCCCCAGAAAGCGCCGGGTATCCTGGCATGGTATAAAGTACGCCAAAGATAGGGTAGTTTTCATGGGGCGGTCGCTCCAGAAAGTTTTGATATTTTGAGGGGAATTCACATCGAAATTGTCTCAGAAGATTTTTGTTAATTGTGACAAATCTATCACATATATTTTAAAAATTTTTTTTCTGGATAATCTTGCCCACTGGTTGAATGCATATTTCGAAAATCGCAACGATACGTTCAAAAATCGTCGCACTGCGGCCGTTTAAATTCGTCGTCTCGAGAAAGTTGTGTAGAATTTTAATTCCGTTTTTTATGGGACAACGACATTTCGTCCGAAGGAAGTATGGAGTTTCTCGATCCGGTTAGATAGCTACAGAAAATCAAATACTTTCCCGGACGAAAAACTGAAGGGGATGTATACCGGGCTTGAATTTTCTCAACGATTTTGAATTTTCGTATGCCCCGTCTTTCGCTCTCGTCCGCACTTCTTTGGCCCACCCATCCATTCCTTCTCACCCACCGGGTATTCATATAGCGGAGGAAAGATTCTTCTAATATACCGCCATACCCGGGCCGTCATATATACCCTCCGATCAGTGTGTGCGCTACGGATAGTATGTCCGTGTGTCGGGGGATGAAAGAGGATAATTTCGGGCAAAAACTTAAAGGGGATATATTGTGCTGTAGGTTCAGCTTTAAGGTATGGGGATGGGGGTTCGGCATCAAGGTGATGGATGTCCACTGGGAAAAGATAACTTCTTAATGCTCTGTGAGACTTAGACTTTTTCAGCTTGGAATTTTTTTTTTTTTTATCTCCCACCCAGTTGCGGAGAACTGCCCTTTGACTTTATCGTGATAAACCCTTTGCCCAATCATTTAAATCCTCCCGTAATCCTTTTGAGCGCCTTTATCAGCTAAAATCCGCCGGTGCGGGCTATATGATACATCCTGTTCTACCGGGATCAGGCTCGTTATATTAGGTGCCTATCGATTTTCGGTGCAGTTCTCCTTTAAGACATATCAAAGGAAGTGCCCTGAGAGTGCGGGCGGACTGCGAAGGCGCCATGTCTTTCTTGTAGGAGTTGGATGCGGATGGCAGTGAAACGCAACAACAAGAAAGTCAGTAGCAGCTCCAGCTAGAAAGCGCCAACCGGAGTTACAACAAGGACCCGGGGAGCTGCCATGCCAGATCCTGAACAAAAGAAGCCCCAAGAAGAGGACTAGAACTGATAGGATTCTGGTCGGGCGGGGGTTCCCGGAGGACGAAGGGGGCAGGACGGGGGTGTGTGTGACCAACTGGCAACATGCGGAGAATCAGAGGGGGCGGCGAGTTTGGGACAAAAAGTTAGAAACGTTCACTTCCTACGATAACTTTTCCAGCGTAGGTCAAGAAAATGTTTTAAAGTTCTTTGTTTGCTCGCCTGTCGACTTTTTTTTTTGCAGATCGCACTCGCCCGTGCCGCGAGGCGAAAAGCAAAAGCGCCCGATCCCGAAGGACTACCTGGAAACCAATTCCAAGTTTTCCTATATATATATATTTTTTTTTTGCCAACCCTAATGTGTGAGCTCGTTGAGTTTCTCCGCCTTCTTCTCTACGGCGACGGGTCGTTTCGAGCAGCAGGGTCCTTGCCGGGCGTGCCGGGTGTGCGCCAGGTGAAACTATGATGAGAAATTTTATTAAAATTCGTGTGCATGTGGGTCGATTGCCGCAGGTCGTCTAATCAGGATATTTCGCTGCATAAATATTTACCGCCGTCTCACCCCCGCGTCGAGGTCGGGACAGGAGGAACATTAGAATTTTTAAGCTTTCCCTTTGTTCGCACCTCGTGTGGGTGTGTGCGGAACGGACGATACGACCCTAGCTTTTCGGGGGAGGGTAATTGGATTGCTAATCCTAATCGTGTGAAGGGAAGTCCTTTGAACTTAAGGGTTCTGCGAATTTGGGTCACAGGCGATCGGAAGGAGGTGCTCTGGCCCGTGTACTCGTTCCGTTCGGGGGCTGAATGCAATTTCTATCCGAGACGCTGAGCACATCGTCAGGACTGATGGCAATCTCTGCAATTTATACAAAATTTACTGGCTAAACATAATTTTTGAACACCCCGTCCATGGAAAAGAAATAACAAAAGTTGTTAATACATTATAACATACATATATTCATACATTATATGAAAATACTTTGAAAAAAAACCAATGAATATTAATTTACACAGAAATTGTGCACTATTTAATTAAAACTTAAAAATTAATTACTTTACTACATTTGTACGTTGCTGATGTAAATATCTTAAAACATTCCATTAATAGAGATCCAATCTTTTTTGATAAAATACTATTTGCAGGAGAGAAATTTAATTGGTCTAAAACTGCTTTTAAAAACATAGTCGATGATTCCAAAACTGGTCAAAAACTGTTGCCTACATATTTTACCGATATTTCTGAAATAAGTAAAAAATTCGAACATTTTTAATTGGCATCATATGGGTATCGTTTCTACTAACACATATCGATTTTTATGTGAAATTACAAGATTCGCAGATCGTAGTAAATTTCGTGCCTTTTAGAACTAATTTATATTTATATTCTATTTTTGTAATGAAATAAATATCCTTATGAAATAATTAAAAGACAAATAATATTGGAATTTGTTTTTATAGTGGAATAAGCCAATTAATAACCATAAAAAATTGAAACAACTTTTTAATGATATTATTATAATTACTCATTTCCCTGCAGTCCGCTTTGCTTAGACTATTATTTATGATTTGACTTATAGTAGGTCTCGGGTTACTTTATAGATTTGCGGAAGGCCTAGAAAGATGAAAGTTGTATGAACTTAATTATTAATTAATTGCTTTCTTCTATGTAAAATTCACAATGTTATATACTTATTTAAAAATATTTAAATTAAATTTTTTTCTCAAAATCAGTTCAAAAATTTGAAGCAGAAATAAGATTCAAATTATGAATACCTAAATTTGTTTTAATTACTTATTTGAACAAAGGTATTGAATTTTCTTAAATGTTAAATCTTGGTATAAATATCTTGAGTTATTGATGGCGAAATGACGTATGATTTACTGAAATGCAAAATTTAAAAATAAATCCACGATAGGGGGAATATAAGAAAACCAAGAATGTTTTTCCGGGGACATGTGATAGTTGCGTAAGTAACTGTTTTAGAGTCTTATAAAAATATACATATATCACAATTATACAACAGAAATACGATATACAATTGTAGTTAAGAGATATTTAAATTTCATTGAATACCAAAAAACATTTGTTTATAACTTCGGCTCATAATGAAAATAGCACAAATATAAAAACATAAAAGAGAACAGAAACTGGGAAAACGTATCTATATGTATGTCAATCTAAATATTTTATATCACTTTTTTCCAAAATGGTTAATGGATTAGGTATACATAGTAAAATTTAAAGGAATTTTGTATATATTACATTGTATATTTATATGAGTGTACATACATAATATGTGTGCACATGTATATGAAAATAAATAAATAAATTAATAACAATTGCTTAACTTCACTTTTCACCTTATGGCTTATATAGGTTCCAGTTCCTTCTATAAATTGCAAAATTTGTCACATAAACTAAACAAGAAATTCTTTAAATTTTATTGATGCAATTTAGATCTGAAAATGAAGAAAAAATTTGGTATCTTAAAATTCATTTAAATGAATAAATTGCATTTTTGCTCTATTGAATCATGCTGAAATCACGTTTTTTAATCATAATTCTTACTTTAACGTAAAAGTCCGTGACAGTCATTTGACATAAAAATAAAAACGGTTATGAAGACGACAATCTTATGCTTGAGAAAATATTTGAGATTACAAAAACAAGGAAGAGGGTGTATTTTATGTACCTGTTTCAAATTCAATATTTAGTGTGATAATCCTTTCTGAAAATCTATTTCCTAAATATGTATTAATATTTCTATTTGAATGCAAAAACCTTTTAAAGTGTAGCAGACTCGTTTATAGCAATTTGTGTAAAGACTTTATTGCAATTTTATGCAGATACTTTCCAAACGCGATAAATGTAACATAAAATGGAAAAAAGAGGACAGATGCGCGATTGTCCAATATCACTTTTGGCAAAAGTGTCTGGTCTGGTCATCCGGTTGTATTTTTGCAATGCGGTCACCCCATTTGCATGGGAATTCGCCCCGACTCATTAAAATATGTAATTAAAGCCTTAAAGGGAAAAGTCACCATTTGCATAGTGGAAAAAATAACAATTTTGTCCGGTTGCCATTTAACAGTTGCGTCAGCGAGCGAAGATAAACATCATTATGGCAATTATCAGTACCTGTGCTAGCGCTTTGGTCCAATAATTTATTTTCGCCGACATTGCGTTATGAAAGACTCACACCACCATCCGCAGGGGGTTGGGCGGGACGATCCCTGGACAGGGACACACACATGAGATATTAACAAAACCTGCCATCATCGGGGCGGACTATAGTTTACCAGTGTAAGGCCCACATAGGGCCTACAGCACCCTGGAAAAATGCGCTCTCGTGTTATATTTTAGTGGGCAATGCATTTATTATGCGACCAAATTTATAACAACGCCAGCCAGCCCAGTGACAACATATTTGGGGGATAGTTGCGGCCTACCCCGACAAATCTAAAATTTTACCTGTTTTGAAACATTGCCCTCACCCCTCGCGGCGCGACATAAAATACTGCCCCCCTTTTAATTATCTTTTATGGCTAGGTGCATTAAAGATAACTTTTTACCTGGCAAAGTTTTTGGACGGCAACTATTATTTCAATGAGGGGACAACTAATAGCCATGTGGCGGACACGGCTCTTTGTCAACCAAAGAGGGAAGTTGTGGGTTACCAAAACTAAGCATGACTTCGAGCTTAGAACAATTATGGTTAAAATGAATTGTTCAAGTGATATAACTTTGAAAAATGTAACACTTTTAAGAAAATTTCTTCTTAAATCAATAACAGTAACAAAATGTTAAATGGGTCTTATAGCTTCTTATTTTGAAAAGTTTTGGGCCTTCTTATATTATATGTTACTAGAACACATTAATTGATTACCACCAATTCAAGTTGAACTTTGAATAGTATATAAACGCGGAATTCAAAATAATTGAAATTAAGCAAAAAGTCGAACAAAACTTTTAATACGCCCTCTAGGGTTGAACGTAGCAAATAGTAACACACCTATTACCATAAATTTAACTAACTTAACTATAATATTGAAAAGAATACGACATAAGTCAAATAAAGTGAAGTTTGCTTTCCAAACAGCGGAAACAATTTAAAACTTTTCTATTTGATTCATTCAATACTTTGAAAAAACTTTAAGTCCATTATCAGTTGGGTTCGAGGAAGACTTATCACTTTAAAACTAAAAGCTTTTCCCAAAATTTCTTGGTAACTTGCTGCGTAATTTTATATGTGGATCATAAAACTTTTCATGTTCATATTCTTTGTTGATAAAATGTGATTTGTTTCTCTAAGTACAGATACTCGTAGGAATATAAATGCAAGATTTTATTGGCAAAATGGTTGATTAATAGGTGTGGATTTAAAGTTTTATAGACCATAAAAGAGGGATCTAGTTTCTAATGATAAACAATAAAGAAGTCATCCAAAATTCGATTGCCCGCTATTTTTTTTAACTTCCACGGTTGCAAGAGGCATTAAAGCGCCCTTAATATTCCCTTTCGTCACTAAAGTGATAATCGTCGACATCGACAGTTTAAAATATCAAAGAAGTCGAGCGGCTGAAAAAAGCGTGACAGCACATGGTAGCATCCCCGTTAGGGTTTTGCATCCCCCAAAAACTCGAGATCGTTCGAATCGCAGCGCTGCCAGTCGCCGCTCCTCGTCGCATCCGCCCGGCCTTGTCCAGGACCAAAGCCTCACAATTACTCCCGCACTTGTTTTTCCTTATTTTTTTCACGTGCACCCCGTTTGCATGGCTATGGCTTTTTATGCACCTGCTAAACGCAAAAAACTCACAAAACAGAAAAGGCCAAAGAAAAAAGTCAAAGGGACCTCGCGACAAAACACAAAAAACCTCGCGATGTCTAGGGATAAAAAATACTCGCGTATTTTTAAGCTCAACAGGTGTAGACATCGTGCGACTGCCAAAAAAAACCCTTCGCGAGGTGGGTGGGTGGGCGGATGCTGCGACAGCTCCGCGATGGCTTCGCTGGGGCCAGAGGTTTTTCGTGAGTGGTAAAACCGCGGCTGACGATGGCACTGACGCACCTCTAATAATTCCGCGATAGTTGGAGGGCACCGGCGGTGGGTACCCGCGCTGAAATTCGTGAGGGATGAAGTGATTTGGAAAATTTTTTTGTAGCTTTCTCTCTCGTTTGATTCAGTACTTTATTAGGTGAGTAATGTTTTAGACGAATGTGAGCACCTGTAACTGGATTACAAATTGGCATTTCGCTTACGGCTTTTAACTCTTACTATAATTAAGAATTATAGAGGTAAAACAGAAACAGGTAAAAACTCGCACGGAATGAATGCTCTGAAAGACCTTAAAGAACACAATAATGCTAGTAGCTTAGTCTTATTGCATATACTTCCACTCTAATTAGTAAGTTAATAGTTGAGACGAATACTTAAATTGGGTTATCATATTAGCTGGTAACATCAACATACTTATTTAAAATACGTATACATATAATATTTCCAAAATTCATATTCACCAGCAAAATGTGGTTTTCATATTTTTCGAACTCACTAGTTCTTCAAAGTTTGTTTAATTTTGTTTGCCGCATTAAATTTGGTATTGTTACAGAGGAGGTTCCATAGGTTAATAGACACTAAAATTATTATTGAAAATACTAGTTTTATAGCCTGTATGAAAACCTACAAAAACTAGAGTTAGAAAGTACCAATAAAGCATGTGTTAATTATTTTTGAAAAGATGTTTTGAGATGTTTAAAAGTGGTATTCCCTACAGGAAATTAAAATCTTAAATAACATAATATCAGATTTAAAAACTATCGATATATTTTTTTTCTATTGTCAAAATATTAAAAAAAGTTATTTCATGCACTATAAACTTATTTCGAATGCAGAAAAACACAATCATTATAGATTTAAGCTTCTTGTTTTTCCAGTTGAAACTCTAGTTGCCTGAAAATTCCTAGAAATCTAGGTGAGAAATTTCCGAATCGGCTTCTTGAGATAAAAGATTGATTTGTCGATGCAAATCAGGCAACAAAATCAGGAAAATTGATTCTTCCGTCGTCCAAGAATATTTAAGATTTATGTATATTGAGTCTCAATATGAAAAGAAGTTTACAGATAAAATTGTTTAAAAGAAAAATGAGTAACAGAAGTATTTAAATGTTCAACCTTTTTCTTCTAATGCAGAATAACATTGGAAAGATTTCTGCTTATTTCACTTCAATTTCCTTATTTATTTCCTTATTTACTACATATTTCTGTACTATCGCAAAATCGCTAAAACATACTGAATATTAAAAGGTTATATTATGCTTCTTATCTCCATCTGAAGATTCTAGAATATTTGCAATTACTTTTTGGTCTTCGTTGGAAAACTAATATAATATTAAATCTACTAGAATTGAAAATTATGGCAAATCCAATTTAATTGTAAATATGTCTGTTACTTATTGTGTTACTATTTAAGACATTTTCTATGAATTTTCAAGGTTAATGCCAAAAAACTTTAAAAATGTTGTACGTTGAAATTTCAACGTTAAATATGTATTCCAGGAAATGCGACGTGCATTCGCTATAAAATGTTGAAAATATACGTATGTATGTATATGCACTTGTCATTTGGGAGCTCAGGATCCAGGATCCAGGATCCAATTTTAATAATGAAATGATGCATTTTATTGTGAATTGTGTATATTTACATAGTTAATTTTAGAACGCCAGGTATTGTGTATGATAAACAATTCGATATCAATGTACAAATTTATTTGGCTGGATTACAGTAGGTAAAAAGTTATAAATATTAGTTCAATCAACTTCATGAGAAAAGTGGCTGGGAATAAAATTTTCGGTAAGTTTTAAAGTTTTTGAATTAAATTGTTAAAATTCGAAACCTACTTATATTCGTAATTTTACTTGTACATAATTATAAAAGCTCACATTTCCCATCGTATTAGTTAAAACTACAAGAAAAACTAAATCGTATAGTTTATAGTTTACAAATTCGAACTTTTCGCGAAATTCGATGATATTTCGTGTGTATGCTGATTTTTGCTACTTTTTAATTTCATCCCCATTTGTTTCAGCCATAGAAATAGTTTCACCACAGCCATATGACACACATGATTTTTAGAGATTATCTACTATAAGGATTTCTTCAACATGTCGAATAATAATTTAGTAATCATATCAGTTAAATCATTTTCATTAGAATTCAATACAATTATGCTTTAATTTAAAGGTTATCTCTTAACCTTCTGTTTTGGATATCGAAGTGTTAGTATACCATGAATAAATAAATAATTAAAGTAATGTAACGAAAATGGAAATATACAAAAACTTGCTTCTGTTTAAAGTTAACTAAAACCTAAATTTTGCACTTAGTTTAAATCGCATTAATTGCTACTTTTCAAACTTTTGAATAGTCAGCTTGGAAAATTTATCTCGTATTAGATTTTGTCGCATATAATAATAGTGTTGAAGGAGATATAAAGAAGAAAAAGTTATTTAACAACAATTTTAGTATCTTATTTTGCTTTACCTGTATTATTATTTGTGTCGGCCAAACCGACCCTGTTTGTATAGTATTATTTTATATTAGTCCGTTTTCATATAAAAAAGATATTCAGATAGCGTAAAATTTATTCCAACCTTAGTGAATTGGGTGGATTCAGAAAATTTCAAAATGTTATTAAATACGCCAGAACGCTGATACATTCTTAAATAAAATTAGAAAATTTCAATAAATGTCAAACTTGTGCAAAAAGTTTCAAAAAATAAATACAAGATAAAGAAAAAGAATCCAAAATGAATCACTGTGACTATTTCATCAAACTTTTGTGAGAAACGATTATAATGCGCATGTAGTAAGGAAAACTAAATCATGATTGTGTTAAATTTTCCTTCGTAAGTAATTAATTTTCAATTTAATTTTCGTGACTAAAAAATAAAACATTTCTATCGATTTTTGTCACATTTAAAAGAGAGAACAATTTGTTTAAAAATTTTTATTATAGCGAAAGTCCAAAAAATTCGATAACTGACTAAATTTGGATGTTTTGGTGATATCAAAAATGAGAGGTTAAAATAATACTTTTACCATTCATTCATTAGTCGTTTTGTTTGCTGGGTCTGACTTATTGCAAACAGGAAAAAGATCGAAACATTAAATATGTTATTATAGGAAATAAATTTAAAAGAATTTAAATATGGTTCACGGAAAAAAATAATGGCTATCAAGACCTAAGTTTGTATACGTTTCTTCCTATAATTATAGGCGAAATCATGACTGCAATAATTTATAGGAGCAAGTAGTAAAATATATAGCTAAAATAATTTTGTGGGATATACTACAAAATATGGTAATATCTATAATAATTATAGCTTCAAAAACAAACCTACATGTATAGCTTTCTTTATGTGTAGCCATATACGCCTTTAACATTGTACTTTTCCTTATCTTTGTGGTAACCAACGCTTTTTACTATTGTAATTTGATTTAGTTACATTTATAGGAGTACTAGCTAAATTCAATTGTCTTTGGTTTAATAATTATGGCCTGAGCTCTCACAAAATATATGATTGGCTCCCATAATGATAGTACAATATTTATTGTACTTTGCCTAACACAAATTTTTTTCCGTGTTATAGTGTAATTAGATTATAATTAATAAGTGTCCAGTCGAATGTGGCATAGAAATCACAAAGCGTGATATATGTATGTACATAGTCTTTCACATAAATATTTTCGAAGCAGCAAACTTGAGTTTACACTATCCAAACTAGCCCTAATAATATATTTAAAAATAATAACTTACATCACACTTTTGGATTTTAGGTTTTCATTATGGACGATTCTACTCACCTAAAATACATTCCAATCAATTTCCAGTCGTCAGAAATCAATAAAATGAAATAAGGGGCCAAAATGTTTGAATTAGTTATATACATAGTATATCTATTAAGGTTTTTCAAATACTTCATTTTTCAAGTTTTCAAGGTAGAAAATTCATCTAAAACAGATTTGGTCGTTTATTTTTAAACCGATCTAGGGATGTTTGTCAATATTGCTTTTTGTCATTTTCTATAAAAAGAACCTAATGTACTAAAGCTGCTTTTAAAACAAAATAAAACCGGAAATGAATTTGAATAACTAAAATGCCAGACGAGCTGAGTTTTGTGAAAACAAGGGTTCAACAAAGCTTTAATCCATTTAATCTCCGGGGATGGGGGGTTGAAATTTAAAAAAAAAACTTTGGCGATGTAAGCGCCTAAGCGCGGCGCAGTAATCCACTTGTACGCGGCCGTAATCGATTTTGCAGCGCCAAAGTAATTACAGTGCGTTTGCAATTTTACACGATCCCCGATTCGGGGAAGGGGGGCATTAATTCCCCGTGTCGCGTGAAACAAAGCAAGGAGCAGAATTTTTGAAAAACAAACCAGTTTTATGCCCATCTAATTACACGGTGCAGAAAAGGTCCTGGCCGAAGCTGGACCCGTCTCGCATCCCTTCCCACCCTCGGGATGATGCGGACAAAAGCTTCCCATGATTCAAATTTGATGCGCTTTCCGTTCGACGGGCAAAAAAGACTGTCCGTGCTGGACCCGGGCGGGGGGACGGGGCGGGAGTGATGGGTGGACCCCGGGTCCTCGAGGATGCACAATGCATCGGGACGTCGGTGGAAAAGTGAAAAAGTGCAACACACACGTACGTGCGCTCACAGTCGATAACGACGACTTATATCTGTTTTTTTTTTTTTTTTTGAGTGATTCCGTGTTTTTCAGCATTCAACACATTACGCCCCCGCGCGGCTCCAGTCGTACCTCCATCCGCCCCCGCTGGCGCTCATTTTTCATCGAGCGCGTTTTTTTCGGGAAAAACTTTCCCCAATATGCGCTCCTCGGGGATGCCTTACACGTGTATGCGAAAGGTCACACGACCCGGACCCCGTGTATAGGTGTGCTTTGTGGAGGCTTTACATCCCCACTCAGGACGCCGGCTGTTTTGAATTCTTTTTCTTTTATTTTTTTTTTCTGTCCGTTTTTTTCGGATGCGGATCCTGTGCCAGAGATCACCACGGTCGGTGTCTTCCCTTTTTTGCGGCGGGATTTTTTTTTACCCCGGAATTCGATGAAAGGAGTTAAGTGGCTTTAATTGTTCGAAAGTGAGAGGAAGTTTATGTGGCGGCGTGTCCTGGCGCTGGCGAATATTCAATTGAGTTCGGAATTTCACTTCGCCTCCTTTTCGAAATTGGCTTTACTTGGGTCCTCGAATGGCGTTATATCGCTTACCCGGTGCACGAGAGGGGGTGGGAAGGGGGCAACACGTGATTAATGGACCACTCGCACCCGCACCAGGTGGTGTTTATTTTGTAACCAACGCCAATATTTGATGGGGATGATTTCGTATAAGGTTTGGCGAGACGTTTTAATAAACCTCTTTCGGGGACCTTTCTCGCTGCCAGTTTGGTTTTTTATCTTTTCAGAACAGAATACGGCTTTATTTTGTTTTTAACCGCATTATTTCATTGACAGCAGCTATAAGTCTGCACCCGTATATTCTTTATTAATAAATAATTGATGGGCTGGAGGTAAAGAGAAAGGGTTTAAGGCTCAATTCGAAGTCATTTATGGTCATTGCTTTTCATTTACTAAAGTTCCTGAGTGCTTAAGTTTGGGGATCGAATATAACGTAAAATTAAGAATTTAAATTTTCAAAACTTAATAAAAAAAGTAAAACTTCAAAAGCACAAAATCGGTAGAACGTAATTAAAATCTCTTCTAAATTCAATCTTATTATAATCACAATCTATTGAAAGAAAGTAAGTACCTTTCTTCTTTCTTCTTTCTCCTTCGTCTTCGTGTTCACATTAAAATTTAAATATTTACTATAGCAAATCCCTAAGACTGATCGTTGGCGTGATATTAATTTTACTACTTTAATTAAAATTACTTGACTCATTAAATGAAGTAAATTACTTATTTATTTATGTATAAAGAAAATTTCAATACACCAAAAACGTGTGCAAATATAAATATTTTTACGGATTGCATCTGTTTTATCCTTGGATGAAAATGGTTAAAAGTTATTAAGCACAAAAAGTTTTAAATAAATTGTTAATTAATAGCTCTTCATAAATTGAGCTTTACCAGTGGTGTAGCTAACTAAAAAGTATTCGAATCCCCGAAATTGGCTTCTCTTTTTTTGAGCGGTCATCAATCAGACCTTTTTATTTCAGTTCAGAATAATGCAACAAGTAAAATTATTCATCAAGATATGTTACTTGTGTTCGCGGTTTGTATCAAATTATAATATAAAGGCTTGAAATTTGAAAAATTAACGCGCAACTTGGCCAATTAAGGGCAAGCAATGTTTTGACGTTTATAATTGTCGTTAGTTGAAATATCTAGTGCATATACCATATATGTATAATAATCTATAATAATAAGTAATAAAGTTAAGTATAATTTCGCTAAATTTAAAGCCAGATTTATCCAAAAAATCGAGAAATTGCAATGCAACTATCCTTATTATCCTTATTAACTAGAAAAAAAACTATACTTAAGATAGTTATGTTCTGCTTTACTTAATCGTATACATACAAATTCTGCATCTCTTTTGATTCTTAAAAAGTTATTTACCTGGTAACAAAATCCTGTGTATACAATGAGCATTAAAAGAATAATACTTTCAAGGCTTATTTACATTTATGACTGGATTTTGGTAGCTCTATGCATACAAGTGCGGATGCTAATCCACTCTAATCGATCGTCACCGAATGACAATTCAATTTTCAGAAGAGATTCGGCTACCGCTTCTGCCACCTCCGCAGAGTACCTTTAGGAGGCGACCTCCCTAATCCCGATTACGGAACGGATTATGAAATTTATTCATTAGGAGTCATAACTGAGAACAACTTTCGCAGGGTCGAAAAATCACCCTCAGCATGGGCGAAACAAAAGGGACAGCAGACAAAGTTTTGTTGAAAGGCACTCAAATCCCCCTGAATTTCGGACTGACCATTAAACACTATGGCAGCTCCCAAAAAAGGATCTTCTAAACTGCAGGTCGGTCCTGGTCTCAGCGTTTTATGGCGCAACTGAATTGAACCCCTGGCCATTTTCGTGTTTGAATCATTTTTAAGAACAAAAGTCGAGCGCGATCCGGGAAACTTTTAGTTTGTGAAATTGCGGAAGGAGCAAACATGGGATTTTCACTTGAATTGGCGGATTAAAGCCGAGGGCGCTTATCTAAGGCCCGCGCGTGCTTTAATTACGCTAATAAATTGCTTCGGTTCGCTGGGATTTTCGACCGCGGCAGTCAGGCTCGGGATAGTCGCACTAATCTATGAATAATGTGCATGGTAACTGGACCTGCATTGACAAAATCGTCATCTCGCGCTCAGATTGCGTCCACGGGGCCTTCAATTTGCTCGCGGTGTTCAATTACACAAACATTTCGCGTCTGTAGACCTTGCCTTTAACTACCCAACAAAGACTTAGGGGAAGTTACGAAAGGTGGAGGAGTTTGGAAGTATGAAACGTCGAATTTCCTTCGCCTTGATGAAGTTAGGAGCACTCTGATAATTTTCAGCTAAAAGACACTGCGTAAATGCGATCACCGTTCAATGAAAAACAAAATGGTTCTTGGGTTTTTTCATAAAGTTTTTATTTATCAATTATTAAAATAATGATAGAAATACCCAAACCTTCCATAAAGTTTGCTTTTGCAGTGTCGGAAGAAATATAATACAGATTTAAAACAAAGTCTAAGTCCTAGTCTAGGAATATAAAATGCCATTAACATACCTCAATATCCTATTTAAAAAAAAGAAAGGTTTTTCAAGAATGAGCGTTTGCCATGTCCTTATCATCGCCATATACATATTTTATGAAATAATCAGTTCATATTGGAAAAAGGCAAGTTCTTGGATATTTTTGAAATGTTTTGAAGCCTTTTATAATAGTTTAACATACAAGTGTTTTATAAGTTATGTTATTAAGTACTAGAACAATTCCTTATTTTTTAAGCATGTGTTATGAATGGTAAAATTACGGACGTTTGCACTTTCCACCCCTTTTTTTTTACTGCAAACGGAAGAAAATTTAATGTTTTTAGTTTCGAATTCGTAATGTACGCACAAAATCCTATAGAAATGTTATAGTTATTTTTTCGGGCTCAAATTTTGTCTTGACTTGTGTAATTTTTCTTAAAATCCAAAATGTTGTTCTAATTTGTACAAAATGCGTGTTGTATAGTGAATTTTTCATCCTGATGAATAAAAACACCAAACGCAATCCTTTCAATGAACATGATACAAGTTTCATTCTGTTGTGAAATGTTGTGGCGCGCATAATTGTTTTTTTGTTTGTGTTCTGTATAATTATTGGCACCTCTAAGAAAAAAAACAATGTTTTATGAGTAAGTAGATCCCTTACGTTAGGATATTATGGTATTATAAAATCGTGGATGTTTCTTCTAATAATTAATAAAATAATAAAATGTTTAGACGATTTTTATTTTAAGCTTTCATTTAATACTCAAAATTAGTTGGAAATCTGAATTACAATGTTTTTTTGAAAAAATTGTGAAATTTTATAGAACGTAAACGTATATAGAAAAATGAAAGAGAAATTTTAATAATTTTATTCATCTTCTCGAAACGAGATAAGTTAGAGTATGAATTACCATTCTTCTCATTTTTACGTCGCAAAATTTTTGGAATCGATTTCATTATTTTTGAACTTTGAGTTTCGATTTCGGTTGGATTTCGACTGGAATTGTTTGCTGGGAAAACGCACTGAGACCTAAAGTGGCGAACGCAGGTCTTGCAACTTTGTTGCGTCTAGCAAGTCACTTAAGTCTTTAGTCATTGTGCGAGGCGAGCCCGCGAAAAAGTGAACGCATGCACATAAATATGTCGCGTCGCGAACCGCGACCATCTGAGCTAATTCTCTATTTTTAGTAGTCAAAACGCAAAAAATAAAAAAGAAGGTAAATTACACCGCCTGGAAGTGGTTCCCCCCAAGGCCGGCACCGTGTGAATTGTTTAGGTGGATAAGCATCCATGAGAACGCCCGGAGCGTCGCGGGGGCGGACGGCACCAACATAGTGGCAGTCTGTTGTTACATAACTCGATTTGAATGGTAGGCCACTCGAAAAGAAACGCACCAACAATGCGCGTCCGTGTATTATTAATAATAAAAAGCATAAATGCAATAAAACACTCTTGAGGAATTTTCTATGCCGAACAATTGTTGGTGCTAGACGCGGGCGTTTCTAGTACGTGGGGCTCCATTGACATGTTCCAACAATAACAAGAGGCCGGCCGCTTCACGAGGCCAACATATTACTTTTGTATTTTTTCCGCTTTATTATATGATTATTTCTCGTTTTTTAATGAAACTGAGAATATGGCGAAAAAGAATTATGACTAGCATTAGGATGGCCGGAGTCGGGCTACCATATTTCCCCGAGAGATTTCATTCATGAAAACCATTTGGCTGAGACTTCTTCGGGGCACTTAACCAATTTCCCGCAAATTGCTTACATCCTGCTCGAGTTTTTATTGTCGAATTCCCCGGGAAGGGTGCGCATGATACCCTGGAGGAGCACGGGGAGCATGTGTGCCCGGAATTAGTTATATTGGGTCACTACACTTTTTGTAGTGCACCCAAGACTCGGTGGCGCACAATTTCATATTTCTTCTTATTCAGGTTGCCGCGCGTTAAGTGGAGTGTTTATTTCGCAACAAAACCCGACGGGTACTCTTATTCACAAATTTACCTTCGGGTACAAGTGGCAAAGTAGCGATTTCTATTCAATGACATTTTAATTTTTCATAACATTTTAAAGTGGATGAAATGCTCATTCTTCGGTTTTCTAATTCATCAACGCCGAACCGAAACCTCTAAAGTTAATTAACCGAGGTAAGGTGAGATACTTGAGCTAAAATTCGTAAGGCAAAGAAATTTAAACTCCTTATTAGAAATTCGTTTACATAGGAAGTAACACTTACCATATGTATATGTATGTTCTTCTTTTATAATTCACTCTTGCTTCAAACCAAACCTCACATATGTTTGGTAAATAAAAACTTAAGATATATACAAAAAATTTGGACATCAAATTTTTTTTGTAACATAAATATCCATTAAGTAGGGTATGTAGGTTTTGTATGAAAATCCTGCATTTTTAAAAATAAATCTATAAAAATTGGTGTTAGTCCTTTAATTTAGATGTTAAGATATGTAGATGTGTGTATGTATTTCAGAATTTTTGGAAATGTTTTCTTTAATTTTTGTCCTGAAATGAGTACTACTTTGCCTTTGTCTAGACATTACTCGTTTCTGCATATTTGGAAAATTATGCTCTAAGAGGGTAAGGTAGAAGAAAAATTTTGTGTTAAAGTTCTGTCATTTTTAGGGTTAAGACCATGAAAAATGGTATTTTGTTTTAAATTACTTAATTAGGTACTTAATTTCAAACCAATAGTATAAATAACAAATTACATGTGCTTAACTCTTGAAGTGACCAGTATTTATTTTTCTTCCAAGATCCACGTGGACGAAATCGCGGGAGAAAGCTATGTAGTTATGCAACGTATAAATATGAAATAAATATAATAAATATAAATCGTCCAAAAAAAAGAATCAAGAATTTTTATCTGTGTGCTAAACTAAAGCTGAATTAAAAAATAAGTTAATTTGCGTTGCTAATGGTAGAAAGATAAATTCTTGGTTTTAGTTACATAATGTAAGATTAATTTGTAACCGATGGATTGAATAATTTAAATAAATTACATTGAATTAAATAAATAATATTAAAATTGAGAGTCACCAGAATTTATAACTTTAAGTAATATTTATTCTTGCAGAAAGAGGGGTTAAATAATTGAAGTTGTTGACAATTGCAGAAAGGCTGCAAACTTAAGTGCTAGAATAAATACAGGACTCAACTTTTTGTTCATTTGTAATGAGATTCTGAATATCACTCTATTTTACTTCGTACTTATAATTGTGCAACCATTATTCTGCATCTCATTTGGAGGAAGCGAGATTGAAGCAAATTTCACATTTTATGTGAACATTTAGTTGAGTAACTGTATATGCAAATTGTTTATTTATGCGGAGATATAACTAACAAATACATGCAAATGACAGCCAAACAAAATTAAATAATATTTACAGAAAATTATTGTAATTTGTAGTTTTGATGTGGGTGGGAAATAAAACATTTGCACAATTTTGAAATACTTATGATTAAAGGTCAATAGCGTTGAGTAAAAATTTCTTGTTAAAATCCCATCAATCAATATTATTAAAAAGGCTAAAAAGGCAGCATTTCTGAAATGTACATCAGCCATACAAAGTTCTGAAATAAAAAGGCTCAGGTTTCTGCAGAATTTTACTAAATATGAAAATAAATGATATAAATATTTGGAGCCTTTTACCTAGAATTGACTGAAAGTTTTAAATACAATTTTGAATTTGATCGCAAGGGAAAAGTGGGGTTTCATCGTACGTATCTAATTTTGCGTTTGCGTTTACATAATGCTTTTGGAATAAATATTTTTCAACTTTTCTAAGTTTAATGAGTTATTTGGATTACAATAAACTTGGGGAGTCAGAAAGGGTTTTAAAAGATGAATTTGAAATACTGCCAAATAAATATTATTTGAGCGCATAATATTATTTTAAATATGTAAAAAAGGTACTCATAGTTTAAATTACTTTACTAAATAAAGCATGTAATTGTAACATAAATTTTATTTAATTCTGCTCCTTACAATTCTTTGTGTGTGGAAAATCTACGAATATATAGAATAATAATTGTGTAAGTCCGATTTGTACTTAGCCGTTTTTTCTCTGGTCAAGATAAACATATGTATGAATTTACTTTGGACTATTTTCCAATCTTAGTTAAAAAATTCAGCCGAATTTATAAATCCATTAATTCATAATTACATATTAAAGGTAAACAAGTATATTCTTTGATTTTAGATTTATAATTTTTCTGAGTGTAGTAAGTTAGATCCTAAAGATGGGAAGTTGAAGAGCTCTAGAGCACTTAGCATTTTCGTCGACTTGTCTCAAGAAGCTGATTAAGAAAAAAACGTCCAGGTGCAAGTCGGAGTAATTAACTTGAAGGAAGGGATATCTCGTTCAAAGCGTCATTAACGGTTTACTTCGGACCAGAGGAAGATAATCCCGGCTCAGCACCTTATCTGCTTCCACACAGGTCCCAAACCCGGAACTGGCTGAACCCTTTCGAAGGGGCGAGCTCAACCCCAAAAAGGAGTTGAATTCGGTGTGTGCCCTGCCGGAGCAGCATATCAGTGGCAGAGGACGACACCTTAATCTTAAAAGGATTATGCAAATGAGTAATGGGCTCCTTAAAAGGATATTTTGTTGCTAGCAGCTCTTGCCGTCGCCTCTCTGCGTCGCATAATCGCCAATAAGGTGAGCCTGGAGTGCGGCGAGGCACTTTCACGTTATTAACTTAAACTTGAAGCTCTGGCTCCTTCTGTCGACTTGCACAAATTTTTGCTGGCTGAAAAGTCCTTGCAGAAAACGGTTGAATTTATGTTTTCGCCCTTATTAAAAAGTTTGCCGCTTGCGAATAGTGCGAAAAAGGTGGGCATTTTGGTGAGCACTGATTTATGTTCAATGATTCGGAGAATGCGGCCGGGTCTGGCCTCCCAGCCTCCCAGATTTTCTGCCATTAGGGTCGATTACAAGTGCCGCCGCCGACGTCTTCTAGGAACCCGGGGACGGAACATTTTTTACTGCTCGGGTTCAGGCATTGTGCGGGCGTCGACGCCGCGCCGACCTACGACAAAAGCAGGGCGTCGTCAAACACTCTGCAGAAAAGGCGTCCGTCCCATCCCTTGACGAATGGATGAGTTCGTGGAAATACAAGTGATGTTCGTCTCAAAAGGATTGGCTCTTGGTCCTCGAGACAAAAGTGTCTGATCGATCGATTTTTTGGCTGATGGGACAGGAAGTGGTCATTCAAAAATTGTAAAGTGGCCAAAATCAAATAAGTTACGAGCAGACTTTACTTTAAGTATTAAGTAAAGTGGAACCATATGCACACTATAAATAAAATATAACATAAAGGACAAATCGACTCAAAAAAACAAAACTCAAAATAGTTTAAGTAACACTTAAGTATGTAGATTTTTCATTTGTTTCATTGATTTTTTAATAGTCAAAAGTTAAAATTGTAATCTTATTTTTAGATTTCAATAACAAGCTACTTTACGAAAATACATTCACTAGATAAAGTCTAAATATACTGAACTAAGTGTAGGTAGGTACTATAACCATTTTAAAATAGCATAGATTTGGCTACATTTTAAACAACTCTACTAAACTTATACAGTTTTCAGTTTAAAAGCATTTTTAAAATATTCTTTATTTACTATAATATAAGATTAGTAACATTTCAATAGTGACGTCATTCCCAAAAATATTTACATGTCAGTGGCATTACATTTTTACAAAACATATAATAAAAATGAAATTGTTTCAAATAACAAATTGGTGGAAACTGTTGAAAAAAGTTAAAAGTTAAGTATTTTGTAAAGTATGTAGTTGCCAAGTGAACGTTTTTAACCATTTCGTTGTCCACGAAAAAAACTCTCGTAATCCATCTGTTCTTAAGTATTTTTTCCAAACAGTGGTTTTGTTGTGAAAATGACATAAAGCAACTTCTTTTTATGGCTCGATTTGGATAGCAATTGGATTATTTTTTTTGTGTTTGATGGGTATAATTGTAGAGTTTAATTCAATAAAATAAACAACTAAATTTAATTTGAATCGGATTGTAAATAAAAGTTAATTGTTAATAGAAATAGATGTCTTCCCATCGATAATACAAATTGTATTAAAGTACAAAAAGACGATAAAAATTAATTATAGAAATTGTTTTCATTGAACTTAAATAACATATTAACAATGAAAGACAAGTAGGTAGTAGTAAATTTAACATTATATTATTAGCAATGAAAAATTGAATAGTTGCAGAAAACAAAAAGAAAAGGATTATATCCTTTTTTAAAATGAAGATTAATATTGTGACAAGACAGCGAAGGTTAACAAATACTATAGAATCGTAATATGATTGAGGGTATCCTAGAATATATCGGCTGTGGTAAATTTTACATACATACTAATAGTGTATAAAATTTTAAACCAAAAATTATCGTAAAGTTTTTGTTCAGGAACGCCTCAACTACGGCTCACAAAATTTGTTATCTTTTTCTACAAAAATCTATATTTTTAACACATCAGAGTTTAATTTTAAAGGATGAAAGTTAAAATCAAAACCACTGATTTACACGAATTAATTCTCAACCTACAGAACCTGCACAAGGTTTTTGTTATTACTAGTTAAAAGAATTTAAAATAAAAAATTTAAGCGTAAGAAGACTTTTCGCTTTTATAAAAAATAAATTAAGGATTTAATTCAATGTTTTCTGTACACATTATGATTTTACATCTGTTAATTTAAAAATACGTAAAGAATTTTAGAGTTCCACAGAAGTGAATGTTTGATTATATGTTTAATGAAACTTTTAAAATGAAAGCTGTTAATTGAAATGGTCCCAATGACAATTAAAAATTTATTGTTCTAAATTAGCATTTTGCACTGTAAAAAGTTTAGCATTTTAATTCACATTATGGCTTGATATAGTATATATACATATGTTATATAGAGAGTAGGGATTTTTCAAAATAATTGAATTAAAGTGGGAAAGACATTTTCAGCATTATTATGGATCTTTCAGGGTCTTTAATTATGCTGCTCCCTTGGAACTGAACTTTTCTGGTTAAGTCTAAGTAGATTAGTTATTTTTACTCTAGTTTTCTCTAACATTAAATTTTGTTTGATTTGCATGGGGGATTTCGCTTTTGCGAAATTGCGGTCAAACGCGCATAATGCGGGATCCTGTTCGTGCGGCGCACACAGCGGCACATAATAAGCGGTGAAAAAGAATCCGGGAATAGAGGAAATTCCCGACTTTAGCTCTGGACACTTCAAAGCCATTGGACCACCTGCAAATCATCCATCGGCCGGTGAGCACCAAAGGTGGTCAAATTTCAGGTAATACGGAACATAGCCGCTGCGGGTGACCACTTTTCCGTTCATCTCCCAAAAGGAGGCCTCTTTTCACAAATCTCGGCGGCAGCGAGCTGGACCGCGCCGGCCGGGCATTACGGGAATTGAACGGGATCCCGATCCGGAGAGTCCATTTTATAATATTCCCACCAAAAACAGCAGCCATTCATCAACATTAGGCGGCTTGGAAATATTTTGCCAGGTCAATGGATCAATAAGGGGATTCGGCGTGGCACAAATATCTCTTCAGTTTTAATGCCAGTGGAGCTCGGGGGGGTGGCCGGGGGGTTCGTCGAGTGCACGCGGCGGCGGCGGTGGGCGGTTTTTTGCGTTTTCCCTCGACAAAAATGCAGACCCACACTAAGCCGCGTCCACATGAGCAACACCGCTGATATAAAATTCGCCAGCCACCCCGGGAATAAACATTATAAAAGAGTCAGGCGCATATATTTATGCTGGCGTCATTATGTATTTGGGCCACAGTGGCCGGGCGGCCGGGCCCTGTATTATTTACGCTGGTCAGTGCGGTGCACGAGGGGCGTGCCGGGGGCGGGCGAAGGACGGTCGATGCTCATCAAGGTGAGCCCCGGTGCCATCGCCGCCCTTCGGGGTCCCACCCCCGCCGCCGCGTTCGCCCACCCACCGCAGGATGGTGCACTTTGCAGCTATTTTCTAAAAAAGTTTCCCAGTCCCGGGCCCGTTTTGAGACTGCACCCGGGCGGGGGTGGGGTGCGCCTTGCAGTCGAGGAGCGTGCACTCGAGAAGTACCCCGTCAAAGGTGACGCTCGGGTGGGCGCGGGCGGGGCTGGGGCGAGACTTGCAAAAAGGACCCCCAGCTGCACCTGAGAAGACGACGCCGACGACGGCGGGAGCACGTGGCGTCGACACCTTTCGCGCCGCCCTGGGATCGCTCCTTCGGGAAACTTTCACTCCTTAGTCCTTCGGCACGTGGGAGTGCATCTCTCGTGCATATGAAAGTCGACGCCGTCTGCCACTTGGGCTGGCGGCTTTTCCTTTTTCCAACGCCCCCTCAGCAATTCACTTCTTTTTTTCCCGAGGAGCAATTTGTCTGCGAATTGCGCAAATTAACGGATGAAGGACGGCGACGGACAGACGGCGCTCATTCTGCCTGGTTTGTTTCGCGCTGTCGGTGCGTGTCCCGGGTACAACTTGCAGCTTTTCTCATTGTCCCAAGTCACAAACCAGATTTTAGACATAGTCAAACTAATTTTTTTCTACAGGTGAGCGCAAAATTGTTATTAAATGCGAGAAATTTATGCAATATCACAATGTTAAATCATGTAAATTCAGACAAATCGTAAAATAGGAGTATTTCACACCTATTTTCTACAGACGAAACTCTTCCTTTTCAAATTAATTCATGTTCGAAGAATGACTAAATGCCGGCTAAAGTTTTGTCGTTTAGTGTCGATAATGCAGGATTTCCTCTGCTCGACGCGGTGACTAAATTTTTGGCAGTTCGCTAAATTTGTGACAATGGAAGATGGCAAACGGATTTTTTCGAAGAGATGTAAGTACTGAAAATAATCAATTATTTCAAATCGAATTGAAATATATCATTTTTAGCGGCTAATTCTGCCATTAAATAGTTTCAATTTACTAATCGCACGCAGCTTAAATCATCAACTTCTTGCCCGCCATCGTGGCCGCTCAGTGCAATTACCTCGTTTTCAGAGATTGATGAAATAGTTTGGCCTTTAACATTGTGGTAATTATTATTTTACTTTATTTTTTACTATTTCCTTTTTATTTTTGCATTAGATATTTCGAAAGTTTATGTGTATGTATGCTAGCACTTACATATATTTCAACTTCACTACGCTGTTTTTCTTAGAGTAGTTGGTTTGCTTTATTTCTTCCGTTTTTTATTCGCTTTAATTTTTTTAAATGCCAAGCTTTACATATACATATAATAGTTATACAACTAAATCAATTTTTATATATCTCATTTTTGTGAATTTAAACCGTTTTTTATTCTAAACGGTAGTAATAATTGCGATCATTATTTGTTCACTACTACAAGAATTGCTGAAATAATAAATAGCTAACTTCTAAAACTAAATTATATGTTAATGAATTCTTTATCAAAATTTCTTCTTTATAAAATAATCAGCTGTCTAGATAACAACTAGTGGTCGCTAAATTTTATTTGGTTCTTCAGAAAATAAAGATACAAAAAAAGAAAAACGTAAACAAAAAGTCGAGCAAGTTGTTATTTATGAAAAATTAAAGTTGGTTCTCTTTCATCTACATATGGTTCATATTCTGAGCATAAAAATAAAGGTCTTCATTAAAATCGAATGTGTTAAGAATTTTTCGAATTCAAAATCTTATTTTCTTGGACTGATTAAAATTGTAGACAAATTCTTTCAAAAATTCTCACGAGTAGGGCGACGGTTTCTCTCAATCTGTCTTTCAAATATGTTTGTGGTAGTGGTTTTTTAAAGTTTAATTATTCATCGTCTCAGTGTCCGTCTGCCAAAATTTGTGACTCACAATCAGTGATTTTATCAAATACAAAGGTAACATAGAAAACTGATATCGGTGCATAAATAGGTAGATACGCGTTTTGCTACAATAATAAAATATAATAATCAATAAGTTGTCGAATTAAATAAAACAACTGATTCCATTTTTATATTTTCAATTATTTTTATTTAAACGTCATGTAGGCAGTTTTAAGTACATTTTTGTCCATTTGTTCATCCATAATTTAACTGACATTTCGACACTTATTACAATTTACTTTATTTATAATATTTATAGTTACCATACGCTGAGTTCTAACCAAACTGGACAAATGAATAGAAAACGAACTTAGCTTAGGTTATAACTAAACAGTAACAGTATTAATATAATATCAATTCAAAATGAACAACGCTTTTGTGTAAAAAAACACGAGAAAATCGAGGAAAGACACTATTTTAGTAAATCATCCAGTTAACCTAGATAAACGTAGCCTTACACCTCGGCTTAGCCCATCGCCTAAATTGTTCCTATATATAAATTTTTTTCCATAGATCGCCTAAGTGGAGAAGTTTTTGTTGGTATGGATCAATATTTAAATATATACTGGTAAACGTATCTGCATACTCTAGTTGCTTTTATTAAATAATCCTAAATTTGTATTTTGTATATATAATCTCCTCGTTATACATGAATATATCTGTTTGGTTTAAACAAGGGGCTATCTCTTGATGCATCATAGGGTCATAGGGTCCGTAATTTACAGTAACGTATTTATAATCTTTAATTATATTTAACTATTATTTATAGACAGGTTTATTATTAAAAAATTCATTTAACTCTTTTGTTTAATTGGTCGAATTAATGTTAATGCTCACTTAGTCGTAAAGTCTAGTAGAGTATAGGTACGGTTACAGAAAGTCGTAGAACGTTTTCTTATTTTTTTAATTCTTTTTTGTATTTTTTGTTTTTATTTTTTGCTTTACTGATATCATAAGCCGTTGACAGGGCTCTTGCTTGATAGAAAAGTGCTTGAGATGAAGAAAGGTGGGAAATGCAATTTGTTGATTGTTTGTATCATTTTTGTTTCAACTTCAAACCAGTTTCGGGCGTTCGTGATTTGTTAAAATTTTCAATATGCCACCCCTCTGTTCGATTAGTCTGCGGCCGGTTCGACGGTTTCAAATTCTTAGTTAAGTTTCAACGGTAGAGAGTTACGAGGCAAGGAACTCCTAAAGCTTGGTAGCGAGTGTTAGCTAAGTTAGTAAGTATAGTAACAAGATTTACAAGAATTCATACGTCCTATGATATCAAGAACACCTCTCTGCTCTGCTTTAATTGGTAATTTTACGCTATGAACACTGATTTCCTTCTTAAGTTCACCTAATCTTCGCGGACACTAATTATGGTCACATCGAAAATTTTAACAAACGCCACTATTTCTCCTCTAACTCCTTCGAATAATCAAATTCTGCTTCTCGAACTAACAATTCAATAACATTTTTTATTATATTGCTTCAATTGTCATTGTCGTCGTCTACATTTTACTCGGTTATAACAATATTTGCGTTTATGTATAAAATTCACCTTATCGGTTAACCATTTTTTTCTGTTTCTTCTTCAAATGTTGAACAGACACATTTTAATGTAATTTTTAGTCAAGGAAGAAACTAAGAGGAAATTTTCTAATTTTCTTTCAAGCGCAATTACGAATAGACAGCGATTTTTTTCTTTTAAGGCAAACATTAAAACACAACACGTAGAAGAGTTTGAATGTTTTAGGAATTGTTTTCATTTTTTAGAAATTTATTATTCGAGTTTTTTTTGTTTGTTTAAGTTTAAATTTAGGAAAAGAGAGTTTTAGATAAAGTTTTTTTTTTTTTTTTGTAAATAGATACAACTCTGCTTCTGTACAAGAACTTAAGATGGAATTTGATCGTAGTATTTAACATATTACGTAAATCATTTTAGTGTCCTTCGTGGTATTGCTGTTCTGGGACTGTATTTAGAATAATTTTTGTACGAGAAATAAAGCGGCCACTTCAATCATTAATGAATAGTGATATATGATATAGTACATTTGTTAAAGTTTAGTTTTTCTCATTAAATTAACTGAAGTACCAATTTTTATGGAAATTCCTTGAAATTGAAAATTTCATTCACCATTGGATTTAGTTCTATAGAATAATTGATAGAGAAAATAGATTTTTAAAAATTATCTTAATTTTCCTATAATTGAGAGGTTTTGAAAATTGCCAGTTAAAATTAAAATAACTTGTATTTCCTTTTAGTGTTTTGTACTACTTCTGTTTTTCTTTTTTCACACACTGTGAGTAAGAAATTTAACGCAAATATATTATCTTTAAAAAAAACGAAGTACTCGAATAGATTCAGCCCCAGAACACGGAAGGGAGTTAAAAGATATTCAAACACTACGTTCGTTCAACAACATCGATTTGAAATAATTATAAAATTCACATTCTCTGTAACTGTGTGTGTAACACCAATTATTATCCATTAAATTATCAGTTAGTATTTACAGGTAACAAATTTATATTCATCTTACACGCAAGTCTTTACCGTATGTTGACTATATGCAATATTTAAATATTGTTAATGCTTTATTCGATATATTTTTCTTTAAATTTAACTGTCCTTAACTTCAAATCTTTGCTCTGTATTTTTACTATTATTGTCTATAAAAATGGTTTTTATATAATTTCTTTTTTATTCCCAATTTTCACTTTTCCGTTTTCCGGCTATCGTCTGATTTTCACGTGGCTCTCACAGTTTTTACTCTTTTTAAAATAATTAAATTAATTGATTTCAAAATCAAAATATCAATAAATTAGTTAAGTATTTCTTTTCAAATTGATTAATTTAAAGGTTTGTTTTTCTGTTGCTCTCGTAATACTGATCGACTGTTCCGCGGTGGAACTCAGGTCTTTCTGTCACAGAGATTTCGCGATGAAGGTTACAATTTGCCATAAAAAGATTTGTTTTTTTTTCGTTATTGTTATTTCTTCCTAAAGAAACGCGAGAAATTTTCTTGACAGAGGTAAATGGATTTTTGTTAACGACTTCTAAGTGATTGCTTAGTAAAATATTTTACTTTTTTCCAGTTTTATTAATCCTTTCTTTCCTAAGCTAAGTTTTTGCTAAAGACATTCTTACATACCATTTCTTAAGTTTTTTTTCTTTTCTAGTAAACAAATAACTACACGTTTAATCAATAATTTCCCTTACTGATTGATTGTGAGTGGTGATGATAATGTTTGTGATATGACTTGTTTTTGTTAGCTTGTTGTTTTGTTGTTTTCTTTTATATTATCAAATAAAGGTGGTTAAACATTCAAAATTATTTCATTAGTGACAATGTACTGTTGCTTAGAGACTAGGGTTAATATAAATAAAAGAAACCCTTTAGAAATTGAGTAGCTTTACTATATCGAATATTGCAATTTAATCCGATAGAAGAATTTTGGAAAATTGTTGGCATATTTCAAATGTCGTTTGTTGACCTTAAACTTAGTGATAGGCCTGAATTGGATTTATATGCTATATCACTGAAAATCAATTAGGACATAGAAACTGTTTCCTATATTTTCGAAATAAGTATATTCAAACGAAGGTTATTAGTACATGTGAAAACACATAATTCAATAATTTAGGAATAAACGGAACTTTTTTTAAGGAGAATTTTGAATGGGTATGGGTTCAACCTTCTTTCCAGTGCTGGATATTTTCCTAGGAAGGACTTTTCAGCGAAATTAAAAATACTTTCAAAAATAGGCATCATTTTAAGGAATTAATATATTTATTAAAGAAGTTTGGTCTTTGAATAGATTGGCCAATCTTTAGAGCTGATTTAAGTGTAGCTTTATATTAATTTTAGCCTTTGTTTCTAACACATCCACTTTTACAAATGGCCCACAAATTAACTTCAATATCTATATATGGATTTGTTGGAGTATGTTGTACAAGTTTGAAAGACGTATTACCAACACCTCCTTGTAAAGTTTCTGTATAAGATGTGAAATGGTTATAATCAATAATTTCCAATTAAGTTATTGTGAATTGCTGGTTATTGTACTAGAGTCAAAATACAAAAACAAATTATAAAAATTTTAGATTATACTCGTAGGTCGCAAATTTTGTAATTACCGAATTATAGGAGTTCTTGATAACAATATATGGATTTCAATTTCAAAATGCAACTATATGTTTTAAAGATAATCACAAGATATAAAAATTACGCGTTTCATTTTGTGTCAGTTGGTAAGGGTATGACAAAAACTGTACAAATTCATTAGACGAAAGTGTGAGAAAAATTCGAACATGCATATTAGAATCGTCGATTAGCAAAAATTAAGATAATTTGTGTTTCAGACGATAATTTGTATCGCTTTAAAGCATTTAAGATATGTTATATAATATAATTTCGTCTTTTGATTAAATTAATAAAGTCGCTTAGCAACAGCACAAGTTCCCTAATAGTTTCGTACGACAAAACGTATGCGATAAAAATTTATTCATTTCCCATTTTTTAGTTGCCTCATTGCCAACATTGTCAATTTTTGCTGCTACGTGTCCGCTTACAACAATTACATTAGTAGTAAATATACTTTGTCTTCTTTATATTATCTGGCAGTGGAAAAATTAAATTAATAAATATTTCTATTATTAAAACTATTTTGTATCATCCATGACAACTTTTTACATATCGAGATAACGAGATATTTTAACACTATGATCACTATCTTTCCTTCTTTACGCTAAGTATTTACAATGATTTATTTATTTATCTTTATTGCTGTTTTGTTCTTTGTTATTTATTTATTCCCATCTTAAAACGCTCTTTTAGCCAGTGGCAGCGGTGTGTTTCTTCATCGATTCACCTGTCGCTCTTCCGAGTGTAATAAATTTTTAACACACAAATTTTGTCGAATATCTTTTACGTTTGTTGTTCACTTGGAGTGCCCATCTATTTTCTGTTCTTATATTTTCTTTATATCTCATTTTTTCGTATAGCTGGAGATTTGAAGAAATACATGCAGAGTGACAAAATATAGTTGGATGGGGGAGTATTTACATAATATTTTATTTTTTCGACTATAGTTCCTACCTAATGGAGTCTAGTCTGAGTTAAGTGATCAATGAAACATCACAGTTCGGAAATCTCAAAAGAACATGAACGATATTGAGTAATGAATGAAACGTGAACGTATTTACATAAAATAAATAAAATTTATGTTGATCTTTCACATTCGAACAAAATTAAAAACACAACGCAATGATTTAATAATTTTAGGGGAAGAAAAGCGGGCAATAAATGGAACTGGGGGGATTTTACTTATCTGAAATGCTTTGACTATTTTTTTTTTGTTTTTAAACATTGGAAATAGTGAACTAGTCGTGGTGATCCAATATTTTGGTTCCTATAATGCGTGCAAAAGACAACAACAAGTAGCGCTTCAAAATGTGGCAACAATTCGGTCTTTTCTAGTGGCAGTTACCTTAGTAGTTAGTAGTTTACGGAGTCTCCCTTCCATATGCTTTACATTCCACAATTGTCTAAATATTATTTTGACTCTGAAAGGATAAATTAAGGGTAAATTATATATTGATTTATTATTTATAAAATAGCTTGAGGGACATTAGTGTTAAACAAGATTAACTACAGGCTAATTTTTATCTAACAAAAAATATGTATTTGCATTTTCGCATAAAATTCACCCTATACAACAGGTTAACGCCGCACTAAGCCATAAAAATTGGCATCTTTATAAAAATTTCATTTTATCCAAAAGTACAAATTAAAATTAAACAATAATAAATAAATAAATTATTCTAAACATGTTGTCAAAGATTTCAAAATTACCTAGTATTTATTTAGTGTCATGCAAAATTTATTTCAAATTTGCAGTGATAACTCCACATACATACATATGTTTTATAGTTTAATTGTATTGTACAATTAAATACAAATCTTCGAAATAACTATTAACTACATTATTTATCAACAAAATATTTATAGTGTGGCAGTGATAATAATGTATGCTATATTGGTAATTTAATTTTTGTTTTTAGAAAATATGTAAAAGTGTATTTGAAAATAAACTAAAAATGAGGGAACAAATCTATTTTATATAAGAATAAACAAGCTGTACCTTTACACTAAATTTTATTGATATCTTACCTCTAGTTAAAAGCATTCATTCAATCTATTCCTATTTCTAGAAAGCTGACAAAGTCTTTCAAGCCTGTTCATGTGACTTAGCACCATTACAATTCTAAATTTGCTATCTGTGTATCCAACGCAGGTAAAAGAAAATCTAAAGCATTTTGCCTACAAGAATTATTTTAAGCAAAATTTACGTATATGTAACTTTAGTCCAGTTAAAATACTTACAATTTGCGGTATACGAGGGACATCCAAGCAATCTTGGTTAGCAAGAAAGCCTGAAAAGTTTTTTTGTTTTTTAGTTTTTGATTAAAGCACCTCTAAGCAGCATTGGTCCGTCTCAAGACTTTCCTCAGCAGCAAGCCTCTTTGAAGGGAACAAAATGCGATACAATTTATATTAGCAACTAAAAGAATTGTGATGACTATTTTTCGAAATATTAAAATAATTTTTACAATAATTACCTCCCTTTGCGGAATAGTAGTTAGTCTTCAAGCAAAATAAAATATGTTTTCTTTCCAATTAAGGACTTCCTAAAAACTTTTTCGATTTGCTTTTGGATGGGGGGTAAAAGATTCCCTAATCCATGTTTATTATTTCAAAACGTTTTGCCAAAAATAGTGTTATTAATTTTATCTCTGGGGGTGATGACGGAAAGTGATGTTGGTCCTGTTCAACTCCCACAATTGCCTCTATGTTGCTTTTAAGACGGCTGAGATGCAGTGCGATTACTTTCCAAATTTTTTTAATATGTTTTCCTTCCAACTAGGAAAATGCACTTTCCTTTCCAATTAGGATTTTGCAATATCCTTCATGTGGTTCAAATATTCACAATTCATATTATTATTTTATTTTTACAAATAAATCGCAGTCTGTTGCATATCGAATATTAGATTTAATTGCGTTACTTCTCTTTCTATGAGTACAAAGTTGGTCTTTTCTTTTTAGCTTTTGTTAGTGTTTAATTTGCTAATCCTTATATGTTTCGAGTAGCTAAATATTTCCCCTTTTTGCTTTATACAACTCTTCAAACGGAAATTAGTGTTTTTTGTTAAATTTACTTTTAGTATTAATTTAGAAAAAGCTCTTAAGAAAACCGGCGGGTCCAGCCTAATATAAATAAATAAATTTTAATTAATAACATTGTCCTTAAATATTAAATATCATCATACCTCTTGCTGTTGTGCTTGGGTACGAAGTTTTGCTTGAGCATTTTTGAGGGCCCTGGGAAAGATTATTTTTAATTAATTAATTTATATTTAATTGTAAATAATATATTAGTTCCATGTCGTTTTGTGCATAGCAATTTAAAGTACTTACTGCTGCAGGTCCATGATTGTTTTCTCCTTCGCGTTCTGTTCTTCTTGCGACATTTGAACCAGTTGCAAGAGTCTTTCGGTTTCTGCTGCTGATTTTTTCGCATCTTCTTTTGCATTATCCAATTCTTTGGTAACTCTGTAAATTCATTAAAAATGTAAAATATGTACAATTTTAAAGTTTTTTGTTATTACTTTTATGAATTGTATTAGAAATGAATCGTTTAGGCAAAGGATTGCCTCCCTTATAACAAATTACTTTTTCACATTAATCGTTTGATATTATTAATAATTTTAATGAAGATATATTTCTTTTATTTAAAGGATCTTCGCAAATAATTTGAGGAAAGAGTTGGCGTTTCAAGGATCGGAGGGAGCAGAAGCTAACAACAAATTTTTTAGTACTCCCGACAATCAAAGGTAAGAATAAAATGTTATTGATATTAAACTAAAATAGAATATTTATAAAGACTCTCTTTTAAGCCAATCTTTGGCAACTATTCGGGGATTGAACGTTATGCCTTAAATTGATATTTAATTCATACTTTTGAATAAGTTTGTGAGACTAGTGGAATTTAAAGAAAAACATTACTTTTTTCTTATGTGCCATTTAGGTTTAGGGGAGATTTTGTCGCATTTACGTACGAAATAATGAAATTCAAGATGGAAGATTTAATATGGCGTCCAACAATTTTCGAACTTCAACGAATTTAGGTGGAAATTAGTACTATGAATATTTTGAAGTCACTAATTTCGCTCTATTCTTATTGGAAAATGAAAGCTAATTGCAAGTTTCTAATCTAATGGCAAAGTGTGATGATTTATTAATTCTTCAGTGTGATCGCTACTTTTTCCTTCAAAGGATTAAATTTGGCTTGATTATTAAAATTTTAAGATTTTAAGTGGAGTGTGCCCTTAACTATGAAGTTATTGCAAAATATTAACGGTAATTCAAAGATTAAAACGACAACTTACGCTTCCAATTGTCGTGCGGTTTCTGTCAGCCTCTTGTTAAGCTCGCCAGCGGCAGCTGCAGTTCCTCCAGCCTGAAAAGAAGTTTTTTGTAAGAAGGAGCCTGTGAAAAGGTCTTTAAAAATCGGCCTACCTTCTGCAAGGACTTCTCCAGTTGATCCATCTGCTCCTTGCGCTTCTTCAGCTGGCGGTCGAATTCCGCCAGGTTCTTCTCCTTCTCCTCGATGTCTTTTCGCTTCGCCTCGATCGCCTTGCGCTGGTCGTCGATCAGTTTCCGCTCGCTGTCGATCGCCTTGGCCTGGTTCTCGAGCTGCTTCCGGGCCTCTTCGATTTGTCGCGCCTGCGCCTCGAGCTGCTTCCGGTGAGCGTCGTCCGGCGGTCGGCCCGCCATGTTGCCTTGCTGTTGTGCTTGTTGCAGCTTCTTGTTGGCCTCGTTGAGATCGAGCTGGCTCTTCTCCAGCTCCTGGACGAGCATCTCGAGCTGGGCCTGGAATCGGTCGCGTTCGACGTTCGACGCCTGAAGGTCCTTGCGCAGCTTCTCCATCTCCTTTTGGGCTTCTTGGGCGTTAGTTTGTGCACTTTGTTGCTGTTGCTTCTGTAGATTGGCCATTTGTTGCAATTGTTGCTGGAGCTGCTTCTCCATCACCTGGACACGCTTATGCAGCTCCTGGGCGGCCTTCTCCGCCTGATCCGCTCGATTCTTCTCCTGTTCGACAACCTTGCGCCACTGCTCAAGCTCGTCCCCGCGGGCTCCTGTCTCCTGTAGTCTTTGTTTGAGCATCTGAATTTCTGCTCGCATTTGCTGCACCTCCTGAGGGTTTTGTTGTGCTGGTTGCCCATTCCTGAGCCGGCGGTTCTCTTCCCTGGTCCTCTGCAGCTCCTGTTCGGTTGCGGTGAGCTCCTTCTGGAAGTTCATCAGCATGTCCTGGCTCTTCTCCAGCTGCAGGACCAGCTGATCTCGCTCCAGCGTCAGCTGCTTGCAGTCAGCTTCTATCTTCATCAGATTCTTCTCCATTTGGCTCGCCTGCGTCGTGTTCTTCTCCAGGGCGCGGGCGGACTGGCGGAGGCTCTCCTTCTCGGACTCCGCCCGCTCGAGGCGTTCGTGGACGCGGCTGAGCTCGGCGGACATGCGCTCGAATTCGATTCGAGTCGACTCGTTTGCCTCTTGCTGCTTCGCAAGGTGCATTTGTGCTTTCTCCAGCTCCTTGGCCAGACGTCCTGCCTCCAGCTCGGTGGCGTCCCGGGACTGCAGGGCCTTGTCCAGGCGCTCCCGCAGCCGCTCGATCTCCTGCTTGTCCCCGGGGTTCGTGACTCCGGGACTGAGGGCGGTGCTCGTCTGCCGGAGCCGCTCCATCTCCTTGGTCAGCTTCTCGTGCTTGTCGCGGACCTTCTCGCACTCGATGTGCGCCCGCTCGAGCTCGTGCCGCTGCTTCTCCTGGCTGGCGATGAGTTTGGCCACCTCGCTCTTGGACAGCTCCAGCTGCAGGGTGGCCTCGTGGAGCTTCGATTCCAGATTCTGGATCTCGAGCTCCCGCTGCTCGTACTTCTCCTTGTACTTCTCGTAGGACTCGGCCTCGTACTGGGACTTGCCCCGCATCGTCTCCAGCTCCATGAGGGTCTTGTCCAGGCGGTCCCGGAGGCGCTCGTTCTCCTCCTTGGTCCGGCGGGTCTCCCTGCCGAACGTGTCTGATTCCTGGAGCCTCCTGAGCTCCGCTTGGCTCTTCTCGTACCGCTCCCGCATCTTGTCGATCTCCAAGCTGTACCGCGTGACTTCTTCCTGTGCGGCGTTCAGGGACGCGTTCGCCTTGTTGTGGGTGTTGTGGGCCCGCTCCAGTTCGTAGGACAGCCTCTCGATCTCGCCCTGGAGGTTCTCCTTCTCGCCCTGCGCCCTCCTCAGCTCCGTCTGCATCTTGTCGAAGCGGTCCCGCTGGAGCTCGAGCTCCTCGCGCGCCTTCTCTTCGAGCTCCTTCGACCGGGACAGCTGCAGCGCGGCGCGATCGCACGCTTCCTGCATCCTTGTACTCTCCTCCTGGAGCTTCCTGAGGTCCTCGCGAGCCTTCGTTGCGGACAGCGCCGATCGCTCCGACTCGACCTCCAGACGGGCGCGATCAGCCTCCGCTGTATCACATCTTGATTGCAGTCTGTAGATTTCGTTCTGAGCTCGGTCGTACTTCTCGAGCATCTTCTCGAATTCTTTGTTTGAGGTATCTTTTTCATCGATCAGTTTCTGGCTGGCGTAGAGCGCCTTATCGAGTTTCTCTTTCAAAATGTCAACCTCTGTGATAGCGTTGTCTCTTTCCATCTGACAAGAAAATATTTGAAATTATCTAATATAACATACTCTAAGAAAAATAATTTTTCTATTAAACTTAAGATTTTTTCGGTCACATATTATTTACTATAAAATTTTAACGAGACATTTTAATAAATGTAAATAAATATCTGGGATAATGTGCTACATTGAAACAACTCCCATATTGTTTTGAATTACAATTTTCAGGATTTCCCTTTAAAAATTAATTGGTAACTTAATTGAAAGTAATTTATTCACCGAAAATTGTAATATTCTTCAGGACATTTTTAATAAATTAATATACTTTCAAGGTAAACGCTAAAATATCGCAGATTGTTCAGTGAGTCGTAACATTTTGAAGAAAGAAATAAAAAATACTTCTGGCCACCAGTTAGAAGGAACAAATAGGTCCTGATGCACATAAATTTGAATATTGCAAATTTATTTTGTTCCATTTATTAAATAGGGAAATTCAATTTTTTAAACTATGTACTTTTTAATTTTGCTTATCTAACGAGCAAAATAAATTTAGTTTGCTTGGATTTTTCTTAACTTTCATTACATTGCCTGATTTATCTCTTTTATAAATATTTTGGAATTGGAGTTAATTTTTAGAAGTGGTGACGACTGGGCCACATGTGGTGAGATAACTTTAAAAAAAGGAAATTGGACTTACGAAAATCGGTAGTAAAACCGATAGAAGCAGCTTAAGTATTTTTATTATTTAGTTATTTATTTAAACCGCATTACCTGTAATTTCTGGTGCAGTCCGTGGGCTTTCTCCCACCGCTCCTTGACTACCTCGAGTTCTGTTTGCAGGGCCTCCTTGTCGCGCTGGGACTTCATCAGAAGACTTGAGGTGGTCTCGGCCCGCTCCTTAATGGCGTCCAGCTCATCCGCGAAAGCGTCTCTTTCTTTCTGTATACGAGCAAGTGACATCTATATAATTTGTTTCAATACACAAACGAACACGACACAAAAACAACAATAAATAATACTTGGGTTTTATCCATTTTTTCGCGCATCCGTTCCGACTCCTGGGCCAGGGTTTCGCGCTCCTTTTGCATTCGTGCCGCTTGACCCAAAGCCTTGTCCAGTTGCGATTGGGTGTTTTCAAAGTCGTAGACCATCTTCTCTTTTTCGAGCTGAAGACGGCGTATTTCGCCGGTGCTCTTGTCAAGACGTTCCTGCAGATGGTCGACTTCGTTCTGCGCCTTGTCCAAGGAGTTTTGGAGCTTCTCTTGTTGAAGTTGTGCTTTACCCAGCGTTGCTTGGGTGCGTTCAAGCTCCTCTTTGACCTTCTCTAACTCGGCGAAAGCCTGCAAATTGTGTCGAGTTTTATTAACCATATAGCATTAAATTAATTGTCGATAACAATACTTCAAAATTGGAAAATTTTGAATTTCATCAACCTATAAGTTTGTATTCTACTAATTAAGTGATAGTCGTAAGCTTAAAAAACGTGATAAAATTTATTTTGAAATGTTAAATATTATACTTCTTGACCTCTGACTAAGATGAACTTTGGTTTCTACATACCCAAATAAAAAGGGAAATCCCTTAAAGGTTACTTCGAGCATCATACTCGCTTGTAAAATTTGAAGGTTTGAAACTGCTGATTTAAATTTTTTTTGTAATTAACTCTGATTGAACTGAAGAAGAATGTGCAGATCGTTATTGGTTTCGATAGCGAATTTTGGTCCAACTTTGTCGGTGTTTGCATCAATAGCAGTTTTTTCTTTTATGCGTGCTTACCAGTATATACTTCAAAAACAATCAACATTTTCAGTCTTCTAAACCATATTTTAGTGTTCCGAGTAGTTCAGAACTTAAATTGACTATTTCTTGTTCATTTGCAAGTACATACATGTAAGTTCGATAAATTGAGAGTGTTTTGAAAACCTACATTTTGATGGTCAGCTCAACACCATTAAAACTTATTTTTGTATTTAAAGCTTTATGGTAATTCTAATTTGTATTAACACTTTTTTCAAAAACCTGATAATTTTTGATATAATAGCAAAGACCTAAAATAAAAAAATAAATAAAAATAATATATTAATAAAATCCAAATCACTGATCCCGATAATATCAGAGAGACAGGAATCCTCGCAGTGTTTTGCAATACTTAATTTATGAAATAATACCAGAAACATGTACAGGTCTCATTCATTAAGTTCGCTAGTTACATTAAGTTTTGTTTAGTTTTGCGAAAGCAATTTGACGAATATGTAAAATTTGGACTAAAATATTATCAGTGAATGTTTGGCTTACTTATATATGTAGGTAGAAAACATGTAAGAACGTTTAGGGAAAAGTTAAGTTCTTTTGTAAGAGCCAAGATACAGGATAGAGTAAGTACGAAGCCTTTATTTCATGACGATCCACGACTATTTGAATAACAAATTTGTACGGGTGAGCGGTGGCTGATTTATGATTTTAAAAATTAATAACTCAAAAAATTATAAATGGAGGAGCGAGGGGGTGACGCTATTCGATACCATTCTAAGTATCCTTTTAAGATCCAGTTAGTACAATTTAAGGAAAACCTTTTGTGAAATAATGTTGGAAAGATTGCGCACTTTAAATTGCACTTTTCTGGAGTTATAAGATCCAATTCTAGTATTTGTTTTATTGACTTTTAAAAACATAAATCTGCCACCGGATACCCTGTAATAGAAGTATGAAGCGAAAATGCATAAAGACGAACGGCGTAAATTGTTAATGGTTCTAGAGTGCTACATATCATTTAAATAAACCTTGGATTTCAATAACTTTCATAAATAAATGTCTTTTTGTGGGTACAGAGACTAATGGTCTGACTAAGTGCATAAGTTGTGAGTGCTTTATGTGTCTTAGTCTTACCTTATCTCGTTCGCTGTGTATCCTTGATACGCCACTCTGAGATCGTTCCAATTCCTGTCGCAAGCTCTCCTGTTCGCCTTGTGCATTTTCGAGCTTTGCCTTCAGTCGATAGACCTCGCCCTGGCTTTTTTCCACCTTCTCCTGAAGAGCAGCGGCCTCGGACCGAGCCCTTTCCGCGTCCGACTGGAAGATTTACAACAAACCCATGTATACAACTCTTTAAAAATAGGTGGACGCAAGTAAGGTTCAGAAAATGTTGAAATTCAAATTTGTAAGCTAATTAAATCAATGCCCTAATAATGTCGCAAATAGTCTCTACATGGCATCATTACGTTACTGTACGAAAAAACTAGTCTAAGCCAAACTGTGCACTGCGCAAACGTTGATTGATTGGAATTAAACAAAACCATAGCTATTGTATGTTCGGTTCAATGTAAAAAGGTACTCAATATATATTATGTAAAAGGTCTCAATTCAAATGAAGTAATGCCGCATTCAATCGAAAAATCCAATGGGCCCAATCATAAATAGCGACGATCGTTCGCATGAATTGAGAATTTGATGCTGGATCAAATTAGTCGCAATTTTTTTCAATTTGGGTACTGGTAAATTATTTAAATATTGGTTAATTGAATAATTGGTTGCCAAATGCTTTAATAAAGTTGCGAATGAAAATGAGTTCATTAACAAATAAAATTCGAAATAATATAAAATCGCATTTCCAAAACTTTGGAGTGGATCGTTACTCACAAAATTTTGTTCTGTCTCATCCTAAAATTAGTTTAACAACAGTCCGCAAATATACAAAAATGTTTAGAGTTAGGTAATTGTTTAAATGCGTTGACAGTATGTATGTTGATGTATAATGTCTGTTTTATATTTATGTTCGTTTGTGTCTAGTTTTTAGCGTATTTGACACATCTAAAAGCCAGGTGAAGGTAATCGCTCTACTCGGGTTCGACAATTTTGCATATATTTATGTGTCTAGACAAAAGCTGTACGTAGACTTATTAGTTTTGGATTCTAATCTGGATTTTACAAATTTGGTTTCAAGTTTGTTTTATAGTAATCTTAAAAGGCAATATGTTTTTTGAGTGCAAGATTGTCGAACCAATGAACTATCGAATTACCTTCAGTGCATGTTTGACTAATTAACTGATCTCTTACCTGGGTGACGCGGAGTTCGGCCTGAGTCCTTCGGAGTTCGGCCGAGGCCTTGTCAGCCCGCTCCTGGGCTCGGTCCAGCTCCTGAGAAGTGGACAGTGTCGTTCGTCCGAACGTTGTCTGCAATTCAAGTGGCTGAGAGCGAGTGAATTACTTGAGTCGGTACCAAATTTACCTGTGACCGTTCTAGATCGTGCCGAAGACGTTCATTTTCCATTTCGAGGCGGGCAATTCGTTGCTTCGTTGCTTCCCAATCCGCGCTACTGCGGCCAACTTCACTCGTCGCCTTGTCCAGTTCAGCCTTGGATTTGCCCAATTCGCTCTGAGATGATTCTAATTTGGCTTCAAGACGATCCTTTTCGGCTAAGGCTCGATCAAGGCGAGTGTTCAATTTTTCGACCTCACTCTCGAGGGTGCGAAGTTTAAGTTTGTAGTCCGCGATTTCGCGTTCGTGCAGCTCGCGTTCCTCCTGTTTTTCTTGTTCGGCACGATCGCGTTGCTCGCGAAGTTGTTGCATCTGCTTCTCCTTATCCCCGATTGCTTCTTCTAAACTTGTCAAGGCTCCTTCAGAATTGCTATGGTGTGCTTGCATTGCCGACAATCGGGCTCTTGCCATATCAACTTGGTTGTCCTTTTCTTTAAGCAGATCTTCAAGATTTTCGATCTGTAAGAAAGTTAAACGTATAAAATATAGTATCTATTTATAAAATTTTACTTATTGCAATAGTGCTTTTAAATTAATTTCATTTCTGCATTCATCCCCTATACCATTATTCTAGCTTCATTTATCTATGTCTGTAAAAAAAAGGGTTTTTCGGTGGAAACTTCGAACATGAACGCAAGGAATTCCTGAAACAAAGATAGTGTACTTGTGCGTAACATTTGCATTTCGGATTTACTTTGATTAATTTCGGGGTTCTCTGGCTCATAGACAGCGTTAATTAAAAACTTTAGTGCGGCATATGCACCAAACGTTTGAAGCGTGATTCGAAAAGTGTAAGAATAGTAATGTTATTTTGAAATAATACATACAAGAAAATTGCCTTCGCTTATGCCTGCACTGATGTTTCTAATACTAAAGTGCGAGAACGCATACATAAAGGATTTGGGTATGTTTGACAAGTCTTATCGCACTTCCTTACGTTCATGTTCTAAGGGCAGAAGTCAGTTTTAGTTGAATCGACTAGCGAATAACATTTATAAATTTAAGATGTTAAGAAAATTAGTGTTTAGTCTTGTTGGTCATGTCCGGCCAAACCTATTTATTAATAAACTTTTTGTTAACATCACTATTCAACGAAAGATTATTACCCATAATTACTTAATTAACACGTTACATACCGAAATTTTTAAGAAAGCTTTCATGAAAAAAAAATTTTTTATATCAAGAAAAAACTTTCATCTTATTACACTTTTTTGGGTCACACAATCCAGCAGATTTTACATTTTTAGTCGTATTATAATTGGAATTGTAAAAAATAGTTTACAAATTTATAATGTGGTGATAAAAAACAATGAAAGAGTTTAAAATTATCATTTTTAAAATAATCTTACCTTTCGTTGCAAAACATTGATTTTCCTATCCTTAATGTCCATATGATCCTTAAGTTCAGTAAGCTCATTGTTGAGACGGTTTCTTTCTTGTACAGCTTGTAAAGCCGCCTGAGTCTTCTTTTCAATTAGACGATTCTTTTCTTCGAGTCTAGCTCTCAGTTCTTCAACGTCAGTTTGAAGCATATTATAATGTTCCTCTTTAGCGCAAAGTGATTCTTTCAACACGGCTATATGTCTCTGATAGTCCTTAAAATGAAAAACGAATTAGACAAAAGGGCTAAGGATTGATTCCGGGTTGTTGTACGTTTGTTTGAGGTCTCACCTGATGTTGTTCTTCCAATGTTTTCATTTTGGCTGCCATTGCCATAATCTCCTGATCCCTTCTTTGTATTTCGAGACGGAATTCATCCAACTTTAATCAATAAATTTTGTATTTTGTGATTCACATATTACTCTCATTATAATATTTTTTCGTGTTTTGTTTCTTGCTTAAATAGTTAAAGGTAAAACAAAAGTAAAATGTTGGATACAATTAATTAGGAATAAAAATAAAAGAAAGCAGAGGCTTCGGGAATAATACGATTTTATTTATAAATATAATAGCTTTAAAATAAGGAACGAAATAATAATGCTGAAGTTGGATGGGGGTGACTGGAGCAAAGTAGATCTTTTGAGCAGAAATACATAATTAACAAAATATAAAACCATAAAGTAAAAAAAGTCACACAAAATCTTTAAGCATTCCCTTGGTGTGCTGCTCAATTTCATAGAAATTCAAAAGAAGGCTCTTTTAGGTGTTTGCTAGATTTTGTTGTTTTGTTTGTCACATTTATTGAAAATTCGTTTCTTGGTTAATTGAATTCGTTTACGTTTCGTTGGATTTTGGCATGCAAATTCTATGCTATTAGCTACGAATACCGTTCGGGGAAACTAGTTAACTAGAGTCTATCGTTTACTGAATCCTGGAAATTTTCACAATAGGGGTCAGAAACAAAACAATAAAATCCGTCAAAGATGAAGAAGAAAACGAAACAGGTGAAGTCAACACTACCATGCAAACACAATTATGTGACGTTCTCGATGTCTTTCTTCAAACATTGTCGTAAAACACAAAAGTAAGCATTTCTCGTCTTTTCCGCCTCGGCAGAGGCCTCCTTCATTTGTACAACAACTTCTTGGTGTCTTTGTATTTTTAGTGATGCCGTGAAAATAGATCGATCTTTTAAAATTTCGAAACAAATGCATTGACGTGTATATGAATCTCTGAGCGTGTATATATGATTGAATTGAATTTTGTATGCAACAACATTATCCGAAAAATATATATAACACATTCGATTGATTAACACTACGTTTCCAGAATAGATATTCTATATAATACGATAATTTACTTCATATGCTTAATAATTGACTTTGGGATAACAGTATGTCTGTTGTTGTATTTGATTGGTGAAAATGATTGTTTGATTTAATGGGGATGCAACTTGGATTCTGGGGGGTAATTGGATAGATGAGATGAATCTGTTTCCTCCTAATCATAAGACCGGCTATATATTTTTCTATAGTGTTTGTCCTGACAGCACTGAGGATCGATGGCTACGAAAATCTTTAGGTTGATGTCGTGTTCATCTCATTGATAACTCAGTCTTCTTGGTATTTATTATCAATACGAAATGAGATCGCCTTTACTTTCTCCTATTAAAATCAATTTGGTTTCTCACAACCTAAAAATTGATATGAGACGTTTTTAAAGTTTTTCTCCCTCTTCTTTTTGAATTAACCTAGCTACTATCGTCTAAATTTTTACAATATCTACTACTAAGCCTAAGTTCCTACTTATTCAGGTGGTTTGCGTCTAGTCCTAATTTTGTAAATAATATCGAGTCCTTCATAAGGTGCCCACGTACCTACTACTTAGTAATCATTACATTTCACAGCATTAGATTAAGTTCCTTTGGAAAATTTTCTGCATTTTTTAAATACGCTTTAAAGCTATAATGTAACATTCATAAGTGAGTTGCTAAGCATCCAGATCAAAATAGTGTGAATTTCCTATATTTGTATATACTGTCAATCTTTTTGTTAACTTTTCGCATTTTTAGAACTTTGTTTTCAAACAACACTATTTTTTACTAATCTGATTTTTGCTTAATATTTGTATTTTGTCACTTAAACGGATATCTTACGTGGCTATTTTGTTTTCTAAACCTTAAATTATACATTTAGAACTTTATATGTAGATTTGTTTTCTAGCACAACATGAGTAAGCTTAATTTTAGAATTTTTATTTCGTTATTTCGTTTTGGTTTTACTAATTCCTAAATATTAATTTTCTTAAAATCAATTTTCTAAGAATCAACTTATTTTGCAAAGTTTATTTTGATTTTTAAGGGACTCTAATACGATCAACTTTAGTTTTTCGAAATAAGGCAATGATAAGAACTATTTGTGTTTTGGAAAATTTGGCCATTAACGTTAATTCGAAGATAAATGAAAAGAGTTTCACAATAATTCTTAGGCCAGATTTTAAAAATTAAATGTAATTAGTGCTTTTTAAATTAATTTATTACTAATTATTAGAGTGCGGTAAAAAAAATATGCTCTAAGATTTTTCATTCCTTTAATTAACAGACTCAAATTAAATGTAGTATCACAAATTTTCAATTTTTTGACTTTATAATAATTATTGAACTGCATATCTCAAAAGTCAATAAATTTATGCTGATATAATAAAAAAGTATAGTTACATACAAGTAATTTAAATTTTTTGGATTGCAAATTTTTTTATTTGGTGATGCTGGGGGAAGTGTACTGGGCTAATACTGAACATTATATTAATAATAAATTACCCATTTAATGGAAATTTCCGAAATATGCAACATTGCCTAATTTTTTGTTTACCAAAAAAAATCATTGCTATTTTTATGTCAAAGGGACTGATTATAATTTTATCAAGGTAGGGTAATTATTTTTGCCTTTTAGAGTGGAACCTTCAGTAAGTTGTCAAACTTTAATCATTTTTCTTTTAATCTCAGTTCACCAAGTCATTAATATTGTGATATCCAGTTCATGGTAATTTAGAGTCCTTAAGTTTTATTTTTTTAAATGATTTTATCCACATGGAAGAATCTAAGTTTTTCCCTTAGCAAATGCAGTAGAACTTAAAAAGAACGTCTAAATTATATTAATCAATTTTAAAATTGTTATTGATACTTCTGGTAGAGCATTTTTAGTATTATTTCAATTTAAAGCCTTACAATTTTATAACACAAAGAGGTAGTGAATATATGCAAATATAAGTTAAAACAAAACCAGATCTCTTAAATGCAACACATTGCTAAATTCCTGCAATAAGACGTATATAGACAACTTTTACCAAGGCATGATTCGCCTTCGACCTGCTTATGTAAAGTTAATGTCAGCATTTTACGAAACAAAATTTTAATCGCCACATCCATCGAATTCAATTACGTTTGACCAAGGGTGGATTATCCCTTGTGCAGCTATCAAGAAATTTTCTCTGAAGCTAATTTTCAACATTGCAGGTAAGTTTATTGATTTAGGATTATCAGTGTAAGAAAATGTGAAATATGTCTTAAGGCGATTAGAAATGAACAGAAATATGTTTGCGATACAGTAAAATATATCTGAAAATGTATTATAAGTTGAAACTTTGAATTTTTACTTCTCGTAAGAATTATAAGTCTGAGTAGCAAATTTAAAACATATAGGGTTTTATAAAAATATACTCGTATTTAATTTATGGAAATTGTGTCTTACCAATACTGAACGTTTAAACACGAACTTTGAAAATAATTCTTAGAATTTTTAAAATCATGAAATACAAAGCCTTATATTAAATTATCATTGTTAATATTTATTATCACATTGTTGTTTGTATTCACTTTTGTATCGTTATGAAGTACAAAAATCCGTCAATCATAAAAACTGATAGAACAATTGACAAATTTGATTTTGATACGTTTAAATACAAAAAGTATCATAAACATTTTAGATTTATCAATACTAACTTATTAATTGTTGTTTTAATTTAGTAGAAATATATGGAAACATTATTTGTAAATTAAGCTTCTCTATACTTACTTTTTTTGCGATTTGGTAATTCTATGCCTCATTGCCTGTACTTAATGTAGTAAATGTTTCTTATTTTAAACAGAGAAATTAGTTAGATTTCACAATATTTAAATTCGTTTTTAACTGTATTGACATAATAAATACTTACTTGAACGTTTGATGGGAAGATTTCCCTTTTCACCTTTAAACAATAAATAGGAGGCCTTTGCAAAATAAGTTGAGATCTTCAATATTCACCACAAAACTACAGGTATGTTAAAAACTTAACATTAAACAAAATTACAACTTTTAAGAAATGCTAATCTGAGAATTGTCGCTCTGTCCTAGTTAGCAAGGTTGTTCTTTCTTACCTTTTTTTCAACACGATTTCAAACACTTTCACCCTGTTTTTGCTGCAACTGACACATCTATGCCCTTTGGCTAAAATTTTTAAGAACATTTAATTTATAACTGCTACTTGGAGGTCCTTCGACAACTTTCGCTGCCTGACCAGAGCGGTTCACCTATGTTGAAAACAATGACGTAATAGACGAAAGAAAAAGAAAAAGATAAACATAAGAAAGACGACAATGGTTATTATTTTACTTGTTAGAATAGCCCAAACTTTAGGGCTATCCTGAGCATCTACGAAGCAGCAAAGTATATTTATCTTTGGGCTGAGGATAATGCTCTATACAATCGAGGTCTAAGATCAATAGCTGATTAAATGTGGGTCTAAGCAACAAAATACAAATATTCACTGAAATTGATTGAAACACGTTACGCTGAAAAAATGCGGGTTGCCTAAGGCTACGACCTAATCACCATCAATCCTCGTTTGCACCTAGTATCACTATCATGTCCTGTGTCTAAGTCTAAGTCTTCATCGCTACGCACCAGTTTAGTAAGCTCATTCAAAAAACAAGTCGATAAAAAAGATGTCGATTTGTACTGTAGCGATTAAAAACGAGTAGAAAGGAAATTTTATGCGGCTGGAGTCGACTGCACGGTCGGGCTGCACGGTCGGCGGCCGGCTGCCGGCACCGGCGCACATTCGGACGTACAAAATGTACAAAAGTGTCAAAGGCTAAACGCAAACAAAATTCGTGGCCTATCGTTCGTTGTCCCTACGTTGTAAATGCAATAAAAAATAATCGAAATTTTCGAAATATTGAGGTTATAAAAATACGGTACTTTACGAGTCAATCGATAGCGTATCTACGTCAAACTTAAAACTTACTTGTCTCTTAGTTTCAGGCGGTTTAGTATAATCTAAATCTATTTTCGAGAGTGGTACTTGATACGGATGTTGTTGATGAAGATGATCAAAATGTTGACTTGTGTAGCCGCTAGAGAAGGGCTGTTGATATTGATGGAGGTGATATTGATGCGGAGGCAATTGTTGCTGTATTTGCTGCTGAAGATGAGTCGGATGGAGATATTGATGGCCTAGCGGGTGATAACTATGTGATGTTGTGAATGCAGGATTTGATGCATGGAGTGAGGGCATTAAATTTCGCTGGTATAGCAGGTTTTGAGATGGCTGTGATTGAAAATTCGATGCTATATACGGATTATAACTACTACTATACAGTGGTGGTCTTTGGTACAAGTAATTTAGATGAGATGATGATAGTGTCGGTCTTAGGCGTGAAAGATATGGTTGTGTCGCTGTTCCCGCTGTCTGTCCACCTGGCTTGTCATATGTACTTGAATAGGGTTGGAAACAGATATTCGGTTGCGATGAGAAACTCGTCGACATTTGCATAAGATTGTCGCTTAGGTACGGAGGTTCGATTGTATTTAACTGTGGGTAGCTCGATATTGCTCGACCTAAGCGCTGATTCAGTATTTGCGTTGAGCGCGATATCGATTTCGATGTTTCATTTAATAGATTTGCTATGTGCGCTGCCGAACTATCAGCTGATATATTTTGCGTCGAAAAATTATATAAATCAGTCATTGTTGCTGATGGAAGACCACCGATACTATAGCGCCGTCTACGGGATATTGGTGATGTTCTACTATAACTCGTCGTCAGTCCAGACGTCCCCGTCGTATCGTAGGGGAATTGTGCCGATGTTGATGGCCCGTACGGATCTGGTTGACCATAATATTGGCCCAAGAGATCTGGCAGTGGAGGACTTCCCATGGTGTAATTATACATCTGAAATATGCGATTTAGATATTTGTTTTTTGGATTTTTTTTTTCAAATTGTTCCTTCTAGTTTACTGGCTCTTCATTGTTGTCAGAAAATTCTACTTTTAGGTTTTGGTTTGGATTTGGAATTTGCTTCACTAAGTTTTGACTTATAGATTTTGTCCGAACACTTACGGACTATTGGCCCCGTTTTACAATTATTTTGAGTTCTTTAAGAATTTTCTCTCCCGTACAAAAATATGCTTTTTTTACTCTCGACTATGTTACGTATAAAAGTTTTTCTTTATATTTTTTTGGATTTTTTATTGATTTTATTTTCATTTAACACCAAAATCGTTTAAAGTATCTTTAACAGTCTTTTGTTTGCCTGTCTCCGTGTACAATGGATATGTTGAAGTATTTTACGGTCACTGACTTCGGCTTTGTTTCGAACGATTGCCAGATACAAGTGGTGGCATGTGTTTGTTTTGGTGTATGTTTTTATGTTCTTTAACGATACGTTTCGATATGTTTCACTGTTTGCAAAAGTAAATGTTAAGGAGTGCAAAATGTTCGATGTTTTCGAAGAAAATGAATGAAATACAATTTACGGTTAGACAACACAAACTAAGCGAATCTTTAGGTCAACGTAAAAGTAACTATTAATGAAACCATAGTAAGAAAATGAAGAAAAACGGAATTGAAACACTTGTAAAGCTGTCGACAGGCTCATGAATGAAACAATGAATTTATCGAAAATCTCTCAAACAATTTATTATTTTGATTATTAAAAAAAGTATCAATAATCCATAGCAAGTACCAAGCGAATACGGAACTTGAAATCTCAAATGATTGCTTGTGGAAAAACGTTCAAATGCAGGAAATATTATTTATCAGAAAATAGTAAATATAAAAGCAATATAAACCTTGTGCGGATAAAAATGTATCTTCGTTTCATGTTAATGCTTTTTAAAACTTTCTTCTTCGTTATTACATGAGCGACACGACAATTCTTTGTTTTTTATTTCACAAAAATCACCCAATTCACTTTGAGAACTTCTTTTTTTTCATTTGTACCACAAACTTATAAAAACACTAAACAAAACACACAACAGAAGCGACAAATATAAGGACCCAAACAAAATTATTCATCTCTTGTATCAAAATTACCGTGTAGAAAAATTATATGTATGATAATCAAAAAAATCCAATTGAATGCATCATTTCCCGTTTCAACTTCGTTTAACATTATTTGACCTTCCATTTATCTGTATTTAGGTTATTATTTTACGAAAGGTATAAAGCCAATTACTGGAGCCATTGTTACCGATAAGTTTCGTCAAAAATCTTTTTCAATAATTTTTTTGACGAAAGAATTATGAAAAGTTTCCAAAAACAATCGAAAAAATTTTGTCTGTTTCACTTTCCCCTCTTTTTGTGGGATTCATGTTTTCTTTGCTAAAATTTTTTTTGTTGAAATACAATTTTTGAAAATTCACTCTTGTAGACAATTTTTTTTTGGAAAAAAAAATCATAAACGAAAAACGATCACAAAATGAAAAGTTTAATAGACAAAAGTAAAAAATTAATTTGTGGTACAAATATTAGTAGAAATGCTTTTGATTGCGGGATCATTACTAATTTTCTTTATAATTCGAAAAAAAAAATAAAAATCGCAGTTTTAGCCCCACAATTGCTCATTTAAGTATTGAAGAAAGGAAAAAACAATTCGCTGAGTATTGCAGTGATAAAAGTTGTTTTAAACTGTTTCAAAAATAATATATTACCAAAAGGGGTATGTTCACATAAGGGTTACAGTGCGTGGCAGATATATAAATCCATATTTTGTCCATAATCCCATAATTGCAAACAACAATTCTTCATTACTTTGGTTTCTAAGTCTAAAGACAATGTCGGCTTTTGAGTGCCGTCGGATATTACGCGTTCCATTAATCAGTAAGTGCATACTAATTTAAGGTGTGAACATAAATTCTTTGGGGAGCATGCGGGTTACGGCAACATGAAATAGGGTTCCCATTTTATTAATCTATGGAAACAAGGAAATTCTTTTGAATTAGAATCTACAGACGAAAATATTTATTTCATACTATGTTTTCGAATTCCTGAGGTAAACTTCATAACTTAGTGGTTTTGAGAAAAATATTATTTCAGTAATAACTGATCTAGTCTAGTTTTATTGTTTATTTATGAAATCAAAATTTGATTAAAACTTTAATGGATTTGAATTTTGAATCCTTGTCAAGATTATTATTTAAAACATGTATGTAATATTGACATAAGCATGCATTTACTCCCTGTTGAAGTTAAATTAAAATTTATTTCGAACAATACTTTTCCACACTCTCTTAATTTGTTTAAAATAAAATCTCGCTGGACAAAATATGGTTTTGGTTTCAATACTGTTGTGATCTGTCAGCCTTATGTGGACACGCCCAAAAATTGGAAATTGAACGAACTCAAAAATAAAAATGATAAGACATTTTTCTTTAAATTTAAAGAACAAAATTAAAATAAATACAAAGTTGTTAAATCAAAATAAACTTAAATAATTGGAAAACGCCACAATAAATATATTAAGTGGAGCTTTAAAAGAAATATATAAGTAATAAAATAACGAAAATTATATAACCATTAAAACGGAAATAAGGTAAATATGTGCCAATTTATTTGAATGCTTCTCATTTATGTTACTTCACATTTTGTAATTGCGTTAATAATTCTTTCGCCAAATCTATTAACACATACTAACAAATTAGTCAATAAAATAATTAGCAAGTAATAGGTGAAAGTAAGGATTTTATGAGTATGACGGAGTTTTATCATTTTAATTTTTCACTATTTTCTACATTTTTTGTTTAAAGAGATTTCAATATTTACACACAATTAATTACAATTCAGTTTTAGTTGTTATACATTTAACATTTGTTTTGTTGAAATCAAACAATTTGTTTGAATAATTCAGAAAAAGGTATTTTTTAACGCAAATACAAAATCTAAAATATTTTCTAATAGTAAATTTAAACACAATACAGATAGGAAATTAATAAATTATAATACATATTAAGTTTTCAGGAAATTATAAATTATGGAAATATTTTAAAAAGCAATTTAAGAAAAATTGAAAATGTTTTAATTACAACAACCAACAATCCTTGAGAGCAGACTATTTATAAACTCCCTTTTGTGATTTTTAAACACTATTAGTTGATTTCGCGAAAGTTCAGCAGCGTGTTTTTCATACATATTAGAGTAAGTTTCGCATTTATTCGGGAATTTGTTACCAATTCAGAAAAAGATGATTTTCCCCAGATCTTTGAAATTGACTATGTTTTAACGATCTTTTATGTTTGGATTTGCGCTTTAAAGATCAGTGGCCTAATACTGCAGTTATAAAATTTAGGAAATATATTTTGCAAACTCATTTAAACTTTAACCACGAACATGGAGGTCAAAGTATGAGTCTTTAGTTACTTAGACGGTTATTTTTATCACAAAGACCAAGACTAAAAATTTTTTCGAAAATATTTTACCAAGAAGGATAAAATCGGTATGAGGATAATCTCTCTAAAATAAGCAGCGTCATTCGGAGGATACAAATATATTTTTTAAAGGTATTTCTAAAATGAACAAAAAATTGGCGAAACCGCCAAATTATTAAAAGTAATGTGTTTTTGAAAAAAATACCTGTAACAATTTGATTGCTAATATTTTATGATTTAATCTAACATACATATGTACATGTGCAGAAATGGTTTTTATTTTCAATAATTTCTAAGTGGTGTAATTAGAGAGTACAATTTATTACATTATGAAAAATGTAAAATTTTGATATCATACAAAAATATATAAGTTAAATGCCGATAAATCCCTGTAGCTAATAAAATAGTTGGAAATACTTAGCAGTTTTAAGCTCAATAAAGGGAAACAATATTCCAACAAAATTCCATCTCTGATGTGATGTTAGCTCAACATTTTGTTGTTAACCACAGTATTTTTCAATAACTTTTTTTTTTCTAAACTGAATATTTTGATGTGGTTCTAAAAATATCCGTCTTACTTAAAATTGTTTATGTTTTTTTTGATATGTTTTTTTAATGTTTTTAGAAATGAACGTAGTTTTACTGAAAACTCGTTACTTTAAATTCAAACGTCCCTTATTTTGTCGAAGAAAGAAATTTTTACCTCCAGTGTGACATGTCAAAGCTAATGATTAATGCATAAACAATTTTCCAAATTACACTTTCTTAATTTTTTATGAAGCTACTTATAGCACTATCTTTTGTTTTTTTTTTTTAAAGCAGGGTTTCCATACCCATCTCGTCTTCCGTACAAATCGAAAATTACCTTTTTTGATAAGAAAATAAGATTTCAGATTTTATTAACAAAAATTCTAATTTGCAAACACTATCCATTTAGTGTTAGCATTAATAAATAAAACATAGATGCAAACAGAAAGGTCGTTGCCTGGCACACACTTAACTTAAGATGAAGACAGGCCAATTCATCTAAGATTATTTCAAAGATACTTGGAAAGTAATAAAAAAAAAGCCAGTTTAAATGGTAAGGACAAGAAAACGTGTGTCGTAAAAATAAAAATCTTTAGCTTTGAACGTTGTACGTCTTTGTATGCGCGAGAAAACACTTAAAAAACAGAGACGAAAACTGAATAAAGTCTAAAGACAAAAAAAAATAAGACTGCTTAAGTTCTGCTTTTGCATAATGCATTGTTTATTAATTTAAAACATAATTACTGTTAACAAGAGCCTAGGGCTAGGGCTGCCTCTGAAAGTACATAAAACGCAAGATTCTGTGCTAATGAGCTCGTGTATGCTTTCTAAGTGGGCTAACATAATAAAGCAGGAGTTGAGTGGGGGCGGTGTGTCCTGCTGTGATTCGGTCTAAACGCTCAGCGCCTACTCGAAGCCACCTCAGCTCCGCCTGGCTCCGGGGGTGAGTTTTTTCCGTCTAATAACTTCTTTTGAACGATCTTAGTTTCATACTGGTGGCAAATGAGACCTACACCGGAAGTTAACGAAGTCTTTAGTAAGGTGGTAACAATTTTATTTGATTTTGAAATGTTTTTCAAGCAAGAAGGTTCAAGGTGCGCCCGTACTGCTCTAGAGTGAGTGTCTTGGAAGATTTAAATGTGCTTCTGCGGGGAGATTGATAAATTTCAAATGCAACTGTGTCAACTCAAATTGACCTACAAAATAATGCAAACTACTTAAGGGTTCTTCTTTGAGTCGTTTATCGCCTAACAATCTTGTCTACTTGCTACTAAAAGATTTTTCCAAAGGATTCAAACAAAAACCCGCAGGTGCTATGTCGTTTAATCTCAAAACGCGTAAGGGACCACTACACCAACACTGGATGGCTTAATGAATGCCGTCGTCATCTCAGAGATCCAGTGATAATTTATCGAGAGGGACACAAAAAAAATCATTCATCAATCAGATAGAGGGCCAGAGGCGTCGGGGTGGCCTTCGGAAAAAGCAACCCTCAACGTCACTGAAAATATGATTTTTATAGAACTGAAAGTCTCATCAAAAGTTTATGCATGAGGCACGGGGCGGCCTCTTGGAGCTATGCTTATGTGGTGGGGAACGGCAGCATTGCATGCCTTCAATCACTTAAAGTTCTCAGATACGCCCGAGTGGTGCCATCTTCAGAAGGTGAAGTTCAATAAAAACGAAGAAAAAACATAATCTTAAAGTTTTTGGTGCTCCAACGACAAAAACGAAAACTTCAAAGAGGGTTGGAACATACCCTTTTATGGATTAGGGAGCTATATGAAATTCTATCGATTTTTCAGGCTTTCGTGTTCATTAATTTGCGATTTGAGTTGTGCATGCAATTAGAATAAAACTTTATTGCACATCAGCTTTATGTTGCGAATTTACACGACGAAAAGTGCTTACAGCTTTGATGTGAGAATTATTCAAATTATAGGTTTCCTTTAAGTGGAAGATTTCTTTTGGAATGAAATTTTTCCATCGTTTGTTGATGTGTTGCATTAATGATAAGTTTGATACTTTAATTTTGATCTAAAGTGAGTGAATTCATATTTTTTAAAAAAGTTTTATGTGGAATATATGCATTTTATATTGATTTTAGAACACAGAGAGACTTATTTGCAGAAATTTCCCACATCTAATTAAAATATGATATCAACCTGTGATCTGGACGAACTTTATTAAAAAGCTTTTTAAATATGCTTGAAGTTTGATGTAATAATACATTTTTCCTTTTTGCCATTCAAAAAATTAAACAGTTTATGATGAATTGAATAGTTATTTCTCTCTATACGACTTCTTTTAAAATTGTAGTATAATGATTTAAATTCGTAAATTGCAAAAAAATATGTACGTTATTGTGTTAAAGAAACGTAAGCCAACATTCTAGCGGTTTGTTTTATTAGATTATATTAAAAAATCAAAGTTAATATTAATTTTCAACCAAACTACTTTAACGCACAAAGGATATGGCGGTTTTAGAGAAATTTAATAACGATATTTAATCTTGTTTAGAGAAGAAGTGCTTTTACCTACATACATTACATTATGTAGAATATATTTCTCTATAACAAACAACTTAAGAGGCTTTCCTAAATATTTGGTATCAATCTTTTAATTTTATTCCAAATTATTGCAAGTTACCAATTTTTTGATTTGTGTTGTAATAATGAGCAATACTTTGATTTTCGTTATGTATCATCATTATAGTAGAGTAATGTTATACTGAATAATATTTTTTTGCAATAAGATTTATAACCCTGCAGGACAAATTTTTGAAAAAAATACTTTGTTTCACCAGTTATGTAATAATTTGCTGAAAGAAAGAGACTTGTAATTCAATGTAAATTTACATTCAGTATTAATTAGATATATTAATAGAGTAAGCACATAGGACTTTCCGTAATAGTTCGATTTTAAGAAAACTTCATTGAATTATTCATCGAAAATTGATATAAGGATCATAATGCTGAAATTATTAGTTAATCATCAACTAAATTTCTGTTGAACCCAATCATTGTTAAATTACTTTCCAGAAATAAGCAAGTTTTTTATTTTAAAATTTAATTCCACTTGGTTCAGGTTAGATAGCATATTTTGGATTGAATTGAATTTTATAAGCAATCGGGTTCAGCAAATTGCCATGATAGTTATCGTTATTATTCACAAATAACCAGATAAATGTTCGCATTAATATGTATTTTTGTCGCAAAATGGGTAATGGTTTTGTTTTACTGAAATAATAAATTTCGATTCAATGGAAAATTTCCTGCTAAACCTGGTTTCGGAACCGTTGTGAAAAGGACCCAATTGATATTGATTTAAATTTGTTTTCATCAGTGCTTTTTTCAGTGAGCTGATCTACTCGTAAATATGTAATTATGGACTAATTGGGCTCAAGTATCAATTTGATTTTAATAAATAGTTCCATGGAAGTTCTTATTGGTGTTTTTAAATTAATGGTTCAAAAGAAAAATTGAAAGAGTTTAAAATTGCCCATACAAACGTGGATAAAATAGAAATTAGAAATTGACCGCACTCTTTGCTCTTGTTGATCACTGGCGTAAATTAATAGGAGCACTTTGATTTCCGTCTCTGAAGTTTCGAGCCTATTATTAAAAAAATCGACGCAGGAGAGCACTTCGAGGGCGACAATGGCCCCAAGAATTGCTCGTTAAATTTGCAGCCCCGGGGAAGGGTGGCCTCGTAGCGTCTGTCCCCCCAGGAAATAGTGCAATTTAAAGGGAAAATTCAAACTCGGTTCGAAGTCCTGCGTCGTCCCATTAAAATCGCCTCGGAAGCAATTAAAATATTTCAGCTGTCCTCCCGCCCTGGGAATCTCCAGGTTTGAGGGTCCCGAGGGAGGACAAATGGGAAAAAAGAATCGCTCTAGCGAAGAAAAGAGCGCCATTGGCCGCTCCTCGAAATGTAAAATGCAAAAATTCGAATAGTCGGTGGATTTGAGATGAAAGTTCGGGATCTGGTCCCGTGGTGCACCCCTGCACAGCATCCTTCGGAGCTGCGAGTATGCACCCGTTCTGCTCTCGACGGATTGTTTGTTTTCAAGGACGAATTGTGTAACTTTAGCCTACTTTGTCGCTCGACGGGAGGACCCCACGAGCTGGGGGTGCTGCCTGGCACAATTGTTTGCCGTTTGAAATATTTACAGAAGGGGGTGCTCCGATGGGGGAGGAAAACGTGGGAAGCGGACCGTTTAAAAAATTCAAGGAAAGAATAAAAATGAGAACGTTTATCGTTGCGAGAAGCATTCACTTAACACCGGAAGTCAGTCGGCGCGGTGCAATTTAATTAGCTTATCCGTGGTAAAATTGGCACATATTTATCCTATTTTATTTCAATTTATGCGAACAAACACTAGAAAATCACAAAAAAGGAAGAAGTAGTAAGAATCCTTTGGAGGTGGCAGGAAGCAAAGCCTCAGGACACAAAAATCGCGGATCACGAGACACCACCGTTTGCCACTTTCTCCCGGTCGATGTTTCTTTGTAGTTTTTTAGTAGTCGTCGCCGTGTTTCGCCTCGAACCGAAACACAGAAAAGAAATTTAAAAAGACGAAGGCCGATGAACACTGTGCCAGGAGAGACCGAGTTGTGGCCAGATGCAAGTGCTGCACTTGTCGAGGTGCACATGGGCCCCGTAAATGGGGAAGTGTCTGGAAGAGCTTTGGCACGTCCTTGAAGACCACTCTCGTACGAATAACAAAAAAAATATATAAACTAAAATAGAAGAAAAAACGTAAAATACAAACGAACGCGACGAACCAGTCAGAAGCCCCAGAGTTTGCGGCGTGGGAGTCATAAAATTGTCATTCACAATCCCCTCCGCGATATTGCCACTGTATGACCGTCCGCACCCACCCACCGTGTGTGCGAGGGAATAATGCAAAAATCCAGCAGCATCCCTACGATGGACCGGGTGCCGTCGGAGGAGCACCCCTCGGGACCGGGGTGCTGAACTCGCAACGTTGGAAGCGGCCCTCCGCGTGCTCCTTGCTTATTAGTGATATAAGAACGCTCCTAGAAAATGGGCGAAATCCTTTATCTCCAGAAAGCTTCCTTCTGCACGGCTAGGAGCTAGCGCTGGCGGGGGCGGCATGGATGAATGATGCATTCCAGCTGCAGTGGGTGTCCACTTCCCGGTGGGCCCCACGATTGGGGGGGGACCTCAATGAGTCCGACCTCCACAATTAAACGCTTTTACGAATTATTTCATGCGTCTCTCGCACAGCTCCTTTTCCGCTCTCAAATTAACGCACTACCCGCTAATCTCGACACCTCCGGAAATAAAATTAGTCGCGTCGCGAGGAGCCCACCTTTACCGGGGAGGACCGAGTTCCAGACTTCGCGGGGTATTCCCGGAAACTTGCCCTCTGCGCTCGGTGGCCAACTGCACGGAGAAGGAAATGCGCCCTGGTGCCGTTGTCGAGGGCTTTCCACTATTTGAGAATGAAAATAAGCTCGGAAAAGTGCTACCCTTGGTAGCTGGGGGTTGCTCCACCGATACCCTGACGTGGTGCTCCGAGTTTTCTGCTTTCCATGCACCATAGAACCCTCAGCAGCGCCTCCTCTGTGTGGGGCCCCTTCCGCTGTGTGTGCACGTGCAATCCTCACACAAAAGTGCAATTGGGAAAATGCACCATTTGGGGTTGCCGCTGCTGTTCGCAAACTATTATTAATCGGGAAAAGCCTCGCCGGGAAAATTTATTCGTCCTGGTGTCGGCCGTGCCACCGACGACTTCGGACGGGGCTCTATTTTGGCGCACCGTCGGATGATGGATGCGTCCTCGTTATAATTGTGCCCTATTTTCTTCGGTTCTTCGCTGCTTCGAGCTCACCCCTTCCGCGTTCATGCAGTGAGATTTCGCTGGAGTCGCTAACAACGTTGCTAAATTTATCGCTCCTTCCATTCGGCTGAGGAGAAGGAGTCAAGTTACTCATTCAGTTCCTTTGATCCATAAAAATGTTTCTTCTTAAGGTCTCACACCCAAGTAGGACCACTCACTCCTTCGTAACGTCTCACTGGTTTATTTTAACCTTTGTGACATGCATTTCTTCTAAAAGATGCTTCAGATGAGAGATCTCAATTAATGCGAAGAAAAACATCAGAGAAGAAGGTAAATATTGCGAATAATGGATTTGTAAAATTACGTTGGTTAAACAATTTAAATTTTGTTCTTAGTTCAAGTATTTAAATGGCATATTCTATTTTCTATAGGATTTTTTCCGCAGACTACGAATTCGTAAATGAAAATGTACAATCAGCTTCTGCTTGCAAAACATACCATCGTTTTTAAAAAATCATTGGAAAATATACATAGGTTCATGGTATGGAAGGTTTCAACATGGATTAAATGAAAGTCTGATCCTAATTTCGGAATATGAAATTCAACTCATGTATCTTTGCAGTTATTTTTACACGTTTTTGTGAACAAGTTTTTCATGAGCACACTTGCCTTACCACTGATTATTTTAAAACGTTTCGAAGCACTTTGTATTTTTTTTAATAATATATTTAATAGCTTAAGATTTCTGCTATCATTTTCGCAACATTATAAGCCTCTGGATCAATCCGATATTTGTTTTTTTGTAAGGCTTTTTCGGAAATGGTCAAAATATGGCATTTTGTTGTTAAGCATTTTCATTTACGGTTCAATAATCTACGGAAAAAATCATATAGAATGATTAGCTCAATCTTTGAAAAAATAAAAAATAACAATTTTTTTGATCAGCGTTATAAGTTGCATTACAATTGTCGGTATACGAAGGAAGACTTTTAATGCTATTGTAATTACAACTATAATGGTAGTATAGAATCAATAATGAATTATGAAGCTTTCACTATAACTAATTATTCAGATTGAAACTGTAATGAAACAACAATTCCAATGAAATGTTATATTTACAATTTCATTTAAAATAAAATAGTGGTAATGAAAGTTTTATTATTAATTAATGACAATGATAATGATAATCTAGAGTCATTATTATTTTAATTACTATTACAGAATTATTTGTGTGGGTAATGGTAATGTTGCACTTAATAATTTCGGGTGCCTGATCAAATATAATTGATGGGCATTCAATAGCCTAAAATGAAGAAAGCATCATCACCGATATTTTTAATTGTCAAAGTTAGACAACATTTTCCGGTGCCGTGTAGTATTGGATATTGAGATAGTTTTAGGTTCCCGATATTGATAAATCGAATTAATATCGATTAAATTAAATGTAAACCAAGAAATACATAAAGGAATTTTTCCGACAATTATTTGTAGATTTTTATGAAATTTAGTTCTCACTCGCCACCTAAAACGATGTCATTGTCTTTTTTAATTTTTACGTGAATAGTGCTTAAGTAGGTATGCATCAAGCAATTAAACATGCAACGATTTTTTCTAACGACGCTATGAACAATGTTTAATTACAGATTTTGTGAAATGTTCAACCTCGAACAACTACGAACAACTTCAATCACGGTTATAGGTAAGTCGAATAAGTAAAGATTCATGTTTTGTTCCATTAAATTCTTCTTCCGCCTTTATTATATTTTTGTGGAAAATTGCATTAATTCTTCACTTTCAATTTAATGACTTCTATTCCTGTGACCACTAATTAATACTTATGCAACACAACGATCCCAAATGGATTCTTAATTCTTATTGTCGTTGTTTTATGAAAATAGGTATCTGGATTTACATGTGATAAGTTTTAAATTGCCATCTTTCCTATTCATAGAAATGTAAACTCAATCGGAAGCTAATACTAAGTGGTATAAAATAACGTCTACTTTGGAATTCTTTGTTACTAGATGAAATATACCATGCCAAGATTTTACTAGATGTTTGAAGTCAAAAACTTGACGTAAGAAAATCTTGTTCAATAGTTCTTATTAGTGAATCAGAATTAGATATTTTTCTTAAATTTATTAAATACGACTCACATGTTATATCAAATGGTTTATGACAATTAAATACGTAATATTTCAACCTTTACCCTTCTCATTTACGTAATTCTCTTTTATAATTTCTGAGTGTTAGCGAAATACAAAGTTTAACTTTTCATGTCCCCAAATTCTAGGATATCCTAATTAATTAGTTTTAAAAACCTCTTCATGTTTAAAGTACCTATGTTCAATAGGATCAGAATCAAATAGGTACAATGATGAATTTTATTATCTAAAGGAAAAATGTCGTCCTATCTTTTCAGTTAGCAAATCCCCTTCTAATTTAGTTGGAGAATATAAATATTTTTTAGTTTTAAACAGTGATACATTAAATTGTGCGCCATTTTGCATGCCCATGAGAGGTATAAATTATTTTTTATATCGTAAAAAAAAGTGATATATGTATTCAGGATACTTTTAGTGGGGAACGTTAATTAAAATAAGAAAACGAAATGGTTAAAACTCTTCAATTGGAGTTTCTGAATTTATTCAAAAGTCCAAAGGAAGTTCTAAATGGGGAGTGTATAAAAGCCTGATCGCCAGGGTAGGGGTAATTAACCGTGTTTCCTTAATTAACCAGAAGTAAATCAAGCTGGAGTAATGTTGAAATTCAAATTACGCTACTTCCTGAAGTAGTAAATTGAATTCGTAGTAGGTGAAATGTACGGAAATATACATTCAAATTGCTTGAGATTACTTTCTGATATTTCAGTTCCGCCGTCACGTGGAGGTCTCCTCGCAAAATTCATTAATATGAAATTTTCTAGGAACTTATTATTGTTTGATTTATATCCTGTGGTACCGCAGCGCCACGACATCTAACACCCTTCATGTAAATTTATGCAAAAGCTGTAATGCGATCACATTAATGAGAGCCGCGGGGTGGAATTGTGTTTATAATAAAATATATCGGCGGTTGGGAGTTCCGACACGTAAATGGCAACTCTCAGTGTCTCTTTGTACCCCCAAAAGAGCTCCCCCAAAAATATTCATCCATCACGTGGTGGCAACAATAAACTGCAAGCGGTTGCCCCGCACTAATGAGGCTAGAAACAAGGAAGTTGACATGTGAATATTGAACTTTAGCACGAAATCCCGGGGGATGAAGCGGGATGAACTGGGACTGGGGTGGGGTTGGGGAGCAGGGCTATCGGGCGGGATGTGTAATCGTTAAAGGTAGCCATGGGGCACTGTTTTGCGAGGATTCCAGAGAGTCTCATAAATAAACTTAAGGGGGTGGACTGAGTGCAGCTCCCGCAAGGATGCACTGGAGCTAATAGGGATGCACTAGGAGCTTTTGCAGAGATTCTGCATGGAGTCCTGCACCGGAGCTTTCTGCTCGGGTCGGGAAAAGTGGAAAAATATTTGTGAGCCGCTTTCGCGTTCGCTCCAGATCCGTCTGGGTGGAGAGTTGATTGCTTGCAAAATATTTAGATGGATGCGATGTTTGCCCAGCTTATGGTTCGTGAAATGTTCTTGTTTTTCCACTCTTAGTTTTCTTAATTTGCCGGATTAATTTCAGACATCCACTCAAATTTCTTGTTATGACGGGCTTTTTACAGTCCTAGCTGAAACTGAAATGTTTGCTATAGAATGAACATTCGCTGTTTTAACAAAAGTTTTGAAACGAATTTTAAGTTTGAAATTGACCGAAAACATCCACTAATTTGTTTTCGATGTGAAATTGCAATTTGAGCTATACATGCCATTTCATCCTAATTAGAGAAAAAGTTTTAAAACGTTCTCATCCTTTAGGATTATTGCATCCTAATTGACCACAATTTCAGCGTTCGTTATTGCAGCTGTGGAAGAAAAACGTTTTAACCTCTGATCATAATAGATTAGAATTGATAGGTACCTAACATAAAATCGAAATAACAACGAAGATTTTCTTGGAGTCTGATAGAAATAAATACAAATGTGACTTCCTTCCCCTTAAAACTTTTTTATTCGTTATTTTTGTATTATTTATTATTATATTTATATTTTTATATTATTTATTCTCGAAAAGCTAATTCTTGAATGAAGACATCAAATCGGTTTACAATTTGTATAAGAAACGAATTTCCAATTTCTTTGTGTTGGTTGAATCAATTCATATTTCACATAGTCATCTAATATTATTATTCTTGATACTTTTTGTATTTAAAGTATTTTCCTACTTTTAATTTTATGTTAATCTTTCTAAAAATATCATGAAAATACGGATGCGTCTTTTAATAAGATTAATGTGAATACTGTAATCGAAAAATAAGATGTTTGAGTAAATTTTACTTAATTACTTGGATTCGTAACATCTTCTTTTCAAATTTTCAAAACAAATTGTTTTTCCGTTTTTAAATAACAGATGTATAGATACTTATAGGATTTTCCCATACTTTTCACTTCAACTTGAAGAGATCATTGTTTAACTTTTAAAAATAACCGGGCAAAAAAAAATTGGTATAAAATGACGTTTACTTTGGAATTCTCTGGTACTAGATGATTCATTAAACTTAAATGGTTTACAGTAGTTTTAGAAACGCAAGGTTATTAAATTCTTAATAATTGGAAGAAAACATAGAAATCATATCAATTTTTCCGAAAGAATTAAATTTCAACAAAGTTTATATTAAAAGGCCTTTATTTATAACTGGGAAAACAGCTAAAATATGTCTTTAAAACCCCTTCTTTCAATTGTGAAGAAAAACTCCGGGAATTTTGAAAACATCTTCTATTTGTAGTAACACATTATATGTATTCAATCTTTGAAAAAATTCGTTTAAATGTTGTTAAGTTAACAGCTAACGTTAGTTGTTCTAACTATTTAAGCTACCGATTAAATGCTACAATTAGCAACATTTGTTCAACATACTCAAAATCGTCAAGATAAAACTTTTATTTATTATAATAGTACTACCCATTTTTATATTTTTATTACTGTTTTGTTAGGTTTTTTTCACTTCATTAAATGTTGTTTTAAACTTACACGTAAATCAAAACTAGTAATTCTTCGTAATACCTAATGGACACAATTTACAAGAACTAGTTTTATGTTAAACGAATTCATTTCACTGTGACAACCTGAAAATATAGTAAGAAGAAACTGCTGCTCTACCAAGATCTACTGTCAGTTTTCTTGTGAATTTTAGAATTTTGAATGTGAATACAAATAGATTTATAGCTAGCATAAATTTGCCATGTATGTAAAGCGTATTGATATGTAAGTTGGAGTGAAATCTAATTTGGAACCATATAAATTTGTTATGTTCACAGACTATGCCATGTCTATATAATATAACAAAGTAAATTAATATAATAATCACGGCATCCACATATTAAAGTAGCATCCATAGATTGGAGTATTGAGCCAATCCTGCATAGCATAAAAAAACATTATTTAGTTTTTTTTTGGAAACAACGATTTTTTGCCTTTAGATATGAAATATGTATATGTAAGTAATTCATTCTTTTACGAAATACATACCGAAATATTTAATCAAGTATACAAAGTTGAAATATATTCGATATAATATATTAATTAAATATCTTTTAGTATTTCTTTTGCATCTAGACTCTGGGGTATGCAATACGTGTTTATGGTACTTAGTTCCATATATTTTGATGTCTGAAACTCCTATCCATACATTTATATGTATGTATACTTATAAATATAGAATAAAACATCAACTGTTAAACTACACATGTTTGCAAGTTTGCTTAAACTTTCTAAAACAACTCGACGAATGTTACGTTATAATACAGAACACAATCTCTTCGTTTACAATTAAGCACTAAACGATTAGATAAACTTATGCCTAAAACAAGTCTAATAATAAACGATTCGGTAATACATATATTTACGTGAAAATGTGGCAAAACTATTAAGGTCTTTACCTTTTTGCTACTGAGTTTTCTTACTATATGTACATAATAAATCCAAGAATGTTTTCGAAGCCCCATAGAAACACCAGAAATGCTCCAAAAATTAAGAAAAGGTGTGTGACATTATTTCTTTGATAATGATAAATATTTAACTGATCCTGGAAAAGAGGATTATAATGACCAGGAAAAGACGTGAAAGAATTTAAATGATAAGAAAAACTAGCGATTATAATAATTTCAGAAAGTGTACTTCAGTGAGTTGGTGAAAAATTTTGAAATATTTGTTCTGAATTTTTACTCAAATATATATATAATATGACCTATAATTACGTTTTGTGAAAATATTTGAATTCGGATTTTCTTTAATTGCCTTGTACTTGCAGGCAACCGTGCAAAAATTTTGAAGCTGGTCGTAGAAAAATCTATGTATTGCGAAAAATTCTATAAAATTCGAGTCTAGTGTAATTTTTATTTCTAATTTGAGTTGACTATTCAATGTACATTTCCAATCCAATAAGTAATGTCGAAAAATTGTTGCAAACCTTTACAATAAGCCTTAAGATTGATAATACCCTATGTTCTATATTGTCAAGTTAAAATCCAGAAAATTACGCCAAAGTATTGATAATTTTCTCCGGTATCATCACTTATTATTAAAACTATTAACACCTGAAAAATAATTACAACATCTAATAATATATAAATTACCACCTCACAAAAAAACGTGGAGGGAAAAAGAATTGGCATAAGTATTAGTCTCTATTTTAATTTGGAATACTTTTGTAAAAAAATGGGACTAATATTGGTTTTAATTAGAGAGTATTCACTTAGAAAGATTTCAATATTATAAGTCGCAAGTTGGATTTATAGATGTTTAGGATATAACCTACAAAATGTCAAAACGATCATGATGGTGTAAGATAAGTCGACAAAATTATTGTAAAAAGTGATTGCTATGAGTCCTACTGGACATATTATTAAATAGAACAATATTAAAAATTTAGTTGTATTTTTGAACATTAAAAATTAAATTATTTATTGTACGATTGAAGGAATCCTTCACTATATTGTGAAGAAGTTTAGTTGATAATCATTCTGATGTTGCTAACTTTTATTTCTTTATTATACTGTTTTACATTTTATTCCAAAAAGTATTAATTTTATTTTTTTTTTGTGGTGCTAGTTTTGAATATTTGTTTTACTGGAAAATAGTATTTAATTTCAAGTGTTATTACAACACTCCTTCAAACCATAAAAATTAATTACGATAACTTTATCTTTTGAACACAGTCAATTTAATAAGTTTTAGGAAATTCTTCGTAGTGGCAATTTTTAGTTTCGTTTTCTTACCATACGTCGTAGGTGTAAATTGCGGTAGGCTTACCATTAAAATATTTATAAAATTATAATTGTACATATAAAAAATCAAAACACAAAAAATATCGTATAAAATCACTCTTCCTGAAAATGTGTATTTAAATATAAAAGTTCGATCGATTTTGATAAACTCTCTTTTAGCCGTCTGTACTCATAAAAATCCTTAAAATCTTGAACAATTCAGTGCTGTACATGCTTGTTGTAGGACAGTAATCATATCACAAACAATTCAATTTTTCATTTAGTTCAATTACTACTATAGTGCATGAGGCCTTAGGACTACCAGTTCTACAGTCATCTGGAACTTTTGATTGCGTTTCACTTAAGAGACTAGTTCGGCTTATTAAGCACAGTAAGTTGATTAATTTGTATAACAGTTTAACATTTAATAGCAATTAAAAGTTGAATTACATCCAATAAAGGTAACAACACGGCCATAAAGTCTTACGTAATTTTGCAGCTAAGGGACGGATTTGGTTGACACAAAACGAAAGGTGAACTCAAAATTTGAAAATAGATAGGTTAAATTTTGCTGTGGTAACCAGAACATATAACAAGCAAAAACATAAAACGCATACTAATGAGATAGACGGAAAGAAACGCTATCACTGAAGTATAACAAAAATAAAAAAGCGTTCTAAGAAATTTCTACAGCTAAATGAGATCAATATTCACCTGCTTCTGCGCCATTGCCTGCATTTGTTGGAACATCTGTCGCTCCTCCTCTTTGCCTGTTGTGAGTTTTTTCGATTTTCGATTTTCGATTTTGCGATTTTTGTGATTTTTAACAATCCAAACAACAAAAATGAAGGAAACCAACGAAAAGAGGACATTTATAACACACTCAATTAAGCGGAGCAAGTGCTTGCTTTGAATTTATGCCTCACCCATGCCTTTGCTCTGCAGCATCTCAAGCAGCTTCTTGATGCTCTCGTCGCGCGCGATCAGCGTCTGCTTCTGCGTCTCGATGCGACACTCGAGGTCCTTAATCGTCTCCCGCAGGATGCCCACCTCCCGCTGCAGGTGATCGTTTTCGGCGTAAAGCGCTTCCATTTGCTGCTGCATTTCTATGTTTGGTTGTCGCATCCGCATGCGGAGCTCTTCTTCTAACTGCCGGACCAACATCGCTTGTTTCTAAAATTGCATTTGGAAAAAAATTTAGTTGACGATCGACAATTACTACTAAGAATTTCATGCACTTAATTCTTTTTTTCAATTTTGTAATGAGTGCAATGTATCGATGAACCTGTAATGACAGCATTAGAGGGATTATCGAGAAAGAATGAAAATCTTGAAGATACTGTGGTGTTGTGTGTTTGTGGAACATTTCAATTTAATATTTCTTTTAAAAATATCTTAATACTTAAAATAAAGTTCATATATATATATTTATGAAATTAATTTATGTTGACATTAAAATCCTTTATACGAAACGGAAACCTAAAATATTAATACAATTTTTATATTTTTATCATAACGAAAGCATATATGATTTCATTTATGTTTATGCTTCGAAAGGAAAGCGCATTTTATTAATGTTGTGAGTAAAGAAGTTTAACGAATTTTGCAATATGCATTTGAGCTGATTTTTATAATATGAAGGATAGGAAAATTTAATGTTTCAGAAATTGATAAAAAAGTTAATTTGCAATAAAACATAAATAATTTAGTTTTTTGTTTTTAATATTTCAATATTATTTGAATAAGAAACTATGTAGTATAGAGCAAATTTGCATATAATCGTATCGATTTTGGAAATGCAAAATTTATTTATTTGTGGATAAACGCTTTTAATAGTTAAAATCATTCCAAAAGTCCTTTTCATAATAAAATTGAGTTTGTGTTTCAGAAATTTGAAGGAAAGATTTCGAGCGAGTGTAAAAATATAAAATAATCCTTATAATAAATTTTAACATATTTGTTGTGTAGGCGAGGTACGACATTTTTTCATCAAATGTGCTTGTTTTGTTTGTATTCGTTATGTTTTAAATGTGAAATCATTTTCCGTCTGATAAATCGTGAGGAAGATAACTTTGAAATAAGTCATATTCGAATAAGAAGCAGTATCTTTGAATTCGTTCTTTTATTTGATCGCAGTATTATTATTAAAACCTCTCTTCTTCACTATCTATGTGTATTAATGATTTACTATTTTTCCTATCTTATTTGCAAATTCTTTGCTATGCCGACGATGCTAAGATTTTTCGAGTAGTTTCTTCTGGTTATGATTGCGAACTCTTAAATTCTGACTTACACGCCCTTAACCAATGGTGTTCTAGAAATTCTCTTCCGCTTAACTTTAATTAGTGTACCTTCATGTCTATTTGTCGCAAAAGAACTCCTACCACTTTCGACTATTCTATTAATGGCTGTGTCCTAGCCATCCTAGACAAAATTAAGGACTTAGGTGTGTGGCACAGTAACACAGTAAGTCTTTGTTTTGATGACCACATCGTCGCAATAGTTAGTAGAGCGAATTCTACCCTGGGGTTTATTAAGGTTTGGGTTAAGGAATTTCAAGATCCTTATACGTATAACGCGGCTCCTATATTGTTCTTTCGTTCGGTCGATCCTGGAGTAAGTATACTTTTTGTGTCTGCTCTCCTTACTACTCTCTTCATATAAATTAGATTGAGGTTGTTCAGCGTCGGTTTTTACGTGTTGACCTTTGGGGGCTAAATTGGAGAAATCCAGTTACATTACCTCCATATGCCGATAGGCTGAAATTAATAAAATTGGATTCACTCCAGCTTAGACGTGAGGTCTGTAGGACTGCTTTGGTATTTGTGTGCCTGCAAGGACACATCAATTCCCTCGCCCTGTTGTCTTACTTTAATATTCAGGTTCCGGCCCGCTCTCTGAGACATACGGGATTTCTCAGGATCCCTAACCATAAGATCAATTTTGGTTTCCACGGGCCTATGACATCAATGTTTCGTTCTATTAACACTCATTTTGACCATGTAGACTTCAATCTGTCCAAGAACAGTATTAAGGCTAGATTGGTTTGAGCGTACTAATTATATTTATTTTGTAGTATTCAGTCTTTGCCGAATCGTAATCAGATTAGGTACCTACTTTAGTAGGGATCCGCAGAGCCTAAATTTTGATGCTTAGAGGCAAAATTAGGTGAATGTTTCCAGCAATTTGCTGTGAAGTGCGTCAAATCTATATTGTTATTAATTTTAAGGTTTTAGAAAACATAATTAAATATGCGGTCTGTTTAATTTGAAGAAAAATGGTGCGAATTTCCACGTTTGTTTTTACACTCCTTATATAACAAAATTATTATAAAATTTGACTTTTGCTTTTAAAATTACTATGCAAAAACGATGAGAACATTATGTCATTTAATTCATAACATAAATCGTTTGTTTCAGTCGGACTAATAACTAAAAATAACTGTTAATCACATGTAACCCTAACCAATTTTCTCGAGTGTTGAATTATGATAATTTCAGTATATTAATCAAAAGGGCACAGTGGGTTGCTATCTTGGCTTTCAATGGGTTTGGGTAATGAGAAATTGCATGAAATTGCTGCAGTTCACCGTAAAATTGCTAGAAATTAGTCAAGTTTTAATTAAAACGTTGTTACATAATTTATTTTCCACTTTGCTAATGTATTTTATTGAGTACATAAATAGGCGAAACATACGCTAACCCATATTTTAACTTTCCAACTCGTTACGATAGTTGCCAGCTGCTATTAAGAAGATAGAAAGAAAAATATTTCATATGTAACATAATCCTTAATCTATAGCTATAAAAAATTATAAGTTATAATACAGTAATACAGATAATGAATTCTCTACAATAATATATAATTTGTGGAAAATTGATTTACTGATTAAGAACTTTTTTGTGGAAATTGGTACTACGGGATGGTTTCTTATTAGATTTGTATTCGATAATAAGTATTTATTTGTAACACTATATTTTATTACGTTATGCAATAGCGGAACATGAAAATTGATGACTAAGAATTTTAAATTTTAGTAGAATTTCAGAACTATTTATATTTAAGAAGTATTATTGCTAATTTAATGTAGGATTTGCAATTGGGAAATTAAAATAAAATTTATTATTCAACGAGTTATCGTTAGAATGGGCACATCGTATTCGGGGATTTTTTTATCACATTTTGAAATTTCAGCTGGCGTATTAAAATAGCACCATTAATTATAATTGCGTTTACTAATTTCTGTGAAAATGAAGGATTAATTTTCCGGAGCAGAAATGTTAAATCAAAGTTAATCATTTAATATCAGAGACAAATATTTTGAATTTCAATAGATTTTTATGAAAATTTAAATTAATATTAATTTCGTATCCAGGCCATTTATTAAAGACGAAAATAAAGTACATAAACAAGAAGACTCTGAAAACCAATGAAGAGATAAAATTATTATTTCTGCAAAAAATCTACGGAAATTAATTTATTACATATTTTATGAGATACACAGACTATGTTTTGTGCCAACTGAAGTAAGGTTCTTTATATATTCTAAGCATAAAATAAACTGAGCGATAGTTTGAAAAATATCAACGATTGACTCATATTTTATATATCATCAAATTTCCCGCGTATATTAAGGCGATGGTTTAACCAATAGAAGAGTTTTTAATAAATCCAAAAATTGCATTATATTTTACACTTAATTTCCTGTCAACCTTAATAAGTCAAATGCTTTTTGGTATGTCATTAAAATTATTTGAATTTATGTTTTTGTTTCTAGAATCTAGGAAAAATGTACATTTGGATAAATAAGCCGTTTAATGTAATAAATAACTAATTTGCAGGTGTATCATAAAATTTTCTAATGTTTTGGGTATTAGGCGTACATAAACTTGCTAATTTTATTAACAACATCCACATGAAATTTTTTAAATAATCAAATCACATAAATTACATAAATTTTGAAAAATCGTTACTTTTTTATGCAAACTAGTTGATATTGGCTACAACTACAATTTCTATTCAGGCAAGTTATAACCACATTCATAAGATTTTTTCAAATTCCGAAAAGAAAAAAAGGAGCTCTATCGCATTACGATTTCGACTTTTCAGACCACTTTGAAGTTTGTAAAGCTAAGGACTATAATCAAGCATTGTAAGCAAATATTAAAATTTAGCAATAACATTTTAACATGGGTCTCTTTAAAACCCTATTTGCCAAACTTTACATTTCACATTAGTTCTACATACATATATACATTATGTATTATGTTTTTTGTTCTACTTGTGTTTGTCTAGTTTACAACGCACACAGTAATTGAGATAAACTCTCCGAATTATTTTTCGAGCCAATGCGATAACCGCCTTCTAAAGGAATTCAGATCTGTTCCGTTTCCGCACGAGGTTAAAAAACAAATATTGAATTCTTTGATAGCTTCAATCTGCTTTCAAATATCCTACATACGTTCCAAGCAGATGTAAATTCCATTCGAATCGAGAATTTGAATAATCAGTATAATAAAAATTTACTATTCCATCAACATGGCCTTTGCACAGGTGAAACTCGAAGCTTCAGGTTTATATCGACACTTTCAATAAGACGATTTGTATGTTTTTGGATTCGTGCATTTCGATTCACGGTTATTGTTTTCTGAATTGATATTTTTCTATACAAAGATGATATGTATTTGCAAAAGATAAATTCGTCTTGAAGATACTATTAAATAAAATTTAAAATCTCACATTGTTTATAAGATAATTCTATAGCTACTGGTTATTACTACTTCGAGCTTTTCAAAATAAAAATGTTTAATGACAAAATAATATGATTTTAAGTAAATATAGGATATTTTTTACATATTTAATTTCGAATTAACTCTTTTGCAAGAATATTGTGTAATATTGTGTAGTGTTTATTTTGAGAGTACTTAAGATTTTCTGCTATAAAAGTAGCTCTAGGAGTAAGAAAATAAAAATTTAATACAAATAATATTTAATAATACCAAGAAGCTACAACTTATAATTCACATTTTGAAAGAAAAACTATAATGTAACGTGCCTATTATTTCATTGTTAAAAGAACCTTTTACGTATGATTATTTTTAATTTTTACAATTTTTCTGTTATACATAATTACGTTCCTTGAGGCACAATATTTTTTATTAGAGTTATAAGAAAGCTAGATTACTTCTGATTTGATTTAGTTATTTATATAATATATGCATACAGTTTTTATTATATACAAATATTATTATTAAAATCTTACTATTTGCAATATTGATTAAAATTTAAAACTATTCTGGAGTAACCATGATTTATCATTGGTTCAACGAAAATCGACTGTCAGCGGTTCGATTTGGAATCAAAAATTCTTTTATTTGTAAAGTTATGTTAGATAGACGTAGTCACTTAGCATTACTCAGAGTTTACTCGTGTATAAAAAGTGTATATGAACTCGAGTATGTAGCTTCACCAATATTTCTTTCCTATTTATTTTATAAGTGTTATACGTTACCTGATTTTCACTACTCAGCAGCTTCAGTTGATCGTTAATGAGGCTGTACTTGGCACTTTCCTCTTTGCGCAATGCTCTCTCCTTTTTGAGCTCTGGTGACCAAAAGGTTTTTATACTGTGCATTGAACTACCTAACTTTTGGTTTGTTAATTCAAGCTCACGTTTTAGTTGCCCGAGTTCACGCTGCAGATCGGAATTTTGATGCTGCAAGTCACCTAAATACGTTCGATCGGCAGATGACATCGCTATAATTATAAATACGTTATTCAAATTTAATATATTAATAATTGGTATACGAACCCATCGGATTAGGACTTTGTCGTGCCGATCGCCCGTAGAGCTCATCTTCGAGGTATAATCCTCTTTCGAGTGAACGATCTCTAGAGCGATCTCGTGGCTCCCGAATGGGAATGAACTCACGATCATGGGGGTCAACTAAACCACCTCTATCTAACGATTGGTATCGTGTTCCTAAAAAATAAAAGCGTCCTTAATTAGTGGGGCAATCTGTTTTTGGGGGAGTTTTTGAACTGGACGCTAATCGAGGGCGTACTCACTTGGATAATCCATTGTATGCGACATAGGCGGCCGGCTAGCACTTCTACTCCTGTGATGGCCACCACCCGCCGGGCTAGTTGGCTCATCCATGTCTCTATAATATGGACTACCCATAGCTGCAATAGAATTATGATGATGATAAGAGGATGAGGAATGGGGACCGTAGTGCAGAGGGGAGGAATTGCCAGAACGTGTTTGACGTAATTTTCGTCCTAAAAATTCGAAATTAGAAAAAAAGAAAGATATTCGTGTGAAAACTAAAGAGTTAGTTATGGTTAAATGTGGTAGTTAAAGTAGCGTTTGAGAGAGAAAGAGAGAAATTGAGAGATTGAGGGTGGCCATGCAAGATTGAGATTAAAGGATTAACAAACTTAAGGAAAACGTCTTCTGTTAGTCAAAATAAAAACGACTGAAGAGTGTGTTTGTGTTGGAATTTGGAATGATAAAATTTTCGCATTACTCTTAAAGGGAACCATCCAGAAGTCAGGAGTTGTTTGCCCTACCATCTGGGAGCCCCTTTATGATCCTGCACATGATTCTGCAACTCAAATAGCAATTAACCTTTCTACAAACTTTAATTAAGTGGAATAATTAAAAAGAAAACGCTTCGACCCGAAATTCGGTTGATGTCGACAAAATTACCAAAATTAAACGGATCGTATTAAGAGAATGAGGTTTTCGCAGATTCCGAGGATTACGCAAATAATTTTGATTATGAGCGAGATGGTATCTGTTTAATATTTATTAGGCCAATAGCCACCAGTTCAGCTGAGTTAGAAAGCAAGCCGTAATATTTCAAATTTGTCAACAGAATTTTAAACAACATCCCTAGGGCGAAAGATTTATGACATTCTGCTGAGTGCTCAATCTGAAGAAGCCGCTGACGTGAAAAGGTTCACTAGACGAAAATTAGTGCTAGAAAAAAGGTTTAAGAAACATTAATCTCTTTTTTGGACGCAAGGGGTGTTCTAATTAATTATTTGAGGTGAAAAGGAAAAATTGATTAGTTTCCGAATGAACGCAGAAAGGACTCTGGGTTTGAGAAACAGATTTGTGGTGTTTTGTTTAAGATAAACCTAGGGTAAATACGGGATAATTTGTTACGGAGATCGATTTAAGAAAAATGTTAAGTGTAAGGGTACTCAAAAGCTTTAGCAGGAATACTAGGCTCAACATTGTTTCATTTTAAACTGATTTTTCGGAGAAAATCTTAAATCTGATGACATTAGCCCTAGATTTGTTTTTAATTATCCGTGCCTTTCAATCTTTAATTGCAAATTTAAAACATCTAAAGATGTTAATTGAGAAGATAATTTAAATTCTCTATGTAAGATATGAAAACTCGTTTGGAAGCTTTGAAAGTAAGATATGTAGATTATTGAAGTTATTTTGTCGGTTAAAACATACAAGATAGATAGAGTGGTGAATTTGACATTAAGTAACTATGTGATTCCATGACAAATAGACATGCAATTTTTATAGTGACATTCTTCACATAGAAAACAAAACTATATATTTTTTAAATCATTTGGGATTTCTCAATATATGTATAATAAGAAATATGTGCTTTTTTGTACAAAGCTCTATTATACTCGTTTTTCTCCTTTGCAGTAGTGGCTTTTCTTATTAATAGGAAAATTAGATTGCATTCGTGAAATGCTTCATATTAAGCGATTTGGGCCGTTCCTTTTCAATTTATTTATTAAAGTAGAAATTGCAGATTGCAGGATTGTACAATTGCATTAGGATTAGCATAATTTGAATATCTTTCCATTCCTTTCGTTTTTGTAGGATCAACTTTCTTTGAAAAGAAGGTTTTTTAACGACTTTATTTGTTTACAATCTAAATAGCAAATCTAAAAACAATGCATTTGTATTCATCTGAAAATGAAATTAAAATTTTTCATTTTTCTGAAAACGAATGCAACTTGTGATAAATGATTTTTGGAATATGGAGTGACACTCAACGCCTTTTTAACGTGTTTCGCAATTTGTCTGGACATAAAGGTATTACGTATGTAGATGAGTTCACGTAGACTGCTTATTCTAGTGGATGAAAACAGGAGTTCCAAGGTACCAAGTTATTAAAGGGTGTTGTCCGTCCTAATCAACGCTTCTTCGTGGAAAGTGCATTTTTAAAAACAAGACCGTATAGGTACTTTTGAGTTTCAAAAGTATTCTTAAAGGTTGAAAACCACATTTGTCTGCTTTAATGTAATAAAAAAAACTGGCCAGTCATTACAAACATTTTCTTTGTTCACCTATGTATGGAAAATTCACTCGCAATGGAGTTTGATAAAAAAGTTGTACAGGAACAATGTATTATAAAAAGATTTTCAATTATATTCAGAATAGAAGAAGAAAGGCAGAGATTCTTTTGTATAGGTACACCCACTTATCTGAACAGCTTGTATAGCTTCCTTGAGGATTGCGCATAGATAACGTGTAATTTCATAACATTTTTCACAAAAGACTTGTTAAAAAATATATTTTGAGACTTATTAGGTGGAATACAAACAGCTTTCGAAGTACTTTAGATAAAAGTATTCAGTGAATTTTAATGCAAGTCATTATCATTAAGTATATTCCTTTCAGATTGCATAACGAACTCTTTCATCGTCTGATTATGATTCTAAACACTCAAAGCCTTCCTATTCAAGGGTGATAGTTAATGACCCGAGTCTAAAAAGACTTCTTATCAATAATTACTTATATCAAATAGCCCTTAATGGACGAAGCAAATTTCACTTATTTTCTGAGTGACACGATGGATACTCGCTTCCCCCATTGGGGGTAAACCATAAACATTAACTTTCCACTTGCGCTGAATCTGCTCTCCAAAATAACATCAATTTTTCCTTTTTCTGGGAATTCATTAAATAAATAAGGGCCAAAGGCAAGCGATCTCAAACCGACGCCCCTCCCACCCCACACGATGGCACTTAATAGTGGTTTCATGGCCCTTCAAATAGCTTTTAATGGCGCTTCCCGGATTCCCCCTCCACTCGCCGCGCGAACCCGATCCGAGTTGCAACAGAACATTTATAACCGTCACTCCAGAAACCGCGACGAAAAACAAAATTATTCGCTTCCCGGGAAAATGCAGTGTCGTCAATGAAAAAGGCAATATTCCCCCCATCCCGAACCGGAGGCGCTTGCTATAACCACCCCCGCCCTGGTCGGACCCTTCTCCAAATGCAATTAAGAGGGAAAATTACCAAGAAATGATTTCTAATCAGGGCTTTCCGCTGCCGGGACCGGGCTAATTTAATCGGACACGATAGGCGCAATTTCCTGTCTCGACCGGATGGCTCCCTGATTTGCTACTACAACTTCAGCCAATTTTCACTTTAGCCAGATTCTACGTGAAGTGAGTCCTCAAAAGCTCAAGTAATTACTTCGGCTCACATATTGCGGTGGTTTAGGTAGCGTGTGTAACTGTCAAGTCTGTTTTTTATGGGATGGCGGAACGGAAACGATACAAAAATAAGCGAACGAAATAAAAATCAATCACATGCGCATGCGTGATGTTAGTAAAAAAATTTTTTTTAATAATTTTGTCCAAAAACCTTGAAAAGTCTTAATTAAGTTTGCATTGAACTTTTGGAATTATAATTGATTATAAATTTAATCAATAATATTTGCAATTTACTTTACTTATTATTTTTCAATTTAAGCCACTCAAAATCAAGAAAGAACAGTACAAAAGTTAGAAGTTGCAAAAATTCGCTCATCAGATTCGACGACACTCACCTAGAGGGCTGCTTCTTCCGTAATCTCGGGATGGTGAACGGTCCACGGTTGGTAGTTCTGTTAAACGTCTGGAACGACCTGGACTACGTGCGCCAGAACTAACAGCTGGTACTGGATTGTAGTCGTCGCGAGACATAATCTACCGCGGTAGATCCGCGGTACTGTTTCCTCGTTTCACCTGAAAGTCAAAAATATACCTGCTTAGAAAATGCTTCAAATATGTCTCCGTATTGAAAAAAATTATATTTTAATTTAATTTTTATAACATTTCTTGCTCCAATGGTTTAAAAGTATGCAGCTGTGTGGAAGTTATTACTTTATTTTTTATGTACCTACTTATGCAGGTGAAGAGATAAAAAACAATTTTTGGGTTATTTTTCTGAGATCAAAAACGAAAATTTTAAAAATCAGATGCCAATTTTGTAATTTCCTTTTTTATTTTTAATTAGTTCAAATATTGAAATTTGGGACTGTCTTCATTTTTATTGTTTTTTCCATAAGTTTTATTTTTATTTATTTATAATATTTCTTTATTCTTTTTAGGTGATGATTGAGAACTACAACCACCAAGTCTTCCATAGGTATGTCTATTTCCAAATATTTTTTCATTTTGTGAATTTACGTATTATTAAACGTTTAAAAATATACCGCGTAAAACATCAAACATTGCTTTGCTAAAACTTCTGGCATGGTTAATTGTAATCCACAAGAATAAAGCTTTGGATGGTGCTTTGAGTTAGTACAAAATGCCAAATTTTATATTCCATGTTTGCTAAACAGGAGACTCAAAAAATGAAATCTCATGTTTCAAATTATTGTTATCTTATACCATTTTTGTAAGAGTTTAGTTTCATATCCAGGAACAGTTTATAAACTGACGTACCCATTTATTTCGAAAAATTATATAAGTTTAGTTTAACTAAATATGATCATGATGTTATTTAAACGTTTTCTCATTTATAACAAATGTTAACCTGCCAATGGTTGAATATAACTGACTTTGTGCAGTTTATATTATTAAGACTGTATTCTTGTATTATGTTAGCATAATATATAGCACTTGCTTCTTTTTCATTTTGTACAAATACGTTACTGTAGGCCTAGGGTGTGCTTTCCTTGAAATAAAATAAATAGAGTAATTACTTGATACCTAAAATTGTTGATCAAAATCCCCATGTAGTGCAACAACTTCGCATTATTAGAACTACTGAATTAATAATAATAACTGAGTGTTGAAAATGGCATTCCTACAGGAATTTTATTCAATTCAATTCTTTTGAATAGGTTTCGCAATATTTTAGGGTGTTACTAATATTAATTTTATATAACTACAAAATTTCTTAAGATGTACTTATTTCATTATAGTTCATGCCATAGCCAAACTCTTAGTAATTAAATTATTTGAAGCTCATTAGTTCAGATTGCTATAATAGACATTTCAATTACGATTTAAAAAAGAGAAATCAAATTGTAAATGTTTATTCGTTAAATTTTAACATTTACGCAACAGAAATTTACTATTAATGTAAGAAGTCTATTGTCGGGTGTGATGCGACATATTCGTAGTACCTATTCACGCATTTTTGAGTTTAAGGTATTCCAAAAAACCATGAAAGAAATTTGATAGTAGGAATAATATATTTAGATTTAAAAAGAAAACTTTCATACGGTTGACTTCTTAAAATTGAACAGCAGCCAGTTGTACGAAAGTTTATAAAAAATTAATGCTAATTAATTATTAAAAGTTGCAACAAGATTTCCGGATTGAAGCTTACTAAAATATTAAAATGTTGTTTATTTCAACGACATACTTCTTTTTTATGATTTTCGCGATTCCAGCCAACGCGCACAGAGTCAAAAAGTTTAGTTTGCAAACTACCACATTATGTTACTAAGAAAGTTATTACTTAGCTTAATCCCCGTGAAAACTTTCATCCATGGCTGCATGAATATTTCATTTTGTTAAATCTTATATCAGCGACAGCGGCAAGTTCTTGTATAGTAAATCAAAACTCTTGAAAATTCCTCAACGATAGAGTGGGTGAAAAGTTGCTGTGTCTCCGGAGGATTCTAGACAACATCGCTGTCAAATAGTTTTCTAGCCACTTCGTCCTTACAATTTTCAATGCACAAGTGCATGTTTTACCGGTGATGTTACAACTTCCTCCCGAAGTGGAAAATTCACAATGTTACATGTCTGATGCTGGATGTAGTGGCACAAGTAGGTACTCGAATCCTTTCAAATTCATCGCTAGACCGGTGTCTTGTTAAACATTAAAAGGTTTTTCCCTTTTCTCAGGGATACATAGGGCTGCCATTATCTTGGTTTATCCTTTCCTCTAGTCAACACCAAAGTTCCCAGCTCTTGCAATTTAATTAAGAGTTAAACTTCTGTTTTACGAGTGCCTCTAAAAAACGCTGACGATTCTTCAAGAGCAACAGCGGCAAAATCTCTGTGCTGATTTGATTAATCCTGGGAAAGGTGCAGTCGCTGAATAAATTGTTTTTTTTTTTTTAGAACAGGTAAGATGTGCCTTATTGATGCTGATCTCCAAATGGGATTTAAGCTAACTAGGTATATAGCACACACGGATTGGCAAAACAGAGCTCCTTTGTTGAAGTTTTCTGGCGAAGACTTCCAAGGAGGCTTTGTTCGACTGCCTTTCTTTTCAATATCTTAATGGCTCCTGCCCTCGCTTTATTTAAACCGGGCTTATCAGTACGTGAAATTTCAATGAATTTCCCAGAAACTTCTTGAATAATTCGCGAGATTTGCTTCGTCTTCTATCCCGGTAGAAGCGGTCGGGTAAAAGCAGTGGCAAAAAAAAAACTTTTCCCCGTAAATCTGTCTGTGGATTCCCTAATCATGCGGCTTGTGGGTTTATTTGCAAATACTTGAAGTTTTAAGACCCTTGAACTAGACCAAGTTTCGAGATTTTCGACTGATACATTGTCTTAATAAATTTCCTCACTGGATAAGTGGAGCACCAGGGCAAGTGGGGCTGCGTGGGCCTTGGGGCGTCGTTGATTGAATCCACTTCTGATGTCCACCCCCGAACTTTTTCCCCATTCAATCATGAGTCGGAAAGTGGAATAATGCCTAAGTTGCGAGGTTGTCTGAGTCTAGACCAGACGGACAAAGTTCTTCGTCGACGTCTTTAACTTAATGAATTGAGGACATGCAGCAGAAATGTGCGAAGAGTACGAAGACAGACAGTAAAGCTGAAAAGTATTTCGAAACCCTGCAGAGCATGTAATTCCGCTTCATAATGATGCACATATTCTGTGTCGGTATTTTCAGAATTTTTCCTCTTTTTAAGATTCTTCACACATCTTGACTTCTAGGAGGAAAAATTAAATATGCAAAACGTTACGTTCATATGATGAGAAGTTTGTTGGTTTTTTTGAGTGGGTCTATTGCTTCCACAATTTTCTTTATCTTTTTTCCAGTGCGTTGAATTTGTTCAAGGTTTCTGTCATCCAGGAATCAGGACGAATGTCTATGCCGCACAAGACACGCACAAAATTATACACGTTAAGTGTCTGTGGGGACTTAGGAATTTTAATTAAAACCTGTTTTCAATTTTTAATTTATTTCATGGTCGTATTATTAACGACTTGCCTACTTTGTCTGAATACGCCTGGATAATATTACTGCTGATTACATTTTTAATTAAAGTTATGAGATACCAATAACAGATGACAACAGAAGCTTTGGGGCCGAAAATAAGTTAGATTAAATAGTAACTTTTTAATAATGCTTTCATTTACATATAATAACATAGACGGAAGATTTTTTTATGAAAAATAGATTTCATATAGTCTTTCATTTTCATATTTTATACTATTACTAGTTATTACTGCTATTTATATTACTATTAGTTTATCATTCATTTATATATGTATAATATATACATAGGTATTTAGACTTGTATGTAGCAAACATGAAACATATTGTTAAATTTTTCGGAAACAACCTTTGCTTTCGTTATTCAGTTTTCGAGAATATACATATTATACCTAACAAAATTTGTTGAAATCTTATTGATTTTGTTCACCATTTCCTCAAATAGAGATCCCATCTAAACTTGCGATATGAATCATTATTTTTGAAAGAGGTATAAGTCCATTTTAGAAAAATTCGTTTTAAATAGAAAAGTTGTTAAAATTATATGTTTAAAATAAAATTTACGATTATACGTTAAAAAACAGCGGATGATCGTATAATAATTTGTAATGTGGATGTAGGCTAAAAGCATCGTTTATTTTTCCAGAGTAATTGTAAAGAACATTTCGGAAAGGTGGAAATGATTATATTCCCCCTATTTTTTCTCATAATTACCATTTCGTTTCTTATATTAATGGGTTTGTTGAGATGTCCTTAATCAATCCAGGAAAACACTGAACTTATTTAGTTTATTATAAAAGTTATCAGAGAAAATTGAGTGTACAAGAACATGTGTATGTTTTCAAAGAATCCCATTTCAGTTTAGTGTAACGATGACGTCTATAAGAGAAATTTCTTATCCAACTGCATAGTGTTCGTTCTGCTGCTTTTCCAGAACATTGCAATTTCAAAAAGTCTCTAATTTAACGTTTCCAATTTACCGGGCACAATGGGGAGACAAAGTCGTCTGAGCCATTTAGTCCAGGAGCTGCCATAAACTGAGGTTCGGATGGCAATTCTCCATCCCTTGCACCGCATCGGCCCTGAGCCACTTTAATTATTTATCTAGATATCTGAAAACAGAGAATTCCTTAATTCATTATTCCCGGAGCACTTGCGAGCCCGGCCGGGATACTTTCTTCAAGTGCCAGGAGCACGCTTCTTTCTATTCATTCCCCGGCTGTCCCGTCGCATGGGCCCCACGTTATAATTGATTTATTCCTCGGAGCTCCAGTGCACGCCAGCAAGCCACTGAGCTGCTCCAGAGGCCCGGTGAAATATAAAATGGGACGCCTGGCAGGACTGAGTCTGGACCTCCCGTCCCGGTCCGGGTGCATGTTGAACGAAATCCCCCGCTCCCGGAGACACGATAGAGCAAACCCAGACCCGATAGTGTACAATGTAGTACAATAGTTACCCGATGGGGAGCAGCACTGGCTGCGACAACTATCGATCCTGGTGTGCTTTCATTTCTGATTCCAGGAACGATCCCCCCCAGCGACTGGGCATTTCAAGGATATCCCGAACAAAAACTACCCTTTTTTCCCGCTTTGTTTACTAAATATTACGGCCGAGTTTATTCCCAGTTATTGCCGTATCAGAGGCGGTTGCGGGTGTGAGGTCATGCGTACTCCCTCCGCTGCGTGGGTTCGCGGGGTACGCACCGTAAATCGGGCCCCATTAATGACTTGTCCATTTCGTTGACCTTTATCCCTTGCCACGGAATAACTTCGAATGCTTATCTCGGACCACTGCTCGTTTTACTACGGTCATGCGTGCTGTGCTGACCCGCTGAATAACTAATCTGCATGCAATCGTGGTAATTTCAGTGATTTCTTTTGAGCCCTGCGGTTCGCGGAACGTACATACGTGGGCATTTCTTAAAGGGCTTTTCTTTCTTGAAGTAAATGCAAAACAGTGGGGTATCGATCGCTCATTGTAATATTTATGCGTTCCACTGTGGGTCGATACTTACGCCGTGACGCCTTTGTGGGTCGGAGAAAATTAACCGAGTTTTTTCGTGGCGAAGTATGCCGATGCGTGAGGAAGATAATAAAAATCGCTTGCAAGTGCACGATTAAGATTGCAAAGCTTTACAGGGCGCTTTTTCACACCCGTGGCCTCATTTGCGTGATTAAATTCACACACCTTATATTTATGCAATTAGATCTAATTTTACGACGAGGAAAAAACGATTGCAGAACCATTTCTTCTCCGGATTTCTAGGAAGATATGATGTTTATAAAGAACTCTTTTATGAGTGTTAGATATATTTTTGTACAAATAAGTATAGGTATTGAATAACGACAAAGAATGTTATAACAGTATGATTTTGTAAAATTTGTACCTATAAAATAGAATAATTTTACCTTGCCATAAAGAAGAGACCAAAAAACTTTAACAATTGTAATATGTGACGAAGACAACAAATTTTTAATTGATAATGACGAAAAATTGTTCACTGCTATTTAAAGTAAAATTTACACAAACTAGGAATATATTTTCGTAGGCTAAACTCATAAGCTATTAAGTTGATAATAATAGTATAAGATAGAACGAAATATGAGTCGATGAAAACCAAAATAGTGTAAAGCATTTTTAGATCAATTTTTTCGTACTCAAGCACTATGTAAGATACTATAAGATTTTTACGTGAGATCGAAAAGAAATATGGAAAAGATATATGTGCAGACCTAAAAGTGGATAAAAGTTACGACATTTTCTACGAGAGTTAACACAAAAAAAAAAATGTTTTGTTATGGTTTTTATTATTGGACTTACACGCGTTAGTACTTTTCACATTTATAATATTAGTTGATGTGCTTGATGTTTTATCACATTTGAGTCCAATAATAGCGAGCAAGGTTATAAAATTTAATAAATATTTTAGTATTCAGATTGTACAATAAAAACTCAATAAGAAGAGTTTATTCGAAAGTATACAGATAATCTTCTTGAACTTACAAACGGAGCACCTTTCCCGGAAAGTGAAGTTAAATAAAGTAAACTTTTCAATCAAAAATCTACTCAAAGGCAGAAATCTGACAAAATTCGCGGCAGTGGCTATTATTTCCAGATATCATCGCCACTCAGGATTGAAATATGAAGGAGTGTAATCCACGAAATCAGGTACTTAGCCGAGGGACTATAAAAGCAATGTTTCGACGATGTCGAGCTGGGCGAGAACTGCTTATCGACATAACAAGTGTCGTCAACCAAAAAAGGGCAAAACTCCACGGTGGTAATATTTACCTTCGTCCCGACCAGAGGTTTCCATCGATTCCTTTTTGGCTTGAGCTGCTTATAGATACTTTTTTTTGGTTGTGTTTCTCCCAACGACCGTCGTCCTTGCTCCTGGTGGATATTTCACTGTGGCAATTGCGAGTGTCCTCCCAAAAGAAGTTGGACAGAAATTCGTGCGGAATCCTTTCCCATATGTCCCCCTAGGGTCTGGTGGCCCCATTTTTGCCCGGTTGAAAGCACCACCTCACATATCACACGTGAAAGAGTTGCCCTGGAGCATGTGTGCATTAAAGCGTTTATTGGGATAGGGCTCCGCTAGGACGCTAGGAGGCTTTCTGTGAAATGCGCGGTCGAACGAGCAGAGCAAATGCGGAATTCCGCCGGGCTCCGACTTTACATATTGTTTATCAGGTTTACATAGCAAACACAGGGCACCTATTTTCCCTCATAAATGAGCAAACATAGCACGGGAGGGCACGCATATTTACGAAGAATTTCTAAGTCCAGAGCCCCCCGGAGGCTTAGGGGAGCAATTCATTCGGCCAGAAGAACCATGCCCGCTCTGTTTAGGGGGTGAGAAATTGCCGGTTGATCACCCCGGCCGCCGCAGTCAAATTAAACATCTTTGTCAACTCTGCACAATTTACTGGGGGGCGCAACGCTAATAAATGACCCCGCTCCAACTAATCTGCAAACAAATTTCTGCGAACAGGACACTGCTTCCTTCTGCTGCAATAAATCAACTTGCAGAAACCTCGAGGCCGATTAACAATGTCGTAACTATAGTTGGGTTTGCTCCGAAAATGCATAAAGTCTGGACCAATGTCAGAACGAGTAGTCTTAATATATTTATTAAACAAGAAAACCCTAACGACATCTTGGCTAAGTGAATTCTTGCAGCAAAAGTGATGAAAATTCCTTTATCAACAATTTCTCCTTTCAAATATTTTATTAGATTTACCATAGTAGTTGTTGTATCTATCTCTTCTACACAAATATTACGTTACTTCATCAACCTGGATCCTTTTTCTTATTTCAATAACACCATACAATAATATATTTGTAAATAAGCGGTACGTTTACACCACGAATTATCCTGTCAAAAAATACCCGCATAATTTAAGGTATTAAAAGGTAAATAGAAAAAAGGGCAATTGGAAACCACTAATTGGCAGAGGTTTATTATTCCATTTAATTAGGGTTATTATAGTCATTAAATAAAACAAAGTATTCAGTTGTAAAACCCGCGGATGAAATTTATATATAGATAGAATATACAAGTATAACTTTGATTTTAAACCACATCGCGCTCTTCGATTACTTTAAAGAGATTTCTGTTCAATATACAGCTTTGTGTATGGGAAAATTATTCCATTAAAAAAGTTTAATTTTCCGGGAAACCATTAGCTTTTCTTCTTACCTATTTCCGGCTGTTGGGTCAACAAATATGAAATAAAAATCTCATGCAGATTCACAGTCTACGCTTATAAGAACCTGCGCAGTGAAAAAATTGGTTTGATATTCTAAAGAGGACACTAGTGGATTTATTTGCAAATAATAGAATTTCTGAAGTAACTTTTTAGATTTGTCCAAATACCTATATATTTGCATGATTACTTTTTATATCTAATTTTTCTTTATAAAGTTAAAACATTCTCATTACATTCTAAATTGAATGCTACAAATCTTTTCTTTATTTTTGAAACTTTCAATTATAAAATTCCCACATACACAAATTTATAATGAGTTAAAACGAAAGTGTTTTTGTCCTTTTGTTCAGTGTTTGATGTTGATTTCTTGGTCTTAATCAAAAATTCCTCTCAAATTGTTAACAGAAATAGGATAGTAATTTTCTTGGGTTTAGAAATTAATGCAATTTAGGGATTCAGATTTTAATCTGCATCTTTTTAAATAATATATTCTGGTATCACAAAATTAGATAAATTTCAACAAAAATGTGATACTATTGATACTACAATTTTCTGATGTGATTGGTAGCAGATTTGTATAGTTATCATTATTTTTATTTTGATTTTAAATGAACTTCGATTTGATGATGCATCTGCTGTATTTTTATGGTGTTATTTTAAAATGTAAAGTTGTATAAGTTCTTTTTAGTTACAAATGTATTTGCAAATTTAAAAGACTTTTCTCTGAGTGTAAAAGCCCGATTGTTTACAATTTTACTTTGCTTCAGATTCTTTCTGTTTAACAAAATCTAATGCGGCATAAAATCTAGGTACCTCAAATAAAAATGATGATCATACACCAATGATATACAAACAAATCCCAGTGCACATGGGACCACCCCCGTCTCGTCCGGCCGCAATAAATCAACTTGAAAACCCTCGAGCTCGGTCGGGGTGGAGATTAAAACAACCGGAAAATAGTTAGGTAAATAAGGTTCTCCGGTATCTGGGGAAGAAATAGCCCCATCAGCGTTTTATGCATTTTCTAGCCCACTTCCCGGCTGGCGGGATAAAGGCTTAAGCCAACACCACACCGTCCGCATGAAATATTCACGTGCTAACTGCAGGTTCTCTCGCATTCGGGCAGAGTCCCGTCTAGAGGAGCCGTTTCACTGCCTTCGCCAGGGCCTACCCTGCGGCCCTAAGGGGTGTGGGCCACCGGGTCAGGCCCTGGATGAAGGGGCCATCCAAGAAAAATCCCAACCACCTTGGCCACCTACAACCTGCTGAAAGGCACCCGGGGGTGGCTTCTACACATGTCGGCGGTGTGGCCCCAGTTTCCGGCCAAAAAGCTGCTCATGGCCCTGGGAATTATGGGCCTTTAATGTAGGCCTGAATTTCATTCGGTGGATTTTTACGGTCAAAGCGTGCCAAACTTTACGACCCTCTCCATCTGGCGTGTAGGTGCCACTTCTCGGAACTTATTGCACCATACCCAGGGGGCTGTGCTCGGGCTGAAGTGGAGCCTCCGCTCGGCGCGCCCCAGAGCCCCAATCTCTCTGTCTTGCACCAGCTGTTCTCCAGGCAGTCCAGGAAATGAAACAATTGTTGCGCCTCGCTTCTTCAGCTCCTTGACGGGCGTTTCCCCGGCTAAACTTTTTCACTTTCCACCCAGTTCCGAGGCTCTTCTTTCGGCGCTTAGGTGCACTGCACCCACTGGGTGGGGGATGAATTTTCCTCGAATTTGCAACTTTTGACAAGCCTTCCACATGCTTGATACTTGTGCACAAAGAACCCCGCGCTTCCCGCCGCTACTCCGCCTATTTGCTGACGTAATCAAAGTTTTGCGTTCGAGATCCTGCTCCTTGTGCATCGAGCCTTTGTGCGAAACGTGCAACTCCAATGATTCAAAAAGTTGCACCGATGCAATTCGGATTAATTTGAGTCGTACAACTCCGCCATTTTATTCCAGAACACCGAAAGGCGAACTCGGCCGCACGGTTTAATGAAAACCCGATGCAGATCCTTCTGGGGCCCAGGGAATAAAAACAACTGTAGCAAAAGCGCTGCGAAATGACACGAAATGTTTGAAATAAATCTGGACATTGTGGACGAAGGCCAGATTTTGCTCCAGGAGATAAGGAGCAAAGGAAGGATTTTACCAGTCCGAAGTTATTAACACCGAGCGCCTTAAGGGCGCCTCCGTTTTCTTTGAGCTGCAACCGGGACAGGTCTCCTTCAAGCACTTGAGCGGAGAGTTACCCTGGAAAGGCGGTTCTTCTTTGAGGAAAACTCCGAGTTGCTTAGTTGGGAAATCGTTTGTTTTTTGTTTTTTGCATTAAAATACTGAATATAGTAACAACTTATATGCATACTATATATAGCTGCAGGTAATGAGTTTCAAAGCTTTGTAAAATTCGTAAATAATGTTATGAAATGTTTAAAACATTCTATAATTTGCTCAAAAGGACCCCCAAGGTAACTTGTTCTACGAATCCTTGTTTTAATAATTAAGATCAGGATTTAAGTTTTAAGGCACATAAACATTATTTAACAGGCGTTTAACTACAATTTATAAATTATTCCTTTAAATATCCGACTTTTACTGACATTCACAGTGAATATGAAGAGGTGTTCTTGTATTTGTATTGAATATGTCAAAAGTTAAAATTTTGAAATTTTCACACATTAATTGGATACAACTACCAAAACTATGTGATCTATTTGTTCAGAGCTTTGGGGTTCCAATAGTCAAACACTTGTTAGAAAAGACAAAGTGTTTTTTTTTCATATTGCTCTTCGTTTTGGAACTGCAAAGACTTAAGGAAATTTAAGTGAGGATACTTCAAATCCGACTTTGAGAAAGAGAGTGAAAGAAAGATATGTACATATAATAGAAGAAAATCTTCACCAGAACAATTCAAACCATTGATTGAACACTCTATAGATATACTCGAAATATATATATTAGTACATATGTATGTTTATGATGCAATTAAAGAGTTATGCCAATCGGTTGCATAATCAGTCACTATAACCAAAAAATCCATAACTTCTTCATTTTGAATTTCAGATGGAATTAACTAATGCTTATGTATTATTACAGATAAATTAATAACATTCGATTTAGAATTCTCTGATGCACACCAAAGCTTTTTTTAACTTCGAAATGTTTTAATATTAATTTAACCAAAATTTTCCTAAAACCAATTTTAAATATCAAACAATATCATTATATGAAAATCAAAATACTTTGATACAATTGATTATTGAACAATATTTGATTGCAAAAATTGTTGACTATGAAATAGCTTGAAGTACATACATATGTATATACTTATTATGTGCCATAAAAAAATAAAAAGGTTTAGGCTATCTTCTTTAAGAGTAATTTTTGTTACGGCATACGTATGATGAAGATTTTCAAGACATTCATGAAAATTTTTTTTGGGAAACACTGATCTAATATAAATAATTAAAGCTAAAAATGCAACGAAAGTTATAAGTTATTCCTTAATATACAATTGAATTTTTTGAAGTTCAAAGAATAAGTTGAAACTTGAAACGAAGAAATTAAGTTTTCTCCATTTGCATATTTTACAATAGGTCTCTTAATTTTACCACTGATTGTATGTTTGTTTTTAAAAGTTGGACTCAAGTTGTTTTGAAAATGTACACGGAACAATACAACTGCGTATATTTTAAAATAACTTTGGAAAGATTATAAATTTATTTTAACTACAATTATATCATATCAGTATCAGGTTTCGTAGATTTTTATAGCAGATTAAAAATCACCTCGTTTATCAAAAAGAGTGCAATTATTAGGATATTACAGTTCTGCTTATGAACTAATCTATAATATCTATAATTTTTACTATAGTACCTTGGTTTATTAAGCACAAAAATTTGGAAACTGATTGTACAAGCACCAATACGTAGATATTTACGACATTGAGAAGTTTCATATAGTGTAAGGAAAACTTTTATCATGCGAGTATGAAGGAAGCACTTTTGATTTTGTCTTTACGTTTCAGATAATTGCTTGGGGAAGGAGAAATTTTGTCTACCTCTGGAACGAGTAAATCACTGGTTAATTAGGTAGTACCTGATGAGTTTTCGTCATGCGCCGTCTGAATTGCCTTAGCAGAGCTTGGGAGAATTACCTGGACAAAATATTATAATTACGCGCGTGATAGTAGTGATAGTCTTTGCCTGATTAAGGCTTAGTTAGAACGATGGCCCCAATTTAATATCACTTAAGTCTAATTGGCACATCCATCAAGCGCTATCAACGCGTCACAGACAGCGAAGATTGCGCCGTTTCGGATTAGTCTCATGTAATTTCTTGAAGATTTTGCGTCATATCAGGAATTAAGGAAATTACGTCGAAGATTTATGGCACCAGGCCAAAGTTTGTTATCAGTGCACTAACCTCTAGCCATCCGTATTTAAAGTTGGGAAATTCACTTTAGCTTTCAGGCACTTAAACGGTGCACAAGTTCCTAATCCATTTTCTTGAGTATACCTCGTCCTTCTTGCCATTTCACTGCCGTGGCAGGAATCATGCATATAGTGGCCGTTCCAATTCCCATCGAATTATACTATATATATAGTTAGGCCTGTTTATCAATATTGACCCGGCATACCCTTCGATGCTGTGCCCTCAGCCGCAGCAACCTCTGCCATAATTAATTTCACCACCAGCGACCATTTGTGTCCATTATTTCCGGGAAGGTATTGAATTTCGATCGCAAATTGGTTATCATCCACTCGTGTGGATTGTGTACCTGGCAGCTCCTATGTTATATTAAATACGCCGAAGGAACCTCCTCGGGAAGAAGACGGCACCTCTCGTTGATGGATTGATGGATTATCCTCCAGGTGGATTAGCACTTATTTCTAGATCTGAATCAGATGATGGACTCACAATAAATCAATCAATTATTTTCTACCAATGAAAATAATTCCTAAATATACAAATAAAAACTGACTGCTTAGAAAGCAATTTGGGATTAAATAAAAATATCTTGTAATAAATTTAAATTCATTTAATGGGCTTTAATTATTCTAGTTATTCTCAATATTTTGTTTTACTGATTTCGTTAAGATTTTAGATAACTCTTAAATATTTTACAATTGAAATAATATATGAATCTTTGAATAAAAAGTAAAATGTTACACCCACCTAACTCGAAATGAGATAAATATATGCACCTTTGACCGTTTTTCAATTTGAATCATCTTGGAATTATATAATACCAGTAGTTTAAAAACTATATTTCACATTTTTAATTTTATTTTCTAATTTTTGTGACAAGACCTTTCGAAAATGTTGAACGTCCCATGGCTATCATTTAAAAACATGTAGAAGCCTATTCACAAAACATATACATATTTATATGTATATTTACTAAGGATAACCGAGGGTTTCTGGTTTACTAATTCTTAGTAAACGTTCAGTTAATAGGTATTTAGAAGCTAGAATAAGGAAAATCTCAATGAACGAACATTTGTAAATTGTTAACCACCCATTTTAAGATACAAAAAATATTTTTAAATGTTTGCAGTGAAAGTGAAATAATAATTGTATCCTCTGGTACCAACATATTTCAACTTTCCAAATTATTTGAACTAGAAAAAAATGATTCGCTGGATTGATTGATTTATTATGTAGTAATTGTCTCATCTAGCTTTTTAGTATAATCTAAAATTTTTCTAAAACAATATAAAATAAGTTCCAAAATATTCCAAGTTTAAAATAATTATATTAAAAGTTCTCTGGTACTATTTTAAACATTAAATACAAGTCTTTCCTACATTTTTAAGGTCGGTGTGAAAACCTTGGCTTGGAATTTTTTAGAATCGGTTTTATTTTTTCCTTAGAAATAAATTTTTGGTCCTTTCGGATTTTCATACATATCATTGTACCCCCAGGGAATCTTAGGCTATCCAACAAAAAAAAGAATCATCAAAATCGATTCACGCGTTCAAAAGTTATGCGCGAACAGACAAAAAAATACATACGGGTCGAATTGATAACCTCTTCCTTTTTTGGAAGTCGGTTAAAAATAGAAATCACTTTAATTAACGTAATTTAGAATAAAAAGGTATAGTTCTTTTTAAAAGCTTTTAATTATGGACTTGGCATCTGCGTTTGTTATTGGTGTAATTGTAGAACTTGCTTGAACGCTGTCCGATTGGGGTTCAAAAGTGAAAAAATGTGGTTGAATGCGATATAACTTATATTAAATAGTTGCAGTGTTTAATGAGGGGTCACGTCGTCGCTGCGGGCAAGGGGCAGGAATGTTATCGGTTTCCAAATCATCGACCTCTCCACTTGGCTTCTTCACGAAAAGGCTTGATATCCATTTACCCCTAAAAAACAAGCCACTAACAGGTGAAATCTATTTCTGGCGAACAATTCCATTTTGTGGCCGACAGACAAAGGGGAAGATCGATAATTCTGAAACTGGCTGACTTCTGGGTCATGGGAGCGAGTGGGGGTGTTGTGTTGATATTATTTCTAAAATTATATTCTTCTCAGGAAGGCACAACAAATTCCTTCCCGTCCCAGATGAGTTCTGAGTCAATAAGATTTAAGTCGGCCCTTTGATGTTGATTTTGCGATAACAAGATTCCGCCCTTAGAAATTCAGCAGAAAATGCGATTCCCTACCCACCTACTATGCGAAACCCTCTTTCGAGAGTGGTCTATAGTCATTTTTTTTTAATAGAATTGTAGAGCCCGAATGGGTTTTTGGTCCCAGGGAATGCGATTATGATACACTTTATGTGCGTGCACGTCATTACCGGGAGATCCTTTGAGCTTCCACTCCGGGGGGTCTTAAAAAGTGTTTCACGCTTAAAAGCACCGCAGGCGAATAAAAATTGTCCCAGCCGCAAAATGAATATTTCGCGGGCTTTTAAAAAATTGAGGGGGTCGTCCGTTCGCATCTAGACCCTACATCGATTTTCGATCCCGGCCATGGGGCGCATCCTTTATTCAGGATGCACTACGAGCTCGATGGGATCACAGCGTGTAAGTGAAACAGACTGTACAAAATTATTAACCCAAACGGGTCCTCTAACTTCGCAAAGTCTTCATTTCCTCAGAGATGAAGTGCTTTTTAAAGTGGCGGAATTAAATTTTCAGTCCAATCTACCAGAATACGGACAGAACGACTCCGAGGATCCCGGACTCTTTTTGCCATTGTAATCCTGGCCATGTTCTCCCAAACTGTTTTTATTTCCCGTCGTATGAGGCATGAGAATGGGAAGGAACTGCGCTTTGGAGCATTAGGGCGGAAATAAAATAAGATAAAGTAGAGGAATGACTGCCGGATAGTACCTCCCCCGAGGGTAGGTACTTCTACTTTGGCTTTTATCCACTCCCAAAATTTACATTTGTTGTAATACTGGTGCTTTTGTGCTTTTAGACTGCGAAATTCGAAGCTATTTAAATTTTAGTGGCAAATACGTATGACAAATTTCTTTTAGAAAACCATTGTTCAATGTTATTATAACAATTCGTTGAAAGGCTTCACAATTATATTAATATCTACTTAAATAGTTAAAATAGTAGGAGTATGTTTTCCAAAGTATATTTTCATATGTATCTTTTGAAAATATTTTATAGGATGTGGTTAATGAGGTGCCACTAATACCAGAAATGCCATTAGTCACATTAAGTACAAAACAATCTAATATCGCGGGCACTAAACATATATTATTATAAATTATAATGTTAACGCTTTACAGCATCATGTAACATTTCTATTACAAACCATTTTAGTACTTACAAAACTTAAAATAAATACATAAATCCTTTTCAAATCAACGTTACAGCATAGGTTCAAACCGTTCTCTGAAATATTATAACACATTTGCTTCAAATTAATTGGCTTTGGCTTTTGGCTGGTAGTAAGTTGATTTGAATATCATTCACCGTAAAACTGTTGAAATATATGTGAAAAGTGCGAATGGTGAAAAAATAGCAATAATAATTTTACATTTTCGTGATATCTAAGTGCATAATTTTTTTCATTAGCTGAACTGCATGTATTATTCTTATTATTAACCCCAAACAATTAAATAAATAAAATCTAAACTATGAAAATAGAAAATTATATTTACACTAAAAACTTTGGCAAATTCTCTAGTTGAGCATAATTGTTTTTTATGTTTTTTATGAAAAAAACAATAAGCTCTCTGATTACATTAATTATTGAAAAAATACTTCGCATTTGATAATTCTTCTAATTCTACTGTCGATTTCATCCTAAATCAAATCCTAATTTATTCGATTTCTGATAAAATTAAATTTTGAAGATGATTGTAAGTTTTAAATCTTTTTCATATTATTTTCTTTTATATCTATTTTACTTGATTTAAATCCTTAATATTTAAAAATTCTCATACCTGTCTGAATATCTCCCTCTGAATTATTGTGTTTGCTTGAATGGACAAATCCTATTAGATTAATCGAAGCATAACATGTACCTAGACAACAAAATGCAAGTCTAATTGAAATGGAATGAAATCCGTAGACATCCCATAAAATGTATTCTTCATCTATCATTTTTCTGGACCAATAAAACGCACAATAAGCGTATTGTCCTTGTTTGAAAATAGTATTTTCTGAACGATTTTCTTATATGTATTGGGGTTAGAAACGATTTATTTATTACTTGCTTTAAATGTCCTTGGTGGAGACATAATGCCTTATTAAAGACCATAGTTAAAAAAAACTATCTAGGAATCCACTTGCTCCACTTTTATTACATCGGAGTATTATAAAGGACGAAATGCAGCCACTTTCGAGGACGGATGCATCCACAAATTGTCCGGGCGGATAGGCTGGCTGCGGGGCTCCCACTCAGACTCTAGGATGGGGCAAGGGGACTTGAAATGGGTCGTGACGCATTGCACATAAAATTCGGTGTTCCAAAAAGTGCAGTGGGAGCACACATACCCTTAAGACTCCGGGGCGGGGCGGCGTTATCACCGCTAGAATTCTTCGCTGCAACGACGAGCAATTATCTGTGCATATTAATGGGAACGAGGCGCGGTGGCGTCCTGAAAGGAGCTTTTTATTCGCGGGCTCGCCGGCTGAAAAGGACGATTTAATTAAAGCGCGCATGCTATAGGAATTCTAATTATTCCATTGAAATGTTATTGAGCGCCCAGCCGTTGTTCCAGCTGCCGCTGGGGCATTTCCGGAACAGGATGATAAAATGCAGATTCATTGAACCGAGAGGGTGTTTCGCCCCCGTGGCCCATTCCTTGCGTGGAACTTGAATTACTTTGCAAATTGTGTAATTATGGCACATTTTCATTGTCAGGGATTCTGCCTACGCTAGATCTGATCCCTGCCTGGAGCAACCACGTAAGTGCGGGGGCATTAACAATGCATGGGCCTTCCGGGTAAAACTAGTTATAAATGTTTTAACTGCTTTCAGAATATTTATTAAAAGCGTGGGGCTGCTTTTAATATGCAACAACAGCATGTCCTGATCCACCAGCCGTTCCTGGGCGTATTAATCATAATTTTATCAGGAGTGCCTGGCTTCTGGAAGATTCGTTCATAGCCAATTATGTGGATTTACAGACAATTCATGACACTTTACGACGATATTTTAAGTTGGTAATGGAGCAAAACAGTTGGACATACGCCGGCTGAAATAAGCGCTGCTGTTTATATGGGTCGTGTTGGAGGGTTGCAGAGAAAATGAGTATTGTGCATCTAGAAAATGCAACCACCACTTAATTAAGGTTTCCCATTATTATTGCTCGTTACTAAACAATGGAAATAGGGTCAGGACTATGATAAACGATTTAGCGCTTTTCGTAAACATATCGAGTATAGCCTCTAAATTTTTGAAGGCCGTGAGTGTAAACGATTTCATGAATTTAGAATTTCGTCACTGTTTGGTTTGGCACTATGCGAAATTCACAGTCGGTATATAAATTTACAAATTCTACACATAATCTACCTCACTCGATATTCACAGACATCTCATTCTTTTGAAATTACTTACTAAATAGCAAATAATATCTGTAGAGCAATCTCATATTTACAAGAAAAGAAAAAAATATATAATTTTTCAATCCGGAGGTCTCACTTTTTCGAAAGAAACACCATATCTTTTGGAAAAAAAAGCCAAAGTACACAAAATAAGTAACTTAAGTTCCTAATTATTTTATTTTCCATTTCACATTTCGATTGTTTGGAGAGACGCTTTAATATTATTTGATTTACCTGGAAATATTTTAGAAATTAATATTTCTCAATTGTTTGTATTGAAACATAAATATTAATTCACGTAAATATTATATAATATCTAGATGGCGTTAACTGAATTGAAATGCCAAAATCACTTGTTTTGTTAACTACAAGGCATCGTTGCTTTTCTTATAACATAATACTCGAGACAATTGAACAAAGAAGAATTGAGCTACGCATCATCTGTTTAAACTCTAAACGTTTAAAAATATTTTCATTATTATGGTATGATGAGGGAATATACGTGAATATATTTTATCACATTTAATATCACGCGGAATTCACATCAAGTTAGACAAAACAATTTATGGTAATGTTGAAATTACACTATATTGCCAACCCTCGAATTACAGAGAAAAGACAGTGTTCACTTTTTTGTTTTATAAAATATTATAGCATTATTAGTTTGTTATATAAGTGGTGTTCAGTTGATCAAGAATGTTTCTGTCCTAAATCTTGCGGGTAATGGGATGCAATGCAAATGTTTCTGAATCTTACTGATCCGAAAATTGTATCATAGAAACCAAAACTGTGGTAGAATAACCAATTCGGTAGGTTTCTAAATTTATTTTCAACTTAAGTGTTCATGTTTTCGACACTATTACTTACTCGCCTTTAAAGAGTGGGAATAAGAAATGGCCTGCGGGTCAGACAATTTTCAATATTATGAAGTGCTGTGGGGAATATTTTTAAAATTAATGAATTCTGTACCTAGAAGATTTATACATAACTATTACATAAAAGAGTATTAAAATACTATACAGCTGTTAAATTTTGCTCTGAATAAAAATACCTAAACCTCTAAATAATTGTGCATACATTTCTAACATTAAGATGTCCCCAGTAAATATAAGGACTGAACGAATGAATTCTCCGATTCTGAAATATTCTCACGCCAATTGTTGAATTTGAAAATGGAAATGAAAACATAGCATAAAATCATTCTAGATATCATTTTGTCCCTGGAAGTAGCCGTATCAGAATTAAAATTTTATTAAATCTCAACAAGACTTTAAAGGATCATTTTATATGCACTCTCTTGTACATTCTAAGCTCGGCCCTGTGGATATCTTCACGACTGCCACAAGTGTTGGCATCACTATAAATGCCAGGACCGCTGCAAAATTCAACGATTGAGAGATTTCTATTCTGGAACCATTTACCCAGAAGATAGTGGTATTGCACATTCTGAACTCTTTCTAGCCGATATCACGTAAATGGTACGTGTCTCCTTTTCCAGGAATGTCACAGTGTGTAATGCAGGTTGATGCATACTTAGACCCTCATCCTTCACTGCATTCCTATTCTTTCCGTCCTCGAGCGGACAACTTTTAATTCCGCCAACCAATTCTTTCTTGCGAAGGGAACTCCTTGCTCCTTTCAAGGAACCCGTCGTACCGAGATGCTCTTCGAAGGACTCTGATCAGAAACACATAAAACTTTACGGGTGGTTGCCTCGGTGGAGTGTAAATTCCCGGAGGAGCCACCTGAGCCATCCCGGGTATCTGGGCGGAGGAGCGCAAAAACATCTGCTTTGCCTCAATCACACCTTACGAGCTCTGTAATTGACCTCCTTTAGGAGCCGCCCGCTGAAAAGGAGTTTGTAGCTATAAATACCTGCACGAATTAACAACTCCTGGCGGCGGCGCGGTTTCTCTACCGCCACGATGGAAGACCCCATCCCCGGGGATGATATAGCATAAATTGAAGGTGCAAGCAAGGTGAGTAGTAAGAGTAAGTGCACACTTCTGGAGATAGTCCTTTCTATGTAGCAGCACACAAAACAAGTTTCCACGCTGGCGAAAAACTACCAAAAATTAGCATAAAATGGAAATTGGACGTGATAGTACAAACAAATAGTTCCTTTTTCCTCTCCCGGTCCACCAAAATCCAGTTGTAAAGTAAATTTTTCACATTTACCCAGTGCATAGTCATTATCTCGCAATTACCCTATCTGCGATGCCAACTACGTCTGATAGTGGGTAATTACTTTTCATTTTGTGGTAGCGTCAGCCAGGAAGCAAATTAATGATGTCCTCGATTAAATCGGGTGGCGCTTAGAGAATTTATAAAAAGCTCCACTTTTCCAGAGAGTAAAAGGTGCTCCACTTTATTGTAATTTTTCTTTCTATTCGGTATATTTGTTTCAAGTATTTTACTGGCAACGCTTTAGGGGATGTTTTTCATTTTCTTCTCAATGAATCTCGTTCGCTTTAAAAACCATTAATATCAGGACTTCAAAAAATACAAAAGCTAATAGAGCTAAATGAAGCTGTTTTATGGATGCAGCGATCTATTTCATTGATGTTTACTGGGTAATTGTTACTTTTATTCAAATTGAGGAGAGCTTTTCGAGTAATATTCTTTATGAAATGTTAATGAAGGTAAAAGTTAATAATCAGTATAAAAATACTTTTACCATAAAATAATAGAAAATATATGCCGCTTGTTTAGAATAGACTGGTTTCGTTTCATATGTATTTGCACTTCAATTGTTGGATGGGATCAATATGCTACTAAATTTTTGTTTCCTACATTTGTTAAATCGATAGCCTCATGATTATCTTTTAATTTGAAAACTTTATTTAGGTATACCCACGTTTATAGCCAGCATATGAAACTCAGAAATTTATTTATGAAAAGTTAGTATTATGTATGTATATATAGATGATACATGTGTGAAGACGCTGCGTTGTCTTATTTAAACAAAACTTAATTAACTAACTCTTTTTTTCAAAATTGGAGAGTAAAAACAACAAGCAACAAATTTTATAACAAGTAGGTACATATTTAGAAATATTCAATATTCCGTTCACATATTTTATATCAACTCAACCGAAATTTGTTGAAGAGCCAAACTTTGGATACTGCAATACTAAAAATAAGATAATATCTTTTTGGTGTCAAGTAAAAATCATTAAAAATAATACGTAAATAAAAACTGAAATGCACCTTTTGCAGGCACATATATGATCAAATTGCGTACGGAATTATAAAAATACGCCCGTTTAATAAGCACATACGCCTCGGTTGCAGGCATGAAAACTCGAAAATACGCCCGTTTCACTGGTACTCGGCGTATACATTCATATGCTTACTGCACGAAGGTTGTTGAGAAATTAACGAAAATTACTAAGCAGTTTTATGGATTTTTCAATTCATGTGGGCAACCAAATCATACTGTTCTGGGTTGCTTAACTTTTATGGGGCAATAAACTTAAAAGTTTGTTCGGGATGCAATGCGCGCCGTGCCTCATTTGGGCTATTTTGAGTGCGTTAGGATTTGTGTCTGCCTTCGAAGGGCTACAGTTTAACACACCATGCTTTATTTACGTATGAGAGAGTATTCCGTGCTGTGTGGTTACATGTGGACCTATAACATTCTTACTCAGGTCGCCTGTATATTCCTAACGACAACGATTTTTCCGATCTAATAAATTATTTCAGATACGTTATCAAGTCTGTCCTCATAGGGAGCAATTTACTCTAAATACTCTTCCTATATTGAACGAATCCACATTAAAAAGCCGAGGGCAATTCAATACAGGGACCCGCCTTCCCGAGGTATGTGGAGCAAACAGAGGGTAGTAGTAGGACCCATCTTTCTTATCAGGCTAATGCACCTTGTTATCCGTGGGTAGTTGCCCCGCTGTTTGCGTCGGACTATTTTTTTTATTTGCTTTAATTTCTGTCCCACTCCCGGGAGGAGTAGAGCCCACTTACCTGGTAGAGATATCCTTCAGCAAACAGTAATCTTCTGGCGCCCTCTCAAAGTCTGTTTCTAAGTAACTATGGTTTCCTCAGAGTTGGTTGTTTTTCACTATACCCACATCTCTCCGAAAATTTTCTTTCCGCCTTTTGTTTTTTGCTCTATTTTATGTTATTCTAGTGTTAAGCTCACATCCCAGCGAATGCTCTGCGCCTGGAGTCCGGAAGGTAGACCTGTCTCAGGACCTGTCTCAGGACACTGCTCTCAGGTGTTTTTCAAAGGTGAGTTCACAACCCCTAAATAGTGGGTTTTCGGTGCTGTGCGAACGCTGCTGCAGCCGGTTGGTCCGTGGGATGAGGTGTTCCGCACAGACTGTTTCGTGTTGTTTATCGTCAGTTATAAAACCAGGTATGCGAAAACCGGGAACACCAACGACAATGGCGGCGACAGCGAGGCGCGCTAAAGCTCGACACTATTTTTCTTCTGAGATACACTCGAAGGCATCAAAGTCATTTTCACCGCGGCTCGCTCACTCGGTATAAATTGCGATTTCAACGATGTGGCTGGTGCCTGGATGGCCGATTGTTCCCGACTGCGCCCAGGGAGACTTCCTTGTTCGTTCGACTTCCCTTTGTGGTTTAGTGCCTTCCGGTCTGGGGGTGCCTCATGCACAGGTCGCACTCTGTCTGCTTAATGGACAAGAAATGTTAACATTTTGCGGATAGGGGTTTTTTTTCATCCAGGACTACACTATTGTCGCTCGGCGCCAACTCCTGCTGAAAATAAAGAAATCGAAAATACCAAGAATTAGTTTAATTCCTCAACTAGAGCACTGCTGTAAGTGGAATATAGGTACATTTTGAAAGACTTATAGGTTCCTTTATTTGAAAAAAGCGCTGGTTTTTTATTTTGAGTAAGATTTGCAAGTAGTATTAAGCAACAATGGTGAACTCGAAAAATTAGTCCATCTACAGAAAAGAATTCCATTCAAATATCAAAGTGTTTGCTAATTTAGTACCTGCGATGTATGTTTTTACATATCAGAATCATTTTAGAACCTTTGCTGTAGATAGAATTTAAAATTTTTTTTTTAAATCCATTTCAAAATTCGACTAATTGTCTAACTGAATCCACAAATACTTCTTCTATCACGCAATTTATTTCTTACGTCTTATCAGAAGGGCCTTTTTTTTAGAATTCGAATTTCAGAACTTTGAACACATCACCTTTATTGAACTTCATAGGAAATCAAAACTTAACTACTCGAATGAAAACTGAACTTTTTAATAAATTACTCCCCTTTACATATATTATTTATCAGTTAATTCTTACTGTAACTTATTAGCGTAATATACGATGGCAAACTTGACTTGTCATACTTTCTTCAGAGAAGGTCTTCAAGATACTGAATTTTATTAAGTTACAGAGGCGTACACTGCCAATTTAAAGAGTAGGCGACATATTAACTGTAACCCACGTTTGATTTATATTATGAAGGTTTCAACAATAACAATACTAACATAATATTACCTCGAATGAGTGGGAACGACGATGTAGCATATAAAAAACTAAATTATAGTAATTCCTAATAAAATAACAAATGAGGACAGCTTAAAAAAAATATTTTAACAAGCATCTAAAAATATCTCATCGAATAAATTTAATAACTAATTACTGCTTTTTGAGAAAACTCTTAATGAAGGCGTTCAAGCTTGTTTGTTACGCTTATAAACGACGGCAAACACATACATATTTATTTCATTTTACTTGCAATGAGGGAAAATGTCAAATTAGAAACTAAATGTGCAGAGTCGACACTTTCGAGATATCGAGGATAAAATTTTTAACGTAAGTGAAAATTATTTTATATATTTTAGAGCTTTTTGCTGTTTGAATGCAACAAAATAGTTTTATAAAAATAATAATAAATCATGCATTCAGAATGCATTGAAGGGACCATACATCTTAACTTTCTGAAACGTGACAACAAAATTAGTATCCCTATAGTCTTATCAAGTAGAGATCCCAAAAATGTTTACAAAGGTGTATGATCGAAGTAAAATACTTATGTATATAATTAAAAGTTTAGATTACTATAGATTAATCACAATTATTAATCCACAATTCAATTAGACGTTCTTTTGGAATAGTTAATAATTCAATCAATAAAAAATTTCATTGCAATTTTAACAATTATATGGAAGTTTCTAATAAAGATTTATATGAAAGCTATAAGTGACCTCTTCAATTTTTGCAATCTTTTTCTTTGCAACATGTTTAAAGTAAACTGCCCCTGATTGCTTATAACCGCCAATGTATTTTGCTTTAGCTTTATGTTTCTGAACTTTGCTGCTTGAAGACAGCAACGAAACCGAGATTTCTCTGTGAATTTTTAATGCACATCATTTTCCATAAATTATGCACAGCGGGAGTCGCAAGACTAAGGTAAATTCTTCGGTTGCAGATTGCAGCATTTGCAGGGCGCCACCAGGAAATGGTTTGAGAGCTCATAAAGGTGCAGAAAGGCAGTACCTGGTTTCCGGAAATTTACGGCTACTAATACTAGGAAGTCATTTCACCCAAACTAAATCTTCTAACTTAATTCTTCAAAATCCAGGTTGAGCTCTCACGTCGCGCTACGCTCAACGCCTGTTGAATAATTAATTATTTTGTGAAATGAAAACGATGGTTCTTTTGCGCTGTAGTTAGTGTAAGCGCAAGAGCGACTAAACGAGTTGAAAATAATTAAAAAGTAAGTAATCAGGGCCTCGGAGGAAATACCTTTAGGGATTCATTTGAGAATTACATCGCCTAAATCGTGGCGGCAAACAACCCTGGCAGCATTTCAAATCCTCTCGAGAAAATGCAAATTTTTTTGCTAAATATTTACGGCCGGCAAAATGGAGCAGTATCATCATCGACTACATCTGCCCATCCACATTAATTTAATGCTCTGCGGCATGATTTAATAATGAAATGATTCAGTGCAAGAATCCAGCTGACATTTCTCAAGATGAGCAGGAAAAAGGAAAATAAAGTAAAAAAATAGCCCCAGAGGAAGAAAAAGCGGGAGGAATCCTCTGTTCCTTGAAAGGACACTCAATGCCCCGGAAACCCTTTCTATGCCACGAAATGTGGGTCAGGGGGTTTCACAAAAATGGGAGTAGTGTTCGTGATTCCAAAAGGAAGAAAATTTTAATCTGTGACAGGTTCCGGCGTTCCCGAATACCCGAAAACTTCTCCCGGTTTCGTCTCTCCCAGATAAATTGGAACGGACGTGCTTCTGTACCACAACTTTAAAAATGAATCGTTAGCGCTACCGTGCGCAACGGGCCCGAAAGGGACTCCGAAATGAGCATAATTAACTTTGTACACTGCGGTTCACACTGGGGCAAATGAGCAGGTCCTGGTCCTCGCCAGGACCTCCGGGAGGACGGGACAGGAGACACGTGTGAGAAAAAATACGACTGGAAGGTGGTAGCACGGCCGGGCAAAGTGCCTGTTATTGGCCTGCTTCCATTTAATTAAATACACCCTTTACCGTTGCAGAGGGCCCTTAATTCCCGGCAATTCCCGTCACTAATAACGGGCAACGAAAACCTCTTTAAAATATTTTCCGGAGGCAACAAAATCGTCGCGATCTCTAAATAACGCGGTACATCCTAAGGGGATAAAGTGTTACAAAAAGAGGAGTTTCTAAATCCTCCAAAGCAGGATAAAACGAATTAAGGAAATTTCAGACCAGAAGGATACTACGCCGTATATTTTCATATTTATGGCGGTTCTGTATTTTATTTACGATTCTGAAGATAGGATGAAGAGATAAAACCTAATCTTTGTATCAACAATTTCTGTTTTTAATTTCAGAAATAGATGTTTGCTTTACTTATACTGATATTGGAAAGAGGCAAGTAGTATATAATATATATTTTGTTGCTTATAAGTAGAATTTAAACAAGTTGTTTGATTTGAGCAAATTAAATTTTCGTTACATTCGTCTTCGTAAGGAATTTTTGGCAGTAATAAAACTACGGGTGTTGGTGCTATAAATACTATCAAAATTATAAAATTAAGTACTGAGTTAGGGTTAATCGGGATTTTAAAAAATCGTTCTTTCTTTACGTTTTGTCAAAGTACAATAATTTTGTTAAAAAGGTACTCTGGGCCTTTCAGTGGATGCTTAAACTATATATTCTTTTCGAGAAGTCTTAAGTTTTTAAATTTTTTTCTGATAATTACACAGTTCTACAGCATTTTCTCCTTGAAATGTTTACGAACTTTTCGAAGATTGCGAATCAGAAATTAAAATTGTTCCATTGCATTAAATTTTACAAAAAACTCGACTTTTAAAAGTTATTCAAAAACTATGCACTGTTTTTTATTAATTTTATATCGATGAATTTTAAATGACCTTGTTATTTATTCTTACATCTTCATCTTACCATTTGCAAAGAATATTAATTTTAATTTAATTTTAAATTTTGCTTATAAAATATACATATGTAGCAGAACTTTGAGTGGTGTATTGTGTATATCAAATGTATTTTATTGCTATTTTAGCAGAGATCTCTGTTATATTTTCTTGAATTATAAGTTAGAACTAAAGTCTGATTTTCGTTCAAAAGTATAGTCTAATTTTATCCCTAATCGTACCCTTCACTTAAAATGTTGATAATAAAAGCTCACAGTATTCTTTATAGCTGAAAATTAAAATAACAAATTTATGTGTGGTTGAAATTTTTCTACGTAAAAATCCGGTCTTTCTTTTCAAGTTCATAAAAATTAGCAAGTTTCGACTAAATGTAGCATTAGATGTTTTCAGTTGATTTAATTATGATACTTTACATTTCAAATATGTAATTCCCCAAATCGTTCAAAGTGAATTCATTTAAAGTCAATTTTAAACTTTGATCGATTTATTAGACTCTTAATTATTTTATGGAAAATCACGTTTTGGACCACTGCAAAGAACGGACGAAACCCCAGCCTATCAAGCGTCAAGAATGGCTCTTTCTTATCGTTACAATCTTATGAAATTTTCCGTCATAAATGTCGTAAACACTGATTTCATCCAACATGAGAAACATAGCCGATGACAAAAAAAATCAGCGGAAGAACTTTGCTTATCCTAATGGATTCCAAAGATTACTTCTGGAACCGACCGAGGGGCTCCCGACGCCGGAATATTTCGGGAGCCATAAAAACTGCTAAAAATGTCATTAAGCCATGGTATCAGATGGTATCAGCTTATCGATTTCTTCCTGTTCGCTTCCAAACGTATGCCACATACAGTGGAATTTTCGTTTCAACACCCCACGCCTCTGTGACAATTCCTTAGAAGGAGGCATACTAATGGCAATTTTCCGGGCTTTCTCTTTGTAGGACACTGTTCCACGTCCCACAGATATTGCAAAGAGATTCCTGAAGGATTCTGGGATTTGTTTAGAAAGCGCACGAAGAATTTATGAAAGCTATAGAGGAATGATGAAATTTCAAATTTCAAAATACATTTTATGCACGACATGAACAATTGAATTGGCTCCGGGTGAGAGAAGTCTTATTTTCTTGTCGACGTGGATCCTAGCAACATTTCATCCCACGCGGGTTACTCTATATAAATAGATATAATATAATATTCTTGATTCAGTTTCGGCCAAGGTGTGTTAATTAAAATGGACAGATTTGCATAAATGCAAAATTTTGAAGGCAGCTATGGTACGAATGTTGGCCTTTCTGAATTTAAATTACGATCAACGTAGTATCCGTTTCAAATTCTCAAAGGAAGGACGATTTAATGAAATTTAAAATATGTATGTAAAATTTGACTAGGTCATTCTTTGAGAGGAAATGTTTTAATATTTCTTAAAAGTTTATGTATTTTAATAAAGTAAAGTTAAACAATATACGTATTTCCCATCATATACCAAATGGTTTTAAAACATGTTCTTATTATGCCTTATATATTTTAGCACGTTTACCACAATATAATGGCATGAGAATGTTTGAGTCAAGATTGATAAAAATTTTTATAGAATGTTATGGTTAAAAGGTTTATTTCCAATAAGCATATGTGCATAGTTACTTTGTAGCTTAAAAAAGAACTAAAGCTTTAAATAATACAAAAGTACAAACATATATTGTATTAATGTTATATTTAACTCTGTAGCTATAAGCATACCATAAAAGTCATTGTGATTGTAAGCATAAAAGTCATATAAATCAAAATCAATTCAGTTTCATACTGCGGACATAAGAATGTATAAAGTAAGTATGTTGGGTCTTCGCCAAAAATATTTGCGGCATTGCGTGAAACATTCGATTCGTAATAATTGTTAAACACATAAAGATTTTAAACAAATCGAATTTAGGAAGACACTTTTTAAGAATATATATTAGCTATTTGGCATCGAAAAGTATTATAAATAATTTTAAGTTCATATCGTTCCAACATAAAATGGAAAATGTGGGTCAATTTGTCACTACGTTTTACATATGAAAAAGTATAATTGGCAGTTTTGGTCTCGATGAAAATATTGAATATTTGCTGTTTAAGCAAAGACTTCTGCGGCCCAAAGTCGGGTTTGATTAAAATTAATTAAAACAGTGTTACTTATCATTCTACTTGAAACATACTTATTTCATTTAAATAAACGTTTTCATCATAAATTCGTTTGAAAACTCCTTACAATATCCGCAAATTTCCATATTGAAGCTTTTATAATTTATGCTTCACTTCATTGGATACTGATTTGTTAACGCATTACAATTAAAAGCAACTCATTATCACGCATATAAATTCTAAACATGACGAGTTTGTTACGAAGCAGTACTGCGAAGAAGGACTAAGTTTTAATTTTTATCATCCTGTGGGAAATCTTAATGTACTCTGAAGGTCAGAAGGATAGAAGATAATTTGATGTATTTAAAACAATTCTGTATATTAAGAATAAATCCTGAAGCAAATTACAGGTAGCGACGGTGCTGGTCTAGCTCCTGTCCTTTTTTGCTTCAGGAGCTTAATATACAAAGACGCATATTTTAAATTCTTATCTCTTCATTAAATTGTTTTTCTGAAAGCACTTCTATTGCAGACATGGAAATCTTATTATAATAAGAGCTTTGAGGAAAATATAACAAATTTTAATAAAAATTGTTGTGTACTAGACAGTACCAAGGAGATTCTTAAGTAATTTTAAGACAAAGAAAAATATTAAATAATTTTACGTTAAAGCATTTAGTATAATACACATACTTTAACTCAAAGGTAAGAGAAATTTAATTTAACATATTGTAGTAAAGGCCTTGAAATCTTTTCCCAACGTAATACATTTTATACTAAAAATTCTTAACAATCATAAACAAATTTGAAATATTTTGAAATTACATACGAAATTTTGTATGTAAGTACCTACATAAGTATTATGTTTCAGAGAGCGCATTCTAAATTATGCAATCAGCTTTTTTCTTTCTTTAATATTTTTTCTTAGTGACTTACAGATGACCCTTTATTTTCACTCCACTTGGTTTTAAGTTTAATATTGCTTTAAGAACCCGGTTCGTTATTATAGAAATTGTCTTGCCATTTCTGATTGCAATTAAGTTCGGAATTTTTCGAATTGAGATCATTCCCCGTAACATCCCAAGTGATTTAAGACATATGTGTATGTAGTGTTGAATTAATTCCAGCTTTTTCGTAAGATTTGTCCAACCTGTTTTCATCTATAGTAGAGTTAACACGTTACAACACCAATTACTTGATTTTTTTTACAACTTCTTCTTTAACTCTTAAAAAGTATCATTCAAAAAATCATGTTAATGGTATCATGGTTGAAATTTCATCCCAGTGTGTTTTAATATTTTCCTTAAATTTAATAAAGATATATAGTTCAATTAAGTATAGTAAAATTACGTGCATTCTTATTAAAAATGAAGGAGGAAGGAATGAAATACCTAAATAAGATAAAACCAGTCTTTAAAGTCATTAGATTTTAAAGATTTTGGAAAAATAATTGCCCTGGGGTGAAAATTCACCCACGATACCTTTTAAGGGTTAAATGGAATGCTGTACAACGGGATTGATGAGATTACTTATATTGATATGATGAAATCTTCTAACCGGTTTCATTAACTTTTTCGTCATTCTCAGACTCTGGAACGATTTCCAAATAAATTTACTTGACTTCTAATTGGACTTAAACTTTATCTGAATCTTCCACAGAAATTAACTTAGCAATTAATTTCTCTTTTAAGTACTTCGCCTTTGTACTTGACATTTTAAATTAAAGTACAATTTTACAAGAAAATTGTGAAATCTCACATCAAGCAGTTACAAAAATTATAAATGTTAATTATAATTTGTCGTACATAACTAGAACTTACGAAGCAATATGACTTACGGCCAGTTCTTGAATACCACTACTATTTCTAGAAATCGTATTTTATAAGTTTTAGAACAGTAGATATAGAAAAAATTCAAATTACGCCAAAATAGCGTTGATAGCTTTACCAAGCAACTAATTTCCTAATGGTATGTAGAATGTTGTGAGTTTTTGAATAATATGAATATTGTTTTTTTGAGTTGAGCTGGGATTCCAGGAAAAAACAAAGGGAACTTTTTGAAATGTTAATAAGTGTAACATTTCAATTTAGTGCTTTATTGAGCTTTTCTCAGAAATAAGGTGGGAAGGTTTGTATGTATATTTAGACGTGGGTGGATAATAAAATACTTTTGATATCCCGTACCCTTTGTTTGATGTTTGTTCCTTATTCAATTTAACTATGTATACGAAAACTCGGAATATTTTTGTGCTTGCTCCCTCTCAAATCTATCGAACGCCATCGACACATAAAGGCCATTCTCAAGTAAAGAGAATTATTGAAAAGTAGCGACTTTGTGCCTCCGTAATCAGTGATTCCGAAGAAGTGGAAATCCTTGGCGAATGTTTCATTCTTGTGTCAGGGACACATGTGTGTATAAATAGGGCAGCCTCCAGCATTGTTACTTCGCTGAGTTCGGTTTCGTGCGCTGCGAAGACTCCAAGATGCCAATTTTCGCTTTAATCCTGCAAACCGATTCACTGCTTAGGCACACATTCGAGGCACGTCTCCTGGGTCAATAAACACCACCCCCCGACAAGGTAAAGTGTATGGAAATTGCAAGGATCTGAGGAGTCCTGGGTTCCAGGTTCCAGCCCCCAGCCAGTAATTCCCTTGGGCACGGACTGTCGAACGAGGACAGTTAAAGGCTTTTTTACAGGGTGAACAAGCGAATTTTATTCAACTTCCTGAAATAGTACTAAAATCCATTATGATTCTGTTCGAAAATTGGCACGAGCGAAGGGGTGTCTTGGAGAGCGCCCAGACCACCCCGCGACCTCCGTCGGGGTGGTCAGGGGCGCCGTCGGCGGGCTGGGGGTTGTGGGCCGCTCCGACTCAATCACATCGGCAGAAGTCAATGGGCGAGTGGCACGGGGCCCGATCGATTTTTCGATATTTAGCTTCATTAATATTTAGCAGGAGTCGGGCACGAACTATGCGCTTTGTACCTCAATTTTTCTATTTTTTCTACTTTTTTTTTTGTCTGCGAGTGGTTTCATGCTATTTGCTGGATAATTTAGAAATCATTTTCTTGAGGGGCAATTGCTGCCGTCAGCGAACAGCTTTCCCATGGTCATTCGTGTCCGGGAAGAGGAATTTTTAAAGGAATTATGTGAGCAAATTAAGCCTGTCGACTTCTGGCGATTCACCTGGATGTGCCCGGTTTCATTATTCATGTCCCAGGACCTGCGGTCACGGCAGCCGTTTCCGTCACCGCAAATTGGTCCTTTTCTGTCGAATTTTAGATGGTTGTGTCGAGAATGGCTCGAAATGGCTTTCTAGTGGGAATTCTTACTAAACTAATCGTCCCTTTGAGCGACGTTCCATGAACGTCTCCTGCTCGCCTGGGTGTCGTGGATTTGATTTCTTTTTCGTCCTTCTAAACAAATTTGAAATGGTTTGCCCTTCGCCTACGCGGACGGGTTCCGTTCCGGTGGAGCTCGACTCAATTACTTACATGTCGTGCTGGCTGGGAGCGTTTCAATCAGATGCAGCGTAATCATATCAGTGATAATCTGCGAAACCATCTGGCAACTCGGATCTAAATTAAAAGCTCAGTTTCCAATTATCTCGTGTCGCAGGGCGCGCAGTGGCGGTGCCCGGGGTCTGGCAAAATTCAATCAGGTTGAACGAACCATGGATAAAAATTGTGGGTTCTGCTCGCGGGCAAAAAGCTGCACAAACAATTTAAGGACTCGGTGTGTGGGGTTTTTTGAAATGTCGAGATTTACTCGATAAGAAATTGGCACACCTGCGGTCGGGATCGGTACAAAATCATAAATAATAATTGGAATGGAGTTTTTCCTTTTTTTAAAAAACACTCACATGTTTTCCAGGAAATCGACATCGTCTGTTCTTTTCGAAACAATGTTTCAGTTTTTAGCTCTGATACAACGTCAATTTCAATTGTTATCAATTGGATTAATTTCAATTTAAAATTCAATTTAAAATGAAAAGCTCGACATAAAATAATTTTGAAATGAAACTTTTTCAATTCCATTTTTACGCCACCATTCCATCTGAAATGAACCAATATCGATTTGATTTTTAATAAAATTATAATGCGGATTTTTCGTTTAGAGACTTTTGTTCTAGATTTCATCAATCAACTTAGTATTTGCTTGTCACTGGCGTTATCTTTTTGGACCGTTTTGCCCAAAAACATGAAATTTTTCCAATGTAGTTTTAGAAGGAAATAGAAAATACGAATAATTGCATTTTGATTTTGGGAGTGAAAATACCTATAGTAGTAATAGACAAATCTTCCATGAACCCTCGTTTTGTGTCAAAATATAAACGAAAAACTAACTATGAATATGAATGAAGAAAATTTTTTACAGAAGTAGTACAGCTTTCAGAATATCAGAAGTTTATCTCCTATCTCTAATCAATCTTAGATTTTTAAGATGAATACATAAAATACATTACTGGAAAAAATCAGAAGGGACACAGTGTAACATTATGCATATTCTTTTTCTTTCCAAGCCAACAAGCAACCAAAACACGTTTTACAATCGTTTAAACATAATTTGATTAATTCGAGAAATGTATGTAGTAAATGAAAAGTGGAAGCATTTTAATCTTCATTAAATTTTACAAAACAATGATTGAAAATTTTAGATTCAAATATTTTTAAAACGATGGCTTGGTTAATGAATAATTTCCAAAAGTTAATAAATGGGTATTTCCAATAGGAAAAACAAATTTATAATTACAGATTTAAAACAATGGGCAATAATTCATAGATTTCATTCAAATGTCCAACAAATAGTGAAGAGGTAAACATTTCAATACGATACCAAACATTCGTACTTATTTATAACTTCTATTATTATACAGTAAAATCTAAACAGATTAATTGATTTTCATTAAGCAGGGTCAAAGGATTAGAATAAGCATATGTGTGCAGATAACGATTTTGCGGACATATAGGCCTCCTTAATGAACATTAATATTTACAATAAGCTTACCATAGGAAGGCTGTATTTCGAGTTTACTGTTTGCGATATTAGGATTTTGGGTTTTACGTTCGACTTTAATTAGTAATTTAATTCTTGGGACGTAATACTTGTACCACTTGTACCCAAGTACCGGGGAATTCCATCGCTATTGGAGATTTTTACCTTGTAAGGATAGCTACGAGTATTCGAACAATTTCGTTATTATTTTCACAAATAATTAAGATGACTGTGTGAATTTCATGCGTCAGTAAGGGTAGGTACGAAGAAGGTATCGATATTTTTCGGTATAAAGTACGTACTTGATATTTGATACCGATAGTTATATAGCTTAATAATACTATTTGGTTGGGTATAAGATATATGTATGCATGTGCGTACGTAAAAAATATGCAAGCTTTTATCTAGTTGCCTAGAAGTTTAAGTGTACATAATTTCAGAACCATAGGGAGCTTTTTCAAATTACATGTTTAAGAAATGGTATGAATAGCTAAACCTCCGCGACATAAATGTCCAAACCATCGCGATAAGAGCATACATTATATTATATACATTTCAGGAAAAATGTATTCTACTCTACATTCAAGTACACGTAATATTTCGTCAGTGATCCTATCTTTGGAGCCCACCTAAGGGTAGAAATACTTCCCTTGATTTTTTCTCCCCTTTCTTGTAAATTTAGCACATTTTTCGCACCACCAAGTGGATGTGTGTGCTCATCCTTTATTTTGCTGCCAGGGAAGCGCATATTTCATGCCCCGGCTGGCTGTCATTATCAAGGCAAACAATGCTCCTTACGTGCCTCGAAGACGAATAGGGCCGCATTTCGACCGGGTATTCGGCTATTTTCTGAGTGACGTCATTCACAGATGATATGTAGTTAGCAGATGATTCAACTCGTTAGGCGAGATTGAACACCTATTTATGGGGCAACCAGGCGGAGGTTTATTCAAATTGATTTTTATACCTTCGCCCAAGTTCCGGCCGGAAGGATGCGGGGGAGGACCGTACATTCTAGGCCTTTCTGGAGCGTTTTGAGGGCATTTAGTTGACAAGAGTCTGAAATTAGAACCTCGAGTGCGGTTAAATTTTGGCAAGCCTATTCAGTTGCGTTTCGAGTAGATTAATTTCGGCTGGTTTATGGGCGCATTCTCTTCTAACTTTTAGTGGCTGTAATTAGCTCGCTTTCCAACAACAAGCACAATGAGAGTATCTCAAAGCGCGGTCTCCTTCGCTCAAGGGTCCAGTTGGACCTAAATAAATACCTCAAGCAGCAATAAAGCACAAAAGGAGCCTGGGTCCTTCACATCTTTATTTCCGAACTTCTTTCCGACAGGTGAAGCCGTCGCCTCGCCGGTATTCTGAGCAAAAAGTTCGGTCAATTAAATGTTAACTGATGCCCTAAGAAGAAAAGATGAGGACGAGCTTCGGGCCGGAAAAAGGGCTACCAGGACATGTGCGTATGACACGCATCGATTTTTTCCCAGCAGCCCTACTCGGACAAGGACACTAAATGTGAATTCGTAATAAAATTTGAAATTCCCAACAGACGTGGTTAAGTAAGAAAGGCTTTCCGAGGAAGCTTTTAAATAAATATTTATGGCATTTAACCAAATTCGAATTTACTGAGTAGAAGGTACTCTGCTCTGCGTGAGGCGGATAATTCTCAAGATAAACTTTGAACTTTTCGGGGTACACACTTACCTGAGGGCTTAAGTCTTATTCGAGATGAGTGGATTTTTCTGCTACTGCTATTGACACAAATAAATTAAAACCATCTTTCCTCCTACGGAACGTAATGCCAGAGGTCAAAAGGTTAAGTCAATGGTTTTCCTGGCACTGATCCAAATTTCTAACGTCGAGTAAATGCTAACTGGAATGAGGTAATGAAGTATATGTGCTTGCCAACTCCTGGTGTCGTGAGATATAAAAATAAAATAGATTTCCTTTCCAGCCTCCACATTTACGGCATTTCCGCGCAAGTCAGTCGATGTGATAATATTTTGCCCTAGTAAGAGATTAACAATAGCAGCATCAGAAAATTATAATAACAATAGCTTATAATGCATTTGATATACACTACACTTTGAAATCTCATAACGAGAACTAAAAGCTATAATCAAAATATTTTACAGGTTTTTTTATGGTCTCAAGTCAAATAAAAATTAATAACAATTTAACCAGCGTATTTAAATCAGCTTAAATATGTAGAACAATCCATTGAAAGAAATAGCCAGAAACTTTCGGTTATAATCGTTATAATCTAAAAGAGATTTCAAACAGCCTCTGAATCTTTGAAATCGATTTTGGAAAAGAGTATTAGGTATGTACGTTTCAAAAGTGACGAATATGCAGACAATTTTTGTCGATCCATTATAAATATGTATATACTTCCCGAAATATCTAAATTTGAATTTTTTAATGACATTGCCGAATTTTTTACATACATATTCCCACAAAATTTGATTGCAAATCATATGTAAATATAAATACCAAATTACCGTTTCCATTATTTTCATTATAGAAACCTCTTCAACATTTTTAAAACTAAAGGAGTAAAGGTAAATAATCGTATTACTTATTTTTAGCATTCGTGCTGATTTTTTATGAAAAATTTTATTTTAGTTACATTTTTTTCTATAATTTTCACAAAAATATTGTGAAAGCATGAAGAACATGTGGGGCAAAATTATCAGTTTTCAGAATTTTAAAGTTAAATACACACATATATGTACCTATATATCTCACAAAATATAATCGAACGACAATTGTTGTTTGCATATCCCTCAATTTTGGCTCTAAAAGGACTTTACTACAAGGTATATCAACAAAAAGAAACCTGTAACTCAATTTATGACAAAAATTCCAATGAAACTTTTTACTGAACAAAATTAAGCTGTGTATATCATTAATTAATGAGTTTAAGAATATTTTTATACTTAAATGACATAATTCTAATTCCAATTTGATTTTGAAATTTAGGTACTGGAAAATACTTATAATTTCAATAATTGGCATCTTTTTCAATTGCTGATTTTTCAAAATAGTAAGGCATGAATAATTTCCTATTTAAGAGATATTATCATTGAAATAATGAAAATTACTTAAACTAAAGAAAAAAGGTAATTTTCCAAGTTTTGGCGATGACTTTGGGCGATCTTTTTTCTTAAAGTAAGGGATTTTTAATGATCCATTTGATCGTTAGATTGCAGATCCAGCGTTCCTTGCGAAACCAACTAATTGGATAAAGGAAAAAGCCAAAAGATGTGTCATCAACAAATCGTTTCCCAGCGCTATCTGTTTGTGTGTGGTCTCATTAGATATGACCTGGCCCAATTATGGCTAATGTATAGTTGCACAATCATGATTTTACAGCACGATGTTCAGCTGACTCCGGCTCCATGGATGCTGGACTGTTCCGGGGGATGCTTGCGAAGGTACGAGCAACCTCTATCTTGTCGTCAGGCAAACGTGGAGCGTCCTTAATGGTCACTAATGTGCCCCTGATCTTTTTAGGGCTTGTTAATAAATTTTGCAGAGTGATTTGGACGTCGTCGTTACGCGTACATACAACGTCCACATATGTTGTCCAGAGTTAATATAATTGCAGCGGTCGAGATTAGTCTGAATTCACATGACGGACGGAACTCCGGTGGACATGAGAAGCATAAATCGCCCATATACTTAGGAAGCAATTCAGTAGCCGAGCATTTTCAGAACATTTAATCAAGCGTTAAGAGAAGCCCTTATCCGGGGGTTAAAATTGCTCGAACAGAAACGTGACTATTTATTTGATGTACGAGAATCCTCAGTTCCTTTTCTGTGTGGAAGTTGGCCAAAGAGATTTTCTTCAGTTATACAAAGAACAGACGACAAAATCAGGGTAGGGCTGCTTTTTCGTATAATGTGACAACTGCCTGAAATGGGATGGACAGCTTGTCCTCAGTTGGTTTTGTCAGGTTAGTTCGTAGTTTTCAATGATTTCGTCAGGGTCAAACATTTCTTTAAAACCAAAAATTAAATGCCTGGGGTTCTCTAACTTTGTTATTTGGGAGCACATATTTTTCAAGACAAACTATTTTTAAACAAAAATCAATGGGGACGGGATCAATTTGAATGGTTTTCGAACAATAAAAGAAGGTCGCTGGTTTATTATTTAATTTAACCTCCTTTGACTATATCGATTTGTAAATGATGCAATTTTTTAAACGTTTTATATTCAGAATTTCAAATAAATTGACCAAAGTGTGATTTTATTAATGAGGGTTATTTTGAATACTATTTGTGATTTTAATTCTAATTCACCAAATATTGACGTTTATACCTTTTGTAACGATGCGATGAAGTTATTAATAAAATATGTGGAAAAGATTCGCAATATATATTGTCAATGCGGACTCTGTGCAAATGTATTATACCAGATCAGATACAACAGGAAATAATCATACTGTCTTCATTAACCAAATAAATGTATTTTTTGATTTGGTTTTTTGTTGTAACTCAGCCATCCAACAATTTTGAAATACATACATACATAAGTAGGTACACATACATATGTATATTTAAAACAATTTAGGTCATTTAGAAAACTATAGTAGAGATTAACTTTACGTATAAAGGTACCTTTTGCAAAAAAGTCTTTAGGTCCATCATATCGTGACTTCCGCTCTATTTAAACTTTACTAAAAATATCTCAGCTTCAACATATTTCAGTGAATAGAAACCAAAGCAACCACCCTGAATGTATAGTTTTATATGTGTTTGAAGTAGAACAACTATACTTCTTTATATTTATATGTATGACTAAAAGTACCTCATAAAAGAGATTCTGCATTCAAGCATATCCTGTGCAACTGCAGCCGGTGCGAGGGTTCGTTTAAGCCCCGAGGACTAATGAATTGAACTTTCTTTTAGGCACAGCATGCAAAATGTTTTCCTTCAAAAAAGGGCTTTTTTACGGTCTCGTTTTATCTCCGGCATTTTTATTACAGTGATAACCAACTGAGTGAAGCTTATCTCAATCTTTAGCTCTCCAAATGAAAACAACTTTTATTACAACCGTCATCGCCTCGAAGAATTCGCATTTCATTCCCCTTTCAATTTTACTTTATTTCCCAGCCTTAGACATTGTAATGGTGGTAACTGTTTTATTTTTCATAAAATTTATTACTCCTGAAACCATAAATTTTGAGTCAATGTTGTGTGTCAGAGATTATGTGCTATTTATTTTTATTGAACATTTCGGAAGTATTTTAATAGAACGAACATTTTGTAATAAATTTGCATTTACCCACAAAAACTACTATGTAATAACTATAATATAAACATATAGAGGAATATTACTTGACAAAATTTAAATAACGAGCGATAATAGGAATAAAATTATTAAAGTGAATGTCCCTAACTCACAGGAAAAAATGTTGGTTATTTGATGTGTAGATCTATTTTTATTTGATGAGAAACCGTTGTTTAAACCGCGTTAAATATACGTACATATTTTGCAAAAGCAGTGATAAATCTATAACACTAGCTCGTATTAATACTTGTATAAATAACTGTCATTATTTAAGCTAAATTTGATTATGATATAATAAACATAACAACTAGATAGATACAATAAAACTAAAGTATAAAATTTATCCAAAATTACTAGTCAACAATGTGCAGTTAAGATAACAATATATGTATATAACATTTTCTTATCTTCAATTACATTTACGAGACCGAAAATATTTCGGATTCACTCTGATAAGTCTGACTTTTAGTTTAAAGACAAAAGTTTTTTTCCCGGCCTCTGCCACAGAATCCTATATTCTGTGTGATTTATAAATGTCATATTCATAAATTTCTATCTTGCGCATTATCCACCTAAATTGGTTGATGAGGGTTAAATATTACAAATTTCTGTTTTCTAAAAACGTGATTGTTAGAAAATGTTTTCTAATAATTATCACTGCATTTACTGAAATGCATCAGCCTCCAAAATGTTAACTTGATAGGTTGTAAATTATAGGGTTTAGAAAGCTGTGACAGGCAGATGGACGGACAGGCAAAACTAAATTATAAGGGTGCGCCGTAGTTGTTGTCCGAATCACAACAAATCATCTTTCAAAGGGTAAATCGTGAACACAGGCTTTCATGTACCAAATGGGCTGTCAGTGCCTCGAAAATTGCATTGAACTGCTGACCTCATGAGCCATTAAAAGGACTCGTGAAGTAAGCGTGTAGCAGCTGCAACAAGGCAATCGAAATTAAATTGTCCGTTCCCCAACAAAGCCCCGACTGCCCTGGCCTCCCCGGGGAACTTGATAATCGGAGATTGCTCGCAAATCCAGAAATATACGCCAAAATATTTTATATCAGATGTAGATTGTAGGGCCCCACAATCCTGGAATCAGTGAGCAAAAATTGATGGCAATATCGCAGAAGGCCTTCAGCCGAACTGAAGTACCTACACCAATAAATCAGGCCGCTCCCCACTCCTCCCTACATACACCGAAAAAAAAGAAAAAATGGTAGAGCTTTTGCCCTATACTCCCACAGCTGCGCCACCTTCAATCAGTTTTATTGGAATATTCCTTTGGGGCCCGTCTCACATTCACAGGACGAGGAGAGCTTTCGAATCGACAATTCCACGCGAAAGGCGCGCGTACGTAAAAGCGTAAAATTTTCACCTTCCACTTGAGATTATTCCAGGAAATTTGGAAAATTTTCCACGTTGCACTTTTGCGTGTGGTAGTGACAGCGATATGCTGTCGAGATAAAGGAAAAATCGATAAAATTTGTGTGTGGTCTAAATTTAGAAACCAGAAAAGAGGCAAACTGTGGCTTTTTGTGTTTGTCATGCGTTGAAACCCCCCATCCCCCCTCATACTCTCGAAAAACCCTTACTGACGTTTTTTATGGAGTGGGAGCGGTACTGAGACCGGCAGTACCGTAATGCTTTTATTAGTGTTTGTAATTACATCTTCGCCTTTAATGAAAGCTCGTCGGCATAACGAAAAAAAGAAATTGAAGAATAAAAATTATGTTGGACAAAAATGACAAAAGCGTCATCATAATATGTTGACACACTTGGAGATTGCAGCAACCTGTTTTCGGCGAATAAGATGGTGGTTCGGGTGCCTCCATCCTCGCCGAAGGATGCTATGAATTCCTTTCCTAGAATCATCCTTCTGAGTATGAAATATTTAGTCATGTTGATAGACGTCTAGTCGCAAATAAAATTCATTATCGGAAAAGTAATGATTCTTCCCAAATAAATGTAATCAGAAACCTCAGACAGAATCTTTCAATGTAACCTCTATTTAACGGCGATTTAAACAACTTGAAAATTAACATTTATAATATTTTGCTAATGCCGAAATGTTAAGATTTTAAGGTAAGAAATATCATACAATGAATCAACCCAAACCCGTTAAAACCGATGCGTCTTTTAAATATAAATAAAATTAAAAACAACCAATAAAAACCACCTTCCAGTAGAGAAATTAGAGATTTTAAAATTAGAGTTTAGCTTGCTTATATAAAAATTCCAAAGTTATTTCATTAAATTAAACCGATATTTTGTAATCTTTTTAAACTAGCAATATCTTTAAAAAGTTTTCTGTTATACGATTAAACTAATCCGACTATTCGAATTTTTAAAAGTTAAATATTATAATACATGCTACACTTAAATAAAATTTTTGCTGTTATTCAATCTTATTTAGTTCATTGGTCAAGATAATCGGGAATTCATAAAAAATGAAATAAACTCATAATCGATAATGGTTTTAAGAAAGACATTAAAGTCAGTAAATTTTGTTGCCAATTATCTACCTATCTTCTTCAATGGTTGTACTAAAAATCAAAACCCTTCTGCCTTGCCTAAGAATATGATTTAATATCTTCAACTTGCAAAACCATAAATAATCCCTATACTGCACATAAATGTATTGGGTACTACATATAATCCATGAGGAAGACGAAATTTGACTATTCGAAGTCAGAGCCAATAAACATTAGTTCGAAATCTTGTATTAGTAGCATTTAATTCTAACTGGGTATTTAAATGCTACTTATATTTTATAGTAAAATTTCAAGCTAATGATACTCTAACAACTGCAAATTAGGTTGTTTTTCTTTAGAAAAGGAGTACATAAAATACTTATACTTTTAATAGTATATAAAAAATTAATTTCATAAAGCGGTTAAAATAAGTTATCTGTACCCCCAGCTTCAGCGCATGGAAAGGGGCATTGAGGTTGTCTTGGATTTAGAAAAAAGAAATGTTCCACCAGTGAAATAAAAATGGAAAAATCGGCTTGATATTGATAATCCAAGGCAACTTCAGACTCCTGTAAGAGTCCTAATTTGTTACACACCGAAATCTGTAAATCCAGACGGAGTGGGATAGATGTTTCTAATTGAGCTTATTCTGGCGCCTCACCACCCCTCGACGCAACCCCCATTTAACGTGGGCGATTGTTAACCCAATTCGAACTGGTGTTTCTCGGGTTCGTTAAATTAGAGGGATTTGTGTAAATGGTTTTCCATGGTTTGTATGGCCTATTTTGGCCACTTGAAGTTTTAATGGTACTAGTACTGTGTTGAATTTAAAATTTGGCATTCGCTCCAATTCTATATCGATGGGCAGGCATTTTTTCCTCACTTTGGGGGTGGTTCTTTGTTATTCAAAGCCGAAACTAGCAGCAGCTGCTGACCAAATTAAAGGAGTTTGGAGGAACCATTCACAGGGGCAGTATTTTGTTCCACTCAGTTCCTGTGATTTATATTGATTTCCCGCATCAGAGGTGGATTTTGCACGGGAGAAGCATCATTGTAGGTACAGGTTTTGAATAAAAAAGTTCCAGCGATAAAACTCTAATGAAGTCGTAAATATTTCTATTTTCAGGAGGTTTTATTACCTTTTAGATACCCCCTATTTATATCGCTTTAAGAGGGAAAAGGCTATAAATATTGTCGAGACAAGTTCAATTTTATTAATATTCTTTGCGAGAAAGTTCGCCCGCGAAGTATGTCCTCCATGTGGAGTATGTGCTAGTCGGTTAGAGTTTGCAAATTTACATAAAGTTGGACAAAATGCAGTCAGGTATAACATTAGTATACGCAGAAGAGAAAGATGGGTTGGGGGAATTTCGCACTCAGAAGTTGAACTCGAAAGACTAACTTCGCTCTAACAAACCGATGGTCATTAAAAAAGTTAGTGGACCCATTGACAACTTTTTAGAAGCTTGGACAGGACTTAAAAGTATTGCAAACATTTTCCAAACCATAACCTTTATGGCATAGCTTTGTGTAGATGAAAACCTTTTGTTTCAGAACTGTTGTTGAATAAGTTGAAATTGCGTAATAAACAATTATAAAAAAATAACCTAACATATTAGATAAAAATTTCGCTTCAAATGTTTAGTAAACGCCGAGTTGGACATGAAAAATCGTAGCTCTTCTGAATCAACTTATTTAGAGATAATTAGAATAGTTATCCTTGTACAATGGGCAACTATGAAATGATAGTCATTCATTTGCACGTCACGTGCCGCTTGCCATTAGTTGAGGAACCGTTTACGATTACATACATTAATATGACGCATGGATTAATTGAACGAGAATCATCGCAGTTTCTGAGTCATTGATGAGCTTTAGAAAATCATATTGAGTCAATCTATATTTTTAGATTTTAAGTTTTCCCCACTGTGCTATTAATATTATATAGTTATTTGTCTTACTGCCAGTATATGTTGACTGTGGGTACTTACAGATACAATTTTACAAAAAAAAACGCGCTAATAGGAAACTACATATCAAAAATAAAATTATATACCTTAGCTATATTTTATTTTTGAATTCGGTACTGAATAATGTCCGTTCATCTTAAATTGAATGATTGATGAACTTTTGTAGTTTCCGGTAACTAAAATTATGAGTTTCTGATCAAGACAGCGTCAATTCTTCCTCCGCGGACCGGTAGTATTCTACATAACTTTATAATAAAAAGTGTCCTATATTAAGCAGTTTGCCTTCCAGCCATTCCACAGGTATATTTGATAACAATACTAGTATATACATAGTTATAAAACACAAAACACTGTGAGACTAAACAGCAGAACAAATTAATGAATTGAATCAGCTAAAAATTTCAAGACATACAATTTTTAAGATCTCAAACATGAAACAAGTGGTCACGTTTAAGAGAGACACGTGGGCCGAGAGCTCAGTGTATAGTATATTAAAAGTAATGCTGAAGTTATATAATCCCACGCTGTTATGTTGCCTTGAATTTTCTTCGTTCATATAATCTTCCAGAATGTTTGCTAAACAATTTTCGGAGAGCAGAGGAACGTAATACAATACCAGTATTTTTAATTAAAATGGCAAACAGAAAGGGAAAATATATACTTTTGGAATCAGAACATAAAGAGCTTTCAAAGTAGCCCCCCGGGCTAGTGAAATATTTATTCTTATCTTTCAAATGCTATGTAATTGTAAAGCCGAAGGAAGTAATGAAGATATCTACAACATACTTGAAAACGTTGCTGTTAATTGGACTTAGTATAGTCAACTATTAAAATTATTTTTCACTTGTTCGAAATAAAAATTCTTCAGACAAGTTAAAGTATCAAGTTTCATAAGAGAAGCTAAAAAAACTCCGCAAAGAAAGTATTTATCATTCCTATTTAATAAACTGGGTCGAGTAGATAATTTTTAATACCACCGTCTTTAAAGTGAATTTTCTTTTTGCTCTTTAGCAACTCCAAGTCACCTTTGTCAGAAAACCTCTTTATTATGAACTATTACCATGCAATAAAATGATTACCACTGAAATGTAAGCAACTAAATAAAACTAGGGGAAATGAAAAAGACTCCAAAATATTCGTCCTAGATTTGCAAAAATGAGGGGAGTCATTTTTTACCTTGACAATAATGCTTTCACTTCACAGAGTTTTACAGATTCAGTAAAAATTGAAATAAAATATGAATTCACATTTTTCCTCCTGTACATTTTTCAGAGCTGACACAATTTGTCTATCACATTTCATTTTTGATAACTTTGTAAATCGAAAAATTTTAAAATAAGGAGTTCGCGAAAGGAATTTTATAGCGGAATATTTTAGTGAATTTAAAGCGCTGTTTTGATAGTGTGAGAATAATTTAAAGTTCAACAAATACAAGATTAAAATTCATACATATTTTGTAGATAAATATATTATATTAAAATAAAAATAAATGAAATAAAATTTAATTTAATTTCGGTTAAACATTACAGCCTATTATTATATACCAGGTGACTAAAGGAAAGTGATAGGGAACTTGGCAATCAACATTCGGTTAATCAATTATTTATCAATTTCAATCCTTTAAATTCATTTACTACATAATTCCTTTTGATTTGAAACGATCACCTACCTTAAAATTTCAGAATAATGGTTGGTTAATTAAAAAACAATAAAATTTAGAAATTACAAAAATTAAAAATAAAAGCTATTGTAGCAAGCTTGCAGGATTATCTTTTAAATAACATATTTATTAATGTTTTCAAAATACTCGTAATAACACTTTGTGTTCTATAATCCCTTCTTTAAAAACTTCGGACTTGTGACGGTTTGTTGTCAACCAAAAGCTTGTTCTTAAAAGATGAAAGAAAAACTTTTTAATTCAGCATATAATTTTGGCTTTACCAGACTTAAAATATGGTTCTTTGGGTTTAGATTTATAAATGTTTATGTACATACTGTATCATTTGAAAAGACTTATAAAGTACTGAGAGAATTTCGTATTCTCAACGTGTGTAATTCGGCTAATATTTGATCCCAGTTTTGACTTAATCTGACGATACCCTGAAGGAAATCAAATGAAAATAAATAAAATGTCTTTGAAGTGAGTTTAATTATCGGAATTTATTCAAAAAGCAATTTTTTAAGATTAAAAGAAAGAAAATTATTCACAGTTCATAACAACTGACCAATAAATTTATTATTCTGCGGCTCATGAATAATAAATAAAATTTATTTCATTCATCATTTATGAGTTACCAAATAACGAAACAATTTCGCCCTTATTCCATAAAAATCCGAATATATGTATGTACATTGCCATTTTACAGTCCAAAAGTTGGGAAATCATGAAATCGATGGTGGGTAATAATACGGATAAAAGCGTGCATCCTTCACATATATTATTATACATATGTATGTATATGTTGATATATTTTAATAATTGTCAAAGGGTTGCGCAGATTAAAATCATTTCTAGGTAATTTAATCTTGAAAGTAGTTTTTAAGGCTGCTTTTAGATTATTTAAAAATAAAATATACTCACCAATTTCAAGCTAATTTTTTGCACACACACATATACAGTTTTTCCGTAAATGTGAAAACGTGCCAAATTTAATATAAAATTCTTATAAAGGGTAAAGGTCAGGATCAGTTCGTTTAAGTTTAATTCTAAAAGGTTAAGTCTAAAACACTCAAGGTTGGTCCTAAAAATACTCGCTCCAGGAAAACAGTGGATTATACTTTAAGGACTCTAAGAATAATTTTCCCTGATGAACAAACAATATGATGTGAAAAATTTGTATGGTATCAATTGGAGGTCCATGCCATCGATATGCCATCCTCCTGTTTGCATCCAATCAAGCGTTAAGCATCTTCTTTTCGGGTTAGGCCTGTACACTGTCAGGCAGAAAAAGGCCACAACCCTCGTACATTTCGGGTAGCCTAATGGATTCCGATGGCTTTACTTAACTCCTATTCTGTCGAATGGAAAATACTTTGCATTTATGTTAGAACGACAAAGTGTTTCCCATCATAAAAAAAAGGGAGGGAAAATACTTAAGTTGCTTCAATCAATGGGGCAAGTAACTGAGCCCAGGTGGATTTATTTTGGCTATTACTGAAGGCGGATATTTAAGAACTCGTAAAACCGCCACCAACTTTCGGCCATAAAATTTCGAGGATGTTGGGACACCTCAGAAAGTATGCCTAAATTCCCAAACAAAGCGCAGGGTTTGAAGGTATGATTTCATAATCTGAAAGTAAGTTACTATGGCATTACGAGTTTTTCCGTCTTAAAATCAAATATCTGTGTTACAATCCGTTGGTACGAGGCATCAAATCAGCCCCAAGAATTATGTGTTACAATGCGTACCCACACTCAAATACCGTTTATTTTTAGTGATTTTGCCAACCTTTTGTATAAATTATGGTCGATATAAAGATTTTGTAAATTTCCGATATTCTATATTGGTTTGTATTATATATGTACATATGTGTAGGTACTGTGAATATTGTTATCATTTAGAATTTTTATCTCTGTATATCTGCTCTTGAAAGAGAATTCTCATGTACAAATTTAAAAATGAGAACACAAAAAGTTGTGAAAAGAACAAAACAACTTTTATACCATTAACTACATCTAAATAAATATACAATTATTATAATTTTGAAAACGTAAACAACTGAGTCCACAGATAAAATCTCTTAAATGGAGTTATCCTATATTACAGAATAATAAGCTATCTATGGGTTTTTGATTTTAATTTAATTTAATAATCCTCCTATACAATTCTATGAATGTAATGAAATTAAAACTGATTGAGTGATGATTTTACACTTTTGTGCATACAAAATGTGAATACTTACGAATAAATTTTTTAAACTTATCAAATACATATGTGTGTTTTTTGTGTAAACTTTTATATGTATTGCATGCAATTTTTCATTATGTCAGATATTTTTTTAGTTACTTTGTATTATTGATAGAGCTCAGAATTAATTCTCACCCTACTCTGCGTTTTTTTGCATACGTAAAAACTGATCCCATTTGACGCTTTCTATACTAGCCTTAGCAATTTTTCTATCTATTTCTGTATTTGTGCAGTTCATTTTAAAAGTGGTATAATGCACATTTTTAATATACTATCATTTTTGCAACTTCTCCAAGTAAATCTTTTCGTGTAGATAACCATCATGTGAAAAGTGCACTTATACCACTTTCAAAAATAACGATTCATTTATGTGTATATATTTTAAAATTTTGTTTATGACCTAGTCCGACGAGGATAGTGCGATTTGAATAATAACACCCTTTTTGTTGGATACGAGGTTGCGCCCAAATTGGCGCCATACAAAGTTAATTAAAATCGAGTGGCACCGCTACATAGGAGAGACTGAGATTTGCATGCAAAATGTTACCCACATGTTGATTTGAAGTTGCTGATTTTGATTTCGGTATCTAATTTTAAATTTAGGTTAGGTTTGTGTGGTTACTTTGAAAGGGGTGTTCACGTCATTTAGCGTATTATTATGTTACCACGTAATGCAGAAAACTATGGTTTTACTTGAAATTCGAATTGATGCTACCGAGGTCTTGGACCTAACTACAAATAGCAGTCTTTTAACTCGACTTATACAATTTCAAATGCCAGTATCAATACAAGTATCAGTACCTGGATTTAGGAATTTTATGCCAATACAAGTGCTATATAAAATAAGAAGGCTTGTTTTATTGAAAGCAAATAGTACTCATTAGCGATGCAATATATAATGGGATTTAAAGAAAAATTGACACATACATAAATTTCCGCAAATTTATTTGCCAACCACCGTCAGAAATCTCCCCAACTATGTATAGGCCAATCGCATAATATTTAATATTTCAATATAAAGCATTTTCCTATAGGGGCATAACAATTTTGTATTTTAATACGAACGCACCCTTGAACGTTTTTCACTATCTATTTGTAATGTATAGAAATAAGGATTTTTTTCAGTTTTTTAAGTAAAATTAATCATTGATGTATATATTTCGTAAATGACTTAGAATTTACTTTTTATAATTTTGTTTTGTTTTAATCTTTCGTACTTAAGATGTACTGGAAGTACTTGGGTTGGCCTTAAAATAAATAGGTACCCGGTATTTGTCTGGTATTTGAAATTTTCCATGTTTACGTTTTGATACTTGAAGTGGTACCTAATTCTTAATATATTTAAGTACTTCAATCTTTTCAATCTCGTTTCGTTTCTTACTAACAATTTTAAGTCCTAATATTTCCTAGCTATGTAAGCGTACTTCAAACGATGGGTTGGTTTTCGGGCGAAATCACATTTCAAGTGAAATCTTTGGGGGTATAATGTAAATTAAAATAAAATACCTATATAAGCGTTCTAAATTTTTAAATTCTGTTCTATTTGTTTAAAAGAGTTTTTTATCTAAAGTTTTGTTAACGAAAATGTTCTTGGCGTAGGTTTTGCAAATGAAGACTAATCTGAAAAAGGAATGTCTTTGCTGCAGGCAATTTTAAAATTTTTGATTTTTGCCGACTGGATACACATCGCCCCGACGTTCACAAAAATTCTTGGCGGTGGCCAATTCTGAAGGAGTTGTGCAATTCATTAAGAATTTTGCAACTTTAGATTAGCTTTTGCCCGGTAATTTGAGGAATGCGCCCCATTGACTCCCCGGGGCCCCACTCGCCGGAATGGAGCACCAAAGCCAAAATAACTAGCCGCTCTCTCGCAGTCGAAGGGGCTCGGTCAATAATCGATCCCGTGCAGGAGGCAGTTCACACTGCGAATATTTCTTAGGGAACGCAGAAGCCAGCTCTCCAGAGTTCCCGTTCCCGTCTCGATTAGCCGAGGACGAGGACGAGGACGGGGCCTTTGGGGCTGGGGAGTGAGCGTTCAGCAGCCAAAAAGTCGGGCCCCATCTCGTCAATAAAATGTGAGTTGTTCTGGTGGCCGAGAAAATCGCTCGAATAGTTACTGAAACTAAATATTTTTGGTGGAAGAAGTTTTTTGAACCCTAACCCCCTTTTTTGGGGTCACGACGTCGAATAGATTTGGAAATGTGACGCCTGTCGTCTCTGTTCGCACCAGGCGAATTTAAGTTCGAAGACCATTGCGGTGCGCTCTATTGTTGTCTCGCTCTTACCTTCGCAGGGCTTCCTCCTACAGCCAGTCCAGCCAACTGCTTCGTTCTGACAAATAAAAAAAACCAAGTAAGTGAAACTGCACGAAAAAAGCTCGTTCACACAAATTTTCGTTCGGTCCACGCACACTGGCAGCCCACTCACTCCCACTTTAGTGACGTATTCAATTCGAAATTCGTTCTTCTGAGTGTGGCTCTTCCTCTTGAAATATCACAGTGGCCCCATTTTCCGGAGTCGGCCCTTTTCTATGTGTGTGTCATTAATTCACCAGGAAACACCACGGAATACTTTTCATGCCAACAACAACAAAATAAAAAGAAAAAAATTATCTTATAATTTTTTAGAACTTTGAATTTTCACAGCACTGGAACCGGCTCGTCACTTTTTCGTGTCAGAAGTGGGGTTTTTCTAAGTTTTCATAATTTTGTTGTTTTTTTTTTTTTTTTTTGTTTCTTCCTGCGATTCGACTAGGAAGCGAAGCACCACTTTGGGGCTCTCGCACGCACACACCGACCACCGGAGGACGGAGGGCGAAAAAACTGCATCCAGTCCACGGCCACTTGTCGCTAATTTAGAGCCCTTCTCGATCGCCCAAAGGACCGAACGGGAATCCGGACGATGAGTTTCTGGCTGCGGGAGAGAATCACTTCACCAAAAACTGTTTCTGCTGCGGCGCAGCCCTTTTGGGGCCATTATCGGTGTGCCAGGAATGTCTCAGTGGCGGCGCACACAGATCAAGCTTTCGGCCATTAATGTGCCCATTTTTTTTTTTAACCCGCAACGGCGAGCTTTTCCGATTTTCGTTCCGGTGATCTGCTGGTCTCTGGATTGCGGGCAATTGGAGGATCAAAAGGGGCGCACACAGCACACACACACACACAGGAGCACTAGAGGACCTCCCAAAATGCAGCCCCCGTCGAGCTCTTCACTTCTTGAGACCTCCGATGGAACTGGCACATTTTCCACGAGCGGGATCCGTCTTTCTTCCTCCCGGCCCCACACACACTTTTCTTCCCACCACCAGCGGTCTGCTCCTTACGAGCGCTCCTCCGGGAGTTTCCCGACCATTTTCTCAACACTTTCGCACTTTTCCCAGCGGACAACAGCAGCCAAATCGCCAGCCTCCAGGGACACCAAATTTTTTAAAACAGGGTAAGTCCTCTTCCACTGTTTTTCCTCTAGCCACCCGAACGGATGAAAAAAAAAATTTTCCTATTTCCACCTCTCCGCCGAGAGTCGGTGTGCCTCCGCTGAAAACTACCACGATAAGATAGTCGCTGAGTCGAGTCGAGCTCGGGCCCCACTTCCTCGGGCCTCCTCCGACTCCGGGATCAATGAAATCATGAAAATAGTGCGCCCGCGCACTGAAAAATACGCTGGATTCTCAGGGCTTTCCTGCGTCGGGACACGGCGGTGCCCCAAAGTGTGGGTACGTAAAATTTGTAGCCGCTCCACTTTCTGGATGCATTGGCTGTGTGTGCGACATTCGCTGGAAAAGTTACATTTTTTTTCCGGAAAAGAAAAGCTATGGAAAATTCAGGCGAGTCAGCACAGGGTGGGCGAGGAATTTCCGCCAAAATTATGCGAATTTTATGAGTAAACGATACACTAAAATAAATTGCCTGCCCATCAATGTTGTACGACAGGCGACAATCAGAGGGCAGGCGTTTTAGTCGTTAGCCGACATTTTAGTTACCACAGGCTTAACAACCCCTGCCAAAAAAGGGGATTTGATGCGACGCTTTACCCTTAAATCAAAACCAGTACGACGTTTTTATAGAATATTTAAGAGTTACTGATTAATGATTAATAATCGTCGTTAGATAAAACGTAAAATAAGGTCAGGCGCGCAATCATCATTAAAAGGAAGAAACGGCTAAACATAAAGTGACCAAACATAATTTTTAACCGGAGGCTGTTTTGGTCCTTGTTACTAAGTTTGATTTGTAAATTCATAAGGAAATTCAATGTCAAGGTACTATTTTGAATATTTTAGGTTGAACGTTTTCAATTTCTCTTGGATTTTAATCGTAAACTGACTAACTACTAAGAATAATGTTATTTATTTATTTTTGTTCTCGAATTGATACATTGTCTCATTGCGCAACAAAGCGAATTTATGGGTTAACTGAAACTTACCTATTTTTTTTATTATATCATAAGAGTTATGATTATTTATATTAGAAAAATCGTATTAAATCATATTAATGTTACTAATTTTTTTTTGCTTAATGAATCAGTTCGAATCGAATCAAAAAGAGTTCAAAAAAGCATATTTTGAATTGAAATCTTTAAATAAGTTCCCAATAACAAATTCAGTTGAGTTACGCACTTCAATTAAATTTTTCGTTTAAGGTAGGAAAAAGGCAATCGAATTATGTTAAATAATGAAATTAAAGTTTACCAATATAAATTTATGAGAATTTCAGTAGGTTGATTAGGGAATTTCATTCAGACGGATTGAAGAATAGACCTCAATTGTTATAGGATTTGTGAAAGCATCGTTTTAAATTACTAAAGTTGTTTAGCTTTATTTGGTTTAGTCGAAGTATAGTTAGGTTTTTATTTGAACCGAGTTTATTGATCGTTACAAAAAATAATATTTTATAACACTTCGCTGGTACAGCAAATTCTTTATAAGAGGCCGTGTTTAATTCTTCCTTGGTACGTGCTGTATCAATAAAATAAAATGTAGTCTTCTAATTCCACTTGATAATTGTTCGCTTGTTATTGCGCAAATTATAATAAGTAAAAAATCCTGAGTCGGGAAAAGTAATCCAAACTGTGGCCGAGTCATGCAAAAGGGGAGCAGGAGCAAATTTTCATTTCGGTCATTTGTAACTGCCAGCATGACGCCAATTTGCATTAATCAGAGAAACGCTCCAATTTCAATTTCTATCTAGACTCAAACCTACAACAGAAAATTCTTGCAGATTGTATCATGGAAACTAATCTTCTTGGTAATGCAGTTCGCAGTTCACGCTCTCTCTTCTCGCCGCAAAAGTCCCGGCTAAGCTTTCAGTTCATCGCGAGCGGTTCTTGTTTACGCGTCGCGCTCGTTATCTCGGCCCGGTGAAATTGATACCTTCGATGGTTTACAAGGTAATTGCCCGCTAAAATCACAGAACGCGATGTTACAGCGCGGGATGCTGAGTCGCCGCGATTCTTATTAATGATCCGTGCTGCCCGCAGGTGCAACAGGTCCATCACCGGCCACTTGCGGTGTCCCGCGCACCGCGACGGCCCCTCGGACCGCGGCGGCGCGGCGGCGGCGGCGAGGATCGATTCCGGCGGTCGGCGCGACGGTGCCCGCGCGGCGCCCGCCCCAATCGAATCGACGCCGTGACGTGATGGATTGATCCGCGTTTCGCCATTCGATCCGTTTGACGCGGCGTGACATGTTAATGACCGGGCCCCGCGAGCCACAGCGTCTTCCGTGTGCTGGAAACCGAGCGGCAATTACCTGAGCAATGCGTCTGCAAATTGTCTCAATGTTACCTGAGAAACGCGGACGGGAAATCTCGGCGACTTCGTTTCGATCCGCGCGGTGTGGGGTTTCAGCGAGTCTTGCCGACAACCCGAACCCGATATCCCGTGGGAGATCGGTTTAATCGAGCGGACCGGGAAAGGGTTCGTACAACTGTTCCTTACCCGCGCAAAGGTTGCTCCGCTCGCGACTAAACCTAACTAAGATTGACTTACCTTCATTTGAAAAGCGGAGATTTGGAGGCTGCCGGCCGCGAGTCACAGGTAAGAAAAAAGAGCTCGGGTGGCATTTTGCAATTGCACACAACCCATTCTTTGTAATTATAAGCAAAGCACTAAAAAAGACGAGAGGCTTCAATTTAATCTTAGTTTATGGCTAGTTGTTAAGTCGCTAATTTCAACATGTTGCGAAATTTCTTACTGATATTTCCTCGTTCAACTGCAGATGCCGGATGCTCGTTTATATTGCTACTAAATATCATTTAGCATTTTAATAATCGCATTTTTATTTATTCACGCGTGCCTATCTGAAAATTATACGGATTTATTTACACTGACATGGCACTAATTGACAGGTAAAAGTAATAAATTAAAACGTGGTAGCAATTTCAAAATAGAAGAGGAAACATATTCATAAAAGAATTCTTTTAGTTTTCCCGTATTCTATATTTCCGCAATTTAATAAATTATAAGGATTGATCACAATTACCAAAAAAAAACAACTTTGTTAATATTCTGTGACCTGGAAATGGAAAAATGCATAAAGTAATTTTGTTGTCCGTCTGTCTGTCTGTCCCTGTATCATAAAAGTCTTATTCACTAACCAATAATCAAAATTTATTTGATATTTCGCGGTGCCTATACAATAATTAAATTTGGAACGGAGGATATCATATTCAGATCTAATAAATATGCATATTATATAGTATAGCTTATTTTATCAAATTGTTTTTTTATAAAAATTATTCATAAATTCCATTTAGTTACACCCCAATTTATTCCTCACTGGTTGCACTGAATCTCACCTATAGTTGGTTTCCTCGATATCTATCCATTTTTAATTATCTTTGTTTTTAAATTTTCAAAACTAATATCTCAACTTGATTTATAAAAAGCTCTTGAAATAATTCGGATTCATCAACGAATACTAAGGAAATCATGGCGACCAGTAAACAAATCAATTTTCATACGGATGTAGAAACATTTCCAAAACAAAAAAGCCGAGTAGTAGGAAAGTAACTTCTCTGAATAATATTATATTTTTAAAAGTAAACAAATAAAATAACCCACAATGAAAGGCTTTGGTGTATTGTCACTATATTTGTTCGAAATGAATAAAACACGTGAGCGCCTCTATTTTTTCCGAACGTTAATTACTTTTCGTTTTTGTATGTCGTGTTCAGCTTAGTTTATTCATTAGCCAAATAAGGAAATGCGAACAATGATAATAGGCATTGAATGATAGTTACTAGTATTATGAAAAATTAAATGACATAAACATAAATTGCCTTTAGAAATCCAGAGTCATATTATTTGCTTTGAAGACACTAGAGATTTTTATTTCGAGTTTACATGTAAATCCCACAAAAACAAAAGCTCAAAAGGTGTTTGAAAATAGTACACCGACATTTTCTTTTTACTATGTGCAATAAATAATCTATTTTCTAAAACTGTTTAAACAAATTTGCTTACTAATTTACGTTCATAAAGTGTTGCGTCGTAGTCTAATATATTTTTTTGAAATAATTTTTAAACTAACGCGAACTTACACATTTAATACATAAAATTGTAGTTTACGGCCCTGGTAACAAAGCTAAATATTAAATAGAAATAAAAACCATATGCGCACAAGATTTTTGTTTTTATACGTCATAGTCATCGGAATATGTTCACAAGTGTTCTGAACACTACTTCTGCTATTGTCATTCGCAATATTGTATTTACGCAGTAAAGTGTGGTTTAGATTTAAGATATCAGAAATACATAGTTTATTTGCCAGATGTTGAAGGAAAACAGGTGATAGTGATAGTTTAACTGGCGTCATTTGTTATGCGCTTGTATGTACAAAATTCAAATGTCTAATCATGTAATAAGGGAAACTTAAAATATTATGTTACTTCAACATGTTGGCATTATTTCGTTTCATTCAGCCAGTAAAACAACATTTTCAATTTCATACAAAAGATACAAAAATGTTTTATTTATTTACAAAACTTTCTACAATCAAACATCTTAAAACGACTCTCAGGTGCTACTAACTAAAAAAGAAATCACACACGACAAATATTTTATATTAGAAGAAAAACAAAAATTTAGCGACTATTTACAAGTGTACTCCTCTAGTCGTTCACTGCAAATGTCACACTGCACTTGGCAGCACCATTGAAATTTACATCGGCATTGCCACGTGCGATTTATTTGGTGAGTGTTGTACCCCCTTCCGCAGCACAGGAGGTCACAACCTTCAACTCCTCGCGCTGTTCGGTTACAACTTCGTCCCACGGTCCCTAGGGACCCGTGTATCAAATCAGGTTCACAGTAGTTTGGCGATGATTCTATGTACACCAGTTCCATGCGCTTCGGTTTCTGCATTTTCTTCGGATTTTTCGGTATTTTACCCTTTCTGAAAATATAGAATTTGCACTATTATTGAGTTAACAAGAGTTTTTAATTGCAAGTTTAAGCGTATGTTAAAGGAAAAACCTGATCCTAGGGCAAAATTAAATTTTCTAAGCCAATGCAAATTTTACGCACAACGTGGTCATTAAATTCGAACGTAAATGCGTGCTTGTCAGCAATTTTCTCATCACTATCAGGTGAAAATTCATCAAAACATATAAAATAATAAATTCCAATAACATTATGAAAAACTAGCCTAGAATTCTGAAATCGAGCTTGATCGGTAATGCTTTAGAATTTATACTTATAGATATGTAACTATTTTGAATTATGGAATAACAATGACTTGTATCTAAAAGAATATATATAGTCAAAAAAGCAGGAATTGACTATTTTTAATAAAAAACAAATCAATTGGTGTGACTACGAAATAAATAACTACAAAATACATAAATATGTACATATATACAATATTGTCGAGATAATGCTTATCTCAAAATATGTATTGGTTTGTGTTAATTTCAAAAACTTTTTTTACTTTGACGGAAAAGAATCAAGATGTACCATTTATGTAGTTTGAATGAATTTGTTTTTGTTGACTTATACCTAATTGTCGAAAATATTGTCTAAACATCAAAATTAACTATTGAAATATAAATTAGAAATTTATTTTCTAAAGAGCAAATAATTACTTCTTAAAATTTCGTAAAAGCAATTTTAATAAAGATTTTGTTCTAGTTAAATTTAAGGGTACCCGAGAAAGATTTCTTTGAAATTTCAAGACTTATTTACAAGAGTAAAGCTTCTGATCTCCGCTTTAAAACTAAAAATTAATTTTTTTTTTCTGCATACCTATAAAAACGATAAGATTAATTAAATGATAGAAATTCAGGTAGAATGTAATACATATTCAAAACTGCTGGCGAAAATAGAAAAAAATCCTGTAGAATTACATATACCACTTTAATAGAATCTCGTATTGACACAACTAGCAAAGATTGGGACTGTTGAGTAATAGGTCTCAAGAATTTGAAATGCGTTCATGTACAGAGTCGGTAAAATTCTTTTCCGTCTAAAGGGAAATAAGGGTCAATTTTAAAATAATAGATAAATTGAACCGTTTATTTTGAAAGTGACCTACTTCCATTTTCCAAAAAAGTTAAGCTGCTATTTAAATAATTACATTTTTATGTTATTTGTACATTTTGCAGCAAATTGTACAAAATTTGCTTTACATCATTAAGATTTTTTTTGTAACAAATATTAGTTGATTACTAACATGACAAATAAATGATTTTGAAAACGCCTTAAATATCTCGATTTTAACATAAATGGAATTAGACCACTGTCAAAATAAACGGCTCAATTGTGAGTGAATATACGAGCACAACGCGATGGTGTGATTATGAATTTGCAGTACCTAACTAATTAATTTACTTCGAAAATAAAATTTTGGTTTAGATTAAACAAACATTTGCTTGTACGTTTTAGTGTCACAAAAAATAATTTAATCAATACGTGTTAACTAAACAGGGAACTAATATCGAAAAAGTGTTTTTGAAGATAGCCTAAGGTGTCTTACTTGCTTACAACTAATGTCAGTCCTGTTTTATCATGCATGGCATGGACAAGCTTGGCTTTATTGTATTTCTTCATCAAGGCGTCACCAACCACTCTGAACGGGGGTAGGCTCTTCCAGCAGGTCTTCATGGCGCACGATCCGCTCACTCCATGGCACTTGCACTCCGTGCGGAGGAGGTTCTTAACTATCTGGAAAACATAAAAATATAAGGGTTCTCGTTAGCAACTTGTTCACACGATGACGAACTAATAGCTAAATTGCATCCATCGTGACAGGACGGGGCAGCATGTGTGTTTGTACGAGCATAAAGATAGCATAATTTAAGGCCTGGAGGTTTCAGGGTACCTAAACGTCTCCTTGAGGCTTACAAAAGGCTTACGAAAACCGGTCATGAAACGCTCGATGAGCTCCGTCAAATTATCGAATTAAATCGCACTATTGGCGAGCTCTATCTAATTGGATTCGTGTGCAGATCGCAGCATAAGTGCCGGTAATTTACCGTTTATAAGGCAAATTTAATCATCAAAAATTTTGAGTCAGCACCTTCCGCGAACCCAGCTGTCATCGCCATTATGCCCGCTAAACCGCGAGGGCTCTTGAAGCTCATTTGGGCGATCGCTAAGCGATTTACATGCGAAATCCACTTAAGCGGAACGAAACGTGCGATAAAATAAAACATGACGCTAATCGTGAAACACGAAAAGTGTGAAGCAGTTAGCACCACCAACTCCGGCCAGGGGGGGTGCAATGAAGAGAACCTTTCGGGTTAAATGTTTCCAGCCCGATGATGAAAAGGCATAATGAGATTTTTTATTGCGCCTTTGTTACTTGGACAATTTCGCGTTAAATGGCATTACCAGATGATTTACACCTTCGCGATAAATAGATTTCAAATCTGACAAGTATTGTTGGACCCAAACACCTTCGGGCTAAGAAGGACGCTTTTGGGCATCGTTTCCGAGAAGGGTATTGTATCGGATAACTCTTTCAAGACAAAGTTCTTAAACCAAATCTCCTCGTCAAAGCTGCTTTTTATTCATTCATTTTAATTCAAGTGGGCATAGTTTTTTGTCTGGTTAGCTTTTTTAAAGCAATAGTTTTTTTTAAATATTTCAGCGAATGTTACAATTTTTTAGAGTCAGAAAGAACTGAATTATGTCAGTGTTATGTAATAACCATTTACAATATGCATAATGGGTATGATTAGTAATCCAAAACATTTTAATTAATTTTTTTATTTTATATACATCTTTTTTTCTTTTGTTGTTTTCTGAAATCAACTTGTTTGAAAAAATAAATAAATAAAAATATTTTGATTTTACTAACACACATATGTAGATATGTATTTATATAGTGGTAGCCAAAATTTCAGGCACTGCCATATAATTTTACTTCAATTTTTAAGAATAAACTAACAAATATTAACGAATTTGAACTTTCTTGACATTGTTTATTCAACTTAGTATTTTGAAAAAAAAATTCGCTATTTTTCTGATTCATATTTGATAATGACGACTGAAACAGTCTGCATTTTATTAATCGTAAATAAATAATATGGAGGAGAGAATATGTATTTCTACAAAACCATGACGAACTTCAAGATACGAGTAATTTTTTTTTGTAAATTAAATATGTTGTCATGCTTTCATTCTAACATTTCTGAATGAACCGCTAAAGTAAGAAATTATATAAAATTATTTTAGGGTCGCTGTAATTCAAATTAAGGGACTATATAATGGCATTCACTAATAATAATAAGTTTTTAAATTAAAGTATTATTTAACATATTTAGCTTAATATCATCAAAATTAGGACCAACTAAAGCTGCTCAGGACAATGACCCCGACTGATATTATTTGTAGGCAATTATAGAATTTGCACCTCAAAATGAGTAAATGCAAATGATTGTGATTGTTATCTAACCATTTACAAACCGCTATTTCCTCACATTAATTGGCCAATTCATATTTCGAATTTTGCTTCTAAAAGTAACAAAAGCAAGACAACATTTGAGTTTGATAAGGTGACCCCTATTTCAGCTTATGGCACTTAATTATAGATCTTCTGGAAAAAATCCGGATGTTCCATTCACTACTCATCTTAATTGGCTCAATTTCGTTTTTTCTCCACCAAACTCAGGTGACTAACTAGATCTGCTAGAACCTTTCGAAAGCTTTTAATCCGGCACAACTGACCCTCTGATCGCGGGCTCTCTGTCCGGCGATAACTCATCACGCCGAGGATGACTGACCTGGGAAATCTCGTTAATCGCGGCGGTGTAGCGTGGTCCAGCGGTAACCGGACCGCTGGCAGCCATCAAACCCTCGATAACATGACTTTCATGAAAGGGATTCTCACAAAGGAGCGATATTATTTCATCATTTTGCCGGGCCGAAGCCAAGAAAAAAGCACTCTTAAGAATTTCTTTAATGACCCCAGACCAAATAGACGCTGCTGGACCGCGGCCGGGCAGTCGGGCTCCCATGCTGGCCATAAATTGGCCCCAAATGACTCGAGAATGGATCGTGCAGCGCTGCCCTTTCTGGGATCATCCTCATTAGAACTGCCTAAATAAGGAATCATAAAAATTTATGCTTTTTGATTATTTTCGGAGCGCACGGGACGATCAGCACAAAAAGCTGCCCGGTGCAGTTGCTCGCTGGTCAGACACAATGGAATCGTTAAAATTTCTTCGGAGCATTCCCGCCAGCGCTGGTCGCAAAAAGCAGGCGGCCGCCGGTCATGCAGTGGACCTTGCAGACGGGGCTCCGCGCGGCTAAGACACCACGCAGCCTCCAAGGAAGGCTGCACAGTGGCACCAAAAACTACTCGTACAATGAGCTCCCCAGTTTTTAATTATTTGTACCTATCTACATTTTAGAAAATGTTTCGAATGAAGAGGTACGAGGTAGGCATTTTCTCTATATTTTAATTTTAAAACAAAATTGAATCCACTCTGCTAAAAACCAAGCACCCAATTTTATAAATTGCAGCACATTTTTTCTGCAAAGATACGATTCCAAAACAACGTATTCAAATTTGTTTATATACCCCAAATATATTTTCTTAAAATTTAGAACTTAGTTTGCACATCAGGAATAAATGACACTGTACGACTCAAAAATTTAATTCTGGTATACTGTGAAGTACTAAGAAATATACTGTTAAATTTGTATTTTAACATGGTTAGTATTTCATAAATTATATTTACGGTCTTTCAAATAGAAGCGAAACCGGTTGCCGTTCGGACAACACCCAAACTTTTAATACAATTTTCTCCAAATGATAAGTTTTCTGCGAGCAGTGAATCATGGCTAAAATATAATAATTGTAAATAGTATTAGTTCTCGTTCCTATCAGGTTTATTAATTTGCTGCTTTTTTTATAATATAGGATAGACAAATTTTAAAAATTTGATGTTAATTACATTTTTTTTGTTAGTTAAAAAATACAATTAGAAACCAAAATTAATTATAGTAAATTGAGATCTAAAAAGTTGCAGGAATTTAATTGAGATGTTAGGTCATCCGTTAAACCAAAGGTTATTGTCTCAACAATTAAATATTTGCGTCGAACAGGTCTTACTACGTAATTTTTTAGGGCCTTCAAGGGCCATGTGGGCTATGTCTCCAATTGCACTACTTTAATCAGGTCTTACGTTTCAGGTTAAGCTCTAAACTTTTTAGACTTTTAAACATACATATGTAATTAAAGTGTTACAGGAACAAAACTTTATAATTATGAACTTTGGTTTGAAAGATGATCCTATTTCTTGTGTTCGAAATCTGTTTTAGGACCTCCATAAAGCTCCAGGAATGCCCACCTATCCAATACATGTACAAGAATTTTGAGGATTTTTGGTGTTTTCGGTTCGAAGGAACAAATAGGTTTTAAGGATACTCTTACCTAACAATAACATTTTTATTATTCGTATTGTATTAAGATCCTCATTTTTTAGGAATGTTAGAGTACGTAGTCTGTCCCTTTAATTGCGAATATTTTAGGTGTGACTGTAAGACAAGTGTCGTGCGGGTCTCCTCAGTTTTTTCAAAGATGGCCATAAGTCGAGGAGAAGAAAAGGCTTACCTTGCGGCCTGCGCGATTGTTGTGCAGGTTCATGAGGCTGCGTGCGTCGCCCTCGATCTCGCGTGCGTCTAGGAACTTCCGTGCGAATTTCATGCCGAAACTGATGTCGGCCGAGCAGCCGCCCCACTTCCAGGGCTGGCCACTCTGGGGGTCCATCGTGGGGGTGTTGGGGCGCTGATGCTGGAAGCCCCCGCCGCCGCCGCCGCCGCCGCCGCCCCCGCTGCCGGCGTGCTGGTTCCGCTGCATCGTGTCACAGCCGCAAAGTGAAATGTTTCCCCGCGCGCATGCCGCCGTCACCGCGTGGACTGCGCCGGCACTCGCGATCGCGTAGGTGAAGGCTGCTTCTCGTGATCCTGAAACAATTTTTAATTCAATTAGTACGTGTGTGCCCACGGCCCTATTTTACGGTGCGGCGGCTCTCATTAATATTTAACAAGAGGCGTCTGCTCCGCGTCGTGATGAATCTCCCGAGGTCCAGGGGCCGGGTCTGGGTGCTCCGCTCGGCAGGCAGTGCAATTGCATTTTTTGATTGCTCATGCGAGTGCGCGCAAGAATTATTGCGCCGAGTGCATCCAGTGCGCTGCCCCGCCGGGGCGAACCCCGTGCGGTAGATCGAAATCGGGCAGGGTCCCATCTCACATCACAAATTGCCCGGCGGCTAGGTGAGATCACCCACATTTCGAGGGAAATTGAGATATTGAGATATGTGCGATTTAGCGGTGCGATCGACGGGATTGGGCAGTTCCTCCTGCCCGACGTCTTAAGACGAACCAGCCTCGCATAAGGCGGTGAACAATGGTTCTTTAAGGCAGTCGAAGAACAAAGGGCAATTTGCAATAATGCGATCAATTGAATTAGCTGATTGAAGCGAATCATTTCGATGGAGTGTAATTTCCAATTTTTCTATCGTATCCGTGCAATTTCCTTACTTTCCGAGCCACTAAACTCAAATCAAAATGAGATTTCATGAGAATCATGGAATATATTTAGTATGTGTAGTATAAAAGGAAATGCTTCATTCAACAATTGTTTTACCAACATGAATTAACTGATTCGCATTAAAAGTATTAGTAATATAACTTACGAAGACAGTAAATGAATAAAGTAATAAGTTTTCCATTTGTTTAATGTCTCAAAATTATACAATTTAAAACATTTTAAATCTTAATTACATTAAATAGTATTATATTCTTTATATATTTAACGGGCGTGAATTGTCTTAATTGTATAATATGTAATTTAAATTGTCAAGAAATTTGTTTCAAAATACAATTTCTCAATACGAGGTATTTAGAAACTGTTGACAAAATTTATTTATAATTTTTAAAGCTATGATAGCTTTATTTTAATTTTTCAAAATACATAGTATCCAGCAATTTTTTTTCTTAAATCTCTCGCTCTGAGAAGTTGTATAACCAATCGGCATCTTCAAATAATTTAAACCCGCTGTCTATAACTTCCCAATTAAAGTGGATTTTACTTCTGGAAACTGTGTCCATGACCATGTCCAAAACCTTGTTTATAGCTTGAAGAGTGGTGACATTAAAAAATGCAAAATTCAAAGAAGATTTATTGAATAGAGACTAGTTTGCAAAGTAAGAAATAATTCCATCTTCAAAATGCAAATTGTTTCGTAATTGAGCTATATAAATTTATGTTTGGTATCATGTCAAGATAGTGACAATAACCAAGAATATTGACATCAACACTAGTTTCTACAACTCAATTACCCAATAAATTAACATATTTCAATTCAATTTTCTTGCTTCGTTTCCCACTTCATTATTATGTTTAATGTCAACAGTATAAGTATTGACTTCTTTGACTGCCTATTTTATTTAGCCCGATTTAAGAAAGCAAATTGAAAAAGTTATGCAATTAGTAAATGTTCAGACCTATTTGTAATATTTAGTGAAAACACAAAAACAAATTGTTCAAAATCACGTTTTATTTATTTAAATTTTTCAGTTAAGAATGTTCTAAAACAAAATGCAAAGTTACATCGCAATAGATTAGGAGGACTGTTTTATGATTTTAAAAGTTGCATATGTACCAACTCAATTTATGAAAGAGAGCTATTAATAAAGTTAAACCTTCTAATTTAATTTCATATATAAAAAATTAATTATAATGGAAGGTTTAGGGCGAATTTTTTTAATTACTTTTCTTTTCAATTTGGTTTACTCATTTTCTCAAAGCATAAAAATGCTGTTAATTTGTTTAAAGTAGCGGAAAGCCTTTTCGCAGAAGCAATTAAATCATTTAAAAGATCGAAAAGACACCGGAGATAACTAACTGGCATTGGGGAAAATGTTGAAATGTTTATCCGTTCGGTGGTTTCAAGTTTCCATCTCGATAACAGTCGCTGGACGGCGGCGTCTCAACTTGAGCGTCATAAGAAACGTTATCGCAACGTCTGTGCATTCAAGATAACCTGGAAAGCGAGGAGCGACATGCATGTGGGCGATCATCAGATAATTAATTGCTACTGAAAGCAAACGTCTTCATCAAAAGGCGAAATTAAGGTGAAAACGCGAAACTGCTTCAAAAACTCTTGGGAAGGAGAAACCCACTGAATGGGATGCTATCGCTCCTCGGGATCAAAAAGGCGCAACCTTGATGGTGCCCTCTAACTAAAACCGAAAAAAACCAAAAGTCGGTTTGTTATATGTATGTACAGTACATGACTATGTATATATATTGTAATAGGTACACGGCATTTCCCGTTTTAACTTTCTTAAAAACCGAGCTAATTTTTTTTCAAATATCAGAAATAAGTAGTATACCTAACTTATTTCTGTGTAGTTATGAGAAATCCTCGTTAATGTTGCCAATATTCTTCTTTGGATATACATACATACAAACATACAAATTTTTTCTTATGCTATTCTATTTGTTGAGTTTTAAGAATTTTTGAAACAATCTGTGAAATTTTAATATAAAATTTCATATATGGTATAAAAAATTACTCTAGCGCTAAGCTGTGTTTAAGAGTTCATGATTCCTTTTATTGGAATCAAAAGCTGTGAAAAATATTTTAGGAAACTTTGAAATATGTTTTTCTACAAACAACATATTTTAAAGTTTTAACCCATTTTAAAAGAAAACGATGACTGGTTTTAACCCCATTTTTAAATATTCACCCATATATGTATGTATGTATCTTTCATTTAAAAAATACCTCTACACAGATTACCATATTTAAAATATTATGTAAAAACAATAAATGAGGGGTGATTTCGGAGTAAGTTGGATTTGTTTTATCATATACGATGTCGTATCATGATTGATGATTTTTACATGATCCCTGTGTACAGAGAACAGTCAAATAAACATTAATCTTGATTCTTTTGAAGTTTGTAATTTGCAAATATCCTTTGTACGAACTGTTATGAGTCATGAAAATGAATTAATCGCATATTTAGTGTATAGGTCAACGTAATGCGAAGACTTAGTAGGGATTTTTGAAAACATTAAATAATCCCTTCATTGATTGTAATAAATATTACATTAATTATCTCTTTTTTGCTCATTGCTTCACAAAGTGTGACCCCGCTTAAGAGTATTTCTGTGGTTGGCTAATTGATGCGTATAACGCCCTCATGTCTAAAAAGGGAGTTAAAATTAATTTAGTTTCAACTAGCGTCTGCCTTATGACATCTGAGGCCAAAATATTCAAAAAGGTCAATCTTTAGCTATTGTAGACTTCAACTACTTGGTATTAGACCTGAATTTACTGGTATTAATTAACTAATATATTTTGCTTTAATATTATGTAAAAATGAAATAAAAACTGAACTACTAAAAGTGAAATAAAATGGATCAAAAGTTATTCCAAAAATCGCCAAAATAGATTTTTAAATAGTTTTGAATACCTGTAAAAATATGTTTTAGCATAACTCACCTACGAACATGACGTGGCCAAAGACTTCGCGCGGCCAAACCTGGGTGCAGTTCCACCGGTGTCCTTTGAACTGATGTTGGCACTCCTGGGCGCCCAGAAGGTGTCCTGCGCCAAGGGCGACCGTCGCGTCCGGGGACTCCTTGCAGAGTTGGCGTTGCATCGGCGAGAGGCCCGGGATGCGATCACATAAAATTGATGAGGCTAAACTTGTTACGCACCTGCGAACGAGAGTTTGATGGGCCGTTTAATCAAGACTCGATAAAAGACGCATTTCTGCGGCTCGCCCGCTTCATTTACTACGGGTCTACGCACCGCGGCGGCGCAGCGGTGAGTAAGCGCGGCAGCTCGTGCGTTCCCACTTATCTTGGAAGTTTTCTCGGGAGATTACAGGTGAGATGAATGGGCAAACATTTCAGAAAGACGTTAACCCCCTTGTTGATGAGACTTGGACTGCATTCCGTGCACTTGTGTCAGTGGTCCATTCTGGAAGATGAAATCATAGGAATTTCATCGGACACCGGCTCTTAATTAACTAAATGCTCGTTGCGGGAAATAAAGGGGAAATATGAGAACTCGAAACGAAATTAAGCCCGAGACGGTCGTAATTTTTAAAAGCTTATCTCAATCGTTTTTAACCATATCTCCAGTGGCAATTAAACGCGAAAAACGCCTTAATTGCAGAACGCCGTGCAACCGAATCCGAATGAAGTCACTTTTGCGTCAGTTTTCCATTTCTTACGGAATGGCGGCAATCAATTATTTTACCGGCTCTCTACTGCCCGCTTTGGTGGACAATCGGCAAGGTCAATGGTGCTTCGGTTTTAAATTTAATTACTTTTAGGCGTGTGATTCATGGCCCGATATCGCACTTCTCAAGGCAATTTCACAGCGGATTACATGTTTATTGATCTACCGATAATAATCGCAGTAATCAGAAGGGGCGGTGTAGAAAGTAGGTAGCCTTTGGGTGAAAAAATAAAACTAATATAAAAAAATAAAATGGAGTTCTTGTTGAGAGAGTCGTGCTCAGGGTTCCGCCCAGAAATCAAAATCGACTACGAAAAATATCACACTCTTATTCACAAAATGAGATTTTTTGTTCATGTTTTTGAAATTTACTGGGACCCATTACAAAATCAATATATTTTTTAAAACAATTACCTATACAAGACATCAAATAAGATATGTATGTATTCAACAAAACCAAATTAAAGTTCTACAAGAATAATTATTAATTCAAATGTATTAAAATCGGTCTAAACCTCTACGAAACAATTTTTAACATCAGAATTTATTGAAACTCCTAAATACATACGTTTTCAATTTAGTGAAAATGTTGAGATATCTCCGTAAATAACAGAATCAAAGGATAATAATGCAACAATTGATTAAAATTCTACGGAATTACAAATATTACTACAAAATGGGCTCTGCGAAGATTTACATAATTTTGTTATTATATGTATGTACCTAATAAGGATATGTATTGAAAGACTAAAAATTAAACGTTGGGTTTTAAATACATATTTTGATTAACAATGCTGTTTCAATATACATATGTATGTACAAATGCATATAAATATTTGTATTAAATTGACAAGGAAAGTTGAGTTCAGAATTTAGTACAAAGCACTTTATTAAGTATTTATTACTACCGACCAAATAGTTAAACTCAACTAATGTTAAAGAAATTCAAATTACAATATTTAAATTGAATATATGTATGTCTTGCAATTTTACGATCTTACAAAATCATTAGAGAAATTCGAATTTGATTTTTTGTGTTCTCGCGAATGGATCTTTAATGTAATCATAATTATCGTTTTCTAAAAGAGAATAAAGTTGTAATATAAATCCGATACCCGAAACTCTTAATTGTTAAGATTTCAGCAGCAGTAATATCGGTAATGAAATAATCAATCGTGGGGTTTTTGTATAATGTTCTCCTGCTCAAAATTTCAAAGACAATATATCAATTTTGTAAAAACCTGTATGTGTACATAAGCATACTGTTGTAGCGCGAATATCAGTAATAATAATTCATAATGTCTATACCGAAGTAAATCGTGTTAAATTATCTTAAAATATTCTAACAGTATCTATAGGCTTGCTCGACAAATTCTAAATTCAGAGAACTGAATTATAGCCTATTTGGTTTTCGGACATTTCCGATATAAAACTAAGTAGCGCCCCCAGCGTTTGCGATGTCGCTACCACGGCATAAATCCTTAAAGTGAAGTGCCACGGTGTCACCACCAGCCAGGGTTCCATCATCAGGCCAACATAAAAGCCCACGTGCGGAACCCGTGAATAAATCATGCGGCCAAGAGTAATGTTCTTGAAATTTGCGCTAATGTTCGAGGACAAGGTGATTGGTCGTGTCTGAATGTCGTCATTAATTAGACAGTGCGAGCGGCCCAAAAGCTCGCCCCTTATCGGCGCGACATAATCGAAATCACACGTCCTGGGGAGCACAAAAGGTGCGTATGAACCAGACCCGGCCCGTACGCACTTCTTTCAATTGCTGCGCGGGAATTAACGCGGCACGCTCGGGTCTATTTATCATAAGTGAGTTCTTAATTGCAACAAGCGCGAGGGGCGCAAAGAGAACAGAACGGCGGATAACAAGCTCCGGCTCGCAGATGTGGGGTCTGCTGGGGCTCCGCGGGCTCTCGACCCACCCGAGGACCCCGCGAGCCGGCCCCGCGCAACAAGTTGTCACCGGCAGTTATGATTTATGGTCCACTTCAAATTACCTGAGGACGATTTGGCCGCGATGACACCTCTGGTTCAGGTCGTTTGTCGCGGGGTGGGGTGTCCCCCCGAGATCAGCACTTCGCCCTCGGGAGTCGGGATTCCAGGTGCAGGACCCTGGCGGCGGGGCGCAGGACTCTCGGGGACTAGGACAAAATGAAATGTTAACAAAATCGCTGTCAAGTGGCCGTTGCCGTGTTTCCCTTGTTCTCGAGAGTGTTTTTTGTGTTCAACACTTCTTGTACCAAATCGCGGGGCGCAGTGCCCCCGCCCCTGCGGCGTACGTGCGCCGTGCACCGACACACATCGCGGTGACAACCGAAATCATGTCGCGACGAATTAAGGCCGCCCTGGCAAGTGTGAAGTGGACTCGCTTTTCACTTCCTGCTTTTTTTATTTCGCGAATTGCCCGCGCGAACGTCGCGTCGAGCAGCAGGTTGTCGTCCCAAATGCGCTCTTGGTGCCCGCGAATGGAAGAAGGTGGAGTTTTGAGGAGGAGTTTATTAATTTATCATCTCGCGACTTTGTGGGGCACGAGACTTTCCGCGACAACCAATGGCTTTGTGACAATTTCTTGGTCAATTTTATACTCTTTAGTCATCGGTTAGGGTAATTTAGAGCAGACAAACTTGCGAAAAGTCTTTTGTAAGTTCGTTGAGTAGGAAATTTAATTTGTTTTCTGGGTAAAAGAATGAAATCATTTTGATTGCCATTGCCAGGGAGCCCGTATGGGGGTTTTATGAGGTTCTAAAAACATTTTTATTTTAATTTCACCGCAAAAACTTTAAGCTATAACAAAAAATATCATGTAATTTAAAATGTAGAGGTGCGTTGAAATGACCTGATTCATGGTCGATTGTTTGAGTTGAACCAAAATCCCTTCGGTGTCTTGTATATTTAATCGACCAAAACTATGATGCTGTCAGACTCGGTATACGTTCATCAGAATATTACTCTTAACCATAGTTCAGTATTTTGAAATTAAAAAATAGTACCTTATAGTACTACAGTACTGTTGTGATTATCTGAACTTTAATAATTTGAATGCTCCTATAATATAAACTAATAAATTTTATCATTATGTAGCTTTTAATATGAATTATTAGTCTAATAATCTTTTCGGTAATGTGATTTTTTGAGAAAATGAGATGAGGAGGATGACATTTCCCTTAAAATTCTTAAAAGACGATGGCTGTTGGAAAATAATATAATACAAGAAATATCGGAACTAACCGGATCAATAAGTAATGTTGAAGAATTCAATGAAAAAGAAACTATAGACTGAATACACCAAGATGAAGTGGTAATAAATACAGGAGGAGAGACAAGTGATGAGGATGCTCAAAAAAAGTAAAGGAATTAGTAATAAAATTATCATTTGAAATGAAAAAAGAATCCAAAATTGAATAATTTTTTTCAAAATTTCAACAAATAAATTTGTAACTCATGAAAATTTAAATTTAGTGTATTATAAAGTATAATATATTAATTGAATTTTAAATTTCAATTTTATGAATTTTTCAATAATATGAATTGGGCTGGTTTTAATTATTTTACCGGGGCACTAAAGTACCAACAATATGTTGTTTATGAATAGTAATAATGAAGAAGAACAGGAAGAAAACAATGTACTGTGGGAAGGGCTACAATTGCGGAATGAAACTACATAATCCCTAACAACTTTTCGTAAACGAGTAAAGCTCTATTCTTAAGTTCGATGGAAATCAAATTCGATCGAAAATTAGGATAGTTTTAAAAATACTGGAACTTTTAAAAATGGGTATCTACAATATATATTTATAAAAGTAACCTATAGAGCTTTTTAACAATATCAGCTTACTTGCGAATATTCCACATTACGGATTTAATGGAATTAAATTCCATCTGGTATTAAGTAGATCCTTCATTTTGTTAGATATAAGTTTTTAATTTTTGCTAATTGTTTTATTTTTCAATTTTTTCTAATTGTTTTTATTTTCCAAAGAACAAAACTTTAAATAACATACATACGTACATTATCATTTTACTTGGACATAACTTATATTTTGCTGCTAATTTTGGCTGCATAAGCGATAAATAAAAAGCAATTCAGTCAAATGACACTCATTTAACGACTAAATCTAGTCGCTTCAAACTTCAGAACGAGGCGAGGCCGACAAATCTGATTATTTATGTTAATGATATGATATGATACTCTCTCATTGGAAGTATTGCATAGGTGGCAAACAAATCATTTCCAGTTAAAAAATTAAACCACAAATTATGCGTTTAATCTTTGGTTTTTTTGTTACTACCGGTTTGCCGTGTTCGATTTTCAGATTTACCTGAAGACTGATAATTTGATTTGTTTTAAATAAAAGTTAACATTTAATTATTCAAATATACATATGTATAAGTATATGTATAAAAAGGTGAAAAGAGAGAGATTTAAAACTGCAGTTTCTGGTGTCTTATTACTCAAAAACCTTTCTTAAAAATATAGAAAACCTTAACATTACAAATTATAGTACTTTTGACTTGTAGTACCTAATTTGTTTAGAGTTTAATAATTGGTAGAGCTGTTTATGCACTAATACTTATACTTATTTATTGGAGCAGAATGATGAGAAAAAATGGGAAATGTTTTCATATACCTATTTTTTAATATTGTTTGTATAAGTGCATATTTTTTACTAAGAAATATTACACCAAAAGTAGCAAAAGCAAAAGGTCGCCTGCTCGCTTACAATGGTTCCCCATTTATGTGGAATCAGTTACCTGTTCAACAAATGGCAAAACATCTTCATTGCAGTGCGGCTACAGTCCGTGGCATGTGTTCCTTCCAAATGTCTTTCAAGGAAAAAGAGAAAATTTATATGTGGCCATTATGAAGTTGCACAATTGCATAAAACCACAAGGGCACGGCATTTCCAGGGAATCCGCGAAGGGGCACGAGAACCTTGGATCCGACCGCAGAACAAGAACGCTTACAAAAAGCTAACAATCGCCTTGAAAAGCCGGAGAATGGGTTCAGGTGAGGGAATCCCGGGGGTCACGTACGTGCGCGAACCGTTTAGATTTGATAAAGCGAGTGCAATCCCAAATCCGAATGCATATCCCAATAAATCCCAGGGCTCGGAACCTCCCATGGCCGGGACTCGTTCCAGGCGGGTCTCACTACTCGCGTAGTGGCCGTCGTGTAAACACACGGGGATTCGGATTATCCGCATGCAGCCAGCCAGGTAAATAGCATGCTTTGTATAATTTCCTAATTTATCATTTCAAGGGATCTCGCTTTCGAGCGAGGAACGAGGAAAAGGCCACTCGTCCAGCCGCCCCCCGGCTCCTTGCGAGTCATTTAATTCATGCCCTGCAGTCCTGGCTCTCATGTTTATTGTTTCGTGCGGATCGCTTCGCGGAACCCCCTCGCGGTACCTTCGCGGTGCCTTCGCGGGCACCGGAGTAGCCTATTCTTTCCGCAAAGTTTCTGCGACCGCCGAGCGACCCGGCGAGATCAGTCCGCCTGATTATCGCTTCAATGCGAAGCAAATATTGGCTTAATTGAAAGGAGAAATATCCGCGGCGGACAAACATTCCCGTAAATTGCCCCTTGTCGAACGGCTGTCGAACACGAGGTGAGCGCTGTTCAGCCCGGTTCAGCACAGGTAGACTCCCACTACCGGCCCGTAATTGGGCAAAGCTCGCGACGATAGTGCAGATGTGACTCAATTCCGCGCCCCGACCTGCACAGGTAATGCAGTGGTACCTGCGCCCCGGGTCTTGTTATGTGTCGTGCCATCTATGCCCGGAAAAACGCTCCGAACATACTTAACTCCTTGTTATTTCCTTAACGGCTGCACCGCGGTCCGCAGCAGCAACTGTTCGCGATCGCGATCTTATTTCGCCGCTAAATGCACCGCTGCTGCTGCAAAACACCTTTCGCACAGTAACCATAAACGTTATATAACTTTCATTCATTAATATTAACAACCGACAAAGATGTTAAATCGATAAATGTTAAGAAAGTGTTTATTTAAAACCGATTAAATGTTACAAGAGTTATTATTATTATATCCACAATATTCGTACACTTCACAGTACATTATCTAAACCCTGTCACCAACTTGACTTAATCCTTTTTTCCCCTATGCTAATTCGATTGCGATATTCAATCATTAATGTTAATTTCATGAATGAATGAAGTGATACTATCACAAAATACTATTTGATTTCTCGAAACATAATAAAATTTTAAAAAATCACTCATATTACAAACAAGAGCGAATATTACTATAGAAATATTTTTAACATTTTAATAAGCCAATCTAAATTTGAGTAACATTTTGTCGTAAATAGTGGGAGTAATAATTTCAACAATAACTAGCTAATAAAATCTACGTTTTGAACAACTCCTTTAGTTGAAGAAAGTTGTTCATTTTAACAAATTAGTTTCATAAAAATCTGACTATATGGCACTGTTGAAGTTTATAAACAATTGCAATTTTAAGATTAGTTCAACTAATTATATCCACATATTCATTGGTGATATTTCTTTAAAAATACCTTTTTGTCATAAAAGTTTATTTCTGTAAGAACTCTTTGCTTAAGCTTTTGGTGCCAATTATAGATAATAAACTATCGAAACTAGGGCTTGATTTATAAAACATTGTAATCACCTTCCCGGTATCACTTACATTAACATATAAACGTAATAGAAGCCGAGTTTTAAAAATAGTTTTAAAATGCGTTAAGTAAGATGGTTGTTTTTAAAACTTTATTGCAAACTCAATTTTTCAATAGATCAGTTCCGTTTTCGCCATTTACCCACAGAATATTGAAAAACATATACTTATAATTATATTTATATATTATTCTCAATAATAAGGGCCATCAACAATTCCTTGCTGAATATTTGTTGAATACGAAACTTAGAATCGGCAGACTCCTACTTGGTATTCCGTAATTGGGCAAAGCCAGCATCGATTGTGCAGATTTGATTCAATACCGTCCACACACCTGCACAGGTAATTCAGCGTTATCTGCGCCGCGGAGACCTGCAATGCTATCGATGCCCGGAAAAACACTGCGAACATAATTCCTTGTTATTTCCTTACCGGCTGCTCCGCAGCACCGTCTGTTTAAGATCGCGATCTTATGTACCGCGAGCGCCTAAAAAGGTGGTTTCCACCACTCGTAATTTATTTACCTTGGCTTCACGGGCACCGGAGTCGAATCGCAACTACATCGCAAGTGTTCTCCAGAAAAAAAGCACTTAACGATTATTTGCGCTACAAAAGCTGACGGTCGTAATTGAATCGAAATTGTCATGAATTATGGGGTAAAAGCGTGCTATACCGCCGCGCGATCCGCTTAACCTGCTCGACTCACCTGGGCCACCTAGAAACAATTACAACTGATAGGAGATAAATATTGCCAGGAGTTACGCGGGGGTAATTTATCGATTGTTCCAAGCCTTGATCAAAGCCCAAAGTCGTATCCGCTTGCGTCACTGCGCAGGGGAGAAAGATATATTGGCGCATTTTGAGTAATCGCACCCTAGGGGATTCGGCCGGGACCTGCGCTAATTGAGCGCAATTTCTGCGTTTTAATCATTTTGAAACTTGCCCCGATAATACGGGCACAGTGGACTTACCCGCAGTGCTCAAAGAGGTCTATTTACGCCCCAAAGTCAGTTGAAATTTGTTACACCACCGCGGCGCCGAGTGGGCACATCGGCTAATTAAGTGGCGCTAACTATTTACTGACAGTCCTAACGAATAGGCTACACGCACCAGTTGCCACGAGCGCCACAACGAGTTGCGATGGCAGGTGAAAGTTTCCGCAAAAATTCAATTAACCGGCGATGAACACTACTGCGCCGAGTGAGAGGCTTATTTTGGTTTTATTTAAATGCAGATCGACTGCGACTACCGCAAGTGGTACAAGCACTTTCGTGATGCAATCTACTGTATATTTTAATTTTGACCCCGCACTGTTCCGGATCGCTGAGGGATTCGAAAAATAACGAATGCGCCACTAAAGGTATTAAAACAATTAGAGTAGTACCCCAGGAAGTCCTACGGAAGTGTATGGCACTTATTGGATAGTATTATTATCATCTCATCGCACTCCTGATAGAAAATCGTATCAGTCTTTCTTAAATTTGCAATCGTCAAGAAAAACAGACGCAATTTAAGTTAAAAAAGTCAAAATTATTCTAAAACAAAATTGGAGCATATAAAACAGTTCTATAAAATCATTTACTAGATACTGAATCACGATTCAAAGAATCACTTGACATTGAGTTTTAGTGCATTATAGCCTCAATTTTCTCAATCAGAAGAATCACTGATCTGATAAGTCATATAAAAAGGCATATGACATCTCAAAGATATCAGAGAGAAGATCAAATCATTATATAGTGTTAACTCAGCCATATTTCCCATATTATCTGAAATTTTAGTGATTGTATGATTTTTTGAAAATTAGATATGTGGCTCTTGATATACCTGTGCGGGCAAAGCCCATGTTAATGACCCGAAAAATAAATATTATGCATTATAGAAATAAATAATATATTTATAATTTAAAATAATAATTCTCGATATCTCAAACAGATATACATAAAGAAGAAAAACAAGATCGCTATCATTTGAGCGCAATTTTTTGAAAATTTAAATAAAAATTCATATGTCTCAGCATATATCAGAGAGTGTAAACTACGCTTAACTGATTTCATTCTGATTTTTTAATACAAGTTTTCATTGGCAGGTTTCACAACTAATTATAACTCAAAAAATTTGACGTACCCAATACAAAAACTTTAATCAGAAAAAATTGGATTCTTTCATATGTATGTATCTTCTTTTTACATGTTCCCAAGACTGCTTTCAAAATGTTCTACGTTCGGAATGAATTTATTAATTTGTATCGGAATCAAGAGTAGGTTTCCTGGTTATTTTAAAATGATAGCACTTCTATTTATTTCTACATAAAAGGCAAAACTGGCATTTTAACATTATGTACATACATATGTAAATAATATATTTAACATTCCATAATCTGAACAAAAATAAGAGAGATTTATTGTGCGAAAGATTGAAATTGTTACTGCAAATATATTAATAATTAGCAGAAATTTAAAATTATTTCTTTATGCACGCAGATGAAGATAGTTTTAATAAGATAAGAGAAAAAATTGAGTACCTATATCTTTCAATTTACAAGAAAATTTCTCAGCATTCAAGTCAAATTTAATGTCCTATAGTATATCAAATCAGTAATTTCAAAGCTAAAAATAGAAGTCATAGGTAGGTACATAGATTAAAAATTAAATTGGTAACCTTGTGTAACACCTTGAAATAATAGAAAATCATAAAGCAACCAATGTGCACAAGAAATTCGAAAAACATGCATTTATTTTATTCCATGTCTATTTGGAATGTTATTATACCTATCTACTATAAAATTCGTTCCGAAACTTGTAGCCTACAGTATCAAATTGGAATTTTAAAGAGTTATGTTTACGAGCCAATGATTCACAAAAAACTCCATGCTAGCGAGACTGTGAGACCACGATGAAGTTGTAATTCTACTAGGAATGTGTTTTTATGAAAGTCGTATCATATTCAGCTCAATAGTTTTACATATTTGTATTTACCTGAAAACGAGTAAATTTTACACATTGCTTGAAATTATAGCTTAACATGTCATATGTAAGTTTAAATGTTCAGTTAACATTGTAAACTGCTTTTATTTTAATTTTAATTTTTTTGAATTGTTAAAAATTTACTAGTTTTGCGTAGTTGTCCGACCGAAGTTTAGAGGCCAGCAAAATTTTAATTTAATTATGTTAATAGAATGTTTTGTAAGAGATAATAAAAAACGATGCGCTTGACATTTATAGATTTGGAAAATATGGAATTAAATTTTGTTTTTTGTTTTAGTTCGTTTTTAGGAACTTGAAATCTTAATTTAATAGGAGCCTCTAAAATGGCTTATCATCAATTTTCGGTAGAACACAGAGCTGCCGCGAATAGGTTACGATACCTTTTAAGGCTTACCTAAATTTCATCATCCAAAGCAGAAAAATGAGAAACACGCAGAAGTATTTCCTCATTTTGGTAGTAAATCCGAATAAGGTCTGAACTCACGTCATGATAGTTTTAAGACAATGGACAGAACAGAGCACGGTGTCCACGATCAAAATCATATTAAATCCCGAAAAAGCCACTTTACTCTAGTAGAACAGCACTTTGACTTGGGCACAAAATTCACTTCGATTCACCTTCGGGGGATCTTATTAAAAACCCATCGAAAACGAGGAAAAAATCGGAGCCACTCAGAGATACACTTCCACTGGTGGGTCGGACCGATGTTAGTTTTTTATGTAAACTCGCGTCAAGTAAATTTCTCATCCTTTGTTTTTGCGCTCACCAAGAAATCTAATTTATTGACTCGTGATAAATTTGGCATGTTGGCCCAACATAATTACCGCCGATCGACGGACCGCGCTGCTGGTTCATTGGTCTGCTGCTCCAGAACTCTTTTGCGTGGCTGCGTTAAAATTTTTTGCTGTTGTTGCACACCTCTAATTCGACGCGAGGGACTTTTCGTGTTCCCGTCGGAGCGCTAACATCACGCGGACACAAAATTATACCTTCGGGGCAGCGAGCGCGAAACCCTGCGATCTTGGTGCGGTATAATTAAAATCGGCGATTTGAAAAATATTATGTTAAACGAGAAGCACCGGCCGAGTTTGTTTTACGAGCCATCGGTTGGGAAACCGACGTCTTTCCACACTTCGCTCCGAGGCGGGCAAAAAATTTATGACGGCATTAGGCCGCGATTAAGATAGTCGAGATTATCAGCGCCGGATTAATTGAGGCCGTTTGCGTGTCACTGCACGAACCCACTGCACCAGAAGATTGCCCACGGGCAGGTACCGTCGGATCGAGTCGACCAGCCGCGGAATCGAAGATAGTCCTGGTGTCTTCGGTAGTTTATGGTAAGTGGCCACAGGTAAGACGTTCAGCCACTTGACACGTTCGCGGCGTGTAATCCGCACCCGCACTCAGTTCCAGTGCAATCGAGGAACGCGTCCACTCACTCACGAGTCACGTCACGGCTGGCCAGCACTGTCGAGCGCGCAACATCTCAGGCTGGTCGTCAGCTAAGAACTAGACCACCAATTCGGGTACCTGAGGAGGCAAAGCTGGCGCGATACCTGCCCCGTTTGCGCGATACCCACATCCCATTCCCATCTGGATCTGGTACAGAATGGGATGCTGGTGTCGCGGCGCATAGGTGCAAGATTAAGAAGTGAGCCGGAGCCACCGGCCAGGTGAGAGTCGGATCTATCAAAAGCGCGCTGGTCTGCCGCTAGTTAGTCGCGTTATCAACTCACCTGGCTGCTCCCATCAGCGTCCGCGAAGATGCTGCGCCCGGCCGGAGCACGCCCGGCTCAAAAAGGGGAAGCGGAAACAGAGCCGCGAACGCGATTCCGCGAGAGAAGTTTTGTTGCTGCGCTGAATACACTGTTAAATCGTTCCGGTCCACGCGGCCGACTGGTAGACAGTCCGGTGGGATTTCGCGGTTGTAGCAGTTTCGGATGCAATTTACTTACCTCTGCGAGACCCCGGATTTGATTTATGGCGTTGCACCCCGAAAATTAAGGTCAAAGTTGCACTCGGCTGGGCTCCCTCCTCCTGGGCGGCTCTTGCCTTAATGAATTTATTTTACAGACGCAACTCGCTTTCGAAGGCACCAACCGTGAAAATTGTCTGTCAACGGCGATAATTTACTGTGGGATTCCACTCACACAATCAAAGGCGGAGAAAGGGCTCCGCGGGATCCTAATAGGCTCCGAGTGACTTGTTTATTCAGAGACCCCTGAGAAGATTTGTTTTACATTTCCCCGGGTGGTCAGCAGGGATAGTTTTTATGTTTAAGCGTATTTAAATTTCATCTAACTTACCTCACGAATATAGGTAAAAAAATATTACCAATAACTTAAATTTTAGGTACATTGCACAGTTAAACGACATACTTATGTTAATGTTAAAAAAACACAGATCGCAAACAGACATTTTCTAGAAAGTAGTCTATTAAGAAAGTTTGTTATGGCTCAAAATAAAACATTGAATAGAGCACAGCTGCTGTAGGCATATACAATACTGGAATAAAAAAGAAAATCAAGAATCGGGTTTTATAAGCTATTTTATTATCCTATTGTTGTGCCATTCAAATTTCCATTTATCATGCTTTATAAATTACTATTATACTTATTTCGTTAATTTTCAAAACAGATGCAAAAATATACAAATAATAAAAACGGTTTATTTAGTGTTCAAAAATCGTTACAAGTAAAATAAGAATAATTTTTAAGCTCAAGGCTAATTCTTTTTAATTTCAAAATGAAGCAGTTTTGAAATCTAAATTCTTCTCTATTTTTCTTTGCTTTTGAATATATATCGACTTCGATAATTTCAAAGTTATTTCTAGTATATACTCACATTACTAAACGCTATAAAATCTTACCGCATTATATTAATTTAATTAAGATCATTTTTACAGGGAAAAATTTAAAAATCATAAACTGAATTTTAAAACTTTTAATAGCAATCCATTAGAGTTTTATGATTCAAAAGAAAAATATAAAATATTGCTATTCTAATACATGCACATATATTTCACAATATTTATATAATTACATATATAATTTACGTCAATAACCTTTTCTCACAGGAAACAAAAAGTAATTACGAATACATTTTGATTATTTTACTGATCATAAACCTTAATTTATTATCATAAATATGTTTACTGTGTGTTTGTAGGCGTACATCTATTAATTAATATGCAGTCATAATAATATATCCGCGAGAGTATATTATTACTATGGTAATCTTAAATCAATTTAAACCTCTAAAGGTGTACTTAAGTTTATTTTCTACAAGAATTAATTACTTGAATTTTATCTCCACATACTCGTACATATGTTTGTAAAAACAGAATTTTGATTTTGTTCTTTATGCAATAAAATTTGCTTTGAGTTATATTTATACTAATTTTCAAAAATCTCTCGCTTAGCGTACTATTAAGTAAGTAAATTTTCAAATTTCGATGATGAACCTTTATTTTTTACTGATTAGTCAAAAGTGATCAAAATACGGCCTTTAAAATCTGTATTGTTGCTACCAACGTTACAAAGGATTTGGGTATTTTTTTCATTTGTTGGATAAATTATTCAACAAAAGAATTTAACGGGTGTATATTTTGTAATTAGTGTGTTTTCAAGAAGTTCAGGGTCTGAGTAACCAAAGAATGTATGTAAGAAAATTCCCAAGGATTTGTAAGAAATTCCAATTTATTTCGGAAAGGCAAGTAGAAAATGTTGATTCACAAATACACCGCTCGAAGCTTTTTAAAAGTCATGAAATTGAGGTAAAATGATAAATTTTCTCTAAGAACGGAATGGTGAGTCTCATTAGATAAAATTCGTGACTTCACTGTAACGTTTGTTCTGTATATAATTCGCAGAAAATCGATTGTATCTAAACAGTGTTGAGTTGAGTTAATTCCTTGGAAACCGTGTGATTAAGAAAGTTCTTATGGATCATAGCTACATTTATGCGATTCTTATCTAAAGGGGAAATACGGCAATAAACCGACACATCATAAACCAAGAGGTGAAATTTCTGAACATCTCCAGATCATTATCAATCTATGCAACACATCATACACGTCCCATCGCTGACACGCCAGAAACGTTTTGTTCACAAACTTTATTAGGTTTTAATTGCCTCACTAGACTTATATTCGCCATAAAATCAACAATAAGAGGCCGTAAAGTTGTTCGGAGCGCTCACCTCTGGCCGCTGGCTGCCTGGGGCCCACTTTAATTGAAAACTCATAAAGAGATCTACTTACAGCGATTGCAATTATGTGCACGCACTACTCCGCGCTCAATAAATTCCCGGGCCGATTAAAAGCTGATTAAACGATCTTGAGCGCTGGGTAGACGTTCGCACATCGTTGTAGGTGGAGGAGAACAGGAGAAATAATGATCTCAAAATGAGTAAAAAGATGCAGGGACGATTGCGATGATAACTTTAACGAGACCTTTCTTAGCTGCTTCGCGGGTCGCAGGACAGAGAGTGGTCGTTTTGCCAATTTACAGAAAATTGCATATAAGATCTCATATAAGCGTGTTTTGCATGTAGAAAAGGGCCCTATCTTCCCGCAGGGCGATTCGCAGGCCTTAAAGCAGTTTAAAGTCGAACCGCGGGGGCAGTGGTGGCCCCGGCCACTCTTTATGCCATTAAATCAATCCCTGGCATCCCAGTTGATTAGCGAAAAGCCATAAAATTAACCGAACGGATCCGGCTGAAAACAACCCTTACAATGTGCGCTGCGTGTAGAACAGCCCCTAACATAATCCAATCAAAGAAACGGGCGGGTGAGTGCCTTTTTTCAGGTCACAACCGAACTAGCCGGCTCTGCGTTGTCTATCTGCTCCCAATTGAAAATTGATACATCCGTAGCCGGCCTCATCGGCATGGCATCATTACCTTTCCCAGCTAATTTCAATTCCGTGAAAGGTGGAAATTGTAAACTCAAGCCGTTGCCACCCTTCCCGTGTTGTGTGCCGCTTTTGTTGCTCGTTCAACAAGAGCTCCTCTTGACGGTCTCTTGTCGGCCCTTTTTTACCTTGATTACAACGCCCATTCAACCAGCGGCATTAGCTGGATGTTGAATAGTTGGACGCACCCCGGAAGCGCATCAAAACGAATTTTCGTCTGAATGAGAACTATGCGAACCAACTCCAACTCCGCGGAGCAGGTTTAGGCACTCGATAGACGACAGAGGAGACGTGCACATGTCGCTTCCACAAATAATGAAATCCGAGATTTCAATTTGTTTGATTTCTCGAGTTAAGAGCGCCCTTTTGTGGGCGATGGGATTAGATTTGTTTTGTATGAGAACATATGCCCCTAACATATGAGACTTCCTTATAAGATTATGTTTACAACGTCACAATGATGTGAATGTTGCTGCATCACATCTTCATCAACGTCTTCATTGTCCTGTAAAGTAGGTATTAAAGGCCCTCGAGGTAGGTTTTAGGGGTGGCAAATTTTGAAAAAAAATGTTGAACAAAAATTTGGCTAGATCGGTAGCTAAAGTTGAAGAATTGTTGGATAAGTAATTAAGTAGTGTTCATAGTTATTTCCACTTTAAGGGATTCAATGCTTTTTTAGTAATCTCACTTATACTAATCTAAAATCTTGTATAATATTGTTTTTACTTTTGATCAAAAGTGCATAGCTTCATGGAAATATGATCAATAGGATTATCCATCTTTGATTAGGAAAATTAATAACTATAACTCGTGGAGTTGGACACATTTCATATTTGTCATTTAAAACTTCTGTTTCTCATATTATCATATTTGATTCAGTAAAGTTTGAGCAAGGAGAGGTATTTCCTACGATTTATTTGAATGATTTTTAAACAACAATTATCATGGGACTGATGAAATTAATACCGTCACATTTCAGTTTTCGTTTTAATCTGACTGAAAAATTATTTTGAGATCCTGTAATAATAATGATAAATACTATTTCATTAAATTTTTTCGTTTGCAGGCAGAATTTCCTAAAGAAGTCTGGATCATGTCGTTCTTTCTACACCGTAGGTAAGTTACTTCTGATTCTATATTACTTAGATAATGTTTAGAAAAGTTCGGGCTATTTGTAGGCAATTTAATCAAAAGTAATGATTACAATATTTTTCTTTATCGCGGGTCGAAAGAATAAAATTTTACTATGTCACCTATTTATCAAATAACTTATCGAAGTAATGACGGATAGAATTTTTTGATAAAGGATAATGTGCATCAACTTAGGTATGAGTTATGTATTTTGGATGATTTTAAATGAATAAATGAAATGATCATAAATCTAAGATATCATGGTTAATTATCCTTAGATCCAGCGTAATCTTGAAGTGCAACCTTAAACCGACAAATAAATTAACTTCATTCGTTTTCATTTCCTTCGGCGTAAATGATTCTGAACAGGGTCTGACTTCTGACTGAGCAGCATCTTGAAATTTGCATAAAAACGAGCTCAGGAGGGCTCGGCAATTCACACACACATACCGAACTGGTACTGGTGTGTCAGTAATCCGGTGAAAAATCGCGGATGGCACAATTTAGTGTAAATATTTCGCTGGAGATTACGCAAAAGAGGTGCACTCAAATAAATTCATTCCCGCGGATATACTTAGCGAAATTGCCCGTCACACACGGCGACCTGGGCGTGTAAATCAATTTGCGACGTCTTCGTTAAGGGCGGCCGTCGGCTGCGCGCGGTTATATTTCACCAATTGTGCTCGCCGACTCGAATTTATTGAACTACTTAATAAATATTGACAGTGTGTAATGGCCGTAGGTGGTCACATTTTATGCGCCTATTTAAATGATAAGTGTCTGCTTATTGCCCTGACTGGGCAGACATATGTCCGGTGCGTGTTCTGACCGTGTCTGACGCTAGCCGTTCTGCAGGTGACTGCGACACCTTCCCTGCGCGGCGGCAGCGAAAAATGAAATCAACTTGGGATCAGAATTCATCAGGCCGAAGACTCGTGCCTTGCCTTGTACGCACCTCGCCGGACAGGTGAAAAAATAAATTTATATTTTTTAGACGAAAAATTATGTCACGTGATCTGTGAAGAGATTTATTGCGACTGGTTCTAGCCCACTGATTGTCTGCACAATTTTACACTTATCTGGTTCCGATTAGTAGTTCTCCAGCGGTCGTATTTATAGATTTAAGCTCTGATCGAACACCACTAGAGAGGTAAACAAAACGATAAGTCCGGAAAATAGATATATTACAGACACGCGACGATAAAATATGGCTAAATTACAGGCCAATAAATCAGTGGCAATTCGCAAAAAAGATACATTGCACACCGCTGATTTACGGCCAAGGAGCCACAACAAATGTTATTTGTCCACTAAAGGGTGTTAAAGTGGTCCGGGAACTGCACTAAATCTCAGTGCGCAACAACTTAAGGAAATAATCCATTCGCCTTTGGCCGCACCAATAATTCACTCTTGAAGTGAAAAACTGGGACAACGTGCGCAACTGAAAATTTGTCTCTGCTAAATCTCAAACTTACTACAAACATCCGGATATAAATTTACTAACTTCGCTAGCTGGACAGGAAGTGTAAGCTCCGAATACACTTTTCAGCGCTACGCCCAAGGTGCATAACTACACAAACTTGATTTCAAGAATATAGTACTTGTCTTCAAGTCTAAATTATTATTAAATTTTTAAGCTGTGGTTTCTTCTGTAAAGGATCTATAAGGTCTTTTCAACACAAATCGTGGAGTACGTTTTTGATTGCTGAACTATTATACATGACTGTATATTGCTTTGGGAATGTAACTGAACCGGCTGAGGTTCGATAATTAAAACGAGTTTAAATTATAATTGTTGACGACAATTTATTATGATTTTAAGAAATTTAAACAAAACAAAATAATATTTGGGAAATCAATGTCCAAATTTGTGTGCTACGCAACCGAATAAGCACAGTTTTTGTTTAACATAGTATATAACACTCTACTTTACATATACATATGCACCACTTTATTTATTTTCTTTCGTTTTACTTGAAGTTGAATTTTATTTAATTTAAAAAAAAAGATAAATGTAACAATAATTAGATTCACGTGATTTAAAATTATACTTTCTTTTATGGCGATCAGAGCAACAATGGGCTTGTGCATATCATAATTAGTATGATCTTAACAAGAGTGATGAAAGTATTAAATTCTTGAAGAAAAGAAGCACACAAATTCAGATTAAAAAATAAGTCATCCTGTCTGCGAAAACGATACATGATAATATTGTTTATAAATTACATCTTCGAACTTTGGGTTCGAAAGTTAATATTTAGAAATGAGGACAATGAAAATAGCATTCGCTGTATTGTTTACCTGCTTATAACGATTTTAACGATCTTAAGATATAATCTCCCGGCCGCAAACCCTTGAATTTGGAATAAACAATAATTTGCGTTCCTCTTTGACCAAAATCTGGATAGAAAAAAAATTGCTATTATGTCCCCGTCTCCACATTCCTTTCTTCGGAATCATATCTAGAATGCACCCAATCTTCGAACTTATTAAAATGGATCTTCGAGGAATTCCACGAATACTTCACACGCCAGGTATTCAGTCCGTCAAAGAGTTATAGAGAGTGTGAAGCCTGGTGCAAGGCATCCGCGGAATGTCGACGCAGTTAGCCCGCGAACGCCACAACCTGATATCTGAAATTAAATTAAAAATTATTTGTTTTTTGCTCGGTTTATCAGAATCAGCTCAGGTGATGCTTATTAATATGCATGATCGGCACCGCGGCGCGACGCGATGTGTCCGAAAACACTTGGAAGTGCCGATGTTGCCGCAATATATCTAGCGATCAGTGAGAGTGCTGTCGCTGTCGCACGCCGCGGCGTGGCCTAGTTGGGACCGGGAAGAGTGATTGAGTCGATGACTCCGATGATATCTCAATTTCCAGCATCCACTTAGGCCATCTTTCAACTCACCGCGTTTTTGATGGATTTTCGTTCAAGACGCTGCCAATAACCTGCGCGATCGCTTTTGCATGCTGATGAGCACTCGGTGCAGAGTGGTGGTGTTTCTCAAATAAGTGTTATGGTCAGGGCATAAAGAGCAATTCGCCGTCGGTCGCAACTCAAGGCCAAGCCCAGGCCATAAAAATCTCCGGCGCGAGCCCTGCGACCGAGCCCCGGGCACCGCCACAGTTCAAGGCGTTCAAGGGCATTGCACAGCTGTAACGGGCTCGGCCTGTGGCATCGGGCGAGCTGGAGTGCTCGGAGACCACAATTCGAGGATTTTTTGCTGAAATTATTCTCGAGTTGTGGCCGCCGCGCATTCAAAGTGCGCCCAAATGTTCCAGGCCGAGCGCGCAGCAACTCGAGCAGCGGTGCGAGGAACCGTTGCAACCGACTCGCATATCGGCTGATCGCCAGCGATTGGCTGCGCGGGCCGATGTGTGAGTGGGTTGCAACGGGACCTCGAAAAAGGGAAGCCAGGCGGCGCGTGGGCTCGACTTGACTCGGGACTTGAGATCCAGCAGCGAACGGCGAAGGTGGTGGAAAGTGATAGATCGAGAACGGGAAGCTCACCTCTGGAGTGATAAGTGCTCACGAAAAGTTAAAAGAGTGGAAAGTTTTTTTTTTTTTTTTTTTTTTTTTTTTTTGAAGAATTAAATAAATATTCAGACTAAGTTAAAATCACAAAAATTAAATAACTAATCAGACTAAATTAAAATCACCAAAAATTAAATAAATAATCAGACTAAATTAAAATCACCAAAAAATTAAATAAATAATCAGACCAAATTAAAATCACAAAAAAATTAAATAAATAATCAGACTAAATAAAAATCGCAAAAAAAATTAAATAAATATTCAATCCAATTAAATCATAAGAAGATGAGGAACAATTTATTTGTGATTAATTTTGACCTAACTCAATGGGAAAATGTTCCCGCGTTTACACCTGAAGGAGTTTTTGTGTGAAAATAACGTGAAAGAGTGAACAATTGCCTCCTAGGAGATAAAATAAATTGTTTTGAGACTTTGAACACTTAAGATTTTTTTTTATTTTGTAATGGAACGGTTTGTTGAGCGTGAATTATAAAAATCACAAAAAGAATGTAAACTATTTTAGAAGTAACAAGGAAAAGGGTGGAATTTAGTTTGTCAATTTGTGGTGCTTTGGAAGCGTAATTGTTATTCTGCTTCATATAATACTCTGTTTCAAATTGATTTGTAATTATGAACGCCTAAAAAAAGGAAAAGAAAAAAGAGGGGAAACAAATAATACGAAACTCTGGTAAACGTTCTCTATTTCATATGTTTTCGGGTTTAAAAATAGTGAATACCTACGACTTTATAAACCATTGTCTTCGAGTCGCTTTGATTTACCTTTCCACCATGCTTGGAATTACTGCTTTTGAAAAACAAAATTGTTCTGGATTCTCTTGTAAATCTTGTGTAAATAAATAAATAAAAAAAAAAAAAAAAAAAAAAAAAAAAAAAAAAAAAAAAAAAAAAAAAAAAAAGGGAAACAAAAAAACAAAAAAACAAAAAAACAAAAAAAAAAAAAAAAAAAAACAAAAAAAAAAAAAAAGAAAAAAAAAAAAAAAAAAAAAAAAAAAAAAAAAAAAAAAAACAAGGGGAGGAGAAACACAAAAAAAGTAATCGACCGGGTTGCCGTGGATCATCGGCGGAAGGCACCACGACGGGGCCACATGAAGAGGCAGGGTGCCTCCGCCCTCTCCATCACATCGCTTCACCGCGGGAATTCTTCGCCCCCATCGCCTCTCCGAGGGAAACAGCACCGCGGACACCGTCATCAATCGAGGCGCCCAACGAGCTTTCTTCGTCTTCTCTTCGTCCTTATCTTATGCAGGTTAGGGTTAAAATTGTTTAAGTAACGCTGATTAATACAAGGTATGTGTAATTGATTAATTCTATTTTGGACTCGCTTGCTCCCCGTTTTCTTTTCCCCCCCTCTTCCCGTCATGCCGGCCCACATCGTTGTGGCTTTTCGAATTGCAGGAATGAGCCCCAGGATGGGGTGAAGGAAGGAGACATGTGCGAATAAATTAGGGACCTCTCCAGTTTTGTTTTGGCCAAGGAGAGGTCATCGGGCGGATGGGGAACAGGCCAAGGGGGGGTTCATCGCGAACCGAACCCCCCCCCCATTCTTACAAGTCACTCACGGGCAGTTGCAGGGGTCTGCCCGCACTGACCCCTTCCAACCCCAACGCGATTTTATAGTCGGTCCTGTCGCGGGAGAATTTTCTTTGTTTGGTGGTTGCCGCCCCGACGGCTGAAAGCGGTTTTCGGCAAACCCCCCCACACTACCGCAAATGCTAGCCTGCCAGCTCCCGCAGCCGCATACCGTCGGGCGGAGGTGCTTAGCCGGGCCCTTCGAGGTATATCAAACCCTAACAAATATATGGCGCCCAACGCGGGGCCTCCTCTCCCTTCCCTTTGAAGCGTAAGGCTTCCCCTTATTTCTACTTACCTGTCTTCATTTCCTTTCGAGGCACCGTTGGTGACTCCCGTGGCTGGGACGCATCCCGGCCCTCTTGAGAATACGGCAGTTGGCTTCGTCAGCCAGCCAGCCGTCTCGAGGGCTCGGGGTGCGCCCCATCCTCGGGAGAAGCTGGTGGTGGGAAGTCTTCCCGGTTGAGCCCGTGGGATCTGCGTGGCCGAGACGGCAGTGGTCCTCCCTGGAGTAGCAGGAGTTGGCTACTACAGCCAGCTACCTGACCGGGAGGATACCGCTGTCGTCCTCTGCCTCGCAGCCCCCACGGATGAAGCCGGGAAGGTCTTCTTCCCTCACAATTTCCTTTCGCGGGCCGGATGCTCAGTAGCTCGTGGATGACTTGGAAGAATGTAATGATCAAAATAAAATAATTTTCTTCTTTTTGAATCTTCGCTCCTTCCTTCCCCTTCGGTGGTTCGTTTCATGGTCCAAAATCAATATTTTTGAAACATCAGTTGATGGTGGGAGGAAGAAAACGAGGAGCAGCGAGTCATACTTCGTATATATATATATAATTTCGAATTTGCTTATGGGTTAAGCCCGAATATTTTCTATTAGTTAATTTGCCATTGTTAATTTGCTTGTGGGTTAAGCCCGAATATTTTCTATTAGCTAATTTGCCATTGTTAGTTTACTTAAGAGCTATCATTAAATTGTAAAACTTCTGGTAAGGTTGTAAGGGAACTGTATTTAGGGATTTCCAGTGATTTTCACTCTTTCATAACTAATTCATTTTAAGTTTTTTTTCTTTCCTCATCTTTCTTATTCTCGTGTTGATCTGACATTTTTTCTTTCGGGATTTTCGTGGTAAAATGGCGGAGTCGAATCAGGGCGCGATCGGAAAAAAATATAACACTCGTCAAACGGCGCGCGAAACAGTCGAAACGCCGGCGACAGTCAGGCCAAGTCGTGATCGCGAAATATCAACCGAAAGACCGTTGGAAACGGAACAAGCGGGCGCGGACTTCGAGGCGGCGAATATGGAAAAATCAATTCTCCGAGAGACACTGGATACGAGTCTTCGTTTTCGTGTAGCGGACCTAGTCCGTACCGAAGTAGAACGCATCGAACGGGAGAAACAAAATAGGTTAGCTGAAATGGAAACACCAATAAATCAAGTCTCGACAGCCTTCCCACCTGAACAGCCGCCACGTCCCCCGCGGGTCACTAGACAACCAAATTTCGAAACGAGTCCTGTTTCCGCGCCTCCAAACTTTGGACGGCCAATACCTGATTATGTACCTGAGCCTTCGCCTCGGGTTCAGTACCCCCACCGGTCCAGACAGCAACCCCTAAACGAGCAATGGCCCAGTACGCCCCTTCGTCACTGGAAGATCCAATATGACGGAGATAATTCTAAACTACATTTAGAAGAGTTCATTTTTCGTGTGGAAAGTCTCACACGTGACACTCTTCGGGGGCGTTTTGATCATTTGATTAGTAATTTTCACCTTTTGCTCGGGGATTCGGTGGGAAACTGGTACTGGACAGTTCGCCGAAGTTACCAAAATTTAACCTGGCAAGACCTCAAAACAGCCCTTAGAGCCGACTGGGGAGAGCGCTCAAGGGATATCGACTTGAAGCGGCAAATGCTGAGCAGGCGACAGCAGCCCAATGAATCGTTCACCTCGTATTACCTGGATCTCGTCTCACTACGAAATAGATTGTCCGTACCAATGCAAGAGATTGAGTTTGTGGAGATGGTGAGAGCAAATCTGCTTCCATACATACAAGAGCATATTTGCCTTCACCGAATATACTCAATCGCGCATTTGCGTGACCTGGTGACCGAGGTCCAGGTGACTCGACAGCGAACGAGGAGTACGCTGCTGTCGACCGCACACCGTGCCGGAAGAGTCGAAGAAACTTTTGCCTTCGGAGATCTGGAGAGAGCGTTGCCCGAGCCTGAAAACCTTGAACCGGTCGAAGCCCTTACCAAGTTCTCTTCTTCAGCTATCAAATGCTGGAATTGTGATCAAAGTGGGCATTACTATCAGGATTGTCCAACGGAGCCCACAGGATTTTTCTGTTATGGCTGTGGGCGAAAAGGGGTCGTTAAACCTCGCTGCCCAAACTGCCTATCAAAAAACCAGCGGCGGGTCGGGAGCAACAACACCAGCCCCCGGCCACAACGACCGCCTGCAATCACGACAGGCGAGGCAATGGCCACCCCTTTCCGCCCCCAGACATAACCACGTCCCAACTTTGCCAAGACTTACCCGAGTTGTCCACCTTCTTATCTTCATCTCCCTCGCTACACAGTCACACTTCAATTGTTACATCGTCTACATCAGCTCAATCAAAGTTTGCAAACCAAGATTTAATAAGTGAGTCGGAAAACCCCCCTGAATTTGATAATTCCTTGCCACAGCCAGAGCAACCTCCGAGCAAAAAAATTTCTATACTGCAGAGACCAGAAAATCCTCAAACACCGGTTCTCTTTCCCATTAAACCTTATCATCTCAGGCTTAAAGAGTATCAAAAGGCTCGTGAAAGAATTTTTGCTTCGGCTGTTGAATATCCCAAGGGTCAGGGGGGAACTTCATTCTTTAAATCTCCCAAGCCCCGTCGATCTACACTACGTTGGCGTGCGTTCTGGAGACGCGTCAGAGATACCTATCGTAAATTATCAACAGCTTTCGTCTCGGTTCCTAAAGATGTACGGCCCTACGCCGCAGTAAGAATCCTAGGGCAGAACATCACAGGTTTGCTAGATAGCGGCGCTAGTATTAGTATTTTGGGAAAAGGTTCTGAGAGTTTGCTGCAGGAGGCAGGAGTTAAGTGGGCCAAATACAAGTACCGTTCTGCGATCGAGGTGGCCAACGGAGCTAGACCGGAGGTGCACGGCCACGCCGACCTGGAAGTTTCCTTCAGGGGTGAGACCAAAATTTTACGTCTTTACGTCGTACCTGGACTCACCCAGGACCTATATCTAGGAATAGATTTTTGGAGGACTTTCGGGTTGGCTCCGGACATTCTCGGTCTAGTCTCTTCGTTGGACACACCGATCGCAACGAAGCCCAACCCGGCAGCACACGTATTATCTTCTGATCTCAAATCACGTCTAGAACGAACCAAAGCGCTATTTCCATCCTACGCAAACTTGGGCTTGGGGAAAACTCACTTACTTGAACATGCAATAGACGTTGGAAATGCTACACCGATCAAACAGAGGTTTTATCCAGTTTCTCCGGCCGTGCAAAAACTTATGGACGCGGAGCTGAGCCGAATGCTCTCGCTTGGGGTGATAGAGGAGAGCCAGAGTCCTTGGAGCTCTCCCGTTGTTTTGGTACGGAAGCCAGGCAAGGTCCGACTGTGTTTTGACGCCCGGAAGGTGAACTCCGTCACTAAAAAGGATGCCTATCCGCTTCCGCAGATAGATGGCATCCTGAGTCGCCTTCCGCCGGCAAAATACATTACCAGTCTGGACCTAAAGGACGCCTTTTGGCAGATCCCTCTAGAGCAGAGCTCCAAGGAAAAGACCGCATTTACAGTGCCTGGTCATCCCCTCTATCACTACACAGTGATGCCATTCGGGCTTTGCAACGCGCCACAGACCATGTGCCGGTTGATGGATAAAGCAATTCCTTACGATCTCCGAGACAATGTATTGGTGTACCTTGACGATCTATTAATTTTATCACAAGACTTTGACTCACACCTGGCTCTTCTCGCCCGGGTGGCGGACTGTCTGAAGAGGGCGGGACTGACTATCAACGTGGAGAAGAGTAAGTTTTGCTTAAGAGAAACCAAATACCTTGGCTTTATCATTGGAGAAAATGGTATGCGTATGGACCCCGATAAGATTTCTGCAATTGTGGACTACCCGGTACCCAAAACCATGAAACAAGTACGTCGCTTCATGGGAATGGCAGGGTGGTATCGCAGATTTATTCCCAACTTCGCAGACCTTTCGGGCCCAATCACCGATACGTTAAAGAAAGCCAGTAAATTCTCCTGGTCTGAAGAAGCCCAAGTCGCGTTCGAAAAACTTAAGCAACTCTTGACCTCTGCTCCCGTTTTAGTTACCCCCGACTTCTCCAGACCGTTTGTCATTCAGTGCGACGCGAGCACCCAGGGTGTAGGTGGAGTGTTACTGCAGGTGGACAACGAAGGAAATGAGCGACCGATTGCCTACGTGTCGCAGAAATTGAATTCAGCCCAAAGAAATTATTCGGTGACAGAACTGGAGTGTTTGGCGGCGATTATAAGTGTCCAGAAATTTCGCCCATACGTCGAACTAATGCCTTTTAAGATTATTACGGACCATGCGAGTTTGAAGTGGCTTATGTCACAGAAAGACCTAAGTGGCAGACTGGCGAGATGGAGTCTGAAGCTTCAACGCTTTGATTTCGCTATCGAGCACCGAAAGGGGAGCTTGAACGTGGTGCCAGACGCGCTATCACGGGTGGAGTGCGACGCTCTGTCAGCTCCGGAAGACTTCGGGCCTGAGGTCGATCTCAGCTCTCCACACTTCGCTTCGGCGGAGTATGTAGAGCTGGGACGACAAGCCGAAGAAAACAGGGCCAAATTCCCGGATCTGATGGTTCGTGACGGCTTCATTTACGTGCGTACTGTCCCACGTTCGGGTGACCCAGTGCAAGAAAACGAAGCGTGGAAGCTTTGGATTCCTCCCGGCCTAGTCACGAGCATTATTTCTCGCGCTCATGACCCTCCACTATCTTCACACGGTGGTGTTGGCAAAACTCTTGAGCGAGTCCGTCGATATTTCTATTGGCCACGCATGGCAGCCGACGTTAGATCTTATGTTCTATCATGTGACACTTGTAAGGAAACCAAAGCCCCGAACACCACGCTCCGACCACCGATTCAAACACAACCTATAGCCGAAAGACCGTGGCAAAGAATTTACATCGACCTCCTCGGCCCGTATCCTCGCACTAAATCGGGACATGGCTGCATTTTGATAGCCTTAGACCATCTTTCGAAATTCCCCCTTTTAAAGCCTTTACGTAAAGCTACGACGTCTCAGATATGTACTTTCGTCGAAGAAGAAATTTTCCATATGTTTGGGGTTCCCGAAACAATAGTTACTGATAACGGTACTCAATTTCGTTCGGCACAACTCGCTAAACTTCTGGAACGTTATGGAGTCAAACATATGCGTACGGCCCTTTACTCTCCCCAAGCCAACGCTTCGGAGCGAGTAAATAGGTCAATTTTAACCGGCATTCGTGCTTATATCAAGGACGAACATCAGAAGTGGGATGAGAAGCTAAGTAGTATCGCCAGCTCACTTCGGAGCTCGATCCACCAGGCAACAGGTTTCCCCCCTTATCGATTGTTGTTCGGACTCCATATGATTACGCATGCTTCCAGCTACGAGTTGTTGCGCCGCCTTCAGGGAATTGACGAACCCTTAAACATTGACACTTCCGACAAGCTTAAGCTTATTCGAGCGAAAGCTCAGGAGAATCTCAAAAAGGCTTTCGATCAAGGTGCAAAAACCTACAATCTGAGAACAAAACATGTAGACTTCAAAGTAGGTGAAGAAGTATATCGACGAAATTTCCAGCAAAGTAATTTCGAGAAGCAAATTAATGCGAAACTTGGGCGAAAATTCTTAAAGTGTAGAGTAAGGGCTCGAAAGGGCAACGCTCTCTACGAGTTGGAGGATCTTCAAGGAAGACTGATCGGCACATTCCACGCCAAGGACATCAAGAGGTGAAGATGAGATCAACGGACATTTGGTTTTCAATTTCTTTATAAAAAATTCAAGGTTCAGAGATTCATTAATTAAGTAGATTACACTACTATGGTCGGATACCTTAGTTTCTTTATCAGTCAATTACCCTTAACACTCATCAAAATTCGGTAGCCCTAATAAGGCATCCGACCAGCTTAACTGGCATCAGGGTTGTCGTAGAGCCGCTTCTGCTTGGTAATGCGGCGGACACACCCTTTTCACTTCCCATCCCCTTTCCTAGTTAGAGTTCCTTATCCCTCACCTCATCCCATCCAGCACCTTCCTTCAAAATTTTATCAGTTTTACGCCCCCCTTTTCTTTTCAGCCAAGAGGCCCTGCCTGCAACCTTCGGGGTTGGAGTTGGCTTGAGGCCTCTCGAGAATACGGCAGTTGGCTTCGTCAGCCAGCCAGCCGTCTCGAGGTCTCGGGTCTCCCTCACCCTCGATGGAAACAGGTAGGGAGGGGCCCCGCCTGCCCACCCTCACGGGATCAGAGCTCCGGAGACTACCAGGGTGCTCCCTGGAATTACAGGGGCTGGCTGGTGAAAGAGCCAACCACCTGTCCGGGAGATTTCACTGGTCGTCGTCCTGGCCTGACCCCCTGGGGGGCGGACCGGCATGGCTCCCTTCCCCGCAAGGCTACCTTCTTCTCCCTTTCGGTGTCGCTGGGCTTCTCCCAACTATTCCGCATAAAAATTAATTTCTCCCTCACAGCACTTTCTCCTTAATTTGATCACACACCCCCCCCAAGATATGACGAGTACAACGTCATCCCTTCTTATAAAAAATAATCTAAATTCAATAATTGTTTTTTATCCCATCACGTGGCGATGATTATTTCTTTGGTAGTAGCGATTTGAATCTTTCAGGCCAAAATTATTATTGTTATGTTTAAATTCCATAATCTCATCTTCACCTCAAGTCGACAGGTCCATATCTCTTTCCCAGGCGAATCCGGGAGCTCACTTCAGTCACACAGCGTTTTTCTTTCCAGCGGTAACCCGCCAGAATCACCCAGTACACCCCCTTGCTAGAATTTTCCTTCTCCCTGTTCCAACTCCCATTTCTACCTTTCCCATTTCTTCACAACCCTATCGTTTAACCAGGTATTCTACTTGGAGCTCCTGTACTCCAACCTCCCCATCCTTAGTGAAAGACTGCACGTCAAGGGATCTGACAGGGGATTCCCTTCCCGTAAATTAAGCTTCATTTTTTTAAAATTTCACAACAACCCCCACCTCCGGACTCCCGTGAACAGCAGCGCCCCGCCGTTGGCGTCCGGAGGAACGCGGATCCGTGATGCGGAAGTTCATCCTGGGACTGGGATGACCGCGGGGGTTGGTTTACAGCCACCCTCATAGTTTTATTATTTTTCTCCAGTCCTATAGTTTCATGGGCGTTTCACCCCAGAGTTTCGGCTAGCTCAGTTGCGAGCTATACTCGGGTCGCGGGTCAAGCCACATGTTGGGCACCCTTAACGAATCCTGACCTTTTCTCAGCTCCGTTGTCCTCAGAGTCTGGTCCAACGGACCTGTGCTGTTATGGTCAGGGCATAAAGAGCAATTCGCCGTCGGTCGCAACTCAAGGCCAAGCCCAGGCCATAAAAATCTCCGGCGCGAGCCCTGCGACCGAGCCCCGGGCACCGCCACAGTTCAAGGCGTTCAAGGGCATTGCACAGCTGTAACGGGCTCGGCCTGTGGCATCGGGCGAGCTGGAGTGCTCGGAGACCACAATTCGAGGATTTTTTGCTGAAATTATTCTCGAGTTGTGGCCGCCGCGCATTCAAAGTGCGCCCAAATGTTCCAGGCCGAGCGCGCAGCAACTCGAGCAGCGGTGCGAGGAACCGTTGCAACCGACTCGCATATCGGCTGATCGCCAGCGATTGGCTGCGCGGGCCGATGTGTGAGTGGGTTGCAACGGGACCTCGAAAAAGGGAAGCCAGGCGGCGCGTGGGCTCGACTTGACTCGGGACTTGAGATCCAGCAGCGAACGGCGAAGGTGGTGGAAAGTGATAGATCGAGAACGGGAAGCTCACCTCTGGAGTGATAAGTGCTCACGAAAAGTTAAAAGAGTGGAAAGTTTTTTTTTTTTTTTTTTTTTTTTTTTTTTTGAAGAATTAAATAAATATTCAGACTAAGTTAAAATCACAAAAATTAAATAACTAATCAGACTAAATTAAAATCACCAAAAATTAAATAAATAATCAGACTAAATTAAAATCACCAAAAAATTAAATAAATAATCAGACCAAATTAAAATCACAAAAAAATTAAATAAATAATCAGACTAAATAAAAATCGCAAAAAAAATTAAATAAATATTCAATCCAATTAAATCATAAGAAGATGAGGAACAATTTATTTGTGATTAATTTTGACCTAACTCAATGGGAAAATGTTCCCGCGTTTACACCTGAAGGAGTTTTTGTGTGAAAATAACGTGAAAGAGTGAACAATTGCCTCCTAGGAGATAAAATAAATTGTTTTGAGACTTTGAACACTTAAGATTTTTTTTTATTTTGTAATGGAACGGTTTGTTGAGCGTGAATTATAAAAATCACAAAAAGAATGTAAACTATTTTAGAAGTAACAAGGAAAAGGGTGGAATTTAGTTTGTCAATTTGTGGTGCTTTGGAAGCGTAATTGTTATTCTGCTTCATATAATACTCTGTTTCAAATTGATTTGTAATTATGAACGCCTAAAAAAAGGAAAAGAAAAAAGAGGGGAAACAAATAATACGAAACTCTGGTAAACGTTCTCTATTTCATATGTTTTCGGGTTTAAAAATAGTGAATACCTACGACTTTATAAACCATTGTCTTCGAGTCGCTTTGATTTACCTTTCCACCATGCTTGGAATTACTGCTTTTGAAAAACAAAATTGTTCTGGATTCTCTTGTAAATCTTGTGTAAATAAAAAAAAAAAAAAAAAGAAAAAAAAAAAAAAAAAAAAAAAAAAAAAAAAAAAAACAAGGGGAGGAGAAACACAAAAAAAGTAATCGACCGGGTTGCCGTGGATCATCGGCGGAAGGCACCACGACGGGGCCACATGAAGAGGCAGGGTGCCTCCGCCCTCTCCATCACATCGCTTCACCGCGGGAATTCTTCGCCCCCATCGCCTCTCCGAGGGAAACAGCACCGCGGACACCGTCATCAATCGAGGCGCCCAACGAGCTTTCTTCGTCTTCTCTTCGTCCTTATCTTATGCAGGTTAGGGTTAAAATTGTTTAAGTAACGCTGATTAATACAAGGTATGTGTAATTGATTAATTCTATTTTGGACTCGCTTGCTCCCCGTTTTCTTTTCCCCCCCTCTTCCCGTCATGCCGGCCCACATCGTTGTGGCTTTTCGAATTGCAGGAATGAGCCCCAGGATGGGGTGAAGGAAGGAGACATGTGCGAATAAATTAGGGACCTCTCCAGTTTTGTTTTGGCCAAGGAGAGGTCATCGGGCGGATGGGGAACAGGCCAAGGGGGGGTTCATCGCGAACCGAACCCCCCCCCCATTCTTACAAGTCACTCACGGGCAGTTGCAGGGGTCTGCCCGCACTGACCCCTTCCAACCCCAACGCGATTTTATAGTCGGTCCTGTCGCGGGAGAATTTTCTTTGTTTGGTGGTTGCCGCCCCGACGGCTGAAAGCGGTTTTCGGCAAACCCCCCCACACTACCGCAAATGCTAGCCTGCCAGCTCCCGCAGCCGCATACCGTCGGGCGGAGGTGCTTAGCCGGGCCCTTCGAGGTATATCAAACCCTAACATAAGCCATCATCATTAATCACCGTCTTCAGGGCTAGTTATGTTTCAGGCATGAATTTAAAATGGCCCATAGCATCCATCGTGTCCCTCTGCATGCAACGAAGCAAAGTGGACAGTAAAAACATGAGAAGTAGCATAAACCGTTTTTATTTTGAGTCTTTAATCTTAAGTCAATAAATAATAAAATAAATCAAATACCAGTAAAGGTATGTAGGCATATCGTTTACCTCACTGCATCTCATAAACCAAAGGAGTCACCCTCTTCAGTGCAAGAGACAAGCCTGTGCCTTGAGCGAAAACGAAGACTAATTCGTCTGGGCAAAAAAGTTCAGAAAGTATGTTATTATTTGTTATAACATAAAAATATAAATTTTTAAGATAAAAATTTGGATCAAAGTTAGTCCCGAAATGAAGAGCTGCATATCTTGATATATCTGAAGATTTTTACCTATGTATATCCTTTAAGGATGCTTTTTTTTAATTATTCAAAGTATTTTTTAATGGTTTGGTATTTGGTACTAATATTTTGAATTTTGAAAGTTGTCATATTGAATTTGTTATTTTACTGATACATATCTACAAATCCTCTCGGAATTGAACTTCCAAATGATAATAGTTTTGCCTCGAAATTCGTTTCCCATTTACTAATAGGATTTGAATCTACAGTTCAATTCAGAGAAAATTTATAGAAATCAGTAAAATAGCAAGTGCAAGACATATGACAACTTTCAGAATGCAAAATATTAATTAAAATATTTAAATTCCTGAACACTCCATTGCTATACAATTTTATCCTTACTATATTAATATCATGATCAAAAATGTAAGTACAATTCGACTAATGTTCACAGAAATAAAAAATTATTTGATTTATCAGTTTGTTCGGTGATATTCGCACCTACGATAACATTTTTTCATTAGAGTTTTAGAAATTGATATGATAGTTGTTCATTGAATAAGCCAAATTTTGTGATGCGTTTTGCCTCTAATAATGTTTCGCACATTCCTATAGGTTCATGGAATTAACAACTCTTATGCGCCGGCGAACTCTTTTGTTCATAGTCCTTTAAAAAGTTTCTCTAGTTATCCCCCTGGATCTCCGGTTGCTTTTCTTCTAATAATTCTGTTTGTCGGCGCAGCTTAGTTTCACCCTCGCGTTTAGGCGCGTAGGCGTTTGTCGTGCAACCCTCTTGGGTATCTGAAGGATATTTTAATAGTCAGAATGAAATGGGTCAGGACAATTATTTTTTAGAAACTGCTGGTCCTAAGGATACTTTGTCCAGGGCCTCATCTCAGTCGTCCGGATTCGAGTCGCAGGGAATTACTCAGTCAATGCAAAACGGAGAGCACATATTTTCTAGGGAAAACAGTCATTGTCCTGATGAGCACTATGCGAATCAGTATGACCCTAAGTTTGATAGGTTAAATGGAAGAGGTCCTTTGGACTCCTGCCTCAACTGCAATGCAAGAAATCTTTTAATAACCATTTGGGATATACCCAACAGCCTTTTCCACTCGCAGTGAGTCCTGTACCGTCTTGCCAATCCTTTGGGGCTAATTGTTTTGGATCTGTTTCTAATAGTTATATTCGAACAATCCGCAGAACCGCAAGTCCTTTGGATGATCTTAACAAGATGAGCGAGGATCTTCCCTGTATAAAAAAAGGCAGTCTGTACTTAGGAAATGGAAAGAGAAAAATCTCATGTTGTAGTTGCTGCTTAGGTATAATTTTAGTTTTAGTTTTTTTATTGTTTTTTGTTTTTTTCTAAAGTATGTTTACAAAGGGTTACGAATTCATGGGCATTTGGACGATTAGGCGGAGGCGTCATTATCGGAACTGGAAATAACTGCCATTTACCTAGCTGTTAGGGACAACTTAGAGTAATTTACAATAACTATAACGAGCTTTTAAGATATCCCTTTTGACTGTTACTGTTTTACAACGTGCTTCTAATAAAAATGTTAACGGATAATAAATTACAAGAAAGAAACTACTTTGGAATGTGATCGTATCGTTTGCGTATTCAAATTGGAATAGAGTCTTCCGTATTTACTTTTTATACTAGTCGGTCCATTGAAAGCAAAAAGTGTTTGTTGTATCCCAGCATCTTCGGTAATCTTTCTTGAAATCACCGAGCACCGTGCGAACAGGTCAGAAATCTTAGGATGTTACGTTTGTGCGAAACTGGAGCCATTGTGGTCTGAAGTGATTTAGATAGTGACGCCCAGGCCGCGGCCCTGGTCTCCCCTGGGCACCACTCATTCATTAGCAGTCAATTAAATCTGGTAGATAAATGTGGCAACTAATTCCGATCTGGCAGAGCACTCCAGGATCAGGTGGTGCAAGTGAAACCGAGCCCGTCTTGAAACATCTCAGCCCGAGGAGTCATATCTTGTCTGGGAATCTCCCAGAGCGCGGCGCGGATACGGCGCTGGCAGGTAAATGTAATTGCGCCAGTAACTTTATATAAAACAATATCTGCGCTGACATCCGGTGGGTACGGGAGAGAGACATGAATCGTCTGGTAATTACTAGCCGAGGTCCAGGGGGCTTGCGATTGGGTGGGCTGCAGCATCCCATCCCAATCGGCGTCGTGAGCTCGCGGTTCGGGAGATCTTTATCTCCGCGACTGACGAGAAGGATTGAACATAATTGACGTCGGATTTACGGTTGACATGCCTCAATTTATTTTCAATTAATCACCGCAGCTGGGGAAGGAAACGTCGCTGGGACTGGGACGACGATGACGGCGCGTAGGTCTATTGTTGCATAACTTCGGCAGCAGCTACTCGCGCTCCAGCACACTTCTGCAGTTGCAGTCCGCGGTCGAGTGGTCCTCATAAACGGTTATGACACGAGGCCTTCAATGCTCGTTATCAATTGATAAAATCAATCTACATGGGCCGCTAATTAATTGCCCAGGTCTCATCATCCGGAGCTGAAAGGTGCTCCGCCACCGGACTGTTGGGGCCCCTCGCCAACGACGGAAGGAGCACCGGTGGACCGCGTTAGCGAAGTACTGCGCTTGTTACACTTCAGACTGATTAGCTATTGGATATTAATATGCAAAGGCGTACAACTACGTGTTTCTGACAAACTAATTAGCGCCACTTATAGAAAAATTAATCATCAAGTAGCCCGGGCGGCCACTAATAACCAGACCTCTGCCATATTTTATGCGTTTCGAGGGAAATCCGGAGCACTTTACGACTTTGCAAATTGTGTTCAAAGCAAACAAGAACTCGAACGCACGCTGCCCGCAGGCTCCCATTTCTAAAATAAATTGCTCCGGTGCTCCGGTGTGCGAAGGAAGCAATCGCCTCGAATTCTGTCTTGAGACGTTTCGTATTTGCGCGAAAGGTGGGCGACTGATCGACTGATCGACTTATTATTATGAGAGTGGTTTACGAGGCAAGGACCGTTTCATCGAGAGGTTCTATGCGAAATTGGCGGACATGTTTGTTTTAGATGTCGTCGCAGAGATGTTTTGCACCTAATTGACAACTTCATTTTCCTCTACAACGCTTGCAGGGATAGTCTTGATTTTGAACATATCCCCTCAGAATATATGAGTCGACGATTCTTGTTCTGCTCTTCTAAGACCGCTCCATTCCTAATTAAATCTAAATAGGCTTCTTGGAAAGTTATTGCAGCACTTCCTCTTTCTAAGTAGACAAAAACAAAAACGCGTTAAGAAGCTACGATCGGAGTTATATTTAACTTTCTACTTCTTGATAGAAGGTTTATTGTTTCTTAAAGATCAGTTTGGAATCGTCAGGTTTTTGTAGAAAGTTTCGAAACATTGCCCAAATTTTACACCCTCGTATTAAACTACAATAATTTTGTACTCTATCCTATTGGAAATATTGTCGAATTGTTAAATTAATCAATGCTACATATTTGTTACGCTTCAAGTTAGAGGAACCTTAAGCATCGATAATGCGCGTTAAACGCATTGAAATGCAATGATCTTTTTCAGATCTTTATTGTAAGACACCAATCAATATAATTTGTTGGCGTTGTTAGTACCTTTGCTGACCTTTTCACTTAAATCAATATTTATGGCATGCGAACAGAAGACATAATATGGATAAATATTAGTTATTTTTCCGATTTTTGTTATCAAAATTGGTGAAGATCATTAAAAAAAAAAGAAATGTATGCCAAGTTATGCAAAAGGATTGTTTTCAAAGTAGTTCTAGGTACTGTCAACTTTTAACGTTTTTTAGACGAAATATTTAATTTAATTGATAATTTTTGCATATAATATAGATATTTGAAAGACATTTTCGGAATATAATACATATTATTTAGAGTGTGATTTAAAAAAAAATATATCGAATACTTTTCTACACAAGTATTGTTTGCTAGAGCCCATTTTATTGCCTCTATTGTCTGTTTGTTGTTACAAAGTCAAATACCTACTGCTCTCTACTCTACAGGGGGGATTATTATAATTTGTTTGGATTAGAAGAGTAATCTCAGTCTCCTAATAATCCCATTATCACGTCTTTCTCCCTAATAATATGCATCTTCCTAATGTCTGAGCCCATTTGTTCGTCAGCGACCATACGAACTGGATCCTCCGTGTCGGCTCGAAAAGAAATTATGAAAATTTCTTAAGTCGACACTTATCCGACATTGGATCTAGAGGCCCATTAATTCTGCTGCGCCGTCGCAATGGTCCCAGGCATGATGCAGTCGGCGCAGCATCTCGCTGGAGATGGGCGCACAATAGAAAGAATAATTTAATGCGCACCTGACAGGTAGCTGCAGCGAACAGGGTCTCGTAAGTCAACAAGGAGATTATTCTAATGGTTATGGCTTGATGACAAATTTCGATGAAAGAGCAGCTTCTCCGCGCAGCCGCCTCTAAGAGGGCTCATTGTTCCACTTGTTATCGGGCGGGGCGACAGCCACCGTTCGAGCAAGTGCAGCGCGGATTATGCAAAGTGACCACGTCGGTTTTCACACGGCGGCAATTAACGCTTTCAATTTTAGTGAGCTGACCGAGCTCTTAGCGGATTGAATATGTAATTAACACCTAGGCGTCGTGGAACTGCTGGCGATGCTTAGATGACAAATGGCTGAGATGATTGCAAAAGATCTCATGCAAGAAGAGCGCTCATGTACTCATTGGGGGTAACAAATTGCAGGCGATCAATTTTCGTGTCGCGAGATGGCAAAGGTTCGCCTTTTCCACTTTCAATTCCTCGAATGACAGTAAAATATTTGACAGCTGATTTGACTGAATGCTACCTGGACTATAACGCGGATAATGTAATTACAGTCTACAATGGGAGAGCCATGATTTATTCGGGTTGCATACCTTCTTCGCACGGCCATCCTGTTTGAACCCCGCCTTTCTGATGGTAATCTTCAGCGGAAAGTAACTTTTTTATTTGCGATTTTTCTGAACGGTCTGCGGCAGAAGACTGTTAAATAGGTGACGAAGGCAATTAGCTTATCAACGGCTTTTATTTGGGTCACACTTCGACATAAGTTTTCACTTAGGAATCATTTTACGAAATATTTCTCTCAAGAAAGAAAAATTTTTTTTGTTTATTTTAGTTTTTATGGAATTCCTTGATAACAGAAAAAGGAGTCGTGAAGGGTTTTGTACAATTAGTGAAAGCAACTGATAGTGAAAGTTGTAAGTGTTCCTTTCAGACACGTATCTATTCAAAGGATTAATCCAAAAGGAATTTTGAAAATGTTTGTAATCCGATAGTATGAGAGTTCGATGAATTAAATAGAACCCAAAACCTCAATTATCAAACCTCCTGCATCGAAGGTGTATGCAATATTTTAGCAATTTCAGGTAGCCAAACCACTAAACGTAGAATTGTTTTGACTGGCGCGATAGAAGCTGTCCAACAGGTGTGAAACTGAAAATTCACAACAAATTAATTAGATCAAACAGCGCATTAAATCGATATTAAGTTTCCCACATGTTCGATTTTTAATTGCACTTTATTGTGACAGAACCGGCAGCTGCTCAGGTTACTTGGCGGTTTCTTTATTGTCTTCTGGATAACAACATAGGTCACGGCGTGCAGATATTTAAGTTGGTTGATTATGCAACATACTAAGTTAATAGACGTTAATTTTTTTCGGAAGTTAAACATATCTAACATTTTAATAAAACCTCTTCGAAAATGTGTTTTTCTACTAAGCGTTCAAAAATTACTGCACATCTAATAGATAAAGAACCTTTAGAATGCTTACAGCTAATCTCAACTAGAGTATTTTTCATATGTACATAAATATGTAATTCGATAGAATTTTCCTTTCAAACTTCTATACGTAGTATTTAATTTTAATAAGACTGTTTAACTTACTAAATATTCTAATTAAGATTCATTTAAATAGAGCGATTCGTTAAACGTTTAGCTTGTTTTAAAAGTTAGTGTTAAATTTGCTCGGTGTAAAATTTACTTAATCATTTAGCACTTATGAAATACGATAGAAAGATAAAAATATAGTCTGTGGTCAAGTGGTTATGCTTAATGAGACAAATAAAGAATGAACATAGTAAGGTAAAAAGTAAGACGTCTGCTAAAACTAATATTGTATATATTAAATCAATAATGTTTTTAAAAATGGGTGTATCTAAAAAATTCAAACTAATTAATACTATAATAATAAAATGTTAGATATCAAGAGTTATAACTATCCTTTTCAAAATAGACCAATAACAATTTCGCGCTGGACGAGTGATATATTCGTATGCTTGTAGGGTTTACATATTTTTCATAGATTGAGAATCTTAAATTGCAAATATACGATCACATCACGTTTTCGAGTAAACTAGGGTCAAAGAGTGAGAAAATTCTATATTTTTAGCTATATATATATTTATAAATAGTTATGAATTTTTATCGCGCAAAATATACTTTTACTCCTATTCATTCAATATTTATTGTATGATCTAAATTCGTTTAAGAATAAAGTTGATTTAAACGAATTTTCGTAAGAATTTTAAGTTTTCTTTATTTTTATGTAATGGATGAAAGTCCAGATTTGTATATTATTTAATATAAAAGGTTGCCATTTTGGAATATTTTTGGAAAAGTGTTTCAATGATTACCAATGATAGAGTTCGCTTTTTGTAAAAGTATGACTTCGATAATGATTACAGATTCTTTATAGTAAGTATCAAAAGAAAACGCATTCACCTTGCTTTTCAAAATAGGGATACAAAAGACATTTGCGTTGCTGATTTTGGGTCAAACAGAATGTGTGCTGGGCAACAGAACTCGTCATCGGGTGATTTGCTCTAATTGTAAATTCCCATCTCGTAACAGAGTTAAATTGTCTCGCATGTCCAAAAAAGTTTGTAAATGCCAAAATACAGGAGGCGTTCAACATGTTCGTTTCTTCCGCTAATTGAAAATTCCGGTCAAGCGTCGTGCGGGGCTAGTGAGACTGGGCGGGCGGGGCTCGGCGATATCTCAAATTTCATCAGAGTATAAACTTGACCGGTGTCCGAGACTTTTGTTGACAACTTAATGACATCAGGTATAGCACCAAATATGGCCTTTATTAGGTAGCCAGAAGAGCGGGCGAGTAAAACTCGCATTTAACGAGCGATTACCGCAACCGTGTGGGCTCAGAATCGGCTGCAGCGCCGCGGTGATGGATTCTGGCACATCTGAATACTACCGTCTCGCGGCTTTTTGATTTACATAATTAATTTTGACACGTTGTTTTCGGCGGGGCGGTGAAAAAAAGTCAGGAAATCGATGGTGAACGTGTTTCATCGATTGATTTTTTGCCTTTCTCCGATTATTTTTTTCCTCTTTCCAGAATTTGAAAGATACAAGGAAATCTTTGTGTGTCCGATTCATTTGAGAAATTGATTACATCACACGTCAGATGGTGTGGGACGTGTTTCTTAATTCATCAGTTATTAATTAGAGCTTTGGAGCGAATTCGTGGGCTTTTAATTAGCCACAGATGAATGACCAATGTCGAAAAACGCTAAAATTAAAGTAACAACGCCCCAACCCTATAGCTAACTTGCGTTAGTCCGCGTTTTCCGAGTATCCTTGGATGTGTCTCATATTTCAACCGCCGGGGGTTCGGCAGAATCGCATCCGTTCCCAACAATTAAATGGAAGTCTCGCAGCGGGTCTCTGATTGTTATTTACCTGAATGAAATCTTTTATTAGCCACTGTTATTTTTTATCAGAATTATGCAATGGACGCAATTAGTTTCGCGGCGATGATTGGTGCAACGTAACACATCGCGCACTTGCAACCTTGCAATCGTCGCAATTCTGAAGATAGCCAGATTGTTGCTGTATCAGAGGTAGTCACTGTTTACTCGGATTTATTTTCTTTCCAGCAATTGTTTCTGTATCAGTGAAAACTGAGCAGTTTTATCACTTGTTTACTAATTTTGTTATTTTTAGCATAAATACATTTTTTTACCTTTAGAAGACGATAAAGACAAATATGCGTGGGAGAACAAATATTTACAAGCAACCTAAGCTTCGAATTGATACCGCTTCGAGAGGTAGTGTTCTTTCCAAACATTTGAAATAATGTGATCCCCACCGAAAGTAAATGTTATAAGATCATGTAAAATAGGTAACACACGTAAACGTTAATGCCATATCAAATGAATTTAATTCTACTTTTCACAAACATCGTTCTGACTAATAATAATAGTAGTTGAAAATATTCCTAATAAAATCGACTTCATTATTTGATATTACTTACTGTTGTGTAAAATATCATATTGAGAAATGGTCAGTTATATTTTCGCTAGCTTACTTCAAAAACGTCATCACAGCTTCATTAAACTTGTATGAGAATTTTTAAATAATTTCAGTGGGAAAATGTCACTTTTCGAAATTTAAAAATTAAATATCTCGAGAATAAGAAGCGACATGAAAAATCGTGCTATTTACCACTATTACGCTTAAAGTACAGTGGGTGATCAACGAATTACGATCACTTCGCAATTTTTCACGATGTCGATTTTAATTATCTCGGAAACTCGCAAACATGAAAAAAAAATTTTTTTTTTTAATTGAAACTAATGAATATATTCTTACTTCAACAAATTTAATCAAAAATACATTCTGTACTAATATTTAGTAAAGCCCCCCATTGCTTTTAAAAGCTCCTTAATTCTATTTGGCATACTTTTCATATTTTTTATCACTAAGTTCTTAAAATCTAAGTTGTTATCCCATACATCTCGAATGTTTTCTTTTAAAATATTAATATTAGTGTTCTGCCGTTGATACACTAAGGTTTTCAGACGTGCCCAACAATTTTCAATGGGATTCATATCCGGTGAATTGCCTGGCCATGGTAAAATCATTATTTCCTCCTCGTCAAAGAAACTTCTTATGGATGCCGCTGTATGGCAAGGTGCCCCGTCTTGCATGAATGTGTATTCCGATCTTCCAAGTGATAAGGAGTCCATAAATGGTAAAAGTTCATCTCGTAAAATGGTTTTGTATTGATCTTGACGCAGATTCCCTTCTACAAAACGCAATGGTCCTGCTCCCTCAGATGTTATGCAACCCCATATCATCACTGAGGGGGGATGTTTAACTCTTGTTACCACGCAGGCTTGATGGTATTTCTCTTGCGGTCGTCTCCTGACAAATTGTGTTGATTCCGTCACCGCCTTTAAACGACACTCGTCGTTAAGATAACCTTCGTAAAGTTAAAAAAATGTCAATACCAAAAAGTCAAATATTAAGCGATCTGTTAGTATGAACAAATGTTATTTTTTAATTTACCTTATCCCAATCACTTTCCGTATAGTTCTTATGAAGTTTAGCCCAAATTAACCGCTTCTTTTTCATCGCTTCGGTTATTCGAGGTCTTTTAGCGGGACGCCTACATTTTAGGTTTGCTTCGTAAAGTCTTCTTCGTACTGTAACTGCAGATAAATTGATGCCTTCTTCTCGTATTGTTGCATTTAATTCTCTAATGGGTGCGTTACGATGTTGTAGAGCGGTACTAAGAATTTTTCTGTCTCTACGGGGTGTTGTCTTCCGTTTTCCACGGCAGTTTTTGCGTCTATTTGCACGTGGAGACAGTCCTAATTTCAAATTTTTTGCAATTTTCGCTACTGTTCCGTAAGAAACGCACTCTCTTCGGGCAATCTCGCGATAAGAATAAACGTTTTGTTTCAACAGCGTTGAAATTGCAACTTTTTTCAATTCACTAATGTCTTTTGCACGTCCCATTACTAAGACTTTTAAAAAACTCTTAATTTTCACTTTAAGATGGTAAGCGTCCAATTTAACCACTTTAATTTTTTTTTTTCCAACAGAACTGCACTTGCACTTATCCACGAACAATCTCAGAATAGAATTGTTTTGAAAACCTCCGTATATTTACATCTAATTTAAGTAGGAGGTACTTCTACCTAAGAAAGTAGTTTAGGTGGGATGAGCATTACCTCTACTTTCTTCGAAAATAAGGGTTTCTACCTACTGAGAGGTCATTAAAGGACATGTCGTTAACCTTCAGAAGTTACCCGGATCTCATTCCGGTGAAGTTGGCAACTAATTATACTGTAATAGCATCATAAAGCAATTAGTTTTAATATTTTCTAGAAAATAAGTAAGTGATCGTAATTCGTTGATCACCCACTGTAATGCTCTTCAAAAATCCCATCAACAAATTAGAAAAATTGCGAAATTACGATCTAAAACTAAAACTTCTAAATGACCGATCTGATTTATTTCATCACGATATAAACTACGACACTCTACAATACTACCCGAACTTTTAAAAATAAAACCAATTTAATAACTATAAAATCGTTTTATTAAAATAAAGTAAAGTGAAATAAGACAAGATACTAAAGCACTACAAAATTCTATTACTAATTTTAATGCACTGATACATCGCAAAAAGGTTTCAGCTATCTAGAATCGATTAAAGGCAAATTTAAATTGCAAAAAACTTGAAACAATATTACATTAATTCTAATATAGATAAAAGAAAAAAGATTTTTTTGTCAATTGGCTCAAATTTTTTAAGAAAACGAAAAGCAGCTACACCAGATGTCTCGCCAATCAACTACTGAAAGAATACCGAAATTAAATCCATAGCTGGCACGGATAAATCAGTTTAATGCCTCATTTCATTCAAATTTATTCAGTAAAAAACACAAAATCGGAGACAAGTGAACAGCCCCATAAATCGCGATCAGGTGGCTCCCACTGTGCTGATCCACTTAGCCATTATTAGCCCATTTTGTCTAAAACAGCGTCTAAACCATTCGGAATGGTCACTTCGGGCAAAATTATGACTCAATTTGTTGTGAAATGCCCCGAGATGGCCGAAGAAGTTCCACGGCAAATGGTTTTCGTGACGTGAACCGTCTAACTAGCCGAAGCCATCAAGCACATTAGCTAATAAATATCCGCGAGGTACAGGTGATCTTATCGGTCCAGCGCAAATGTGCAAACAGCTTTATTACGGCTGATTATGCACACGGGCGACGGCGGTTTGCCCGCAACAATTTTTTCCAAGTCATTTAGTACCCCGTCACTTGCAGCGAAATATCAAATGCCGCATGAAATTTGAGTTTTGACTCAATGCAAACGACATGCGGCTCAGCGCTGAATTATGGCGTGGCCGCGATCGTGCAGATGTCCCCGCGGATGGGCCGCGATCATACCGTCGCAGTTCAAATTAGAGGCTACAATAGCCCGAGGAAATAAAATATTATTTACAACTTTCGGTAAAATGTCATGCATGTTAATCCTGTCGCAGGAGAGGTGCATTAAGCAAGCAATGAAATTGCGAGAATGCTAATTGCAGTTTAATAGTCAGCCTCCACGAGTGCCATCGGGGGGCTGCAGCACTCTTCAAATTCCGGGAGTCCGTCAAATGCAAGCAATCAATTACGCGAACGTGATTGCGTATTGACACACGCGGCAGGCTTAGTCGGGATTAAGAAATTAACAGCTTAATTAAACCAGTCTGGTGCAGCGCAACCAATACCATGCAATTTCCAGGCCTTGACTCCTCCCCGTAATTAGCATACCCATCATCTGCGACGTGCTGCAGAATAGTTAACGAGGCTAGTTGACAAATAGGAAATGAATGGTTGCGGCCACGGAGGAGGGTACCACGCCGGCAAAAGTACCTTCGGCTCGGCAAATTGCCGACGATATCGGCGCAATCTGCAATTTAAATGTTTTCCTAGCCAACGCGAGCCCGAGCGTTGTCGGGGTTACAATTCTGCAAAGTTCAATTAATCTAACCTCTATCGAATTGATTGGCTATTGATCTATTAGTAAATTGATAGCCACCCCCGGGCTGGCATGTCTTTACCACCCCCGATTTTATTTTTTATTTATTTACTATTAATTTAACGCACGCTATGACGGGGGCCAGTCCATTGCAGCCTCAGGCCCCAAGCGCATTCGGCTCAAGCAAACGCGAAGCTGTGTTTAGTGGCGTGTAATAAATGACCCGAGTACGATCTGTGATTGGAATTAATTCAAAGTCATACACCGTGTGACAAATTGGCAGGAACACCTAAATTCAGCGGCCTGTGAGTAATTAGTTCGTGCGATCGCGCCCTCTAAATAGGAACAGTGTTAGGCCAATTGCACTATGATTAAGGAATTTTGCTGAAAGCAGATTAGATCAAGATTTATTTATTACATGTAAATACGTTGAGCGACGTTGTTTAAATTGCCTTAACGCCGTAACATTTATGAAGTTTGTATTAACAGTAAATCACGAACAGGGAAATAATTTGTTATATATATAATACATAAATTACTTCAGATATTTTAGAATTTTGAAATATTACTTATCTACAACGTTTCATTTACAGCAGCTCCACTTGTTAAAATTTAGTAACTATCGACTTAATTTCGTTCATCACCAAAATATTTAATATAGTATTAAAGTAAAACAATAGATCACTTAAAAAAACAAGCTTTTATTTACTCAATTAAAACATCAGGAAGTTTGGCAGGTGTATGTATTATGGTACATTGTTAAATTAAAGTTTGGAAAAACAAAAGTAAGAATAATAGTTCAAAACCAACTTTTATAAAACGTTGTAATAAGAGTTGTTGATAATTTGCTGTTTTCTTTTTTTAGATTAACAACCACGATTGAACAATTCGTATTTTTTTGGTTATAAAATAAATATCTTTGAAAATGAGATGAATTTCCACTAAATGTAATTTGTTATACACATAAAAAAAATAAAAGAATAATAAAGCATATATGCGCATTTAATAATTTTAAAGTTTTCTTTATTTACGTAATAAATATTACATGTTGACGGATTCCAATTTTTCTTTTAATTTTTATTAAATTATTCTCAGTCAATAAAAATTACAAAAAGAGTAACTCTAAACTAATTGTGAAATAATTAAATTATATCATTAATGCACCATTTTGATTCGTGGGGGTGAATTGTTTGATAGAGATAAAATTGAGTTTGACAGGAAACTTCAAAATATTTTTAGCAATAATGCAAAGCAAACAAAAGTATAGCTCCAAATTAATTTTCGAGTTGCTGAGAGATGGACTAATCCATTTTCAATTACTGGAACTAGCAAATTCTTAGTGCTACAGGAGTTTTTATTTTTTATGAATATAATACATTCGTTATGCCACAATGAATGGAAATGGTAGCAAAAATCATATTTTTCAAAATGAAATAAAGTGAGATAAAAACTATGTTACATGCTGTTGGGGTTGTTTTCGATTCCATATGTAATACATGACTTCTCTCAGTTTAAAATAATGCGATTATATTGAATGTTAATAGTAACACACTGACATGTATAAATGCTTTATAATTATACATTTAAACATGTTCTGTAACGCTACTAATGAAAATTAGAATAAAACTATAAGATTTAAATTTAACAATATCCCAATTTTCCGAAGTAGTAATCATTAAAAAGGGAATTAGCTGTATTATCATATTTTATTTTTTATCCAATCACAAAACGATTCAACATCAGTATATATAGATGCTAACGCCATTTGATGCCCTTGTTGAAAAGTCCACACTTTGAACGAAGCAATGCCAATAACAACATCAGTTTCAGGGCTTGAGGGGTTATGATTTGATATTAAAGGCGATCCAGAATCTCCAGTTTCCGTTCCTCCAATTCCATCACTGGGTTTAACACACAACATGGTTTGCGTTAAAGAGTTGTCTTCGGCTTGGCACTCTGCCTTCGACATCAACTCATAGTATGCTTTCTTCAAGGTCTGCGTTTCACCCTTTTCTATGTTGCCATAACCCAGAGCAAGTACATGGGACTTTTTGAATGATCTTTGCCTCCTATTTCCATATGGAAGACGAGCAGCCCTCACATACTGGTTAAAAATTAGTAGCTTCTTTAGTTTTACCACAGCAATATCATTGTACTCTTTTCTTGCGAGTGTGTACCCGTCGGGAAAGAATTTTCGGTCAACTTGTACTAACTGCACGTAACTGCCAGTGTTGTCCAACTTGGTAAAAGTTCCTGTCCGAACCTTTAATGTCCTTGATGGAACTCCTTTTACGCAGTGAGCTGCTGTAAGTACTGCGCCTTTGCTTATAATAACCGCACCACACTTAAACTTGCCGTTTTGCTCTATCATTGCGGTGTATGAAAATTCAGGTGTTGGATAAACTAATCTTTGAAAATTTTTTATCACAACCCGACCCGCTTCAGATGCATCTATAAGAGCTGTTGTAAATTTCAAATAATTTCCCAACAGAATTATGATTGCACAAAAACTAATACGTTTGGATAACATTTTGAAAAAGTTAAGTAAAGAAGATGAAGATCAAAAATCTAACTGTCTTCTTTTTAAATGATACGCGTCTTTTATACATTTCTTTCGGATCTGTTACTGTATTTTAGTTGATTCAGTTTGAATTTCAGCATTGGAACATCACGATTATCAAATATTCGTAAGTTCTTTGTACATATGAACCGTTGAGAATTATGGTGGCATACGTCAACAATGTTCACAAGCTGAGCTAAGACTAAAATAATATCACTTATCCATCACTCTATCAAGATATCATATTCATATTAAAACTTAATTGACGCTACTATAATTTTCAACGGCTCGTAAAAATTCCTTACTAAAACTAGATCAATCCATTCTTTCCCTTTTCGTCCTAAAAAGAGTCATTTCTGCCAAACAAGAAAAATTATTAAATATTATAGTTTGGGGTAATTTTTGTCACGCTCCCAAAGAATACAGCTAAAATATGAATTCTTTAAAACTCCAGTGAGACGGACTTGCAGCGTGGTAGATCACGGTGTCGGCAGTATGTCCATTTAAAATGTCTACGAGTTCTTCTTCAGAAATGAACTGAAGATCTATCGCAGAGATAAATATAATTATAATAGGACTTGGTTGTGATTGCCATTATTTTTGTAACAACTGCACATTCTTAATTAATGTAAATAATTACACACCTATGTATGTCTTCGATTTCTAAAAGAAGTAACAATCATAGGTTTTTTAGGACAAAGAAAAATGCTATGTCAAATATAAGCATACAAATAATAGATAACCGTAAATATTTATATAATAACTCTGTATAAATCAAATTTTCGAGAGATATGAGGTTGAAAACTGAAATAAGCAATATTTTGGCTATTTTGGATAACTTCAAAAAACGGGTTAGCGAACTAATTTGAAACATGATTAAATCTTTAACTAATTGAGTTATTTAAGTAAAAATTTTACTAACATTTACTTGCAAAATAAAATGTTTACGGACTTTTCCCTAAAGCCTATCAAATATCTAAACTAGGGGCTGGAGGATGCCCATAAAAACTCTAAACAAATAAATAGGCCTTACAAACAATCGATATCTGACAAACACAGTGAAATATATGTATTGTAATGTTTGGAGCTTCAACGACATCGCTCTTTTATTTTTTTTTATTTTTTTAATAATTCTCAGAAAAGCTTCAAACACATTTATTTGTATTTTTGAACTCTATGTTTCTCAAAAATGTTAATTAAGGGTACCTATATTTTCATTTTGGGATTCTCGAAGTGACCATAAAATAAATAGATCACTATAATTATTTGATTTCAATATGATAGTTCTTTCTACACCTCTATTATGTGTAATATGTGTGGTCAATTATTGTTATTAAAAGTTTTTTATCTTACTTATTCTGGGTACTCGTAAACCAGACACAAGACGATATAACTCAGCTAGAAATAGAACGCCAACATGCTGAGGTCTTTTACAAATTCATTATTCCAAAAGCGATCTTCTAAGGGGCACTTTTTGAAATTTTCTATAAGGCGTTTTTCGATGAAATCATTTAATTCAAGGCCTTACATACGTCCAGAATTTTCAAAAAATGTTCTTTTTATCATATTGTTGTTCTCTCTAGTGTTAGGCTTATTTCTGTGAAAGCCGATTGCAAAATTTCTCCTTAGATCCAAAGTTATGGTAGAAAATGTGACTGCCCGACGAGAGTTTGGTGCGCGGAGGTAACTGTTCTTAAAAGTTTAAACGCGTTTTTCTCGAAACTACTTTTTCCGACACGGTCGACATGATAACTCATACAGTTTTTAATATTTTTTGATGCGACTTTTTTTAAATATTCTAAATCGTTTTCTCTACAGTCTATCGAGTCGGATTTTTGATATTTTAATTTTAAAATTTTATAAAAATAATTAAAGTGTAAAATTTATGAGGTAAAACGCATATTTTTTTTAAAATGCCCTAAATTGCTAAATTTTTCGAAATTCAAAATTCCGACTCGATAGACTATAACTACAACTTTATTTTACAAGCATTTTGTTAAATTTTGCAAGTCGATCACATTTACTGCAGATATGATGCCGACCGTGGAACAAGGTTTTTTCCTGAGTGTTGTGAGTCACGTGATATTTTATATAGTAATTTTTGTAAAAATAAAGTAAAATAAAATTTGTTATATAGTTTAAGTACCAATAAACAATGTGTACTATTTTTATCCCTACTAAACAAATTCTTTCTTTGAGCGCATTTTTGGCACTACTAGACGTATGTAAGCCCTTGAATTAAGTAAATTGTAGCGTGATGGTCTATTTTTCAAGGTTATAGAATTTACGTAAACTTAAAAAATTGCTACGTCTCTGGTGGTCGAGAGATTTTATGTACCTACTGACGAAAGACATCAAAACAGGTCATTTAAGAATAACTAATGGGACTCTGGCCACGTCTTTGCAACATTTTCACCTCTAATTAATTAAAGTCGCTTTTCCCAGCAACGCGATCACCTAGCCGCTGCGTTAATGGGGATTTTCGCGGTTCGCGCTTGCATGTGGCACGCCAGTTGCAAGATCGGATTGAGACTTTGAGGCAGGAAAACGATGTCACCTGCAATCACCTCCTGCGAAAAAAGACGTTAATAAGCTGGGGCCGGTCCACGTGGCAATTATGTCTTCATTCATGGGACTTTGAGTGGAAGTTGGAACAAAAGCGAACCGGCAGACCGAGGCAGCCTCCGCAGTGTCACGTTCATACCGGATGTGCTCAAATAGCGATCGCTCCGCGGTCCATAATTTACTTCTTCCGACTGCAGTACCCGGCACGGGGGCACCGGTGCATTACGTCGCCGCCGCGCCACACTGCGATTTTGTTAACAATGTCAAAAGTACAAAGAGACGTGTCACCCGAACCGTCCACCTGACCCATTTACATCACCTGCTGGACAACTCGCGGTAATTATTCGGTGGTACGGACATAAACTTGTCACTCGCTTATCGGTCCACCTGAATAAGGACTTATTTGTCGCGGCCAGTTCCTTAACGCTCCATCTTTCGGGGGGCGCGCGCCTAGATACCGCCACCATCGATCCGAATCAGGAACATGAAAAGTTCGTCGCCCACGTCGCGTTGAGCTCTTTTGTTCCGCCAGCTCGCGATCGGCGGCCGCGGCCTGGTAGGAGGTGGGACTCCACCTCTCCTCCGTGGAAATAGTTCGGCGCCCGCCCGCTCGAACCGCTCCTCCGGCTCGATATCAGTTAATGGATTTTCTGTTAAAATATTGTCGAACATGTTTATCGTGTTTTAATTTAAGAAATCTTGACAGGTTTACCGCCCTTCGGGAGACGTGTGCTGCGCCGTCTGTTTTTTGGTTAGGCGGCGCCGCGCCGTCCAGGGGACTCGCCACGGGATAAGGTTCTAATTGTTTCGTGTCTTTGGTATTCAGCGGTTTTCCTGTAATTTTTGTGTTTATGGACTTGAACTAGCTCTTCCAATGATTTACACAATTCTGCAGATAGAGGTATCTATAGTATTCGAAGTTGACTACGATTCCGAGTTGTTCATCTCAGATAAGACTGAAAAAAAAGACCATTCGACGGCAGCCAGAAGAAAGATGTACATCCAAATGTCTTAAACGGTAAGAGTATGTGATACTGAACTCTCTTATACCCCCCTGCGCCCAGTTTAATCAAAATCGGTTCAAAAATATACGGTCTACATGGAAATAACTTAAATATAGCTAGGTGAAAGTCCCCCTCCCCCATTTCAACCCCCAAAATTTTTTTTCATAATCTAGACATCGACTGGATCAAAATCAAATTCACAAATACTGCAGTTATCGCAGTAATAGAATCATTTTTAGCACCACACCCCTTTGACCGATCATCCGAATTTTGTAATACATATACATATGAATATATGTACAAATAAATATTATTTATGAAACCTACGACCTCTAAATCGAGTTTTAGTATCAATTCAATTTCTGACATTTTGTCACCAGATACCCTGTAATACGCATACTTATTTGTTTATTTTTTTAATTACAATATTTATGTGCAAACGTTAACTTACAAATGTACATACGATCTTCTGCATAAAACAAGTTAGGAAAGAAACGTCCGGTCAACTACGACTTAAACTCTCGTACCCATATTAAAATGTTATATATTAAAAATATTTCTCTTATTTCTAAGGAAGCTTTTTATGAATGTTGAATTCAAAGCAAAATCTTTCGCTACAGACTTTAACCCTTTCACTTTTGTACATTTTTTAGTTCACTTATCTGTATGTTAATATAACCTACAACAATTAGTTATAAATTATGTCACATGAAATTTATTATTCTGAAATGTGGCGGACGAATTTACTCTGCGGGTCTTGTAGCGAACGAGTTAATAATGTTTTAAGAGATATTGTAGTAGGACATGGAGTACTAAAATAACTTAGTTACAAAAAACAAATTTTATTCTTAAACATATATTCGTACTTCCTAACCAAAAAATTATTATTATTAATACTAATATTATCTTTTCGCATTTATTTCCATCTGCACTGCTCTATCTAATCTCTTAGATTCATTAAGACATTTTTATTTTACGCCATTTTGAAGATAAATTGCTTTGTATTTGGTTTGCTTAGTTAATTTTGATAGCCAATAAAAAAAAACATTCCTTACAATATTATAATATTAGTAATCTTAATTTTGACACAGTTTTAATGCTGCAGTCAATACGAGGAATTTTTATACATATCGTCTAAAATACATCATTTTAGCTTTACAAATTTTCTATTGATTTTAATATTTTTCCAATTGGAACTTTATTCATCAAACTTAATATACGTATATGAACAAAAAACCTTTGAACAGTATTCATGCACTTTATTTGTAACATCAAATCCGTCTTTCGTTATATCATATGTATGCATGTCATTTTATAACATGACGAAACACAATTATCCAAAGCTTTTATATTACGTATCTGATAATAATAATTATTTATTTTTGTATTCCACTTTTTCGTCTCAACATAAACTTAGTTGTAAAATAACAAATGCGTTATGCTTTAGACGATTACTCTTTATTTTCAACCTTTTTGTCCTATGCTCAAAACTTTGAAAAATATATTCGTATTTACATGTTATCTCAGAGGAACTGAAAGGACAGAACTATTATAGAAATATAATATTATATAAGCAAAATGAACTTCGCATAGCAGCGTGTGACGTTAAATCAATATTAAAAGAAACAACGAGCTTGTAAAATTCAATACTTATCAAATTTATTGACAACATACATTTTGTATTTGAATAAATCATCTGTTTATTTAATTAAATGTTTTGAGATTGCTCAGCTGGTGCACCATAACCAAAATTGATTGAATGTTGAGGTAGTTGTATACAAAGCGTATGATTAAAACAAACCACAATTTCCAGGTGCAACAAATTTCTGATTATTGTACCTACATTTTGTCGTTCCAAATTAAAAGGATTCTCTTTTTCTCAGCATAATTAAATTCTATGTTTCTACCACAAGTTCAAAGAATATTTGTTCAAAACAAGTATGCACCATAGTAAATAGGAATTATTAAAATAATGCATTAATGATAATAATTTGAGTTTTGTTGCTACGAAATATTATTTCAGACTAATAATGTTTTGTAATGATAATTGTTTGTTTCAAAAATAACGATGCTTTTAAAATTTAACGAAAAAAGGCACATATTCATTTTCATATATTTTATTGAAATAATACATTTTATAATTTACTTTTTATCCAATCAACGAAATTCATAATATTCGTGTAAGCAGAATATCCCTTTCGGTATTCCCCTTCGAAAATGTATGAGGTGATACCAATGATAACATCATTTTGAGGCGCTTCCTTATTGTGATTAGCTATTAACGGAGATCCAGAATCTCCAAAATGTGCCCCAGGTAGACCACTTGGTCCAAAAATGCAAAGGACATTTTTAGGTACATCAGGATCTAATTGCAAGCATCGACTTCTAGCCAACACAGTAAAAAAAGATCTTTTTAATGTTTTAGATACTTCCCCGTATTCATTCCTTCCATATCCCAATGCAAGCAAAATCTTATCCTTGTGAGGTTCTCCTTGAACATATTGTGGAAGTTTTGCCGGTTTTATGTAGTCATTAAAATCCCAATTAGATAATAATTTTAGCACGGCAATATCATACTCGTATACACTCCTTTTGTATTCTTCTGGTACAAACTTTTTACCTACTTTTCTGGTCTGGAAGTAGCTTCCAGATTTGTCAAGTTTTGTGAAAGTTCCTCCTCGAACTACGAATTGCGTTGCAGCTATTCCTTTTACACAATGAGCCGCACTTAGCACTGCATTACGAGTTATTATAACTGCTCCACATTTAAATTTCTTTTTATGTTCTAACATTACCGAGTACGGGAACTCTGTTGTTGGATAAACTACTTTTTGACCATTTTTCAGGACAACTCGGCCCACTTCTTTTCCTCCGTCTAGAGCTGAAGAAGTATTAAAAAAACTAATAGTCGCTACCACGATGGTTACGATTGTCACAATTGTACTTCTCATTTTCAAATCCACTTTCTTAATGATGCAAATCACTTCTTCTGAAGGCCTTGTTATAAAGAACTTATGTGTTTATATTGCAAGTTTTGTTAATTTTTTTTGCACCTGAAATGAATACAATATCTTCCATTCACACCTGTAACAACTGTTTACCATAGTAAACCGAAAACAATTAAAATACATATATTTTGTAGATTGTTATATGACCCCTACTTTTTTGTACGTTATTTTGTATATTAGGCAGGCAAATTAGTTTTGAATACGTACATAAATTAATATTATTAATTAATTATTATTAATAAAGGATTGACTCCTCTTTTGCTTGAGTCATTGGATTAAATTCAATATGAGGAACCCCAAATAAATTAAAATATTACGAACTACTTTGTATTTGTCTAATTAAAAGGTACTGTAAATAAAATATGTACTTTTTAAAATTGTAAACCATATGCTAGCGTTTGTGTGTGCGTTAGTAGTTAGAAATATCATAAAATTTTATATGTAAGCTCTTCTCATAATTTTTCAGTAAAGTTCGTATTATAAATATAATTATTCAAAAATGTACAATTGACCTAACCACACAAACCTAAATATTGGGGTTTTCTTGAATTTTCCGTAGAATGCGGTGCATTGCATATGGAGTTTGCTCATTTTTTGTTGAGTTTGAATTTGATTTCAAATATTTATGTTGTGTATTTACTTGGAGAAATATGAACATCAAATAATGTGTCAAGATCATGGATTTTTTGAATGAGTTGATTAAAGTTGGTGGGAGCCTTCTGTAAATTCTCTCAATTTAGAAGGCTGTTGTAAGAGTCTTTTAACGACATTCGATGTTTATAAATAAGGTTTTTGACAATTCCATTATAAAAGCTGTTTAAGTTACTTGTAAGTTTTTGCGAATACGGCCGTAAATGTTGGAGGAGTTGAAAAAATAATCTTTTGGATTGAATTATGTCAGTTGTCCGACTATAAAACATCGCCAACTAAAAGTAAATTGTTTTATCAGAATTATAAGGCTTAAAACGATAAATGTTATGGAAAGACTTGTTTTTTGTACGATATTTTACAGAAATTTATTCATTTATAACTATATAACCCTTAACTATAAAAATATCCTTTACACATTTATTGCGTGCCTTTATAAACTTATAATGTGGTGAATACTTATATTAAAACCAGTAGTACAAATATGATTTCATTAATACGAACAAAGTACAAGAGGAATAAATAGCAGAAATAAGAAAATGTGTGTCTATATACATAGTATTTCACTTTATTTCAAAAACAGTCAGCAATTCAGTATAAAAGAATAAACAGTATAATTAAAAGCTGTGACAATTAATTCTAAAATAATTTACTCTTTATCCATTCAAGGTAATGACCAACATTGGTATAAGCAGAATATGCCTTATGATCTTTCGACTCCCATATGTATGAAGTAATACCAATAACAATATCATGTTGCGGTTGTTCGCGATGATGATTGGCAATTAAAGGAGATCCAGAATCACCATAATTTGCCCCTCTCAGCCCATCTTGTCCAACAACACATAACACACTTTCTGGTGCATCTCGTTGTAAAAGCAAACATTGATCTCTTGGCAATACCTTGAAGATTGACTTTCGTAAAGTTTTAGACTCTTGAGCATAATCGTTATATCCATGCCCCAATGCAACAAACTCTTTATTTTTATAAGGCTCGTCTGGAACATATTTTGGAAGCTGTGCGGGTTTCACAAATTCATTAAACATCCAGTTAAATTCTACTTTAAGTAGGGCAATATCAGCGCCCAAAGTTTTCTTGTTGTATTCCAGAGGGGTAAATTTTCGTTCGACTCTTCTCGTCTGAACGTATTTACCTACTTTGTCAAGCTTTGTAAAAGTTCCTGCACGAACTAAAAATTGCTTTCCAGGTATTCCTTTTACACAATGAGCGGCAGTAAGAACTGCCTTAAGAGTGATTATAACTGCTCCACACTTAAATTTCCCTTTATGCTCCAACATTGACGTATACGGAAATTCAGTTGTTGGATAAACTACTTTTTGACCTTCCTTCAGTACAACGCGGCCTGCTTCCTGTGCTCCATTGAGGGCTGAAGAAATATTGAAGAAGAAACTACTCGCCGTTACAACGACACCGATGACCATCAAAAGTTTACTTTCCATCTTAACAACGGATTTATTATTGATGTCAATTACTTCAACTAAAGGCCTTTTATATGGAGCTTTAAGTTTTGACAAATACAAAATGTTTGCATTTTTTCATCTGGAATTGAATCATGAACAACTGTTGAAGTTGAATACTACCACAAACTCAATAGAGTCAACATCTCTTGTTGTTTTAGATAATAAAGTTTATGAGAAAAGGTAACATCGAAGTCGTGAAATAAAGTTGCTATGCTAGGTATTCTTGAAATATCCCCTATAGTCAAATAGAAGCTTCTGCCTATTGTTCAAAAAACGATGGCTATGAAAGTAGCTGATTATTTATCATGTGATTCTATGTTTGTTTAGCAAATTTGTTATCAAAAACAAAGAGGGATAGAATTAGGGTTTAAGTATAATGTCAAGTTTGATTTGAAATACACTCTTTCCCATGGACAAAAGTGTGCTTAATCAATCGGACACATTTGAACTAAGTTTAAAATAAATGAATCTTTCATTTCGTATTTACAATTGATTTCAACTAGTTTTACAATATTAATTAAAAGTCTAAAGATTTGACATTCCGCAAATATACGGCGTTAAATGTACGCATTTTTATAATTCGCACTATAGTTCTACCATGTTAATTTAAAGTAAATATTTTAAAAATCATTTTCCAAAAAAAGTTGCTTAAAAGTAATTCAACGTAAAGACATAGGCTATCTTATCACTCCAATGTTAGGTACCTCATATTCCTATATACGTATTGTTTTGAATCGTAATTAGAAGCTAAAACCAAAAAACTTAGAATTTTTTTGGAGTTCGACAAATTCAGTTGAACTGAAAAACATACTTTGCGGGTAAATCAAAAACAAGTTTCTAGTCTGGCATGCAGATGTCGGTAACATATTCAAAATTTTTACTTCGTTCAGTTCAAGATAGAAAAATTGTGAAATCAGGAGTAGACAATTTTTTTTTATAGAAGTCAGCAAAACCACGGCCGTCAATAGTATCAACAAGATTTAACTTTTGCTTACGGCTCAGTGGACGTAAATGGATAAAATTGTTCTTCTATACAAAATGTTTTTTCTGAATCGTTCAGTCATTATTTTGGTATTTCGTATTCGTAGGCATTAAAGTGATAGAATTTTAAATAAATTCAAACACGTAGAATTTACAATATCTATAAAACATAAGAAATTGTAAAAAGTCCAAGGAAGGAAGGAAAGACAAATACCTACTTTGTTTAATTTGTTCTAACGCGAATTCTTTTTTGAACTTTTGACAATTTTGGATTTTGCAAAGATTTAAAATATAAATCGACTTGGATTATTATGTATAATATTTACATATGTATATCGTATGCCATATTTTAATGGATGGTTAACGATAGTCCAAATGTTTCCAGTATAATTGGCGGACATTTCAGACTCCAAAATAAGTTTAATTAAATTTTACACTTAAGTTCAAGTTTTATAGCGCTGTCGCCGTTTCCAGAGCGCCATATCACAATGATTTTAAATGGATGTTCCCAGAAATATATTTTTATTGCAGTAATTGACCTCCACATCATTAAAGTAGTTGAAAAACATTAATCGTAGTATTAACAAGTTCAGAGTCCATATTAATAATAAATTTTTTCCAAAAACACAATAATTATTCACACATTTGGCTGTGTGTTATATTGTATTATGCCTCGTTTCTCTTGTCCTGCAAAAGGAAGTGATCATCATCACCTTTTAAGGAAATACACAGCCATTAATGCATTCACACTTACGGAATTCTTCAATAACTCTTGTTTGTTGGCGTTTTACTACTAATGAGGGTGGTACACGTTAACGTCAATTGGCGCCCTGAGGCGAACGTTAAATAAAATTTATAGCGAATAAAACGCGATATTATGGCTCCAATTACGCGCAATAAGAAATTTACCGTGCAATCGTAATAAAAACCTCCGTTGGGCATCTTAATTGATACAGTCATTTTTTCGGGTTCTTGAAGCTACTTATAATAAAAGTAAAAATGGAACATTTTCGAGAATTATGTGACAGATATCAATCTAATTTTGGGAAATCCAAAAAATATACAGTCATACAAAAATGAGGGTAAACTAAAAAGGTCATCGCAACGTAATCCTTTTATTTGCTGCACTTTAAAACCGAAAAAGAATTTGCCCTCAGCGGTTTCATCTCCTGCCACGAAAAGAGATAGAATTCTCCGAAATTATCATAAACACTGGTTTAGTCTAATTAGTATGCATATCAAGTCGCGGACACCTCATTATGAGCTCAGGTAGAAAGCCTGCAGTAGAGCAGCGAGGAGGACCTACGACTGGCCGTTAATCATTTATTAACGAGATCAAAATCTCGATGTCGATGAGTTGTTTAGCCGTCATCTGATTGCATTTAGCGAATATAAATGGGGACTCCGCGCTGATTGCCCGCTGGTGGCAGTCGATTGTATTTTATCTTAGTAGCGGCCAAGAACCTGGTGCGCTTATTGATACTGATCGCGTTATTAATTGTTTCCTCATCTTCGCAACCACCATTTGTTTACCATTATTGATGAGGTCTTCTGCAGCCATTAAGCAATCAAGTTTTTGCCACGCAACAAAAAGCTATGAGAAGCCTGCCAATTTATCAAAGCTGAAACTTAATAATTATATTTTTAATATTTATTATATGCAGATAGGCACGTCTTGTACGTTAATCAGACAGCTACTAATTATGTTCTCTGAATTCGTCCGTTTATTTGACAACAAATTCCGTGACTATGGAAGGTTGTTAATTAAAATTCCTATGTGCAATATATCTGACTTCTGACTAATCTAAAATAATTTATTCAAATTTAATAAATATTTACTTCGTCTTTATAAATTAATTTTTTAATGCATTGCTCTAAACAAAGTTTTCGAAGTCATACTCTTATTTGAATTTGAATACCATACAGCATACTATACTTATGCGCATGTACGTATAATAAGCACTGGACTATTTGTCTCACTTTACCTTATTCAATAAAATAATAATTTTGGAAATGCACAAAATGTTCGCGGCTTCAAGAGAGAAAAAATATTCTACGAACAAACAGACAATAATAATACATACTATACCCTATATAAATACTTTATAAGCTAGAAAATGTAATGTATGCAGTCATTCATTAAACATAAGTTAACTTGTAGCCAATTGAATACATGTAACATATATAGAGCTGTGCACCGACACGATTATCAATTGTACCAGATGTTAATAGACTTTAACTAATAATGGATATTATTAAATGGAACTCTTTATTTGGTATACTTTGAGAATATCAACACTTTTATCAATTGTATCGAATAAAACTGGAATGCCAGATTAAAGCTAATTTATTTGTTTTCATTATTATGTTTTTCTTGAGGCAACTTTCTGATAGCTAGAAAACTACTGGACCACTTTTATTAAAATTTACAATACTTGTACATAACCAACTTTATGCCTGATATTGTCTATACAAAGTAGGATACGGTCTGATACACCATTGATCCAACAACTTTATTTATCTGGACTCCATTTACACAAAACAAATTGTAATTTTTTATACTATCACGTCTGCTTATCCATATATTACTCACATAAAATATATCATTACCTTTATTTTATTCTTTAATATTCTAATTTAAAATTTGGCGGTATTTTAGTATAATCTTAATCTTATTTAATTACGGAAATTTTGAAAACGCATTATAAAAAGAAAAAAAAGAGAAAACTCATTAGTTGTAAGTAAGCATATTATTGTCATATGCATATAAAATTGAAATCAAACGATTACGATTTTGTAGAAATAGCTTAACTTTAAAAGAAGCACCTATTTGAAATTATAATTATGTTGATGGTAAGCAGACAATATAACAGATCTCTATTGAGACTATATTATTGTTAAATTTCACTAAAATCAAAACTACATTCCAACTTGGAATATGAAATTCAAAATTTTTACTTTTGTTTGAATCGAACTAAAAAACGTTTCCAGCTCTTTTTCGAATTTCTCAAAAAATAAGACAATATAGTAGGGATTAGTCTCAAAACAATAGGTGCACTTGCCTTTTGTTGATTATTTTACTTGTGTACAGGTGTACGTGTTTCAAACTGCTCAAGCTGAACAAATAAAACCAGTCTAAAATGTTTATACAACATATACAATACATTCTGTGATATAGATTCAGTTTGACTCTCATTATCACTAAAACCAGAAGCAAAATGATAAGTAAGATAGTGCCAGTTTTTGTTATCCTTCTAACAGCCGCTAATTCTTTGAAAATATCTTCGGGGATTATTGGCGGTAAAGTAGCAGGGCGTGTAGGCCTTACACAAGATTATAAAAGGGTAGTTCACACAACGACCGAATTTCCTTACTCAGCAATGTTAGAACAAGATGGTCAATTTAAATGCGGTGGAGTTATTTTAAAGACTAACGCGGTACTGACTGCAGCTCACTGTGTCTTCGATGTATATCCAAAGCATTTAAAAGTACGAGCTGGCACATTTACTAAGCTCGGTGAAGACAGTAACGTACAACTCCTTAAAGTCGCTCAAAAATTCGTCCATAATAGGTACGACGACGAAGGGGAAGATTTCGACATTGCTGTGCTAAAGTTAATGGCGAATTTCCACTTTGATAGCTATGTGAGTGCTGCTCGAATTCCAGAACAAAATTGGGGACAATCGTACAAAAATACAGAGGCAATTGCTTTAGGATATGGAAAAATCGAAAACAATAAGGACAGTCAGACTTTAAGAATAGTGACTTTAAAAGTTCTGCCTAAAAAAATCTGTCTTCTGGAAGATCCAACCTTGACAGAAAGGATGTTGTGTGCAGTAGGAATTGAGGAGAAGAAGACAGCGACGAATTGCGGTGATTCTGGATCGCCTTTAATAGCTCAACACAATCCCAAAAAACCCCAAAAAGATGTGGTTATTGGAATTGCCTCATTTAGTTACTGCGGTCCTCAAAAGAGCTCTGTATTTACAAGCACCGTCAATTTGAGAGATTGGATAATAAGTAAATTATAAGTAAATTTTGGAATATGTATTTGAAATGTGTTCATGTCTGATTTGGACTATAAAAATAGAAATAACTTTAAATACGAAAACTAAGAGCTCGATCAATATCTTATTTCTAAATTTTCGATACTTGATAGTGACATTGGTCACAGTTAGGGACTACGTATACACTTATAGGTATACTTAGTATATATTTATATATTGATAAACTAACTTTTATGAACTTTCTTTTGTTAGTAGAATTCAAATTAAAGGCATTTTTTTCCATTTCCCATGGAAAAGAATGACAAATTATGTTTTTATTCTTACACGAAAATGATCATTTTTCTTTCTAAAGAAGCTATTACTTATTGGTTTTATTAATTCCGGCTCGTACAATAATTTTCAGGTCTCCTGTACAATTTTATTAATAAATATTAAATTAATCATTTAAAAACCTATATTTTTAGTGCATAGTTCAAGGAATAATTAAAAATAAAATAAATTGTTTAAACAAATAAATTTTTTGTTTGTAAAAATGTTGATTTTTATTATAAAAGGTAAGTCTGTTGCATTAGTAAAGCAACACCATTCAAAATAAAAATATATTACTTTCTCAATTTAGCACAGAGTTTTCTGAATGATCTAATTATTTTTTGAGATCTACAACTTTCCTTTAACTCCGAATTATCCAATACTTTTACTTTTCCTTCTGAATACCAAAATGTCACTCAGAGGAAGAGACACGGAATACGCTCACTTTAGACATAAACAAATTCTGGCAATCAATTAATATCACGGCGCTCATTTATCATGCCACGGAGTTTTAATCAAGTTGGCTAATTTAAAATGACTTATCGAAAGAGAGAAACAATTCCTCATGTGCCCAAGGAGGACAACATGTGATCGCTGCAGCAGGTGGTCCAACTATGTAATAATGCGCAAATTGGCGCGATTTGATCTTGGTAATTTCGCGGGATGTATCGCAAAACACACACTTGGCTATCCGCGCATTATGCAAATGGATACGAACGCTATTACTTACGTAATTACAATATGCAACTCGGTGCAGACTGGTGCGCCTAATTCATTGATCAGATATGCGAAGAATCAATTAAGGTCCATCTTCGCGGACTTGTCGTGCTGCTCACCTGATCGGATCTTGTCCGCTATCTAGTTTGCATATTCGTGAGCATCTTTTAAATGGTCTAAGGTGCGTTGATCAGGTACGCGGCGGACTCCTAGGTGCTACCTGAAGACCGATCTTGCACTTTTCAGAATATTACAAGAATTTCATAATTTTTACGGTTATTTCACTTGTTCGCAATATTCATCCGATTGAGGTCACAGAAAATTATTTCTCACCGATGCGCGATAAGCGGCGCATTTTAAAGTATATGTTAAAATGTAATTTAATACTTGAGCCTATTTGCGCAAAGATTTATTAATTTCAAAAGACGTGTCTATTGCTGCGGGCGCTATCCTCTCCCACAAAGGTCATCACAATATTTCACTTCAATAATATGTCAGTCTGAGTTCTCCAGCAATTTTATCGTATGCTAATTGAATTAAGCTGGTAATTTATTTATTACACGCATGACCTGATGGTATTAGGCGATGATGATCCATCGCTGTAAGAGCCCTGAGTGACACCTGGAATCTAGCAGTGCAAGTATTGTCTAGCGTCGATTCAACAGGTTTTTAAGGATTCTTGCTTTGTAGCGTAATTTATGTTCGAAAGGTAATTAATTTAATTCCATGGCTATCAAGCCAACTGATGATGTTTATTATAAACACATTACGCGCGTATTTGGGGGCTTTCACACTTCGTCTGCAGTAAGTAAAAACAAACATTTCTGAAATAGTTTTGTCACATATACTAGAGGAGGTAATATTTCATAATAAAAGCAATATTAAAAAATATATACATTTTCTTCTTTAATTTTCCTTAAGTTTACACTTTTAGTACTAGAAATATTCAGTTACAATTTTTGATTAAGATTCCAAATATCATTACAAAACATTCTTCTTAAAGATATACGTATGTATATAAATACTTTAAATGCTATCTGTAGTAACAATTATCAAAAAGAGTTTTCCGGAAAAATTTCGGTTTTTTTTCGCAAAGACAACTTTTTAGGCACGTTGCAACATTCTACGAATCCACTAACTTTAATCCGATAATTATTATATACATTGTCGAATGCCGTCTCTTTGCTTTTATATTTACTATAATATATAAATGAAAATAAAATTCACGAAATTTCCTAAACCGCCATCAATGTGTTAAGGGGGTTTGTATTATTATTGTTTGAAATTTGTGGTATAACCACTAGCCAAATCCAAAAGTAAACGAAAATTTATTCACGCATTTGATCTAATCCTTAATGATCCCATTTCCATTGAAAGCTCAGCTAAAATATCATTGGGAGCATCTCCAACCTTGCACAGTCTTGAAATAAATTCCTGATTTTCCGGACAGCCTTCACATAAATTTCTAATGGCTAGAATGCTCCACTCTTTAATTACTGCAAAATATAAAGTTAAAATTGCATACATGTTCTCATTAAAAACTTACAAGGATTTCTAGCATCTGCAGTTGTACAATCCAAAATTGCCGATATAATATCTGTTTCTCTAGCGTAGTCCTGATTTTGCCTATTTCTATAGAGCAAATTAGCCGATGTTCGAACGAGCATTGTCTTCATTTCAAAAGATATTTCCTTTTCAAAATCTGCGCTTATTTTTGAAGCTGGAGCAACCTGTTCCAGCTTTTGCATCGGTGTAAAAACGTTGTTAGACTTTTTTCCAATTTTATTGAGAGCCTGTAGAAGACTCCCGACATTTAAGAATAGTGAATGATCTTCACAATAAAGGCCCGTGTAAATTTCCTCTCCAGATGCTTTAGAAATCACGTCTAACAAGGCAATCACTTCTCTGGGGTGTATGCTATCTACATAGCTGTCTACGGTTTTTAGTACACAATCAGATTTCTTTTTAAATTCTTTTGAAATGTATTCCATTAAACTTTTGGCTACAGGGCCATTTTTACTCCCGCTTTGTATGTAGCTACAAATATACTGAAGAATTCTAATTCTGTCCAAATCCCCCAAGGGACCATAAAGAGTAACAGCTCTCGAATATTCTGTTAAGAAATATTCGAGAAAAATATGTAAGAACTCCAAATTTATAGGTTCATCTCCCTGCTCTAGAGGCTGACTATAAATCTTTACCAACATCTGAAATATTCTTCTGTGATCCTTTATGCCTGCACCTCTAAATACATTGTACACTGTCATAAGCTGAATATCAGTAAAAGGCGTAATTTCTTCTAACAGAGACAAAATGCTTTCTCCTAGCAGTTCCCAAACTATAGTCTGTGTTGAATTATTTTGTACGCAGATGTTGGCTATAAGTTGCCAAGTCATTTTTTTTAGACCAAGAACTGTGCTAGAATTGAACTTATCCAGAAATGTATTTTTGGACAAAATTGTATTGAGCACATCAAAAAATTGTGGCAATGTTGTTAGCAAATTTTGATAATCCTGGCCTTTGGCGCATGAGTTCCGAAAAAGCTTTACTTGGTCAATCAGTTGGAGTAAAAGTTCTTCAGATAATTTGTCATCATTTAGTGCTCGCAGGCGCTCGTATTTTTGAAAGAATGATGTGTAGGCCTCCTGTATTTCCATAGTTGCTGGTTCCATAATGGAGAGTTTCCTGTAAAAAGAAAATGGAATAAAATTTGTTTTTTCCACACTGAAGTTATCTAGAACATGACATTATCAAATTTAAAAAAGTGTATTTCTTTTCTCATAATTAAAAATAATAAAATAGTTCTTTCTATATTGCACTTTACAGTATCTTGCTGCAAATGCTTACCCAACTTATCACCTGTTGAAGTACAGGTACGCTCTGCGAACTAAATTGAACTAAAATTTCTATTTAAACAAAAAATTGACAACTTAGGATACATACTAAATCCACGTGAGTGCGAATCATTCAGAATTTTGAATTTTAATGTTTACGCATTTTATAATGCATGAGTCGGGAAAATCCACAAACCAAGTCTGGATAAAATAATAAAACATTTCGTTAAAATGTTTTCTCCCTGGAATTGGGAGTAATAAAGCACACTACTCGGAAAAGACTGAGTGCACTGTGATCGGACAAGACGGTTCATACATGCACAATATTAGATAGAGGTTTGTAATTGCACTTGTTCATTATAATATAACTTGTTTATTAGCATATAAAAACCAAACTCTATATACTAAGGAAATTTAAGAGTACAATTATGAAACAAAAAAATTATGAATCTTCTGGCGGGGGAGTATGAATTACCTTCGGCCTTGCCAGAGAGTTAATGAAAAATTCAGTTATCGTTATCTTTTTACCTTTATCTCAAAATTCTTACAGTTTTTTTGTCTTTAGAATCTTTTCTTTATGTAAGCAATTTCAATGCATTCCGCAATGTCAGTTAAAAGACTAAAAAGCAAACAAAATCTTTGAACACAAGTTATTTAGATAAATTTCATTGCCCAGTTATTAGATTTAGACTGACAAGGAAATTCACTTTAAAACTGTTTGCAAATTATATTTTTGATTTAAGATGATTTTATTACTTATTCGGAAGCTTAATTTGTATAAAAGTGAGATAAAAGTAGAACTTCAGTGTACTGATTCAAAGGATACTACCACCTTTACAGTCAGCTATTTTATTTAGATGTAATATAAGGCTGTGAAACTTCTGTATTTTGGGATCGAGCGAATAGACAAAGAGCTGTGTTGTTGTAATTTTGGTAATCTCTTGTTTTTCAAAAAGCAATATCAAAAGACTTAGAAGTTTCTTAGATCTTAATAAATACAGCATCCAAGCTCAGCGTTCTTCCTTATTAGCATTCTTTGAATCATTTGCTTTTGGCAATTTCATGACTTAACTTCTCTTATTTAAAGAATAAAGTCGTGTGAATAGTTGTGTCTGGAATCGTGCACTAACCATATATTAAACAAAAATAAAGTTAATTTACCATCCAGATAACTAAATGCAAAAAGAACAAAATAAAACTCACCCGGTAGCTAGCACAACACTCAACGCGTCTTAAAGAAGTGTCAACAATAGAATTGTCAAAAAACATATGTTATTTTACAGAATACCACTACGAACTTCACTAATTACACATTCCGGCAGATGGCGCTTGAACCACTAAAATCAAATGTGCAAGGAATTGTCAGAAATTCAAGTTGTCACTTTTGTTGTGATAAGAACTGCCGATGGGAGTCAGGATGGCGGTCTCGTTAATTTTCGCAATATTTTTGGTCTTTTCACTTAATTTATCATCGGCTGATATACCAAATGTAAGTATGCATTGTCGTTTAAATAATATCTCCAAATTAATACAAATTTCCTGCTAGTTACCACAAAAATTCGTTGATTCCGTCTACGAATCAACTCACACGAACAACTGGGCAGTTCTAATCGATGCCTCAAGATTTTGGTTTAATTACCGTCATGTGGCCAATGTTCTTTCAATCTATCGCTCTGTAAAACGACTGGGAATTCCAGACAGTCAAATTATTCTGATGATCGCCGATGATATGGCCTGTAACCCACGAAATCCGAGGCCGGGTTACGTCTACAACAACGCAAATCAGCATTTGAATGTTTATGGGGATGATGTTGAGGTGGATTACAGGGGATACGAGGTGAGAGCCCATAAGTTCCTTAAAATAATTTATTTATACATGGTCTAAACTAGGTAACAGTTGAGAATTTCGTACGTTTATTAACCGGGCGAACGCAGAGCGGCACAGCCAGGTCTAAGAAACTTCTGACTGATTCTGGCAGTAATGTTCTCATTTACCTTACGGGACACGGGGGAGACGGGTTTTTGAAATTCCAAGATTCGGAGGAAATAACTAGTATAGAGCTAGCTGATGCCATTGAGCAAATGTGGCAAAAGAAGAGGTTATTATCCTATATTTTTATTTTATGCAAACTGACCAAAGAAAATCATTACTTTAGGTACAACGAGCTGTTCCTCATGGTCGACACTTGCCAAGCAGCATCACTCTACGAGAAATTCCATTCTCCAAATATTTTGGCTGTTGCCAGCAGTCTTGTGGGTCAAGATTCACTTTCGGTTAGTAAAATAAAACTTTCCTCTTTTGTCCCTTGTACCTTAAACCACATTTACAGCATCACGTAGATCCATCAATCGGTGTATACATGATCGATCGCTACACTTACTACGCACTTGATTTCCTGGAGAAAGTTAATCCAAACGATAATAAAACTATGGGAGAATTTGTAAGCTAATTTTTACTTTATTGACGATCAGCAGAATAACAATTCAGTTTTAGTTAAAGGTTTGTCCGAAATCAGCTTGTATCTCGACTGTGGGAGTTCGTAGCGATTTGTACAAAAGAGATCCGAACAATGTGCCGATTACAGACTTCTTTGGATCTATTCGGCCGACAGAGATTTCTAACGGAAGAGTAAATATATCTCTGGCTAGCATAGAGTAAGTACTATCGTTATATTTTTAAACTTAAGCCAATATTAAATTACTTCGAAACAAAATAATATGAAAACTGGAAACTATTTGTGAATATAAAAAACAAAAACAAAATATTTCCAGGGATATTAAAGAGGATTTCTTACATGAACATCCTCCGAAGCCGGACAAAACTTTCGTTTTTGAGTCACAATTTCCAACAGAACTATTTAAATAATTTATTTTAAACAGTTTGTTTAACTTATAAAATGAAATTAAATTTATTATTACAATTATTCATATTACTTTTGACTTCATCAGGCCGACAGTTATGTATATTCTTATTTTAAGCGTTTTGTATCAAAAATTTTAGTCTGTGTGTGTATGTCTGAACCTTACCTAGGAGGTCAGCAGAAATCTAACTTTTCCCATAACGAGTATTTCTTTGTTAAAATATTTGTCGTTCCTATCTCCTAAATCTGTAAATCAACAAATTAAATTTTGAGATCAAAGAAGGCTCTGGGACTGGCTCGACTCGAAAGTAGCATGCACCTTATGGAAAAACCTTCTGACTGCGCAAAAAGACCGCCAGTGAAAGCTTTAGCACTTTGCAAACGGATGCGGTAATTTTATGGATGGAAAAATTTAAAGTAATACATAAAGCACAATATTCTTTGAGTGGATTGTGAAAGCTATTTAAACTAAACTTTATATAAAAAAAACGTCTATCTTTATACTTTCTTACCCTGTTTTACTCAAATATCTGATATTCTAGAAAATTGTAGTTTCCGGATTTGTACTAAAGAAAAGCTATTAAACGTAACTGTTGGTTGTTCTATAACATAAACGAACATACACGATGATGACAAAGTGAGCGGTGAAAGTATTACAATGCACCTAATTCTCTTTTTACACGATAGATGCGTTCGTGTAAAAAAAGATATTGGCCAAAGGGAAAAAATAGTAGATTGGTTCCAGACTTAAAAAAGCAACTGAAAAGTACAATAAAGAATATTCAAAAAATCTTTTTAGAGTTCACTTAAGAATTTATTTCGTGCTTATACATTTTAATTCATTAAATATGTTATCAAAAGTAAAATTTGCTCTCAAACTCAAACTAAATTGCGTAAAAAATACTTTAAGTCTTTGCTATATGCATAATTTGGGGAATCCCACTCATATATGCATATACATACTCGACATAATCTAACTGAATTGTGAAATATATAACGACATGTTACAATGCATATTTGTGAGGAGTGAGAATGAAAAAAATTCATAAAAACATAAAATAAAATCATAAGACAAAACACATAGTGTAAAAAGAGAATTTTTTTAAAACTCGTGCTAAAACAAATTCGTGTAAAAGGGGAATTAGGTGTATAGTGCATTTTGTCATTTATGATCTGAATCGAATTAATTTGGGCTTTTCTAAAATTTTTTTTTTTTTCTACATAATGGTTCGGAATAATACATTTGCGATTGAAGATAAAAATCTGGGCGAATAATTGTTTAAAGGTTTTATAATTTTGTCAAGTTCAGATGTAGCTTTTAACTAATGATTTCAAGCTGAAGACGAGAAAGCTCAATAGTCCATTTAATATAAGAAAAATTCGAGCAAACATTAATAGTGACATGTGTCGATTATTTCTGCCTTGCATTTGAGAGTATTTACCTTTTAAGTGCTAGTTCATACCTGGGACTTTATTTTCTTGTGTCACATTTCATATTTTCGAGATCAACTAATAAACTATTCCTATGAAATAATTTGTAGAAAAATGATTGTAACCTTTACTAGACACATGTACTTTGCTTTGTAACTGCAACCTAGTTGTTGCATATATATCGCCCATCTATCCTTGCTGCCAAATAGTACTTTTCGAAAATTACAAAGGTTAAGTAGCTGTAAGTGATTCATGCATAACAAATATTGCTATCGTTTAATTTAACCATATTAATAAATCCCTTATGTGAACTGTTTTGAAACAATTATTACATATTATATGACACGCGGGTTTATGCCAAAGTTACTAAAGTCCTTTGGATTTTTAAAGTATTATAACTAATTAATACTTATATAAAATATTTGTCTACGATCATTTGCATTGTAAAACAGAAAATATGAGGGTGCTTCATTTTTCTACCTCCTAGAATTGAAGCTAAATATAAAATCAAATTAAAATTATATGTATAATTTAATATTTATTATACGATTTCGTTAATCGTGAGTTTACAATAAAACGAATGTAAGTTAATTGATCTCACTAGCAATCGCTAGCGTCACCAAAATTGCAAGCGCCAATGGATTCATCAAAAATTGTTCCTCCAGGGCATAGCTGAGGAATTTTAGATCTGTGGGAAAAAAGGATTTAATTTCATATCTACGCTTAGTCAAGATGGGCTTTAATACATACCCATTATCGCCGCATAAGAAGAACGATGTGCAGTCTTCCAAATTAGCAGCTACTCCCCTTGCTCCACATTCGCCTGATCCTTGGGGTCTTGGGTCACCTGGCTTGCGGATTTTTTTTGGCTTCATTGTTGGAGCAACAAACTCGGGTCCTTCATTTTTAATTCCAAGATATTCGTTCAAGAAAGTCAGAAGTGGGAAGTGACCTTCTCCGCATACGTTGCGAATGTCGTCCTGTTCGATGGACCACATCATGACACCACCCAAGTTAAGTTCTTTAGCCAAGTCGCACTTCAGAGCCAGGGATTTTGTGTCGTCGTAGCTGACGAATTGGTTGCCTTTGGTTGCGAATGGTACTTTCTGGAGATCATCCCATCCGTAGCTCCAGCCCTCGGATTTGAGGTTCTGGCAGATTTCCAAGTAAGATAAACTTCCCGCTTCCCTGGTGTAAGTACCGGCTTCAGCTGGTCCATAAACTGTCGCTCCAACAGTGTGGTTTTTAGCATCAGCGGCGGCGAAACTCCTTCCGTAGAATCCAAGACCCAAGATAAGTTTTTCAGGAGCCGCACCGTCCTTAATCCATCCATGCATGATGTCGAACTAAGCAAAGGATCAAAATGAGAAGAGGACGAGTACTTACGAAATTCGAGACAACTTACCACATTTAATTCAGGACGTTCGTCAACAGGACTGGCGTAAAGAGGGGCGTTGTGACCGATTTTGCCTTCTCCGAAGTAATGCAAGTCGTAGGCCATGACGTTGATGAAGTGCAAGTACTTGCTAACTTCTGGGACGTGGTAGGAGAGTTCGCGGTGGTGTTTAGATGCACCAACAGCAGCAGTTAGGAGGTATCCGGAGGGATCGAATTTTTCACGCAGCTCTTTCACCAACAGTACAAAGTTGTCCTGCAATTAATTAGGGCAATTGTTAACCAAGAGCTAGACAATTACCCAGCAAATAGGGAGACGGAGTTTAGCTTACCTTATCAGCTGGTACTCCTTGACGCTGGTTGGGGTACTCCCAGTCCAAATCGAAACCATCAACGTTCCACTTCTTGACAAAGTCGAAAACATTTTGGACGAACCTAGCTCTTAGCGATGGATTGCCAACAACGCGCGAGAAATTGGGAGATCCTTGGTTCCATCCTCCAATGGCAACGATGACCTTCAAGGTGGGGTTGAGCTTCTTCAAGTCTTGGAGCCTTTCCAATGCCCTTAGGTCAATATCCAGCCAGCTGTCCAGCAGTTTAACGTCTCCAGCTTCGTTGATGCCAACGAACGTGTAAATGAAATGTGTGCACAATTTCACGTTGAGTTGTTCAAGTTTGGCCTCTGCAGCGCCAGTTCGGTAGTTAGCCCAGGATCCGTAGTAACAGAAAACCTTGTCTACAGGAAAATATTTGTGTTAAAAGGTGTCCATCTTTATGGTTCCCTTCGTGAAAGTCTTACCAGGCTTAGCACTGACTGCTGCGAACGCAGCTGCGATTATGAAAGCGAATAGGATCTTCATTGTACCACCTGTAGAAGAACTGATACCGATGTCAAACCATTGGTTGGTTTTATTCCGTCTTGATGACCTTATTTTTTCCAGACACAATAGAAACCATTCGCGTATTTTAACAGGTGATTATGAATCTCAGCTATGCGGTTTGTGTGATCTGAAGAAAACTAATGTTTGTTTTTCTGGAAATTTGTCTTTATTGAAAGAAGAAATTTGGTTGTCTTTATAACATGTTTTCCTTGGTTACCATCTGTTACCAAGATCCATTTATTATTTTCTTTTTTTTTGTGTAATTATTATTGTATTATTATTTATTACATTGTAATATTACGAGTATTCAAAAGAAATTATATAATTTAATAATGAACAAATCATTCAACCCTATATTATTGCTAGATTTTCATAAGCAATGAAATATTTAAAAATGTATATTGCTTTTAGATTTCAAATTTACTTAATCTCAATTTTTACGAAAGTAAAAAGAGCTTTCGAACAATTTATTAATTTATTTTTTACAGTTTACAAATATATTGCACAATATACAATATATCATACGAAATTGTCTATTACGCTACTTTGCGACAGATTTTGTTAAAAAATTGTTCTAAAAAAGGCTTAAATTAAATTTGACCTTTATTAAAATGTTGAACAAATTTTGAGAATTACGCAACTGATTATCTAAAAAAGATATGTACATAAATCGCTTAAAACATTGCCAAAGTCTAAATTGCACTTTTTTTACTACAGTTGTTTTTTTCATTTGATAGTTTTTTCGAGGACAGGAATATTTATTTTTTTCATTTCCAGTTGTACACTGCCTGACATAATTAACGCACCAGGCAGTATTTTATATTTTTCCTACACTAATAGGACTTACGGCTTTCTATTGTTATCAACATTGTATACGAAAAAATTCATACATACATATTAGTCCTGAAAGAACGTTTTAGCATAAGGTCGTAAAACCCCATTTTTAAGAAAATTAACAATTAATAAAAATTGATATTGAAATGTACATTAATGCCCAAAAGTTTAAAAAAGAGATCGGGCGTTAATTATGTCGAGGAGTGTATCTTTTAGAATGCTCGCGATAGAACGAGTTACTGTACTGTATTTTAATTCTATACAGAATTGTTTTTAAAAAATAATATCTAATTTATTAATGCCAACACTTGCCTTAGGATTTCCATAATTTTTTTAAATCAATCTTAAGCTGTTTTTGAGTTTTTTAATTTTCCTATCTGATTCAGGTAAGATAGCAAATTTTGCATTGCATGGAATTTTAAAAGCCGTCAAATTTTAAAGATTGTAAAAAGTGCATTAAATGACCATGGCATTTACCCGTCAAAACTTCAAACCTTGAACCAAATAAGTGTTTGGATTAAGTTTGTAAGGAAATATGGGTATAAAACTAAGCAATTTCATTTTATTTTCATAATATCAAAGTACTTTCACATGGATAATTTTTCTTAAATTCCAATTCAGTGTAAAAATCCCCACTAAACCTACAACCAGAACCCATTTGAAAAAAAACAAGAAACAGTTTTAAATAGGTCAACTGTGTTTTATATGCTATCCAGATCTCTCTGTATTTGGTTCTAATATGGAAAAAGTCCTAAAACGTACAAAAATGTAATTTCGTATGCTTCCGGAGTGCAATACATACATTTATTAGTTTTACATTGTCCTTAATCATGAGGTATAAAAAAAAATACACTCATAAAGTTGGTTGATATGAGATACTTTTCGAAAGATGTGGAACTCGTCATAAAAGTTATGAACAGAAAAAATCTGTAATGCCTGCAAAATAAGTGGTTCAAATAAACCACCTGTATAAACAGAAATTATTTATTGTCATCAAAATCACAACTCGGAAAAATTGAATAAAAGCACCAAAGTTCACGGAAGCGGTTATCAGTTCTTCTACAGGTGGTACAATGAAGATCCTATTCGCTTTCATAATCGCAGCTGCGTTCGCAGCAGTCAGTGCTAAGCCTGGTAAGACATTCACGGAGGGAACCATAAAGATGGACACCTTTTAACATAAATATTTTCCTGTAGACAAGGTTTTCTGTTACTACGGATCCTGGGCTAACTACCGAACTGGCGCTGCAGAGGCCAAACTTGAACAACTCAACGTGAAATTGTGCACACATTTCATTTACACGTTCGTTGGCATCAACGAAGCTGGAGACGTTAAACTGCTGGACAGCTGGCTGGATATTGACCTAAGGGCATTGGAAAGGCTCCAAGACTTGAAGAAGCTCAACCCCACCTTGAAGGTCATCGTTGCCATTGGAGGATGGAACCAAGGATCTCCCAATTTCTCGCGCGTTGTTGGCAATCCATCGCTAAGAGCTAGGTTCGTCCAAAATGTTTTCGACTTTGTCAAGAAGTGGAACGTTGATGGTTTCGATTTGGACTGGGAGTACCCCAACCAGCGTCAAGGAGTACCAGCTGATAAGGTAAGCTAAACTCCGTCTCCCTATTTGCTGGGTAATTGTCTAGCTCTTGGTTAACAATTGCCCTAATTAATTGCAGGACAACTTTGTACTGTTGGTGAAAGAGCTGCGTGAAAAATTCGATCCCTCCGGATACCTCCTAACTGCTGCTGTTGGTGCATCTAAACACCACCGCGAACTCTCCTACCACGTCCCAGAAGTTAGCAAGTACTTGCACTTCATCAACGTCATGGCCTACGACTTGCATTACTTCGGAGAAGGCAAAATCGGTCACAACGCCCCTCTTTACGCCAGTCCTGTTGACGAACGTCCTGAATTAAATGTGGTAAGTTGTCTCGAATTTCGTAAGTACTCGTCCTCTTCTCAGTTTGATCCTTTGCCTAGTTCGACATCATGCATGGATGGATTAAGGACGGTGCGGCTCCTGAAAAACTTATCTTGGGTCTTGGATTCTACGGAAGGAGTTTCGCCGCCGCTGATGCTAAAAACCACACTGTTGGAGCGACAGTTTATGGACCAGCTGAAGCCGGTACTTACACCAGGGAAGCGGGAAGTTTATCTTACTTGGAAATCTGCCAGAACCTCAAATCCGAGGGCTGGAGCTACGGATGGGATGATCTCCAGAAAGTACCATTCGCAACCAAAGGCAACCAATTCGTCAGCTACGACGACACAAAATCCCTGGCTCTGAAGTGCGACTTGGCTAAAGAACTTAACTTGGGTGGTGTCATGATGTGGTCCATCGAACAGGACGACATTCGCAACGTATGCGGAGAAGGTCACTTCCCACTTCTGACTTTCTTGAACGAATATCTTGGAATTAAAAATGAAGGACCCGAGTTTGTTGCTCCAACAATGCGTCCAAGTTTTACTACAACCCAAGGACCCACAACCACCTCAGGACCCGCAACCACCCCAGGACCCACAACCACTCTCAAACCTGGAAAACCAGGCGACTGTGGATCCAATGGTTTAGCCTCTGACGTAGAGAACTGCACTCGCTTTTACTTGTGTGGCGCGGATGGGTAAGATTTATCATATGAAATGATCCTCAGCTTTTAGTAACGTTCTTTATTTTGCTCTAGTACTAAATACCCACAAGAATGTGCTCCAGGAACTAAGTTCGATGCAGCCACAGGAGTATGTAACTATGGTTCATGTTAATTTGATAAATTATTCCTTACAAAAGGAATAAAATAAATTTAATATGTGCACATAAATTTTGTCTTAATTTATTCTTATTATCAAGGCCAAAAGATTATTTGAAAAGAAAAGGTGATATGTGTTATTACAAACTAGCGTTTTATGAATATGTAGGAACACTTAACATTAAATTAAAAAAATTAATTGCTTAATTAAATTTTGTCTTCTTTCATATTCCAGCAGTGAAAGTTAATTAAAGCTCTTTTAATATGAATAATTACAAATCCCTTAAATGATTAGAAGGCGACGATTGTAATGGAGAAATTTGAAATAAACATCTCTTGAACTTCTTCACATTCTGCTGTGGCCTTTATAAACATCTAATTATTGTATAACTTTGTTGCGAAATAGTTTTAAGATTTCAAGCTTATGCATCAAGGACCTTTAGAAATCAAAATCCTCGTTTTATTAGGAAAATTTGTGACAACAAAGTCAGCTTAGCTTTACTCGAATTCATGTCTATGCTGTGAACTTTGTTGGGTAGTATAACAGTTTAGATTTCTTGGCGAGCGAGTCAAGGCCTCTCTTTATTGGGTATTGTCTATTGGTGAATTTTTGGTTTATTTTGTTTAATTTAAAATATCAAATATCGAATTAAACAAACGAATTCGAACAAGAAAGCGTTGTTTGCGTGTGAATGTAATAAGCTTGTTTCATAAAGTTTCATAACGAGGCAAAGACGAAAACTGCGATAAAATTGTTCAATGTACTCGTATTTTTTATAATCCTTCAAATATTTCTCAAATATAATTTGTATGTGTACAAACTATATGCCAATAATCTGGGAGAGTAACGCCGATCTTAAAACCATCCGCAAGATTTTTAAATTTCAAAAAATATATATGGTTGTATGTGTGCATGCATACATTATATGCATATTATATATTGCGTTTAAATCATATTTATTTGCGAATGGATCAAAAATGTTTTTGTTTACTTTAACTTCATTTGCTAAAGGATCAAATTAATTTGCCTTGCAATTACCATTAAAGTTTCAACCGCTATAAAACATTTTTACTGCCACATAAAATAATGCAATTTAATGCTGGTCAGGAAATCTTTAACTTAAACCCGAGACGCCGTCAATTTTTATTTATATTTAGGAAGATATCCAAAATAGTGTGTACAAATTTCAAGTACACTTTAATGTATCTTCATCATGTGCTGTTTTTTATTTGTTAAGATTTAAAAAATATTTTAGGTTTGGCCAGGTTATTGGTATGTAGTTTGCACAAATACAAAATACTACATATATTTGAGAAAAATGTGAAGATTTTCTTCTTCTACATAGAAGCTTTTCTTGCGCTTTTCTTCCCGAAGATAAACCAATAGTGAAATTAACGTTTAAGACGTTATCAAGAGAAAGTGCGTTTAAAAGGCCGTTTTCTAAGCTTTCCATCTTTTGAAAATACTTTGGATCGTTTTCAAAATTGTACAATGTTCTTCGAAAAGTCTAATGAAAAAAGGATTAAAAAGATGGTTTAATGTATTACATTCAATTTATTTATTATTTTTAGGTAAATAAGTGTAAAACAATATAAATTAGCATGAACCGAAATTACATCCTCCGATAGCTAAATCAAACGCGGTTCCTGGAGGGCATACTTGAGGGTACTTAGTGCTGAAAAAATAAAATGTAATACATATATTAATAAGGACTACTGAGTTATCTTAAAACGCCTTACCCGTCCGCGCCGCACAAGAAAAAGCGGTTGCAGTTGTTGATGTCAGCGGCTAAACCGTTGGCACCACAGTCGCCTGGCTTAGCTGGTTTCACGGTGGTGGTGGGTCCTTCGGTGGTGGATTCTGTGGGCCTTGGGCTTGTGTTTGGGGTTGGCTTAAGAGTTCGAGGCGCTACATTACCACTGCCGGAAAGAATTTCAAGATATTCGTTCAAGAAAGTCAAAAGTGGGAAGGAACCTTCTCCGCAACTGTTATGGATATCGTCTTGTTCGATGGACCACATCATGACACCACCCAAGTTAAGTTCTTTAGCCAAGTCGCACTTCAGAGCCAGGGATTTTGTGTCGTCGTAGCTGACGAATTGGTTGCCTTTGGTTGCGAATGGTACTTTCTGGAGATCATCCCATCCGTAGCTCCAGCCCTCGGATTTGAGGTTCTGGCAGATTTCCAAGTAAGATAAACTTCCCGCTTCCCTGGTGTAAGTACCGGCTTCAGCTGGTCCATAAACTGTCGCTCCAACAGTGTGGTTTTTAGCATCAGCGGCGGCGAAACTCCTTCCGTAGAATCCAAGACCCAAGATAAGTTTTTCAGGAGCCGCACCGTCCTTAATCCATCCATGCATGATGTCGAACTATGCAAAGGATCGAAATGAGAAGAGGACGAGTACTTACGAAATTCGAGACAACTTACCACATTTAATTCAGGACGTTCGTCAACAGGACTGGCGTAAAGAGGGGCGTTGTGACCGATTTTGCCTTCTCCGAAGTAATGCAAGTCGTAGGCCATGACGTTGATGAAGTGCAAGTACTTGCTAACTTCTGGGACGTGGTAGGAGAGTTCGCGGTGGTGTTTAGATGCACCAACAGCAGCAGTTAGGAGATATCCTGAAGGATCGAATTTTTCACGCAGCTCTTTCACCAACAGTACAAAGTTGTCCTGCAATTAATTAGGGCAATTGTTAACCAAGAGCTAGACAATTACCCAGAAAATAGAGAGACGGAGTTTAGCTTACCTTATCAGCTGGTACTCCTTCACGCTGGTTGGGGTACTCCCAATCCAAATCGAAACCATCCAAGTTCCATTTCTTAACGAAATCAACAACATTTTGGACGAACCTAGCTCTTAGCGATGGATTGCCAACAACGCGCGAGAAATTGGGAGATCCTTGGCCCCAACCCCCAATGGCAACGAGAACTTTGATAGTGGGGTTGACCTTTTTCAAGTCTTGGAGCCTTTCCAATGCCCTTAGGTCAATATCCAGCCAGCTGTCCAGCAGTTTAACGTCTCCAGCTTCGTTGATGCCAACGAACGTGTAAATGAAATGTGTGCACAATTTCACGTTGAGTTGTTCAAGTTTGGCCTCTGCAGCGCCAGTTCGGTAGTTCGCCCAGGATCCGTAGTAACAGAAAACCTTGTCTACAGGAAAAAGTTATGTTCAAATATATGGTATACTGTCCATCTTAATGATTCTCTTCGCGAAATCCTTACCAGGCTTAGCATTGGCCGCTGCGCACGCAGCTGCAAGGATAAATGCGAAAAGTATCTTCATTTTACCAATTAGGGTAGAACTGATACTCTTTTCGATATCTCCGGTGCTTTTATTGCATTTTCTAGTTTACGAACACTTTTCGCATTGAATAAACTTATTTGTTAAGGTGGTTTAAAGATCTGTTTGTTGCTAAAGATCAAACAGTATTTACGTTTCCGGTGAATGTGGTTTGAACGATAGCGACAAATGGTTGATAGTTTTCCTTTGAATTATTTGTTACTAATTACTAAATGATGATTGATGTTTGTAACTCTGTATTTCAAATTTGTTTAAATTTGTAACAAAACGATATTTTTGCAAACTTTTCTTCTTGGCCACCACTGGAAATCACTGCTTCCTTTCTTTGCAACGATACCTTACTTTTTAGGAGAGTATATTTCCCAGTGTAAGAGTGATAGAAGCCCAAATTCGAAATTAATTGAAATTTTTGTAGAGAAATGGTTATTTTATCTAAACATCTGAACTACTATCACTCACAAATTTTTATTTAAGATACATATTAAGAGTTTGGAAATTTTTGTTACGCCTTAGGAATTAATTTTCTCGTCAAAACGTTTCTTACAACATTTTACGATATTTTTATTAGGGGCAATTGATTTTGGTGCATATTTCATACATTACATATTAACAAATTAAGTTGTGCCATTACTGATTACACTGGTCTGCAAAATAAATTTTTTTGCACTCCTTCCTATTATTGTGCACGATTTATTATAGATGTGTTATTTCTCAACAGAAACTGGGTTTTAAAAAATTTGTATCACGTATATATTTTTCGTGAGGGAATTTTTAAGAAAATAATTTTTTGTTCGAAAAATCAATAATCGTTTTAATAATTGAGACAAAATATTACATATAATCACACTAAAAACATTAAAAATCATAAGACAATGTAATTACATGTTGTTTCTATCATTTTACTTAGTAGTTTTTTTTCTTTTCATATTTTCTACTGGAGTTTCGCGACGAATCGACCAACAAAAATCGGCAAGCATTGCTTCCGACCATTTTCCGTTGTAGCGCCTCTCAATGTGCGATATGTCCTGATGAAATCTTTCACCGTGTTCATCAGATACCACTCCAAGATTTTCGGGAAAGAAATCTAAGTGAGAATCTAAAAAATGAATTTTAAGTGACATGTTGCAGTATTACTGCTTCGAGATACTGGTTTTTGTGCAGATGGAATGTTCGGATATGTAATTTTATGTTTATTTTTTTTCGTAAATCCCTTTGTCGAAGTCATACAAAAATAACAATCGTTTTGATGGTTTTGAGGTTCCATCCAAATCATGGGCATTGAAAATGGCATGGTTTTATGACTTCCTTTGAGCCAACCTCTTAACGTCCTTGAACAACTGTTGCAGCATATTTTCGGGAGCCAATTTTTGTCTCTATCGTCGACCGGAATTCCAAAATAACGCTCATAAGCGATTTTAACCAGACTAGTCATTGTGTTCCGTTGAGATTTTATGGTAAATTCACCACAAATGTAGCAAAACACGTCAGGAGAGTTTTTGCAAATCCTTGGCATTTTGTACCTACAACAAAATTAAATTTGCTGTAAAATTAAAATAATATTCTACTCACGTGATTCTTTTTTGCTCTATAGTTGAAATTACACATAAATTTTCGTTACATTTATCAATATGATATAAAACTTACCGAAATACTAGGTTAAAATCAGTAACAATTACTTTACAACTTTAAATCGAACTGAGCGCCACGTAGTCACAGCGAGAACTGCGCAAGCGTATGCATTAGTGTAAAAATACCATCAGTCGATATCGTTCTCTCTCTTTCTATCAACCTAAGTCGTTTTTGTGTGGAAAAATATGATACAGACTGAATAAATTAGCGTTAGTGCAAAAATCACTCACAAAAAATATAGAATTTCGAGGTATTTAAAAAAAAAAAATTTAAGAAAGATATACGTGATAGCAAACAAAAGGAAGCAGACCTAGATTCAGCATGTTAAGCTCTTCATATTTATCATATTTTTATTTAAAGGAGGATTTCGTTGCAGACCAGTGTTATTACTGATTAAACTTATGTATTAATAGAAAATGTTATGACTCATATTTATTGTTTAAAATTTTTGAAATCTCATAAAAATAATTCAAATTTGTAAGTGGCTCTCTGCAAGGTGGTTCGCATTTTTAACTTTTCATGAGTTACTGATATTAAAGCAAATTATATGTGATTTTACAAGGTATATTTAAAATATATACATTATCTATACTAATATTATAAAACTGAAGTGTTTAATTGGTTGCACGCACGGTATCGGCATTGGATGCCGTATCGGATGCCGGCATCGGCATTCACAATGTTTGTACACCGGGTGAAACCAGGTAGCCCATCACACCTAAACGCTGGATCCGATCCTATTCATGTTTTGGGTGAATATACTACATATTCTGGCCCAACATATAGACTACTTTTTACGAATCCATGTTCGAAATTTACCGTTAATGATGGCGGATTAAATATGGCGTACATTAAATATATTTACCAAAAATTGAGAGGGGACGATTATAGAAACAGAACACAAGAAAAGATTTTTGAAATGTTTCTCTGCCTGTGTGTCTGTTCACGCTAATTTCTAAATCTACTGAAGGGATTTTCATGGGGTTGGCAATGCTTAGATTAAGCTTAACTTGGGTCAACACATAGGTTTTGTTCCATTGAAATCCGATGTCAGAAAAAAAGTTATCGTCAACTATCCTTCTCCTTTGCTTATTATTGTCTAATTATTTTTTACCACGGCCAACTGTATGTGGTCTGTTCGCGGGTCTGTTATACGGATCATCTATTTATATTAGCACAAGGAGGAAAAACTGTCAGTATCGTATATAAAGATATTCTTTAATCGTATTTAAAGTGTCGAACATTAGGAAATTTCTTTTTCTCAGTAACGAAATTAAAGAAAAAGGTAAAATAGGGGCGCGTGATTAAAACCAAATGCCAGTGAACAAAGTCGCAGGTGCGAAGCAGCTAGTTGCAAATATTCCATGAGTTCGTAATTTTTCAAAACTTTTTTAATAGCTCCAGCCCTACGTTTTGGAAAAATAAAACAAGGAAGTAATTTGATGGTAAGTATATTAGGCTTTTTAACTGCTAAGTTGTCGTTTCAAAAACGTATGAATTAAAATCTTGTAAAATATTTGATCAAATTTCAGTACATCTGTTTCAATCAATCAATATCTTTGTTCAGTTAACAAATCTGTTCTTTCTTTAATTTTCAAATAATGTAACTTTATTAAGTTTCAACAACTTATTAATTCTTATTGTGTAATATAAACCGGTATTCTTAAATTCTTTGCCTTTATTTAAGTATAGTAGATATGCGTAATTTCTTCTGTACTGTAGACGTTTCACGCTTTTCTATTATTCCACAGCTGTTAACCAAACTGTTCACATAAGGCTTTTACGTACACCTAACAAAATATGTTTGTGTTGACACTCTGTTTTTGCCATAGTTTTATGCCGACGTCATCTGTAACATTTTTGTGACCCCTATTGGCTTTTAATTTCAAAAGCAAGGACATTCAAAGTTATTATTTTTATTGTTTTATAGCTATTCCGTAATAAATAAATTATTGCAATGTATTAGCAAAGACTTTATAACTATATGTAATGATGTAGCAGCCCGAAAAAATCCTGTATACATGAAAAATGTCAATAGGACGTAGCGCTAGCTCCTTGATCCTAGTGCTACGTCCTATTAAAATTCTTCATATTCACAGAATTTGTCCGGGGTACGACATCTTTATTATAGTAATAAACTCTTTGGTATTAGTTTCTTCTAAGTATTGCAATAATAGCATTATTATTTAGTAATCTTAACTATGTAATAAACGTTTCCCTAACTTCTTCAGGTAATAATTTTTGAATGGGCTTAAAAGGCCTTTCGAATAGAAATGGTTACAAAATTTCACATTCAAACCTCATATGTCGTAAGCATTCCTGCATAGATCAAATCCCATGTTGAATGTTACAGCTGATCAAACACAATATGATTCAAAGGTACATGAACTTCAGCATATTGTCTGGACGAACATGAAGCAGTAAATATTTGCAACTCGTTGAAAACTTCAATTGTTTTCAAACGAAAACTAATGAGTGTACGCGTACGTGTACAATAAAAAATTTGTTTATTAAACGGTAAATATGAAATTTTGTTTTTTGAAAAAATTTTCCTTTCAAAACAGAACATAGGTATCGTAAAATAATATTTTAAACAATACGAAATTATAAATGACACCAAACAGAGAAGATGAATTATTAATTGGGACATAACGTATGTACATGCATACATATATCGGTATAGTCCACAAATGCGTTTATTTAAAAAGAAAGAAGTTAGTGTAGTAGTGTTATTCAGAAATGTATGAAACTACTACTAGAAACTTTTAATTTTTCTACAATGACAACAAGTAATGTATAGAAATTTGTTTAAAATTTTATGATATATTGATACGATAGCCACAGTTTATTAAGCGCTGTTAAAACTTCAAGCTGGCCGATTTGATGATATTATTATTTACAGAATTGAAATTATTTCGAAATTTGAAAAACATCACATGTGTATATGTATGCATGTTCGTATAAACATCACCAAATAAATATATAGAGATGGGGACAGGAAACAGAGGCCAGAAAATCCGCGGTAATTATGTATATGTATAGCCCCATTCCAAATGACTCCTCGCATCCGACAAATCCCTTGTCTTTTTTTCAGTGCGTATCAAAGCTTAAGATTTCTTCAATTCATTCCCAAACGATTTGAGATTAAGAGCTAAAGCAGTTAAAAGAGCTTCACTTAAGAAAGAAATATGTACGTACATAATTTTTTTACAATTTCAAATAATTATGAATTAATGGAATTGTAAAAACAATTATTATTTGTTTATTATTTTAGTATCTAATTATAAATATTTCATTAGCCAGTGTTAAATAGTTGAGGAATAGAAGGCATTGCAGAAATAAAACAAGAAATTTACATACAAAGATTTATTGATTTCCTTTGTATACCATAATTGTACTACCGTAATTCAATTATTATTTTAGAATTACCTTTAAACCATATCTATTATTATTATTCTATTCATTTCGATTTATTGTCAAAATTAAAATGTCTAATTAGAATAATTTTGATCTCTAAAATATTTTATGCGAAAATTTGCATTTGAAAACGTTCGTCGTAGATTTTATGTGTGTTGCTCATCAAACATTGTCTAAGCTCGACTTCGATTAGTTTTATTACTATTATTTATTTATGGTTTAATTTTAAAATTCAAGTAAACTATATAAGAGTATGAGTGCGGACAAATGTGAATAAATTAATTTAGGAGAAGTTATCCTCGTTATCAAGAACTTTCGCTGCAAGCACGTTATTTCCGAAATATTTGATTCACCACATCCACTGCGATGGATTTTTATTTTGCCGACATATAGGCAAGCTTTTAGATTTTTTAAAAAATTCACATTCTTGACTCTTCTATTTTTATATTATATACAGGGACTTTTTAATTTACTTCCTTAAAATCTTTATTATGTAGGTTGTAGCACATAAAAAGCCTAAAGTATACGTATAATTTTATAGAATGTTTTTACTTAAAACCCATTTGGCTATCTAGTTCACTACATAGTCGGAAAAGGATAACACAGTTAAGAGTTCTTATTTGTAATAATAGTAAATATTTGATTTAACCTTTTCTGAAGATCATATAATCCTGACAGAGAGATCTTAAAATAATTTTCTCTTCAGAGCGACTTTCAAAGTACGCAACTAAATAACCTGTATTATTTTCCATACATTTTTGATTTTAGTTATTAGTGCAGATTATTCCCCATTACTCAAAATTCACGAGAATTTAATTAAAAAAAGCTTAATTATAATTATTATCTGTTTTATTGAGCAGCAAATCTCACTGTAAGCTTTTTAAAGTTCATATTTCCCCTCAACTCAACACCAATATAATAGCTTTTTATTTTGTCGAAAGTTATGCAATTGTTCTCCCCATGTTTTAGAAAGAATTCATATTCTTCACTTTTCTGTATCAGTTATAAATATTTTAAGCAATATAAGTACAGTTGAGAGCTTAGTTAAAATTGTACGTAGATATGTATGTCTCAATTCACAGTGTCGGCGTATAGATTATAATTGCATATATTATCTCTTTACGAACAATTATGGTTTTTAGAACAAAAAATCGGACTATGCTTGTGTAACATATCACAGTAAATGGAATTACATTTATCCCCCATTTTTAATTATGCGTAAACTGTAAAATAGTGACTCCATCAAAACTTTGATTTGAAATTTTCAATCTGTTGAAGTCGAATCGTAGGAACCCTTATTTTATAAAACTAAAATAAAATTCAAATAACATAAAACTCGCCTAAGTATGTTAGGTGCATCTACGGCGTATGTACATACATGTGAACATTTAGTCTTAAAATCTTACAGTCCTAAATTTCCTTTTTTTTTTCTCTCCTATTCGATGACATTAGATGTAATTTTATTAATTTTAAATTTGAGATTTTCTTCAACGGAAAACTGTTTGAATTTAAAAATAATAAAATAATTACTTCCGTTTATTTCTATAGTATTATTCAATTCGTTCCTTTAATCGAGTTCTTCTCTTGTTAAAATATAATATTGGTAATAAGATCATTTCTTTGTAGTTTTCGTACAATTTGCATCCGTTGATAATTGTTTCGGAAAATAAGAAATTTTAATGCTGAACGCTGAAAATGTTCAAAATTGGCAATGGTTTATCAGCCCAATTAAGACAATTCTAGGAAACCAACAGGTTGTACCATAATTTAAAAGTTCCAAACGAGAAGAAAGTGTTTAAATTTATCTTGGGCTGTTACAATCCTAATCTACAGTACAATAAACTGTGTGCTCATTTTATCATGAATCGGAATGGCACGCTTACAAAAGATCAGTTCTTCATTTTATATATGCAAGTAATAGGGTGTCAATATATAAATTGGTAATGCAATTGTAATTTTAAAGTTCTAATCGACGGGGATATAATCGCCTTCTACATACTTGACTTCTCAATATCCTTTTAGAGAAGAACAATTTAAATTATAAAACAATGTTAATTAAAATTTTAGTTTCATTTATTACAACTCCTTATAATATATTTATTTATTTTGGCCAATCACATATTCCCTTGGTTGCATCGAAAACAGTTCCCGCAGCACATTCTTGGGAAGCATCAAGGGCTTTGCTAAAAAATTAATGAATATTAAAATAAAGACAGAAGTCAATGTATAAGCGAAAACTTGCCCATCTTCGCAAAAGTAGAAGCGTTTCGGTTCACTCGTATCAGGGGCCAAATCGTTAGGACCACACGATCCCTCTAAGTAATTGTGTTGATTATTTAGTATGGGTTTAGCTGTTATAACATTGTTTTAAAATAACTTACTCTCAGCAAGGACTGCTGCAAATCCAAGAGCTAGGATAAAAGCAAAAAGTAGTTTCATTGTATAGCTTATGATAGAACTGATGCTGATACCAAAATTTGTCTTTCTTTTATTCCATTTCAAAAACAATGCACAATACCAAGATTGACTAAATAGCTTAAAATTGTTGTTTTGAAAATTTCGAAATTTGTTGGTTTTTAATATTATTTACTCAAGTGAAAAATGATCCATTTTTAAAATGTTTTCTTGCAACAATTTAAAATTTCTTAATTTTTTGTTTTAAAGCGGTTTAGAAGTTATCATTTAATTCATTATTTCTAATTAAATTAACATTAATACTCGTACCTTCATTTATTTTTCTAACGTATTTCGTATACTTAAATACCCATACAAAACAATTTACAATTTCTATTACAAAATTAAGAATTGATTCACAATATTTGAACAGGTGTAATATATGTAGATAAGTTACTTCTTAAAAACAAATTACTAAGCAAAATGTTTTTTGTTTGGATATGAAGAAAATCAGCAATATATTGTTTGAACGAAAACATATGCTAAATTTTTGTATAGTGGTTTTATGACTAATATTTCAATTCCTCTCATCGACATGCAGTAAAGAAAGATATTCACATTTCTTGTTTTAATTTCACGTAGCCATGCGAGCCCTTTGTGACGTTGTGAATCACATCCCTTCAATAATTAGCGCCTGGGCGCCAGAGCTCAAAGGAATAAAGGGAGGAAAGGGTTGTGTTGTAGTAGTTTGGGATCTTGCAAGTCTCCTCTCTCCGAAGAAGTAAGTCGCAAAAATTATAAACATTTTATTGTTTTAAAGTGGAAATGATAGGATTTACTGCGAATTATTAGATTTTGTTACTATGCAGTAATATTACGACTAGTACCCTGCAAGGGGGATATCGAGTTGAAGAGAATTATTGCCATTAAGTGTGAGTGGCAAAGTGGATCTACGAGCAAGATAAGTAGGTATATTATACACTATCATAAGTCGGCATTATGGTATATTGATCTATTTCCGACTTTAGAATCGAGAGACAAACTTTTAGCTTTCCAGTGTTTTACGTCCAAAAAACCGAATTTGAAACTTTGTAAAATTTAAAAGCCTACAGATGATTCTTATTTTGCTGGATAGCCCAAGAATCTCCGGGTGAACAATGATATGTATGAAAAACCGGAAGGGTTAAGCGGCGTCAAAACAGAAAGGTATATCGAAATGAAACAGATAAGTTACCTGGAATTCGAAAACAAAATGACTAGGTATGTGCGTGATTTAAGGGTCCACTGATTGTACATTCGGTGCCCGATTACGTGGATTCAAAATGGCGAACCAAAAAGGGCAATTTTTTTTAAGCCAATTAATTATCTCAAAAATATTAAAAGCAAAGATACGATAGCATGAAGAACTTAATTAATTATCTCAAAAATATTAAAAGCAAAGATACGATAGCATGAAGAACTTAGTATTAATAATTATCTGGGCGAGACTCGGAACTTTCGATTACACCGATAATTTAAATAATGATATTACATTTTAAACTAACATAGTACTGTATTCAACATATTGCCAAACAAGACTTATCAGAAATATAATACTAAAAAATATTATAGTTTAAAGAAACTAATATATATGTATATATACTATACTATATATAGTTTAAATAAACTATTTGTTACGAGAAACGCATATTACCCCTGCCATATACACATGTTTGCGTTTACTGTAGAATGAAGTTAAAATATTGCCATATTAAATTTAGAGTGACGTCATTTAATTTTTAGGATTCTTCTCAGTAAACCCTTTAATTTGATACCCATATCATGGAAATACTTATTTAGTTAGGTACTTAAAAATAGGATTTTATAGTTATTAAACTTCACCTTGTCCCATCATAGGAGTATCTCATTTGAATTAATAAGACGACAAGTAAATCAAAAATTCTATCAACAAGCTATTAGTTTCGATAATTATTTGGGTTTTCGAAAGAAAAGAAAAAAATTTGATTTTGTATAATTTCAAGTTTTCAATCTTTATGTTTTAATATTATTTAATGAAGTAATGTGAAGAACAAAATTTTAGATAAATATAATAATACACTACATTTCTTTGCAATTATTAAATTATTATAGTTAATTCACTTTGGCCAACTACACATTCCGATGCCTTCATCGAATTCAGTTCCTTCAGCACAGTCTTGGGCATCTTTCAAAGGTTTTCTAAAAATTGATGAATATTGAATAGTAATGACATACATAAAAATACACATAAATATAAATATAAAGTAACAGGAGCATACCCATTTATGCAAGAGTAGAAGCGTTTAGGATCTGTTGAGTCAGGTGCCAAGTTGGAAATGCCACATTTTCCCGGTGTACCAGGTTTAGTTGGTGCAGCTGGTGCCTCAGTCGCTGTAAATAATTATGTTTATTAAAATAATACGGACTTAGCATTCGTTTTTTTAACGAACTTACTTGACTCAGCAAGGACTACTGCGAATGCAACAGCAAGGATAAAAGCAAAGAGTAGTTTCATTGTATTGTCTGTAGTAAAACTGATACTGATACCAAAATTGGTCTTGCTTTTATCCCATTTTGATAACAATGGACAATTTTTGAACAATAGATTACGTAATTATCACAAATATGAGTAAACATTTTAACTTCGAATTTTTGTTTTCAAAAGTATCGAAATTTGTTGGTTCATTTTGTTATTTACTTAGGTGGTTGAAATTTATATTCATAGTTATGCTTTCAATTTTCTTGGTTTTTGTTCGTATGACATGTACGCGTAACAATTTTAATGTTTTGATATTTTTACATATCTACAGTTTTGGATAACTCTAAAGCAACTTAACACCTCAAATTATTTATCTTTAAATATCAATAAGCGAACGTTATATTACCGAATTTTTTTATTCAATATAACCCTTGCATATAATAACAATGGTGTGAAAATAACTATAGAAACTTAGTGGCAATTAAGCAATTGTAAATAAAGATTTTGAAACTATAACTAATCAATTATCGATATTGCACTTTAAGTGTTACATATACTACGCTAATGCTACACTGCGAAAACTGCAATATTTACTTTGTTCATTAATTTAAACAATATCAGTGTTTAAGTCTAAAAGACTAAATTTGTTAAGATAGTATTCGCATGAATTAAGTGCAAAGAGTTTACAAACAATTCCATTATTCATGATTTTAGAAAGGTTTTATTGCAAAAGCATCTATGTATGTGAAAAGTATAACATAATGATTACCCATAATACTAATAATTAAAAAAATATTAACATGATCGGTACCATTAAAAATTTCCCTAAACTCTCACGTCCACCAGGTGCTCTTGTCATCCGTGCAATTAAGAAAAATCCTGTTGAATAATCAGTTGATATTTTTAAAATTGATACAATTGAATTACTGACAGGAAAATAAGAAATTAGATTATCGAGGTTAAATGTCTAGGGAGACAGAATAAGATGAATATTTTTAGAGAAATGAAATTTAGGTTTCACATCTACCTGAAGGTATCGAGCATTTAGGTGTTTTAACGTGCAATGTAAACATGTAAATGCAGTAAAAATGGTATATTATTTATTAGTCTTTTTTGTTTAAAAAACTGTTATTAAAGAATAATTTTTATTAAAAGTATACCTACATATGTAAGTAGAGTCTGAAGTTTCGTTTTCGATTACTTTCGGCAGGATAACTTTGAAAAGTTTTAGTTTTTATTGATCACTTATGGACACATTGTTTTGTTATTATATTTTATTTCCAGGATATTTGATAAGTAACTATGAAATTAAAACAGACATAAAATAAAAATTAATAAAATGCAAAACACTACAGGCCTTATTTTACTTTCAAGCAAATATTTATATAAAAGAGAAAACATTCTTCAATTAAATTATTGTTTTATTTGAAAACATTGTCTCATTCAAAACATCTGCACAGATGTTCTTACTCATATAAAACAATTCAAACTTGAACATTTTTAAAAAAAATGTATCTTTGTTTCATTTTAAATGCGAAATAACATATTTACATGGCCACGTGCTTACATATTAAATACATAAACAAAAATACAAATAAATATTTTATATGGCGCACAAATTTCTTAATTTAACAGTTAACAAGGTATTTATGATTGCAGCCGGATATTACAGGATCGAAGTAAGTGAACGGACCACAACTCATTTTCATTTGTCGTCTGGAAAAGGAAAAAATTTAAATTATTAAATGTATTTATAAATATTCTAAAATAATTTTAATGGTCATTTCCGTACAAATAGTGGCAAAAAGCACATATGCAATACCGCCCAATGTTCAATGAGTGTATGCTAAATTTCAAGTTAATTCAGGTAAGGTGAAAAGTAAATCCTTGCCATTGAAATAAAATATATAATAAAATTGAAATCTATGCAAAAGGACTACCCACCCGTCAGGCAAACACATGTAGAAAATGCTGCAATCACTTGGATCCCTAACGTAGTAACCTTCGGTGCACTCTCCCGATTCAAAAACAGGGTACACGTCTGGCGGTTCGTACTCAGGTGTGGTTATCTCATTACTGGGCACTTCATCCTCAAGCTCGAAATTGCTGAATTTAACTTCTGGCAATTTATATGCAAGTACATTATTTAAGTGTTTCTATTAAAATTATGAAATATGTACCTCCGGAATTATATCCAATGAAAAGAACCAGAACTACTAAGAGCGAAGACACTTTCATATTGAGTTCACTTAAAGTTTTTAAATCTACTGTGCAGTCATCACAAATGCTAGAATTTATATATCCAGGAAACTAAAACCTTCACATTGTTTTAATTTAATTAGCTCTGATTCATAAAATCACGCAATGTCCTATTAAGAAACTTCAAATTGCAGTACTCAGTAAATCTTCACGTTTCTAAAAAAATCAAAAAATGCTTCGTTTCCAATAAAGATGATCCCTGCGATGAATACTAATTATTTGGAAATAAATTTAATATATGCTGAATTAAACATGCTGATCAGACTCCAGTCATGACTTACAATTGTCTTGTTTCCGTGCTGTTGTTTAATTATTTCTATAACTTCCTGATTTATTACCATCTTTGTGGAAAAATATTTTTCGTAGGCTTAGCGATATCACATGAAACTATAGGAAATGATCGATATTCATTTTTGTTTTTATAAATGTTTATACTTTACGCTTGTACAAAGCAAAAGACAACCATAAGTAGCTAATATCCTTATTAGTTGATAATAATTCCCATGTTCTTCTTTCTAATTACTGCAAACCATAAAACCCAGCATAGTTTACGCTGTTTACTCTTAATTTATTTCTAAAAAGCATATTTTTATATATTACTTTGATATTAAAAGAAAATTGTTGTTAAACGAGATATCTTATGCCAAAATTCAAAATAATAAATAAAACTTGATCAGTTGTAAATCGGATTCGCGCGTTAACGATTTTGAATTAATGGTAAACCCTAAAAATATTGTAACGTAAGAAGTTTTAGCCGTGATCAGAAATTAAATATCAACTTTGTGATAGGTAATGTACAATTTCAATTTTTTTTAATTTCGACTTTAATTTATTCTATGTATATAAAAATGTTTTTCTTTGTTGTTTAAGACAAAATTTGAATTGAATAGGTGATATTGTTTTTCCTACCCATTTGCATTTATTTATGTTACCCACTTTAAATAAAGCTTTTTGTAATTTTAAAAATGGTTTTCGTCTTTGGAACAAGAATTTCCATAGTACATGTAGGATTTTCAAGATAATATTTGATTTTTGTTTAGAAGTTATACATATTTGCGATTAGATCCTAGCTTTCACATAGAGCTATCGAAACGGTTTCCTAATATTAAGTTGAACATTATTTGCACCATATCTTTCCATCAGCCTACCAAAATAGGCGAACTTTTAGGCGCTCAATGATCTTTGGCGCTATTGGTATAAATCTTTGGCGCTATTGGTATAAATTTTAAATATACATATATACAAACATACATATATGACCAAATTATTATTATTATTTTTATTTTTATTTTGTACCAACTTTCAAAACAATACGAATTAACCTTCTTCTTGATTCCTTAATTTTTTCAAGAACGAATTATTTAAATGAAATAAAAGGCATTTTGAACCAAATTTTGAATTGCATTTATTGCAATTTTTTATAAGTTATTCAGCTGGAAGACAATGTTGCAAGGCTTTGTCGAAAACAAAATTCTCAGGACATTTGAAAAGGTGATTAAGCATCGTGCTGAACAATTAATAAAATTGTTAATTAAAATAGAAACACAATATATACATATAAGCAAAACTAACCCATTCTCGCACAAGTAGAAGCCTTTGGGATTTGTCGTATCTGCAATCGCAAAATCGTCAGATGCACATTTTCCATCTAAATTTTTAGGATTATTAAAAACAAGGGTTTGGCTTTTAAAATTGTTTCTTAAACAACTTACCTGGACCAGCAAGGACTACTGCAAGCCCAACAGAAAGTATAAAGGCAACGTGTAATTTCATTTCATCGGCTTTGATACGGAAATTTATCTTGCTTTTATCCTATCTCATAGCAAATTAACATTTTTTAAACAATGGAGTGTAGACAAAAATGTGTTTCAATAATGTAGGTTAAAATTCTTTTTATTGAAGGCTTAGTATTTTTAATTTATTCAAGTGATTGAAAAGTAGATTTTCCAAGTTTTGAATTGTGAATTTCAGCTTCTTTTAAAGTTTTAAAATGTTTCGTTTGTTTAATCTATGTATTCATAAATAAGGTACATAAAAACCTATCTAAATTAAATATTTGTATTTAAGTATTTTAGTAATGTTTTGGCAAGAAAATTGGTAGTGATCCTTTCACTCTCTATAATCGTTTTCCTAAGTTTTTGAGGAATTCCTTCGACTATTCTTTTTAATTTAGTTAACTAAAATTATCATATTTTCTTTTTTTTTTACAAAACCAAAGTGAAAAAGTGAAAATGTCGTTGAAAATTACAAGTCGTATTTAGAAGCGTAAAAAGGAAAAAATTTTAAGAAGGCTACACCGAAAATCGAAAAGCAATTATGTCTTTAAATTTTTAACTTTGATTATCTCATTTTCAAGTAAATGTGGCTTATTTTGATTTTCCCCGTGCTCTTCATATGTATTTGAAAATATAAATTCATTATTTTAATTTGGTCGGGTTAGGATTACATTTGTAATTTATTCAATAATTTTGTTTCAGATTCCCAAAAAATTGTTTTTATTGTGTGAGCCTACACTCGCGTAATTTTCTAATTTTGTTCGGATTCTGAAAAAGGTCATTATTGCGTGAATTCTATTAAAATTGAACAAGTGCTAATAGAATGACGCTGCCAAAAGCAAGGCAATTTTGTTTATATTTTATTTTACGCTGATATCCACGCTTGTTTTGCTTTTGTTCTATTTCGATAAAAAAGTAAAGTTTTATGAACAATGGATTTTGTCTAGGCACAAACGTGTTTAAATATTGAAGCCTAAAATTGTTGCTTTCAACAATTTTGACTTTTGGTAGTATCTATCATTTACTTAGCTAGTAAAAATTCATGTTTTCAAGATTCCTCTTATGATAGTAACAGTAATAGAATTATTTGTTGAAAATTGTGTAAATGCCAAATCCTTTATTTATGTATGCCTTGTTCTTCTTCTATATTAACAAATTTCAAGTTTCAAGATTATATTTAACAAAAAGTATATATTAAAAATAAGTGTAAGGACGTTTTTTTTTTGTTTGTTTATTCCACATTTAATTTCTTTTTTGCATATTCGGAAATATGAAGCAATCCAAAGTCGGAAGAAGCAACATGTAGATTTTCTCCAGAAACCATAGTATCGTTTATATGAGGATTATGCAACTCCGATATTAATGAACTGCATGCAGCAGCTGGATCACCAGTTGAGCTCAGCATTCCCTGTTTGAACATTCCATAATGTAAGATTGGCGTAAATGTTCATAACTTTTAGTTTTCCTTACCACCCAAAATTCATTCCCTGGAAGGGCATTTCCATCCCAAGCATAAGACACAATTAGCAAGGTATTTTCTAGTTCAGGTCCCTTCTGAAAATGATATAATTTATGTTTTAAGTTTCAAAAATTCATGATGATGAATTATGAAACATGTTATTTAACCGTTCCTTTTCATGTTTACAAATAGTTAATTAATCTTCTCCATCAGTTTATATTTATTTATTAATTAAACTCACCAATTTGTCTGCTGGATTTCTCTTTGAAATAAAAACACGTATTCCACCAGTTGGATGTCCATCACTTTTAATAATGTTTCCATTCTTAATGTCTCCACATTTTTCCATGTGGAACCATGAAAAGTGTACGAATGAAATGTGATTCAATTTTGGCAAAAGGACATTTAACCTTTGTGAAAATGTCGAAAGAAAGATCTCTTCTTGTTGTTGCGCAGCTTTCCAAACGCCTAAACCAATTCCAACGACATGAATATAGCCTTTTTGACCAGATTTGGCAGCTCGAGCTTCACTTTCGAGAAGAAGGGTATCAAAAGAAATTGTATATCTCTTCTTCATGACAAGATTATCAAAAATGTCATTCTTATTTCTTGAAACATCGAACCTTTTTCCATCTTTTTTAATTGTCTCAAATAGTATTCCCCTCTCGTCGTAAAATTCGTTCCATACCTGACGATAGTCAAATTTCCTCTGTATGGTTAAATTTGTTTCAACCGGCTGTTTTAGTCCGTATCCATTCGCCACAGTGTTTTGAGTCTTGCTTACTACTATGTCTTGAAATTCCATCAGGTCCCGACGAGAAAATCGAGCTCCTATTATCCCAATAATAACTCCGTTTCCTTCGATTTTACTCTTATTTGGCTCAATCTTTCCTAAATTTTTTCTATTCCCATCGTTAATAAATTCTGAATGGGATGACACCGACAGCATGGCTCCAAGCTATAAATTTTCTAATGTTAATAAATATTATATTACTACATAATTACTGTATAGGACCTTAATCTCATCGTAACTCAAACAATTCCTGAAAATTAGTGGTGGGGCTTCTTTTTCTGTTCCTATTTCAACAAAACCACTAGCTCCTCTCTCACCACTTAAAAGCAGGTATTTATCGTTTTTGGCAAAGAAACTAACGCATCTCTTCGTTAGTAAACGCTGCACGAATTGCGGCAGAGTCATGTTGGAGTAGATCTCCTTCTCAATCTGGGAACCTTCAAAATTTGTTTTCGTAACATACATATATAAATAAACAAGTAAACACTAAACATAAATAACAAAAATCTATATTCTTTATATGTAGGTACTTCTATGAATCTCAAGTTGCTTAACAGATTAATTAAATAATTTATAATTTGGTTATTCTTATTTTTTGTTTGTTTTTAAAGAAACAAAGACTTTTTAAAATATGTTAGGATATATTATATATAATTTGTGCAAAATTGAGAGTCAGGTTCACTAAGAGTTTACTAATCTTTCTCAAAATATTTAGATTTAATTGATCTAATTTTTCAATACGCAGGACTTTCCACAAGTTATACAGTTGAAAAATTCATTTTGAAAAGAAGAAAATTATTGTTTCAAGTATTCTCTCTTTGACATGATGCGACGGATACAAATTCTAGATTTAAATTTTAACATGTTGATTGTGGCAATATTTTTTTAAGCCAATAAATAAAAATAATTTTATTTTTAGGGTAGCCACCTAGGACAAGAAAGTTTATTTACATTCTAAATACAGCAAATCTATTGTCTTTTCTGTTTTAAATGTAGTAAGAGTTTTAAGGCTGATGGGAGAAATTTCCGATTATAAATCTTCATTCGATATTAACCCATTGACAAAAAATTGTTTAAGATTATTAGATTAAATGCCGTCAAGCCCGAATGAAATTTAAACATCAATTAGACGCAAAGTAAAGCTAATTGCGCATTTTTGTTAGGTACTTTTGCTATGCGTGTGGGAATTAGTAATCATAAGTTTAAAATCGAATTTCCCGAGTTGCAATTCCTTCCATTCCGCATCGATATTAACAAGCAAAATGCAAATGTTTTTCAGTTGTTTACATATGTATATTTACTTACATATACGTATGCATCTGCAATCACGATTCTCACAAAAAGTTTGTAGAGAGGATTTCTTTAGAGAAACAGAATACGCCCAACTTCTGTATAACTTGTATTAATAAATTGCTTCACGTACAACTAATAATAAAAACTTATAAGATAAAATATTTTGGGAATCATTGTTAAGGGACTATTACCTATTACTGTTTTATTTCTAAATTAGAAAGTTTGTACAAGAGCTTTTAAATATAAATCTATAAAGTATTGAGTAACAAACAGTTTTGACTATTTACTTTTATTTTATTTTCTTTGTTTGTATTGATTTTACAACGTCTTAAAGGGAGGCAAAGCAGATAAGATAATCCACGCTACCAGGAATTTTATAAACCCAAGTTGATTTTCATAATGCACTCGTTTTAAAATTCAGTAATCAGTATTTGTTGGTAATTCACCTCGGTCATATAAAATCAAGATAACTTACCTTAACTATAGACAGGTAAAAGAAGGCATTGTGAAAGTTTGTTGTATTCTTTTTACTGCACTTTAATTAAAGGCGTGTTCTACATACATATTTTGTTTTTAATTTTTGTTATTAAACTAAAACTGGCACCAACTTTAAATTGCGATATAACTTACCATGTTGTGTTTTATGCTCCAAAAACCGGGCGAATAACCACAAAACCCTTTCATGGACTAGTGGGTAAGCGGAAGCTGCTTGCTCCCAAATAACGTGTTGCCGGTTTTTAGGTTGTGCAATTACCCTGCAGGAACTAATAGGGAACTAAAAATTAAAAAGTGAAAAGCTCGTTATTGGAGTTTTGAGTGACAATTTTAATAGTACCTTTACGGGAAACGCAGACGACTTCCTGCAGATTTCAGCCAAATCTAATGGGTCAGGTCTTTTGATTTCTTTGCAGTTTTGCAAAAGTCGTCGTCCAAATTCGGTGTATTCAGGCTGTGATATAGGCCAAAATTCGTCGAACAAATTTCCGAATTTAGAAGACATCGTACCCGGGAGAAAATACGAAATATTGTGAAATATTTTCTAGTTTAGTATTAAGGCCGTTTCCCATGTGCATTGAATAAAGTGAAATGTTCCCAATTCGACTAAAGCTTTTCCGTGACAGTTCCGGAGTATTATTAGCCCTAGTGTAAATAAACAGCCTGATCGTCGAAAATTTAATTGAGAATTCTTTAAAATCTGCAAGTGCAACTTCAATAAGTCTGTGGATCAACGAATGTCTCCCTTTATTATACGAATTAAATTATTGCAGACAAAATAAATCTAATCTAAATGCTTCATGGGTAGGACAAATTTGCTAAATGTATCTCGTTTATCTATGGTACCTATTGCATTTCTCCTCTGTTCTATCCCTACAAACTTAAACGAACGTTTAAGTTTAAGAAATTCTGTAACATGTAAATTGTAGAAAGGATTTCGCTAGCATTTAAAAAATAGTTTCTAGTAATATCTTCTCTAGTATGTGAGACGTATTTCTCTGAAATATGTTTGCACTTTATGAACATTGTTTTATGAGACCTGAAGTATAGAAGATGTTTTAAGAAAGCTAATCATTCACAAAAATTAACGTTTCGATCCGAGAATCCAATTTAATCTAATCATTTCTTAATTCCAATAGTTTTATCATCAGTTTTGCTAATCCTAAATAAATCGTCTACATGGCATAACATGTTATGACAGATTTAGTGGATTAGTAAATTAATTAAACAGAAGGTGGCAGTAGCGTCGCTTAAAAGTTTCTAGGCATTTTTAAATATTGCTTCTCTTCTTGAGTTTTTCATTATTTCAGTATTTTTGTTGCTATTTTATTTTTTTATCTTTTATTATTAGTGTTTACATTAATTTATTGAACTCCCTCTTTAATTGATCGCTCAATGTCTTTTACAATGTTAAGTCTGGATAAGCGAAGCTTTAAGTTCAAGGACTAAAAATATCCCCAATATAAACATATCATTTTTTTTGGAAAAATTACGCAGGTCGTAGTAAAAATTTCTGCATAAAAAACCTCAGTCAAAATGGGATCAAAATATAGTCAAAGTTTTGATGAAAAATGGCCAGCTTCACAACCAGAATTTACAGCATTCGGGCGAAAATTGCTTAGTGAGTGCATAAATATAGAAAAACCCATTCCTTTATCATTGGATGAAATCAACCGGAATTCAGCACACTTTCCCGTTCGGGTACGATTGCTATGGACAATTGCAAGAAGACAATAAAATAATATTTACTTTATTTTCAGTTCCCCATAGACACTTGTAGGGTTGCTTTTCAGCCCAAAGATCGGTGGGATGTGATTCAGCAACAAGCCGCCTCCGCTTATCCGGTGGTCCACGAGCGGGTGGTCTGGCTGATGCTGCGGTTCCTGGAGCACAAAGCCCAGCATGGTATGATTTTGTATGATTAGACTATTTTCTGCTACCCTTACTAACGTATCTTATTTGGGAAGGTTCCCGCTTTGAAAAAGGAATTTACAGGGGAATGTCTCTCACAGGATTGGTCCAGCGACTGTTAACTAAGCGTTGTGTAACGTTCGTAGGATCACTGGATATATATCACTTAATAACTGGCGAAAGGGGTTCCTCGGGGTTCGAATCTGTTGGCATGGAGGTCGAAGTGCCACCATTGATACTTGGAAAATGCATTAGTTATGATGAAATGAAGGTATGTTACACCGATTGCAGATCGCTTTATTATTTTTCATTGATATCTTAAAACTACTACAGTAAGATGTTAAAGCTTAACGGGAGACAGTTATGAATGAATGCATATAATAATAAATTTATGAACAAATTGGAACTAAAATAAAAGTTATATCAAATGACAACTAAACCAGACAAATATTTTCTTTTCCACATATTCTTGTGTAATAGATATGTCTTATTATTCAAGGAATTCATGGTTGATTGATATTGCTTGTACTCCTTACAATAAGTTTAACCATGTAGAAAAATATTAGAAATTTTAGTGGTGGCATACTATTTTGATATTCATATTCATTACTTCCATTTACAATAAAAAAACTGACTTTATTTGATGTGCAATTATATTAAAATATGTCAAGAAGGTTTATTTGCAAATCAAATACGGGTTAGATAATAAAAAATGATACGTACATATATTGTACAGAACAGGAAATTACATATTAGTTTTTAATAATATAATGCAACAATTATATCTTTCCACCGGTTTTCTCTCAAAGATCTATATTTTATCATTTTTAGATGCTGCATACGTATTCTTGCGAAAATCCGCCAATAATTGGGAAATAGCAATGAATAAGAAAAAACTGCACCAAGCAAATAATCGCTGTTTAGTAATAAATATATGAGAATATAAATAGCTGAAATGTTCTGTATGTATTGTTGTTTAGAAGTAGAGTTAAACTCACCATACTTATCACAAATAATCACTACAACGGAGAATTTTGCAGAGAAAAGAAGTGATTTTTGGAAGTGAAAATGCTCTTATTATTTTATAAAACAACTTGAGAAATTATTTTAACATTAAAGATAGAGTTGAATTGCATTTTAATACATATACCCGTCAAAAAGATGGATTTCAGTAAAAAAGGGTGCAAAATTAATATCCGTAAATTTTGTGTAAAAAAATTTACCCTATTTAATGGAGTATCTCTAATTTTTTAAACTGGATGAAATTGAAATACCCTCGAGCGATTATTAATTAAGTATATAATTAAAGGCATTATGTTTCAAACCGGAAACTCAGCTGGTGTTATATACTTTCAATATTAAAAAATGCTCGGTGACAAAGATTAAAATTGTCCGATTAGCTATAAATATTGTACATGTTTTACTTTCAATCTGTTTGATTTTAAGTATTAAAATGTTTAATACTCGTATTGTTTGATTCTAGTTATCAGCGTTTCTTTCCATTTCATCGCACTCAGAGTTCATAAACAATGGAAGTCGAGATAATTGTGGAGTGGTAGAAGCCAACAAGGACAACATCGAACGTTCCGGTGTCGTCATTGGCCTTATTGGGCCAAGGATATGCGAGAGGAGAGGTGTAATGGAATATCAAGATTTAATTATAAGCCAAAAGCAAAATACACCGGAGAATGGCTACGGCTCCAACAATACCAAAAACGATGACAAGCACGACTACCGAAAAATGTGGGACACGTTCTATGAAAAAGAAAATTTTCTTTTCACGGACGTTACTCCAGATGGTAAACGATTTGGCTTTTGCAATATTAAGGGAGATATCCTTGATAACGTGGCTCTGAAAAAACGTTACGCGATTTCATTCGAAACCCTTCTCCTTGAAAGTGAAGCAAGAGCAGAGGCTTGTGGAAAAAGGGCTTACATCCATGTCGTTGGCATTGGGCTGGGCGCGTGGGAAGCTGCAATACAGCAAGAAGAAATATTTTTACTGACTTTTGGAGAAAGGTTGAACGCTTTGTTGCCAAAATTGAAACATGTGACTTTTGTCCATTTTGCCTGGTTTAATTTGACTGAATGTGGAGGTGTAAAGGACGGAGACCTTTTAAAATGTTCTGATCATCCTGAAGGTGGAATTCGTATTTTTATATCGAAACGGAATCCTGCAGATAAATTGGTAACTTCCAATCGTTTTATTCCTAGTTTAATACATGCTTTTATTTTTAAACACATTTTCAGAAAGGGCCTGAATTAGAAAACACTTTGGTAATAGAGTCGTATGCATGGGACAGCAATGCACAACCAGGGAACGAGTTTTGGATAGTAATTGATTTTGAGTATACAGTAAAAATAATACTTTTTAATAATTTTGTAAAACAAATAGGGATCCTTAAACACATCCGGAGATCCAGCTGCAGCATGTAGTACGTTAATAACAGAACTCCACAACGGTCACATAAACAAGACCATGATCTCTGGAGAAAATCTGCACGTCGCTTCTCCTGATTTCGGAGTTATGCACATCGCTGATTACGCAAAGCTCAAAGTACACTAACATAAAATTTTAAACTGTATTAAATTACTTTTTTAGTTCAAAGATATTTTATTAATGGTATTTTTATATGTTCATATGTATATGAAATAAAAAAATAATTTTCTCTTATGTATATTTGTCCATACATACATATAAATATATGATGTAATCTCTTCGTTCACTAAATTATTAATCATATAAAAACAAGAACGAAACGGAAAAACAAATAAGTAATGTAAGTATTAATAAGAAAAAATTAGTTAAAAAAAGTGAAAATTTAAATTTCGCTATGAGCAACAACCAGACAACCAATTATGTAAATAACAAAACAAACCACGAGTTTCGAAATTTCTGAAAATAAAACTTTTAAGGCATTTACAATATTTAATCACCTGTGTTGTTCGGTGGTTTGCGTCATTGTTTATAAAATTCTAAATTGTTATAAAATGGAATAAAAGCAAGAACAATTTATTTATCAGTATAAGTTCAACCAAAGGTAATATAATGAAACTACTTTTTACTTTCATCCTTGCTGTCATGTTCGCAGTGGTCCTTGCTGACTCAAGTAAGTTATTTAAAAGAAAATTATAAAGTCTTAATTCATTATTCTTTAATAACAATAATAATTTAGAGGAAAAATGTGGCTCTACGTATACTAAAATTGCTGATACGAAGGATCCAACTGTATTCTACTATTGCGAAAGCGGGTAAGTTTCTGCTTATTTATTGCCTTTATATTTTGATTGATTATTATTTTTATTAGCTTTCGGTATCCGGGAAAATGTCCTAAAGGTAATGTTTTCGATGAAAAGACAAAATCATGTATAAAAAATAAATAATTTATAACAGTATCTAATAAATGAAGTTAAAAATTTAATTAACAATGTTGTTTTAGTTATATTAGTTGTTTTCTAAAATAATTTTAACAGGATGGGGCTATTTACAAAAAACAGGGTGTTTGGTTAAGGTCCGAAGTAGACGCGGCCTTCATCGTTTATTTGTAGACAGAACTTTCACCTTAAATTTATGTTTACTTTACTTAAAACTCGTGTGAATATTTTTTTCTATAACACGATTAAGTAATTGAATTTATTCTCATTTTTATAGTTTGATACACCCGACTGATCTCTGATTTTTAAATATAAATTTTTCACTTCTTGTTTCCTAAGTTATGATCATTCCTTATCTATAATATCTTTATGCGTCATTCTAATTTTTGACTTCAGAATTATTCTTGAATTAAATTATAATTTCTAGCTAGTTTTGATTTGAATATTATAATAAAAAGTTGTTTTATTGATTTCCCGAATTGAAAGGGGTTTATTTAAATTATACTTACTATTTAACCCGATTTCTTAGAACCAATAACAGAAAGTAATATGTTTATTCAGTCAAATAAAGATGAAAAATTAGATTTCAAAATCCCGCTCTGTTATTTTAATAAATTCTTTTTGGCAGGGGTCGTGAGGCCGCCTCGTGTTACTTTATATAAGTTTTTCGGTAATGCGAAGATGGTTTCGAACTGAAGAAAAAATAACTAGCACTAGTTAAGTTTTATTATCATTGTGTTTTTATTTTTTTATAATTACTTATTAATTAACTATTGTTAAGAACAAATTTTATTTTACTTGAAAGATGTACAAACCATCGTCGAAGCAATTCGCTAATTGAAGCGCCATCTATTGGTATTTATCCATATTGTTCAGTTTAAAGGTCAATTAACTCGAAAAATCCCCGGTAAACTTTCGCCAACAAGTAAATAAAAAGTTGTCCACTGATGAATTTCACAATATTTCTGAAAACTTCAATCGAGACGGACGGTAGTCACAATGGGATCAAAATTCGGTAAAGAGTGTGAAGAGCCGTGGCCTGAGTCGCAGCCGGAACTTTCGGAATTCGGCCGGAAACTGTTGGGTGAGTGCAGGGACATCGAAAAACCACTTCCGCTGTCCCTGGCGGAGATCAACCGGAATTCAACGAACTTCCCCATTAAGGTACGTTTGGAATTAAAATGTTATTAACATTTGAAATGTGGAAACGGCTTAAAACGCTTATTTTATTTCCAGTTCCCCATAGACACCTGCAGAGTAGTTAGCCAGCCAAAGGACCGGTGGACCGAAATTCAGCAGCAAGCCGCCTCCGCTTATCCGGTGGTCCACGAGCGGGTGGTCTGGCTGATGCTGCGGTTCCTGGAGCACAAAGTCCACCATGGTGCGGTTTTATTTCATCCCCTGTTCTGTGGCACCTTTTCTAAGGAAGACCATTTTTAACTTAAAGGTTCCCGCGTCGAGAAGGAAATTTACACCGGCATGTCTCTTCCGGGGCTGGTCCAGCGACTGATTATCAAGCGCTGTGTGAAGTTTATGGGGAGAGTCGATCGCTACATTTTAATAACAGGCGAAGAGGGCGTCGACGGGTTCCAGGACGTGGGTACGGATCACGAGGAGCCGCCCTTGACCCTTAGAAATTGCATGAGCTACGATGAAATGAAGGTAATGGTGGAATGGTTTTTAGTAAATCTGGTTTACTTTTAGTTGTTTCATTTAGATTCAATATTTTAAAAGCAGAATTTGAGCCTTATGTTTTACCTGTTCTAGCTACATAAATTGCTAAATGAATTTTCACAGAATTCAGCTAAAAGAAAAAGATCAATTAATTGAACACTTTTAAAGCGAAGACAAAATTACCTGTGGGTAAATGCACATTACAAGTGTTAAACATTTTTGATTTTGTTTTTGTAAGATAGCAACTTATTTCAAAAATACTCGCGAACAGCTGATGATAGCAATAAATAATTTTTGTTTTTAGTTTTATTTATGGAACTTTCCATAATTATCTTATATTATTTTTCCAGAGCAAAACACTATTAATTTGAAATATTTTTTTAGTTGTCAGCCTTTCTTTCTATATCATCACATTCTGAATTTATAAACGATGGATCCAGAAGTAATAGCGGGATAGTAGAACAGGATAAGGGGAAAATTGAGCCTTGTGGTGTCGTCATTGGACTTATTGGACCGAGGCTAGAAAGAAGAAATGTAATGGAATACGAAGACTTAATAATTAGCGCGCAGCAAAATGTACCGGAGAATGGGTACGGCCCGAAAAATCCGAAGAATTATCCTACCGATAAATTTGACTATCGACAGATGTGGAACAATTTCTATGATGAGGAAGACTTCCTTTTTTCAGAAATGGCGGAGGATGGGAAGCGATTTGGTCCTTGTTATTTAAAAGGAGATATTATTGATAATGTGGTTTTGAAAAAACGATACACGATTTCTTTCGAAACCCTTTTACTTGAAAGTGAAGCGAGGGCTGCAAGTTCTGGAAAAAGGGCCTATATTCATGTCGTTGGAATTGGGCTGGGCGTATGGCAAGCAGCCAATCAACAAGAAGAAATCTTTTTGATAGCATTTGGTGAACGACTACAAGCTTTATTACCAAAATTAAAAAATGTGTCCTTTGTCCACTTTTCCTGGTTTCATTTGAATAACGTCGGCGGTCTAAAGAACGGAGGTTTTCTTAAAAGTACTGGTCACCCGGATGGTGGAATTCAAATTTTTATTTCGAAGCGAAATCCCGCAGATAAATTGGTAAGATAAATTAATTTAAATAGATTCAACATTCACGTAAAGGTAACGGAAAATTCTGTATTATTACAAGTTTGGTTTAATTTTTGAATGTCGTAATTCAGAATTAGTTTATAATTACACTCATAATTTCAGAAAGGTCCTAAATTTGAAAACACTTTAATAATCGAATCCTACGCTTGGGATAGTAACGCACACCCTGGCAATGAGTTTTGGCATGTAAGTATAATAATGTTGAAAAGATTTTACAAATACAGTATTTAAATAATTTGTTATAAACAGGGGAGTTTGGAGGGTTCAGGAGATCCGGCCGCAGCTTGCAGTACGTTAATAACAGAACTCCACAACGGTCACATAAACAAGACCATGATTTCTGGAGAAAATTTGCATGTCGCATCTCCTGAATTCGGAGTTGTCCACATTGCTGAGTATGCAAAGTTTAAATTGAATTGAAATGGTTTTGAACTTTTTCTATTTATATTTAGAATTTGCTCAGTTCTGTTTTTACAATCTAATGCTTGCTTTCAGTTTTTTAAATTTAAATTACGTCCATAAGACTATTTGTATGATTAAGAATGCATAATGTGGCATAAATCTATTTTATAATAAATTGATATTATTATTATAGCTTTTAAAAGGAATACATGTTTCAAATAAAATTATTGAAAATAATAAAATCATTGAATAACTTGACGATTGAAATTGAAATGTTACGACACTATTTATTTATAGATATGCAAAATAACATATAGATTTATTTTAAAATTACTATTATTAGTACACACATATATGAAGACATACAATAATTCTTACGATACTTAGAAATCTGAGATTCATAATTGATTAAAAATATGGGAAAAGATTTCCAAATTTTTCCTATTTGGTTTTATAGTGCCTAGTTACATATGACGGTGTATTATTATTTTTGTAAAAAACATTGGTTCAGAAAATATAAAAGCAAAATGTCTGGAAATTCCCTGTTACACCAACGTTAGAGGCGCCGATTATGTTGAAGGTCTCGCAATAAAAAAGCTTCGATAAACGACGGAACAGAGTCGGAGAGCACATTTAGGCAAACACTTCTTTAAATTGTTCCAACTTTACCTTTTTTATTTAACTTGACCCTCGAACAGGCATAACGCGATAGTTAGTTAACAGCTGTGGTGAGTGCCACAATTACTTCGCCCTTTGTTGGCTAGTGGGTTTAATTACCATAGACGAATTTAAAAGAGACTGCTAGGTATGTCGTTCGCAAAAAAGTGCTATCATTTCATTTTATCTAGATAACATACATATTTCCATAAGTGCGATATACCAACTTGGTGTCGCTTAGACATCGCCTCACTTTGTCTCTTTTCTTGCTTCTACTTTGAAAGCTTTATAGACTTGACAATGGCAATGGGATGGACCACATAAGCAATCATTTTACTTTAACGAAATAAACAAGAGTAAAAAGAAAAGAGTAGTTATACTAACAGACTTTACTCGCACTAATCTTTATACATATATGTATGTACATATCTTAACATTATTATATAAATTTGTTAATTGAGCACAAATATTTAGTTTACTTTGATTGTAGAGTTTACTAGCATTGTAATGCTTAGTATGTTCTTACGCGCTTTTGGCTAGCATAAAAATGTTCTTCTCAACTTATTCTTCAAGCCGCACGGAGCGACCTCTATTGCAATCTTGGCGTACTGCTTAGCTTTTAATGTTAATTTCTCAAAAAACCCCCGGCGCATAAAAACTTTCGCCAACAAGTAAACAAAAGGTTTTCCCCTGATGAATTTCACAATATTTCTGAAAACTTCAATCGAGACGGACGCTAGTCACAATGGGATCAAAATTCGGTAAAGAGTTTGAAGAGCCGTGGCCTGAGTCGCAGCCGGAACTTTCGGAATTCGGCCGGAAACTGTTGGGTGAGTGCAGGGACATCGAAAAACCACTTCCGCTGTCTCTGGCGGAGATCAACCGGAATTCAGCGAACTTCCCCATTAAGGTACGTTTGGAATTAAAATGTTATTAACATTTGAAATGTGAAAACGGCTTAAAACGCTTATTTTATTTCCAGTTCCCCATAGACACCTGCAGAGTAGTTAGCCAGCCAAAGGACCGGTGGACCGAAATTCAGCAGCAAGCCGCCTCCGCTTATCCGGTGGTCCACGAGCGGGTGGTCTGGCTGATGCTGCGGTTCCTGGAGCACAAAGTCCACCATGGTGCGGTTTTATTTCATCCCCTGTTCTGTGGCACCTTTTCTAAGGAAGACCATTTTTAACTTAAAGGTTCCCGCGTCGAGAAGGAAATTTACACCGGCATGTCTCTTCCGGGGCTGGTCCAGCGACTGATTATCAAGCGCTGTGTGGAGTTTATAGGAAGAAAAGATCGTTACTGCTTAATTACAGGTGAAAAAGGGTCAGACGGGTTCGAGTTGGTTGGCACCGATGACGAGCTGCAGCGCTTGACGCTGAGAAATTGCCTGAGCTATGACGAAATGAAGGTATGTTAACTTAAACTCTCAAAATTACATCATATATTTTCAAAGAGGATCTAAAATTCGTTTAAATATTATAATTTAAAATATATATTTATAATTATTTCCGCTCGAAAAAAAACTTTTGAAACGAATGTTTTGGAAAATTGGTTTGCCCATGTTATGATTATGTTAATTATTTTAGGAAACACTGATAAACTCCCTTAATATTGATAGGTATTTCTAAACATTTAGTTCCGACAATATTATTCCTTTAATATTTCTTTAAATGTGTTTGTTGTGTTAATTAGAAAGTTTTTGTACTATAAGCTTTGCAAAGTGTAAATAAAAGATACGCAATAAATTCAATTGTATCTTTGGAAATAAAGAACAAAATAAATAAACAAAATGTTAAAGGAAGTTATCGATCCTATTACAAGTGCTAGAATGTAAATATAGAAGACCAAATTTGTAAATATTTGTAACAATCATTTTTATTATTGATAAGAATATAACGTTATAAGTTAGGCATTTATACTTGTTGACTACTTTTCTAGGAAAATTGAATTATTATTAATAAAAATTAATTAATTTCGTATGTCTCACAGTTATCAGCCTTCCTTTCCATTTCTTCACACTCTGAATTCATAAACGACGGAACCAGGAAAAATCGTGGGGTAGTGGAGGAAGACAAAGACAAAATTGAGCCTTGTGGAGTCGTAATCGGGCTAATTGGACCAAGGATATGCGAAAGGAGAAATGTAATGGAGTACCAGGATTTGATAATAGGCGTTCAACAAAATGTCCCAGAAAATGGATATGGTCCCAAACACTTAGACAATGCTGCTAATAAATTCGACTACCGACAAATGTGGAACAACTTTTACGACGAAAAAGGCTTTCTATTTTCAGAAGTGGCTGAGAATGGAAAGCGATTTGGATCTTGTTATTTCAAAGGAGACATCCTTGATAATGTGGTTTTGAAAAAACGTTACGCGATTTCTTTCGAAACCCTTTTACTTGAAAGTGAAGCGAGGGCTGCAAAGTCTGGAAAAAGGGCCTATATTCATGTCGTTGGAATTGGGCTGGGCGTATGGCAAGCAGCAAAACATCAAGAAGAAATCTTTTTACTGGCGTTTAGTGAAAGATTGCAAACTTTGTTACCAAAATTACAAAATGTGTCATTCGTCCACTTTTCCTGGTTTAACTTGAACAACGTCGGCGGTCTAAAAGACAAGGGCTTTCTTAAATGCAGTGATCACCCCGACGGTGGAATTCGAATTTTCATTTCAAACAGGAACCCGGCTGATAAATTGGTAAGATTGAGTTATTATTTGAAAATTGATTGTAATTTTTATTACGTATGTATCTGTAAAAGCTACCTGCTTCTAAGATGCGTTTGTATAACTAATGCATCTTCTGATATTTTATTTCTTTCAGAGGGGGCCTGAATTCGAGAACACTTTAATAATCGAATCCTACGCTTGGGATAGTAACGCACATCCAGGAAACGAATTTTGGCATGTAAGTAATTATAAAAGAAGTTTGATATTAAATATTTTGATAATATTTTTATTCAGGGAAGCTTGGGATCATCTGGAGATCCGGCCGCAGCCTGCAGCACCTTAATAACAGAACTCCACAACGGTCACATAAACAAGACCATGATTTCTGGAGAAAATTTGCATGTCGCATCTCCTGAATTCGGCGTTCTCCACATTTCCGAGTATGCAAAACTTAAACTAAAATAAAAGGACTTTGGGACTTCATTTTATTTTTACGGTATTTTATAGCTTATTTATAAACTTAGCATTAAGGTTACGGACATTTAATAAGGGTATTTATAAACGTAATAACTATTTGTTTTTTACTGAGAATCATCCCTTTTTTTCTTGTTATCCTCTGGAGGTTTGGTCGAACTCATTTTCCTTTTCATTCGACCACCTTTCGAAGAATAGGATACTCTTTCCAGCTTTACAGGTGTTGTAACTTTTGCTGTAAAGGCAGGATTTTGTGGTACGTACATCGGAAAACTGATGTGTTGCAGCGGGAATCCGGGATCAGTGGTTGTTTGTATCCTAATGGGCTTGAGGATCAAACTACTCTCTGCTGAAGGAGTCTGTTGGGAATGTAATTTTACTTCCGGAGAATTATGCTTACTTTTCTCGAATTCTTGTTTTATTTTTTGCCCACCTTGGGGAGCTATCATCAAGAGACTGGTGTTGTCCTTTAGTTTAGTGTTTTCAAATTTCTCTATTTGAAGAGGTCTTTCGCATTTTATAGGGACATTAGAGGTCATTCCATTTGTCACAGATTTATCGTTATTATTTAGTTCACTTTCTTCCTCCTGTTTTAACTCCTGCTCCTTTTGCCATTCCAGGACGCTTGTCAGTAGTTTAATGTATCTGATCGCCATGCGAAGAATCTCATTTTTAGATAATTTTTTATCCGGTGGATGGGTTGGCACCAATTTGCGTAATTCTGCAAATGCTCCAGATACATTTTGCTGTCGCCACCTTTCGCGAGTGTTGGTAAAAATTTTCCTAACAAGTTGACCATTCCTGGGGACTCCTGGTAGGTTAATGGGTGGCGTTGTTGGTAGCATACTCCTTGGAGAAAGCTTTGAGCCTAATTTGAAGATAAAATAATTCAGTATACATTTAGTAAGAGAAAAAATGTAGTACCATCATTTTGACTCATTGAATTAGCTCGAAAATCTTCATCGTCAGAGTCATTGAGAGAAAAATCTGAGAGTTCCTCATCTGAAACTGAGTCTGTATTTGGATATCCGTTGCTACAGCCATTTGCCATGCTTCCGTTGCAAACTCCACCATCATTTCCAAAAGGTATTGGAGTTAGCCTCACCAGTCGTCGGCTTGAATAGTCAGGATTACTAGAAGTTGATGAAGTTGAACTTCGTCCATCATTCTCGGTCCATTCCATTGTGATAAAATCTATTTGAAGCAGAATCAACAATGTTGTAGAAAATTACTTTCTCTTTCCAAAAAAAATGATAAAAAGCTTACAAGGCTAGATTTGCATTTCAATTCAATTCAAACATAAATAAGAATGTTAGACTTCGACCACAATAACTTGCAGACTTGAGGTTGACTTTAGTTATAAAACGTGATTACGTGTGATTACGTTTATATTGTAGAATCATGGAACCTATGAACTACCTACCTTTATAATCTTATTAGGTTTTTTCTCGCGAAATAACTACCCTGGTCATCTGATGGTGATGATAATGCTTTATTCAATAACTTTTCATTAATGCTTTCGCTTTCATTTATTTTAAAATCAGCGTTTACAAAAATTTGCTTTTTATTTCAAATAATTTTAATTTAATTTAGAAATAATTGTGTTAATTTATTGGGTCCATCTCATCTGACTATTATTATTATTATTAGTTTTAATGACCTCGTCAATTTTTTTAACTTGCAGATGTAATTATGTATAAAACGAATTATATTTTTGCAAAAATGGGTAAATATGGCCCGCGACCATTAAAATACGTTAATAAAAAGGTATTTACTATGCTTAAAAACTGAGCTGGCTAAGATTTGGCAAGAAGTTCTGACATCCATTAAGTATAAAAATTCAGGAAACATGATTAGTTTCATTTATGCAGCACACATCTTTGGACTCTTTCAAATTGAATTTAATGTTTATGTTCTTTAAATCTTACCTTTAGTAAGAGTTCACAAATGCAAGAAAGAATATAATTTTATGTGATTTAAAACAGATTTTTAATTTTAATTCCTTAACTTAATTTACTAAATTTTGATTATACTTCTACTATGAAATAATATAGTTACTTAACGATTTTAGTTCTATATTATATCATACCAAATCTTCATACCTATTTGTTTTTGTCTTGGATTGCCTGAAATTTTCGATTTAATATAAAAAAACAGTGGTTTCGAAATGGTCGAGTACCCTAATCAGGGGAGGAATAAGAGCGCGTGATGAATCAGAAGTATGGAAAATTATATTTTACGTCCTTTAACACTCTGGTTTAAACTGCCGCGTGATCACTCTTTGTACATTTAAACTTTGTTAGTAGAGGTATTTTTTAACATAAATATTTGAAGAAACTACTAATATTGGATTTTATTTTTTCGATACATAGTTTTCATGAATTAATTTTGATGAAACTGCTGCATTGTACTATAAAAACTTTGGTCCAGATTAGAATATTTAGTATTATTCATTAGCTAAAATATGGGAATACTTCTCAAGTGTAATGAAATGAAATATCTAAAAGTTGTGGTTAATTAACCGCTTCAAGGTTATTATGTATGTGATTGAATTTTTAGTTTTATAGAAATAAAAATTATTATAAGAAATAAAAAAAATAAATAAATAATAAATATAATCTGTTAGAGGACTATTTCCTAGGTTATATTTAAACACTAAAACAAAAAACCTTATTGTATAGCTGCATGTATAGCATTTTATTCCAATTAAAATAAAATATTTTCTTTTGAAGTATTTATATTTCAAAATTATCGTTGTACTGCGATGTTTCTGCTTGGTTTAATGGAAAAATATACATACATACATAAAATTCGATCAGTTTTTATAATTACTTTAATTTAAAAATATAATTTGTAAAACAAAATATTTACGTTTTACACGGAAAAAAATAATGGCTAGCAAGACCTAAGCTTATATACGTTTCCTCCTACATATAATTATAGGCGAAATCGTGACTGCAATAATTTATAGGAGCAAGTACTAAAATATATAGCTAAAATAATTTTGTAGGATATACTACAAAATATGGTAATATCTATAATAATTATAGCTTCGAAAACAAACCTACATGTATAGCTTTCTTTATGTGTAGCCATATACTCCTTTAACATTGTACTTTTCCTTATCTTTGTGGTAACCTACGCTTTTTATTATTGTAATTTAATTTAATTTTTTTTAATAGGAGTATTAGCTAAATTCAATTGTCTTTGGTTTAATAATTATGGCCTGAGCTCTCACAAAATATATGATTGGCCCACATAATGATAGTACAATATTTATTGTACTTTGTCCAACACAAATTTTTTTCCGTGTAATTATACGAACTCAGTTTCGGTTTTTTATGCAATTGTTTTTCCAAATTTGTCTGAGCTACTAAGTAGCTGTCGATAAGAAATATGTAAGCAAGTAATCAAATAAAACATTAAACTATTTTCTTCATCTATAAACATTTCTTCTCTGAAGAGGTTCAAATTCAAGTATAAAAACAGTTTTGTAAAAGTATAATAATTGTAGTTTTGTGCTCGAAACTTTTCAAATATTTCACTTTTAAATCATGCTGTTTAAAAGAAAAGTTTTTGTTAAACCTTCTACTTTGAAACGAATAAGCTAAACCTTTGTAAATGAATACAAAGAATATTTTATTTTGATAAAAAATATAAGGGCTGAAATCGACTATTACGAACATGAAATTCCTTACCTTTGTTACAACTTCAATCCTTTTTTAAAGTTTAATCCTTTTGGGTTTCCAGTAATGAATTACTGAGCACTATCAAAATTCGATGCGGTCAACTGCATTTTAACGTGTATTGATTGCACAGTCGCCGGCGAACTGATTAACTCACGACTAAGCAATTTCGCGAGATTGCAATTATGCAATGGTCGTCCTACACGAAACCCACCAGCAAATTCTCTTGAACTTTATTTGAACCTTTGGAATATTTCCCACCGATAAAAAAGTATTTCGCATTTGATATCGGCCCGCCAACGTTCACAGTGTGTCTCCAAATGTCGCGGCCGAAATCCACTTTATCACAGCACCCCCAATTTGATAAATACAATTGCCAAAAAATTTTCAAATATTTTTCTTAAAATAAACCCCGACTTTATCTGGGAGAGGTTTCTTCTTAAGTAATCTTTGCGATGGACCAATTTCAGCGAGCTGGGCCCGGAAGTGGCTGGCAAAATTTGTCGCCTATTATTGATTTTGGATAAGGTCCCGCCCTCGAGGAGGCGGCGCCTGGAGTCGAACCCTTCAAAGAGGGGAATGCCGCTGCATCGCGACGCTTCCCCTCGCGCGTCCGGGCAGCTGGACGCGATGGGAACCGGCGCGGCGCTTGTTGGCTGCTCTGTTTGTGGTCCAATTAATTCCAGATTAGAACTCTCCCTGTCCCCTGCCCTTGAAAATGGCGCAAGTGAATTGATAAAAAGGCGTCATATCTTGGGAATTTATTCATAGGCCTGGTGACGACACGTGACCACTTGGACTTAAGTCGGTTTAAGTAAACAAAATCTACGTTGATAACTGATGGCACGTAAAGCTGTGGGAGGCTGGTCTTTACCAAACTTAAGTAGAGTAATATCTTTTCTACAGTATTTTTTCTTGAACTTCTCTTCAAATTCGCTAGATTGAAACAAGCGAGCTAAAGGTTTAGTGCTATTCTTAAAGTAGGTACCCACAATAAATATTAACGAAAATATAGACTTTATAAAAATAAATTAATAAAAGGAGAAAAAAAACCTTTATTCTGGGAGAATTTTATAACCTTTCTCAAAAGGTATACTTTATATCCACTTTTTAACCGACTTCAGAAAAGATGGACATTTTCACTTCGACTGTGTTTGTTTTGTGTGTGTGTGTGTGTGCATGTTACACGATTTCTTCAAAAATTTTGAACCGAGTTGAATGAATCTTTGTTTGTTGAATAAGCTACTTATTGAGGGTGGTCCAATTTAAATTTGAAGAAAAATAGGGGTCTATTGTCTCCCATTTTAGAAGAGCGTTTAGAAAGGCTACTCATATTAAATACAAGCAAATTACAATTACTATATAAACTTACCAATAAAAATTAAAAAATGAGGTTAAGTTTTACATAAAGACAAATGACTTAAATAATTTTCCTAAACAATTAAAAATAATATCTTTTATCACTTAAAAAAACAAAACTATTAAAGGACAATATACAAAATAATTGGTGCTTAAATAATTCAATACTGACATCGGCCCAAAAAATGTATGACTTGACATTGTAAATATTTAAGTAACAATTATTGTGTAATAATTGTAATACTCTTTTATTTAAGATGATAAAAATTAGCATTTTTAATTTTCCAATTTATGTTTACACACCAGCATAAAGTTGGTTTCTATATATCTGTAAAAATTATTTTACATATTACTATATGCTAAAATGAATAAGAACTAACAAATAATAAAAATATATATAATAACCTAAAAAATAGACAACTTAATTAAGAAATTAAAGAAAAATTAAAAGTAAGGATTAAGCAAAAAAGTGTATAAAATATTAAACGTATGAAGCACTAAATCACATTGAGTTATTATGTAATTATATTTCTTTGGCTGTTACGATTGAGTTGGCGTTAAGGTGATTTATGAAATTCTAAAGCGATTGTTGATTTACTGCGAGTATATGTAAGTAGAATTTTAGGAATGAAATGTTTTCGCATAAACTCTTTGTTTTGACTGAATATAATATCAACAATTGTTTTTCTTTCAAACCACAAATATTTAAATAAAAGTCGACATGTACCTACTTATATCCTTATCCCAGTTGAACCCTCTTTCCGCAAAGCAGTGAAATGATGCGATTATCTTAAATTGACTTCTCAAACCTTTGACTTGCTCAATGTGTTTGCGTGCTCCGCCCACCGGGGGGGCGTTGAGCGTATGTCGGCTGCCGCCAGACAAGTAAGTGAGCATCGTCACCAGTTAATCCTATAATCAGGATAATAAGAAATTGATTACCAATCTCAGATAATATTCACACGACGCATTAGAGCAAAAGTCCCCACATTATTTGCATCACTGGATGTGCTCACTCAACCGTAATCCTCTAAATTAATTTTAAGTACAAATCACACGTGCCGACCAGCCGCTGTTGCCTTATCACTTCAACCCCCTGGATATAGCCAAAAACTACCCCTTCCCTGAGCTCGGAAACCTCCGCGTCCTTAACGATAAGATTAAAAGAACAGAATTTTCTTTTCGGTTTTTTGTCCAGGGATTATGTTAATTAGAAGTTTTCTTAAATCTTGGAACAGTCTTGTAACGCTATCAATGTTTCTGTCGCAAACTTGTCAAAGGGGTGATAATAAACTCCATAAACTCCTTCGTTCAGGAATGTTTTTTTAGTGGTGGTAGATTGGCAATAACTTCGAAGAACCTGCATCAAGCCTGCAAAAATGAGATAAGACCTTTTTTCATTTTTGGAAGGAGTAGGTACTATTGGGGTGTGGTTCAATTTGTCGGTTCATTGGTGGGCGAGGTTTTGTTACAGGTTTTTATAAGATAAAGGATTACAACAAAATTTGTAGGTGTTCTCGCTGTATTTTTTAAAAAAATATTTTTTTTAAAAGGATACTTTTTATCCCTTTTACTACAGTTTTGGAAATCTTGTTTTGTTTTGTTTTTTAAATTTCCAAAAATTAATAATGCTTTCATAGATTTTTATTTAATTTGTACATTTTTATTTACTACATTGTTTTGTTCCAAACTTCCCTAATTAAGATATAGGTGTGTTATTTTAAGTAATACCCGGATCTTGTTTTTTGATATTTCTTTAGTGTTTTCAACATTTCGAGGCTTGATATGAACCATTCATCAGGAGTTTTCTACAATTCTTAAAATGCTGACAAACTTTAAATAAAGTCACAAAAATTATATCGTACACAAAAAAAAAAAAACTAAATTGAACAACACAAAATATTTTAAAAAGGATCTAGAAGGTCAGCTTTTCATGACGGTAGAATTCAAACCAAAACACGAAACGTCGAGTCACTAAATAAATTTTTTAAAAAAATATTTAATTGTTGCTCAAAATGACACACTTATTTATTTTTATAAATGTATATCCGATCAAATATATGCAGAACCCACTACTGGAAGGTATTAATTATTCTGTTAACATTCATTAAAATAATTTGTTGAGATATACGGTCAAGTTTGGTGGTCCAAATATGAAAGCCAAATGGATTAGCAAAATTAAATTACAAGATGTATGAAATGCATTTAAAGAAAGACATAATTGTTAGTGAAGAATTTTGTTTATCTACGTTTTGTAGCTTTCTAAATAACTTTACCAACCACCGTCATCTTCATTTAAATATGTGCATTTAAATATTATCCAAAGTCTAAAGTAGTTTAAGCGAAAACCTACTTATTAAAATTTGTCAGTAGTAAAATTAGGAAAGTAAGTAGTATATTATCGTTCAGAATCTAGGAATAATATGTCTATTGGCCTGAAATATATTTTTGTTAAACTTACCTCGAATCTTTTGAACATAACCCAGTTAACATTCCGTCAACATTGCCATAAAATTTAAATAGTTGGCAGTCGAACGAATTCTTGTGGTAAAATAGGAAACATTTTACAAAAACGCCAAGTAAAGTCGAACAATTTTATTGATTTCAGTTTGGAGTTGTTTGTTTAAATATTTCTTTTTGCATTATAATTTTCTTGAATACTTAACTATATCTAAATTGAATTAATTAAGAATATATAACAAGAAAAATACTTTTTAAAAATATTTTCATAGTGTTTGTTTCCCTATCCTAAAAATATCTTTTAAAGCATAAGATTTTTTTCTCATTAAATGTACGGCTCAATATTTGTTCGAAAACGAAACGCAATGCAATCAATCAACAGTAGTTTCATCTTAGGGTACGTTAATAAATTAATAAACAACAGAATAGAACAAGTGAATTGAACTCATTCGGAGGAATCATCTTATGG